>JAYKKO010000029.1:6092530-7377560 GCA_037074685.1 Glyphodes pyloalis
GCTTTGTCAAAACTATGAAAAAGCAAGTGAAATAAATTTTGTGCTGCATTCGTGAGATCCGGGTTTATTTCGTGTTTTATGTACCTACTTTAGTAAAGAGAATAAGGATTTCGACTAGTCACTTAAGCTACTATTAAATATCTCTCGAAATACGATTCCTTGATAGATTTTGTGTGTAGATAGAATGACATCTGTCTGTAATATCCAATTTTACTTATCAATAAACGGACTATCATTAATTCCAAATTTAAAATAGCGTTGCAAAAAAAAATGGCCAATATGACATAAAGTCCTCTCTAAAAGCATTGATATCTGGTTTTTTGAAAATGGCGTCAACATCCCCTTGAGTATAACAATCATCACACCACAGCGTCCGCTACCGCAGATAGGTAATAATACATTTTGAACTTTGTGTCGCTTTTATTCGTGGACTTGAAATGTTGTTGACTCAGAAATTAGAGTAGGTAAATCTGTCTGGCGTTTAAAAGGACTTTCGTTCGTAGAGTACATATATGTATTTATGGTTCGAGTTCCGTTGTACTTTTAGTCACTTACATCCTTTTTAGTATATATTCTGATTTCGTTGTGTACCCAAGCGTTCTAAATTTGCATTCTTCAAAAAAGACGTGAACGTCTTCAATAAATCACGTCACAATAGTAAGTAATATTGATATACATTTAGGCAAACATACCAACTGTTGGTGCGGCACTTCTCGCTCAGTAGGGCAGAAATCTGACAATCTGCACAAAATATGAAAATAATCCCCAAATTAATGATTCGCCATTACCCAGACATTGAATGTAATAGCACTTCCATCAAGTAGCGTCAATGAGACGGCGTTCTCCCAGAACAAATTAATTATCAGGTTTCACGATTTGGTTCGTATTTTCGGAAATGGGAGCAGAAAATACAAATAGCGAAGATTTAAATAACATAACGTTTATTGGCGAACCTCGTTATAAAGGTAACAATTATGAGTAATTTCTTTACTCGGGTTACTGGACATGTACCTATCTGGGCTCACTGGGAATCTCAAATGCTTTTGTAGGATATTTAATGATCGGGGAACCTATTAGAGAAATTATTTAATTCATGCAAATATTTTGAACGATCGAATTTATATACAGTATATTGCTATTTTTTAATCCATTTGATTTGTGAAAATAATAAACTCACAAACGGTCCTTAGAATATTATTGACAATGATTTGCAAGAAAATTTGCGCAATGAATAGCGCGCAGCGTAGTAGGTATGAATCGGTTTATAAAAACTAAAATATAGTATAATTGATATTAATATTAATATTATGTAAATTATTAATATTATGTAAATCTAAGTATACCTTCATATTTTATATATTATATTCTAATTAATTTATATAGTATGTGTATTATTATCGTATATTTAAAAGATACCGTAATGTTATTTTTAATGCTTAATTTATTGTTGTTTAAAATGATTTCTTTTTTTTTCTCCCATGTTACCGCACCCATATACAAACTATCTGCATGACCCAAGGGTTGACTGGTAGAGAATGCCCCTAGCATTAAGTCCACCTGTTGTACCTATTTGTGCAATAAAGTTTTTAAATAAATAAATAAATAAATATTTTCAGCTTAAGTTAATCATGTGAGTTGTATTCGAGTCCCTAATAAATAAAACAATTATTAGGGTTGTTGTTATCCAAATAATAAAAATACCTAATACTTCCATAAAGTAGAGGCAATGATACGGTATACCCCCAAAAAATTAAATATCAGGATTTCATGACGGTCTGTTACGAGCACCGTAACTACAAAAACGTACATTTAAATTGCAGAAGGTTTATTGGCGAGCCTTACTGCAGAGGTACCAACAGTGAGCGAACCTTTAATCGGGTCGCTGGGTATGTGCCTTTCTGGGTTCACTGGGAATCTACAATGCGTATAAAGTAAATGATCGAATAGTAAAATTTATTTGTTAACTGCAAATGTTTTCGATGGTTAAATCGAATTAGTGGTGTAGATATTTTCCTTATGTAATTTATTTTTCTGGCGACGTTTGATCTAAAAAACAGCTCTGAGAATATTTATTTTGAAGAAGAACGTATAAAATTAATCGCGGGATGTGTTATAAAATTGTAAACATCCATATAGAAGACTTTAATTGTCAGATAATCTTTATTTAAAATCAAGAGAAAATCCCTCTAAATATCCTCAAACTAAGGTTTTCCCTTGCGCAAATACTATGAGCAGGTAATAAATGATGGATACCCTCTGGCATAAACCCAATAATAATGTAAAGATAATACTTCAAAAAATTTTGTTAAAGACAAAAAGAATTGAAGTGTTTTATAAAAAGATGCCCCAGTCCCAAATTAATTCACCACTACTATTAGTATTGTACTAATCATGACCCTAACACTGAAAGTCATAACACTTCCACCAAGTTGCGTCATCGATATGGCGTCCTATCCAAACATATTAATTATAAGGATTTCACTACGGTCCGTACTCCCGGAACAGAATGGAAGCCGTAAATACAAATAGCGAACATTTAAATTAGGGACGGGCGAGTTTATTGGCGAACCTCAACGCGGAGGTGGTGATCGTCAGCGCGGCCTACGTCGGGTCGCTGGGCACGTACCCTTTGGGGCTCACTGGGAATTTAAAACGCAAATGTTGAAGCTTCAATTTCTGTTTACGCATACATCGATATCGGATAAACAAGAACAATGTGAAGCCTATCCTATATATCAGCCTCATCTCAACTTTAAAGTGAACTGAGACAGGTCATTAATGATTGACCGGAATTTAAAAATTACTTAGTTTTCTCTTATTGCGCATTCTCCTAGCGCGCATCCCGGCTTAAATTTTATTTCCCAGGATCCGTTATAAAACTAGGTTCTTGATTTTTACAACTGAAAAAACACAAAAGCGAAGCAGACTCAAAATTTGCGAATTATCTAATATGGAATACGTATTTTTGCATTTTCCATCTAATCAAAAATCACGGCGATACATTGATTTAAATTGCGTTATGATGTCATTAATGGGCACATTTTTTTATCCCCTATTGTCGTAACAAGCCCAAACTTGCAACATGGCTTCGTTTTATCTCAGTATTTTTAATTAATTTGGCAAACAAAAAAGTACGTGTTTAATATTTTTTAAATAACTATTTAGCGAACAAAAAAAATCCTGGTGTTTTTGACTCAGTCTGCATTCTTTTTAATTATCTAGTTTTAAAAAAATCTGTATAACAAGTTACATGACAGGAAACCCTTTGGGTTGGACGACCCATTTTTTCTTGTTATGACATTATGTCAACCAACTGTACCTAAAAAGTTTAGGACAATGCAAAAGTTAAGCGGACTACTTCCTCTAGCCCCCCAGGAACATAATACAGTCATGTAGAAAGCTGCTAACTAGGCTCCAGTAGGCGACAGTCAGAATGAGCATTTAATAGAATCACGAACTTTGTCTGAAAAGGATAGGAGCAAAACTAGTTACAAAGTGCAGACTCTAAACTCCCCAGTACAGAACGACAGAATCTAGCTAAATAGATTACAACTAAAACATAAAATTAAATAAACGTTACCTCATTTCACTTTACAATGTTTATCTTATTGTTTAGTTAATAAATAAATACAAAATGACATTACACACATGGACCAAGGGGCTTACTACCAAAAACGTAATAGGTACAGTCGCCTAATATCTGAGCAGATGCTAGTCAAAAATTTCTATACACAACTTACCAATAATATCTGAACACTCATCTATACAGGTAGCTTAATGAGACACATGACGTGCGTGACACATATTGACGTTATGAGTGTTCAGATGTTATTGGCATCTGCTCAGATATTATTGAAGTAATGAATGTTCAGATATGTTCCATACACCAGTATATGTATATGGATACAGTACAGTATATGTATAGTGTATGGAACTTTTTGACATTTTAACTGTTCAGAAGTATTTGGTCCCTTTGTCTGCTCCTATATATGTGACGGTGACTCAAGAATCGTTGAGAGTTGAAATTTTCACAGATAATCTATTTCTTTGCCGCTGTATCTACAAATACTTAAAACGAAATAAATTATTTTTAAGGGGGGTTCCCATACAGCAAACGGGATTTTTTCTGTTTTTTGCTCGATGGTAAATAACTGTTACAGATAGACGCTTGCAATATTCACAGAATATTTAGTTGTATATTTACTTAAAAATAAATAAACATGTCTAATGTTGAATAGATAATGGTAGGGAGCCATTCGTGCACCAGCCCGACTAGCACTTGGCCGGTTTTTTTGTAATTCGATTACCGTCAACGCGTCATTTAACTTTAAAGTAAGTACTTAAGAATCTAAGACTCATTTAACGGTAAATTACGTTTAAACAACTGTTATAAAATCTATTGTTCAATTTGACAACCATCAGTTACCGTTAAAGTTAAGATAGATAGATAGATAGATATACTTTATGGCACAAAAACTTTACAGAAATAGGTTTTACAGATTGATTATAGTACAATTTAGGCGGTCTTATCGCTAGAAAGCGATCTCTTCCAGACAACCTTAAGGTAGAGGAAATAGTAGATGGCAAGAAATGGGTACGGCCGTGCAACATTAATAAAGTTTTATTTCATGAATTATATTCATAGTATAGCATTATAAACATACATAAACTCATAGATATATAACATAATATATATTTATATATATATATATATATATATATATATATATACAAATAAACATGCTTATCAAATATAAAATTAAGTAAAGTATTTTGACTAAAAAAAAAATAATAATAATAATAATAATAAGTTAATATGGATAAGTGTATGAAACTTACTAACAACCAACATTCAGAATTCAGAAGAATGAGTAGGAAAAGTAAGGAGAAGTTTACGTGAGGACCGCATATCACGATCCTGGTTGGGCTGCAAGAAACGGAAACGTTCTTTAAGATAGGATGGAGCAAAAGGATTAAATAGAACATTAAATAGGAAGTTAAATTAGTGCAACTCAGCCTCATTGTTACTCAGGTCTTGGGGCCTACTCCCAAAAACGAAATATGTCGGATCCGACGACGGATAGCAATTTTGAATTCTCATAATCGTAACCAACTCATTTCGAATCTAAATAAAGCGTTTTCAATAAACAGAATATTATTTATGCAAATCAAAAACTACGTTTCAGTTCCTTAACTGTTGATTAATTTTCGTAAACGAAACCTTTCGTTTGCTCGTGTCGTTTTCGGGAGTAGACCCTCTGTTTGCGTAAAAATTTCATGTTAAAATTATCCTGTAAATTAGTCTAATATTTGATGTATCTATTTACCAAGTTTTTTTTCAAGTCCACTTATACCCGCTTCCAATATTTTACAATTCGTAATGTGTCTAAAATGACTCCATTTTTCTACGAGTCTTTAATTCTAATTCCAAATTTACTTTCCATATCAGTAATCATTCGTCCGTTGGTCGTTTTTAGCTTACGCCTCGTACAAATTATAACTCTCCGTAACTAGAATGGGTCGTTCTTCAAATATTGGAATGGGGCATAGTAGTTATTTCGTGAAAGAATAGCAAACATTTAGCCATCCATCTTTTCATACAACTTTAGATTTTAATATATTATTTGAATATCTCTAGTATCTATCTACATTTTTTTTTAAGTGCGTTAACTTCTTGTATTTATGTATATACTTTTGTATAACATGTTTCCGCCTAATTCGTAAGTATATTGAAATTAAAATTACCATAAACAAAACAAATAAACTTAAGATAACACTAGCTTACAAAAAATTCAAACTAAAATTAATAAAAAAAATCAATATTCTAAATAAACAAAGATGGTCCATCTACATTATATAGGGATTACTGCTTTGACCCAATTAATAAAGAAAATGTTTTCAGCAAAGTTTTGACAAAGTGTCCTTTTACACAACTTTTGCGCATTCTACAAAAAGTTTAGCGATATTCATTCCATATTAATATTTATAAGGATTTCATGACTAAATTGGGAACACCATTTTTATTATTCGCTAAACTGCAAAATGAAATATTCATGGAATCTTCCGGCATTTTATCATTCAATGTTTATTAAACTTAGTTTCTTGCATGAAAATGTTTTTCTCTGTGATTTTGGCTACTTTAGTCAGCGTTGCATGCATCGTTGTATATATAAGTAAATAAAAGTTTATATTTTTAAAATATCACATATGTTACTTTAATTCTATAGTATGTTGCTCAAGCACTTGTTTCACAGAAATCAGAAACAACAACGGTACCACAACACCCAAATCCGAGACAATATAGAAAAGTTGTTTTTTTCATATTAACCCGACCGGGAATGCAACCAGGAACTTCAGAGTTGACGCAATGCAAGAGTCACGATCGTTCGCCTCTCGGCTACCAAGGTTGTCAAATACATGTATGTATTTTTGTGAAAATTGTTATACCTGAATTTCAATATGGAAAACGAACTTTTCTATATTATCTCGGGTCTGGGTGTTATGGTACCGTCGTTTTTTCTGATTTCTGTAACACAAATGCTTAAGTTGACTACCACAGAATAAGAGCAATGTATGTGATGTTGTCCAATAATTCTGATTTATTTATTAACAAGCTTTCCGCCCGCGGCTTCGCCCGCGTGAAATTCGGTTATATTGCGGTATAAAGCACAGCTATAAGAAAACTTCTCCTTTCCACGGAAAAATCTAAGAAGGGCGATGTAACGCTGGATACGATTAGTGGTTAAACAAAAACTAAATAGTACACTATCATTTATAAGTATATGTAAAAAAAAAACAGTTTAGACGATAAAACAAATTGTAACTCATCCCTCGTGAATTCCTCATTTTCGGGGATTCATTATCGTATCATTTAGCTTCTAAATTTACATGTTTATATTCGTTTGCAATATTTTACCTTGTTTTAAACGACACACAGCGCCATCTCTAATCCGTCTATCAAGCAAACTATATTTTTGTTTTCCTTCGGGAATATCAATTTTTTTCCGAGATTAAAAGTACCCCATTATTTCATCCGGACTTCTAACTTTACGTCTATAATTTCAAAGCAATCGGTTCAGTAGTTACGGCGTGAAAGCGGAAAAAACTAACAAACAAACTCACTTTCCGATTTATAATATTAGTAAGGATTAGTAAGGATTTTTGTTACAGGGTTTACAGGTACGTCTTTATAATGTAACCATTATGTCTAGTTACATGTAATGAAAGAAATCTATACTTTGTTTGTTTGTTTGAATGCCCTAATGCTAGGAACTACCAGTTGGTGAAGTTATTTTTGTATTGAATAGTCCATTTATAGTGAAAAGCTTTTGTCTATAAAATCACGTTATGACCAATAAGCGAAGAATATTTGGAAAATGTGGACAAAACGGTGAGCAAACGTGCGAAACGAGCCACTGGTAAATAAATAAATCCAATAAAAGGGATCAACCATGCATTAGTGACCTGCTCTCCACCAAATTCCAAATTTCGCTAATAAGGGCCTTTATCATGTATTATGCGCACGTGGGCTAAAGGTAGAGTCCAACAGCGATGTTGCGTGGCGGGGCGGGGCAGCGACGCGAATTTGAGTAGCAGTAATGTACTAGTTATTATTAAAGACTCCATACAGCACTGATGTTTACCATCACGCCGGACGGGACGCCTCTGTATGGCGTCTCTCAGAATAACTAGTACGTTACTGCTGCTCAACGTCGCGTCCCGCCCCGCCCCGCCACGCCACGCCGGCTGTTTGACTCAACCTTTAGTCATGAAGGTAAAGCATTCCATGTTTACCATACCCCTGTACCATGACCCTGGTGGTATGGTCAACAATTATCTTTGTTATGGGTACCACCATTCAAATAGTAATGGCGTATACCTCTAAAAACAACAAATACAATGTAATCATTCTGCTGTGGGATATTTTGGTTTGTAGTAGGTACTAGAGTATGGTTAAGAAGGAATGAGGTAAAGGCTGAAGCTGATATTGAATACTTAGTTATCGATTATATCAACGATACTTATGAATAGCGACGTCTTTAAACAAGTTTATTGACATTGAGGCGGGTCTCTTATCTACGGGTTTATTTTGGCAATAACCGGATTGGTAATGTATGTGAATAACAGTTTTTTTAGCTAGGTTTTAAGCTACCTACAGAAAAGTCACTTCTTGTACTGTCAGAAATAAAGCCTCTTCTTGCATGGTCGCTTAAAAACATTCAGATAATGATGTCAGGATAATAAAAAGCTTGTAAAAAAAGTAATAATTAAGCGACTGTTACAGGCTTGACCTGATTATTTTCGGCCGATGTTAATCTTAATCAAAATTTCGTCGAATCAAAGAAATTTGTATATAACTAATATCTCACTGCAGAACTAAGACCTATATCAATGTAACCAAGTCATCAAAACAACAATGGATATATGCCTAATCACACTTGCCAAAATTCTGGCGTGTCATCAGATGCTAGATATTTCCGAAAAATCCGAAACTTATTTCCTCAAACTGACATTTGAACCCAGGACTAGATAATAACTAGGTGCTGTCACCGTTGACGTAGGTACTTTAAGCAGATCCCGCTTTTATAGTTTCCTAAGCCTAACATCACCTATTCATACGCGAAGCAAACCCACTAACCGTCCCCTCACGTTTAATGCCCGCATTATAGATGCAGCCTCTGTCCCGGCATATTGCGGTGACCGGCCCGGGCAGAAATTTAATGATTTTTATTGGGCCACCCTTCCTGTAAGGTGGGACAGGAAAATTTACCTGCCCACGGCAAGGGCCCGCACAACGCGTTATTGGACGTTTATTAGGTACCACATTGGAAGTTACGGCGAAGGTTGGTTTCGTTTAATATCGTCTGTTGACCGGAATAGGCCGCTATTCTTTGCGCTATTGTGTGTATGATGGGGGAAGTCGGGTTTCTTACCATTTTTTAAGACTTGGAATATCGATTGGCGTGTTATTTATCCATGTGGGTACGAGTATTACAAACGTGTCATTAATTTTACTAAACTTGAAAGTTCATGTGCCTGATTTATGGATAGATGTTAATGTTTCACAAAAAAAGTACTCGATTACAAATTAAGAGATCAAATACCTACCTAAAAAAGTTAAAGGATACGTTTTTTGATCCTGAATTAAATCGCAATCAAAGTTTGGATTGTAATATTACGACGTTTGGCTTAAAAAGTGACTATATTAATTTATTTAATTACATATTTTAACTATTTCAAAATGTGTATTCTTATGATATTGATAATAAAATCCCTTTAATGTGATACGGTCTTAATGAGTTAGGCAGAAAAAAATATTTTTTGATCCTCGCAATAGGTACTCGTCTATCGTCCAAAATCCGTTTTAATTAACCCAGTAGAAACGAGACCAAATACGTTAAAATCCTTCAAACAATTAAGTCCACAGCAAATAAGTTACGTTTTACCAAAACGAATCAGAAACCTGCTATTTTTGATATCAAAATCATTACAAGCGATATGATAAATGGCGCTCAAAAGTAGAACGCCATTAAAAAGAATAACTCCCTTTTATTACCGGCCAGGCCCAATAAAAATGTTTAATTCCATAGTAATTTTCCCTAACGGAAGAAAAACAGTCGGGCCGATAAGCAAATCTAATTTACTACGTCTGGACACAGATACGGAAAACCTTCTTGCTTCTGTTACGGGGAGTAATTACGCACATTAATTATTACGCGTATTAAGTACCTACCTACGCACACAATGCAATCCATCACCAGAGTGAGCAGAGAATTACCCAAAAAATTAATCACCCCTGTATGACGATGGGAACAAAAAAGTCACGTTTTTATTGTGGTTCTATTGGAACAAAAAGGTGGTCAAGTGCGAGTGGGATTTGCGCACAAAAATCTTTTTTATAGTACAGTACCAATTTTTTACTTCTGCTCACTGCAGATATACTTTTCATTGGTACTTCTATTAATATTATGAGAACTAACAGTTTCTTTTTATGAATGTTAGTTACTCTTGCAAAAAAAAAGTACTGAATAGATTCGAATTAAATTTGGTAGTTAGGAAGATTAGATATTAGAATAAGAAAGAATTATTACTCAAACGAAGCGGCGGGGAACATATTCTGGGTTATGATTAAATTATTCTAAGTCTATGGAATGACATATGACAGAGCAAATTTTTAATTGGTTTTGAACCTTGTTTCTAGGAAGTATGGTTCAAAATATGGTGCTCATACAGCGAACAGAGTCGTATAAAGGGTTGAAGGCCTTTTAAGAATAGAATCTCCTGTGCAACGTTAGAAAATATACTTCAAATCTGGTTTTCTCTCTCAAATAATAATTGCTCAAATAAAATATTAAGATAATAATCGATTAGTATTTTATAGCAAGAAAGATTTCAACGACCTCCTTAGCGGAGAGGCATTCGCCTCTTCGGGCCCATCGAGAGGCCCATTCGGGCCAGACTTGGGCGTCGCACCAACTTTAAGGTCACGAGTTCGATTCTCGGTGGGGTCAATATAGGATACTCACTTTTACTAATTGTGTCGGGTAACACTAGTGTTTATCTTCGCCATTTCTGTGACGCAAGTGCTTAATTTACTTATCAAAGAATCAAAGTATGTGATGTTGTTAACTTTTTATGCCTTTCAGCCTCACGTAAAATAAGTAAGTACATAATAAAACAATGTGTTACTTATTTAACCGTTTATTTTATTAAGGGCCTACTTACCTAAATACGTATATATCGATTCAAAACCTTTCTTAATAAAGTAAAAAGCGGATAATACCTCGATCTTTTAAGTACCCGTGAGTACTGACTTTTTTGGTAATAACAGACACATTTTATTCAGATACTTTAGGCAATTCTATTTCACAGATAAAAGGACGACTTTCGTAGCAGTAAATATTGCTCAATCCTTTGAATTCAGTCTTTTTCAGTTGGATAGTACCACAGGATTCAGGCGAGACCAAGTGCATGTTCATATTTGGCGCGAACTCCGCGTATCCAGCTTCTTCCAACGTTTGACCTGGAACAATATGTAGCTTTAGATAGCCCTTTAGATAGCCATATAACCAATTTTTTAGCGGAGGTAAATTGCTTGGTGCATCGTACCGTCACTCGAGGGAGGTGGTGACGTGTGTGGGACTCTCCTAAGAAGGGCAGGCCTACCCACTTGAATCCCTTGGGGACCACATCACCTTAATGGTAATGCTTTGGGAAAATTTTTAGAACCACTACAACAATTAGCGTGTAACCTAGTTATATTTTTACGTATTATGTATTTCAGGGTTCATAATGACAGGTGATGAGGTTCAAGAGGACTTTTAGTGGGTAGTCTCTACCATTTGCGGGGACTATGTCACATTCCATTAGATGGCTTCACAGTTTGTCAAAGAATGTACCACCGAATGAAAAGGGTTTACAATGGCTGAATTTAAAGTAAATAAGGTATACATATTACATAACAACGTTTATTATCTGACCTTGCAGCTGTTACAAGGGGAACCATACTGATTTGGATCATTACCCAGCGGGTAATTTCAAATCCCAGCAAAATTAGGAAAATCGTGAGATCTATACCCACGGCTTTTAGGTGGATGTTAACGCTCTAACCACTAGGTTATACTCCACCATGCAAATCATTTGTAAAAGTCAAACGAAAATATAATAGGTCGCAACCGAAAATATTTTCATTATTTCTGCTAACCCGACACGGTTGAAGTGTGTGCCTAATTAGCCGCAGGCGTGTTATTCATGTCAATTTCATATTCAACAAATTGAAATAACGCGGTTGTCTAATGTTTTCTCATTTGATGATTCATACACTAGCTCACACATTCATTCATTCATTCAAATATTTATTCGCGGGACTAATGTAGCTACATATAATGCTGTATTTACTTTCTGTGTTATTTGTAACACGAGTGTTAGATATAGGTCAAGTCTTGACTATCGTTTACACTGAATTTCTTCATTTATAGCTTTCTTCTCGTATTCTATTATAGTAACATTCACATTTTAAATCAATATTGTTCTTTATCTTAAACTCCCTTTCCATATATTTTACAACAGCTTACTTTAAGCTACGCACACTACTCGCGCTTTGTCATTGTTACGTCATTTTAATGCAAGTGCCCTTCTCATCCAAACACATTTTATGATTTATCAGGAGTTTGTTCAACTTTGGGACAACGGCTTAGGTGTGATTACAAAGACAAGCAGTTTGATGTACACACACGAAAATTAAAGAGCACCAGCTCTTAAAAGTTAACGACTAAATAGAGGATTGGACTTTGAAGTAATGAACACTAAGGTATGATGAAAGACTACTGCAAATACATGCTGCTTTTTTTAACTCTTTAAGCTTATGGTAAATGTTATATTTATTAAACAAGGCACACGTTTAAGTCAGCTGTTTATTTTTGTAGCGATTATCGAACCGATTTCGGCCAAGGTGACCGATTCCATTGCAATAAACCAGTTATGCAGACCATTTATAGTGCCCGAAGGTTTGCGCAAAACACAAGTGCACTGAGAATTTCTCATAATCCGATGGGGCGGCGAACTGATACGATCAATGAAAATTCAGCATAGGACTCACTATTTGCATGCCATTCCGACATTGTAGATTATTATATGGGAAAATGTTTATTTTTTAAGTTAGAGATATGAAATTTGGCGCAAATATAGCTCGAAACTTGGATTAAAATATAGACTACTTTTTATTTCGAATATTGAGGGAGATAGGGGTAAAACCTACCATGAAAGAATGTAGTCCACGCGAACGAAGTCGCGGGCACAGCTATTTAGATAATAATAATACATAGTCATAGGATTGTTAAAGGTTCCGAACCAGGGGTAGATACCCGATTCATATTTGGTTTATAAAACCTACTATAAGCGTTACTGATGTAATCAATATAAATAAAAAGATTGACTTTTGACATACTTTGTTGATGTTATCGAGAAAAACTGTCAAGGAGAAAATAATAATACAGTAACAACTTAATACAATGAGTTCTTAAGAAATATTGTAGAACTTACCGTTCAATGTGGTGTAGAAGACAGCCTTTCTATCCGGCCAGGAGTTTAAGGAGTTTGGCCATTGGTAGAAACCAACGTGAACGTCCAATACGTCTTCTTTGTTATTCTGTGAGTACAGAGAATGGGAGAGAGAAGCATTGATAGCCATGTCTGCAAAAATCTGCGAAAAAAATGGTATAAACAAGTTAAAACATCATTCAAATTTGATAATTAACCTTACTTTTATTATATATTGCCTGTATACATATATTTCCTTTTAGAATTAGTCTAAGATTTAAACAGATAGCATAAATGTAAGATTGTGATACATTAAGATAAACAAAGTCAATGCAATAGTAAAACCAGAATCGAAATTAAGCATCTTAATCGCTCTATCACATTTTACGATATAGAGCAGACCCATTAGAAGCAAATAACATACGACGTGCTTACAAAATTAAGGCTTTTTTACTAAAAATATTTTTATCTCACTTACGAAAACATATATTTATATTGAACTGGTAAAAGAAACGTCACGTTTCAAGTTGAATCGTGGTCTTTACCGTGAAAAATTTGAACAATGAAATAAAACCTTATATTATCTCTTTTGACCATGAAACCCTATGAAAATGGTAATATAAATTAACAAATAGGTTGTTGTGCCTTACATATGCCTCCTTTTGGCTGTTGGCAATGGCCAGGTGGCCTCCTTCAGCATTGCAGATAGTGTGTGCACGGTACCAAGTGGCTAAGTTTGAATAGAACTTGTAACAGCTTTTAGTCCGCTCATCCAACACGTAACCTGCAACAAGTGTAGTCAAATGCAATGTCTAGAAATCCTTAACAAATGTTAACTATTGTTTACGGTGCGTACTATTCAATATTTAAAAAAAACAGAAAAGTAACATCTCCTCTTGCGGTGTGGGGCTCAAACCCACGACCTTCACGTAGAGTAGCACGCGCGATGAAATATTTCTGTGTTTTTTAAATATCTAGAAATTTTTCTTGCGTAAAAACTATTTCTACCAATAACGCTTTTTGTTGGATTGTCAAAATAAGAGCGGGCCTATTTTTAACTGATGCAAAAACGACTCGAGTTTTATAAATTTGACATGTCTGTTTGTCTGTTTATGTGACATACCCTCACATAAACAGACAAACAGACATGTCAAATTGTATGCATCATGCATCGTATCTCTTAAACGGATAACCGATTTTGAATTTTTTGACTTATGAATTTGTTAGGAGTGTTCGTTCAGTGGAAATAGGCCCAAGATGGCTGCGGCATACATACTACACATTTTTCGACACAACTCCCTTAATCTAAGTATCAAATAAAAGGGCTTAAGTAGTACAATTTTCAAGTCTAAAATGCGCTGAAATCGAACTAATGCGGGTTTTAATAATTTAATTAAAAATTATATATTCATACAAATAACAATGTTTTAAAGTGGAAGAATCGTTAGGTAGATGCAATGAGATACAATCCTAATAATGGTAAAAAATACTGTTAAATCTTACCTTTGGCGAAAGTGTTGCACTCATTCTTTTCAAAGACCTCGTGATCTACCTTCTTCTTGTAGCAGAAATAAGGCTGCACATTTTGACATTCGATGTCATCCATACCGAAAGGAGTCAGGGCTAGACAGCGTTCATTGTTGTTCTTATTATCTGGTTGACCTTCCACCCACTTAATATGTAGCTTGTTCAAAGGGATACCTGTCAGTTTAGCACAAACATTAATTTCTAGTATCTGTCCAATCCAAAGAGAGCCTTATTTTGGGATCCTAGGATCTAAGCAGGATCTGGCAATCTAAGGATCTTTGAATTTTTGTTAATCTGATGAAAACCAATTCAGCTTTCAATAATTCATAAATTTAAACGTCGTTTAAGCGACCAAGCGAAATACATGATTGAAAAATTATGTCTTTTTTTTCTATAAGCGAGACCCAGAAAAGGTTTGTTTATCTCTAATTTGATATAAATATAAATTGAATCGTATACTATAGAGTAAGCAGTAAGTGGTTTCTATTTTCAGTAACGTAACCAATGTGACGTCAGAAAAAAAATACACGACAAACGTCAATTTCATCTGTAATTAAAATAAACATTAAGGTCAGTTTTGCTGAAAACGATTTCGTTTCCTATTTAGGTTGCAGGGGAATTAAATTTAATCAATGTATGGGGCGGGCAAATTTGTATTCCATCATATTGTGGTTTTCTCTGATTGCTCAAACAGTACCTATATACATACTTGTATAATCTTGTTGTTTACGTTTTAGTATTTTATATGTTTGTATAACTAACCCATTTTTATACAAATACATTACAAAAAATCTTCTAAATATGGGCCTTGTAGCATCAATCTGAAGACGCTGGCAGCATTAGCATAGCCAACGAAACACGCTGTGGGGTCGCCCGGAGTATGAATCAGTTTTTGTATTTTAGAGAGAAGATTTGATTAGTCATTAAAATCCAACTGCTTAACGTGAGAAAAACGCACTTACCATCCAAAGTAGAGTAGTCTTCAGTAGAAGACAAGGAATGTACTCCAGTGTGGACGGTTTTATTCGCCTTTTTCACAAGTTTCTCCATGATTGTCATTAGGCCTTCGTCGACTGGCGACACCAACTGTGTTCCTATTGCCGAGAACCAGTAACAGATTTATTATGCTGTACGCCCTTAAGCTATGACCTCATTACCACTTAACATCAGGTGGGATGAGGTCAATCTTGAAGTGTAATATAAAAAAAAGGAATCATATTATATCATTGACCTTATACCAAATAAGCTTTAATATATGTTTTATGGAAACCAGAACCGACTGTGGTACCATAATCAATACTAATATTATCATCCTGGAGAGGTTGTTTCTTTGTTTGATCGCAACTATCTTAAGAAACAGTGGTTCGAATTGAAAACATATTATTGTGTTGAATAATACATGTATCAAGGAAAGCTTTAGGCTATGTTACAACGCTGCGATCAACAGGAACAAATAATCAGTAGAAAAATATAAAAAAAACAGGGACAGTACGCATTCAAAGCCGTGTCGAGCTGCTAGTTAATACATACAATTGTAAACATCCAAACACAAGACCACATTACACATTTTTAAATACCCAGACACGGAGCAAACACAAAAATTGATAATACGAATATTGGTCCTGAGTGAGAATCAAATACACGACCCTTAGTGCAACATTGACCACTGTTCCATTATGCCAGACGAAACTAAAGTATGGTAGTTGTCTGTGGTTAACTCATTCTAGTCAAGGTGAACATGCTTTTAAGCTATTGACCTACACTTGTCCGGGACTTCTGACGTCATCGCCATATAAATATGGTCTACAGCACGCCTAGGTAAACAACAAAACTTGCAATTCGATATTAGTTCTTATGCGCAAGAGATAAGGGCGGATGTGATTTTGTTTGTACCGGTTAGTTACGTCGTGTCCATTATAGCAGCTGCGGAATTGAACCAATATTTCTCGAAAAAGTAACAAACATCTTGGTATGCAAATTTTTGCTTTTATATACAAGTGTAAGGGATTCTACCAATGTATGTGTAATCTCGGGAATCAGTGTTCTAATTATTGATTATTACTTCCGACCGCTTTTCGAATATTAGCTGCAGCGAATTTGATGCAGTTATTTTGAAATAAAGAGTTATTATTGTATCTATTTTTTGGTTTCATTCATATTCTTTCAGGAGTTTCATGTGAAAAAGTAGGTAATAATCAAAAAAATATCTCTCTCATTTATCGAAACGATTTAAACGTTTCAAAAATGTTTTTTTGAAAAAAAACCGGAATTATGAAGTGATTTTTAAATAGTTTTGTTGCTAGTCAACTAATGACTATAAATAATATCTTGTGGTGTAAAATTATGAATTAATTATGAGGAAAACATTATAAAGTCTTGTATCTATCGCAGAAACCAATATCGAATGTTGGTGTAAATGATTAAGATGTTATTTTATTTCTATTTAATTTAAAATCTAACATCTTAACATCCAATTCTATTTTTAAGTAACCGGTTCGATAACGAGAAACTCTGTTGTATTTCAAATGTCCGAACTTTTTTATTTGCGTCTCTGTATCAAAGCTTAAAATCTGTTCGACTTATGTATTGTTTCATGATTTATCTGGGTACCTTATTATATTTATTTTATGTTAGAACAATAATGTTTAAGTATAGTTTATTATTTATAGTATGATCACTTTGCATTGGGTGCATTGAAATGACGATTCAAAGTGTTATGTGTAGAAAAATTTGAGTTCGAGTTTATGGTGTCAGTAAATTTAATCAATAAAATAAGTATTTATCATCGTTTTAACCAATAGATGTCCATCACTAAGCAAAGACTACAATTTTTTATATATGCAACATGAAGGTAAACACTTGCGTTTCGATTTGAGTTCTTATGCCGCCGACATAAGGGCGGTTCAGAATTCAAACTGGTCTGGCATTCAACCGTACAAGGAGACTAGTGCTGTTAAAAACAAACCTTCAATGAAACAGGCGAACCTCGCCTCACTCCACGTCGCAGGAATGTAGTGGAACTTCAGCCAACCCTTAGCATCCTCGTGGAAGTAGTATTCCTCTCTAAAGGCAGTGCCGTCTGGTGCCGATAAGGAAAATGCTGTTGAAAAGAATAATAAGAATGTTAAAAAAATCATTGATTTGTTTGACGACCTCCGTGGCGCAGTGGCTAAAGTAGGCGCCCAAAGCGCGAAAGGTCTCGGGTTCGATTCCCGGTCGGGTCAATTTGGAAAACGAACTTTTCTAAATTGACTTGGGTCTGGGTGTGCTGGGATGACGCCCCCAGTTAGTATCCGTCGTCTGGTACTCATAGTACAAGGGAAAACCTTAGTTTGAGACCAGGTGATTGGTGTGATTGTCTGGCGCATTCATTTATTTATTTATTAATTTTTTTTTTGTTGGCCGTAAAATTATTTTGGAAAATAATAATAATAAGGTTCTATAATTTTTTTCAACACTTATGAATCGTTATTTAATAAGAGAACGTAAATATTTATTACTTCAGTTCTTGATTGTTTAAGCAATAGTAGGTACTAGTAAAAGTTGCTTTCGGCAAAAGCCTAATGTCGAGAGGATGAATTCAAAAAAATTTAAATGGCACTTCCTGGCCTAGATAACTAGAGAAGATCACATCCCATACACACGTTTGGCATCTGAGGAAAATTTTATTTCTTTCTGTTTACATGAATTTGTCGAATAATGGTAGCAACCTACCTACATCAATACAATTTACAATAAATATTTCTCAACAAGCGCAATTTGGTATTGGTTTATACCATTTAACAATGTTGGGATGAAAACGTATAAGATTAGATAATCGTAAAAATAAACATTTAAATTATATCAGTACACTTTCACATATTAGTTTTAATTAATTTTAATTTTAAAGGATTGTGACGATTAACATATATTTTAAAAAGCACTGCCATTGAATCGCCACTAATCGATAATATAAGTTGGTACAGTTAACAGCACATCACAAGGTATACACTTGCAGTTCGATTTCAATCTCTATACCAAGGAATTAAGAGCGATACAATCCAAAATATCGGTACAGTCTGACGTGCTTTTGATTGTGGAAACATTCCGAACCGGCCATATTCATTATTATTTACAAAGCGTTTTCGCGTTCTTACTTATCCAAATGTGCGAAAAAATACTCACCGGCATCGTCAAAAAGGGATCCGCTCGCAAAATGGGCGAAAAACACTAACGCGACCACAACAAGTGCCATCTTTGCTAGTCACTGCGCCCGCGCAGACAAGTCGGCTCTTATATCTGCGCCAATGTTTTTTAGCCTTTAATATTTACCAAGAATTGTGTACGCATCTCTATAAGGAAAATGTCGGTACGTGTACAAAATTAAGTAAGTCAGTTTTATTTGTATTATTATCAAGCACATAATTATAAAACAATGGGTTTTTTGTTTTACAATATTGTAAATAAAATATCTTATACATACTTGTGTGTGATTCAATCTTACTATTATTGACATGCGATGGTTTTGATGTACGTGTGTTACTAAAACGAGCAAAGGTTGATATATTTGAATAAAATTGGAAAGAAGATCTTAATTTCTCTAAGATGCCATTATCAAATTCTGGTTTTCTTATCAAAGCACCACCGTCATCAAATTCGGTTCATAAATGACGAAGTAAGTCATCTGCGGCATAAAAATCCCCTATTTTCAAGTGGGTTAAATAGTAGTTGAACTTTTTAGGTGTCGACTAACTTTGCACCAAGTCATAGTATAGATTAGACATACATTATTCAGTTGAAAGAAATAAAAATTAGGATCGTCATAGTACTCAAAGTAAATCTATATATAAATCTAATTGCGCGATGCTAAAACGTATCATATCAAAACAAAATATCTCTGTTAGATATTTTAATGAAGCATCTCCGCTTGTGTAACGCGGCGTAAAGCACTACCTATAAATAATTCGTAAAAATGTTATCACTCTGTTGACGAACTAAATAACATTTTAAAATTCCAAAATATTACTATTAATAATATAATGTCTATGGTAAATCTTGAACACGAAAGTTTGTATATCAGTAGCCATTTCAATAAAAAAATACTGGATGGAATTATACATAATTTAGATAAAGTAAAAGATAAACATAATAATATGATTATTTTTATCTCAAATCTACGCAAAAACTAGTAACAGATAAATTATTTTGTCTATTTGATAAAAATCCCCGAACAAAGATTTGTTTTTAATGATGCAAAATACGTTGTTGTTTACTTACGTCATTTCTAGGCACCGTTTCCGCCACCGGGTCATTATTTTCAGCCAATTACCTACGGAATATTATATTACAAAAGCCTGACTCGATCTTCGCCATTTTTTGTTTACGTTTCATTAAGCTGACGTCCAAACCGCCACAGTTTTGAATAACATGACAGCGGGGAGTTTTAATTTAAATATGTAGATGTGAAGAAAGTGTGTCTAACGAAGTAGAAAAAATTCATAAACTTTTTTGGTTTTAACATTTTATTTATTCATCGCGCCCCGCTTTTGGGTTAAGTCACGTAAATTTCATTATTTTGAAGATTTAATGTTGCATTTTTCGTGTTGACTATTTTTACGAAAACCTTTTTACGAAAAAGGATGTAAGAAGATAAATTATTTGGCTAAGTATAGCTACTACCCGCGATTTTGGTTTATTCCTGGATAAAAGATTCCTGTGTGTCTTCCCAGTCTCTAATCTCTCTAGTAACCAAATTTCTTACATTCAGTACATTATCAATGGGCTTAGCCTACTGTGAGGACCAGCAAAAATGTAACAAGCTTTATAATAATGGAAATAAATTTATCAAAATATTTATCCAAACTAGAAAGCCTGAATATCGTTTAAGATGTGAGACAATTAAATAATAATTATTCAATACAACAAACAAATTAAGCGAGAAATGACTTTCATTAAAACTGCTTTGTTGAAATTATGTTGTTCCAACATAATTATTGAGATTTAAAATCGTATGTTACTTCAAACAAATCTGTTAAGCATTTATTCCATGCAAACGAAATTAAGGATGAGAACTAGTTTCGAATAAGTGTAAAATAAAGTCATTAACAACTGACTATATTGATTTAAAACCGCATTGCTTCAATTTCTGGTCAGTTTTGTAAATATTTCCAAGTATAACCATATGGTAGTCCTTATTTAAACACTTAGCCACGCAAAAAGCTTTTAAAAGCGTCACTGAGAACTTGCTATGTTCACAAGACACAATATAGAATATGTATTTTAGAAGTAAAGATTTTTTTCTCAGAAAACTTGTGATTTTCGACTAAACGCAAGTAAAAACGGTCTGTTTTCTGCAACTCGATGTCAAAGGCACCAATTTTGCGTGTAATTCTTTTATGTGCAAGTTTCTTTGTCACCTTTTCTTAAACAAAACAAATGCGAGCAAAAAGCGTAATACCGTTGATATTTGAGTACTTTAACAGAATTAATCCAAACTATGTATATTGAGAATGGGATTCTATGGTAGGCAATCAAATCTTTTCCTACTCATTACAATTCAATTCTAAAAAGTAAATGCAAAGGATCGATGTATCTTTTGCTAAAAATAAAACAATGACTGTGTCTGTCGGACACTTATAAGTTACTTTTTTATCGAGTATAAAACAAAATATAAAACTATCAGAAATTTGCTAAACTTAAAAGAAAAAATGTATTAATCACAAAAGTACAACAGAGAAGAAAACACACCCAATAAGAAACCGACCAACTTTAACTATCGAGATTAGACTACGAAAGGTTAAAAAATGAAATAATTTGCAAACAATATCAAAGCGAAATCTTAAAAATGACATCGGAATGGATAAAAACTAATAAACAACAGGCACTACTACCCTGGAATATGATAAGTGATATCATGAAAATTGCAGCACAAAAGTACTAATTAGAAGACCAAACTGTTCAAAAGCGCGTCGTATTGTAACTGCCCAACTACAAAAGGCTAAGTTCCGAAATAACATGTTACCAAATAACATAATCCTTCGTACACGAGTAAAAACTTGCGAACTGAACTACAATTGATCACTGAAAAAGAAGATAATGCGGAAGTCAAAATGTTTTTCGAAGATCTTCAAAATAAGCACCCTTCCACCCGAATGAGGATCACTTACGATTTCTACAGACGTCACGTCCGAAAAACGAAAAATCAAAAACAAGTAAATTCCAATGTCGCATTGGGAATCTGAAATGAAAAAAATGAAAGGTCAACATATTTCATTACATGAACATGAAGAACCCAACAATCTCCCGGAACCACCCACAGAAAAAGAGGTAGCAGAAATTATCAACCAAATGCGAAACAACACAGCACCAGGAACAGATGAAGTGGTAATCGAATTGTTCAAGGCACTACCAGACCGTTTACTTCAAGAAATTACTAAACACATGCATAAAGCATGGTTAGAAAACGTTATCCCATCGACATGGACCCAAACAGTACAAGTTCCCATTCCGAAAAAACCCCAACCTCAGTCAACAAATGATTATAGGCGGATATCCATCTCCTCTACGGGTTATAGAATATATGCTAACTTCATCTTGTCGCTCCTCGATAAAGGACAAAATCAAATTGAAACAAGAAACAGAAAAATATATATTCGAAATTGAAGAAACTGACAGCGAAACGTATTGCAGTACATCAAGTAAAAACGACCGAACCCAATAAAACCTACGAAACGTTAAAAACAAAGCATCAAAGGCTAGATAGCCCACCTCATCAACGCTCAGTCCTATAAACTTACCCGTCTTACCCAATATCCTATACTGGTTGTAACGGTGAATACTGGGCTGGTTGTGGTCGGCCGGTTGCGGCTAGCCGATCGTCCTATCCCATCCTAGAGCGTGTCCCTCCTTACAAAAATCTGTGCCCCCTGGTGTGCCGGTTCTGCCGGATCAGGCATTGCGTCCTGGCTGGGTGTGGTGCGTCAATCAATCAATCAATCAATCAATCAATCAATCAATCAACCATAGTTTTACGAGACAGTTGTTAATAGTTAAGCATGTCCTCATTTCAAGATTTTGTAAGCAAGACTGCCGAAACTCGCATTATAAAACACTTATTTAATAGTTGAAAATAATACGGAGTTAAAATATCAAATTTAAATTGGAAAATTAAAGCAAAAAAAAAGTTAAATCTAATAACTTTATTTCTTAACACTTTTTTGCTGATCTCACTAAAACAAAGCACTATGCAAAAATTTAAAATACATAAATTTGTTTTTTAAAACATAATTAAGACAAAAATTAATATTTTCGTAACATCAAAAGTCATCGCGACTGGAAATAGGTACGTACACATTTATACCTAAGGGCACTCGTTCAACCAACCATTTAAAATATGGGATGTTTTATTACGAGTATCTTGTTTAGTTTAATGTTTTTAGGATTCCGTATACCTAAAGGAAGAATTTGAATCCTAATAAGATTGCCTCACATTAAAAAAAAATCAAATACTTATCTACAGTCCAATATGTAAAAGATTATGTAGGTTCCGGGTTCGATCCCCGGTCGGGTCAATATGGGAAACGAACTTTTCCATATTGTCTCGGGTCTGGGTGTTGTGGTACCGTCGTTGTTTCTGATTTCTGTAACACAAGTTCTTAAGCTACTTACCACAGAATCAGAGCAATGTATGTGATGTTGTCCAATATTTATTTATTATTTATTTATTTATGTATATGTCAAAGTCATCCAAAGATCTGGCCATTAAATCCGTTTTTTATAGAAGAATCAAAACTTTTCAGGTAATTCCCTTATTGGCCAAGAATCATAAATCTGGAGAAATTTCAGTTTTTGTTCCATTACAAAAAAACTTTATACGGAACTCTTGAACCGTAAGTCTACCAAGCACGCTGGCCGGATTTTTTAAAATACCTAGATATAGTTAATTAAGTTGAATTTATAATTAAGTGCGGTGTAGGTACCTAATTCAAGATATATTTTTTCCATTTCATGATGTACAAAAACCAAAAAGCTTTTTATTTTATTACTTGCTTGAAAAATAATTTGTTTTTCGAATTTGGGATTTACGTTAAGTAAGTATAAAAATACTGGGTGCTTCCATGCATTACGAAAAACACTCAAATTTATGCTAATTATGAATAAGTTTACAAACTTAACTTATACCTATTTGTAAATTAGCTTTACTTATTCTTTAATAAGTGAGGTGACTATTACAATCTTCTTATATATAAAAATGAATCGCTGTTCGTTAGTCTCGCTAAAACTCGACAACGACTTGACCGATTTGGCTAATGTTGGTTTTCAAATAATTGTGGAGGTCCAGGGAAGGTTTAAAGGTTAAAAAAATAGGCGGCACGACGTTCGCCGGGACAGCTTGTAGCTAATAAAGATTATAGAAAGGTCAAGTTTGAACTGCTTCGAATTCTAGTTGGTGAAAAAAGTTTCTCTTGAAATGGGGAGACTAACATAAAATTGATTCGAAGTACCTATTACCAAAACATGCATGACCCAAAGGTTAACTGGTAGTAATGCCTATAGCATTAAGTCCACCTGTTGTACTTTTTTGTGCAATAGAGTTTTTAAATAAATAAATTACCGATGAAAAACTCATTTCTACAGAGTACTTAGCACAATATAAAATACTGAACACACTATATGGAAATCTATTTTAAATCGAAAACAACCCAATAAAAATATGTTAAACAAAGTTACAAGCAAACCTATAAGGTCTGAATCACAACACTAGGATAAACGTCATTACGACACCAAATTTGTTTACAGATTTAGTTAAATAGCGCAATTTACTAAGTAAGAAAGCAAGTAACTAGATACTTGATTTTGTTATCGACTAGAAACTTATAAAAAAACTGTAAAAATATATCAAAATACGTAAAAACTTGTAATATGTAAAAACTTCTATTTAATTTAATCAATTTTTTTCAAAAAAAAAATGATAGATAGATATAATTTATTGCACAAAATCTTCACAGAAATAGGTTTTACAGAATGATTATAGTACAATTTAGGCGGTCTTATCGCTATTTATTTATTTATTATATGATCAAATATTTAACTTTGTTTTTATTTGTAAAGCACCTAATTCGATGCAATCAGTGCAATAAAACTCAATTAGAAGTTGTTCTATAAAAAAGGTTCACCACCCCTCCTTTTTGGCGAGCAATCTAAAAAAATAATTGTATTTTTATTTTACCACTGCCATAAACCCTGATACGTTACAAAAATTATGGCGCCGTGGGATACCACTAAAGTTCGTCGCAACTATAAAACATACAGATCGGCATTAATTCCCGACGCAGTGCGACGTTTTTTGTACATCGTCATAGAGAAATATTACTTTAGAGGGATCAGTTTCATATAATCGTGTTTTAGCGTAAACAAAATGCTATTTATTTAAATCATATCAAATCTACTTTAATCAAGTTGGTTACATTTGTAGAGTAGAGAAGAGAAGTAAGTGAAGAATAATATATCACAAATACTGTACAAGAGTTTATTTACACACACTCCACCAATAGAAATATTCATTACAAAAGAAGGAGAGATAGAGGTAATATGAAACTGTACACAGAAAATTATAAATATAAACGCAAAAATAAAATTACAATCGGGAATAATAAAATTTTCAACCGAGTGACGTTTGTACAAGATATGACAGCAAAAAATATTTCTTTTTAAATGTAAAAGGAATAAAATATTTGTACAAGAAGGTTGATATCAAAAAACTATTTACATAAATTTTGGTGGTGAGACGCCACACATTTAACACATGTGAGTCATGTTTTATGTAAAAAGAAGTTACAAACGCATTCCTACCGAGAAGGTTCCAGCAAGATCAGTGTAGCAGTGTCAAACTTATAGCCTAACATATGCGTAAATACCATTAGTGGTTTCGATTTGTTAGGTGAATTAATACTAAAGTAAGCAGGTACCTACGTAGTTTTGAGAAGTCTTCTGGAGTAGACCAGTTTCCAGTGGCACAAGAATGACGTACGTGCTAACCATCGCTTCAGGAATTCCAGCTAACGCCTACATATAAGCTTAAAGTGGCAAGCCTTACAGTTAAATGGCGGGTAATGGATTACCTATACAATACGTCTATATCAATTACTTGCTCGATGTACACTACTGTGTATAGATAACTTGATTGCGTTCACTGGATGGTCAATTTAGGAAAAAACTGATGTTCTTTTTCGCAATTAAATGGTACGCGGTTTTTTTTCGATGGAAATTTCAACCATTTGGTTGTTAAGCTTTAGACTTGTTAGTTGTAAAATTGTTATGATTTTGTTAATTTGGGATAAAAAATCGTTTCCGGAAATTTTACAACAAATTTTCTTTGATTAAATGAAACAATATTTTTCACACTTATTTAAATTTGATTCGTCTTTGAGCTTAATGACCAGTATACACATAACAGGCTGTATGCGAGATGAATAATTTAAACTTATATGACTTATCATCATCATTAGTGCCTTGTCTCATTAGGCTCTCTAAAAAAGTGCACAACGCACTCTACATAAGTGCACATGTACAAATAAGCAATTATTTATCAGGCAATGCTGAACAAAGAGCTTTTAAAAGAGGTAGGGCACAACGATTTATCGCTCGAACTGAAGCAGCCCGACTGGTGAAACACCTCCAACTTACAAAAGACCGCAGCCAAATAACAATCACTTCTGTGTTGTTGTGTTCCTGCGTGTGAGTAAGGTTTCCAGAGCACCTGGGGGTGGTACGTTAGTAGCAAGGGTCAAGTCTTTAAGGTAAGGGCGACAAGTCCAGTAACAGATGTATTATGCTGTACTTATCACCCTTAAGCTAGGACCTTATTACCACTTAACATACTCGGGTGGGATGAGGTCAATCTTGAAGTGTAATATAAAAAAGATAAAAGAACATAAAATCCTCTTTAATACTTTCTGTAGATAAAACCTATCAAAAGCTTAACTTGAGGTTCCTGGAATCAAATAGGATTTCATACCTGGTATCAAAGAAATGTGTTTGCGGGGCGTCAGACAGCATGACGCGCGCAGCTAGCTATCGACACTCAATATTAGTGAGTTCAAACAAGTTTCTTTCACAAGTATTGCAGTTTTGCTCGTGGTGTATGAAGCTAAAAGGGGATGCCGCGTCTAAAATGGTGTTTGTAGTGGCGAGCGACACGGCGAACGACACGGCGAATGCAGTACCTACCCAGAACCGCTCTTTTATATTCGGTTATAATTGAAACTGAACGTAAAATACCTTTACATAAACAGAGTTAAACACTCAGCCGCTTCGCGTACCGTGTCGCCAGAAGCCCCGCAAGTCGCGTCGCCATAAGCCCCTCTTTTCCTTGACCGAGGTCCTAGTTTATCTCGAAATACTTAATAGAATTATTTTTATACTAAAGTTATTTTAATATTACTTACATTGAGAGCCGAAATTTTTTGGCAATAACCAAGCTAAATTATTTACATTTAAATCACGTATGTTGAAGTTGGACAAGAACTGTTTGATGTGACAGTTGTCGCAAAGTTTTTACGATTTTTTCAAAAACTCACAGCAAAAAGTTTTTATTCAAGGTCAACTTGGGAAACAAAACTAAATTGGGTTAAGCCTGCATGTGTCTATTAAATTTATGACCTCAGTAGAATCCGTCCGCCTGGTAGATAATCATAATATTCTGAGTACTTGGGGTACATTTGGTTTTAGGCCAGTTTGGCTTACTACCAAAAACACGAAAACAAAACGTTTTTGAAAATTAATTAAAGATTCATGTATTAAAACGTGGTTTTTAATTTGCATAAACAATATTGTTTTGAAAACACTTTATTCCCATTTGAAGTGAGTTGGTTACGGTTATGAGAATTAAACATTGATATTCGTCAACAGATCCGTCTTATTGCGTTTTTGGTAAGGCCCATTGTTTTTTAGTTAGCAGTTAGTGTGATAATAAATGTATGTAAAGGGGTCCCGAATAATTTATTATGTTTAAAAGATAATGTCACCACGACGGCCTCGTACCTTAATTACCGGGTTATGATTTAGAGATCCGATTTTGATTTATATATATAATATTTTGTTTTTTGGAAATGCTTAATTTACATTCGAAGTGATGTGGTTGCCGGATTTAAAATCACTATCAGTCGTCGGATCTGCCATGTTTTGATTTTGGGAATAGACCTCCTGGATTCGGTTTGTAGCCTTGGTGACCACCCATTTTCGGTTAGACTCATTCTTGTTACTACGACTTGGTTTTAATAATGGAAGCCTTATCCTTACATTGGCTTAATAAATAGGCCAAAATTTGTTTCAAGAACAGCATGAGAATAAAACAAGATCTTGTGCATTTACTTTATTAAATCAATGTACGACATAAAAATTTATCTGTACACAGATTATTATTTTTATAATTAAAAAATATTAACTAATGTGATTTGGATAGGCATAAGTCAGTCATTTAGAAAACATTTTATTATTTCATCATTGTGATCGTGTTGTTTTTAGAACATGAAACTAAAATAATTAAAAAAATTAGACTCAACGTAGGACGCCCAGTTATCTGGGCCGCTATTTTTATTTAATTTGACATATTTATTTAATACACTTAAGAGATTACAATGCAATAATTTACAAAATAAAAACTCATTTAATTAACTCTAGGCATATATTCTAGGCTGCACGATCGTATAAAATCATTCACATTAAACTCAAGTTAAAACTATAACACTAATTGCTCAACCAATCATAAATTATTTCACATGTCAACTCTTATTAAGTATTCTGAGATTATGGACACAAAAAGTCGATTAGTTAATTCAATAATCTTAGTATGATTGTTCCACCATGACACTCCGTATTAGAACTTAAAAGTAAAAAGCAATGGCATCCATCCAAATTCAATTTAATATTCTATAAACATGTTTAAATGATATTAAACTTAGACTTGTTGAAAAATAAAAATACATCGATAGTGTCAAATTGTATGTGCGTTTCCATAAGGAACGTACCCAAACTATGTGACTGACAATTACAATTTATATACAAACCTTTTTTACTTCCCCTCAAAAATGTTTTAAATATTTTCGAACACATCAAGTCCCATCCAGCCCGTAACGGCCTAACAGCTTATTTGCATATCAACAGTTGCTTGAAAAGCCGGAATTTCCATCCGCTTTGTAAAAACATGACGAAGTAAACAACCTCTGTGGTAAATAGTAATAGTCAGTAGCTAGCAGGTGATCAAGGGGTCGTGTGTTCAATTCCCAGGTGAAATCTTTGTGCGTTGTTTCCAGTTTAGTTAGGACATTTTCAGATGGATTATCATAAATGTCCGGTAAGAAAACTTATCCACGCTGTCAGAAGGGTATGATTATAAAGTAGTTTTGCACCTGATCTCTCTCCATTCGTGTGGGTTTGCCTTCCTACTGGATAGTGAAGGAAGGATACTGGATAGTGAACTTGTATTGCGCAAACATTGGTGTATCTACTAAATAGATCTAAGATACCCCGACCAGCGCTGGGCGGTGTTAAAAATGCCGTAGCAGCACTTGCGGAGGTGGAACCCTGGCCTCACAAGGTACTTTAGTTTTGTATCGCTTGTCTTGTGTTGTGTTTGTTTGTTAGATATGTGATGTTCAATAAAAATATTTCTTTCTTTCTTTCTTACCTTAGTATCCGGACGTGGACTCCCCAAAAAACTGTATACATATTTTTAGTGTATGTCCTTTATAACCCTATAACTGGCAATGAGCTGACTATAAGTTCGTCAGCATAAAGTTGATACGGAAACATAAAACGCTTTAAAATCGAGTCACATTTTTCGCCAACTTCTGTTAAACAGAAGCGAATTCATCTCGATTCGTCCAGTGTCTAACTTTTAACTACGGTAGTTAGCGGTAACTCTGGAACAAAGGTCAACTTCAAGACGGGTAACAGATTCATACAATTATAAACTACAAATTTGCCGGTCTTGTGTTTTAATGAAAGCCGGCTCGTTTGTTCACAGCGATCACTAATGATATTTCCCAATACAAAAGGGTAAAAATTAACTCGATGCTACATCGGTGTCGAGCTCAAACAAGTTTGAATAAAATATCAAAGAAAATAGCCATGATTTGAGGTTAGGTGATGCCTTTGCAGCATCATGTCACTGCATACGTTTACCCAACTAATGAAAGCAACAAATATTTGTTCAATTCATCAATTTGCATTTTGATTATATAATAATAATGCATTGGCAACCGATATCAGATCCTAAAAAAATTTGAACAGCAAATCATACAAAATCTTTTGTAGCTCTGCTGCATTTTTAGCAGTAAATGTATAAAAAGAGTTTTTAATAAAATGACAGATGTACTTTATTCCTAAGTAATTCTGTTAACAGACTATTAAAATTATTGGAAAATCCGCAGTATAAGCCCTTAGACCGTTAGGCCGCAAAACCCAAAAGGTTCGGCTTTCCCATTTTCCAGGTACGAGGTTTCCCATTTTGGTTACAATATTTAAGCTTGAATCGTTTGACTGTTCCAATAAATTGTGATTCGTGCTACGTTATATACGTTATGCGATTTGTACTGACACTGATCCAAAGTGTCCCGTTTCCGATATAAAGGCTGCCGAGGTAAAAAGGCAATCCATGTTATGATATTACCAACCTCGTCAAATTAGGATCATATTCGTAGTAAGACTCTAGACTCCACATTGAAATATATGCTTAATTATTTATACGCGAGATTATTAATGACAATGGCAATTTATTGCACATAATACATTGTAATGAACCCGTTGCGTCTGTTACAGCATCATGCAGTTATTTATTACTAAAAGTAGGATAATCTTGGTGGTACAAATACATATATGTTTAATTAAGTAATTTTTCCCATACAATATTTAGTTAATCTGAATTGAAAAACTTATTTAAAAACTGTCAGCCACATATTCTAATAACAATGTTCAAAATGTGGACAGTTATTTTTTAAATTTTCCCATGCAATGATTTATTAATATATCCTTAATTTTTGTGGTTTTGTTCCAACCTATCTACAATAATGGTAAGGTTGGCTCTTTGTAACAATGAAATACCATTATTTAATAGTAAATAATTTAGTATAGTTAAATTAATATAAACTGTACATATTTTTTTTTTCAAATACGCTTGGTAGAAGACGTGGCTTAGTTTTACCAGAATACTTTAGTTACTTAAAGTATCACCAAAGCACCTTCATTATAATATAGGCAGCGTTAACTGTTACGAAATCATTTTGAAAAAATTTCGTAAAAGTAAATAGAAGTATAAAGATCCAAACTTAGGAATACAGCTGTTTGACAGATAACAATACCTTTCTGTGTCCATAGTCAGCAAACGGCGTTACCATAGGAAAGTTTCAATTAATATCACAGTTTCCGTATTAAAAGTAGGACAATACAAACTTGTCTAGTCTGAAACTATTTACACTTCGCTACACGACTGAACTAGAAACAGTAAGTCCTCGATACGTCCGAGCACTGGGCTTTGTCTTGTTGTCACCCGAAGTAGTACTGAGCGTTCGAATATCGATACAAACTCCTTGTGTTAGGGTCCGTTTCGTTTTGCATTTGGACGCGTGGGAGGGTTTTTACCGCTACGCCTCGGCCTAGCGTTCCATGTGGCATAGCCCTGAGCGGCATCTCTATAGGATACTCAGCGACCTGCCCGTACATATTAGTACTGACGTGCGGGTACGTATTCGGGACGGGCCGGCCGACGTATCGGTTGATCTTCGGGCTTAGAGCGACGTTCGTGAACTGGATTTCGGGCTTGAGGCCGGAGTCGACGGTGTCGACGGGGCCGGAAAGGCTGGTGATGTTGATGTCATTGTCGACTTCTGATATGCTGTCGTTGAATCCGTTGGGGATCTCGGTGGTGGCGGAGACGTCGGGGCCTTTCGGCTGCTCGGTGCCTCTTCGGTGGACTACGCATCGGACGATGCCGATCACGATGCAGAGAAGGAGCGAGACAGCGACTGCGGCGATGATGTAGACGTACATCATGTCGAACTGATCTGTTGACAAAGTTAATAAATTAAAACTTCTTACAAAAATATTCGAAACATTTGCCGGAGTTTTTGAAGTTGAAAAGCCATAATTTTAAAAAGGTAAGCCACTATGGCAGATAAAAATATTGACCGACAGTAAAGCTCATAATACTTGTTATTGCTCGCAGCACTACTACCTTTGTGGTATTATTATAATTGCCAATCTTATAACGAGTGTTTCAGGAAGAACATTGTTACCGACAAAACATCCAAAAACGTGTTTTTGCAGAAAACACAAGTCAGTTGAGCTTTTGAGTAGCAAAGACTCCTTTTTAATTTAAATGCGTAACTTTTATAAGGTAAGAAGTTTTTGTCATAACATAAGATGACGCAAATCTTCCATACATCTTAAATATTAAGATCTATTTAATATCTAAGACCTAATTCAACATCTTCAAATCTGTGGGGTTAAATGATAAAAAAGCTACGAGGCATTAAGTCCTTAAATACTTTTTTTACGTGCATTAAAGTATGTTTATTTAAATAAGGAAAAACGGAACTGGAAGGGCACTTTTTGTTGTTCCTCTTTCCTTTTATCTGTCAAGTTCCTTTTACTCAGAAATGCGTTGAGGTGACAATTTGAAAATACCATTAAGTACTTATGAAAAAATCAAGCTTCATTTATAATATTCGACAGGTAAAATAAAAATCGGTTCTTGATATATTTTACCTTTATCACTAAATACCCGATTTACTGCTTGCTGTGTGCGCGTGCTGCTCTCCCAACTGCCTGATATTTATTTTTTTTATACTAGCAACTGACCGCGGTATCACATTCGTATTTCTTGGCAATTAAAAAGATCTAACTTGGAGCAGTGTTACATACATTTTGTCGATTCATTTTTATGTACACCTATAGATTTTTACGACATGCTGTGTGCGTGGAGGCTTAACCACTCTCTTCACTACTCGTCTAATGTAGAAACCTGCCTTAAGCCTACCCTCATAATACGGTCCTTAAAGTAGGCTAGGTTTTATAGAGTTTATTCGAAATCCAGACAAACGAGATGTTAAGAAGATTTTTTTTTACAATTCACTTTAAAGATTGACCTCATCCCACCTGATTTTAAGTGGTGATGAGGTCGTGGCTTAAGGGCGACAAGTACAGCATAATAAATCTGTTACTGGACTTGTCGCCCTTGCCTTAAAGGCTTGACCCCTGCTACTTATGTAGGATGTCACCCCCCAGTAGCTCTGGAAAACTTACTGACACACAGGAACACAATAACACAGAAGTTATTGTTATTTAGCTGCGGTCTTCAGTAAAGTGATAGACCTCTATTTTATTTCGCGTTCACTTCTGTCTGATAAAGTGTATGTTGGATTTCAAGATGATTAAAAACTTTATCTTGAATAACTCTTACTTCGTTGTTTCAGAGAATCAAACACCTGTTTATATTATTTAAGTCCTAATAATCTCTTAGTGTTTTTAAGAAGTTAAGTTGGAAAAGCTTCACCACACGGATAAGCCGTGCCATAGTGTCAGGGTTTTGAGTTAGAGTCTCATAGTGAGAGATGAGCAGATTTATTTTTTCTAAAAAATAATTTAAATTTGCACGGTGCTTTGTGTGGTGAATTAAGTTCTATAAAAGGGTTTGTTTTATTCGAAATTACCTGAAATACAGCACATAAATAATATTTACCTATTTTTTCTCACAGTTCTATTGAAAAGAAAATGATTGACTGAACAAGTATTTGAAATCGTTGCATTAATGTTTTTCCAAGAATCTGCCATCAGAGTTGAACATGATTATACCTACTTATGATTATATCTCACTTAAAGTTAGAAATCGATAACTTTAAGTACAACATCACGTTCAAAAACAGGAAATGAAAAATTGAGGAAATTTCCGACATGAAACGGGGACTTAAAGTTTCAAGCATCTTCTATTAAATTACTACTTCTGTTAATTAATTATACTCAGGACTATTTTTAGTCTCCTTCGGGACCTTTGGTTAGTCGCACTGGATACACTTAATATTTCTGTCTTTTTAGCCCGTCAACTTGTCTCGACCCTAGTGCCTTGATTTAACCTCTTTGTACTAACACACAGGGTGAATTAAATACGGAGCCTACATAGGTTCTTCGGTCGGTGGGGACGGTGACAGATTTAAGAATAAAATAGTTACTAAAAGCCGTATCTACGAAATTACTCATAATTTTAAACTAGATTTGTCAAGTGTTTTCGAAATTTAAAAATTCAAAGTTTTGGAAAACTTTTCTTACAAAGGTGATTTAATCAACTTTTGCCACCTTTGAAAGTTTATATGGGAAAATGTTTATTTTTTAAGTTAGAGATATGGAAGTTGGCACAAATAAAGCTCTATTAAAATATAGACTACTTCTTGTTTCGAGTATTAGGGGAGATAGGGGTAAAACCGACCATGAAAGGATGTAGTCCACGCGAACGAAGTCGCGGGCAAAGCTAGTGTATTATATATTCGCACCGTATTGTAATACCACCGTCAGTTCTATATTCCTTAACACAAGACCTTGAGTTACTTACTTAATCAGGTTTAATATAAGTTACGTTATCAGGTATTAATTTATAAATTAGCTGTTGGTTGTGACAACGTCCGCATTATTTCACGAAAAGTATAATATATGTTAATCCAGTAAGTTTCTACTGACTTTCATCCAAATCTGTCCAGTAGTTGGTGCTTGAAAGGGTGCCAAGCATCTATACATTTTTTTAAACTTTCCCCTTTATAATATTAACAGGACGTGACGCTGTAACATCATCAACTCTCCCCCACCTAGTTGACTGTCTAGAATCAAAAGCAATACATGCTTGAAAGTGCTGAATAGTCATTCACCTAATAACGGAAATGGTTAGCCGATATTGCAATCCAGAAACCGGTACACACTTCTCGACACTCTTAACCAACCTCGCCAGCGATGCCCCCTTGCCGCCCAGAGCGGTAATCGATTTGGCCAGTCACTGTCTGCGTACAGTTCGATTAGTGAGAAATTGGAATGGCAGATGTCTATAATCTTACCCCAATAGCTTGGATTATCTTGCCTCTGTCAACTACAATATGATCGATTCTTAGTTGCCTTGCAGATTAGTGCTGCACTCACAGTGTATTACTACAAAGTGAACCAAATCGATGCACTCAGAAGTAAGAGCTGGCCGAAGTATCTTATCTCACGTTTAAATTAAAGAGTCTTAAGAGGTATCTACATTTTGGGGTCATACTAACGCATGCCATACAAAAAAAAATCGAAAAGTTATACTTCCAATGACATTTAAAAACATACACAAAAAACATCAATGTAAAAATATGACCAGGACATTTTAGGCTGGCACTGTCGAAAGTTTTCCGATCTTATTAAATATTGTGTCCTGATCATTCAGTACTACATTAATGAGAATGATGACTTGTTAAGAAAAACAATGACTCTATTTACACAGAAAAACGTATTTTACAGTGCATTTAACTTCAGATAAATTAAAATAATTAATTATTTAATTCTTAACTTACTAATTGCTAAAAACTGTGCGAAGATGTGACGTTGCCTAATTTATAACGCAATGTATTCTAGTACATGGATGTTTGATAGATAGATAGATACACTTTATTGCACAGAAAATTTACAGAAATTGGTTTTACAGACATATTTAAGTACAATATAGGCGGTATATAGGGTTTGTTTATATTATAAGCACATCACATATTGATCATATGTGATTTATATTTTTGGTAATCTAAGTGTTGGTCCAAACCGACAATTTTACTCATCTACCCAATTGTAAAACAGAAAAAAACATGCATCAATAAAACCTAAAGTATAAAATCACAAAAATTGAAACCATAACTGTTAAATTAGCATTAAATCCCTTTAATTTGGTATTTCTGGTTCCTCGCACCCAATTAATGAGGGGTAAAATGATTCATTTCGTGAAAAGGTAGATCTTGTCCTTTCACTTCGCTTGGCTCATCTAGGCGGTAACTACCGCGTGCCCAAAAAGAAAACTGACGTTTGCCTAAAATCAAAGTGTCAGTATTATTAAAAGAAACTTTTCTTTCTACCATGCGGAATATAGATCAGGTGCAAAATAGTTAACCAAAATAATTTTCGTTTCCCCATTCCGAACGGCTATTAGTAGAATAGGTCAGATTCCTGAACTTTAGGTAAGTGTCTAACTTTTGGATTCCACTTCTAACGAAAGCTGTGTAATTAAGAAAATTTTCTATCGCTTTTATCACATTAACATTTTTATTTAGAAGATAGTATGTGTGACTTTTTTCCTTTCACGAACAGGAAGACAGCAAAGTTATTCTACAGGAATCTAGTTTTTTTAAAGAAAAATATTTATTTATTTTTTTTTTATTTATTTACTTCAAAACCTTAACACTAACATTACAGGAGTCTTAACCTAATACACTAGTGTGGCCACAGATATAAAAAATAAAAATAAAATAAAAATATAAACATCTTACCATAAAATACAATATTCACTTAAAACTTAACGACTTACCTAGGAAGGATTGTTGTAACATATAATAAACAACATAACCCTTACGAGTTCACTCAAATAGCAGCATGAGAAAATATCAATTCTCTCATGGAGCTCATTTATGATGCGGACTGTGCGTGAAAGTGGTGTTTTCGCTAGTAGATTGGTTCTGGCTGGCGGCACGACCAGCAGCTGCGGGCGCCGCCGCCTCCACACGTACCGGTCCGGCACGCTGAGGTGCAGGTGGCGCAGTACTCTCGGGTTATGCGCCTGCCCACGCAGAAGCTTCACGACGTACATAGCTAGTGCCAATTCCCTTCGCACCCTCAACTCATTGTAACCGACCATGCCGAGTACAAATAGTGTTGGGTACATTAATGGGTAAAATGGGTATACCCCATAAAGCTTAAAATATAAGTGCCTTGTAAACTTATTTTGTATCCTTTCCAACATGACACTATATTTCGCTTCATGCGGAGCCCATATTACAGCGTTGTGCTCTAGATGACTTCGAACCAGTGCATCGTAAAGAACCTTTATTGAGGTAATATTTGTAAAGCCCTGCGTCTGTCTCAGTACAAAACCTAGGTTCCTGTATGCCTTCTTACATATTTTAACAATATGCTCGCGAAATGTTAAGTCTGGTGTGAGATTCACGCCCAGATCTCGTATCTGTGATACTCGCTGCATGAGTGTCTCTTCTACCTTGTACTCGTATCGCACAGGATTCCGCATACGAGTAAAGGTTATCACTGAGCATTTCGAGGCGTTGAAAAACAGTTTATTTTCGTGGCTCCACTTTACTACTCTATTTATGTCCTCCTGCAAGCGTTCACAGTCACATCTATCCTTAACTTCGAACAACAACTTAAGATCATCAGCAAATAATAAGCAACATCCGTTCTTTACTACTTTTGGCAAGTTATTTATCATTATTATGAATTCTAAAGGTCCTAAATTGCTGCCCTGACTCACACCGGATCTGGTGTAATAAGGTTCGGATTCATGCCCTTTATAGTCAACGTACTGCTGACGATCCTTCAAGTAGCTGACAAAGAACTGTAATAGATGCGGCGTACATCCCACCTCAGCAAGCTTATGCAATAAAACATCGTTATCCACTGTGTCGAATGCTTTCCTGAAATCGAAGTACGCAGCATCTACCTGTCCCCCTGCATCAACCACCGGCACCACCTGCACCATGAAGTTCATCAAGTTGGTGGCAGTACTGCGGCCCGCCCGGAAGCCGTGTTGAGCGTCAGTCAACTGCGCGGCCACTTGTACTTGTACGCATCGTTGGATAGCTGACTCAAAAACCTTTGCCGGCGTGGAGAGCACAGCCACTGGTCTGTATCCACTGACATCAGAACCTGCGTTTGCTTTCGGAACCGGAATTACTCTCGTAGTTTTCCAACAATCAGGGAAAGTTGCCTGTTTTAAACAAGTATTAAAAATGTGAAAAAGTGGATTAACCAGTACCTTGGCACAATCCCTGAATAGAAACGCTGGTATGCCATCAGGTCCCGATGATCGTTTTGGTTTTAGGGTATTGAGCGCTTTACTAATTTCCTCAAGACTCAAGGCGTCTACTTGTACGCGCGCACTGGTCCCCTCACCCGCTTCAGCCGCCGCCTTTGCGTCTAGATGCGGTGTCTCGGTGCTGTACACTGATTCAAAGAAATACGCAAATTGCCTAGCACTCTCCTCATTCGTCAGTTGCTGGCCATCCTTTACGATACTTTGTTTATTTATTGTTTTACGGTTTGATTTCATGTATTGCCAAAATTGTTTAGGATCCTCTGTGAACTTATATTGAATTTTATTTTTATATATCTTGTGTGCTATTTCAATCTCCTTTTTAACTCGGGCTCTACATAAAGAAAACTCATGGTAATCCTTATCTAGCTTTGTTTTTTTAAATATTTTGTGGAGTCTAGCTTTATTTATTATATCTTTAATAATATTAGCCGTGTACCATTCAGGATATACGTATCTTGAATGTTTACGGTTTAGCTTTTTCCGGGGTACGCACAAATCTAAAATGTTGTAAAAAGTATCATAAAAGAAGTCCAACATCTTTTTCACATCCGACGTCATGTACATTTCACTCCAATCAGTGGTAGATAGCATACTGTACAATAATTGATAATCTGCTTTATAAAAATTCCACTGTGGTCTATTATTGCGCGACTGGCCTCCTGCGCACGGGGCGGCGACGGCGGCGACGGCGGCGGGCGCGGCGCGCGCGAGGCGCACGCGGACGGCGAGCGGCGGGTGGTGCGCGTCGACGGGCACGAGCGCGTCGTCCGCCGCCGCCACACGCACCCCCCCGATACCCGCGCTCAAAACCAAATCTAACTGACGACCCAAATGGTTGGGTACCGTATTACTTTGAGTGAACTCGCAATAGGACATAAAACATTCATAATAATTATTAACATTTACAGAACAAGAATATAAATTTAAATCTCCCATAACAATAACTGCACTATATCTATCACTTAGTTTTTCTATTAGCCTAAAGAGACTCATATAATCGTTTTCCGAACTTCCTGGAGGAATGTAGACCACACAACACAAAAACAGAAATCGATTATTTACATGAACCGTTGCACACACTATTTCAAAAACGTAGTTGTCAATCGACACGTCCGAGGCTTGTACTTCACGCAGTTCAAACCGGTGTGTGGCCACGAGAATCGCGCCGCCTTGCTTTCTGCCGTCCGCTCTATCGCAACGTAATATATTATAACCTTGTGGAACTATTTCTGCATCATAAATAGAAGCGTTACAGCCAGATTCAGTAATGGCGTACAGGTCTGCGTTGAATGATTCTATATTGTTCCTAAACATATCCAATTTAGTCCGTAGGCCTCTTACATTTTGATAAAAAAAATGAATCTCCGTATTATTCTGTGGAAGCTTTTTTGGGTTGCCTACGAAACCAAATCCACTCGTTAAATTCAGCATTCACAGGCCATATTTCCGCGTTATTTAATTTATGGTAGTCTTTTTGTGGTACCCCAATTATAAATGATGCATACTCTCGCTCAATTTTATGCTTGATTTTTTCAATTTTTACATTCACATCCGGCCCACACACACTCGTAACAAAATTGGTCAAAGCTTCTACGGTTGTTTCCGGATGTAATCGCCATACGTGTAGGTGTTTCTTACGTTCCATAGCCAGTATTCCCTTTAACTCAGTACTCTGTCCAACCTTGACATCTTTAGCAATCCTGTTAACTTTCTTATGCTGCACAGTCTTCCACTCTGTTTCGTTAGATTCGTCATGAGTCGTTTGTACAACTGTCTTGGGCTGAGTAGTACTAATTTGTGTTGGTAGTTTCGTCCATTCAGTCGACTTTATGGCCCCATCTTTGTTAATATTTTGCGTTTTTACAGTATGTTGGTTACTTGGTTGCTTTTGGATGGGTTTAGCAATTTTATTCTTAGTGACCTGTTTAGAATAAGACATATCCAGACTAATTCCTGCGGGTGCTTTCTGAGAAGGATGCTGTGGCCTGGTATCCAGTACAGTCTTAAAGTTGAGTTTTTCTTCGATCTTTGTCATTATTTTTATCAAGTTATCCAGATCATTTTTAGTTTGAGAATATTGATTTTGCAAATATGTAATAGTATTTGCTTGGCTGTCTAGTCTAGCAATAATATCTGAACGAAATTGCCTCAATTCCTTTAGTAATGCAGCATCTACATCATCATCATCCATACCTACAGGCGAGAAGTTTGTCTGACTACCGCGCCGGGTGTTCACATTGCTCGTTGGAGTGGTGATGCTAACATTCATTGGATTCGATTTTACCGGCGTCTCAACGTTACCGTTTTTTGGATTTGAACAGACACATTCCGGACATGTCCATTTCCTTTTGTACGCTTGCGTAAACGCTCTAAATGCATCCGATTTAATTTGGAGACATTTAAGATCATATCTTTTTTTGCATTTTTCATTTGAACATTCCATAAAGCGGGTATCCTGAATATTTAAGCTACAAGCGCTGCATTCAATAGTCATCGTGCGTATTTGTTTTAATTATTTCAATGTGTGGATTCCGCCGCTCGTAGTTACTGTACGCGCCGCTGTATGGGTGAAGTGCGACAAGGACGAATTATTTGTCGCGCGCAGCCCCTCTCTTTTACCCGAGGTGAGGAAGAGCTTACCTCAGGTTACGCAGCACACGCACAATTTCACTCGCGAATAAAATTTGAAATTCCTTTCACACCAGTTTAGTCCTTATTTCTTATAATGTTCTTTTACTTTTTAAATCACAATAGCGTAGCGTATAACTTTATAATTTGGAAAAAACCAACAAGACGTCCACCTTCTACGATGCTTGGGCGTAATTCAAATTTAATTGAAATAGGATAATCTAACAACAAAAATGAATAATAAATTATTTTCATATGTGTTAACTTCGAACATTTTTAAACAATATTATATCCGTATTTAACCTTCTAATCAGACTGACTATAATTTCGTTTATCATGTTCCTATTTCTGAGTATCTTTAAGTTCAAGTATTCATTTTAATGAACTAGTTGTATCCTACTTATTGTAATCGTGAAAATTAAGATGCACAACTTCCGTTTCACGCAAAACTCATAATTAATGAAATTTGGTATTTACCTCTACAAAGATTTGATAGTAGAAATAATTATTACTTAATTGCGCGCTACATATAGTGACCAGTAAAACTATAATTATCAGTTTTTATAATTTCTAACTAAAGACAGCTGATGTACTAACCATCTTTCGCCAAATGATGCCTTGGTGGGGAAGCTGACGGATGATCTCTCATGACGCTAGTTGCGTTGATGCTGGTTGTAGCAGAGGGTCTCTGAGGGGGGACGGCAGCCACAGCCGGCGCGGGGGGAACTGCTGACTCCACCCACCACCGATCGCCAGAGTCATCTGCAGAAGAATTGACTGGTAAATTTTCAATAAAACGCCTTAGGGTATTTTATTTACCTTTGTAGAATGACATTTATATGAAAAGACATGCTGAACGTTGTCTTTTGAAAAAAAAAGGCTACTACAAAGTGTGAAAGTTATAATGAGAAGGATATGTAGATAAGCAGTGTATTCGTTTTTTCTGTCGTATGTGCACATTTTAATTTGTTTTGATAACTCTTATTCGTTTTCTTAATGTCCAAATATGAGCACATTGATGCATACTGATCAAAATGTTTGAAATTGTTTAGTTGAACATAATACACAAGACCTTAGTTAATAGGTTAATTCTTTTTTTATTTAATTGAGAGTTAACTGTTCGTCTTGGTGGTGCAAAATTATTAATAAGTAAGTTCAAGTAATTATAGGTTCCAGAAAGTTTGATAAATATTACTGATGAAACTTAAATGTATAAGATCATAATGGATCTTGGTAAACTCTAGCCTATTTTAACTCCTAAAATGTTTTGAGTTATCAATAACAGGACAGAAAAAACCTGGAAAACCCTATTTTTTATCCAAAGGTGGCTAATGAAACGTTTTTTAATTCCAACAGTAAACGTGTGCTTTATATGCTACTAAGTATGATTTATTTATAAGTCGAATTGCCTATGCTCTGAACCATTAAAAATAACAAAAATAAATGGTGAAGATAAAATTTTTTTAGGATATCTTACGACCAATGATAAACAATCGAATTTTAAATAGATTACAAGCAAACTCGCAACACAATCGATACTTTATCTACACCATAAGACAGTTACACAAATTATTCAATGATAACAGAAGGCAGAAAAAAAGTAATTGTATTGAGATCGATTACATCGCCTTTACTCCGGGTGGCTTTGATGAAAGCCGAAACACAACATAGCAATCGAGACCCTCAAATATTTGCCTCCAACAAGTATTGGGGTGGAAAAAAAACAGGTAAGTTCGAGTCTGGTTTAGACACCGAGTGTTCCAATTAGACAATTAAGATCTTGGCAAGAATTCCGATGAAGACATCGTTCACAAACAATTGTAAAGTATCAATACCGCAAAAAACTTTACGTAGGTAACATCGACCTTAGGTATAAATGAACATAAATATTGGACAACATCACATACATTGCTCTGATTCTGCGGTAAGTAGCTTAAGCACTTGTGATACAGAAATCAGAAACAACGACGGTACCACAACACCCAGACCCGAGACAATATAGAAAAGTTCGTTTCCCATATTGACCCGACCGGGGATCGAACCCGGAACCTCAGTGATGGCGCGACGCCAAAGTCTGGCCCGCTCGCCTCTCGGCTACGGAGGTCGTCAAACTTGCAAGGCCTAAATTTTAATATCCTTGATTGATTTTCCATTGTGTCTAGGTTTCTTACTATTACGACTTTAATAAAAGTCTCAGTCATCTGTATAAAGCTATTTTAAAACGCACCGAATTAACTTAAATACATAGTTGATTAGTGTAGCTTGTGACGTCATAGTTTCGTAAATTCATAGAAAACGTATTTCAATATCGTGAAAAGTACTTAAAAGGGTCTCAATTGGCTAGTCAATCATCCCTGTATAAGTCACTGACTCGATTATTGTAATTTAAATAGATTTGATTAATATTATGTACAAATATACTCATAAGAGAATATATACATATCAAGTCTTATGCATACATATTTTTATAATGAATATCTTAGAGTGGTCTCTTCTGGGCAATATTCAGTTAGCTGAGACAGTAGAAAAAAAATAAGAAAGTAGACAAAATTAAGGTAACGATTAAAAAACGTATTAGTTAATAGGTAATTAGGTACTTGTTAAAAATCAGCTTATTCATTCTGTTTATCTGTATTTTAAAATCATGATATTTATAGTTCCGATTTAAGTGGACTACACTTTTCAAAGTATCTTAAACACAAGCCTTGATTTCCAAAATAGCAATAGCAGTAGGAAGACGTGTGCCATTTTTGATAATTTTTTTCTTCTTAGGTACAATACCCTAAAAACGCGTCCCATTGCAAAGAAAAAGGTCCTTTAGGCCCGCTGGAATTGACAAAGGAAATCAATGCCCCGACAAACTCGAGGCAAATAAAACTTTCAATTAAAACTGTCAGTTGAAAGGAACGTTCACGCTTTGATTGTCTTCGGAGTTTTAATAATATCGGCCGAGTTGTCACTAACCTTGGAGGAAATACGAAAGTCGCGGCGCAATATTAAATTTTGTGCCTGCTATGAATGAGTTATTAATGTATTTTTGAGGAACCAGCGGAATTTGGAAAAACACGTTTAGTTTTTTTAAAGGGTGAAATATAAGTTGTGGGTAAACTTATTTTTTAATCCTTTTTCTAAAGGAGAAAAACTTTGACGTTCTGTTTGTCACCCGAGGGAGATGATGGCGTGTGTGGAGCTCCATACCCTGAAAAGGGCAGGTAGGGCAGGATTTTTTATTATTAAATGTAGAAAATGGGGAAAAATATACATTTATCGAGATTTTTAGTAAAATATCAAATAATTTGCCAAAGTAACAGAATTTGAAATAAAAGTAAAAATAAATTATAACATATAATAATAATTATCTCAAACATAATAAACTCAAATCTGGTTCTCTCGGCTCTAAGTTAAGGAGGTCGTCAACAGCACGTCAAGCATTGCAGTTCAATATTAAATCTTATGCGTACGACATAAGGGCGATGCAAAGTCTAATTGTGTATTCTAAGGTGTTTTTGTCTGTTCATTTCGAAGCTGCCTAAGAATTACCAAACAAGTAACAAAGGTACTCCTCTCAATGACTTAGTGGGCAATCTAACGAAACTACATGGAAACAGTCTATGAAACTAGGATAGTAAACAACAGTGATTAGATTAATCACTCCGACGCAAACTCTAGTACTTTATCTGGGATAAAGAAATACTTTTGTACTTTACTAGAATGATGTGTTGATAGCTTTGCATTAGGTAAGAGTAATACCGAATGTAAGAAACTAAATAGAAATAGACAATATCCTTTTTTTTATTACACTTCAAGATTGACCTCATCCCACCTGATGTTAAGTGGTAAAGAGGCACTAGCTTAAGAGTGACAAGTACAGCATAATAACGATGTTACTGGACTTGTCGCCCATACCTTGAATGCTTGAGTCCTGCTACTAATGTAGCACCCCCCAGGACCTCTGGAAATCTTACCCACACGCAGGAACACAACACTACCGAAGTGATTATTATTTGGCTGCAGTCATCTGTAAGGTTGAGGATTTCGGGCTGCTCCAGTTCAACCGATAAATCACTTTGCCCTACCTCTCTCAATATTTATTAATGTAATATTCTAAAGCGCTTATGAATCGTCAGTCCAAATGCAGTATTCTACCGCCCTGTTCAAAATGCTGGTGATGTTGAGAAGAACTGGTAAGACACTCGACAGTTACACTTTTCAAATAAAACAATGTTTCCTTTTACTAGGTACTTAATTAAAGTATAAAAGGTTAGATTTTCAAGAATTGCAGGAGATATTCTATATCCACACAACTAATATACTTTTAACGTTGGATATGCAAATTTGCACAAGTTTATTATACCTAGATATCTTCCGTTTTGTAATATTAAAAGTAATTAATACTGGTGGTGTGAAAACATGGCATAAAATATTAAGGTAAATATAAGTCGAGCAAAATTTCCATAAAATTCAAAATATTTCGCGGAAATCCAATCTTTCTCTCGTAAAATAAATGGGAATTCATAAAATGACGTAGAAATTCTTAGAAAAAGGATCATTATAAAATTAAATTGATTACGTTCTCTGAATAACATTTTTTGGAAGGTTAAAATAATGTTTTTTTTTTCAGGATTACCTTATTACAACAATTAGCACTAAAATAATTAAAATTACAAAATCTTTGAAACTTTTTATTTTGAAATTCGAATCTTGAGAAGTTAACTAAAATGAATTGTGCGTGGCCTATAATGTTATCAAAGATATCAGAAGGAAATATTTTTTTAACGAAATCAACAACTTGTTTCTTGAAGTAATTGGCGTACCTACACTAAAAAGTTTACATAACAAATAGCATCTAAACCAGCTCGTTGTATGCTAATATTAGAATATTTTTTACGATCCGACTTTTTTATGCTACAAAGGCAATTAAGTACATTGCCCGCCTGATTATTATTTTTGATGTCAGCGGTTACCGTGGCCTATGGACAGTTGCGACACGAAGCTTGCTCGCACAATCCTGTATAACCCGTTTCAGGCCCTTTTTGAAGGAATTCGTACTATGGTCTTGTGGAAAACAGCCGGGAACTCATTCCACTGTCTAAACGTACGCGGCAAAAAGTTTCATTCGAAACGAATCAGTACGCGACCCATTTGGTTCTATCTAGAGTATGTGAATTCATTCTGTTGGTCGCGAGCGGTGTGGTGGTAGAAAGTGGCCCTGCCCTGGGCACCATGTTATAATCATTCCTTAGAACAAATATTAACGCAAATAGTCAGACTGCAAATAGTTTTAGGCACCTTAAGATGCATTATTGAAGTTAACCTCCAGTCCTTACTGGATCCTTGTCCCGTACATAATATATCCATTGTCATTTGTTTCATAACATGAAAATATTGTTTCAATGCGGTTCAGTATTTTCGGAACCTATTCGATAAAAACGAACAATCAACGCTTCCTCACCTATTATTTAAATCCTACTCATTTAATCCCTACTCATAGATTAGTTTAAATAATTAACATAAAACAACAAATATGTATCAGAAAGTGTTTCACTGTCTTATAATTTATGACAACTAATTTTCTTTGGTTCAATCTATTTCTGCAAGTATCACTTGAAATTTTTTTATTTATTTATTTATTTAAAAACTCTATTGCACAAAAAAAGTACAAAAGGTGGACTTAATGCTAGGAGCATTCTCTACCAGTCAACCGTTGGGTCATGCAGATAGTACGTTTTCACTAAGCCCTGACTATACTTTCCGTTTGAGTATACTCCAGCGAATTCGCTGTTTAAATACTAATTACTATTTAAATAAATTTAGTTATTACTTTTTAATTTAGTTCACAAAGACAATGATGTCATAAATTACTTGGCGCACAGTATCGCTGCTTCAAGAAAAGGCTGCGATGTATGGAGCTTCACAGCTTTGAAAAGATCGGGGAGTTCCCACTAAAATCTAATCTGACCTCCCATCACCTATTAATGGCGCAATGGCAACGGCTATAGCAATCTTGTCATTTACCTAGCCCACAACGTATTTTAAAAATAATTGTCAATCTGGTTTTGTGAAGCAAATAAATTTATAAGGTAATATCGCCAAAAGTCGTAACGGCAATCATAACATTTTTGCAAGTTACGATTTCTTAATTAACTTACGACCTTATCTACAGAATCTACCACATCGAGCCCCCCAGTGCCTCCCTATTTATACAAACAAGCTTACTCGAGTGAACACTGCGAATGAATTCGGGATTTCCTCTTAATAACATCTTACGTATAGAACGGAATTAAAATTATCTTCGCAGGAAAGACAGTTTATTATCCCTGGTAACACAGTGACGTGTAAGTGTACTTGTATTTGGCGCTTATGTCGAGGCAGTAAGGTTCAAACTTGTTCAGGAGTTCCCTCACAAGCGGATGAATTTGCGTAATCCTCTCTTAATTTGGACTCGCGCAATCTACAAGGATTTGTTTCCTTGGTGTCATGTCGCTTCTTTGCTTTGTCAGTGTAAAAACGGCTTAGGGTTGGATGGTGGAAGACGATCGTGACGGTTCATACTGTAAATCTATTAGGATTGTACATTTTTGTTCCGGGTCAGCAACCTCGGCGGGAATACTTAGGTTATTAGAGGATGCAAACTCAGCAAATGAATTTTAAACAGATTAATGTACAAAAGATGACGGCTGGGCGCACCTAACGCGGCTTGCGCTGATATTTGTTTAAAGTTCGGAAAGTAATTTTGTGAGAGAAATCTGACGATTTTTATTAGTTTTTTTGGTTACGATGATGATAAATAAATAAATAAATATTGGACAATATCACATACAATGTTCCGATTCTGTGGTAAGTACCTTAAGTACTTGTCTTACAGAAATCAGAAACAACGACGGTAGGACCCAGACCCGAGATAATGTAGAAAAGTTTGTTTCCTACATTGAGCCGGCCGGGGATCGAACCCGGGACCTCAGAGAAGACGCGACGCCAAAGTCCGGCACGCTCGCGTCTCGGCTACGGAGGTCGTCTCATATAATGATGTGTTTGAAATTTTATAAACAGCTAAAATAACATAAAGCACAGTGGATAAATGTAGAATTTAAACACCCAAAATAAAAAAAAGTCTTTATGTGATAATAACGTCATTATATTTTAAAGTGCATTGCTAACTACCGTTTATGTAAAATTCAGCTTATGACCACAATTGATGCAATCCATCGGAAAAGTCATGCAATAAGTAGTTCACTACAAAGCACCAAAAAATGTTGTGTTATTGTGTTTTCAACTTTGCTTATTAAAAATATTTGGTAGTATGTTCTTTTAATTTCAGAAAATAAACCATAAATAAAAAAACATGTTTGAAGTATCTGAACGTACAAGTTTATAAAAACCTAAGAAGGCAAAAACGCGGTAGCTAGTAAAAAATAAGTGGCAGGGGCTGTTTAAGTAACAAGCCCTGGAGCGGAGTAAAAACACGACTGAACACAAGTCCCCACTTCAAGGGCCGCCAGACAAGTAGGGTTACTTAGCTAAAAAAACACTCACCGACATCTTCGTGCTCGATTTCGGACACGTCGTGTGCAACCTCGTCCTCCTCTGGTGCACTTTCATATCTCTCCTTCAGAACCGTCCGGGGAACTGCAACAGAAAATGCACTTTACCAACGAAACAACAAACACCATTTTCGTCCAATCCCAACTCTCAAGTGGCGTACTTAATACAGTGCCTCATTAAGGGAACGCTCTTTAGGGATGTTAATTTTAGATTTCGGGTACGTACCCTTGAAGTATTTTTAAAGCTGAAGTGATCAGTCGTTTTATGACAAAGAACCGCTTTGGGCGAACGTGACTTGCTTGTAATATATTTATTTTACTTTTATTTTTAGATTGCTTTAGATTTAAACGCCCGATCTGCATATTTTATTGCACAATCTGAATGAAACCGTCGCATTTTTACTGCCCTCGATGGTATGCAAATTTAGACTTTATGCCTGACATGGTAAATATAAATGTCTGCTGTCTTTACTAAAGCTGTTTTGTTCAAACACAATACGTGGGTCACACAAAGGATCTGAAAACCAATTTAACTTTGAATTTTTCGCTGACGTAGTTGGGGTAGTGTTTTTATAAAATAGCTGTGTAAAAGGGTTTTCTTACACTTGCTGAGTGCGTGTCATTAATAAGGCTTAGAGGCTTTAAATATATTTTTCTTTAAAAAAAATGGTGTCGTGTTTTGACTCGTTAACTTATTTTAAATGTTTATAATGGACCGCTAAAGTCTTAAATTTTGTATACTTACCATATAAGATAGGTAGTTTTGAATTGGACTCAGAAGTTTTTGCGATTATTCGTTTTAAATACCAATCTTTTATATTCATAAAATTAAGTAACTGATATAAAACTGTTACTAAAGTCTATTAGTTTGCTGCCATAATTATTGAACGATTTTATTATTTTTATAGTACTAAACGCCGTACTAGCGAACTTTAAATATTAGAAACAGAAAAATATGTAGTTCTAAACATAATCGGCAGAGGGCACTTACCGGAGGCTAACGGTTAATACAGCAGAAAAATTTCATCGCCTACGATAACTTGCGGTTAGCTCAGTTGGTAAGAGCAGCACGCGCGATACGTGAAGGTCGTGGGTTCGATTCCCGCACCGCAAGGGGAGATACAATTTTTCTGTTTCTAATATATAATTATTGAACTTGGTGGACACCAATCCTATCCCATGCCATTATTCAAATAGGTAAAAAATAATAAAACAAACGGGGTGAGCTAAATAAAACCGTTTAAAAACATCTTAATTCAATAATCAATATCGAAAATTTACTTTATGAGATGTTTATATTTTCTACTGAGATATAAATGTTACCAAAAAGATGTCGTAATTAATAAATCTCGGTATGGAAAGTTAAGGTAAGTATTTCATTCCCAAAAAACATGAAATATTTGATTGCATTCATTTTATTTGCAAATCTGGTTTCTAAATTTTAAATTCTCTCGCAGACTTTAATATTTGTAAAGATAAAACTATACTTTTTAACACAGTTACTCTACCCGTTTTTTAATATACAAGATTATTTGCTATAAATATTTGAGTTTGTTCAAATATACAAATTATATATTTTTGTCGTTGTCTGCACTGAAGAAAGCTCACTCTTTAAATAATTTTTCTTCTAAAATTCTAAATGGTTTTATAAATTTTTATCACTATTTCTTCAAGTAATAAATGTTAATTTTGTCATAAATAATCAAATTCATGTTATTGAAATACCACATTTTAAATAATTACCTATAAACGTAGTATAGCGTTCCTTATTTTCTCAAATATGTTATATTATTATTGGCATTATAGTTACCAAAAACACTGTATTTTGTCATCCCCTAAGAAGAAAGTCCAAGCGAAAAGAATGTGACACGAAGTAAATTAACTTGTCGTCTACCTCGCTCTTTATGAGTAATATTTTCTGGCACCCCTGCCCAAGGACCTACGGTAAGACATAACATACTTACACTAGAGTAGAACAAATGGTAACACGTACATTGGGTTTGTGAAGTACTAAGAGGCACGTAACTAGGTAAAATCATTAATTCTCCCGCTCGTTGCGAGGACGTCCGGAGATAATTAATCTATTAAGTGTATAATTTGTTGGTAAAATACTTTAGAACTGCTTTGTCTTAATACGTATACTTGACAGTTTGAAAATGAATCCCTTAATGAAGACTAAAATGAATAGACTAAATGAAGAAAAAGCAAAAGTAAATAAATTGAAAACGTATTGATCAATCAAATGCGGTAAAACGGTTTTAGTCCTTATTTGGAAAGGCTAGATTATAACATTACATAAGGGCGATTGCCATTTAACCTCAAGATTTTATTAAGATTCAAGCCTTCAATATTGATGATGGCATGATGTGAAAACGAAATTATTGTTCGATTTTATTATTTTTATAGTACTATACGCCGTACTAGCGAACTTTAAATTAATTAAATTTTAGGAGATAAAATTTTTCTGTTTCTAATATTGAAATTATTGATTAATTAGCTGCGCTGCGCCTAAATGTATAACATTTTAACTATATAAATTTTAAGACTTTCGCGTTCCGTTTTAAACATCCGATTTAAGAGCCATTTTAAGAGTCAGCTCGTGACCACGGTTGGTGCAACCTAACCGAAACGTCGGGCAGTAAGTAGTTCGTATTAACTACTAAATAAAAATGGTGTTGCGTTTTGACCCGTTAAATTATTTTAAATTTTACCTATAGTTTTTATACTTAATATCATTATAAGTGAATTGTATAAGTGTTCTTATGAGAAATATATGTCTTTAAACCTAAACCAATAACCTAACCAACCCTTATGAGGTTTGGTTAGGTTATTGGTTTTAATTTCACTGCATACAGTGGGAGGCACACTCGCGAAATTAAAACTCACGTCCTCCTAATTTTACAACCCAATGATCTACCTACAACAAGGTACAAGATATAAATAAAACACATATCAATCTAAAGACGATTTTCCTCTAAGAAATGGATGGAAGTTATTTGGCTTCGATTTTTCAGTTACCTACATGATTTAACTTTAAGTCTGCTTCCTCGTAAAAAAAAAACTTTTAAATATTCTATTTTTATCTAAAACTTTGTACGAATGTAATGGTACTGAAGGTTATGCTTCGAAAACCCACTAGTTTTAGTACTGACCAACTTTATAAGGAGAGTGAATGTCTGCGAGTTAGACAATTGTTCATACTGAGGGCCGCTACTGGGGTACATGCAATTGCTGTTCAATCACCTGATCATGAACAATTATTAAAAAAACGCGTTTACAAAGTTTCGATGCCAACAGTTCGCACCAGATTTGCCAAGCGTCAATCCTCATTTATCTTACCTCGTACTTATAACATAGTCTGCCGAAAACTTGACATAAGAAAAGCCAGTACACGAACAGTAAAGCGGCTTATAGAATCGTGGTTAATGGGACTTGATTACGATGACACGGAAGAGCTTCTCCACTGACTTGAAACTCCACCCACAAACACGCGCTCACACATCCACACTCACACACCAACACTCATACATACGCACACCCACACTCTCATGTAGATTATTTACGTTTTTCTTTTTATTAATAATTATAATTTTTTATTTTTACCTCTACTTATTTTCCTTTTTGTTTATATAAATTTGTCTGTTAACAAACTGTATGTCCAAAAAGTACATAATTTTTTTTGTAAATGTTACCCGGCCGCCGCGATACAAGCTCTGCTTAGTGCAGTGGTCACTAGTTTAAGTCAATGTTGTACTTTCTTTTTCTTATGGTAAATAAATTGATTCTTCTTCTTCTTATTCTTCTTCTTTGTATACGGAGAAATATTTGTGATGTTTCAATCGACTTACTCCCTACTTACCTTTGTAACATGGTTTACAATTTCCTTTACATAATCTACGAACAGGTCTAAATCTCGAATCAGAAACTATTGTGCGAACTCCGTCAAACATTCTACAACGCATTCGTGCTTTGACAGCGGTTCATTTTGGCACGCTCCAGTACACAAACTGAATCCCTTTCCGATCGAGACTAGCCACCGGCGCCTTTATACAAATGTGTTCTGCTACGGATTGTTATGATAAATAGAGTTCAGTTAGTTGGGCTAAATGGACGGAAAGTTGCAATACACGATAATGTCTTTGTTATATAAACTTTAATTCGCGTTCTATTTTAAACATTTAAAATGTCTTTGTTGTCTTGTAGTCGATACAAAGGTTGACGACCTCCGTACCCGAGAGGCGAGCGTGTCGTACTTGGTTCCGCGCTATCTCTGAGGTTTCGGGTTCGATTCCCGGGTCAATATGGAAAACGAACTTTTCTATATTGTCTCGGGTCTGGGTGTTGTGTTACCGTCGTTGTTTCTGATTTCTGTAACACAAGTGCTTAAGCTACTCACCACAGAATGAGAACAATGATTTTGTAAAACTTACATGAACAAAGATATTTTAAATCCAGTCCATTCTTTATATCAATCTATTTTTTACGAAAATGAAACGCTCATCGCCTTCTTGAATACCTACTAAAAAGATTAAAATATTAAGTAACTAACTCGATTTCGTTTTAATTAGTTTGGATATTTTTAAAACACTTCTTATGTGCATTTAATTAATTAACAACAGTACTATTTTTGTTGTATATTATTATTAGTCTAGACGTAAAATCATTCGAAAAATCTCTTTTGAAAATGAGTTCAAAGTCGATTTCACCTGTTTAAAAATAAAACCGAGGCTGTTTAAATATTAGCCCCAAGTTGCTTTAGAGTAATTGAATAGCAAGAATTGGCAGGTAACATTTAGTAGCTTGGTTATTTGAAAAGTTTTCAGACGCGATTTGTGTGCTGTAAGCAAGTTTTATTCGAATGCTGGATTTTGAAGTTTAATGTTAAATTTTACCTTTTTTAAATCGAGGTTCATTGAAACATTCTTGTTTAATAGTAAAATGTTGTGCTATTTATTTTAATTACAGTTCAATAATTTAACGTAGGCCAAGCGTTATTTAAATCGTTACTTGAAATATAGCTAATTAGTAATTGACCAATGACTTTTGAAGATTGTAAACATGTCAACTATATATATTGTGCTGGATGTTAGCAGTGAGTAGAAAAAACAAAGTTGATCTAGTTTATTAGCTTTCATTTAGTATTCAGTGAATTAACGAAATTCGACAAATCAACATACTAATATTTAGATGTACATATATGAGTTATATATAAAATCTTTACTAAAAGTATAAAACTGAAGACTATGTTTGTTTGTTTGAAGTGCTAATATCAGGAACAACTGGTTCGAAAATATATTTGTGTTGGATGGTCCGTTTATCGTAAACGGTTTTCCGCTATATAATATGTGCCCCGGTCAATAAGAGTGAAGAATCAGTGAAAAATGTGTATGTCCTTATGTATGTTATGTATGTTTATGGGATTTTTTTAATAGAAAAAGTGATGTATGAGGAAAGTTTATGTGTATTATCCATACATATTAATAGAAGAAAAGCCGAACACTTTATTTGAATTTTCTTGCACCCGTGCGAAGCCGGGGTGGGTAAGCTAGTAATTTATAAAGTGGACTACATTCAAACTGGTATTGAGTTCAAACGACGTTTATGATCAACGTTATGCCTGACTGTGTCTTGGATCGATTTTAATATTAGTCTTTAATTAAATGAAGAAATAATGACAATTATAACGCGATATGGTAGAAATAGATATACGTAGTTAAATTTTCTCGCCGTTTGTACCCACTTAATCATAAAACATATAATACAATAGCTTCTATGTAAACGGATCCACGCATTTCATACTTGTTACATTTATGTGGAGCAATACGATTCGAGAATCCTGAAAGCAATCCACATTGACGAAAGCGGAACGAACAAAACTGCCATAGAGAAAAATGAAACACATAAGTTAGAACTAAACAGGGTTGTCGATCTGCTGATACATTTTTATTAGGAAAAATACAATATTTTATCGATGCATGTGATTTGCGATAAGTGATACCATTTCTCGGCCACTTAATCGGGCAGTGGGAAAATAGTGAACTTTATGGCCTTGAGTTAACGGCGAAAACCAATGAAAATGTTTGATAGGTCCTGGCCGTTTAAGGGATGACTGCCTCTGCGGTTGAGAGGCGAGCGGGACCGACTTTGGCGTGGCGCCATCTCTGAGGTTCTAGGTTCAATTGCTGGCTGGGTCAATAAACGTAAAATAAACTTTTCTATAGTGCCTCAGATCGGGGTGTCGTGTTAAATTCCTGGTTTTCTGGTTTCTAAAGACCTGGGTTCGACTGCCGGCCAGATTAATAAAATAAGTGGAAAATTACCTTTTATATATTGTCTCAGATCAGGGTGTTGTGATAAGTTCGTGTTAAGACCCGACCCATGTGTTCGATTGCCAGTCAAGTGAATAAAATAAATGGAAATCTTTCTATAGTGTCTGAGATCTGGGTATAGTGTTAACGATGTTGTTTCTGATTTTTATAACACAAGTGTTTTAGCAATTTACCACAGAATCAGAGCCATCGTTCTGTATGTGATGTCTCATCATATTTATTACTAATAATAAAATGTTCACAAATTTGAAACAAGTTAAAATAGCAATCTTCCTTATTTTAATGTGGTAGTATCCTTGCCTTTCATATTTTCCATTTTATGCAACTTTAATTAAATCATGACTTAGTAAGTAGTAAGTTATAAATAAGGTAAGTTATGAAATATAATCATCTCATGAAGCTCATCAAATCTTGTCAATTTCTTGGGTATGTTTTTCGATAAATAGGGCAAGTGCGTTTTATAAAGAAATATTACATACGTAAAGGCCAGTTGGAATCAATGATTGGGGAACTGTAAATAACTATTTTAATTCAATTAAGGATATTTCTAGATTTAAGTACAAGACTTTTTGTCCCTGTTAGTATTGGTTCTACTACTTCATACTATAAATACTTCGTATTGTACTAAATAACTACTAATTTCGGTATTCGGTACTAATAACTTAGTATTTTTTGAATTTGTTTTATTTTTGTTCATGGAGTCAACCCTAGCTGTGACATGTATTCGGGATACAAATCACTGGATTAAATTGCATGACCCAGAGGTCATACAGCGACAAAGCGACCTCTATATTGAAGAGCAAATTCTAAATCGTTTCGGATACGTATTAACGAGAAAATTAACGAAATTCGTTAACAAATAATATTATGTAACTCTCTAAGCTCCTAATGAGATCTATTGACGATTGCGTTGATAATGAAAGACATTTAATTAAAATAATTAATAGATACTGGATAACATCACAGCTATTGCTCTGATTAAAGTAGCTAAACAATTGTGTTATAGCCGTCATAATCAACGATGGTACTACAACACCCAGACTCGTATAAAAGCTCCTTTTCCATATTGATTCATCTGGATATCGAACCCAGGATCTCAAAGATGGCACAAAGTTCATGCCTAGCTGGTATGGTCTGTACTATGAAGGTCGCTATTAAAACGACAAAATAATTATTTTAATTTTGATTTTGCATTTAGGGTTCCCTTTAGTTTCACTAGTTTAGTCTGGAAAGCTTAATGTTCGTACAATAATAAATACAATTCTAGATATTTTGCGAAAACGTAGATAATAAGACAATGGTGATAATATTTCTTAATCTTACTGAAACTAGATCTACAAGAATTTTGAAAAATTGCGAAAAGCAATCTGGTACATTGATGCAAAATTAGATTGTATGTAGGTACTTTTATCCCAAAGGCAAACAAAGTTGTGGGCAATAACAAATATTTAAATGAAAAATTTATAAAGAGCAAAATAGTTTTCCTAATATTGAAACATTTCCTGACGTAAAATCGTGTTTATTTCATTAAAAAATATATAAGAAAAACATAAAATTTAAATTCTTCACGTGTATTTTTTTAAACGTTGGTTTGTATAATCCAGGAACACAATTTTAACATAGAGTAAAATAACGCTATTTATAAAATATATAATATAACTAAGTTAACAATGATAGTCCCTGTGAATAGGTACCTAAAATACCTATTGATAATTACCCCGCTGAATAGCTATTGAGTTGAAAGACGTAGAGCGAGATAGCTGCCAGCTTTGGGTCTCATTTTGAGTTTACAAGTATTTTCGAAATGTCTTTAAATACAGATCATGCATAAAGCCTGCACGTGTATTTTATATGACAATCATAAAACAGCATTCAAACTTAGTGTCGAGAAATCAAACAATACATGGGCCTATCAAAAATTCCACACAAAATCCTGTTTACGATTTCGTCGCCGCCAAATAGACCGCAAACATTCAAATAAGAGGAACAAAAGTATTTTTGAACAACCTCTAATAAATTAGCTTCGACGTCGACTGGTACAGCGCAAACAAAATAATAAAAAACAAGAAAAAAAAAATACCGCGCAAAACTTTTTGACTGATTGGCAGGGGGCATAACCAATAGGAAACGGTGAAACTCTCGGCCATTTACCAACATTTGAGGAATATAGGGAAGTGTAAGTCAAACGAACGGCAAGCCGTATCATTGAACGTTCGAAAAGTGGCGTAAGACTTTACACTTTGGACTTTGAACCGCCCTTATTCAGCGGGCATAAGAACTAAAAACGGTCTGAACGGGTCTAGGTGTCTGGGCGAAGTGGTATTGTCGAATTTTCTGTCGTACTTGAAAACAAGTGCTACTTACCATACAATCAGAGCAATGTATGGGATGTCACTCTCTTGGTTGGATGTACAATCACGTCAAGGCAAACAGTTTCAGTTCTGTTTTATTTCTTATGTCCAAATTATGTAATCTGTCGTATTTTTGTCATATTTATGGTTAAAGAACTTTATTAATTTCCCATTAGAATAACAATAGGTATTCACTTATTGAGAAACAAATTTCACTTATTGGACTAAAATCACAATAATTTTGAAATTAAGACAACGAGTGTACATAGTCAAATTATTTTACAAAACACGGTGGTGTTAAAAAAAGTAGTATTGGTGTACCGTCCTAAACGACGAACAAATCTCTCATTAGAAACGAAACATAACACGGAGCCATAAAGAACAGGCAGCGACTAGATGCGGCATTGATACGCTCAGCACGCATCCATTTGAAAATAGCACAATGGTCGGATAAAACGGGAGTGATATAGTGATAACTTTTTATTTATTATTATTATATATATATATTATTTTGTTGAAAATAATATTTACTTAGATAAAGAATGTGTATGAAATATGTATATATGTATATATACTCTTAGTGTTTTTGTTATGTTGTTTTTTTTTTCAATAGCGATTATTTAATTTGGTTTAGTGTAATTTAGTCTTGATAATCTGATATAATTTATTTGTGCATATATGTATTTTTATGTTTATTTTGTGTTTATTTCTTCAAGTACGATTTTATTACGGAGCAACTTTGTATTTATATATATTTTCCTTAAGTACCTTTATTTATAAATATATATTATAGTTTTGTGATATATGTTTTGAGCAGTCTTTTGTAAGCGCCCATTGATTTTGCACTTTTGACCCAGATTGGCAGCTTGTTATATAGCTGCACGCCTTCGTATTCGATGTTTCTTTTCCCATAGTTGGTTCTGGGTTTACCAACAATTAGATTGTTGGCACTACGTAATTTAATTTTTTGTACTTGAACTTTCTTAGTTAAAGCAATGTTGCTACTTATTTCATTATTTAAAATTTTTCTTATAAGAATACATGTTAGATACATATATGTTTGTGTGATATTCATTATTTGTGTTTCATTGTATACTTTTGCTGTAGGCGTATAATAATTGTAATTGAATAAATTTTTTATTATCTTATTTTGTTTTCTTTGGATCATATTTATATATTTTTTGGCCGCGGTTCCCCAAATTTCTATTAAATATTCTAGGTGTGGTTTTATTAATGAATTGTAGATTAAATATTTGATTTTCCTAGGAAGACAATTATTATTTCTGTACAGTATACCAGCCAATGACACTAATTTTGATGTAATTTTTTCTATATGGGGCCTCCAGGTAAGATGGCTGTCTATTGTTAGTCCAAGATATTTCTCCTTCACGGTTTTTGATATAGTCTGACCATTTATATATAGTTGCAAGTTGGTGTCGATATTTTTATTTTTGGCAGAAAAAACGACATATTTCGTTTTAGAGCTATTAATCGTCAATAAATTAGACTGAAACCAACGGTTTACTGTATTTAAGTCAGTTTGAGCTAGTATCATTAGGTCATTTATGTTACGGCCAAAAAAGAACACACTCGTGTCATCGGCATAGAGCGTTACATCTCCCTTAAGGTTGATTTTGTGAATGTCGTTCACGTAAATCAAAAATAATAGCGGACCCAAAATAGAACCCTGAGGCACCCCACACGTTATTGGCATTGAGCTACTTTGGGTTTCACCCATTTTTACCACTTGCCTTCGATTTTGTAAGTAAGAGTAAAAAATCCCTAGAGCTTTTCCTTCAATCCCTAAGAGTTGCAGCTTTTTCAGTAGTATTTGGTGGCTAACAGTATCGAAAGCTTTTTTTAAATCGATAAATATACCGAGGGCTATTTGTTTCTGATCGATTTTTTGCTTAATCATTGTTGTTAGGTCGATGGTTGCCGCTAGAGTATTGGATTTTGTTCGGAAGCCATATTGTTTTTTATATAAAAAATTTCTGGAATTTAAGTATGTTTCAAGGCGAGTGTGAAGAATTTTTTCAATTATCTTTGATATAATCGGAAGTACGGATATTGGTCTATAGTTGCAAGGATCCCATTTGGGGCCAGACTTGTGGATAGGACTAACTTTAGCTATTTTTAGATCGTCAGGGAACGTTCCATTATCGAGGCAGTTGTTAATACATTTAGTCAGGACCTTTACAATAAGATTTATTATACATTTCAGAGATTTTGTGCTTATTTCATCAATGCCACAACTAGTGTTAGGGTCCAATCTATCCACAATTTTAAGAATTTCTTCTTCAGTCGCATGCCTGATATTGTCCATCTTGATACCTTGACATTCTGTACTTGCAATATGATGTTCGAGATTTATTTCTGGGATTTCTTTAGCCAAGACATTACCAATTGTAGAAAAGTAGGTATTGAAGTGTTCGCAGATTTCCCGTCTTTCCACTATTGTTCTTGAGTCCACTTTTAGTATGTCTGGAAATGATATGTGTTTTGATGTATTATTAGATAATTCCTTTATCAATTTCCACATTTTACGGGGTTTGTTTATAGTATCTGTAAATATTTTTCTGTAATACAAAGATTTTGTTTTTCTTATAGTTTTAGCTATCTGTGATTTTACTGCTACATAGTTCTGTTCTAGCTCCTTGCTTGACTTGTCTTTTTTGTGTAATTTCCATAATCTATTTCGTTTTTCTAGTCCTTGTATAATTTCTTTATTTATCCAGTCCTTCTTCGGGCTATTCAGAATTTTAGTTTTAACAATTCTACTGTATGTTATAGCATTTATAAGTTTTGCACTGATTTCATTATAGGAGTCAACTGTTTTAAAGTGAGTATTTTCTACAGTTTGATACAGTTTATTGTAGTCGATCGTGGTATACTTGATTTTTGGTGGAGGTGGTGGTTCATATTGTTCAATCTCAAAGTATATATTTTTGTGATCTGACAAAGACGAGTCTATAATAGCAATATGGAAGTGATTATTTTTCAGATCAGTACAGACATGATCGAGAACGGTTCTGGTCGTTGCAGTTTCTCGGGTACAGTATTCTTCCATTGCGTTATTCAGTACTTTAAAATCATTTTCTTTATAGATGTTTTTGTATTTTTTGGTGGTATGTGTAGGATGTGCTAGATCGTAGTTGAAATCTCCAAATATTACTGCTCTTTTGAATCTGTGAAGGTGGTTAGAATAAGTCTCTAGAAAACGGCCTGAGTTGGTTCTTTCTGGCTTGTAAATGGCACCAATGTTTAGTGAGAATTTGGACACGTGGACCCACAAGTAGTGGTTATCTTCTTCGCAGAGTTCCAGAACAAGGTTGTGCTTAAGGTTGTTGTGAATAAATATGGATACACCGCCACCTCTGTTTTGTGGTCTGAAATTTGAGTAATGTGTATAAGATGGTATTTGGATTATACTTGCCTCGTCTGCACTCTTGATCCATGTCTCTGTCAGTACAATTACATGGATTATTTCTTTAAATGAGCTTATTACGCATCTAAGTTCGTCTAGCTTTCCGGGTTTAACTATGCTGCGCGCATTAGCGTAGAAGCATCGAAGGGATTTCTTAGTTTGGTTTATTTCTCCATACGTCTCAGCCAGTTGATATGTGCTGTCATTTCTTATAAAAAACCTGTTTGTGTTGAAGTTTGGGTAATGGGTATATCCTGGTTATCTTTCTGAGTTGCATTCTCAAAACATTTCACAATCTTCGGTGTACCTTTTAGATATTTTATTTGTAGGTTCGTTTCTCCTTTCTGTACTCGTGTTTCGAGCTCTTTCTTTAATTTGCGTAAGTACTTCTGTTGGTTTGTTGTTTGATCAGAGAAAAATTTTATATGTTCTCCTTTAGCTCTTTTGGTTCGCAGTAATATTTTGGGCGTTTCATCAGATTTATAAAATACCTTGATAGGACGATTTTTGTCTGGTTGGAACTTACCCAGACGAATGACTTTCTCGGGTTCTGGACAGTTGGCAATTGCAGCTCTGGTTATACTTAGCACTTCTTGTTTATCAGAGTCACGTCGTTCTGTAGCATTTTTAAGATTGCTCTCTTCTATACCAACTATAATTAGGTTTTTGGCTCGCAAACCACGCTCCTGCATTTCAGATATAAGGTCCTGATAGTTTGAATCCTCTTCAGTTGCAGAATATGATAGCATGTCATTTCGGAGAGTAACAATATCAGATTCCATAACTTCGATTCTTTTCTCTGTGTTGCTAGCACCGGTTTTTAAGCCTTCTAGTTCAGTATTTATATTTGCCTGCTCTAGAATAATTTTTTCCATAGTGCTGCTGAAGACTTTTACATCATCTTTTATGGAGTTGACTGTTTGACAAAGCAGGTTTATTTTTTCATTATGTGCGTTATTAGAGGCTGTTATGACTGTCATCATTTCCGACATTTGTTTTCGCATTTCCGAAATTTCTCGTCTTATAAAGGTATTATCATCCTCGCAGGGGTTTTTGCGCTTATTTCGGCGTGATGTGACTTGAGAAGTGGTTTGAAGCTCAAGGTCCAAGTTCGCGCTTACTAAATTCGGATATGAACCGCCAAGCGTGGCACTGCCGCATCCATCCGGTGAGCGTAACATCGTAGATCCTTGGTGTTTATAGTTTAGGTTTACTCACTTGTGTAGAAGCGTCGGCATTCGGTGACTCACTCCTTGTTGCGGCTCACGGCCTATGCAGTGCAGGATGTAAAATCAGAGGCCGTCTCGTTTCCTCGAGGTGGTGAAGAGCGGTTACGGCGACTGCGCACGTTCGCTGATGATCGACGCCGAATGTAGAAGGTTGTAAGTATAATTACCGCGGTTCAGAGTATAACAGTTTCTGTTCTTCTTAGTTCAGATGTTATATTGGTATGTTCGCCTAGTACACTATTTTACTAAAAATTGTCAACACGTCCACTTCGTACGCTCGTCCGACGAGAGTATATTTATGCAAAAAAGACCCATGCTACGAGAAGGCCGGCTAAGAAAATTTGGTTACATATGCTAAAATTACTACCTTAGTCTATATTTTCTTTATCTATTTACATAACAAAATTTCAGGCACAATAAATCTACTGTTTCTTGACTAGTTAACGAGTTATTGGGACGCAGAAGGTTATGCAAAAAGTTCCAAAAACTTTCATATATGTATATAAAAACGAGTTATCCAGAGATATGAAACTGCCTTAACTCAATGACGATCTGAACAAAATTTTCATATTGCCTACCAAAATTCGGCTAATGATATTCGGGACAGTCCTGTTTACTTACAAATCATTTAATATCTTGCTGAAGCAATATCTGAGAGCGAAGCGGTTGCGTACCAATGTCGGCAGTTGGTTATAAATTATTAATGATCCGAGATTCATCCCGGTTCGGAAGTTGATACCGGATTTTCGTCGTAATATGTCGCGCTGAAATCCGTCCAGGGCCAAAATTTATTGGAAATTAAAAATTTACGACCTTTTTTTTCCGCTTGCAAATCTTAAAATCCTAGATCTGATATCAATCTTGTCATGCCTAGTATTGATAACTTTATTGTTCCGATAATGTACATCAGCCTATTCACTTTGGGCTTTTCACCGTCTTTATATTGTAGGTATAAGACTGCAGGTATTTGCCTTGACATGCTATTTACCCTACAAGGTCATTGAAAAGACAAATTATTGATCTCAATAAATAAACTCAATAAAAAAACTGGTCTCAACGAATATTTTATATTTTTCTTCAAATAACAGCCAACGGATACTCACTGGGATCATTATATCCTAGTACATCCAGATCCAAGCCAATTTGTAAAAGTTTGTGTTCCACATTGATTTGACCGAGAATCGAATTTGGGAATGGGCGCTCTGGACGCCGATTCCTTCCAAACTACGCCATTTAAGTTGTTATATAATTGCTTTTCAATTTTCAAAAACTCATCAATCAAATGGAACACGTGTTAAAACCGAAAAAACTCTTTATACTCGTTAACTCTTCTGATTTATTATATCGCCAGCGATATAATAAATCTCCATTCACTATACTTCATCACAGGCTCAGTCAATATAACCCCGCATAATTTACCATCTAATAAAATCATTCCCCGTCGTAAAAATACTTGACCTTGAATGGAGGTCGTAAAAGTTGTGTCAGAGGCAATGCTCCATTTTATTAGCATGGGTATCTCCTACATAGTAAATCACCGTTCTTCTCAATAAACAAAATTACGACTTCACTTTACGGTTGTGGATAAAAAAGTTTATCCGGATAACCGAGAGTGTAAACAAGTAGGCTTGATACCGCCGTAAGATGCTTGTAACGGCGAAGATGTTCTACTGCAAAAAACGGAACGAACAAGCAAAAGGTTTTGTTTTAGAAGATAAATCGAAAGTTCGAAAATTAAAACGTGTTTTTTGATTGTATTTTGTTTCTCGAAAATGCTTTATTTGAATTCAAATAATATTCGTTATCAGAGTTGAGAATTGATATCCGTCATCGAATCTGACAAAATAAGATTTTGGGTGAAGGCCTACTGAACCGACTCTACATTTGAACTGGTTCGATTAAACTTGTTGTTGTTAAATGTTTGATAGGAGGGTTATATTTTTTGAGTGTGTAAGTATATGTGTTAGACTGTTTTAGGTGAGGTACATTAAAAATAAAAAAGTAAACTGTCTGATTATAGAAGCTATTTTAAATTATTAAAAAGGTTACAAAAGAGTGGTTGGGTACGATATCCATATTGAGGGTTTCATCTCGGTTCCAAACCAGCTAATGGCTCCCCTCAGGTGGTGAAACAATTTTTATGATATGGATATGGGGTATTTTATTGCACAAATAACGTTATTAGCTAGCTTTACCTTTTTTAAAGGAGTTGCCATCTTCGACCGGTTTCTATCAAACATAGCTAAACTGCAAACTACCTTTTAGACATAATCGGTTCAACTATTTGGGAGCTACGATGTTAAACACAAACACACATACACACAAAGACAGACACTCCAATCTGATAACAACCCGTCGTTCTTCGTCGGAAAAAATACAAGTAACAATTTCTCAAACTTACCGCAAGTGTAGACCACTTTAAGGTACGTCCTACTTCCAGTCCGACAAGGTTTGCCAAACATGCTGCTATCAGCCGACAGGACACACCTCCGCTTTCCGTGGCACTCGCGCATAGCTGTCTCCGTTGCATACGGCTCAAGGCAGGCTATAGACGAAAAAAGGCACATTAGTAGGTAATTCGACGACTTCTGTAGCCGAGAGGCGAGCGGGCCGGACTTTGGCGTCGAGCCATCTCTGATTCTCGGTTCTGGGTGTTGTGATACCGTCGTTGTTTCTGATTTCTGTAACACAAGTGCTTAAGCTACTTACCGCAGAATCAGAGCAATGTTTGACATGTCCGATATTTATTTCTTTATATGAAAAATTTGCATGCCATTATTGTATTTCAATCACCTGTTGCCCGCAATTTTGTTAGCGTTAATATTCATGAATCTTGTATCTAACAGGCCTAGCATGCGTCAAATTTCTCGAATGAGACGACAAAAGTTTCGATACTGTTGGTTGGCTAATAGCTCACCGCACTCGTATTTTCAGCCAATCAGCAACTGACGCTCTGAGTTCAATCGATTGTGACGTTTGTTAAGAGCGCGATAAAATTTAGTCGCATGGCGCATGCTAGGCCCGTAAATCGTTTTTTTTTTCGATGGTTGACCCAATATGTTATTAAACAAAATTGTATTTACAGATGTTATTATTACAGTGCACAACGCACCTCATTTTTGTCTCGTTGTCTATGGCTTAGGTTTTCGTAAGTATTTTTGTAATGTTGCTTTTTTAATAAAGTTATTTTACTTTACAATACTTTCTATTATTTTACCAGCTTACAGTCCTTCACAATTACATTTCATAACATTATTTACACGTCTACCTCAGCGATCTTCGGCTAAACAAAAACTTGAACTTAACAAGTACTTACTTTTCAAGTTTCTAAAGCACAACACAGGTACAAGACCGCTGCGTTTGTACTTATTTGATACATAATATGCTACACGTCTTGGTGAGATCCTTGCTTTGGGCTTATTTAAACTAAATAAAAGTGGTATTAAGCCCTTTTGCTTTTTTGTTTTGTATGTCGAATAGATACTCTCAAATAAAAGCTTTGCGAAGTTTCTGCAAAATTCCACTTTTATTTTAAACGACAAGTATTTATTTATCTTATTCAGGTAAAAGCTTTTACAATTAATGATTTTTGATTTTTTTTATACTAGTACATTGGGATCAGATTATTTTAAGCAATGTATAATATTTTTATTAAAACAAATAATAAGAATTGAGGCAAACAAACAAAAATTAATGGATTTTTTGATTTGGTCATAAATCTATGCGGAATGCAAATCACTTTGCTATAAATAAAAAAACTGGAACAATGTTATAATTTGAAAAAAAAAACCTAAACAAAATTATATTCCCTTACATGATAGTACAGTCACCGTCAGGTATATTGGAGCAGACCAACTGAACCAAATATTTTTCAACAGTTTCAAATATCAATAAGTTCCATACACCACTAATTATCATTAATGTCTGAACATTAATTACTTCATTAATATATGAGCAGGAGGTCTACTCTCATAAACGAAATATGTCGGATCCGACAACGGATGGCAATTTTTAATCCTCATAACCATAAAGAAATCACTTCGAATGCAAATTAAGCGTTTTCAAAAAACAAAATATTATTTATGCAAATCAAAAGCCACGTTTTCATTCCCAAACTTTTGAATAATCTTCAAAAACGAAACCTTTCGTTGGTTCGTTTCGTTTTCGAGAGTACCCCCCCAGATGCTAGTCAATAATTTATATCCACACAACAAACCAATAATATCTAATCATTAAAATTAAAAATACTAGTGTGCAATGGCTGTTCAGAGATTATTTGTTAGTTGTGTATTAAGAAGTTCTTGACTCTCGTCTGCTCATATATTTATAAAATATTGGATATTCAAATATTTATGGTAACTAGTAGTGTATGGAACTTATTGACATTTGAAACTGTTCAGAAATAGGTACAGTTTGTCTGCTCTAATATATCTGACGGCGACTTTACATTGAATATAAAACTTTTTCGTTTTGTGAAATATTTAAAATTAGTTCATGACAAAAATAGTTTGTTGGTTACAAATGTGGCATAGTATTTGTAGGTACCCACTTACATATTAGATAAATTCTCTAGCGCTATTTAATCGCGTGCCACTGCAATCTATAAGGCTAAATAGACATATAAGAAAGCTAAAACAATTAGATTAACTTTCAGATAGCAAAAGGAAACTTCTTTTGGCCACAAAAGGAAATGAATCCCTATTTCTTACGGATATTAGCGGGCCCTAATGAAATAACACGAACAACAGAAATTACCTTTTCGTCCACTGTTATTTCTGAGTCATATACATGTACGGTTGTTGTAAATCTAATTATGAGGTAACACGATATTAATGTACGGATAAATATAATTCGTGTCATGGCTTTCTGATTTTCTTCTGACAAAGTGGGCGCGTAGAAGCAGGGGGGTACTCTCGAAAACGAAACGAACAAACGAAAGGTTTCGTTTTTGAAGATTATTCAAAAGTTTGGGAATGAAGACGTGGTTTTTGATTTGCATAAATAATATTTTGTTTTTTGAAAACGCTTAATTTGCATTCGAAGTGATTTTTTTTATAGTTATGAGGATTAAAAATTGCCATCCGTTGTCGGATCCGACATATTTCGTTTATGAGAGTAGACCCCTTGTACCCAGATAGATGATAATAAATTGATAAAGTGACTTGCCAAGTAGTTGGCCCGTATTTTTTTAAATGAACATTTGTTTTCTGAGAAAGAAAAAGTAGATACTCTAAATATAATTCTCCAGCAAATATCCTTTGCTTTTTTCAAAGGCTCCAATTAGAAGTAGTAGCATATTAGGTTTGTTAATTGCGCAAAATAGTATCTCAAATTACGCTTTAATGTATTTGCTGAGGCTATTATTATACTTTAGTCTAATATATACCTTGATAGGGTCGGCAAATTGAAGGGAGAACAATTATTTTTTTATACAGATTCGTTCGTTCCAAAACATATATTTTACTTAATGGAGGTTCGGCGACGCCCCTCTGCGTCAGTCGCACAAATCATAGCTCCAGAGTTTTATTTCGAATAAAATATGAAAAAGTAGCTAAATCAACATAGAAGTTATACCAGTGTAAAGATCTTATCAAGAACCACAAACCGAAAATATTTTCTTGGATAAACAGTGAGTGATATTGTTATATTTTGGAATTCAAAATCTCAAACATACTGGATAACCGTTGGTTTTCTATTTAAAACAAAGACGCGACGTGACTGAGCTTGTGTTTCTAAATTTCAAACACAGTTCATTGACCGTCACGGACATTTATCACAAGGAGTGCAAATATACAATTCCAATTTTTCACTCTCGTGTGTATTAACAGCTTGGCGTATAGGTCACGGAATCCGACCAGAAACCGACGAGAGAGTGTTCAAATCTCGAGAGTACCAGACATTTCTTTTTGAATTTTTTTAATGATTTTGACTTTTTGATTTATTTATTTTTTGATACTTTTTGTGACAATTTGGGAATATTAGTTATTAATTTCCATTTTTCTTGATCATCCGATTTATTTATTATAAAATGGATACAGATAATATTACACTAAGAAAACCCCTATCGAGGACACAGTCAGAACACAACTTTACTTTCACGATGTCAGATGACTCGCAATCGCATATAATGTCCTCAACGATGTTAGATATCACGATGAAGAGTGAACCGACAGCTACACCAGATATGGACTCATCCATAATCAATTCACTACAATCTCAAATGGGAGAACTGCGTAGTCAACTAGACTCGGCACATACTCAGATTGACGCTCTAGTTATGGAAAACGGTCAACTACAAAAATCACTAGATAAAGCTAACACACGAGTTTATTTATTAAAGAAAATAAGCTCTGACCCAGCTTCGTCCAAAAAAAAATGTGCACTAACTAAAAGAACGATCATGACACCCTCGGGAAGACCCATTCAATTGAGACCCCTTATTAACTATATAGGCATATAGTTAATAAGGGGTCTCAATTGAATGGGTGGGGATGGGGAAACGAAATTTAAATGACTCCGTGTACGCACTTAGAGCATCTACCCACAAAAATGGCGAAAATTCTGATCATGAAATAGATGATTCCAGTGTAAGGAATGAAATCAACACCACGAACATTAATTCTCTTCACAATGGAGTGGAGGAGAACAATGATGATTCCATAAACATAGATCCAAATACACAGACATTGAATAAGATCATAAATGAAGTACAGCATAAGAAACCGAATAAAATCTTTATATTTGGATCTCAGCAATGTGTAGGATTGGAATCGTCACTATTGAAGCAACGGGCATCGTCTAGATATTGCAGCTACAACGTCACTGCTGTTACAAAACCTAACGCGACCACTCAAGAGATACTCCATGGATGTGCCGATCTTGAACTGGGTGAATCGGACAAATTAATATTATGTGTAGGTGAAAATGATACGAATCCTAAGAAAGTGATATTAGAGATAAGTTATATTCTTAAGAAGTTTAAATCTAATAAAATTATTGTACTAAGTGTTGACAAACAAATATTTAAATGAAATTATGTTAAATAACGAATTACGACTATTATGCAATATATATTCAAATTGTTATTATGTGCAAGCAAAATCAATACAAAATGTGACATCATACAAAATTAACAATTTAATAGATTTTATAGATTATAAGAATGAATATCTAAATGTCAGCAAATTGAAAAACTTTATTAAATCAGGTAAGGTAAATTCCAGACAGAAAGTAAACGGTTCGATAGAAAAATCAGAAAAGTCAAATACAAATTATAGACAAAAATCTATTCTAGATTACTTTGCAAAACAAGAGACTAGTACTATAAACTTAAATGAAAAGGATATAATAGACAACTGTCCATCTCAGTTATTTCGTGCATAATTACCTGTCGGTTATACACCAAAATATTAATGGACTTATCAGTAAATCTGATATGGTAACTGCAGCTTTACAGGAGTTGGTTGCTAATGGTAATTTAATAGATATATTATGTTTCACGGAACATAATATGACAATTGATGACATCCAATACTTATCACTAGATAATTACAAGTTAGCCTCTTGCTTTAGTCGTGATAGTAGACACGGAGGATCGTGTATATTATTAAAACAAAATATGGCTTACAGGGTACTTGATGATGTTAGTAAATTATCAATTGCAAATATAATAGAATGCTCAGCTATCGAATTAATAGATCATCAACTATGCATTATCTGCTTATACCGACCACCCCATAACGATCAGTCCACAATGAATACCTTTTTCAATCAGATTGATAAAATGTTATCAAAATTTTTATTAAAAAACAAAAAAGTTGTCCTATGTGGTGACTTCAACATTGATATTTTGAAAAATACGAGATATTCTGCTGAATTTCTTAACTTAATATTGGGTCACAATCTTAAAATTGAATTTAAGGAACATACTCGTTCAGCTAGTAAAACGTGCATCGATAACATGATTCATAACATTGGGGGCACTACAAGCAAACTTATTGAACTTGCCTTGTCTGATCATACTGCACAATTTCTCAAATGCCCTATTAAGAAAAGTTGCGCATTGAAATATTGGTTCTTCAAAAAACGTGACTATTCCTTAGAAAACAGAAAAAACTTCGTACAACATTTGAGTAAACTAACTTTTTCTGATGTTTTTAAAACGAATGACCCCAATACAGCATTTGACAGCTTTCTTGAAGACTTTAAGCTAATTTATGACTTATGCTTTCCTATTGTAAGAATAAAGATTCTGACTAGCATGAGACCGAAGTGGTTAAGTCGAGGGGTCCGACTGTGCAGCAAACGGAAAAGAGATTTGTTATGGCAATACCGGCGCAAGCCGACCATCAAAAATAAAATCGCATTTAAAAATTACGCGAAGAGATACAAATCTGTGCTAAAATTAACCCAAAAATCCCAAAACGCATACCATATAAAGAACTCCTCGAATAAATGCAAAGCTACATGGGAAGTTATCAAAAAAGTAAAGGCAAAGTATCCTTATGAAACTAACAACGAAATCACTAACCCCCATGACATTGCCAATAAATTTAATGATTATTTTATAGATGAAATTGAGCATAATAGTAATAATAATATTAATAATGTAAACAACGTTCAGATAAAGAATTATTTAAATACAATTTTCATGACTCCCATATTACCCAATGACATTGAAAATACAATTTTAGCTTTAAAAAATACTACTAGTACCGGATATGACGACATAACTTCATTAATAGTTAAAGATGCTTGCTTTATTATTTCATTAGTACTAAGTTATATATTTAATTTATGTATTGAACATGGTTCCTATCCAAATTCCCTGAAAATATCAATAGTCAAGCCTTTATTTAAAAAAGAAGATAGGACCAATATGAGCTACTATAGACCAATATCCTTGATTCCCATCTTCTCAAAGATATTTGAAAAACTCATATACGAAAAACTCAATTCATTTCTAGAAACCAATAATCTACTTACATACCAGCAATATGGTTTCAGGAAGAATAAATGCATCAATCAAGCAGTGTACAAGTTTTTATATAATGTCATTAAAGGTATGGACTGTCGCACACCCACAGTGGGTTTATTTATGGACATGACCAAAGCTTTTGATTATGTTAACCACTCAGTTTTACTAAACAAGCTTTATCGCTACGGTGTTAGAGGTAATATGTACAATCTAATAAAATCGTACTTACGCAATCGAAAACAAGCGACACGAATCGATAGGATTGATGTTAAAACAAAAACTGAAGTTGTGTATCAATCTGATTTTAGGTATATCAATTATGGCGTACCACAAGGCAGCGTACTTGGACCATTGTTGTTTTTAGTTTATATTAAAGACTTACCCACCGTAACGAAACATGACACAACATTATTCGCAGATGACAGTACTATTCTTTTTACTAATAATAATTTGAGACAATTAGAGAATGATATCAACGAAACTTTGACATGTATTATTGAATGGCTATGGAATAACAATCTTAAAATTAATTTGGATAAAACTGTGCTTATGAATTTTAGACAAACGAATGTTGACGCAAATGATCTCAATGTGACCTACTGTGGTAAACAACTCAATGTAATTACATCAACAAAATTTTTGGGCCTATATATTGACAATAATTTAAAATGGAAGAGTCACATTGCCCACATTAGAAAAAAATTAAGCCAGTTTTCATATGCATTATACAATCTTTATAAAATTGCTAATAAGTCGGCTTTACTAACAGCCTACAATGGTTATGTCATGTCCACACTACGAAATGGCATTCTGTTCTGGGGTAACTCAGCCGATAAAGACATAGCCTTTAAATCTCAAAAACGATGCATCAGAGCTATGCATCATATGAAACAAACAGAGTCGTGCAAGCTTATATTTTCAAAATTAAAATTATTGACTGTCCCATGTTTGTATGTGTACGAGGTGGCTGTTTTTGTTAAAATCAATAAAAATTTGTTCAAATTTCGGACTAGAGATAGGCACAGAAACAAATTGTTTATGGAAACTCATAAGAGAGCGCTGATGAGTAAAAGCGTTTTCTGTAATGCTCCTCGTATATATAACAAACTTCCTGACTGTATACGAAATGTCGACAATCTCTTTGAATTTAAAATGAAATTACATGACTATCTTACTCAAAAATGTTATTACTCGATCCAAGAATTTCTATCCGACAATGTTAATATTAATCATTAAATTTTATATTGTAATTTAAATTATACAAATGAATTATTCAAAACATGTGCATGTAATTTAATTATAGATTTACTTGTAGGTATTAAGCAAATTATTGTATGCCTATTAGGCGGAACACAGAGAAACTTTTACACCAAATTTCCATAAGGTATTTATTACCTGTGATTCACAATAAAGAGTATTATTATTATTATTATTATTATTATTAATTATACTTTGGTCTGTAGTAGAATTTACTAATTATTATTTTTTAGTAATTTAATAAAAATGCTTTTATTTTCTTCTTGCGTAATGCTTTTTGGTAGCTTGTTGTATATTTTAAAGAAACAGATAAATTTTAGGTTCGCAAGTGCAGTGGGAAGCAATTTAAAAAAATAATAAAATCATTTATTTATTCTTTACAAAGAGGCTGCGCGAATGCGGGACCATATGGAATGCTGATAAAGATCCGTTTATGAACGATTATTTGTTAACAATGTATTTAAGAAAAAATCGCATCATTGAACACAGACTTGTAACAAATTGTCAATAAATAACCTTACATTTTCAGTAAAAAATTAGCCCCGGGTTTCTTTCAAAGGCCCCAATTACTAAATGCGACGGGAACGAATCGGCAACCAATTTCATAAACTCAATACCGAGATCTGTGTAGGCTGTTTTGCATGTCAAAACGAAATTATACCGACTCCGAGTTGCGTTCATTTGCGAGGAGCGTGAATGGGCGACAATTTGTCAATGCCTCTGTGACGTCATAATGATGAGCTGAGCTCTGATTGTAGATTTCGGTTTTCATTATTGTCCCGTTTTCCAGGTGACTAGTGTACGTAATGGCATTAATTGATCGGGTAGAATTACGGCGAGTGCCATTCGTGATGAAACTGTGTAGTAGCAATGTAATAGACGCGAAAGTTTGGGCGCTCGAAAGCACGTCAGACTGCTCTTTTGACTTTGCATCGCCTTTGTATCGCAAGCATTAGAACTCAGATCAAATTGCAAGTTTATGTGTTTTTTGCCGCACCTATGTATCGATGTTTGATACCCATTCAAGCTAAAAGCAATGACAGAATTCGAATGTATCTTATAAGATACTCGAATAACATATATGATACTTTTCATATTGAAATAACAAAGGAAGTCGAGGACATTCATGTGGATGAGTAAAACTTTAACGGTTTTACGACTTTATAGATTATGGTAAATTTTGTAAATCCAAATGTCGACTTTTATTCAAGTTACGTTATGATGGCTCATGTTTACAAACGTTTCAATTTACCTTTGACCTTTTTTGACATATGAATTTAAGTTTAAACCAATAAAATAATAATATTGAATATGAAAAACATTAAATTGAAGTGGATATTTATTTTGCAAATTAATTAAGTTAGTCCCTAGTGTGACGTCACATGTTTCGCAGGTACACATCGAACAATTATTTAATTAAAACAGCAGTTCCGTAATTACGCGTAGCTCTGTTTCAATTTCAATTAAGTATTTTTAAAATAAATTAAATTAATACATAGAGGAACAAATAAACTTAAGAGAATATAATATAGTAAACTATAACTAACTTACAAAATATTAAACCTGAAATAAATAAAAAAAATATTTTAAATAAACAAAGATGGTCCCTGTGATAAGGTACCAAAAATGCTGGCTGCATTACCTCGCTAAATGGCGATTGAAAGATGCTGGGTGAGGTAGCAGCCTTTGGGTCTCCTGTAACGTTGACAAGTCTTTTTGAATTATCTTTAAAAAAAGACAATGCGTCAGGACCCCACGGACCTAGGGTTTCCACTGCAAAAGCGACAAAATTATAATTTTCTTTTATATCTTATATTTCTTGCATTTCAGCAGCTGCTGAAACGGTGTGTCTACACATGTCGCATCCCACACTAAGGCACGTCCCATCTTCCAGGGAATAAGAGGCATACCGTCAGGCCTCTTGCCATCACTACGCGCGATGCCATTAGGTTCAAGAATAGCAGGCACGTTAATGGTGGCAAGAGACCGACGGATGATGTCGTTGATGGTAAAGTATTATTTTTTTATGAAATCGACATTATATCAAATACTAGCGACCCGGCCCGGCCTCGCACGGATGCAATGTAAATACTTAGCAATGTTGGCTTTTCTATTCTATTAATTAGTGTTTTAGTTTCATTTTTCATTATTAATTTTCTAGTTGTATTAATATTACAAATTGCGCGATTTTGAAATGTGATGTCACAAAGCTAAGGACCCATCCCTTATCACACCATGTCACACTTTGTGGACTCTGTTTGTTTGATGTGTAATGTACTTTATGGATGACTCTTAAGGGCGGTGCTAAGTCCAAAATATACTAAACGTGCTTCAGACTATACAATCCAAAAAAATAAATGTGAACAATTAATGTTAAAAATTATTTATACCTAAATTACGTTCTGTTTCTGTGTTTGATAGGTCTGAGTATTATATACCTAAACATATAACAATATAATATTACTAAACATATAACCAAACATACTAAACACTACATATGTATTATAATTTCAAAACTTGAAGAAAATAGAGTAAATATTGAATACATTTATATAAATCTAGGTATCACATAAATATTGACTTCAAGCAAAGCAAATAGCAGTGAGGTATAAGATTAAGTAAACGCGAAATAAGAATCAAAGCTTCAGGTTTCTTTTAGCAAATAAAATAATGGTTTATTTACGCTGGATCATTGATTCAATATGACAATAATTCCCTAAATATATCTATCCAAATACAAGTAAGTGCTTTCAAATAAACGAAATCTATGTTCGTCTCGTGTTTTACGTATTTATACCTTGTATTTTCTAGACACAGATGGTTCTAGATAATATATAAATGGATAATTTGAGTAATGTATTTTCAGTAGACGAAAATATGTGTCTCCAATGGGATGATTGTTTGTTGTTGGTAGATAATTTTATTTTGTAAAAGAAATTGCTTTAGGCTGAGCCTTTATTTATTAAATAGAACTTAAGGATTCTGTATTTTTTATATGGCGTCGTTTGCGTTAGAAGAAGTTAATATGTAAACATGTTATTCAGTGTTTTTTTTTATATTGCACTTCAAGATTGACCTCATCCCACCTGATGTTAAGTGGTAATAAGGTCCTAGCTTAAGGGTGACAAGTACAGTATAATAAGTCACTGGACTTGTCACCCTTACCTTGAAGGCTTGACCCATGCTACTAATGTAGCACCCCCCAGGAGCTCTGGAAACCTTACTCACACGCAGGAACACAACAACTCAGAAGTGATTGTTATTTGGCTGTGGTCTTCTGTAAGGTGGAGGTATTTCACCAGTCGGGCTGCTCCAGTTCGAGCGATAAATCGCTATGCCCTACATCTCTTAAAAAGTAAAAGTAGTTGTAAAGGTAGTGTGAATGATAATTAAGACACAGATGTTATGGTGAGTGTATTTAGATGATTAAGCGTAGTGCTTACTTCTTATTTTAATTATTTACTATTATTATCTAATATTATTTCATAATTTTAAAATTCTCATGATAATGTTACTTCTGGCTTAAACCAAGGCTGGTAATAAACAAATAAATAAATAAATAAATAAATCTTTATGTTGACTATACTATGTAAAATTTTATAGGCTTTTTGAAATGGTATCCTATAAAAAACTTTTAATTTTTTTCCTCCTTTTTTTGGCCACAAAAATGTTAACGGTGAATAGTATCGCTATTGATTAAGCAATATTTTACAAAAAGTACAATAAAGTATTTTAGTTTTAAACGAAGAGTTGAGTTTTCAATTCTCACCCAAAATGCATGTTAGCAATTCGACAAATAAAGTTATTGAGTTTAACTAGCGAATAAGTCATTATCAATCCTTTATTTAACGACTTACTAACGAGGTTAACTTCAGAAACGTGAAAAAAATGAATAGTGGATTTATATGACTGTCAGGTTGCTCTCATCAATACTTTCAAAAATATTTACATATAATTTCGTCCCAAAGTGAAGTAAAACATATTTAAGAATACAATCAACACCATTTTTGTTTCTGTTTACTAACTACGGTTTTCCCCAATAGCGGCCCTTCTGTGTGTCTTAAAACCTATTTAATGCGAAACTTCTACTGTTTTCACAAGAAGCTGGGCAAAAAATATTTTAATCCAGTTTTTCGAAGTTGTTGTTGACTTCGAGGTGCTTAAACTTAACTTTCTTGTCAACTTTAAGTTGAATAGGTCAATAGGTCAGAGGGTAGGTAAATAGGGCGTCAGGTAAAAAGTAAGATGGAAGTGATGTATATGGCATTTTTAATCGATTCGAGTAGTTCATAGGCTGCTGATACACTAAGAATAATCGATGTCGTGATATTTGCCAATGAAAAAAAACACCAACATATTCTTCAAAGTAAATTTAACAGAAAGTTACACTTTCCTTGCATGGAATTATCATTACTAAACAGAAAGTACAAAATAATTAAAGTTATCTAAATCAGGTTCGTAGAGCCAGAGATGGTTTCAAATAAACAAACTTAAAATTGTACATACCTAACCAAATATTACACTGTAGTATTATATTTAAATGGCGCAACTACCGATATTTTTGTTACATATGCATATACAGCTTTTCATACAATGTTGGGTCGTAAATATATCAACAATCCTTAGATCGATTATCATTCTCAACTTACAAAGTAACTAATTTGTTTTAAATTCCTTTTATTTTAAGTATGGCGAAATCTCTGATAAACCACTTTCGTGACCAAACGTAACTCTCAAAACTATCTAGGTATGTTCTATCAACAATATTTCTTTCTTTTAATATTAATCATACGTTCTGAGCCATTGTAAGTATCGATATTATTATAGATAATGTTGCCACCCATGACAGACCATCTATTAACGTAACTAGTTTTGTATACTCACTTTCCTCCATCATGCCTCGCGGTTGCGGACACTGTATCGAGTCATACTCCGTCCTGCCATACTGTGCAGAGTATATTGCTACTCTTGAATGCGGATTGCAGCTGAGGTGTAGGACATCGTTCTCACAGCCGACTTTACTCCGGAATTCATCTGTTTATAAAAAATGTACACATATATGTTACCGGAAATGTAGGAAGTTTATACAAATCCTAGGAAATGTATACAATTTCGAAGCTGTTTAGGAAATGAATAAAATATTGTTTTAAAAAAACTATTTAATTCATAAATGTCCTAGGAAATGTGTAAAATTCCTAGGAATTGTATGTTATTCCGATATCGTATTAAGAAATGTATAAAAATAATGCTTTCTGTAATAAAACACGGTGTTCAAATGAGAATAATAATACTCCTTGAGACGAGCTTACTCAGAAAACAATAATATCGTACAATTTAAAAATCTTCATCAATCTTATTTATTAAAGCTTCGAAAATTAATTTTCTATTTTACATTTTAAAAGTAAAATGTATTTACCACACTTATATTTTTCTTTTAAAGTCAAACTTATGATTGATAAGTAATAAGTCTGCTATTTAGGTAATTTATAAAAGTCGCAATATTAAAGTAAGCCTTTAAATTACTATACTGTATTAAATGTAAACGAGTTAGTCCATATGGCTTTTTATTTTTGCAGGGTAAGGTGGAATGACACTTGGAAGTACACTTTAATTTATTTTTATAGCACGGACATTTTGTACTAACAGTTTTTTTGCACAGGCACTTTTTAAATCCCTGGCCTGTTTTGAGATAGGCAACTTTTCACACCCGCTGTAAACGGAACGCGACTTTTGAGCATTTCTAACATTTTATTCTGGTATTGATTTTGTCATCACAGATTTCCTAGGAACAGTGACAAAAGGTGCTCTCATATTAAAAGTTATACATAGGGCTCTAAAACACGGAAGCTGTGGATTCAAATTCGAGGGGATCACGAAGACTTGAATCATGACAAGGAAGGCACGTTACGCTGTTGATTGACCTTGATAAGGTTTCCTTTGTCAGGGTTGCGGAGGTTAGATGGCAATCGCTCTCAATGTAATTACTAAGTTCGTCAAAACAGGATTGCAGCAGTCCATACCCTGCTTAATACACAACAGTGATAGGTACATGGAGACACACTTCATTTAGAATCATATTCCCAATTTGAGTGAGACATTATGGTTTTAGGTGTAATTTAATAGCATTGATGTCTACAAATTTATTTCTACCATGCAGTATTCTCTGAGTGAACCAAACACTGAGATTATGCACTTCCACTTAATTGGCTAGAGTTAAGTTAAGGCTAACAGTCATTTTAAAACCAGTCGCAATAACTCCAGTGTGTGTAAAGCTGAATACTTCCCTCTGTTTATCATTGGCATGTGTTGTAGGATGATTTAATAAATCCAATTTTAGCAAAAATCCAGAGATAAATAAAACATCCTTTTTGGATTATTAATTGATAATTAATATACTTACAAGGACGGCACTTGTAGGCGACTTCGACGAACCTCCTAGACCCTGGGCAGGGGTCTACTCCAAAAGCCTTCGGGCTGGTGTGGAACTTGCACTGCCTCTTCTTCTGGCACGCCTCCACCACGGTCTGCAACAAAGAATACTGCCAACCTCCATTAGCATGCCTGTTCTTGGCCAACAGGGCCCAGTAATTCCGTCTTTTTGGTGCATTTGGGAATTAGTTTAGCTGATGCGCAAGAACTAAGTGTAAATTAGGTACCTAAGTTTTTTGGTGATTTCTTCTGCATCAGATCACCATAATCTGTTAATTTTTGTATGTTTATATAGTATCACGCTTCTGATACAAAAATTATCCTCGGACGAGAGACAATAAATTTTATTACCAGTCTTTCTAATTATTGCGAGCACAGTGCATACTAAAACTAGCAGCCCCCAGCAACGAAGTAATAAAGCGTCTCTGTCAAAACATCGCCTATTGGTTCTCCACTAAAACCGTGCCCCACAAACATGCAATCTGTAATCTCATTCCTCATGTTTACGAAGATTAGGGGGTGACATAAAGATCGACAGCCGACCATAAAACTGGCTTATTGCCTAAACATATCAGAAAATGAGTCGTAAAAGCCAGCCCGAGAGAAACGACTATAAACATAACATAGCAACATGCTTGAAACTCTATGATGGCTTTGGGTTTGAAATAATAACTAACATAAATTCATCTGTCAAGAAATCTCAGTATGTCAGGATAAAATGGACCAAAAGGTCAAGCTTTGAACTCTACGCAATTCGATGTGGACCGTTAGAGTGATAATTGCTCAAAAAACTACTATTGTCACTCAATAGTGACAATATCGACTATATAATTATCACTCAAAGACAATTCTTTGAGTGCGATTCCCGGTTGGGTCAACTTTGTAACTGCATTTTTGTATCAAACATTGTCTCGGGTCTGGGAGTTGTAGTACCGTCGATGTTCCTGATTTTTTAGCACAAGTGCTTTAGCTGCTCACCCCAAAATTAGATCGATTTATGTGTTGTCGTCGAATATACATTTATTTATTAAACAGCTCTAAGCAAGATTTTTGGAACAGCTAGAATAGATATATTTTTATATAGACCACTTGCTTATATTTTACCGGGCCGTAGGTGACCTATTAAGTATTATTATGTAATTTAGAAACCAGTATCGCCACCATGAAATCGAATGGGAAAAATAACGACGTTAAAGCGTTTGGTTTTCCCGTCATCATAACGATATTGGCTCTAAAAGTGAAAATAGATAGTACTTGGGTGATTCTGCCGTTTCAACCCAAGGGATCCTATATGACCAGCAGCTAAAATAATAACTCTAAAAATAAGCATTAGTTTGGATGACCTACGTGTTTGGTGTTGTACTATTATTTAAAAGGGGAAAGTATAATTGTTTAGTTATTTGTATTAAATAGACTCCATAACTACTGAACTGTTTGGATAATTTCTATCACATTAAAAAGCTACGCTACGCTACATAGGTAAATACACACAATCGATTTGTTTACAACTACTCCGAATAAACATGAACGGTTGAAACACTAATTACGCATTTCCTCTATCAAGCCCAAATCCATTCGGAGCTTTAAACAATTTATTCCACTTGACTTTCTGAGCGTACTTTTCGTCCTTAATGCGTGACTAATTTGTTTGGAAGTGACCTGCAAATGGGATTTTGAGAATTTGCTCCAATTTGCACCTTTTAACTTTGCGAATAAATGATGATGAGGTCAAGACAGTGATCAAATAATTAGGCGTACAGTGGTTTATTTTATACACTTTCTATATACAGACTCTTGGATAAGATTTTGAAAAAATCAACAAAATATGTTTGTAACGCTGATACGTTAGGCTGATATCCTAATTTGAAAACTTTTGAAAACTAGTCGGCTTCAATTTCAGCTTACCTCAAAGCTATATACTTATTTGTCACTATGTTCTTTAAACAAAAACTGAAAAATTTGGTCCAGAGTGACTTACGCATAAAAATAAGTTATTGCTACTTTCTTCAATGCTTCTTTCCGGAATCTTCTCAATAGAAATTTACGCAAAACTGGTAGCATTCCGATTCAAAAGTGCTTCGAATTAAATTATTTCTTGTGAGCACTTGTACGCATGCTTTAAAGACGAGATAAGAGACTAATAGACCAGACTATTATCCTACCTGCAGATGGCTTGGCCAAGCACACTGAGTGTCTCCCACCACCTCCACAGCAACTGGCTGGTACTCCGCGAGCTCGGATGCACACGAGCTCTGAGACGCTGAGGCTCCGTACTGCGCCACCTGGATGCTGATGGTCGTTCCCCTCGGACAAATGAGCGTCACCATCTCCTCGTCACACGCTGCCTTTTGGTGGGTCCGGAGAGTGCCGAGAAGGAGCTCTGTGGAAGAATAACACTGTTAGTATTTATATTTGCCACCGATTAAGCATATAGAGGTGGTATAGAGTTTTTTATTTTTCTGCATACGTTACGGAAACCTCTGGTTATATTGGAACAATTGATTCGGAGAAAGGTAGTAAAACTTATAGGATTAATTTACAAAAATGTTCACTAAACTGCATTCAATTAAACTCCATTGAGTCTCAATCCTTGAAACGATTTTAGAGATCAATGGTATTTATGAAATGGATTTCGTGGAGACGACTCTCGTGTTTAATAATAATAATAATAATAATTCTTTAATTCGGACAGCTAAGATCCATAAAGTATTAGTACAAACTTATTCTATGTTAGTAGATAATTACATTAAAATTGGTAGAAATTTAATCATAGTTGGTAATGTTCATGTAGAATTGGCAGATATAGACTTTACTAAAGAAGTCTAGTTTCCATTCAACATAAAGAAATAAAGGAGCGATTATATTCCGTAACCATAATCATTAAAAGTAAAACCAAATACATCCAAATATAATCATTAAAAGTATTACGTAAATCAAGATTAAAAGCTTCCTAAGCCTTCCGAAGCACGGAATCATTATAACAATCGGACAATCAGGTGATTCAAGTCTACAATGTTTTAACCAAACAGAGAAAACCTTGCGAAGTCAAGGTATTCCCTTTAGTATTTAAACCTATGACTTCCATAGTTTTGAAGTTTAATATTCTAAGCACCTTACCTTACGGTGATTAGTGAACATTATTCGCATTAGACTACTTTGTCAGTTATAATACAGCATGCTACTGATGCAGAAGGGTATAGAAGTAAATTTACGAATATACAAGAAAGAAATGACATCTAAACGATGTTATTTTCCTCATTTTTCATAATCTTGGCAAAGAACGTTAATTGGCAGGGAAGGTATGCATATAAATCAACAATGAATTATTAACTTCAAGGGACTTAAAAAAGAGACAAATTATTTTCATAACATTGATTGATAAATACTCCTGCGAATATTTTGTAGACGAGTGGGGACTTCCGAATATTTTGTTTCAAAATATTTCTTCATAAAATCACAATCAAGTTATAAAATTCCGCCAATAGCAGGAATTTCAGATGATTATTCAAAATACATAATTTGAGGAAAGATTTGATAATGTCTGCTATACAAATCAAGAAATAAAAGAAGAGGATCAAGAATACTATAAAATGTTCTATGCTTAATAAAAATTTCTGGTATGATCATGTATTTATCTTTATTCAAAATTACGAATGAAAAACAAATTATATAATTAATGACACATCAAGCGTATAACTCGAGATTACGAGATTTTTTCTCATAATAACATCATCGAAGTAGAGCCTTAACCTAAAGGTTTTAAGGAATCCTACAATTTAAATCCCACATATACCAAAGAGGGAGCAAAAATATTTTTATTAAAAATCAATCAAAACTTTAACTTTATAAACACAGCCACCCACGATCAATTGGCTATCGACGATACACCTTACGTTCTTTAAAACAGTTTGATTGCTTTAATTTTAATTAATGGTATTAAATGGTAATTTCTAAATTAAATATTCATCTGAAACCCTGGCACTTAATGCAATTCGGTAGAAATTTGCGGTAATAATTAATTAACTGGTACAATGTTGTGGTATTTGTTGAAGCTATTCTATCTATAACCGGTATTTGATCATTGCAGACATTCTGTATTGGATCTCTCTGGAAATAGTTTGCTCAACTATATTGAACTTAAATCTTAACTGATACCTTAATAGTTTAATTACTGAAGTTTGGTTGTTTAACTGAATTGTAATATCGGGATTCTTAGTTCGTAATCCGGATCAAACAAAGTACTTACCTATGTTACGCATTTTCGAACCTATCTCGGGTTTGTGGTCACCGATTCGCATTTGGCAAGCGTGGTGAAACGATGACATTATCTTATACGTTTCAATTATTTGTACTATACATAATAATTCAGGCTTTACATTTATTTATATGGTACTATGTATTTTACGACGGTTTTCTAAATCTGGTAATGTTTTTGTATGAAGTCTTAGTAATTTCGGCGTATTCAGTTTAAGATAAGCATTTTTATTTTATGATCATATTTTTACTTAATGGACCATCATCTGTTTTTATTGTCATTTTAGCAATATACAACACGAAATTACGGCTACGATAAATATCGTTGTCTGCCGTTTCTTTGAGAACGAGTGCTGTAGGTATTTCATTTTGTCTTCTGTGAGCTGAGCAGCCCCAATTCACAAAACGTTGAAACGGGTTCTCTTAGCCTCTCGTCTGTCCAAAGCCACGTCGTGGTCGCGCTCAAAAAATGCGCATCTGTCCACAGCCACGAGGTGGTCGCTGTCGACTTATAAACTTTAGGATCGAAAAAGACGTAGCAAATGTATATTCATCTCTCTCTAAATCGTACAACGTGTAGATAATTAAACAAAGATAGCAAATAATGTCACGCTCGCGTCTTAAAAGAACCATAGACGCTGTAAAATAATAATACATTTAGTCCGTTCAATTGTTCGGTCAGTGACGCGGTGTGCCGTATTTACGCGCGAAGTTTAAAGTGTTTAAAGTGGTTTTGGAAGGAAATATTGAAAATAAACATGACTGGGTAAGTAATAAATACTTTTCTATTAACATACAACACATTAGATTAGGATTTGTACATAAATTGATACATTTTATCAAACATTGCTTGCCATTTCGATCGCCATGTTGATACCATGTTCATATTCATTTCAATTGTTTTGAATGCAAAGTACTTTGTGAATGGTGAAAATTGTTTTAATATCATTAACATACTTTTCTACAAACGTAACATTCATTATATTTGTGCGATTTTGATTGAATATTTCGTAAATCTAAAAGAAACAAATGTCGGTCGCGGGACTGTCACGGGTCGTGAGGTCATTGCCACGGAATCCGCCATTTTGGTGCACAGGCTAAAATAGTATGGATACGGTTTTGGGAATGCCAGTGTGCATAATTTTTATGAAAATGTTTGGTGTGAATTATTATTTGTTTTTTTTTCATTTGATTTGATTTTATTTTTATTGTGTGTGCATGATATTATTATTTTATTGCACGTAAAAAAAGAATGGTGAAAGAATTTTTGAAATCTGTCTAGCAGTTTCGGAGCCTATTCATTACAAACAAACAAACAAACATATTAGTTAGTTCAGTGTTACCCATATGCCGGGTCGCGACCCTGTACCGGGCCAGTAAAATAAAATACCAGGTTGCAACATTTCCGCCTTATTTTTCGTCAATTTCTGCGAACTTGGTTACTATAGTAAATAAATAAGCAATTGCTCCGTACTTGGCACTAAAATATAGTGATTAAAATGCGAAACTCTATCAGTAGGGACTAATCCCTACTAATATTATAAATGCGAAACTGTCTGTCTGTTACGCTTTCCCGCTTAAACCTCTGAACCGATTTTCATGAAATTTGGTATGGTAGGTTTTCCATTATTTCTTCGCTCCTTATAGTTGCAGCGTGGTGTTATATAGCCTAAAGCCTTCCTCGATAAATGGTCTATTCAACACAAGAAGAATTTTTCAATTCGAACCAGTCGTTTCTGAGATGAGCGCATTCAAACAAACAAACAAACTCTTCAGCTTTATAATATTAGTATTTTCCATTATTTCTTTGCTTCTAATAGTTGCAACTTGATGTTATATAGCCTAAAGCCTTCCTTGATAAATGGTCTATTCCACACAAGAAGAATTTTTCAATTCGAACCAGTCGTTCCTGAGATTAGCTCATTCAAACAAACAAACAAACTCTTCAGCTTTATAATATTAGTATTTTCCATTATTTCTTTACTTCTAATAGTTGCAGCGTGATGTTATATAGCTTAAAGCCTTCCTTGATAAATGGTCTGTTCAACACAAAAATATTTTTTCAATTCGAACCAGTCGTTCCTGAGATTAGCGTATTCAAACAAACAAACAAACTCTTCAGCTTTATAATATTAGTATTTTCCATTATTTCTTCGCTCCTAATAGTTGCAGCGTGATGTTATATAGCCTAAAGCCTTCCTCGATAAATGGTCTATTCAACACAAGAAGAATTTTTCAATTCGAACCACTCGTTCCTGAGATTAGCGCATTCAAACCTTCAGCTTTATAATATTAGTATTTTCCATTATTTCTTTGCTTCTAATAGTTGCAGCTTGATGTTATATAGCCTAAAGCCTTCCTTGATAAATGGTCTATTCAACACAAAAATAATTTTTCAAATCGAACCAGTCGTTTCTGAGATTAGCGCATTCAAAAAACAAACTCTTCAGCTTTATAATATTAGTATTTTCCATTATTTCTTTGCTTCTAATAGTTGCAGCGTGATGTTATATAGCCTAAAGCCTTCCTCGATAAATGGTCTATTCAACACAAAAATAATTTTTCCATTCGAACCAGTCGTTCCTGAGATTAGCGCATTCAAACGAACAAACTCTTCAACTTTATAATATTAGTATAGATAATTTTGTCTGAAAGAGATTGCTTTTTACGCAGTACTTTTTATTGCTAAGCAATAAGCCTTAGCTCGTTGCGGTGCATAAGTTGGAAAAGCCTCAAAATTCGTACTGGTCACCCATCCAGTTACAAGCTAACGCGTACTTTGTTTATTGCCATTATTATCAGTCTCGCACGCAGGATATCACTAGGCTAAGACCACTTTATTAAATTATTAAAATGAAAATTCCTTATTTTTTAAATGTCGAAATATTTTTAAATAATAACATTGTATTAAAAAAATAGATTGTATTAATTAAAAAAAAAGACAATATAACTTATTTGTATTTCATTTTCATTATTTATGTCAATGATTACAATATTTACAATTATTAAAGAAGTCGCCACTGGGCATATCCATACTAGCATAGCTTGGTACTACGTCACTCTTGGTACTTTTTGTGGTGAAATTGTATATTTTAGTAGTTAATTTCTAATATTATTTTGTATGAAAGAACTCTCTTTGTTTTGTTTTTTTATGTAGAAAATGTTATTAAATTTATGAATATACACTCACATGTAAATAAATTGCAAAATAGTTCGTTACAAATGCAAAAGTTTGAGGGCATGTTTCTGAGGTCATTTTTTTCAAGTGTTTGTGACCCTTCTTTTATATCTTAATTACTTAATAATTTTAATATTTGAAACTATTTATAATAAGAATAAAGACCAAACTATAGAGTAAGTTAAGATTTAGAACCACTTGTGCTTCGGGAGTCGTCGATATTGAAGTAAAAAATGTGCCATTTTTTGTAAGTGTTTTGGGTCGTCTTAAGTGGCCCTCATTCTTGTCGAGCTTGGGGTGTACAAAAAATGTTTGAAGAGATGTGTTTTTTTTATTCATTATTGTAAAGTATGTTATTTTCATGTATATAAAATTAATAATTACCGAAATAAATGCTTTATTTTTTTATTACTTAATTTTTTATTCAACTTTCTGGAAAAAAAACGATTCTAGCACTTTTACCCATCCAATTAAGTTAATATCAAAAAAGGGAACATACATATTTATACGTATTATATTAGGTTCCTTAACCACGATTCTAACAACATATTATTTTATATACTTTTTATACATAATTCGTAAGATATTGCCATTTTAATGACACGCGCCACCTAAGTAATAAATCACTCGTATAGGATTTGACAGATGTGCTAAGTCAGCCATTTTGACAGGGACCGACGAGAGGTTAAAGATACTACGTTTTGTCTCGTTCTAAACTCAAACGATTGGACAGAGACGAAACATAAAGTAGAAATTTCTGCATTGAAATCGTTTTTAGGGTTCCGTAGTTAACTAGGAACCCTTATAGTTTCGCCATGTCTGTCTGTCTGTCCGTCCGAAGATAATCTCAGAAACCGTTGTTGCACTAGAAAGCTGAAATTTGGTACAAATATGTATATTAATCACGTCAACAAAGTGCAAAAATAAAAAATAAATAAAAAAAAATTTTTAGGGTACCCTCTCTACACGTAAATTGGGGAATGATTTTTTTTTTAATTTCAATCCCAATATTTGATATATCGTTGGATAGGTATTTAAAAATGAACAGGGGTTTATTAAGATAATGTTTTGATAATTTTAATATTTTGGGAAATAATCGCTCAAAAAGAAAATAAAATTGTGTGAACCATAAGTTCAAAAAGTATGAAAAAAATCTAGAATATGGAACTGTATAAAGGCTTTCTAGGAAAATTATTTTGAACCTGATGAGTTTAATAGTTTTTGAAATTTAGAAAAAATATTTTTTTACCTAAAGTTGTAATTTAAGGATACTTAATTATTGTGATGCACTGAAAACTACGGAACCCTACACTGAGCGTGGCCCGACACGCTTTTGACCGGTTTTAACGTTAGTGACTAGAAGTGTAGGCTCATTTATAAATACTTACACAGTTGCAATTTTGTTGAAAATGCCAGTATAAGTAAATGTAGAGACAAAGAAACATTATTTTGACGTAATGAAAAGAAATAAAGAAAGTTTTTACAATCCCTAAGATACTAAGTCCAGTATTCAAGTTGAAACAACTACTTAATACCAATTTCCAAGCTCAAATCCGCTATCTCAAAAACTACTTATCTTCTGACTAACATTATCAAAAGACATACTATAAAACTGGATTGCGAAACATGAAGACAGTGTTCTTCTTAACAACAAAACCATTAACGATTTTAATCCCGGCATCTAATCTCTCTAGTGCTTTAAAACTCTGAGCTACACTACCAAGATAAGTCTTTAAAACACGCTTGAGAGCCATTTTTATAGCTTACTTAAACGGTTTAATAACAATCTGCTTGGCAAGCAATTTTTTATGGTAAGTGCCCTATTAATTAATATAATAACGGTTATAAAAGCCGGTCAATAAAAGTTACACTTGTTTACGTTACATATTTTAACAACCATGCCGTCATGTGTTAGACCACACACTCGGGGATAGGGTTGCTTCTATTGTGAATAGGAAATAAAGGAATAGGTACTCGTATTTTGATTGGGATAGATATTCTGGCTGTCTAGATGAAAAGCTTAAGTTACACTGCTTATGGCTTTCCGGTAAGTAAACTAGCTGTTGTTGTTAGAAATAATAACAAGGTTTAATTTACTGGGGTTAATATATATTTTTAAATACAACCATAATCGCATACCATGCAATTTTATAAGTTTACTTGGATTTAATAAAACTAATACGGTTTAGTTTCTCTATATAATCTTAATTATATTTCAAACGCAGGTAATACAGGTTTACATAAAGGCAAAAATAAAGGAATATAGTAAAAAATGAAGCTTCTTTTTGTTAGGAGAGTTGTCAAATAGAACCTTTGAATTGGTTGGCCTAATCGAGAAAAAAGTAATTTATTGTGAAATGTGTTCGAAACGCTATAGAGCGAGCTTCATCTAATAACGTTTCGCCGAATCACACAAAGTTATATGATTCCGCGAAATTTTGTTCTGTTAAGTAAAGCATCGGCCAAAAATAGTTCTGTAAAGCAATAGGTAACCTTTACTTCAACTTGTAAAATCTACTTTAGTAAAACTGAATACCTATTTAACATAAATACGGTATATCTGTGCGATATACCGGAGATAGCTTTTTACATTGGCACATGATTGGGAACGTTTAAAAGTACAATTTACCCAACATTGCGATACAGTGAGTCAAATAAACATTTTTAATCACACTCACTGTCTATTTACTTAGTTACTAAAAGCCTTTTGTTGCCTATCAATTAGATACATGGCCTAATCCAAAATTAAGTAGCATAAGCAAATGTGATATTAACACCAGAACCAATGGTGGTCACAACAATACATACTTAAATGCATTAACAAACACCCAGCGCAGAAAAAAACACAAATTTATGTAACACGAATGATCCCTCGGTGGGGATCGAACCCACAACCCTTGGTTCAACAGGCAAAAGTGCTAACCATGATTCCATCGACCAGTCTCTACAAATAAAAATGTACTATCAGTTCTTTTATACGTACCTACATTTGGTCTGTTTTCCGTATCAGAACAAATCTTTGATCATTTACTTAAACACACACACACAAACATCAATGACATAAATTTTTAGATTTGTTTTTAATTTGGCACAATGTTCCTAATGAAACAATCCGTCAGCCATCAACAACCAAAATATACCCTTAAGTAAAATAAGGGCAGGGATTTCAGCTTATCCCTAGCTAGCACTGTTCGGTATACATTCTCAAAACAGCATTAACTAAGCTTTTTCCTTTTGTCTCATTCACAATCCAGGTATGTTTGGAACAGATTATGTTTTATTTTTAAATTGAGACAGTTGATATGGCCGTTTTTCATTATTTTTTATTCAAATTTCCACGTCTACACAGCCCTAGCACCACGTGTTGTTAATAATAAAACGTTTGAGATAAAAACGTTTATAATGGCCCACTGTTCAACGCAGGATAATCCCTCCGCGGTATATGATAAACAGTGGGATAACTGCCTCACTGCATACGAATAGGATAAGCTCTTACATGTAAAGCATATCGCTATTGCAGAATCAGACGCGTGTTTTAATTAATTTGTGACTACATAACTTGGGAAGAATTTGGTACAACTACAGACAGTCGCCGTCAGATATATTTTATTATTTATATAGTACTAAACGCTGTACTAGCGAACTTTAAATATTAGAAACCCCCTTGCGGTGCGGAAATCGAACCCACGACCTTCACGTATCGCGCTAAACATATTCGGCAGATGGCACTTACCGGAGGCTAACGGTTGATACAGCAGAAAAATTTCATCGCCTATACGATAACTTGCGGTTAGCTCAGTTGGTAAGAGCAGCACGCGCGATACGTGAAGGTCGTGGGTTCGATTCCCGCACCGCAAGGGGAGATAAAAATTTTCTGTTTCTAATATTTAAAGTTTGCTAGTACGGCGTTTAGTACTATATAAATAATAAAATCGATTAAGATGCCAGGTGTCTTCGATTCCGTGGTTTTCAAACATTTCTGCAACGAATGTACCACGGGCCGATAAGTATGTAGTTCTAAACATATTCGGCAGAGGGGCACTTACCGGAGGCTAACGGTTAATACAGCAGAAAAATTTCATCGCCTACGATAACTTGCGGTTAGCTCAGTTGGTAAGAGCAGCACGCGCGATACGTGAAGGTCGTGGGTTCGATTCCCGCACCGCAAGGGGAGATAAAAATTTTCTGTTTCTAATAGTCAGATATATTGGCACAGACAAGGTGACCAAAATACTTCTGAACAGTTTAAACTGTTAATAAGTTCCAAACACTTCTAGTTACCATTAATCATCCATCTGAACGTTCACTATTTAATTGATATCTGAGCACGTGATAGTCAATAACTTCTAAACATACAATAAACCAAAATATCTGAACACTCATCTCACAATAGTATTATTGATTTTGATGATTAATAATATCGAGTTTCTTACCGATTCTTCTCGATAGCATCAACATCCCAAACACACCGGTAGTTTAACATAATCTGACGATTCATAAATGCGTTCATTAAAGTTTACAGGAGTAAAGACATTTTCTATTTTATTATATTATTAAATGTTCATAACTATTTGCTTACTTTGTCTGCTCCAATATTAATAAAGTGGTCCTTATTTCTAAGAAAAAACAATTTAATTTTGCGGGCCATCACATTGTTTGAATATATACCATAAGAAAGTGATTCAGTTTTTTTTAACTGTGGGGTCGCTACCAAGGATTCAATCTATTTACAGCAGTAGTGTCAAAACACAAACATTTACTTGTAGCTGACGCACGCTTCCCCGTTCCACGTTGCAATTTTGGAACTGCGAGTAGTTGATCAACTCCATGTCCTGGTACTAAAATGGGCAGGCGATCTAGCGGCTTTATTGGATTCAGTGAAATATAAATTCTAGGCTGTCTAGATGAAAAGCTTAAGTTACACTGCTAATGGCTTTCCGGTAAGTAAACTAGCTATTGTTGTTAGATAGAATAACAAGGTTCAACAATACCCATTAACTAGTGTTATATTGTTTTATTTGACATTTTTAAATACGGCCACAATCACGGCAAACAATGCATTGTTAAATTTCTTCGATTTACTTATAATTGTAGTGTTTTTTTTCTTCATAACCCTATCTAATCCCAGTAACTTTAATGTCAGTTATTTGCTATGTAAATCGAATATTTATTAGTATCATTACTAAGATTAAGTTAATACATAAAAATATCAATAAAACAAGTGTATTTTTTTACTTTTGGACCTTTCTAACCTATCATACTCCAAAACACAACACGTCACCAAAACGAATATAATCGAGATCACAACTGCAATATTTTGTAATGCTTTTTAAAAGAGGAAAAATGGTACCAGAATGGGCTTCAGTCACAAGAAAAACACAGAAAAGGCGTGGCAATATCATAAACTTGACCAATCAAATCGGTATTCGACGTTTTCTTCTTCATTTAACTTCCGGTTTCTTCCGGGTCCACTTGGAAGTAAGTACCTGCTAACTTACCTACCTACCAACGTTATAATCGGCCTACAAAGGTACAAACTAAAAAAATCCCGTCTGTGCTTTATTTTCTGAATCTCTACAATCGACAAAAATTTAGAACGAATGAAAGAATTTTGTACCTATTTTAATCTTCACGTGGCAATTTAGAACGATTAAAATTCGTTTCTGTGTAATATGAATTATTCGGCCTGTACCATTTATAGGCAAACAATGCAATTCTTGTTGAATAACCAAAATTAAATTATTGCCAACGCAATTGTTTATTGATTAATTGTTGATTGATAGTTTTTATTTATAAGCACAATACAATTGATATTATCTATGTAGTTCTGAGCGATAGTAAGAGTATAATATCTATTGATACTACTTAGCACTGCAGTGGGTCATTTAATAGTTGGATACTTTACTTTACTTAACTTATGTATTGGATGCTTAACATTTTAGTTACTGATCCTACGGTCTTTTTTTTTGTTATATCTGCCTATTAAACTTGCAAAAGGTTTGCTTTCTTACACCTGCATGTTACAGTTGTAAAAGGTTACAGTTGCTTTCTTACACCCGAAATTTACAGTTGTAAAAGGTGACAATGTTTCCTTACATCAGCCTGTTACAGTTACAAAAGATAACAGTTGCTTCCTTACTCCCGGGAATAACAAAAAGGTTGATGTTTTTGATTGGACTTTATGATGGTTGCATAAGACGTTAAAATGTAATTTCGACAGGAACTCGCCTTTCTAACATCTTCAGGATTGCCAACGGCCTATCTGAGCTGCGTGAAGGGACTAATAGGGAAGCAAGAATGCGAGGAATCTCTCATCAAGCCTGTCGGGGACAAACTAAATGCCTCGGAGTACGTGACAATGATTGATGGCAGCTAAACGTGCCCTCATTAGAATCACCTCTAATTGTTAGTTTTGTGTGTGATTCCCTTTGCTACATAGTTAACGGCTATTTTGGAAATGCGATGCCAGTTTAACTGAAATCCGGCAGTTCTTTTACTAGAAGAAACTTTTACAAAGCTTCTATTCCCAACTTCGACCAAAGTAGTTGGCTTCAAAATCGATAGACGGGATGAAAAAAATTCAACAGCAAACACGCGAAACAAATATTTTAATCAGGTACACGTTAACGAAAATACACAATAAAGACCTTTAACCTTTCAGACGGATGACAATGGACCTTTGATGTTCACATTTCGCTTTGAGGGCTGCCGCCAAAGTTTAAATGGGTGGCAACGATCTCAAATACACGTCTATGTTATTTTCTTTCGAATGGTTTGTGCAAATTATTGTGATGTATTTAAAATTATATACACTTGTAACATTAATACGAGTATAACAATTGTAAGAGCCGAAAAAATGTGCATATCATTCAATTTAAATATTAATATAATAATATTGGACAACATCACATACATTGCTCTGATTCTGTGGTAAGTAGCTAAAGCACTTGTGTTACAGAAATCAGAAACAACGACGGTACCACAACACCCAGACCCGAGACAATATGATGGTAATCAATAACCTCAGAGATGGCGGTCGCCAAAGTCAGGCCCAAAGTATTAAAAATCTATCGTGGTCCATTTATCTAGCTAAAACTCGAGGATGGCTGGACTGATGTGATTAATGAGCGAAACGGGAAGTAAAATCCACATTTTCAAAAAACTGCTCTAAAATATGTAACCAGTGGTATACCTAATGGAGTTGGCAGAATTCTGCACCAGTCATGGCACCAGTCAACCTATGTGTCAGTTTGTTTATTAGCTAATGACAGTTTGCGTTTTGGACGTTTGATTTGTGACACACGGATGTTTAAACGCTTCCAACGTACTTTTCAAAGCAATTATCATTGTTGGACCTGACAGAAATAGGCTAGTATACCCCAGCCCACGTGATACCAGATTTCATTTCACGCAATCTCAAGACAAACATCTGTTGCCTTCGTTGCACTGCGGGGAAGGTGGGGGCGCTGCTCAAACAAGGGGTCATTAAGGGTGTCAGCTATAAATAGCGCAGAATGCGCTCGTATTTCATACGGAGGTTAATACGACACACGTGGCAAGCGGATGGATGTGGTTGAATTGCTTTAAGGTACGGGCTGCGGCGTTTTGAAAAAAAAAAGTAAAAGCTACAAAGTAGTTCTATTTTTATAATCCAATACGTAAAAATTAGGTCTTATTGCCCAAGAACACGGTTTAGCTAAAGAACTAATTAATTAACTGAAGACGCGTAAAAGTAAAAGAAAAATAAGTAAAAGAATTTAACAAGGGTAGCAAAAATAATTTGTTTAGACCTGTTCTACATATTACCATTCTACTGCATAAGCTTGCCAACTATCATAAATAGTACCTATTTTCAATGCTTAAATATAAGTAACGCTTTCGGCTCTGATTCGGCGACTTTGGGCTTACCCAAGGAAGCATTTTAGGCCCCACCCTATTTTTGATGTCTACAAATGATCTCAACGTTAAACTTTTAGTAATAAAAAAATGTACTATAATGCTTACAAAAACACAAAACTGTAAAATGAAAAAAAAACACTAGGATTTGATTACAGTAATTTTTACAACTTCAACTAGAACTCAATTAAAACCTTCATCGTGCAGTTTTATTACGAAAAACCCTTTCAGACACACCACAAGTAAGTGAAATCTGAAACACACAACTGTTGGAGCTATAAAAGTTGGCAGCGCAAAAATAAAGGATTCACGAGAAACAAATAAACCACACAAAACAATATTGAGATGCCACCTCATTTATTTCCAGCATTCCTAAAATAAGCCATCCATAACTCACGGTCGATGAAGTTGACGCGCCGCGTCGACGCGAGCGTACTTCAGAACCACTTAATCATGACGGCACGAGCCTTGTGGACGGATGGGACTTTTAACGCAGTTGTTGACCGCGAGTGGACGACCGATCGCTTAGTAAAGTCTGTATCCATGGTTTCGATTCAGGTTTAAGCCTTGAAAAAGCACGCTTTTTATTTAATTTTGAAGATCAAAAAAATTTTGTACAAAACGTTTCGTATTAGAACAGTTAAGGTCGTGTGTTTGACTTGTAAAACACTAGGAGAAAAAAAAGATTTAACCTGGCCTTTGAAATGTTTATTTATTGTGATATAGCTTATAATCATGTCATGCATGTATTTTTGTGTGTAACTCATAGCAAAACTCAAGGAAAGGATTGTTAGGTATCGTAATATCGCAGATGATAGACTTATTTTAAATTGTTCATGGTGAAAAACTTGTAGGACTGAGACATATTTTTCAAGTGCTGACCGCACTTTCAAGTACCTACACATCTTGTTACCGGTTACCGGTTAATCGATCGCTCAAAAAAATTTTGATTTTCAATAATATTTTAAAGCTTTCTAAAATAGACAAACATAACTGTTCATAGTTCTTGAAAAAACAACTTGAGAACCTGTTTTTTTTCAAAGTTATAAATAACTGAAGTGGTTAAAAGCGCAAACGAGACATGCTTCATTAACAAATTGACTTTAAACAATGCACATCTAGCCTAACTAAATACCCATTACCATTTTCTCTTAGTAAGATTAATGTTTACGTCAATCAAAATAAGTTTAGACCTCCTCAAACCGAGTTTAATTTGTTTAAAAGCAGTGATGAAGTCGTATTGGCAGTATTAATTACAGGTTTTAATTTAACTTTACCCAACGCAACACTGTGAAGGTTAAGAAAATTATAAAACTAATTCACAACATAAAATCTTTGGTTATAAAGAAACTTAAAGTAAAAACACTTTAACAATAACGTCTTCATCATCGTTGTCTGTAACATCTATCTGTCTAAGTATATGGTGAACACCACATAAAGGTAAACACTTGCGATTGGATTTTAGATTTTATGCGCAGTGCATAAGATTGTTACATAGTCCAAGCTGTGTAGTCTGGCGTGCTATCGTTCGTAAAGACAAAACAACGTAGATTTTGTACCACTTTAGCTAACAGAACTATCACTCGTCACAGTCATAGTCACAGTGCACTGCTGGACGATGGTACCTCAAATTAATATTGTAAGGAACACCCCCTCCTCAAGAACAAGCTACCCCGCAACTGATATAAATAGCGAGCGGCTCAGCGGCGAGCTCATTTGCTGCCTGGCGCTCGGAACGGACGGACGTTAGAGTTGATTCGGTCGGAAACGGTCACGCGAGTTATTTACTTAGTTACTCTGCTAAAATCAGTACATAAGGTTGTAATGTTAATTTCTGTTAAGTTAAAAGTGATTGTGATACTTATGTAAGTTGCATTTGTTATTAAAAGGATAATCATTTAACGAGTTTCTTTTAAAAGTTTTGTTTTTTTTAATTAATTCTCATATCTATTCCTAATATTTTTTTAATTAATTCTCATATCTATTCCTAATATCAGAAGTGCGATAAAAAACCTAACTAGCTCACATAGTAAAGTACATAATTCAATTTGCGAATTTAAAACAAGAAAACCGTTAAATCTTTTACGAGTTACATACCTTATTGACTGGTGCAGTGTTACTTTGTGTGTTAAATTTACGAATAGTTTTATTTAGTAATTGCTAAAGTATATAATGGTGCGACACGGATCGCGTAGTAGTGAACGGATACGCCCTCGAGCCAGGTCGCGTAGTCGAGACAGACTTAGGTCTCGAAATAGGCGTGATTCGCGAAGTAGGTTGCGAAATCGTAGTGACGACTCGCGACGCGACTCGAGTGGCCGGGATAGACGGGATAGGCGGAGTGACTCGCGTGTCCGTGACCGGCGTCGTTCGCGTGATAGGGCTAGACGACGCTCGCGTAGTGTTTCGCGTATTAGGCATCGCGAAAACTCTCGTAGCCGCACACGTGACAGATCGCGTCATCGTTCACGTTGCGTTTCGCGTAGTGGAGGTCGTCCGTCGCGTATAGATGGTGTTAATAATTCGACCAGAACACCGAGCCCTGTATTTACAGGAGAACCGCTTATGCAACGCTCTGCAACCACTCCATGCTCTGAGGCGTCTACCCTCGCGCAGGCTTTAGTGCAAGCAATTAAAAATATTCAACCTTCAAGGTCGCAGCACTATTTTGTATCGAATTTTGACCCGTCTATTAATAACATTGAAGCATGGTGCGAGGAAGTAGACCGCGCCAGAGACGCTAATGGATGGAGCGATCACGAGTGCCTATCACGAGTAGCTTCGTGTTGAAAAGGGGATGCAAAAGTCTGGCTAAGCGAATGGGTCACTAATGATAGGACGTGGTCGAATTTTAAACGCGAATTCAAGTGTTTGTGCCCCACTAAGTTGGACTACGCAAATATTTTATTCGACGCCATGAATGTTACGTCAGATAAATACACTACGTCTGCGGAATACGCGCGCCGCACTTTGTTGAGACTTAGGGTTGTACCAGGGCTAACCGATGAGTTACGGACGCTTATCGTCATCCGCGGTATAGATAGTCCTCAAGTTCGGGCAGCCGCTGCCAATGCAAATCTAACCCCTGACTCTATTGTGTCATTCCTATCAATTTATACAAAGCCAAACATAGTGAAACGTGATAACTCTAAGAAACAATCCTTTTCAAAGTCTTTAAGTCGCTTGGGTACAAAATGTTTCAATTGCAATCAAAGAGGGCACGTTAGTCGCGAGTGTAAAAAGCAAAAATCAAATATGCCTTCTAATAACCAATCTCAACCCGGACCTAGTAACTGTTGCACGTTCTGTAAGAAGCAGGGACATACGGAGGGCAATTGCTTTGCTAAAGCGCGTTCGGAAACTCGCAATGAGCGAAATGTTAATCTTTGCTCTCACACTCCTCATAGTAATGACGTCAGATCAGCTGCTATTGATGGCATACCAGTCGATGTACTAATAGATAGCGGTGCTCTTGGGGTGTCCCTCATCGCTTGCGTGTTAAAGGGCATCAGCGACAAAGAAATTATCACCTCGTCATACGTTACCGTTACTATCAAGTTTAGTGAATTATCTATTGAGGTAGATTTAGTAGTAGTTCCAGCAGCTTTTATGAGTACGCCTATAATAATAGGTACCGACGTACTCAATCTTGATGGAATAAAATATGTGCGAACTAAAAATGGACAATATCTTACACGATGTAATAAAACTAATGCTCAGATTAATACAATTGTGCCGGCTGAACAGATTGAAGTAAATGCACCTCTTGAAGGTCAACAGTTGGAAAGCCTTATGTCCGTAATTCGCGATTTCTCTGATTTTTTAATTACGGGTACCGCCGCGACCACTGTCACAACGGGAGAAATGGAAATAAAGCTTACCAACTCATCCCCAGTCGTATATAGGCCATACAAACTGTCATATCAGGAAAAACTTAAAGTTCGCGAAATAACCAAAGATCTTTTAGATAAGGGCATAATTAGAAGGTCTAACTCAGCGTATGCGAGCCCAATTATCCTTGTGAAGAAACGCGATGGCTCAGATAGACTCTGTGTCGACTTTAGAGCCCTTAATCGTATCACGGTAAAAGATCGATACCCCCTTCCGTTAATAGACGACCATATAGACAGATTAGGTGGCTTTAAATACTTCTCTAGTTTAGACATCAAATCATCAAATCATCAAATCCCCCTTAGGGAGGACAGCATCCACCTCACTGGGTTTGTTACACCTGAGGATCATTTCGAATATGTCAAAATGACGTACGGGCTGGCTAATTCACCTATCGTGTACCAACGTATTATTAACGATACCCTGCGCAATCATATTAACGAGGGAAACGTATTAGTGTACGTGGATGATGTCCTTCTTATGAGTAATACCGTGAGTGAGGGAATCGAACTGTTGCGTAAAGTGCTGGGCACCCTTACTCAAGCCGGGTTTTCTGTAAATCTCCGGAAGTGTTCTTTTCTGGTTACTCAGGTGGATTATTTGGGTAAACTAGTTAGTCAGGGTCAGGTTAGGCCGAGTCGCCTATAGATGCTTTGGTTAATACAACTCCACCACAAAATGTCAAACAAGTACGACAACTTTTTGGGTTAGCGGGGTACTTCCGGAGGTACATAAAGAACTATGCGACTATCACACCCACCGCTCATCTTACTCGTAAGAATGTTAAGTTTGTGTGGACACCGGAATGTGAGACTATTCGTCAAAATTTAATCAAACAACTAACGAGCGAACCAGTTCTCGCGATTTTCGATCATAGCCTCCCAACCGAGGTCCATACGGATGCAAGTAGCACTGGTTATGGGGCGGTGCTCTTACAGACTCACCCTGATGGAAAAAAACATGTCGTTGCGTATTTTAGTAAAGTCACTCAAGGGGCCGAGAGTAAGTACCACTCGTACGCGCTCGAAACCCTTGCAGTAGTTAAAGCCCTCCAAAATTTCCGACATTATCTCGTAGGGTTAAATTTGTGGTTGTGACGGACTGTATTCCATGATGAACATGGGCATATTGGCGTGGAAAAGACCCTAGACCTCGTTCTAAGACATTTCTGGTTTCCAGGTCTCAAACAATTCGTTGCCAAATATGTAGGCCATTGCCTCGTATGTATTTCGCAAAAGAGAGTGCCTCGCGCTCCATTACAGAATATTACTTCATGGAGAAACCGGATGTCCCCTTCCATACCATCCACGTTGACGCCTTAGGTCCTTTACCCGTGTCTGAGGGATATAAGTTTATTCTTCTTATAGTGGATGCCTTCACTAAGTTCTCTCTTCTGTATCCCATATACAGACAAGATGCAACAGAACTAAAGCGAGTAGTTACTCAGGCAGTTTCTTTATTTGGGGTGCCTAAACTAATGATTACGGATAAGGGGTGTATGTTTGAGTCAAACGACTTTGTTACATGGATTAGAGAGCTTGGGTGCGATCTCCATTACATAACACCAGAGATGCATCACGCCAACGGCCAAGTTGAGCGGTATGTTAGAACAGTGCTTAACATGTTGCGCATTCAGGTCAATCATAAGAATGCATCTTGGTCTGACAGTTTATGGCGAATACAATTAGTGCTTAATATCACCAAACAAAAGACGACCAGAGTTTCTCCACTTAATTTATTGATAGGCACTGAGGCTACAAGGCCTGTCATTCGCGCACTTGTCCGTGATGTTGCCCTTGACGAGAAGCTCTACGGGAGATCACCAGGAGCAGAACACGTCAATTGCTGAGGGAAAACCAGACCAGTCAGGATGAGCGTGCGAATCGACTGCGCCATCCACCGCGCCAGTTCAACGTTGACGACTGCGTGTTCGTCATCAAGTTTTCACAGTCAACAGGAAAACTTGACCCGGGCATGCGTGGACCATACAAGGTGGTCAAAGTGCTGCCAAGTGGACGCTATGCCCTACGCCTGGTGAGTGGTGGTTACGAAAAAACCACACAAGCTGCTGCGCAACACATGGTGCCGTGGAAAGGCGAGTGGTGTCCGGAGGCATGCGCTGCCTTTTTGAGAGTATGTCATCTTTACATAACCTCTATGTATTGCTGTATTTGGTGCAAGTGCTAGACACTCAGGCATTTATTGCTGTGGCGTATGTCGCTGTACCTCGGTGTGTGTCACCATTAGCTCTTGGTGGGCCCCAAGAAGCTGCATAGGTTAGTCAGTATGGCTAATCTATGACCTGTACGTATGAATACGGTCTACGTCAGGTGGCTCTTACGCATGAATACGGTCTGCGTAGAGTGTCTGTTCGCTTGAATACGGTCAGCGACAGGCGTGACGCGATGAGCGCGTCGATCCGTTCGTCGGATCATGTTTCAGGTGGCGTGTTGCCGACTGAACTTTGGGGAATAAGACTCCGATGCTGTTTGATGAGAGCAATGACGACGAGGAAACTTTAACAGGGCCGTCTTCTGAAGTCGGACTATCCATGCCATCGCTGGACGAGAACTTGGAAGCTGGACCCTCGTCAGCACCCTCATCCCCCGTTGCCGGTCCCAGTGGCATCATCCAAGAAGACTGTGTCGTGGACGACACACGGTCAGGAGAGGCCGTGTAAGGAACACCCCCTCCTCAAGAACAAGCTACCCCGCAACTGATATAAATAGCGAGCGGCTCAGCGGCGAGCTCATTTGCTGCCTGGCGCTCGGAACGGACGGACGTTAGAGTTGATTCGGTCGGAAACGGTCACGCGAGTTATTTACTTAGTTACTCTGCTAAAATCAGTACATAAGGTTGTAATGTTAATTTCTGTTAAGTTAAAAGTGATTGTGATACTTATGTAAGTTGCATTTGTTATTAAAAGGATAATCATTTAACGAGTTTCTTTTAAAAGTTTTGTTTTTTTTAATTAATTCTCATATCTATTCCTAATATTTTTTTAATTAATTCTCATATCTATTCCTAATAATATAATAATTTAAATACGTATTATTAAATTCAAATAGAATCGTGCCTATTAATAAATTTTACTACAAATAGGGAAAACATTTAAAATATAAACAATTTCTTATTCCATTGCTATAGCCTTATCACTGTAAAAATAGTAGAGTATAGTTTTTTACAGAATTCTTCTTGCCAGTAGAAATTAATTTCGAAATAAGCGGTAACTTTGAAATTGAATTATATTCATTTTGACGATACTTGTTATAAGAGCAGCTATACCATACGTCTCGCTTTCAGCGGGACAGTCCCGCATTCAGGCAGTCTATCCCGGTGTCCCCCGCGAGGCCGAAATCGTCCCGCTTTAGCAAACAGACCAAACTATAATTTAAAATGTTTTATTTCCACATTTATCAAAAAATCCAGACCCGATATACTAAATCAAATTTGTTCAGCCGATGAATATAAAAATACGAACTAGAATTATCGCCAATACTGGGGGTCTACCCTCTACAACGAAACGAACAAACGAAAGGTTTCGTTTTTGAAGATTTATCAAAAGTTCGGAAGGAAAAACGTAGTTTTTGGTTTGCATAAATAGAATTATATTTTATGAAAACGCTTGATTTGCAATTTAAGTGAATAAGATATGACTGTGATAATTAAAAATTGCTATCTATTGGATCCGACATATTTCGTTTTTGGGAGTAGACCCTTTGATTTGCTTTTTAGTATTTTGGATTATTCTACCAATTTTTTTTTATTACATAATTCCGCGGATGTCCCGCTTTGACAAAAAAAAATGGTCACGTTAGTTATACCCCACATTAATAAATGTATACTGAAATTGTTTTCTTGAATTATTTTATCTGTTTCGCATTCGGTGCTTCAACCACTAAATAGTTCGTCAATTCTACACAGCTACACATATGTAATATTGATGTACCTTGGCGACATGACACGACATGTTAAGGTGTATGTAGATTGTAGGTATGTTACCTTGATTCATGTAGCGAAGGCAGCACAAAGGGAAATCTATTTCAATATATGATATCAATAACTGTGTGTAAGACAAGCCTGACATGGACAAACATGTATGTCATAGCCAACTAGCCTTGTTTTTCAGTTAGGTACAGTCTATTATTTTTATTGAATGACGTTCAACTGTTTTTTTTATCGTAAGCAAACATCAAATTATTAATTACAAGCCCTTTTTCACATTTTCGACTGATTTTTCGCTTCTATTGGTCAAAACGTAATGTTATAAAGCCCAAAGCCTTTCTCAATCAATGGACTATCCAACACAAGAATAGATTTTCAATTTAAATTTGCAGTTTTTGAGAATAGCGCTTTCAAACAGACAAGCTTGACCATGTATAGTTATAGACAATAGCCAACGGTCAGATTGCTACTGTACAGTCAGCGTCTTTAGTTTGTATACAACTCAGCACCTTGTCACATTGATCTAACTGTCTATTTCACTTACTCAGTCACGTGGACGTTTAGTGTGACAAGGTATTGAGGTGTATACAAACTAAAGATGCTGACTGGACAGTCAATATCTTTACAAAAATGGCCGCCAATAATATCCGGCCTGCTTGCCTCTCGGCTACGAGTTCATCAAATTTACTCTCTACATAACTTATTTGGCAATGCAGAAGTTTATGCGAAGAGGTTCAGTACCTCTTCGCAAATATAAACTTCGCAAAAATGGATACAAACTGTTCTAAAGCCTAAAAATAATTACGCCCAAGCTAATCAAGTAAAAAAAACCTTGTACCTGACCGACAATCGAAAGACCTAGGTTTCAGACGTCTACTATTGATACTGACCCGCCCTTTTTTTTTTCTTTCTGACGAGGGGAAATGCATTGACGCACCGTACCGTCACCTGAGGGAGGCGACGGCGTGTGTGGGACTCCCTGCAACGGCAGGACTACCCACTAAAACCCCCCGGTTGGACCTCATCGCCTAAGTGGTGGTGCTGTGGGAAATCGTATCAACCTAACCAACCTCAACACCACCGGCATACTGACCCGCCCTAGCCGCAAAATGTCTTTAAGAGTGAATGAGTCATGAGGAAACAAGTATCAAAAATCAATAACATAATAATGCATTGATTGATTGCTCTAACCTTAGTGTTGTTCAAAGCCATATTGTGATATCGGCGTACTTGAATTGTTTATTGTCATTTCTTTCAATCAAAGCGCTTGAAATACAGGAAATGTCGAGTTGACGCACGTACAAAGCCTTTGCGATAGACATTTTAATGCTATCGAAATAGGAAAGGGATTTTTCCTGCTGATGTTTGTACGTTGTTGGAGATTGGTTTGCGAATTGTGTGAAAAATCTGGGGAGCAATTTTTTTTTTTTTTTTTTGTTATATCAATAAGGGCTTTCGCGTTCGAAAAATCCACCAGATGGCGATACGTAAGCGGGAGATCCTACTGTTTTGTGATTGGTTGTGGTTTACATGACATTGACAGACATGTCACCATGACATTTAAATCACCAATCAATCAACAGTTGGACCTCACGCCTACGTATCGCCACCTGGTGGATTTTTTTAACGCGAAAACCCTCATTGCACGTGTGTGTTTTATTAATTTACGTGTGACGTTTATCACTAGTATCTCAGAGCTTGGGTGGTTGGTCCTAACCAACATCTTGATATTTGTCGTTTTTATTAATCAGAGGCCACTTGGCTTGAGAACATCTGACAGTAAGGTTGGTCATTTACCAAACTCACTCTCTTCCACTTATCCACACAGGGTGGTGAAGTTAGCCCCATGCCCACCAGTGGGACGTAAATTGCTGAATTAGTAAAATGCAGACAACTAGCATGAACTAGCATATTATGTTATGCGACCTTTCTCGGGTTCGTAACCACCAATTAATTAATTTATTTAAACTTTATTGTACAGAAAACTACAACAAGAGGACCTAATTCAAGGAGCATTCTCTACCAGCCAACCCTTAAGCCATGCAGGGTTGTTTACGGAGGCGTTAATTGAAAAGTGAGTGACTAATCTAAAAAAAATCATAATCAAAACAACAATGAACTAAACACTATTAATAACATTACGGTAACTTAAATATGTAATACATAATGTATGTATCAATCTGTTTATAGCCAGCGTGATATTAGCCCAGTATCCATTAGTAGAAAGTCAATTTTGTTTCAAAGATGGAGGGGACCTGCAGTGGGATAAAATAACAAAAGAAGAATATTAATAGAACTTCAAGATCAATATGACACCATCACTTGTATTGACCTGATCTCAAAGTAAGTAGCTTAAATACTTGTATCATAGAAACCAGTAGTAACGGTTGTGTTGTCTACACTAATATTATAAAGAGGAAAGATTTGTACCTATTTTTGTATGTTTGTAATGAATAGGCTCAAAAAGTACTAGGCCGATTTAAGAAATTATTTCACAAATAGAATGCTACATTCTTCCAATTTGACATAGGCTACAAAATTAGGGATCCTTGGTAAAATTTGAAAAATTTCAACAGAAAAGCGGGAAAAATTCTCTAAGGCGAAACGAAGTTCGCCGGGACCGCTAGTCTTTTATACAAATAAAAGAGTTATTTACAACTTCAAGTTTGTTTTCATTAGAGATTATTACCTAACATACCGGCTACAGGAAGCAAGTGATCGAAAAGTTACAAATAACAGTTGTCAAAAAGAAAACGAAGACATTGATCGTGAGGCTAAGAGATGCTACATAGTGACGTCTAACAAATAGATAATAATATAATAAAGGTTCTTAATTTTATTGAATACAACAGGTAGTGTTAATATAATTATGTTGAATGCATTTATAAACCTCCTGATAAGTAAAAACCAAAATTGTTAATCATTCAACGAGTCCAGGCTGAGAATCGAATCCACGACCGTAAGCTTGAGAGCCATAAGCAAATCATTGGTCCACTGGGTCTATTAACATGAAAATCGAGACAGTCAAAATCTTAATTAAATTTTGAAACTCCATCAGATTCGCTTGACATAAACTTTGCTTGAATTCCAGTAGTTTCAAACAAACGTAGTTAAACTTGGCAGTTATTTTTCCACTAACGCTTTTTATAGTTCATATGAGTCCTTTGCACTGGATGACATTATGTGTAAGATATCGTCTTGTTTTTATACTGTCTGCTTCCATATTTCAAGGGCTTTGCTCTTTCTTTGATTCCAACTCAGTGAGTTTTGTTACGAGAATACGTTATACCGAATTGACTTTAGCGAAATATAATGCACAGTAACTGAATGGAAAAGTTAAGCAAACGATTATTTATTGTTGATAGTTTACGGACAATCATTATCATACAGAAACGCAAATGTATGTACAAATGTACAGATGTTTATGACTCTTTCATGCAAAAACGACTGCTTGGTTTATCATATTTTTTTTTTGCAAAATGACACTCAATTTTAATGTTTGAGGACTGGGTAAAAAACATTTCCTGATTCTCCACTGCTTTTAGCCGTAGCGTGATGGTATGAAGCCTAAAGCTTTCCTCGATTAATATACTATCAATATTTCTTTAATTCAAACCAGTAATTCCTGAGATTAGCGCGTTCTAAAAACCAACAAGCTCTTCAGCTTTAAAGTATTGGTATAGATAAGAAAGAACATAATTTTAGTTCACTAATAGTATCCGTCTGAGAATTAAAACTTGCAGAATGTCTTGATTCTTTCCTTTCTTAAATCAAGTAAATTATTATGTCAAAACTTTTCTTGAAATCTTTCCGTATTTTTAACTGCTAAAGAAAGGGGCAAACGAGTGTCCCGACTTCTGTAAAAATTAATTACAACCCAATGAATGAGGAATATTAAATATTTTTTATTATAAAAGATTGAGCTGCGATTAAACTTTGGATTTGACGAGTAATTAATTCCGAATTGCGGAAAACCTTTGGAGAACGCTTCAATTTCGCGAACGGAAAAGATAAAGGAAAAAAAGTGGTCAAGCGTGTTCGGGTCTATCTTCAAAAGGTCTATTAGAGTTCAAATGATTTTTTATAGCTCATTTCATGTCCTTTAGTCAATTTTAGAAGTAATGACTAAGGTATTTTTTATCTTTGGATGTTTTGATTTTGCTAACCTATGTATAAATATACATTGTATGTTTTTTAAGATATCACTACAAATGTTGGTAGTTATTCAATCTGAATTTGCAAATTGTCCAACCTTTGATAATAATAAAATTAAAAACTAAAATGTAAATACTAAAAAATAAAGATTAAACATTTGAAGCTGGTACATTAATGTGAAACCAAATATCCACACATGACGAAAAATATTTTTCCCTACAAAATGTATGGCATACATTGTAAAACAGTTTTTTTTGTAATTGTGGTGTTCATTTCTCGAGACATTTTTGTATGGGATTTCTGTTACTATCAAAGGAACCATAAAATGGATAGCGGGCACGATTCGTAATAGGTATCTATACCAAAACGACTTTTCTTTCGACGTTTTTACCAGAAATTGAATAGGTTCAAATTTGCTTGGTGAAAATAAAAAGCTTTTATTTGTCGTAATTTGCCGCAAAATATCATGTTGAGGAAACAGATATTCCGTTCAATTAAACATTATTACTGTTGAGTATTATCTCAATACCCCTGGTTTTATGGATATTCCACGTATTCATGATTTCAAACAAAATACCTGATTTGCTTGTACAGTCCACAGTATGATAGATATCGTACGTTGTACATTGTACCCACGTCTCTACGTCTTTGCATATTTTAATAGTAGGTTCACAATTGATCTTTGACTGCATCATGTAGATATACGTAAAAATCTAAATTAATTATATAAGAAATCCGAGATATATATTTATACACAAAAAATTAACAAATGCTCGCTATTTCAAATCATTTTGACGAAGTTGGATATAGGTATACCTTGAATCTCTGAAACGCACATAGGCAATAGCTGTGTTACCCCTATCTTGATATAAGCGACAATGAAAGTTTATGCGGGAAAAGTTAGAGTTATACAATTTGGCATAGGTAGGTAAAGCTTGAAACTTGAATAAAATTTTTGAGCTAATTTTAGTTCTGAAAATGATTGGCTAGGCTATTATTCGAAGTGAGCTCATGTAATAAGGAGTAACTCAGGCAACTTTTATTAACCCGGCGTCGATGACGTGAAAATAATTACGCAGACAGTGACGCTGGGTCATCATGACCCAAATTTCAGCAATGGTTTGTAATAAAAATAAAAGGATTATCTTGATTTTCAAAATTATTTATGATAAATGGGTTCTTTGTGCATAACGAAAAACATAAATAATGCAAGTATATTCCATAAATATTCTTTTGTTGACTTAAAAAAAAGCATATGCAAAATCGACTATGAAAACTACCGTATTTATGTCAGTTTTCTTCATATATTCTTAATAATGTTTATATTTTTCAATGTAACATGGAAATAGCAATGTTATTTAAATATTTAGTAATAATAATAATAAATGAAAAGCTTTTAAACTCCTCTATCTGAGACTTGGAATTGTTGCAATTATTGGAAATTAAAATGACATGGTCTGGACATTATGTTGATTTGGCATGATGCATAGGAGTGAAAATTTTTCTTTTCCTTTTTAAACGGACATAACTTACATGTCCTGCGAGTTCTAGGAACCTTTTTTGGAGGTTTATCAACAAATTCGCCTGTAACATCTAGTATGTAAATTGACATGTGTCTTAGGAAGGCGTAAATGATCTTGAATCTATTCAAGCCCGAGGTTTTTCAGAAACTGTCACCATTTGGTGCGAGTATCAGTATTGTTAGCCAGATATATTATGTTTGTTTTTATGCCCGATTTATTTAGCGCTGCAAAAAAGTCGTCAGAGGCCATTCTTTTGAATTTCTGCTCACACCGTAAGTTGCTCTAAGTTTGTATGACACAAACATACTTTGTAATTATTTCGATTAATATGTTTTTTAAAATTGCAAACCAGTATCAAATACGCGTTCAGACATGTAGCCTACATTGTTGACATCCAAAGCGTCATATTTTACTTGTTTAGATTGAGATTCCTCTAACACCGCTAAAATTCTCACTAGATAGTTATTTAATGCCATTTTCAACAAAAAACTAAGAAAGAACCAAATATAATACATTTTATGACTAAACTATACATATTTATGATAAAAACAGCAAATAAATGAAAAGAAGCTAAATCATGAAAACACTACGCCGTCGATGACGCCGGGTCATATTTACCCGTTTTAACTTTACGCAAGTGTATCTCCTTCCGTGAACGTTGTCGCACTTCGCAAACTTGATATATAGGTAAAAGAAGATTGTATCTCCAGCTACATAAACATTCGAATCAAACGGTTGGCGGAAAAAAAACATATACCCATTTTAAATCGCCCCGGGTCATTTTGACCCAGCGTCAATGACGCCGGGTTAAAGAAAAACTTTAAAAAATGATCAATATCCTGTTGGCCACGCGAACGAAGTCGCTGACGGCCGCAAGTCCTAAATAAAGTAAAGATTAGTATTACTACTTATGTAGTTACTTGATGAATTCTTCTTGGTACACTTTATGTATATGTATATAAACATATTCGGCAGAGGGCACTTACCGAAAGGCTAACGGTTGATACAGCAGAAAAATTTCATCGCCTACAATAACTTGCGGTTAGCTCAGTTGGTAAGAGCAGCACGCGCGATACGTGAAGGTCGTGGGTTCAATTCCCGCACCGCAAGGGGAGATAAAAAATTTCTGTTTCTAATATTTAATAGTAGGGATTAATTTGACGACTTCCACAGCAGAGAGGAGAGCGGGACGGGCTATGTCGTCGAGGTCCCAGGGTTGATTGGTCGCATCAACAACAGAAACGAACTTTTATCGCCTCGGGTCTGGGTGTTGTGTTACCATCGTTTCTGATTTCTGTAACTTAAGTGTTTAAGCTCTTTACCAAAGAATTAGAGCAAAATAGGTACGTGATGTTGTCTAATATTTTTTATTTAATTAATATTAATGGCAAAACGAACATTTGTTATATGTTTTTTACCCTTGGGATTCTTATTTCTAATTATTGAAAAGATCAAGAAATCTTTTTAACTTCTCAGCCGATATAATTATAATAAGACGTGATTAATTAAACTAACGATGATAAATAACTCCAATTAATATAATTACAGGTCCAATTACGCTGCTTGGCTGTAAACATAAAGCGTTAGTTATCTTTCTTTAGTCTTGTTTTAGTTTCAGCTAACATTATTAACGGTGAACACTTTTGCTACATCAAAGGTTAAACTAGGGTTGGTGCGTAGAATCATTAAATTCACTAATCTATTTGTAACATATTCACATATCAAAAAAAATTTATGTTTTCGTATGTTTTATTAAATAAAAAGATGTCTGAATTACACAACTGATTTTTAACGAAAAACAGTTCACACGAGTAAGGAGCTCGTGTTTTTTATGTTGATGATTTAAAAAACATGTCTTTATAAGTAAAAACGAAAAAAATAAAATAAAAACAGTTTATTAAATGGTTTTCATAACTGTACTCGTAATCAACCGCAATATTGCATTCAGCTCATCATAGCATTTCAGCGTCACCAAGTAACAAACATCAATCAAATTAATTTAAAAAAATAATTAAATTCTAAATTCAAATTGGATACCCCCACAGCCGGTACTATTATGATAACTTTCAAACGCTTGTTACAACAATGTCTTTTTGAAGTCGCCCCGAGTGAACGAAATTATTTACGTTCGGGGAATCACTCAAAGAGATCGTTTTACGGCGGGAAAAATAAAAGTTTGACAGAAACACGAGGGATGGTTTGACATTAATGCGTGTGGAATGCTTGGTTCATGTGTGGTATTAAAACCGTTTTTATAGTCCGGTACTGGCGGGGACAGAAGTGTTTGACGGGCCGCTAATGAGTTGATGCTACGCGCGTGCGGATTGACGAGGAAGACGGATTTGAGAGAGTTTCTTTTAACTTAATCCCGTAAATATGTTGACTTACTAACGCTTACTTTTTCATTGGGCCACCTTTTAATGTTTTATGCCCTTTTTATGACTCGTTGTTAAATGTTTATTTCGAAGTTCGTAGTTGGCCCACATCACATATTGTATCTTGATGGCAGATTATATAAATAGATAATTACTAATCACAGGTATTTTAAGGTCTGAAATGTTGATTTTAACTTTCTTAGCTTAGTTATAGCATCAATGATAGGAATTAATGGAATTTCTGCCAAAGTTCCAAGTAAAATTGCAAAAAATGCAAAGCGGTTTTATAAAAAAAAAACAAGTGTCAGATGGGCTAATAAGCTGTCAAAGTATCAAAAAAGTATATACATATATATTTGTCTAACATAATTAAACTAACTTTACGCAATACCTCTTCATCAAAATTAAGATCCTTATTTTTTACCGTTATACGTTTGAAATTCTGTTTTTAATTTAGCAGATACTCATTCATAATAAGTACACTATTCTATCACAATCACAATTTACTAAATAATACTAAAAATGTTTTTTTTTATTTGATAATCGTGGGAAGACTTGCGTGTCCGCCAGTACACGGTCAATCGTAGAAACGAACATCCAAAGTGGTTCCGTTGAAAAACATAAAGAATACAGCTGCAGACATCTTTACTGGCAAATGGGCCGTTTGACGTTTATGCAGCGCTTGAAGCGGCTAAGAATGTAAACGGCGTCATCCTAACGACTGTTTACAAATCTGGTGGTCCCTTTCATTTTTATTGCTCACTAGCTGACGCGACCGACTCCGCCCGTGTTGAGTTTATCCCATTGAGAATAGACCCCCTTTATTCATGTCAGGGCCGCAGAGTTTATTTTGTAAAAACATCTAAAATCGCTCTTAACGTTTGAAACTGGAGGACCAAAGAAGCTTATGGCGAGTCCAGTAAAAAGATTTGATTAAAACATTTTATCAAAACCAAGTAATTTTTGTTTGTTTTCTGAGTTACCCACGTATAGGACGCTTCTCTCTCGAAAAAACGTAAATGAAGTCACAGTCACCGCTAGTAAGTACTTGTAATGTAACCAAGTATATTAAAAAACTGACTTAGGTACACTCGAGTTTTCTGTGATACTATTACCATAAACTAGTTACCTTATTAAGGTACGTCAAATTCAAATTCAAATTCTTTATTGCATGTCACATGGGATGAGAGTTGACATTCTTAAGGCTAAGTACATGTGACGCCCTGTAGAGAGGGCGTTGCAATGATACTAAACATTAAAAATTTTATATTACAATCACTTATACATATTTAATTAGCTTAGTAGCACTGTATTATTTATTATTTATTAGATAAAATTATGTTTATATTAAGTACTAAGTATTTATTTCAAGGAAAGCACTTGCAGTTCGATATTAGGTCTTATGCTCTCGACATAAAGTTGAAAGTCTTAAGTGTGTAGTCTGACATGCTTTTGTCTGTACCAACGACTAGATAAATAAATAAATCCCTACTAATGCATACTAATATTATAAATGCGAAAGTAACTCTGTCTGTCTGTAATGCTTTCCCGCTTAAACCTCTCAACCGATTTTGTAAAATTTGGTATAGGTATACGTTGAACCTCAAGAACGGACATAGGTTACTTTTTGTTAGAAAATAAGGGAGGTGGGGGGTGGGAGGTAATACCACCTTTGGAAGTTTATATGGGAAAATGTTAATTTTTTTAAATTAGAGATATGAAACTTGGATTAAAATAAAGATTACTTATTGTTTCGAATATTAGGGGAAGATAGGGGTAAAACCGACCATTAAAGGATGTAGTCCACACAGCTAGTAAATAATAAATGCGCCAGACAATCTCACTAATCACCTGGTCTCAAACTAAGGTTTCCCTTGTACTATGAGTACCAGCAGACGGACACTAACTGGGGGCATCATCGCAGCACACCCAGACCCAAGTCAGTTTAGAAAAGTTTGTTTTCCAAGTTGAATCGTCCGGGAATCGAACCCGGGACCTTTCGCCTTTGGCCGCCTACCTTAGCCACTGCGCCACCGAAGTCATCTTATTCCTCTACTATCGTTCTACTACCTCGTTTTAATTTGATAGGCTTCCAAGTTGATACAGTAGTATAATGAGCAAGGGTTTGATTATCAAATGGCGGTGTAATGGTTTCGTAATTGCAACAGATCGTGTTACACTAATAGTAATTATGCCACAGATGCGTATTATGTTAATAACTGTTTATCTAATAGGTATTATGATCAGTTTATCTACCTACTCCAATATCATATCAATTTGGATGCCACACTGGTTTTATACAATTCATAGCTTTATATATAGGTACACGCTTACATATAACGTCAAAATGGCATAAAAATAAGCATTTTTAATATTATTCTAATGTTTTTAGAACAGGCAGTATTAGTATCTAATAGCATAAGTTTTTTAAAATTTTCAAATACTTCCCTCCGCTATAGATATAGCTTTAAATATTAAAAAAAAAAACAGAAAGTTTTTTCTCCCTTTGAGGTGTAGGGTTCAAACTCATGACCTTCGCGTATCGCGCATCATGCTCTTTCGACCCATAAATTAACCGATAACTTTAAAGCAACTGGTCGGAAATCTAACCCTGGACCTCAGAAATGGCGCCACGTCAAGTCTGGTTCACACGCGTCTCGGCTTTGGTAGTCGAAAAAAATAGAAATTGGCCACTGTCTAAATTAATACTAAGGACTAAATTTAACGGCCAAGTTTGTATTAAGACCTTATTTGTTCGGCAAACTATTCCGTGATTTTGCTAGAACGATATTTTTATTTCGAGATCTTCAGACTCAGCAACCTAGGATCAGGAAATTAAATAACAATGCTGCGATATTGTCTACTTCAGCCACAAAAGAAAACAATGGGGCCTTGCTTCGAGAAATAATATCACGGGCGTTTTATATCTGATAAAGTGACTGCTTGCGACTTAGTCTACGTAGTATCGTTTAGTAGCATATTGAGATTAAAGTTATGGATCTTATCAAACATGGCTATAATTTATATTTAATATCATACGATATTTTGTAGATCTAATGGTCGAAATCCCAGTATAACTAAACTTGTCTACTGACGTTTATATTCCATTAGTCAATTTACATGAAATAGATTAATTTGATTTGTATTACAAAAGTCAGGTGTTATTTCGGAATTAAAAAGTATCACATATATAACCCTGTACCACATTTGTCTTCCTTCCGAATTCCGTCCAAATCCACTAGCTGTGCCCGCAACTTTGTTCGCGTGGACTACATATTTACATGGTCTGTTCTACCCCTGTCTCCCCTAATTCTAGCATTGATCTATATTGTGCCAAATTTCATAACTCTTATTTAAAAAATAATTATTTCCCCATATACATTTTCAAGGATTGTATTTCCCCCATCCCTCCTTATTTTCAAAATAAAAACTATCCTATGTCCGTTCTAGAAGTTCAATGTATACTTATACCAAATTTCACCAAAAGCGGTTTAGTGGTTTAGGCGTGAAAGCCGGACAGACAGACAGAGTTACTTTCGCTTTTATAATATCGGTATCGATAATATTTTCTGACAAACTTTTAGGCGTACAAAATTAGTCATATAATTGTATGTTTAATAATTTGCTACAGAACGTTATTCATCGCGTCTCCGGGCAGCATAATATGATACGACTCAATTCACAATTCAGTCAAAAATATGAACGTTTGGGTTGGTGAAAGCCCTTTTCATTCTTTGATGAAGACCACACCTCGGTTGAGTGCTCTATTGTACTCTATTATGAAGGAAATACGGGTTGTTTTCCGATAACAATGGGCTTGTCTTAACTGTACCTTGAGGTATATGTTGGATAGCCATTTTCTCGGCCTTTCCTTTCGCTTCATGAACATTCAATTTTACATACGCGCTCATCGGCTTACTTGGGATTTTGTCTTGTCTACGAAGACATAACGTCTTTCGTTTCGTTTTTTTCTGTGACGGGTTTTTGTATCGCTAATTTTTAAATGTAAAGCAAAAAGAGGTTTTAAGTCAAACTATTCGTATTAAAATGCTTTAGAACAAGTATTAGGCAGGCTTTTATTTTAATTTAGCTGTTATTATTTTTTTATATATTTTGGTAGGGCTATAAAAAATAAATGTGTATGACTTACACTTTTAGAATCATTTATAAGCTGAAATTTTGAGACCGGGCTAGTAGCGCAAAAGCTGGTTATATCTATTAGAAAGCCGTAATATGGTATTGATATAGGTTTTTTATTTATTGAGTAAATACTTTAACAACAGTTTTAAAATACTTTAACAACAGTTTTAAAATACTTTAACAACAGTTTTAAAATACTTTTCTGGAATATTGTTACAAAGGTCTGCTTAAAATAGTATTGTAGGTTAATGGCAGCTTTTTTTAATTTTTATTCAAATACCCATTTGTTAAATGCTACAATTTATTTTTAGTCTCGTAATTTCGGTGCTGCTTCAATAGAATCTCACGATTTTAGTGTAATTGAAAGCAGAGAGCGGCAAAACGTTCAAGAGCATCGCATACGCAAAATCTCCAATAGTTGTTGCTAAAACATGCACTCCTGCTATAGCTTTAAGGTCCTGGCGTACTACGTTCAAGCGCAATCAAAAATCGACTCAACTTAATTACGCTTTAGACTTGTTTTCCCTAAAGTGTATAATACCATCTAAGTGGATCGTGGAAGACCCTTATAGATGCTTGTTTAAGTGAAATTAGCCAAGCGTGGCATAATTAAAAGCTGAGCGTCCGATGTAACAACTCTTTTTGGTACGCTCATATTAATTAGTTTGAAATGCTTAGAATCCTATAATCTTTTTGAAGTCAAGGGCCGATTGCTGATTTGCCGAAATGTTGGTTAGAACGGTGTATTGTATTGTATTTGACATCACATACATTGCTCTGATTCTGTGCTAAGTAGCTAAAGCACTTGTGATACAGAAATCAGAAACAACGATGGTACCACAACACCCTATTAGAATTGCTTGTGGTGTTAGAAATGCGCTTTTAGCCGACTTAAAAAGGAGCCACCATCCATCATGAGAAAACCTTAATGATGGTTTTGATTGTTTATTATTATTATTATTATTTATTTATAAAAATAATTAATTTGCATAGACACAGTCGTTTCAGCATATGCCACTTCACGCGCTTCAGAAATTGGACGCATGTAAAAGTAACGTTAAATATTTCGCTCAAATCTGTGTGTTTGGTGATAATAAATGCCACAAAAAATGAAGTCCGCAATTTTTTCTTTTTATTTACGTCAAACGTACATTTAAATATAAGTCTTTATGCATAAACATTAATTAAGCAAACATAACAAGGAATATATGTCTATATAACATCTGCATATAGAGGTTAATAGAGTATAAAGTATAAAGAGGAATATAGAGGAGTCGTAACTTATGTCGTGTTAATTGTAGTCTAGTTTTTTAAAGTCTTAGAAGATAAATACTTTTCCATCAATAGTTAGTTCTGTATGTCACTGGATTTACCCCTTAAACTAGACACTGTTTAAACGGTGTCAATACTAAATTTATTAACAAGTTTCCATTGTAACTACTAGAACAGTGAACACCGGGCGTTATTGATTTAAACTTGAAACAACGTAACGAGCCAAGTTGCTCTCATTGCGATAGCGCTCAGTTAATGTGAATAACTTTGTACTATTGGTTTCTTCGAACAAATATAAACAGCCTCTTAAATGTTGATGAAGTTGGGTTTCTTTGTTTAGTTAGTATATTTTATATTGACCTGATCCGAAGGTTAAAAGTAGAACTTCCTGTGGTAGCACAAAATGTACACATTAATACGTTTTTTAACACAAACACAACTGTACGTCACACGAGTGTTTGATCTTTATGGAGATTAAACCACGATCCTTGATTTAACAGTCATCAAAATCTGACAACAATGATATGCCTAAGTATAACTTTTCTAGTATCTATGAACATTTTGTAGTGTGTTGGTACTTGCAGCAACCACAACGTTGCATATAAAACTCGTTAAATGGATTATATTTTTATAAATCTGTTAAAAAACAAAAAATAAAGAAACAAAAAAAGGAAAAAATAAATAGATAAATTTATTTTCCCTGTATTATTTAAATGTTTAATGTGTCAACAACTAATATTTATTTTACAAAAAAAAATGAAAAGTAAATTTTTGATTGAAAAATTTACTTTTCAAATTTTAAACCCTAAAACTAGCCAGTATGCACTGCAAGTTGAATACAAATATACGCTTGACTTGTACTCTGAAACCCAAAGCAGAACATCACATTCTCTTTCAAATTAATAAAAAGAAAAGCTTCGAAGTGTACTTGAATTGGTCTATACGACTTTTATGAATATAAAGAGCGAACTAACAACGCTCCAACAAACTTTAAGAGCTAAGTTCTTGTGTCAGGCAAATGGCCTTATAGCTCTACATTTACAGTTGAGCTGGTTGAAATGGATAAGTTTGACCTTTGGTCCGTGCTTATGATCGCACGTGTGCTCACTGAAACCACAGCGAGGATTACACACTAACCACGTTAAGGGGAGGATGATATGTTTTTCCCTTTTTGTAAAAGTTCACAAAGATCTGAACTAAAAAACATTTAGTATTTTTGGTGTCGTCAAAAGTATGATTGCGACGTTTGCGTTGATTTAGTTTTATCATATTTTGATATCTTTATTAATAAGTTTTTATTTCGTATAAATAGTTAAAAAGTCCCTGAGCCAATAGTATTGCTTGCTTTCCTGGGACACCTGTATTTTACTGACAAAATAATTCTAAATTTCGTATTAAAGTATAACTAATACTGTAAAAATTTTGTTGTAAAGTTGAATCTTAACAATATAAAAGTTAATACATAAGATACAAAATCTATAGTGACTATACCTGATCCATGAGTGGTTATGAGTATTTAAGTCATGACACTGACAGTCATGTCGCCACTATATACGAATCATCAATAATTTGATGTTCTACCTTCGTTTAAGAAATTTATTTTCTGTATCGCTGTTATTGCTCACGATTTGTTAACGTTTTACCTGTAGTTTCGTATAATCATTAATAAGTAACTTGCGTTACGTTTTGTACGTTTATGTATTATCTTACGTAAGTAAGTACATTTGTAATTCTTGTGAGAATAAAGATCTTAAACTAGAGTCAGGATTTTATACAGATCCTCATGCCAATGTATTATTGCCACTATCAGATTATTCATACGCGATGGTCCTCATTGCATATTTAAACTTTAAAAACATTTCTCCTGCAAATTCTTAATCTGAGATTAAGTTGCATACAGCATTTAGACAAAGCTATTTTATAACCGATAGATGAAGTTGACTGCAGCCACATATTTTGCAGACCTAAGAGAGGCGGGTCGCTATCGCCTTCTCCGGCTCCAAATGACCCAATTTATCTTACTGGCCGAGTACGAATCTTGGTTTAGTTACCACCTTACAGCGTTTTGGCGAACTTTAACATGGGAACGTTTACGCCAGTGTCACTAAACATGTCAAGACGGCAGCCATTTCCTTGGTTTTAGTGGGTAAGTTTAGTCTGTTGTATCGTAATGTCATTAAACTTGTAGGATTAGAGTAAGAACTATGGGATTCGAGCCAAAATCTCGTTTGGTGTAAGTTTAAATTAACGGTAATCATTCTAAATTTCATTTGAAAGCGGATGATATATATTATATTGTCTTTTTTAAAGTTGAATGAGATTATTTTCTTTTAAAATAAAAATGCCAATTTTTTTTGTAGTAAGACAATGGTATAGTGGTTTGAGTTAAAATAAATGTTAAGGTACCTAATATCTCTATCATCCTCTATAATTTATCACAACATGTTTAACAAACTATCTAAATATAATAATTTAAACCTAAAATAATACAGTTCTTAAAAATTCAGAGTTCTTGCGCCTTATTCTAAATTTAATGAATTTAGTAGGTAATTGTAGTACATTGTGTTGCGTGTATTTCAAATCATCACAACTAAGGCGATAAGGTGAACCGGGGTGTTTTTATGGTATTAAAGTAAGAGTCTCGCATACGCAAAATAAATTAAATCAGTACCGAAGCTGTCGCCGAAACAACATTGAATAAAAAAATATTAGTGCTAGAAGAATGTTTAGGTAGTCTTGAATATTTGAAAGATCTGGAGTCGCTAGTTCTTTTAAAACAGCTTGAGTCAAATAATATTTAAGGTCTTGCAAAGTACGGGTCCGTTTTATTATATACGACTGGAGACTGTAATTTTCATATAACCCTGATTCATGTAAGTTAAAGTTGCATTTTTAATAAAAGATGCACGACGTAAAAATACTTAATTCATTTAGCATGAGATGTTTTAAATTTACTTACTTGGAGTTAGCAAATTCACATTTGTGTATCACCGTTGTTTCAGATTTTTAAAACACGAGTGTTTGAACTAATTACCTACCTCTTTACATAAGGATCATCAGGATTATTCAGTAGATGTGGTTTAGAAAATATTTTGAATTATTTTTATTTCCTTCTATTTTTTACTATTTCAGTACTGATATACTTTCCATTTTACTGTTTTAATTATTGTGTGTTGCGCAAACGTTTGGAGACTAAAGACCAAATCCGTCATAAATGCTTGCTCTCAATCGGTTGCACACAATAAATACTCATGTTATTATATTGTGTTGTATGAAATATACAGCCTGCCCTTAACTTAACTTTCGCGCAACTTCAAACGTTTGCTAAACTAAGAACTCTGTATTGTTTGTAAACTGAATCACGTTAGTGAGATGCCGCTCAATAGAGCCACTTCAAACTTGTTATTTGTTCAATGGTGTTGGCATTAATTTGCCCGTTCATCTTTATTACGTAGCCAGTAAGGTCGTAGATATTTATTTTAACGTATATGGGTCGTTCTTCTTTTTTACCGACAATGGACATGACTGATAAATCAATATTTAATATGTACATATCATATTAGTAATCATTGGTAATACTGCCTAAATTGTTGTGTGAGGAATCATTTTTCAGATGGTCTATCTTATGATGTCAAATTATTTTATAAGCAAACAATATCGATCAAAATGTACAACTCCGTCACGGTCTTCAAAAATAGTACCACTTACACCTCCGTCACGCGATGTAACTTTTTTCTTAAGTTAAATAATTAAGAGAAGTACCTACGACATGATAACATAATTCCTAATCTATCATACATTAGGAATATTTCAATAGTTTGAAGTACTCATATATTTGTTTTTATAATTATACATTCGTGTTAATGGGGACAACTTATTGTCGGTAAAAAAGAAGAACGACCCATATTTAATTTTGTTGGGTTCTTTATGTAAATACTAGCAGCGCCTGCGACTTCGTTCGCGTGTTTTACAGATTTTTTCCATATTATACTTTCACATTTCATGGTTTTTACCCCTATCTCCTCTAATATTCGAAACTAAAGTATTTCATAATTTAATTTAAGTTTTGAGCTATACCTATTTCTCTCCCGCTCCCATCCCCCCATAATTTTCAAAACAAAAAATAGCCTTTGTCTGTTGTAGAGGTTCAAAGTATACTTATATCAAATTTCATCAAAATCGGTTAAGGCGTGAAAGCCGCTTAGGCAAACAAGCAGACAGACAGACAGAGTTATTTTCGAATTTATAAAATAAGTATTAGATTTTTTATTTATCACGCAGTCATGCCGTCACATAGGGATTGTTGTTAATAATGCGACTATACTTTTGATACGATTTATTTATATAAGTAAATATTAATCTTTATTGCGCAGCCATTCGTTACCTATTCGCTAAGGATGCGCCACAGGCGTAAGTTTTATTGCGCTTTTAACGTATGTCAAATACATAAAATCGCTTCTGATTGGCTAAAAATAATATTGCGGTATGCTGTAGTAGGTTAATCAATTAACAACGATAAAATTTTGTCGTTTCGTGTGAGAGTTTGGCGTATTCCGCATGCTAGTATGACTAGACGCCAGATGTAGCGCTCATTTGTGATAATAACTTAGTAAAAACTAGTTAAATACGAGTGTTTTTTTATATTTTAATTGACTTCTATTTATACAATCGGCTTAAACATGAAAATAGTGAAATGTTGATAATTTAAAATTCTGGTCATATTATGACAATCGACTATTTAATGAAACTTTCGAGCATTTCCTGAAAAATAATATTGCCACGATATACCCAATTTACAATATGCAGGCCTAGTATGCACCACGCGACTAAATTTTATCGCGCTCTTAACAAATGTCAAAATCGACTGAAGTCAGTACGTCGGCTACGGATTAGCTGAAAATACTAGTGCGGTGTGCTATTAGCAAATCAACAGTATCGAAACTTTTTTTTTTAAACATTTTACTTCAAGATTGACTGGTAATGAGGTTCTAGCTTAAGAGCAACAAGTACAGGATAATTCAAATTCAAATTCAATATTTGTTTATTCAAGTAGGTTACATATAATAACACTTTCGAATCGTCGTTGTATATAATGCAAAGTGATTCTACTTCCGGTTCGGAACCTTTAACTACCGAGAAGACACCGGTAAGACACTCAGCAGATCAGTTACAGTGCCAGTATCTAACTTATAGCTATGTGTAGAACACTTTGGACCAAGTCATATAGTTTTATTTTGATGAGTGAACAAAAGCATTAAGTTATTTTAATAGGTAAACTGGAGCAGACCAGTCCCCAAAGGTGGCACCTGTTCACAAGCATGACGTATGTGCCAGCCATCGCTTCACTCAACCATATTGAAGGGAATGTAACGACCGATAATATTATCTATTACTGGACTTGTCGCCCTTACCTTGAAGGCTTGACACCTGCTACGAGTACTAATGTAGCACTCCCCAAGAGCTCTGGAAACCTTACTCATACGCAGGAACACAACAACACAGAAGTGATTGTCGTTTCATGCGAGTAAATTGACGTTTTGCGCATGCTAGGCCTAATGGCCACGACATGACACGAGTATGTAAGAACGCTTTAACCAGTGCAGGCCCATACATTTACACATTAAATTTCAAAAATACATTCACATGCATGCAAAATCTCATATCGTCGCTGTCCAACCAAAAACTGCTATGTGCAAAAAGGATTTTTTAATATTTCCAAATATAAGAGGTTCCAGAACAAAAATCATACAAAGGTTTATTTTTAGAAGTATTTTTTATGAGAGTTATAGTTGTTACACTTTTATTTATTTGTTTTTTAAACATGTTAATTAAGTAGATTTTATTTTTATTTTGATTAAAGAGAATAAAAATCACATAACAGATTTGACACATAGCAGGTTTTGGTTTGACAACGACGATATGCAAAAAAAAATTGGCAACAAAATGACAATCTGCTCGTGAAATCTTTACGTTTATTGCTTTGTGACAAAGTTTAAATTGCACTGTCAGTTCTAAAAGCTGTACATTAATGTACCTATATCAAGTTTCAAAAGCATTTTAATTTATATCCACGTCAGTTTTAATGGTCGTTATAACGTTCTTTTTAAATTAAAAAGCTGTCATATATCGCCATAGCCTTACAGTTAAAATATTGTAGGAGTTGTAAGCGACTATATAAATAAACATTATGATAAATATATTGTTAAGTACATTGGTTTGTCATCTAACTTCAAGAAATTTAGAACGTTTACAAGTAAACGGTTGTCATTTTTGGTTTGAAAATACAATTGAACTCAAAGGGCAAATAATATTATGTACTTTAAAATCAGATTAGTAAATTCTGTAACAATCATAATGAATGTCATAAAACAAAAACAAAGTTTATATTCACCGGCTGAAATTATCAATTTAATCATTTTACTTTTGGAATCTTTTTAATTTATTTCTCTAAGTAAATTTAGCATAAATTGCATCCCACTTTTAGCCATCGCTGTGTTCATGCCAGAGTAACATGTTTAATGAAAGTAACTGAATTACTTTGCTTTTTAAAATAAATAGCAGCGTAGCATACATTTCAGCTTGTAAACAGCAATTCATAAAACATATTATGTATACTTTTCACATGCTACGTTTGCATTAACTAGGATTTTTAATTTTTTATGAGAAACTACTCAGGAAAACGGCGTAGACTAAGAAATGGAATACGAACATTATATTTTATTTTATTTAAACATTTCCGTATTAAATACGAGTCTCAAAATAAAATGATTTGTTAAACACAGTATTCAGTAGCAAAATTGTATGTTAAAATATAACATCAATTGACAGGAACACAATACAGACCCGTAGGTAAATTTGTTTTCGTGATAAGAACTGTACTTAGGATAGGTACAAAAACAAAATCTACAAATATACAGTATTGGCTCCAAACGAGTCTGTATATTTGATTTTTACATTTAATGCTGCGCATTAACATTGCAAATTTAAACCTAATCGGAAAAGTAAAAAATACATAACTCTTATTCACTGTAAAAATCTCTTGACTTGTTTTACCGACAGTCTCTTAATGCCCTACAGGGCAAAAGCCTTCATCATTTTAATCAAGTTTAGTTATGGCCACAATAGTGATGACTAAACCAACCAACTCGCTTTTTCATCAAGTTTATATTTTAAGGCGAGGCCCAAGGGCCAAAAAGAATCTTACTCATTTCTTTTGCTGACAGAACATAAAGATATAACCTTACATATTTATAATTTCAGTAGAATTGCTTTTAAAGTATTTATTTCATATTATGAATTTCTGTACACCTATAGTAAACTTTTGAGCCAACATTACAATATTTAATAATTTTCTGAACTGAGATGCAAGCGGACTTAGACGTCGCCGAAGTCCCGTGAGTTCAAATCTCAGTCGTGCCAGCATGAAAAATTAACATGGAACCTGGTACCACAACACAACATTCTCATATATGTGTCTTGTGGTACCAGGTACCGTCCTGGTTTTTGATTTCATGCCCTTTAATTATTGATTTTATAAAATTTTATTTTATAATATATATTAAATGGCTGACATTTCAACCCTTATTTTATAAGTATCAAAGTAGAATTCGAAAGTCAATAATAAAAATACAATGGTCTAGAAATAAACTTTATGAAAGTTCAGGTTTTAACGTAAATGTGGGAGGCTGACATTTGAAATAAAAGGTTTGACGAACAACGATTATGCTCTGATAAGAAACATGATGCTTTTCTGGGAATTAATACTGTCTAGACTGTTTGTAAATAATGTCAAGTAACAAGTAAGCAAAGTTCTTGACTCCTTAATAATTAATTCGTAAAAACAATTTATTGTAGTTAATTTTCTTGAAAATAATAAAGGCCCTATAATCTTTATTATTTCTAAGTAGAATCTAGTATCTTTGTAGTGATACTGAAATTATGTTCTAATTTAACTTTTACTACATAATGTTACTGTTTGCTTAGATAGTCACCCAAAGCGCAAAAGGTCTTGGATTCAATTCATGTCAGGTAAATTTGGGAAACGTAGTTATCTAGATTGGCTTTAGTCTAGGTGGTAGTGGTCTGGTAATCGTAATACAGTTTATTTTTTAGTAATATTTATTCCAACGTCAGTAGAAATACATCAAGCATGAAGAATTCAATCATCTTGCTATCACGGCTTATAATACAGCCTGGTGCCAGCTTACATGCCCCTTTCAAAAAAGAAATAATTCACGCCCCCTCTTTTGCTTGAAATAAAATACCGGGTGGAAGTCAACAGTGTATGAAATGTCATAGTGCGTAAACGCAGGTAACGTGTGAATAACTGCTTCAAGGCTTAAAAAAAGCTTAAAGGCTCACCCCCTCTCCTTGGAAGGCGCGTCCCCGCTTTAAAAACCACTGGTCTAAGTAATAGGGTTCCTTTTGACTTATTGGGTACGAAATTTTAATAAATAAATATGTTAAGCAAAATGGAAGCAAGCTCAAGTAAAAAAAATCTAAAGCAGGGCGTCTACTCTTGAAAACGAAACGAACAAACGAAAGGTTTCGTTTTCGAAGATTGATCAAAAGTTAGGGAATTAAAACGCGATTTTTGATTTGTATAAATAATATTTTGTTTTTTGATAACGCTTTATTCGCATTCGAAGTGTGTTAGTTGCGATATAGAGCAATAAAACATACTAAACTTCATCGGATCCGACATATTTCGTTTTCAAGAGTAGACGCCCTGGATATAGGCATTAATCCAACGGCCCTACGGTCTGCCGGATAATATACAATTTACTGCTACTATACAACAGTTAAATTTTCAAAACACAAAAACAAAATACAAACTCAGGAACATCGCCCGGCTATTATTTTAAACATTATAACGAGCATAATATTGTTCTAGCTTGAGGCAATTTTATGAACAACATCGGTAAATTCTAAAGAATACTGAATAATAGTACATTTGGTTAGAACAAAAGTACAAAGTTCTATGGCCAATATTATAAAATCGTATGAATTCGATTCTAGAGAGTACTAAGGAAATAATTTAAAGCCTTCGTAGAAATGGTTCCAGAGAGAAATTCAAGTTACAAGTTTTTTGTTCAGGATATAACGAATTAATCAACAAAAGAAAGATAAATGAACAAATTAAAATAGATATACTGGTCAACATACATTTCTTTGACTCTGTGGTAAGTAACTAAAGCATAACGTTCAACACCCAGACCCGAAACTACGTAGAAAAGTATTTTTTTTCCATATTGACTCAACCGTAAAACCATTTAGAGACTAAAGAGATGGTGCGTTGCCAACGAGGTGATTACGGTTACGATTCCGGCAGCCAAGTAGTTTGTATTAACTTCCTAAAAAATGTTTTGGCGTTTTAACCTGTTACATTTTTTTATTTTTTAAAATGAAACGCCAAAGTTTTAAATTGTATCTATTTGACAAAGGTGGTTGCATATTATATAAATCAAATATTCATTAGTAACTTGCATCAAACGGAAATATTTAGGTAAGTATTATTTATTGTAATACCTACCTACAATCTCAATGTTCAACACAAATGTGTTTTCTGAGTGGAGATCGAACCCATCGACTTGCTCTTAGTCTGCGGGCACGAAACTTGCGACCGCCGGGCAATGGGCGGGGCGACGCGACAGCAGAGCGGCGCGATGAGGAGCGATGAGTCGCTTGGGCACGAAACTAGCGGTCAGTCATTAATTTTTTTTTGGTCCTATGGTTAATATTTTTTCAGTTTATAGGAGCAGGTTATGACAAACTCCGCCGTCGCTCCGCAGCCGCCCGTGCATCGCTCGTTCGTGCGCGTTACCATACTCAGGCATACTTTTGTATGGTACTGATCGCCACCGCTCCGCCGTCGCGCCGCCCCGCCATCACTCGGCCGACGCAGTTTTTGTGCCCGCAGACTTAAAGCCTAGGCTTTAAAGCAAAAGGTACATTTTTCTTTACAATGACAAATACTTGCAAGCACGTTGCGCATTAGGACCTAGAGTTTGTTAATCCTATCCTATCTTATATGTGTACTTATATATAATGATCAAAATATCATTCCTTTCAATTAATTAATTTATAATTTACACACCACACTGCATGTCTTAGTGCAAAACGAGTGATAAGTTCAGCTTTATTTGTAATATTGAACTACAAAAGTTCTTGCCGGGACCTTCTCCGTAAATTATAGGTTCCGTTAGCGTCATTTGCATTTTATAGATGTTTCATAAATATTACCGATGCAATTTACATGAATAAATTAATATTAAATTGAATTGAATTAGCCATAGTCAATTATTGCTCCAATAGTCAAGTCCAGAAGAACTCGCTTTGCAGGTTTAGTTACCGTTTAATTGTCGTTTAAGGGCAAAAATCTTAGACCATAACCACAGAAAGTCGTAAACATTTACTTTTCTCAGCATCTAATGCCGTCCAATAAAAAATTCAGCATCCCACTCGCGTCTTTTGTGTGCGCATCACGTAATCGCAATCACCGAGACCGCTCGGCGCCGGGTGTTCCGCCGATTGGAAATGCGTTACGAGTTCTTTCTGTGGCGTTCCGAGTTCTTTGTCAGAAGTGCGTAACACAAAGAACTCGCGGCGACGTCGTCCGGAACTCATTCCCGATTTATTCATTTGTTTTTTTGGGTATCTGTTAAGATATGTCTTATTTTGGTGTTCATTTTGTTGGTAAGCACACATGTTTAATCAAGCACTACTGAGAATGAAACCTGTTTTTCTTGAAACTCAGAAATAAAACAATATTTCTTTATACATACTTATTATCTTGAGTTTAATTGAGATCTTTGAAAACTTGGTGGCAGTGACAAATACCAAGGATGCCGGATCAGTATCAATGACTGAAATTATAGGAAACTATTGGCCCGCCGCGGTTTAATAAGCGTGTGATCCCGGTAAATGAACCTTATTTTATTAGAAACCTTGTCTTGAAAATTATGGACATAAAACAACTATTTATTTATTTTATTAAGTCCAATATCTCTGATATGCTATGATATGCGTTTCATTTTTATTTATATTGATAAAGACATAATATATTGAAAACGAAGTTTAAGAAATTTTTTTTGAGTACATATACTCAAACAGATTTCGTTAGTATCTATCATTAATTTCGTTAGTATATATCTGTCATTAATTTCTTCATAATTATTATTTAACTTTATTTTAAAAAAACTGTTCATAAGATGACACAAAAAGCTTCTATGGACTTACGGTTTTGTATTTATTTAACGTCATATTAGCATTATTATGCGCATCACTAAATCAGAATAACCAAGAATGCGTAACACCAAGCATTCAATCGATTGGCAGTGCGTTACGAGTTCTTTTGTGGTATTTTGAGCTCTTTGTAGGAACCAAATAATACAAAAATCTTGTGGAAATGTCGTACGGAACTCGCTGCGGATTTATTTACGGTTCCTATTATTATATATTTCCAAATCTGTTTCTGTAAGTTTTGTGTACAAAGCAACGGTTTTATTTCTTTTACTCTTTATCGAGTCCTTCTCGCTCGACTTTTTGATTTGATCTAATTGTTGCATCTTCAATTTACTAAAACATTTAAGTAAAGTTAAAATAAAAACAAAAATAAGTTCAGGTTAAGGCGAATATTACAATCAAAAAATAAAAGCGAATAGGCAAAGCCACTGTAACAGAAATACTAGTGGGGAATATATTATAACCATAATAAAAAGTTATTAAAGATTTTTCTAGGGATACCAAACCAACTACAATTCATATAAAATTATATCTTAAGTTCGAATCATTACTATACATTTTATCTCGTAATAACAATTCCTCAGCAGTCTCAGATATACTCGTAGAAGAGTGCTCATTTGGGGCTATCGGAAGTACTTAGGAGTGCTTTAGAGGCCTACCTACGCACACTTTTATCCCTTTAGATACGAGAACGATTTTCTGTAGCTACAATATTATCCATTTGGATGAAACCCAAAATATGAGTCTCTTCTGGGTTAAAAACTATTAATACTATATATTGATATTACACACGGAATAATCAGCTTTTTGTTTATTTTTAGAAGTGATATTATGTTAAGATACAAATTAATTATACATTCGTATTTATTATAAAAAATGACAAAAAAAAACTAATATCTCAAATACAAATTCAAATAAATTCATTTATTTATTATTATAGGTGGTTAAGGTGGTACAGTGTAAATATGACAAAAGTATTAGAGCTCTATGATGCGCCTAGAGTATGTCCTGTACTTTATTTCGTTAGATTTTTTTTGACATTTCTAAGATAAGATAAACATAAATATAATAAACATTGGACTACATTGCATACATTGCTTTGATTCTGTGGTAAGCACTTGTGTTACAGAAATCAGAAACAACGACGGTACCATAACACCCAGACCCGAGACAATACAGAAAAGTTCGTCTTCCACATTGACCCGACCGGGATCGAACCCGGAACCTCAGAGATGGCGCGACGCCAAAATCCGGCAAGCTCGCCTCTCGGCTACGGAGGTCGTCAAAGCTAAAAGATAAAAGCTAACTACGTACATAAATGTACACTACACTCAATCTTCTTCATTGTTCATTGTGTTAAAGACAAAACTAACTCCAAACCGGTAAAAATACTATGAGTACATAACTTGATGATTTTATATTCGATATTTTCTAAACTTCGTTCGTACGTTTTCTTTCTTTATTATTAATGAAATTAATTAATTTATGGAAATAACTATGATAAATATGTCTATACATATTTTTATTAGCATTACGAATGTTTAAGAAATACATTTAACTAATTGTTGTTCAGGCTAAACTAGTATTGGCCGACTTATTGCCGACTAACTTTTTTCAGTTAGAACTTTATATATCAGGAATCAAGCTCTGAGAGTAGACTGATACATACACATTAACGTAATTGCGTCCAATATTTGGGTAATGTATGTTTGATTATAACGGTAAACGGCAGACTATACTTTAAATACATTGTCTTATTAAACCCATCATTGTATGAATTAACTTTAATATTGCCATTGAAATACTTTTGAGTATGTGTTGTGAAAACAAACTTCTTCAGTTTAATCAACTAGAGCAAATCGATGCATATTCTAACAACTATCGACATGCATAATGAGAATTGAGTTCTGATTAAATTCGAGGTCAACGGGCACGAACCTTCTTGGAAGTTATGCGCATACTAATTTAATTCGTATGGAAATAGCTTCAAAACTCAGTATTGCGTTTGATTGAACTAGTTTCAGATTTTACGGAAATAACACAGTTTTATATGCAGTACGAAATGAAGACTAGTTCAAAAATCAACCGCATGTCCATGACGCGGAGGGACTTAGTTTACCTCTTTGCTTGCTTATTCACAAACGCCAGAAACGATTCCGAAAAGGAAAAAGGCAAAGCATTCTAAATTCGAATATTATTTCGACATTTTTAGTGGTTTATTTTTTTATATCGAATATTTGATGTTTATATTTTATTTTCGTAATTTTTATCGTCCATAATCTTCACTTTTTAAATAAGATCCGAATCTCCCATAAAAACAAAAACAAAAGTTTTTCCTAAAATTACTACAAATAGGAGACATAAGAATAAATATATACTTGGCCTACTGTTATCTATTGTGTGTTGATATCAGTCTTACATACAAGTCCATGAATTATGTTTCCATGATATCATCATAGTAATCTACGTTTAAACTTGTTTAGGCCCCCTGATCCATGCTGAAAACGCAACACAACTAACCCATTTCTCGTCATCTTCTATTTCCTCTACCTAAAGGTGGTCTGGAAGAAATTGCTTCCTAGCAATAACACCGCCTCACTTGTACTATACTTTGCCTGTAAACTGTTGTGCAACAAAGAAATCTATCTGTCTCATATTTTAAAAGGCGTGGGTCGAATAGACCCAGCCTTGCTGACGCTGGGTTAATAGGGTACTTATGTGGTTGAAAACTTACCAAGGTTATCTGCCCGATGTAGCGGGACCATCGCAGCGCACAGGACCAAGAGGCTCGCCGTCCGCGCCATGCCGCTTGTTACGCCTCATGCGTGGCCCGATCCGCGGAACCGATCTGACTCGACACCATGTCCGCCCGACTGGGCTGCTCTCCAATCTGTAACGATAGAGAACACAATTTGTTTTACTAGGCAGTCTAGAAGCTGCTCACGAATAAAATATATAATAAAGCTTGGGGCCTGCAGACTGCAGCTACGTAAAATGATATTTAGACAACCGTAAAAAACACACAGTAACTAAACTTAAAAATGACCATTTTGTTGTTCATCTGCCTGTCAAGAAACATTTTCTCAGGAACACATAATCAGGTCGATAATACCTTTAATTCTATTTGCCTCTAATAAGCTCAAGCTTTTATTAACACACCTCGAAGTATTAAGTGATAAAAAAGAAAGACAAAAACTTAATCTGTACAATTGGAAACTGGTCTATCTGGAATTGCGCAGTTTGCAATGTTTGAAAACACACATAAAGGGAGAATTACCTACAAAAACCTAAACAAATCTTCATTCAGTCCGGATGTTTTGGTGAATGTAGCTGCATAACCTAAACTCGATTGTCCAAATGGATGAAATTTTCATGCTCATGTGTTTACTCCTTCCTTTGACATGGATTCCTTCAGAAGGAGCGTGAAGAAACATCTTGCGGGCCAGTATGACGATGCTAACGGATAGGATATTTTGATATCAAATCCGTTGTCATCGCGATGTGGGTTCCTCTCTTGCTTACCATCAGGCTGGGAGGAGCCAATATACTGCGCTACTATTAAAAAAAAAACACAGATACCTACAAGTTCGTACGGAACATTTGTAGCCTCGGTGAGCGAAGCTGAGTCCCCAACCGGACTTTCATAGATTTCCAGACTGTGGTTTAATTTGGGTTGTAACTTGAGTTTCGGATGTGTTGTTAGACGAATGCACGTACTTTGCAGAATTGCTTTCACGTATCGTAGGAAAATAGGAGAATAAAATAGAAATGTTTGCACCAAAATTTTCCAACTATTGCTCTCAGAAGTTTGTCGTACACAACGATACAATAGCAATACACTCAGTATGAAATAGGTCTTCAAAATGCATATATTTCAATTTAAGAAAGAAACTAATTTTTTTCTAAGAATGACCAATTACTTTCTGACATCTTAAGCAATTTTAACATTCCATTGCTCTCTAAATTTTTTCAATATTCATTTATTTTGTGATCAATACTATTTTCAAAGCCATTACGATCTAAAAAAGAATAGATTTCTTGTAGGCGATAAAGATACGAGATGGCAATTGCTAACGTATATAATAACTCTGTTCAGTCGAATCATAATCATAGTCGTTTCGAAAAATGCATTGCAAAATAAGTGCTACAATTATTGTATGATCAAAAACACTTCAGTTTATACAATGCGCATAAGATAGAGCGCACCAAAGTTTAGGGGAGGGGTGTGTTTACGTCACAAATTTCTAAAAAGTGTACGAAGAAGTGCCGTCGTGCTAAACATTAACGCAAAGTATCTTAATAAACTTTTATTTACATTGGACTTCTTTAAAGCATATAGCTAGCCTTAGTCTTTACCAAACAAATTAAAAACACGTTTACTATCTTGTATAACAATATTCCGGGTCACAAAATCAAATGATCTCATAATTTGCGTAAGGATTAGAAATGTAAGCCTTTTGAGCAGAATCTTAATACAAGTAAACACTTCATGAGGCTGCGATTAAAACGAACCGAATAGGATCAAATAACTTTGTAAATAAGACGTAGGTACTTTATATTTAAGAGTGTTTACAAGAGCCACCAATGAAAAAGGTAATTCTTTTTTTACCCATGACATTCACTGGTAGATAGCTAATAATAAAAAGTCTGTGTCCGTATCCTGGTCCCCACAATACACATTTCTCCAGAATCTAAAGTCCAAGTGCCTTAAGAATATCATTTATGCGATGTGACATGCAATAAAGATTTAAATTGAAATAAATCACAGCTTTAATTCAAACTACGATTACAGTTCCCATTTTGGTCAGAGGGCCCAATAAACAGTCCGTTATATTATTAGGCGGTGACATTCTACGAGGCTCACTTAACTCAGTCGAGAGTACGGAGACTAGCCACAGATAGCATCGTTGCGGCGACCTTTTGGCCGCAGTGTCCGAATCTGAGGTCGGAATTAAGCGGACTTAAGCTTCAGCACGGATGGAATCATATCTCACACCTAGATGAAAATTCCAGCAACTCAACAAGTATGAATTGCGAGTTAGTGACATTTTCAAATTCTTATCTCAAATACCTTTAATTAGTTTAACTTACAATTAATCTGATCATTCCCTTGAGAATGTTTTATTAGACTTTTTACATCTGATATTTTATAAACGATTTTTGACATGTCTAAAAATATTTTTATAGTGTTTGCATCAAGGGGTGCGATCGGCTTGATGTTGTCAGAGTAATTTCCTTACAGTATGGAATGTAAAGCTTGAATGTTTAGATTTTTTTGTATTTTCACACTTAATACACATACAATCATAACAATTCCAAACTCCGATTTGATTATTATCCGGTTTGAAGGTTTAATAAATTGATAAGATAAACAAACAGTAAGTACACTTTCATTGACCATTTCAAGTTACTATTTTTTGTTATCGAGCCAAAATAGGCAAAAAATCACGCTTGCTATATGGAAGCCCCCTTAAATTAATTATTTATTTTATATTTAAAAAGATGATATAATTTAATATGCTTGTAAGTGTTAGTAAAAATGTATGAAATGTTTTGTACAAATTTTCGCACTAAATAACTATAGCGTTGGGTACTTTTATTTTTATAACTTTTTTTACAATTTAAAATCGACAGTATTTGCTGTGGTGTAAAATTAGATTTCAATAAAATTGACCTAATCTATTTGCAAAACTAACTACGTTTTTTGATATCTTATCGATAGCTAAAGGTTCCAAGCGGCAATATTTTAGTTCTTTAAGACAATTTATAATTGTTACTTGTTTTATTTATAAACAAATAAAATATTTTTATTCCGACTTTGACGTAACCATTGAACAACCCACTTCACAAACGACTTACATCAAAGCCAGCACATTTAATTTATCCGGAATGTTTTTCTCCTCATACCGACGCGCGAAACAAATCAAAAGATTTACACTCCGAACGTATCCGTCGTTAGCCGCCATTCTTTTCCCCGGAGGAAGCTAAATAGTTGGGTATAAAAGGAGTTGTTTGGAGGTTTTCCTTGTTTATGGGAAAGCGGAATCGTGCCTTCGTATATTTTTGGAACCTATCAGCGGAGTTGCCGTGTCGGTCTGACGGTTAGAGTTACGTTCTGCCGTCCTTTAGCTACATATTAGAGTATAGATAATAATCATCCAGACTCGATAGTAGACGTAATACTATTACACTAAAACAATAAGAATAAACAGGCCAATAAGATTCACAACACTGGACCTCTCCATACCTACACCCAATTTTTTTTTTCAAGTTCTTCTGTCGTATAATGTTTTAGAATCACTAGGGAGAAGAAATTTTAAGCTAATAGCCAATATGAATGAAGCTTAAAATACGTAATATTGCAGAAAAAAACTCTTGTCAATTACTTTTAGTTTTCGAGAAAATGAATGCTAAAGTTGGCTATTTGGGCCACGTCTGAAATAGGTAAAATATATTGTTTTCCCTTATTAGTTCAAGTTTAAAACATGAATTAATCACCGCATTATAGAGCATTATATTGTGCGTTATCCAAATATATCGTAGTTTTAAATGATAAGCCCGCTGGAACAATGTTTTACGATCCCGGCTGTCTAAAGGTCACGCGTTCAATCTCCACCTAGAATAAATGGAAACACTTTTTTTAAAAATAGTGGTTTAATCCTATCTGTAAAAATATACTATATTTGTATGACCACAACGACTAGATTGCATCAGACTTTTTTGTGTAAGACCCGTACTTAAAAAGACAACCCAACGTCTGCATATTCTACACGTTTGATACTTTAAAAGAGTAAAAATTTACTTTCTCGATTTTTTTAAAGTTATAAATAGTTTGTCCAGGATTTTATTAGACAAACTTTTCTTAACATATTTTTAAAATATGTTGCATTCTATTATCAGCTCGTTAAAAATCGTTTTCGGTTCTATGGAATTTTATTTTGATCTTTCTAATGCTAAAAAAATTGTAAAGGGAAGGCCAAGTCATTGTGACCAGCCTGATAGTATCCATTCATAAGATCGGCTAGCGTCATTTCCAAACAAAAAATATTTTAACTGAATTAACAATAACTGACAAAAATGTTAATGAACATAAGCAGGTATAGAAAAAATATATTAATAAGAATAGGAAAGCAGACTAAAAGTAGTTTTAAGCTCGGCTTTTTAATTAACCTACTTAAATAATGACGGCGATAAATTGAATTGAATTATCGTATGACGTCATCAGTGGGTACATTTATTACGAACCAGTGACGTAACGAGCCCCCAACCCGCTTCTAGGCATCATTTTATCTAAGCATTGTATGATTTATAAAGCAAATTAAAAAATGTAATTTTTATTTTAAATCTATTTAAACAAATAATGACAATCTGGTATTTTTGATGGCTCCCTTAACTATTTATCGTTATAATAATTGCATGAGTAACGATTTGGATGGGTATTATATTGATCAATAACGACCTAGGTAGGCTAACATTAATTGTTTCTGGATTAAAATAAATGGATGTGGTGATTATTCCTAATTCAAATTCGTTATTCTTTTTGTAAATAGTAAATACGTTTCAAGGTTTTTATTTGGCCCAAGTGGACATGAGAGTTTGTACGGTAGTCTAATTAACATGTAGTACAACTAAGTCTACGTGAACTATGCGTTTATTTCAAGAAAATATTATGTTAAAGAAAATAATCAAGTAATTAATATATCAATATGCTAACCCGACAAGATTCTTAGGCAACATGAAAAAGCTATAAATATGCTTATTATGCTGAATATATCATTTATATCATGAGGTGATTTTCTTTCCACACCCAATTTATTTTAAAATACTCTAACTACTAACTAACTGCTTGGCATGGCAACGCGAATCAAAATACTACAATTGGCTACTTGACAGCTGTTTTTGAAAAAGTATTGTAAAATGTGCGCACGTTCGTTTTATATCCCACGCAATTCGATTTATCTGGAAAACATGTAAATAGCCAGAGAAAATAAAAATTATGTGTAACACATTTAAAAAGCACGCGAAAACGCCAAGTCACGTCTTTGTTGCAATTATGACGTCAACGTTCTAGACATCGAACCGATACGCATAGGAACGACTTTATTTACATAAACAGAAAATGTTTAAATAAATCTCAATACGGTTAGCGACACAATAATTCAATTTAATCGGTAAAATAATCATCGTTTTGCCACATTAAAATAAATTATACTCGCCGACAGCTGTCCTTTTCGAATTGCAATGGTGGTTTCCGTTTCGGTTCTTTTGTTCCACAGATAAAAAAAGGAAAATTTATTTTGCAAAAATAAAATACTTACTATGCTTTTAATTAAAAAATAATCGTTTAAAATTATTACTTAACTAATAAGCTCACATATCTAACACTTTCATATTTTATTGTTAACACTGTCAAGTAGCCAATTTACAGTTTTTAGAGTTATCTAAAATTAATTGGTATATTTTATTGTTTCATAGTATTTCGGCATTTATAGCCAGACCTAAATAATATGAGAATTTCTCAAAGACCATACACGTTGATTTTTCAACTGTAAGACAAAAAATTACGAGGCGATAATATAATCTGTATTTTCACGGAATGTTCCCCCAAATTTGTGAGTTCGAGGTAGAAAATCAAACAGGTTTCCAGTAGCAATGTCGTTTATTTTCTAAAATGTAAACCGTCGTCGTTCAATACATCGTCAACATCGTCTGATCTAATCCCATTCCTAACAGATTCAAATCCCTGTCATACTTCATCTATCTCACTCGTTCTCTCTCACTCGTTACTCGTTCAGAAATATTCATAATCCCACACTCGGCCATCAACATTCAAAATAAGTCCTATTGATTACCTTCACAAGCATATTTTCATTCTAGCATGCCCGCGTTCGATCGCGTAGACAGCAGGATTTTGTATTTTTTTAACTAAAATATAATAATTTTCCTAAATAACAGTAGCCTTAGTTACTCCTTATTACATAAATACCTGCCAATAAAAGTGCCGTCGAAATCAATTCATCCAATTCAGAGATTAGCCGGCACAAACAGAAAAAAAAATAAAAAAATATGGCCGCCGTAAAAAAAAAAATATGCTGACTATATTTAATAAAAAAAACATATAAATATGGCTTCACACACGTACTTTCCCCGTTTTTCCACATTCAGACCTATCTAACACACACAAGTAATTCTTCAATTCAAACAAGTAGTTCCTGAGATTAACGCGTTCAAACAGACTCTTCAGCTTTTTAATATAAGTATAGATACGACAATTCAAAACCTACGGAACATTTTAATTTAAACGAGCCTCTATATAAATAAAGGTAGAACTTTGCTTAAGTGTCTGAGAAAAGGACCATTAATCACAATTTTACTGGCCGTCCGATAAAAAGTTAGACTGGCTGCAAAAATATTCGATACAGAAAGGATGAAACATTTTTGAGCAATTAAAACGACTTCATCCGTTAAGATAACGGATGCTTGTGATGCTGGATAATCGATTATCCATTAATCGATTGTGTCTACCCAAAATTATCTAATAATCGATTAAACTATCGATAATATTGATATAAGCCAATGTATAGATTCCTATTTTTTGCAATATAATATATGCTACTCGGTTATAATTGTTTAAAAGGACAATAATATCGATTAAATCGAATCAATTGATACTGAAATCATATAATAATCCATATAATCGTCTTTCATATCGTCTGCTTAGACATCTAAAGATACCCAAATTGACTTTATCACTTAGTGTAAAATAAGGAAACAAAATAACTTTTCTGTTAATGTGATAACAAATAGTACAATCAATTATTGGATAATTTGGGCAAAATCTATTAATAATCGATGCAAAATCGATTATACGGCAACACTACCGTTACTTGATAAGTAAGTTTGCTGGCGCCACGCCAGATCAGTTCACTGTAAAATAAGGAAACAAAAGAACTTTTCTGTTAATGTAATAACAAATAGTACAATCGATTATTGGATTATTTGGGCAAAATCTATTAATAATCGATGCATAATCGATTTTACGGCAACACTAACGTTACTTGATAAGTAAGTTTGCTGGCACCGCGCCAGATCAGTTCACTGTCACTATTATTATTAGATAGTCCTTAAATAAGTTCCGTGTGAGCTCGAAGTCCCTTTATTCGTTCATTGGTATGTTTAATCTTTGTAGACAATAATATTTTTAGGTGCACATGAAAGTAAAGATTGAATGTAAAATATTGATAATATTATATTAGTTACTCTACCGCTGAGCAAAGCAGGGCACAACTAAAATCAACACGCTAGCAAGACGTAGGGTCATCACAAAAGCGAGCTATGTTTGAAGCATCCCTAGCATACTTTTTTCGACTAGGAAATCGAATCCAGGACCCCATATGTACATTTTTATAACAAATTAATTAAAGGTAAAGATAAAATTCTATATGCACAGAAATTTTACAAAAAAATGCTATGGCATGATTTTGCCCGGGAGGTTTTAATAAAAATCACAAATTTTCCTTATTTGAAATTTGAATTTTCTCCTTAAAAAAGTAACTTTTAATGATACCAAACAAACAAATGAAATCACAAATTTCCTTATTTAAATTTAGAATTATCTTCTTAAAAAATGTCAACATAACTTTTAATGAGACAAAACAAAGAAATAAAAGTCACGAATTTCCTAATTTGTAATTGGAATATTATTATTGGAATCTTCATGATAACAAAACCAGCCACATACAAAGTTAAAGATTTTATAACAAGTTCATATTCTATGTGCGAAAAATACCTTTTCCCCAACCTATTAGTACATTGAAAAGCACGCTAAAGAATTTAAACTTTCCACAGTCAATTGAGTGCACACCGTTCTTATGCCAATAAGTTCAGGGCCGAACAAAGCGTAGTGCATAGTGTTATAGTTTGTCGTGTATATGACTGTATCTACAACTAATATTATAACGTGAACATAAGCTTGCGCGCTTCTGAAGCACAATACTGAAATGAGCGAATGCGTTAATTTACTTTGTGTGCTAAATTAAACTTAACAAAAATGTAAATCTAATCTTAACCAGTACGTACGTCAGCTGCTTATTGGCTGAAAATATAAGTGAAGTGTGCTTTCAGTCAATCAACAGGACTGAAACTCTTGTCGTTCCACGTGAGAAAATTGATTTACTGTGCATGATAGAAGGCCTAGTGAAAAAGATTAAAAGTAGTCTACTCCTCAAAGTGAATGTTTTACCGTTTTCTTTTATAAATTTTTATTGGCAATCGAATATCTTAGTAGCTACAAACAATCACAATACATTATTCTGAGTCAAAAACACAAAAGCCCTTTTGATACAGTCATTAAGCAATTAGTAGAATGACAAATATACTGCAGGACAGGAAAATTGGACGCGCTCATTATGAATTTGATATATTTCTTGGGTCTACAAAGGACAGAACAGGTGGCCTCAGTCTGTCTTCCCTTACTTTTGCATCTTTTTTAAGTTTTTTCCCCTTTTAAAGGCTCAGGTTAGGTCAAAAGCGTTACTGAAATAATTAAAAGTGAAAAAAAATCTTAATATTATAACTAACTAATTAGTTTTAATAATCATTAAAAAAATAAAAATAACTGCTACCCGGGTGGAACATGTTTTTATTGAGAAGATAGGAACAAAAGACTCTACTCGTAAATTACTTTGAACCATATCGTAATTATATCTGTGGCACAACTAAAGTTTCATGATTGCAGTGACAATTAAGTTTGTAGTTCTGATGTGAGCTGGAATAGACCAGTCCCCAAAGGTAGCACCAGTAAACCAAATCAATTTAACTTTGCTAAATGAGTATGAGTATTCACTATGCACCAATAAATGTGTAGCTTCATTCTAATGTTAATTTTATGGTAACGTCATAAGAGCTAAATTGTTAACGTTTTATTGCTTGTCAAACCTGAAATACTTCTAATAAGGATATGTTATTGGTTACGTTTAGTTAGACATCGATTTGATAACTCTAATAATAATTGATCAGCATCAACCTTCGAAATACTGCAGTAGAAGATCTTTTGATAAATTTTGACACATTATAAGTGTTTTTGTAAAGAATTTAAGTAACTAAAAAGATTTAATTGGTTACTTAAAGAAAAAAATATATTTTATCATTGATCTCATATGTTAGGAAAAATTATATCAAACTTTTTTTGACAAAAAATAAAACTGTCAGTTTAGTATTATATTTATATCTCAACTTTTTTATATATAGCGATTTAGGATTCTATTTTAGAAAGCTTGCCTTCCTACTCATTCTGAATGAGTAAAACGTCGTTATACCCGTAATGGTATGGTAATTGGTTTATACCAATGTTATAAAAACGTTAACACATACAGTATGCTTAAAAATGACGTTGTCATGTTTGTGCACATGACTATTCTTCTATAACCGGGCGCCTCGTCGCTCCTGCAAAAGCCCCGGCCTTACCGTGGTCCGGGGTTGTTTCATCTTATCCTCAGCGTATCTTTTATCTGTTTAGTCACAAAAACGCGGTTTGTAGACTGTCGACCGTCTCATCTGTTTTTTGCCTCCGTTAAGGGAGTTTGTTTTTTAATCGGAGTAAGTGCAGCTACTCAGCAGATAAACCAAAATAAGTATATTTGGCTGTCTTGTGCAAATTTCGTCAATAATATTTTTGAATAAGTGTTAGTGCGGCACGTAAACAAAATTTTTTTTTGCCATCAACTAACTTGAACATCGATCGAAACAAATTAATTACGCATACAAGTGACAAAACATTTTTTTTAATTGATTTTATTATGAAAATCATGTTTTCGTTCAAGTTTTGTACTTATTTATTAAGCAAGTAAATATGTATATCTAACTCGCAATCATGTTTAGCATGCGCAATACGTCAAATTTATCGCATGAGACGACAAAAGTTTCTATTCCATTGATTGGGTGATAGTACACCGTACCCGTAATTCCAGCCAATCAGCAGTTGACGCATCGATTTTGACATTTCTTAAGAGCGCGATAAAATTAACTCGCGTTGCGCATGCTAGGCCTGAATATCGTTATATTTTATATATCGCTTGAAAAGGGTTTGACCAATCCACATTTGGCAAGCGTGCTTAAAAAATTTTGGCCAAAAATAAGTTATTTTTTAAATCTTGCACACAGTCTAAATACGCGTACAATCATTGCTATGTTAGTCTAGCCATCATTCCTTAAGGTATCAAAAAATCGATCACCTTTATTGAGAGGTAGGGCATAGCGATTTATCGCTCTAACTGGAGCAGCCCGACTGGTGAAATACCTTACAGAAGACCGCAGCCAAATAACAATCACTTCTATGTTGTTGTGTTCCTGCATGTGAGTAAGGTTTCCAGAGCTCTTGGGGGGTGCTACATTAGTAACAGGGGCCAAGCTTTCAAGGTAAGGGTGACAAGTCCAGTAACATAGTCACTATGCAGTACTTGTCGCCCTTAAGCTAGGACCTCATTATCACTTAGCATCAGGTGGGATGAGGTCAATCTTGAAGAGTAATAAAAAAAATATATTGTGAAACTTGTCCTGTCCTGGCTTGTAACATTTAAATAAACGAAAACATTTTTCGTTGTGCATATTAATTAAGACCAGTGCGAATAATTGGCACGATGTCTTGACTGCAAAAATGGAACCATTTGCCCTGCAGTGAAATATTAATAAGGATTTTTAATGACGAGCAATAATGCCAATATATTTTTGTACCAGTTTTCCATTCCAAATTATTAACAGCAAAAATATTTTTCCATTTCCATAACTTTGAATTCCTTTAATGAATGCAAGAATTCTTCGCGTTGAAAATAAAAGATCAACCACTAACTCGATCGCGTGCTGAAGTCTGACATTTTAGAATTGTTCTAAGTGTCGGTACAAATGTAACGAGAAAATTGCGTGATTTATGACAAACGATAAATCAAATTTACTCCGACTCGCGGTTGTAATTATAGAAATTGTACGTTATACCCTTTTCAAGATAAGGCAGAAATATTAGAAAGCATGACAAGTTGGGAATCTTAATTCAAGCTTCGATAGGAAATTTTCGAAACATACTCAACCTTTGTGCTTTTGAACATTGGTTTAGTTATAACTCGAAAAGTCCCAAGTTCTTACCTAAAATGCTCCATAAAACTAATTAGTGGACTATTCATCAATCATACTCTCTTTTTATTATGTAAAACAGAATGTAGGCTGAAAAAAATAACTCAAAACAAACTTTTAAAATATGATTTAAATTATTTAACGTACCATAAATTACATCTTCTTTCAGTGTCGCATGAGACTGAGTGTATTTTCATGTTCTTAGGTCTTATAAAATCTTTATCTTATAAACTTTGAAAGTTGTTAAATTTTTAACGTAATCAATAAGGAAGTTTATAAATGTTACTGAAGTAATTTATATGAATTAAAGTATATTTATTCGAAACAAAGTTTTTAAAAAAAATTCAAATAATCTTTGCGTTTTTGCTAGCGATTAAACTATATAAAGTATATAAGCTTACAAGTGAATGAATCAAATAAATACTGTAAAAAGCTTTTATGTATTTTTTTTTTAATTTCAGAAATAACAAAACAGTACAGTACAGATTAGGCCAAACTGTTATTCACAAACTGTTACATATTTCTAACGCTATTTTTTATTAATTCCTTCGAAAATATGGCCACGAAATTAAACATTGCAGTAGGTGCACAACAGTTACACAAATAGTGCATGATGCAAGATTCAGGTGTCTTAAATAAAGTAACTACAATAAAAATGGGCATGTGTTTAAATGTATAGAAATACATACGAATATAAAAGTAATAATTAATCAGAAGATGTATAAAATTATTAATACCAAATATACATAAATATAATGGACAATAAAATTATGTGGGCATCTAAGAAATTAAAATGGGTGTATATGATATAATAATTAACAAAAAATTTTTTTAATGTAAGCTGTGAAGCTGTTAGCGCTAAAAAATATCCCTGATCTTATTCAGAAAACATATTTTTTCCTATAAAGGGATCAATTTCACTAAACTCCGTGTTTAACTTTTTGCTATTATTGGAAACACCGCGTTATTGGCGTTTAACCAATTGATTTAATGATTGACAAAAACCGAACTTTAAAAATATTCCTTCTAAATTAAAAAAACTAAAGTTTGAAGTAGTTGTAAACAAATTTGAAAATAACAAATCATGACGAAGAAATAGTAATCGGTGTTTAAAATATATCTCTCTTTTTTAAATCTACAGTAATAAATCGGCAAACTGTATTTAACCGCATAACTTCAAGACGACTACACCTTAATGTGTTTTCCACTTTACAAGTCAACATCTTTAGTTTATTATTCTTGTCACATTAAGTCAACGGTCTATCTGACTTACTTTATCAGGTAGAACTGAGATGTAAACTAACAACGCTACTTCAGTCAAACTACACATCAAAGTAGTTGTTTGCTTAATAATCCTCAACTTCTCATGTGACCTTTACATAAACGTATAAATCCGCGCAGAAGCAAGCTCATCTCAATCTAGACATAAAGGGATCCGTCCACCCTGATCGATCATCGCTAGCCAAAACTGTCAAAGTAGATAGATGTGCTCCGAGGCTATTTCTGTACCCCGGGGGTGGAGTGTAATGGGGTGTCAAGGTTTGTGACGAATAAAATATTCTGCGGCCATGTTACGCATGAAATATCGCGTCGAATATTACGGTCGTGAAACCGGTTTAGACATATCTCTGGTATGATTGACAGCTTAAGTCAGGAGTCGCCTTTCTTTTTATTAAGCGATGAGCGAGGATATTTCCCACATGTTGAATATCGTATGCAGTTATGGTGGTATTTTATTCGCTTATCCTCTCAGGTAGGATAAAAGTCAAAGTATCCCACCTGATGGAGAAAGGATAAGCCAAAGAACCTGACTGAACAAAATTAAATTAAGATTCGTTGCGTTGATACCCACTTAGGATAAACAAGCATGTGTATAATTATGATTTGTGTTTGTATTATTAACAGCAATCTGGGTATTTTTTTTATAAAGTAGTTCCACCACGTGGTTAGTTGATTCAGGTTTCTAAAACATAAGTGTTTAAGATATTTACTTTGGTATCAGATCAATGTGTAATGTTGTCGTTTTCAAGAGGGTGAAATACTATGGTACACTGTACCGCTTACTACCTGAAAAGGCAACGGTGTGGGTGGGGGTCCCCGCTCTACAAGCGGGGAATACCTACCCACTAACGGTTTAGTGTAGTTCATTTTAAATCAACTATTAATGGCGCTATAGGTATAGGCGTATTTTAAAACTAGGACGGCCGTAGCGTAATGTGTGAAATAAGTGAACGGGTCAAAACGTGACATAATATTATGTACTTGCTAATATTTACTGCCTAAAGTTTCTATTGGGTAACACGAGCCGACTAACTTTTGAACCCGTAACTTGTTTTAAATGCTTTAAAAGGAACCTAAAAGTAATTGATATTTTTTCTCCCCTAATGGTAAGTGAGGTTAAGCAAAGATCTAGTGGCATGGCACCACTGGTAAAACGAACAAAAAAACCTGGAGCAACACCTACATTATCCTTAGATTTTTAAACGAGTGATGAACGATGAAAGTTATGAAGATTCATAAACTTCTCTGACAAAGCGGACTTTAGTACTAAGACCTTCAAATATTGTTAGTATCCCTCGATGAGTAAAATAAATAAACGTTGGTTTAGGACCTACATTTTTTAATGTTACTCCATGTAAACTCTCATTTAAATAATATTTAACCCGTTTCCACGTGAGTAAACCACAAACATCCAAATCTCGTTACGAACTTTCACGTATGTAAAATTAGTGGTTTAGCTCATTTGATGTCGGCTTACTTTGATCTTCAAAAGTAGTTGTGTGTGATTGCTTTATTAGTCAAAGGTAAATAAATTGTAGAAATAAATAAAAACCCGAATATATAAGACGAGCTGACCAACCAGGCGTTGTCCTGATTTGACGACGATTATTAAACTATTTAATTCGAACGAATTAGCCTGTTTTTTTAATTTTCCGCGCAATTATTTCAAGTTTTTCTTTCGAACCTTCTCCTGACAATAAAAAATACCATAACACAAAAAAAAGTAAAATAGTTCCAGCCGTTCACGCGTGATGGCGTGACCAAAGGAAAAAGGGATTCATTAATATGTATAGAAATGTGGGAGGTACCGAAATCTCTGCGACATATTGGTGGTCTAATAAAAATTTTAAGACTTTCGCGTTCCATTTTAAACATTTAAAATAATTTAACGGGTCAAAACGCGACACCATTTCATCAGTCAGCTCGTGACCACGGTTGGTGCAACCTAACCGAAACGTCGGGCAGTAAGTAGTTCGTATTAACTACTAAATATAAATGGTGTCGCGTTTTGACCCGTTAAATTATTTTAAATATTGGGAGGTCATCGAAAAATGAAGACCAAAGTTGCGCAAGATGAAAAAACATATCAATCAGTCAAATTAACTAGCACTTGCCCTATTGATTTCGCTATTTTTATATTGCACTTCAAGATTGACCTCATCCCATCTGATGTTAAGTGGTAATGAAGTCCTAGCTTAAGGCCGCCAAGTACAGCATCATAAAGCTGTTACTGGACTTGCCTGTTCCTTAAAGGCTTGACCCCTGCAACTAATGTAGCACCCCCCCCCCCCAGGATCTCTGGAACCTTACTCACACGCAGGAACACAACAGCACCGAAGTGATTATTGTTATTTGGCTGCGGTAAATAATCTTGTGCAAGACTAATAACATGCTCTTCCGATATCAGAGATAATTTTGTTATCAGACATTTTGGTGAAAAAATTGAAAATGTCCTACGATAATTGGATGACACAAAGATGTTGCGGAAATCAAACCTTCGCCTCCGTTCCAACGTAACAAGGTCGTCTATTATCCTGGAAACCGCATGATGCTACGTTTCCCGGTACGTGGTCTGAATGGAAATAAAACTTAGTGCAGATCTTGACCAAGCGACAAAAATCATCTCGTGGCCTTTCAAGACGTCTGAATAAACGCCTAAGCTACACGTGACTTGGACACACTTGGACATTTAATAATTTACCTAATCTAAACTTTACCACAGGCGCAAAACTATTGATTATTTTCTACGAATTGTATCTTGATAGGTTTTTTATGATTAAAAAAGAAATGTACTTGCTAACTTTTTATTTTATGCTTGGAATTTGTATGTGTAATAATATAAGTGCATAGACCGAAATAAACGAAAGATTGTATCGAAATAATATAATATCTACATGCATCTATCCTTTTAATAAGATCAAGAATTGAACAATCGTTCATTTTCCGTTTCTAAATTAATACACCTCCATTCTTGATATTGGAACAAAACATATATTTCCTGCATTTGAAATATTTTAATGACGCTATTTATCCTCTTTTATTTACGTTTTCTACAGAACAACTTAAACTTAGCTTAAAAATATGCATCGAACATTGCTAATACATTGTTATTTTAAAACACACTTCACTATTACTATACACTTAATATTACAAACAAATATTATTTAGTCTAACCATAGTAATATAAATAATTAAAATCATAAAGCCAACTAGCTGGTACTGGCGTCCATTTGCGATATTTCAGGATAAAAAAATATCCTAGATATAAACTAAGGATCTCGTCTATTTTGATAAAAAAAAAATTTTAATTGTTATTTGCATGAAAGAGTAGGAAACATACTTCCAGGTATCCATACATTCTTACCAACCTTCGCGATTATAATAATCATTAGGATTTAAAATGAACACTGACAAAAAAATCCAACTTACTTGCAAAGCAATCCGGAATTCCTCAAACTGTGCACTTAACAGAACATTTACCCGCACCAATGTTTTCCGGGCAAAGAAAATAATTGATACACAGTCGCACTCTCAATTCACCACAGCATCGAATGTTTGAAATGAAAGCTCAGATGTTCCACGCACGATCCGAAAGTTACGATAGATCATGTCACAGCGTACGTACGTACATTCGTGAACAACGGCGGCGCGCGGGCGACTGACTCAGACGCTCAGATGTTCTCTACCCCCAGACTCCCGCCCGCCTAAACTGCGCAAGGCGACTACCACGTAACGATAAACGTAAACAAAAGCTGATTTATTGCGACTAAAGTGTAACGGCTAATGGAATTACGTTTAATTCCGCGGTTTTAGCCCGAGACGAGTTTTAGATGGTATTCTGAAATTGTTATGTAAATTTGGACGCTGAGTAACAATTAAGTGGAAAGCACACGTAGTTTACATAAAGCAGCAGTAGCTGGGTAATTAATGGTTAGCATTGATTCTCTTACTCCTAGTTATGTACTATGATGTGTTGAAATCTAAATTATGTTGTACGGACATGGCATTACACTTCAAATTAGCCTCAAAATTTCTAAATGTAAAAGTGTACTTGACACTGAAATTTGTTTCCTACTTTTTTTCTTTAAATAAGTATGCAAATCCTGACTGAATAGTTTCCATTCGTATTAATTCTTACAAGCACCAAACTAACCCCCTTATAAATAATGCAATTCTGTTTCCTAATTTAACTCTTATTTTTGGTTATGTTAATGCACTAGCAATTCTAAGTTACATTTATTTTTAATTGTATTTTCATTAATTAAAAAATAATTATTTTTATTTTATTAAGCAAAAGCAGATTTTAGTCATTGCGAAATAAAATTAATATTCAGCTAACTGCATAAAGTGACAGTATTACATATTCTTTCATATTTAAAAAACCGAAAACAAATCTTTAAAAAGAAAAGTATTCAAGAACCTTTATTTTATTTTGCGTCTTAACGAAAACGGTAACTCCGCAAACGTTATCGTTACGTGGTAAGGCCGGCGTGCGGTCGATCGCTCCACGCTGACAATGCCTCCCTTGCGTGATTAATTTAAATGACTAGCCCGAACGCTCCATTTACATAATCTTGGAGACGTGTGATCGGCAAATGTTTTTCGACAATCTCAATATGTAGACGTGCGAGCGATTTTATTAGTAAACCCCACATTTTTTAATTTTATTTTATCTGACCTTATATCGTAAGGGATGTCTTATATGGGTCCTGCAATTAGTTAAGCTGTAAAATAATAAAGGATAAAGATGTCTTTTTTAATTTTAATACATATAATTTTTACTACTGTTAACCTATATACTCTGACACACGCTTTAAAATAAAAAAGATTCACTCTAAAAACCTTTCTCTGCAATCATTTGTTAATTGTTTTAAATTCATTGACAAATTGGATTTCTTACAAAATCTGATTTGATTATTGTGTACATTTTATTTTGTTAGGTTTGTTTTTAGTCGGTACTTAATTTATTTTGTATACAATTCTGTAGGTATCTTTAAGTACCAATATAATTATAATTGAAAGATTATAATATGCTATGTAAGCTTGGTGCTATGTTTTATTAAAAAACTATTGAGTGTCTCCCGGACCTTCTCGGAGTGTCAGCATTCGGAACACGGCAGTAGTTTCAATTCAAATTCCAAGCGGACAAAGTCACAGGCGCTTGCTAGTTTACGTAAAAAAAATCAGTTCGCCGCGTATCCATAACCGATCTAGAGGCGTTAATTTTCGTTATTCAAATACTTATCCACTTTAAACCTTATGCTGTCACAGTACAACGCCCATTATAGAATGTAACTGCGAAAATTCCCACATTAATCCATGTAATTTGAAAATAAATCGCATAAATGTGCTTCAAAAATACTGGAACACATTGTTATGTTTGTAATTATCAAAACAATGATTGCAAATAAAAGTAATTTAAACTACCGATGGTGGTTAATACAAATAAAATCCTTACACTGCTCTTTAGTGACACTAATTAAATAAACAAAAATAAATATTAAGCAACATCACATAGTTACATTGATCTGATCTTAACTAAGCACTTGTGCTACAGAAACCAGAAACAACGACGGTACCAAACACCCAGACTTGAGACAATATAGAAAAGTTTGTTTCCCGTATTTACCCGACCGGGGTTCGAACCTGGGACCTCAGATATGGCGCGACGTCAAAGTAGAAATAGAAGTAGAAAACATATTTATTCATGTAAACTTTACAAAAGCACTTTTGAATCGTCAGTACAAATTAAGTATTCTACCGCCGTGTTCGGAAAGTTGATCATGTCGAGCAGAACTTGCAAGAAACTCGACACTTACTATTTTCAATGTAACAATGTTTCCTTATACTAGGTACTTCAATAAAATATACAAAGCTAGATTTCCAAGAATCAAAGTTACCCTAGACCCATACATATATTTTTTTAGTCCGGCCGCTTGCCTCTCGGCTACGGATGACGTCAATTGAATGAATAAGACACAGTAAAATTATAGCTCTCTACGTTTTAAAGATCAGTTAGGGCCAGATTAATAAGTGATTAATTACTTCATACTTATATAACCGTATTTTCCACAAACAAATTAGCTCTCCTGTAAATCATGAAAGATTATTTACTCAATATAAGTAACAATACTAAGGCACTCAATTTAGCTAGCCTTAGCATAATTACCAGAGAACTAATTGGTACCCGCCTTTGAAAATTAGAGTGACTTGAATAGAAATGTATTTATTATTTTTGCCAACTTAATAAGATAATTTCAGTGGACGTAGAAACTATATAACTATATACACATGTATTTGTGATTCTTTAATTAATTTTACATGTAAACTTTATAAAACAAAAAAATAAAATTTTTGTTACGGACATATGATGATGGTCTCAGACGACCCTTTTACCTTCACCGAACTTGCGGGGGAGTGAAAGGCTCTTAACCCTAAAGCTTACGGGGGACCAGAAGACTCACACCTGTAAAACGGTGCGAGCCCAACACACCACTTTCTGCTTCCCGTAGAAAGTGAAGATGCGGTAGGCATTTCCACTCGAAAATCAAGCCTTATTTAGCTTATTCCTAACTAGCGACCCGCCCCGGCACGGATGTACTGTAATTACTTAGAAATATTGGCTTTTCTATTATTTGTTGCAAACAAAAACCTTCCCCTTGAATCACTCTATCTATTAAAAAAAACCGCATCAAAATCCGTTGCGTAGTTTTAAAGATTTAAGCGTACAAAGGGATATAGGGACAGAAAAAGCGACTTTGTTTTATACTATGTAGTGAAGCTACATTCAAAAGCACGTCAAACTGTACTTTGAATGACATTTGTATCCTTATGTCGTGGGAACAAGAACTTTTATCGAACTGCATGTATACTTACTTCAAGTCTCATAAATCAAGCTAGAAATATTTTTAAAAACTAGGGCGTAGAATTTATTCGAGGAAAATAATAGTAATAAAACACTTTCTTTATCAAAATCACTGTTGCACCCCGTTTTCTTTCCTCACAAACAAAGAAAATTGCATTAATTCAGTTAATTAACAGCATAAATGAAATAACAACAGAAGGTAGCCTGCATACTAATGAGGTAGCAAAAGGTAACACACACTGCATTTTCATGCAATATGCAAAAATGCATTACTGAAATGTTTTCGACAAAAATAGAGACGCTGTTTTGACTACGAGCTTAATAAAATTTGTATGTTTTTAGAAAGTAAAATAATTAGTATTTTACAAAGCAATTATGTTTTAAGTATTTTAACGTGTGCTCGTGGCGCGATAGCGACTTTGTCTCAGAAACGCTACCAAAAGTTAAGCGGTGCACGATGCAATCCTGTATTGGATGGATGATCATTTTGACCGAATTAAGTATGTAAAATTCGTGCTCCGCTGTGAAGCTCAAACTGATTTTTATATAAATCAATTTTTTTCCTTAAAACATACCTTAATTGATGTTCTAGATTTATTGTTGATTTTCATTTTAACCATATTCTTTTTTCAATCTAAATTTAATTAAAATAACAAAGGTATACAAAGATAAAAAGATAAAATATGCGTTGTTGATAATAATTGAATATTTTATGAATCGATTACACACGTTAAAACTATTATCCCGGATGACATCGATAACATCTTAATAAAACAAAAAAAAAATGTTCTACTCTCCCATTGTAAAACTTGAACTCGTGACCTTCAGGTAACGCCTACTTTTCAAACTAACAGCATGGTTTGCTTGACTTTCATTCATTTAAATTGATACTGCATATGGTTCGGTCCATCATATAATTGATATACTAAGACATGGTAGTTTTAATTGTAAATCGATGTAAGATTTAATTACCCTGACCCAGGAGTGGAATATGAAAGGCTGAATTATTTTGATTTTAATATTATAAAGTATTGTGAAACAACCTTCTTGTAATATCTCGGGTCTGGGTGTTGTAAAACGGCCGTTTTGCCTGATTTTTCTAACACAAGTGATTTGGCTACTTAACAAAGAATATGAGCAATTCGTATGATGTTGCCTAATAATTATTTTTTGGTTTATACATTCTTACTAACTTTGTAAAGATACATTTTTTGGCTTTAAAAGGAATCAAAGCTTAACAGAATGTTGTTATTTAGAAGTAAAGGCTATTTTAGATAAAATTCTGGGAGGTACATACAGGTTCTCATTTTACGAATTTTTCGTCTTTAAAATTTCAATTCGTCACCTAGACTGAAACTATTGTAACATCACGCAATATTAACCAAGAAATATAACATCATTATGCAAATTGTATACTTGTGACTTTGGGTACAATTTGGGCGTCAGTTTGAACCTATTTGGCTCAAGGGATAGGTTGGGGCGACCGGCAAATGCCGTTGGTCATACCTCTTTGCGCATTGGTACAACATTCTGACGAAAACTTAAAGTGGCCTAAGCTATAATTATGAACTACAGACTTCATACAAGTCTTGTTCTCATTTTACGTTTTGACTGCAATGCGACAGAAGAATAAATTTTAACAAACAGCTAATAATATGACGAATTTCATACCTTTTGCTTCTAACGGAAAAATAGAAGATTTAAGGAACGGTTTTGGAACCGTTCAATCATCAATCATCAATCGTCAATCATCTTATTAATTTTGTGACAATTTATATAGATGGATATGTGATATGTGACTGCTTATTTTTATGTCCAAACTATTAATTAAATTTTTCATAAATAATTGGGAATTTCTACGCATTATTTTGGAATGGAAAGAGTCTTATTTTACAATCTTTTGATGACTTCCGTAGTCAAAAGGCGAGCGGACCTGATTTTGGCGTTCCACTTTATACATATTTATATTTATTAGGGCTCGAGTTTGATTCTTGTTAGGATCAATACATAAAACGAAGGAACTTTTCTAAATTGGGTCGGGTCTAGGCATATTGGTACGGTCTTTATTTTTGATTTCTGTAGCAGAAGTTTTACGGTGAAAGGGGTTACTCTTTAATAAGTCCAACTATTAAATGAATTTTGTAAAAATTTTAATAAAATGCATAGATTAACACGTAAGATATTTTTATCGGTATAATGATGACGCAAACAACAAATAGTTTTCTAAATGTAGTAACGTTTATATTTTATATCAAACACAATTGAGAAAATATATATATTTTTTTAATTTCAGACAACTGTATGCCAAACATGAGATTCTTGAAGGCCTTGATTCTCAGGGGTATGTGGTTTAAAAGGCTCTGCATTGCACCACGAAGGATGACAGATACGGCTTATCAGGTTTCCGCTCGGCCAGGCTCATCGGTGGTCCTACGATTAAGAATCGATTTTTTCAGCATATTACACATTTAGATCAAGTTATTTGCTGTTTCTTCAAATGACAAATTATTTAAAGAAATTAATAAGACAGTATAATTAACGTGCAATGGATGCAAACTATGAAGGAGAGTTTATTAAAATATTACATTAATTACAAACAGTCGATCTATATTTTTGTTTACGCTGGTAATTATATGGTTTCACAAAGAAAAGTTGACTTGGTTGGTTAATTCATAATTTTTATTTTGAATACCTGACATTTTGTATGTCCACATCTTTCTCTGACAGAAAATACTCTCGTCTGTTGTAATTTTTATGTGGAATATTTTTTTAAATAACACGAAGTTATATAAAAGCTTGCCATTAAATGAGTTGCTGGAATAGGTGTGTTCTATCCTACTAGCATACGCAATTCGTAAAATTTTCGCATGAGACGAAAAATGTTTCGATACTGTTGATTGGCTGATGACACAACGCACTCGTATTTTCAGCCAATCAGCAGCCGACGCAACGATTTTTACATTTGTTAAGAGCGCAATAAAATTACTCGCAGGGCGCAATCCTAAGCAGAGAGGAAACCAAATTATGGCAAATTACTGGTAAAATGCAACGATAAAGATTAAGATCGATTTCAGTAGAAAAAAAAATGGAGAATAGATATTAGTAAAATATAAAGGACTGACGATGACGAGACTATTTGACAATCTTCTTAGCTGAGAGGAGATCGAGCTAGACTTTAGCGTCGGGCCATCTCTAAGACCTCTGGTTCGATCTCCAGTCGGGTCAATATGGGAAACAAACTTTTCTCTATTGTCTCGGGTCTGGGTGTTGTGGTACCGTCGTTGTGCTTGATTTCTGTAACACAAGTGCTTAAGCTACTTACCACAGAATCAGAGCAATGTATGTGATGTGGTCCAATGTTATTATATCAAATTATTAACTGAAATTTATTTTAAAACTAAATAACTAATGCAAATTAGTCATATTACTGTATTTCATGTTGAATTGCTATAAATATCACGTTTGGGCTCCGTCCAAATTTTGTAAAACCTGGCCAAAATTACAAGCAAGACCTGAAGTACTGTCCACATATACATTATCCAAAAGGTCACTTTGAAATGGACCGGGCATAATTGATTAACTTACTTTATTAAAAGCTAACAGAAGGCAGAATTAAAAACGTACGTCGCATGACTAAATGAGTGATATTAATTTCCGGACCACCGTCCGGTTAAGTTTCCAGGGCGCGTAGAATTTCCGGTTTTCATATTGCATGACAGTTCGGGGACATGAAAGCGAGGATACGGAATTCGCTGATTGGGATTCGCTTTACATGTTAAAGATGAAATATAATTTGATTAGTTGGAAATCCAACTACTGGTACCCTAAATCATTTATTTACTGCATGCTTCAGTGCCTTTTCACTTGAAACCTCGTGCAGTATTAACCCCTAATTAGGCTTACAGGTTTACTTTAAAAATATCGATAACTAATTTGATTGAAATCAAACATACTTAAAATGATTATTGATCAAATTGAGCAGCAATTTCATACATTTACTAATATAGATACAGGACATTATTGATAATTATTCAAAAAACAAATTTTTATCTCAAGTATTATTAATTTGAACTAACCGTGGTTAAACATTCCAGAGTGTTAATAATTGTCCTTTTAAGCCAATTTACACACGCATTAAATAGTAACTCCAGATAGTTTGCGTACTTTAACAAATAAATACCTAAACACTGATAAATCTTTGCCCCGTCCTAACACCCAAGTGCATCCAATATTTGTACCACTATGGCTGTTCTGGGATGCGGCCCACAGTTCCCTGCAACAATTTACCAGAATAGAGAGCAGAATTTTAAACAAGTGCACATTAGAGAATAGCACAATACCAGATAGCAATTCCAATAATTCGTTCTTATTAGCAAATACAACACTAACGACTCAAGCATGTTAAGGGCGACGTGAAGGTAATTAAAATTTATCGTTGCTCTTAGAGTTTGCAGAACTTCAAATGTGCGGGTACTGATAAATTGTGACTTTACCAACGTGTGTTTAACCTCCTGTATTGCAACTACAGCAAGATAAGTTCTTGTATCGCTATTCACAGGTTTAATCAACCGAACACTACAATAGCTACCTATGAAATCGTCACTGCACCACGAATGTATCGTTGTTTAGAGTTGCGTGACTAGCGTGTGTACAAAGACTTCCTTATTCTAAGGTTTAATGTAGACAAATTGCACCGTATCGATACTGCATTGCGATTTTATTCCATGCGTATCGCTTACTGCGTTAAGTCACTGAAAGTTACACGTCTTAATTATTAAAAGGGCTATAAATTAATGCAAAAAGAGTTAACACTTTTGTTAACCCTACCTGTTTTTACATCCTACTTAAATAACTCTCTTCATTTCAGGTTGATTTACATTATTGATATTTTAAGTCAGGTGTTTTAAATATTACTAATTATGTAGGTAGAGAATTCCTTGGTTTTTGTGCACAAAAGCGGCATATTAATTTATATTCATTAAGGCATATCTTGGTGATAAATAAAAAAATCGTATAATTGTATAGGTATCACCAGGTATCCATCTACTAGCGTCGATCTCGATTTTACATTTTATTACGGAGCCCAGGGTCCTTATTTAAAAAGTCTGTTCAGAAAAGAAGAGCAGTTTTTATAATAACTGGCAAAGACAGTGGAAAACATGGACTAAGTAAGTCCACCGTGGCAAATGACGCGAAACAAATACGAGTAAAACCTTGCCAAACGTTTTCCATATAGAGTTTCAATAAGATTGTTTTGTCAATACATCGCGTATTGAATGCGTCGCAAAAATAAAAAATACAAAAACGCGCGATCCGTTAAAATTTTAGAGGCTCGTAAAAATGCGTGGTTTTATTTCTCTTTTAGCTAGTTAAATTTTGAATATTGAAATGGTTGATACTGCATCACCGAATATTTCATACCGGTTATTTTGAATATAAACTCGCAAATATGGAGAAGGTACGTGCGCGGGATAGGTTTTGTAACTCATTAATCATTCAAAACAAATTGACAATTGTTTTAGGGTTCTCTTTTTTGGGCGCAAATAATGAAATACCTACTAGCAGAATTGGTTTGATTTCTCTACTTCTGTTGGTAAAAATTAAATTAAAAACAAAAAATGTGAATATATCCATTAATGGCGGCCAAATTAGATTTTAAATTTGTTGTTGTGTGCAGCATTCACCTACTCAAGCCCTTTTATTTGATACCTATATTGAGGGAGTTGTGACAAAATAATTTAGGAAATTCGTCATTTCCTGGCGGCGGCCATCTTGGATTTGAAATTTGTTATTATGAATATAATATTCTGTTAGTCCAGCCCTTTCATATAATACCCATATTGTGGGAGTTGTGTTAAGACATGCAATCCATAATTTGTTACGGCGGCCATCTTGGATCGATTTTTATCAAACATAGCAAAGAACACTCCCGACTTATTCATCTTTTAAACAAAAAAATCAAAATCAGCTCATTTGTTCGGGAGCTGCGATGCCATAGACAGATACACACACACACACACGTCAGGGGTTAAAAATGAAATCCTTCCAGAATCACTTTAATGCTCTTTTTTAGTAGGTACTTATTTTCCTTTACTTAAGCGTGATATTTTTAGGCTAAAATAACATGAAATACCAAAATCAAAGATTCAGTTAATTTATCAAAAAACTTTCAATTCTTTTTCTCTTTTTAAAACCTTTTCGATGACCAGAAAATGTGTGTTTTTTTTTTGTAAATCATGAGAATACATTTTCAAAACAGACATTTTAAAAACCAGACGACAGCACGTTGATAAAAAGGTAAAACTTTTAGTTAGAAAATAAGTTCTTACATGGGCTGTGCAAGCTCTAAATTAGTTGTCTGATGTGCTTTTGTTTGTACAATTACTAAATTACAATAAAATGAGAAAAAAGGTTAGGGAATCCTTGATGCGCGCGACCGTCTTACACTTGGCCAGTTTTTGAAATAAATTGGAACTAATGAAACCATTAATAACTAAATACCGCTCGGCTCTCTATTGAAATGTATGTTATTTTATTCAAATAAATATTTGTGAAACAATAATATTTTATCTGCGCACTAAATTAATATGATTTAAATAATTGATCAATTACGTGATAGATGATAATGAATTTTGTTCATTGGTTCAACGCTGATTTTTCAGCCTATTATATACTCGTATATAATATTTAGTTGGTATTTAGGAGACATAATCTAAATTATATTTTATCAATCTGTTTACTAACGATAGAGAAACCCCACAAACCCCCCTTCGTGGGGCAATCCGTAGTTGATGAAATAATGTGTAATCTGCTCATAGACTGATGTGTCAGTCCTTTTGAAATTAAGCATCACATGGCAGGTAACAATAAAAAAAAGTAAATTTAACAAAACAACCCTTTTTTTTTAATCCATGTACTTCTCATAGGTTTTCCTGTAATCTATAGGTAGAGCTATATTCCTCCGCATTAATTTTAAAAATTTTTAGCCTAGTAGTTTCGGAGATAAGAGTGGGGGGGGGGGGGGAATGGTCAATTTTCGCCTATTTTCTTAAATAACTTAAAAACTATTTATTTTAAGATTATAAATGATACATATTTGCAATCCTTACAGCAAGATCTTTCATTTGATATGTCACACGATATGGTTAGCGAATTTTTTTTTTAATGTTGTGATTTACCCTCCAAAAGTGACCCCCAAATTCACAATTTATTTATGTACGTTACACATGCACCTTTGGGTCTTTAATTTACATATGTGTACCAAATTTCATCTCAATTGGTCCAGTAGTTTCAGAGTAATCGGCTGTGACAGACGGACGGACAGACAGACACGCGAGTGATCCTATAAGGGTTCCGTTTTTTCCTTTTGAGGTACGGAACCCTAAAAACACATTTATTCATCAGCTCAGTGCAAACCCCTTTTGTAATGATTTACTGATAGGTACTGATGATTTGATTTCAATGAAAGTCACAGAGCCTTAAGAATATACAGACATAAGTAATAATGTACCTTATACAGATATGTGACATTAAAATTTACTTCAGACCATATGTACATACTCATTTTATTTTTTTTATCCCGATGCATAAAGAGGGGTATCAAAAGTTTCAAGTCGATGCTGGCTGTTTATCCGTATTTGCGCGCGTGTGTGTGTGTCTGTTTGTTATCTATCTCCTGTGGCGTTGTAGCTCTCAAACGAATCTCTCTCAATGCGTTTTTTTTCATTTGAAAGCCAGTTTCCGTACGGTGGTTTTTTAGTTATGTTTGTAAAGGTTATTGGTCTAGTGATACAAGAGTAATAGTTCCTATCCAAAATAACGAAAGTTTTTTTGGCATATGATAACTATTAAAAACTTCTCGCGTGATTTTTTGTCTTTTATTCCAGTGGAAAAATTTAATAATAGTTTAACTCCAACTCGGGCTATAAGAAAATAGTTACTACCTCAATTTGAACCTTATGACTTTTATTTAATCAATGAACAATGTCGATACTGCATGCCCCATTAAGGGTTAAGAGGTTTTCCTTCCTTAGGAGGCTTTTACAAGTTTTAACTTGGTTAGTATTTACCCTTTCAGAACTTTCTAGCGGTTCTACTTTGGGCATTTCTAATGCAGACAGAAGCGGTTCGTCTCCACAAACTGTTCCAATACCTCGACGGATACAAATCGAACCATAAACTCCGAGGTTACCTACACGTCGGCTCCGACTACGCCGTCTTCCTTAAAATTCCACAGCCCCACGACAAATACCTCGTCTACGAACTATACGAATCAAAGAACATACCAGAGAAAGGAAAATACAGTCCGCGCCTCCTCGCCGTTTCGAAAATCCCAGTGGGGTACATTAAAGAACAGTTGAAGGTCTTCAGAGATGAGGTGTACAAAGCGAAGTACAAAGACCAGAATGTGGTGCCTGGAACTCAAGTGAAGACTCTAAGGGAATGGCAAATAGAAAAAGCGTTGGATTTCTCGAACGATGGCAGATCTTTTGACAACAAGGCACCTGTTCTTCGAACCATCTTGTAAAGGAGGTGTCGCGTTTCAAAGAGTGTACAACAGAAATAGCGCTAATTCGGTTTTCAGTCGCTCGACTTAAAAGATGTTTTATTTTTAAATCGTGAGGAACTTAGTAGATTGTTTTTTGGATTCCACTTACTTAATAAATAGACAGGGAATGTGGCTCTTCTCATTTTCCTTACATTTTTCACGGGAAATTTAACGGAATTGAAATTTTTCTTTGAACTAACGGCCATTAAAAATATAAATTAAAAACAAATAGTACCTATGTGTGTATTAAGCTTTTAGCCCAGTTAACGGATCATCAGACATTATTGCTTTTGTAAGGATATTTTCAGGGCTAGGTTTGTTTAAAATAACCGAAAACGAATAACTGTTAATGAAAATTTGCGTTCATTGTATTTTAAGATAGATCCCTAATTTTAAATTACTTGTAAATCGACATCGGTACTGGAAATTTAAAAAATAAAAATATTTTTTTGGAATTTTCATAAATCAAAATCATAAAAAAGTTGGTACTACTCTGTACTGTCTGCGATACATAGATTTCTTCGTTTAAAATAATAATTCATGAATATACTCACTAGGTATATTCACTCGATTTGGTACGGGTATCGAGTCAAATACTCATCTCACGAAATTATATTGTTCCACAGACATAATCTAATTCTAAGACTTGATTCTGAAACACGCCTTTAGGTCTCATTCAACTTGATTCAATCTTAACCAAACTAAATCGGAGGTATCCAAATTAAAAGCTTATTTCATTTGTGATAGAATTTATTTTGGCACTCTTTGAGGCGACGTATAAAATTTTGACAATAAATAGGTACCTAACTACTTCTAAGAACAGATCAATAATATGACAGTTAATTTGAAAACCGTTTTAAACTTGATAAAGTCTAATTAATAGTTAACAAAATAAATGTCTTTCTTTTTGCGAAATGATAGAAATATAATGGTGAAACAATATCAGAGAATATCAAAATTGACCTAATACCGTAAATGTTTAACTTAAGCACTGTGTTATAGAAACGAGCTAAATGTATATTTTTGAATAAAACGGGTTCCGTAAAGTGAAATTATCTACGTTTTCTGCAGCAAACGGAATAATGGGATTTTATGTATTCATCATATTTTAGTATTACACATCATTATATATAAGAACAAAACCACACATGAAAATATTTAAAAAAGACAATACCTAATACTATCATATTTTTATTTTTATTAAGAGTGCTTTTGGGTAAGAATATTTTTATGCACGTAAATAATATTTTTGGCAGAGACGCGTGCTTCTTAAACCGAGCTTATATGGGATTATACGCTAACCTTTTTTGGCTGCTCGAATCGATGCTAGTAGATTCCAAAAATGCTAACGCACGTGATTTTGTGCGAAATAATCTTTCGGCTTGCACTTAAGAATAACCTCGCTAACCTCGTGATAATGTTTGTTTACGTGTATCAAAAGGCCTAGCCACACGCGTTTTTAAACACCATCTAGTTGGTCGCGTTTAAACAGTCCTTAATGTATTCTTAAAACTGTGTCAACTAACTAACGTTCCTTTGAACAAAGTAAACCTCAAGAGAGTTCGAAGTAAAGCAACGAGCATGTTGGAACAGCGGAGTAAGATATCGGAAAGTCCAGTTCTAGAGCCGAACAGTTCAATTTGACTGTAAATTGAGTTCGTACAGGTTACTGGCCACAACTAAACTGGCAGTTACAAAGCGGACTTAACTCCGGCTTGTAAAGTACGTTCGATGAGCAGTTTAGAATTTCCTGAAGATAGCCTCGATAGTTAAACGGTTTAGTACGCGGTAGAGAAGTATCTGCATTTCAAGTTCCTGTATTTGAGTTTTATTAACACAAAGACTAGAACAATATGTATCATAAATGACACAATTTTACACACACATTGTTTATTAGTATACCTACTAATAAAAAAAGACACATTTTTAATTCTTTATCTGCATTGAATAGGCTCAAACTCGTTTGTTTATTTAAAAACTTTATTGTACAAAAAATACAACGAGTGGACCTAATGCTTGGAGCATTCTCTACCAGTCAACCCTTGGGTCAGAGAGAACGAACTACAGAACCCATTGGTAATAATACTTGTCTGATAGTAAGCTAAGGAGGCTCTGAGGAGGCTTTACTAATACCGTTCAAAATTGGAGATACTTAAAAACCAAAATGTAAAACATGTATATGTAGTAAGAAAAAGGCTAAAAGATTTATCCAACCGACTTGGTTACTTGTAATGCAATGATGTCATAATTTGATTTAAAGTAGAAAACAGTTAAGCTAACCATACCTGAGTAACCATTTTTTAATCAAATGGAAAAATTTCAAAGGCTTAGCATAAGCTTAAAAAAGTTTTAGCTGGCATTAGCAATCCCAAGTTGTTTTGTCTATATTGTGTTGCATTTTGTTTTGATGATATAAAATAATAAAGATCACATCTCAAGAATATAAAAATATATAAATTACAAATGCGCCAGACATTCACACCAAACACCTGGTCTCAACCTAAGGTTTCCCCTTGTACTATGAGTACCAGACGACTATTACTAACTGGGAGCGTCATCCCAGCCTACCCAGACCCAAGTCAATCTAGATTTCGTTTTCCAAATTGACTAGACTGGGAATCAAACCTGGGACCTTTTACGCTTTGGCCGCCTACCTTAGCCACTACGCCACCGCACCGGGGTCATCATGAATTAGCTATCACTGTCGTGCAGTTAACGTAAAATAACGTGTCTCTCTTATTACATGTCATTGGCAGAATAATTGCATGGAGTAGGAAAACGCGAGATTCAGTCCGTTACAAAAAAAATAGCAAACCCAAATGAAGTCATTAGGAACAGCCATAAAATGTACACAGGCACGTGTAATAATATTAATAAGCCTTTAAAATCTTTATCACCCTGTTAAACAAAATATTATCTACCGTTGCACCCGTGCTATACCCGAGGCGTCATGTCAGATGAACCCTTTTACCAGTGCGAGGGCAATAAATTACTTCTAATGAAGGCACGCCCTACCAAGGGCAGCGATATCATCGTGTAATGCCCGGCTAAGCGGCCTGTGTTATAGCAGATAAACATTCTAATTAAAATAAATACCTACCTGTCGTTAATTAGAAAAGTAGCTTAATACGTATCCGGTATATTGTTTCATATGTAAGGAACTTACCTATGTTCTTTACATATTTCATATGTAAGGAACTTACCTATGTTCTTTACATATGAAACATGCAAAATTTCGTATATCAGCACTGTAGCCCCTTCTCCCCCTTTGGAGTCCAAGCGTGTACCCGATTCTTGAAGTATGCAGGAAGGCAGCTGCTGCTATGCCGGTGAAGACCAATGACTCGGTCCTAGGGGCTGCAATGGCCTGCTTCATTACACGGGCCCGAAACCAGGTAGTTTTGTAAGCTGAGGTGGTCCGGTGCCCTTGTCGTGGCTAAGCTGGCTACTGAGGGTATGCCTGATGCCAAGGCTCCGTTCTTCAAAGTCTACGATGTAAGGAACTGTGTTTTTACTAAAAATGGGAGTACTTGACTTACTGAATGTCACTTTGCTTGTTTTCGTTTCTAATTATTTTTAGTTTTTTTTTTTTTTATATTTTTCCTTGTCTATTCTTCGACTTAGAAAGCAACAGTCCATTAGAGTGAACTGTCGTAAACTGTGAACTGCCTTACTATGTTTTGTTATGTTTGTTCGTTTGTTTAACGTGCTATGTGTTGTGTTTTTGGTAATGTTGGGGGGGGGGGGAGGGGGGTATGTTAAACTATTTTAATATTTTTGTTATTTTCCTCTCTTTCCTTTTCTCTGTTTTTGTCATTATTTATCTTACGTTCTTTATTTTTTATCGCGCCATTCAGATAAAGGTTCCGCCAGAATACCAGCGCTCCTGCGGCATCCAATGTCGTAGCAGCTTATGCTGAGGCTGGGACCTTATTAGCTGCGCAATCACTTTGTTTTTTATTTTTCCTTGTTTGCTAATTTACTTTTACTTTACCTTTTATCTGTTCGTGTCTTTGTCTGTGTATTGTTCATTGATTGTGTGTGCTAATAAATAAATTCTTATTCTTATTCTTACTTTCGCCGAGCTAGATGTTATCTGCTCGGGGACCAAGGTCCAACTACCAATCTTGGTTTGTTGTATATATAGTTGGTGGCGACGTTAACTTTGACATCGCGATGTAGGATAGATGTTTTGATTGGCTAATCGTGAATTACGTATAGAGCGTTGTTTACGATGCCCATTCTGCTGATGTTGTATTTCTGTCGACTTGTAGGTCTTGTCATATGTCGGCACACATATTATAACTAGCAGATCGGCGCGGATTCGCACGCGTAGGTACTATCCCCGTTTCTTCCAAATTTTACATTGTTTCTTTGCTCCTATTATTTAAAGCGTTTTGTTATATAGCGTAAAACATTCCTCTTTAAATAGACTATCCAAGACAAAACATTTATTTAATTCAAACAAGTAGTTCCTGAGATTAAAGCGTTCGAAAAAATTCTTCATCTTTATAATATTAGTAGGTATACATAATCGCAAGCATGAAAACTGTGAATAAAGTGTTTTCCTGATTAATTACTTAATTGTAGTGGTTTAATCACCACGATTGCAAATAATCACAAATCTGACGTAAGTATTTTATAAAAATACTTGAATGTCCCTTCGATTTAGTGGTTAAATACTTGGATTGACGTGTACCTATTAGATTTCCTAAACAAAGTATTTTACTAAGTAAGTAAAACGTTAAAACTAAAAGGTTTATTTTAGTATGACGATAAATTATTGAAATAGGTCTCGTTGTAATCATCTTATAGCGTAACATACGCTTCTGCTGTATTAGGATAATTTCTAAGTAAACATATTTATTATTATTAAAACAAATAGTATAAACAAAAATTTGTATTTTTAGTTGATTTTAGGAGATTTAAGTTAATAAAGTTTCACTTTTTGCCACATATATGTATACTCTTATTTTTTAAACTAGCCTTGCAATGAGCAATACCTTTGCTTTTTAATCTTATAAATATTTTAGCAAATAATATATTTATGGAAAAACATAAAACAACAACTTGCATTATTGTTACAAAACGTCAATTGACGCCTTCTAAGAAAATATGAATACTCACAGCTAGTGCAAAGTTGGCCGACTTCGCTACAACGATCCGAACGTAAATGATGGATGGGGCCTCGAGCAGAAATGCTGAATATTAAGAATTATTTATCAAAACTCAGAGAGCTTATCCTTTTGTAGAAAACTTCCGTGAAAGGAATCTGGGTTAGCTGCTGAAACTGACAGTCTCGATAGTACTAAGAAACTACACATATCTCATGACTAGACTATGAGACTAGAGATGGTAAAAATGATACTAGGCTGAAAAAGTTGTATCAACAAAAAGGAAACTTTTCTTTCGTCGAGGGAATCAACAAAAGTACAGTCGCCGTCAGATATATCGGAGCAAACAAAGTGACCAAATACTTCTGAACAGTTAAAATGTTAAAAAGTTCCATACACCACAAGTTAACATTAATATCTGAACATTCATTACTTTAATAATATCTGAGCAGATGCTAGTCAATAATTTCTATTTACACAACTTATCAATAATATCTGAACCCTCATCTATGCAGGTAGCTAAATGATACCCATGACGTGCGTGACACAAATTGACGTTATTAGTGTTCAGATGTTATTGGCATCTGCTCAGATATTATTGAAGTAATAAATATTCAGATATTAATGTTAACTTGTGGGGTATGGAACTGTTTGACATTTTAACTGTTCAGAAGTATTTGGTCACTTTGTCTGCTCCGATATATCTGACGGCGACTGTACATCTTCATCTAGCGCCGCGCTTGCCTATGCTTTAAAATTATAGGGCTTATTTGTATTAGCCTTAGCGTCTCATTTACACTAATTTTATAAATCGGTAACATTTTTTATTCAAAGTAATCTTGGTACGGCAGTCCGATAATTGTCGATGTAAATTGTAAGTTATTATATTTGAACCGGTAAAAAGCAAATTATTTCATGCCTTATACCTTACATGATACAAGCAAATTAATATAAGTTATTTACTAGTTCTGCCGAACGTACGAACTAATGTCAGAAGTCTTATATTACGTCCGCGACTTCGTTCACGTAAAATTCGGGATAAAAAGTATTCTTCTATTATAATCTATGATAACCCCCTTTCTAAAAAAAATATCCTATATCTGAGTAGTTGTTTTTGTGTGCAAGAGTAACAAACATACATCGAGACATCCAGACGTCAATACAACTAAATATTAGAAACAGAATATTTTTATCGCCCCTTGCGGTGCGGGAATCGAACCCACGACCTTCACGTATCGCGCGTGCTGCGCTTCCAACTGACCTAACCGCAAGTTATCGTAGGCGATGAAATTATTCTGCTGTATCAACCGTTAGCCTACGGTGAGTGCCCTCTGCCGAATATGTTTAGAACTACATACTTATCGGCCCGTGATACATTCAATTTTTTTCTGTTTCTAATATTTAAAGTTCGCTAGTACGGCGTAAAGTACTATAAAAAAAGTCCATACATCTTACAATTTCACATAATAAATTGAAAGTACCACTACTACTTTGTAGACCAATATTGAACTTTAATTCAAGAACATCTAAACTGAAAATGTATCATTTTTATAACCAAAACTATTATTTGAATAAATCTGCCGGATGTTGAGAATTCCTATGAAAGTTTTTTATTCCACTGCAAAAGACTTATGCACATTTCCCATGAGACAAAACGGATGCTGCGGAAACGGAAACTCGTACGAATGTACAATATGCATGTTTTAAAAGGTCAATCATTTCGATATCATAAAATGTGAGAATAACGCTGTTCGAGTACATATAGTAGCAAGAGACTGTGTTTTAGTATTTACTTTTCCATTTTATCCCTTAACCCACGTTTATTTTAATATAGGTCAGTGAGATAGTCGCATGCGCCTTATGTGTATTGCCTAGGTAACTAGGTACTCAAAGTTACATGTCATGTTCAAAACGAAACAGTTGACCAGAAAGTTAAGATATTCAATCAGTTCATCATTCGCGCAGTGGGAGAGGTGGCAACGGGGCGGGAACTGTTCCTTATACTCTAATTATTTGAAGAAACTTTTGGAACATCTTCTCCAAAGAGTAGCAGAACCATAAAAACGTTTAATTTGAAAATATTTCTTTTTGATATGAAGGTCTAGAATAGTTTCATGTTATGCCTTCTCCAAACTACTTGTTACTCCTTTTCTCAAAAACAATCAATGGTTTATAGAATTTCTGTTTTTTTTTTCATTATTTTCGATACTTTCTGGCTTATTATCACGAAACCATATTATCACATATTTGACATATTACACAGTATCTTAAAAAAACAAACAAAAGAAATTTTGCTAATCATACATATTAGAATAGTGCCAAACTGTTAGTTCGTGCACTTTCATTGCATGGAAAATAAACTTGAGGATTTTAAGAAGCAGGGAACTGTGCTCACTAAGTGTCCGGCATTCAATAAATGTTTTTACCAAGCTCGAGGTAGACAAATAAGGCTCCCGGAAAATATTTTTCTTCATCTCCTTTTTTTTGATGAGTTCACCCGCGCATTTACGCTCCTGAGTGTGGGCTGCGTCGTAAAATAAAGGAGCCTTTGTGGGAAAACACTTATAGCTGCCTTTTGTATGATTGTTTACAAAATATTCGTTTGTTCTCGTCGACTCTCAAAAAAGGTGTCAGCGAATGATATCCTTTTTTGTGTGAAATGGCAAGACTCCTTTAGCGAAGTCTATTTCTCGTCAACGTCGCGTAAGTATGGATGAAGTCCATACTTATAAATAAAATTGAAATGTCTGTTAGTAATATCTAAATAAACGTTTTTACTTAATCATATTTATGTAAACACGACCATGTAGCAAGCATTTTTATAATTTTTAAAACCAATGGACACAATTATTTCTGCTAATGAATAGCAATTATAATGCTATATACTTTTAATGTCAGATTAGGTTTACATAATATTGTTATTAATATAAATAATGAGAAAATATATGTAACTATTTCCAGTGGATGGAGGACTCCCCATGTCTTAGCCTTATAGCCTTAAAGCCGGTGGATAAGGTCAATTGGCCGAAATATATAAAAAATGTGTAATTAGAATTTTAATAAAGTGTTTCAGCCTAACCGATGTACTAATTGGGTGAAAAACTCCGTCATTGAAATAAAGTAAGCGATCTAATTATGAAAACTGGGCCGATTACCAGCCTGCCACATTTCGCTTTGCCCAGGAATGGAACTCAGGACCCCGAAATCATAATACACCACTCATTCCACTAGACAATCAAGTTTTCCAAACGTCCAAACATATTTTTTACTAAATAATCTACGAAAAAAAGTAATCTTCCTATATTAATTTATTCCCACAGAGAAAGTTTTCCGCAAAGAATTAAATTTATTTTCCACTTTTATCAACATAGTTATGGACCGTTTAAATGTTTATGAACCCCTCATATTTCAAAACACAGCAAAGTGCATTAGTGTAATAAAACCCACATTTTAGTTAGTAGTATTTAATTCTGACTTTATTTACACCGTAACGTATCTGGATTGTGTATTTTTAAGCGTAGACTACATAAAATAGGTAATTCGTTTGTTGCTTTAAGCATAAAAATGTTTAATAAACTCCCTCACGTTATTGTTGAGTTACCTTTGTACAAATTTAAGACATTTGTCAAACGTTGTCTTTTGTAAAAAAGGCTGTTACAAAGTAGAAGAGTATATGAATGACAAGAACGTGTGGATAACTAACCAGTCTGCTCGCCTGTACTTGCGTGTTTTATATTATTTTAAAAATATATGACACATTTTCTCAATCAATGTCAGTACTGGGCCACGATGACGCATGTAAGCCCTACAGTTAATTTAATTTATTTTACAAATACTTTTGTTTTATTTTTTTTTCAATAACTGATTTTTAATTTTATTTTACAATTGACAAACTAATTAGTATTAAAGTTTAACTTTCATTTGAAAAAAAAAAACTACTGAGTTTCTTGCCGGTATCTTCTCTTTAGTTATAGGTTACGAACCGGAGGTAGCTTCATTTGTTTTATATAGAGACTATTCATAAGTTTTACTAATGTTATCTATGTAATTAAAAAATATTGACTTTGACTTTACAAAGTAATGAACTTAGTTTAAAATAAGTTACTGTTATACAAAAGGTTTGTTTGTTACCTACAGTAAATAAACACAAAGTTATTGGTGAGGTTCGGTTGGCGTCGAACGATTGGACCGGCCATCCCCAGTCTCCCCCCCAAACACTGTGGGGGGAGTAGACGGAGCCGCGTAAGCGACTATTCTGCCGTGTTGTGGAAGTCAAGGCTTAGCCGATCTGCCACAACACCGCCACTAAGGCGATGAAGGTCCAACTGGTGCTTCATCAACATCGAACGTTTGGTTACTTCCTTGAACGAGCGAGACGCGGTCTTCCGTCATGTTCTGCCGGCTTTCGGGCCAAGACTGGTCTTAGGCCACGCCAGGTGGCGTCGTGGTAGTAAAGGTTGAGCCTTTTTTTCCATGGTTTTCCCCACAACGGCTGGGGGACAGTAGTGGAGTTTTAGTAGGCGCGAGTCCCACGTACCCGCCCCGTTTTCCCAGTACGGGGGCCATTATGCGTTTCTCCAAGCCAAATAAAAAGTAACCAAAATAAAGCGCAAGCTGATTGAGTGTAGCAAGCATCATTTAAAAGGTTTGCAAACTTAGTAAATTAGGTACATGCCAGTAAAATTCATTCAGCTAAGTTTTATACAAGTAAAACAATTTTCAGCGTCAAGATGTAAGCCTCGTGTAACTTCATTTTCATAATTAATTTAATAAATACAAGCAACTTCGTACGCGAGGAGTTAGTTTTTTTTTTCAGAAATAAAATACAGATATTACTAAAAGTGAATGTAGCTTTCCAAGGTGCAATCTTGAAGAATTTAGAAAATCCGCACAGTAGTTTTGAAGTTTATTAATTACACATATTCTCACAGAAATACAAATCTTCCCTTTTTACGATATTTGTATATAATACTAGGTAAAAATCAACGAACAACGCGATGACAAACGCAAGCTCTTTAATTACAGCTTTATTTATCTAAAAGAGGACATACATGTCAATAATAAGCCCCAAACCTAGCGATTTTTGTTAATTGTCAATCATATTATTATAAATAAACCCACTGCACCATTAAGAACAACACTATTTAACCAGTGCCATCACTAAAACACTCTTAACATGTTTTACCTTAATACTGCGCTTCATCAGTTAAATAGTGTAAATCGCGTAAACCCTAAAACGCTTACGTTGGAAAATTTTAACCATAAATTTTGTTAGTCCGGTTTATCGCGACAGAATTGCATTAAACCTGAAAAGTCGAAGTTTTCTATGGTCGTTCGTATCTCTGCATATTTCCACATAATCCTATAGGTATAGCCAATGGCTGCTGCTATGCTGTACTGATGTACTTATCGCGTATTTTAGTATTGAAACCAGTTGATTGTTGTTATTGTCTGGGGCATTTATTTCCAACATTTTCTACAATGTTTTGAGAACATGATGTCATCTGGAATTAAAACGCTTGATTTTGTATTTATTTTGCAATCCAGCTCCACTATTTTGCATTCAAAGGCGAATTTATCACATTACGCAACGGTGCACAGGCGGTCAGTATCCAAGCAACTTTATATGTGACGTTTTTCGCTAGGGAGACATAATCTCCTGCCAGGCAAGTCCATTAGTGAATTTCCTCCGCCGCTAATAAGCAGATGAAACGTCGGCTTACGAGCAAAAAGCGTGTTTCAAAACGGAACGAATTAAACTACAGCTCTATTCGAGTCTAAGCCTAAAAGTGACGAAATGTGGAGGTTTTTTGATGATTAATCTCGCTGGGAACGTTGTAGGGTCGTTTATTAAGTTGTCATTGAATATGGGGGAAGAGGAAGAGTCCTTAATGAGGAAATGAACACGCGCGTCAAATTTAGAATGGTTTTTTGAGCAGGTAAGAAAGAAATATATTTTTTTGAAATGGTTGGGGATTTCTTGTATTTTTTGGAGAGTTTTGAGTTCAGTGAAATAATGCAAGCTGTAATGCTCAAATAGGTTTTAGATCAAGGTGAAGACGAATAATGCATTGAAATACAGTACTGCTTTCCCTGGATATTACAGCGGAAAGTGTAAAACTCCTAATGCTCTTTAGTCTCATTGCTGAAACATTGTTGGCAGCGTGGGAAAATAAATCAGCTATAACGCCCATGGCGCAAACTCATCCAAAACCCCCAGCATACGTTTTAAACTTAATGTAAATGAAATGTATGTTGCCGGTAACCACTACTCCTACCAACCACCTCTCCTCACTTTATATCAGCCTTTTACGGACATTAAACGATGGATTACTAATTCCTTCATCAGTGATTTTGCGTCAGATGAAAATAAAAATATTTTCGGTACATATACTATACTAAAATGAACATATTTCTATGCCTGCCAAATGATATCATTTGCTATGAATTGCATCCAATACAGGATAAAAATAAAGAATACTTATATAGCAGATGTTTCATAAGAGATCTTATGAGCGCTCTTGGATAGTGGCAAAACAAAATATCTAGAAATACTCGGACTGACAATCGAATACAGTGATGTTACTTTTGGTAGTATATTCAGGAATCACACGAAATTTTGGATGGATGAGACCTTGGACCTTAAATCTGATAAAACTAGTTAAGTAAATAATACTTGCAAAAAACCTTTCTCAACAGTAGGTATCCAGGATAATTGCTACTTTTAATTTAATCAGTGTGTTAATTTCAAATATAGATAATTTGACATAAATACTAGGCAAAATATTAATACTGTAAATTCGAAATTGTCGTTTTTGTCAATTTATTCTGCTCAGATGAATCAATCACCTTGCCAAGCTGTTCGGTCAATATTGATGCCACAGGATACAAAATATTTTCTATTAACTGCGCTTGTGAAAAGTAAAACTGTTACTTTATTTTATTTTCTTTATAACTTATAATATACTTATATACTTGATAAGAAGCAACCACCTGACGTGACTTATATTTAAACTAGCTATGCCCGGGACTTCATTCGCGTGGACAAGATACTTTCATGGTCAGTTTTACCCCTATCTCCCCTCATATTCGCAACAAAACGTAGTCCATATTTTAATCTAAGTTTCGAGCTTTATTTATACCAAATTTCATATCTGTAACTTAAAAAAAAATGACTCATATAAACTTTCAAGGGCGGTATTACCCCCATCCGCCTTATTTTTCAAACAAGAATTAGCATCTGTCCATTCAAGAAGTTCAACTTATACCTATACAAAATTTCATCAAAATCAGTTCAGTGGCTTAGGCGTGTTAACTATAGACAAACAGACAGACAGATAGAGTAACTTTCGCATTTATAATATTAGTATGGATTTAATTTAAAAAAGTAAAGTATCTAAGTTTTTAACATAAAGAGATTTGAAACACGGTTTCCAACTCCCAACAATTTTGTATTACATTGTCTTACTTAGCTACCTCAGCATCCTAAAACAGGACTTACTCTTAAGTCTGGGCATAAAAGTTTTCTACTCGCCCTCTTCCAGATAATTCTGACCAATTGCAATGGTTTTATTACACAACTTCAAATGTTTGTGAGTGAGACATTTTAAGCTGAAATATAGATATTATAATATTTTTTAACATTCAATATACTCTCAGGAGTTTGATGAAAATTCTCATGTTTCCGTCAAACTATACACTTGAAACTTTTTACCGCCTTTATAAAGTGGATACAAAAACATATAACGAATTGCATGTGTTTGCTTTAGTAAGGTGTATAAAGTCAAAGTCAATCTTTTTATTCATATAGGTTACATTTATAGTAATACTTATGAATAGTCTCTATAGAAAGCAAATGAACCTATCTCCGGTTAAGATTGATAATGACAAAATTTTTTTAAATATTATCAATCCTATTTAAAATATGTGTGCATACCATAACCATAACAGACTTAAATGGTCTAAACCAAAAAAAAACCTTTCTTTTTTACTCGATATTCTCAGAAAGTAAGTCTATCGATTCCGTTGTATGGCATTGTAATCTGATTTCATGAATAATACCATTCAGTCAAACGTTTCAATATGTCCTTGCACAAATATGGAAAGATCTCGTCTTGAGAAATTGGTTTTATTTGTCCCGCGGAGGAAAATGACATTTATCGTATTATACAATATTTAGGTAACTTACTTTTACAACTGATTCTTCTCACGTATTAGTCGCATCGCGTTTTGTTGTATAGCCTAAAGTCTTCCTCGATAAATGGATTACCTAACCCAAAAAGTACTTGTATGTTTCAATTCGAACCAGTGGAGTCTGACACTAACGCGTTCAAACGATCAAAGTCTTAAATTTTAGTATAGAAGTAAGGAAGTAAATATACATTATTAACACAATTAACATTATTTGAGAGCTTATTTCAATCAAGCTTTATTCTGTGAAGGAGTTTCACTAGTGTATACAGATTTTAAAGAGTTTAAGTGTTTCAGACAATCGTTTTTAAAAAAAACAAGATTCGAGTTTTTTGTGGGTTTTATTGTGGTACTTAACTATGCATATCAGCATTTAAATGTTGAAAACGATATCATTCATTCAAATAAACAAAATATAGAGCATCTTTGCATCATATGTAATACTATGCTTTACTTTAATACTTAATTTTACATGGTAGGTAGCTGTTTACTTTTTTCACTAGGCATACAGTACTTTCCTTAAGAATGGAATAGAATAGAAAAAGTATTTTATTTAAGCTTTAGAAAAGCACTTATGAATCGTCAGTACTTACAATTTTTTTTATTTATTCTACCACCGTGTTCGGAATGTTGATGATGTCGAGAAGAATCGGCAAGAAATACGTCACTTACTCTCTTCAAATACAATAATGTGTTTATACTAGGTACTTAAATAAAATGTACAAAGTCAGATTTTTTAGAATTAAAGGAGATACTCTAGATCCATACATTTTTGTCATTTTAATAATCATCTATTTTGTAGTAGCCTTTATTTATTATTTTTTTTGTTGAGACTTAAATCTACGCATGGACAACTGTATAATATTTTGTGTCAACTTGTTAATAATTTAATACTTAAACCCACAAGAGAATTACTGATCTTATCAATTCTTAGATATGGAACAGTTTTTATTAATTTTACTTCTTGTGTTAAAGTTGTGTCAATCACATTTTATTTCCGTCTTTAAATATTATATGGAATATGCATAAAAAATGTGTCGACCATTTTATTTTTAATCATGAAAACATACAATAAGTTCAATATGGTGAAGACAGAATTAAGATACATAGGTATTTCAATAGTTTACAAGCTTCAGTTACATATTTAAAGCAAATTATATAATTTTATAATTTGTGCTCCAATTAATATGGAAGTTGAAAGGCGCTTATGCAAACTAACATCAAATTCGTAGCCAAATCATTTTATCTTGCTAACAACTGTGATGCATTATTATAACTTTGTCAACAATTTAATAATTATTTGAAAAACTATTCACATTTATTTATCTGTTTTGAATTGTGTATTGCTATTTGTATTTCTGACCCAACATTTTCCTTGTAATTCACAAGAAAACACTCGTACAATGATTGATAGAACTTCTTTTACAATTGGTGGGGAGAGAGCTACAAAGCAAATTTATGGCTAACTACAGGAATTTACTGGCATGAAGCGTGAAACAGGGCAATTTGTCTTTGCTTTATATCCCACTGCGCTTCCTGGCTAATTCAATTAGTAGAGGAATTATAGTCAAAAAACATTGCAGTTTTTCATTTAAAGCATTAAGGAGTAGCCAAAATGATTAAGGATAGAAATGAAATTAAGAAATTGAAATAAGGTATTTGTCAAAAGAGCAAACGGAAAAGGAAAAAATCCATTGTATTTTACCCTTAAATATTTCCAATACAATTAATCAAACTTGCTTACAATCCCAATAAATATGAAGCAATTACTTCATTTTTGCTTCGATTGCAATATTTAAGGTCGTTTTATCCGTCGGCCAGTTAACAGTTGTTTAATATCTATTAAATTCACGTTTTATTGTATATGTATATATATTATATATAATGTGTTTCTAAATATATTTTAGGATGACTAGTAAAACTCAAAGTCAAAATGTGTTGCTGAAATATAGTAATTTTTTTTTTGCATAAACAAAACATTTCATTTTTACAAATAAATCTTTTACACTTATGAATCACAAACTTACCTGAAATATAGAAACAACATTTAAAGCTATGGCTTCACCATATCATCCAATATTAATTAATCTAATTACATATTATCTTATTTTTACGTAGGTATTATTTATTCTCCATAACATAAGCTTATGACTCAGTCATCATGACACGACACAATTGACAGACAAGACCATAGAGCAATTAAACATAAAAAAATTATGCGGCATATTAAATCTAAATGAAGTGATAGTTAGACACTTCGTTTACATATATATTTATTGTTTTCTTTTTATGTCTTCTTTCTGTATATGTGTACTTATATGGTAGTGTTGTAATGGCTTTATGTACTAAATGTTTCTTTTTTTTTTATATTGCACTTCAAGATAGACCTTATCCCACCTGATGTTAAGTGGTAATGAGGTCCTAGCTTAAGGGCAAAAAGTACAGCATAATAAATCTGTTACTGGACTTGTCGCCCTTACCTTGAAGGCTTGACCCCTGCTACTTATGTAGCACCCCCCAGGAGCTCTGGAAACCTTACTCACACGCAGGAACACAACAATACAGAAGTGATTATTATTTGGCTGCGGTCTTCTGTAAGGTGGAGGTATTTCACCAGTCGGGCTGCTCCAGTTCGAGCGATAAATCGCTATGCCCTACCTCTCTTAATTTTCTTTCTAAATATAAAGTATGAAATCGTTTCCATTTATTACAACCTTGTCGTTTATTATAACGTCTCAATATTTTCAATTATTACTTTCTAACGTTAGTATTTTTTGAACAGATGCTATACTGGAGGTCTACTTATTAAATTGAATCTAGTCCCTACTATAATATTATAGATGCGAAAGTAACTCTGTCTGTCTGTCTGTTACGCTTTCCTGCTTAAACCTCTCAACCGATTTTGATGAAATTTAGTATAAATATACGTTGAATCTCAAGAACGGACATAGGCTACTTTTTATTAGAAAATAAGGGGGGGATGGGGGTAATACCACCTTTGAAAGATTATATGGAAAAATGTTTATTTTTGAAGTTAGAGATATGAAATTTGGCACAAATATAGCTCGAAACTTGGATTAAAATATAGACTACTTTTTGTTTCGAATATTAGGGGAGAAAGGGGTAAAACCGACCATGAAAGGATGTAGTCCACGCGAACGAAGTCACGGGCACAGCTAGTTATTAATAAATTGGAGGTATCCAACTCTTAAAAAAATAAGTTTATTCGAATCTTTTTGATAACAAACGAAATATAAACTGATTAGTAGTTAAATTTTTTAATTGAAGTTAAAAGACTTTTAAATATTAATATTATAATTGTAAGTAGATACTTGTTTCACCCAAAATGGGTGTGGTAACGTTAGATCCTTCTTTAATGAATTAATCAAACCAAACTACCGCTTAATCTAAAACCGATGTTCGACTAGAAGCTTAGATCAACTGGCCAATTTCGTGTAACACAACACGATATGTTTGCACCATTAAATCAACAATAGCTTGCAAATTTGATCTAGATTGCCTAACCGGTCAATTTAATAAACAAGCGTAGTCAATCGTAGAATAGGCAGAAATAGAGCGTAAGTTGCTTTGGCTGTGAACTGACGCATGTTACTTAGATAATGGTACAAGATTTAAGCTTGAAGCGATCAATATAATAATAATTCAATTTGTTATTATTATATATGTGCCGGAGCACTCTGTATTGCTGGATTGGCCCGAAGCGGTCAGTACGACGGGATAGGGAGGCAGAGAGGGGGCAAATAATACTCGTTTTACGAAACGTGAATTCGGCCCCCCTCTACGGTATCTGGCGACGCAACGCAACGCTATTTCTGACTGCGGTCGTTTCTGCCAGGCAGTCTGGCAGAGCTCCAGCAGGGTTTCCTCTTCTAGCAGGGTTTCTTCTTCTAGCAGGGTTTCTTCTTCTTGCAGAGTTTCTTCTTGGAGCGTAGAGCGAAGTGAAGCGTGCCGTGACTTTTTTTTTTTTTTTTTTTTTTTTTTTTTCCTACCTGACTTTCGATGATGGCTGCGAAGCCTTATCATCTTTACCGAGCTGTCGGGGGAGCGCTGATGGCTCTCACCCCTTTAATTTAAGTAACGACCGGAGGGCGCCCCCTAGCGGGGCTCGAACCTCGGCTCGGGCTGTTACTGGGACTTTGTACCCTAATGTACGTTTGGGGAGAAAAACGACCCGGCACGTGCCGGTAGCGTGAGAAGGACCCTACTGCTAAGGGAGGGCGCGGCGCTGGCCCCCGCCGGCGGGGGCGGAAAAGCGGACGGCGTGTTGTGTTTGATTGTGACGCGAGTTGTTCGGCCGTTGTCATGGCGACAGTGATTGGGTCGTCGGGGTCTAGGGGTACATGCCTAGGTCGACGTTTCCTACGGGGGACTACGAAAGGGAAGTAATTGCTAGCCGAAACCACAAGAGGATTCGGATGATGCGTAGCAGAGTCGAAATAACGCGTGCTACATTGCTTGAAGTACTGCGCTATAGTTGGCAGTCCCAAGTCAATGTGTAAATTGACGTTCCGCAGGTACCACGGGGCACCTGTGGCTTTGCGAATAAACTTATTCTGTACTGTTTGCAATCGCTTTATGTGCGTACGAGCCGCGTGCGCGAACACGACGCTAGCGTACGACATAATCGGGCGGATACAAGTTACGTAAATTCTCACCTTATTTCTAAGGGACAATTTACTTTTCTTGTTTAAGAGGCAGTGTAGTCTGCCTAGAGCGAACGCCGCTCGGTCCCTGACTGTTTTGATGTGACACTGAAATGTCAAACCTTTATCTAATGTTACCCCGAGATAGCGAACTTTCCGTTTCCAAGGGATCGGTCGTTCGAACATGGTGATCGGGGGATGAGGGGGTGGGAAGGGCGCGTGTCGGCTGAAAATGACGGCCGCGCTCTTGTCGGGATTTACTTCGATGCGCCATTTCCTAAACCACTCGCCCAGCGCGTCGGCGCACTTTTGGAGCGTACGGAGAATGGGCTCGATTTTATGTGACGTACAGTACATAGCTGTATCGTCCGCGAAAAGCGCGATATGCGCTCGTAGCGGAGAAGCTGTAAATGTAGGGATATCGCTAATGTATAGCGTAAACAGGATTGGGGAGAGCACAGAGCCTTGAGGGACTCCGGCGGTGAGGGGGTGGGGGGAGGATAGTACTCCCTCCATTCGATAGCGGAAAACGCGATTCGACAAAAAGTCTCGTATGATGAGCACGAGACGGTCCGGCACGTTTAGTTTGTACAGCTTAAATATTAAGCCGTCGTGCCAGACCTTGTCGAATGCTTTCGCCACATCGAAGAAAACTGCGCCCGTTTTGCGGGGGCGGCGACGGTTTAGGTTTTCAAGTACATGCTCGACAATGCGATGTACTTGTTGAACACAAGAGTGTTTGGCTCGAAAGCCGAATTGGGTATCGGGGATGAGCTTATGCTCATCTGAGAAATCTCTGAGCCTCGTATAAACGATACGCTCATAGAGTTTGCCTAATGTACATAGTAGGCTAATCGGTCTATAGCTGGAGGGCTCAGTTTTAGGTTTCCCGGGCTTGGGAATACCTATCACTATCGCCTCTTTCCACGATTGTGGGAAAATATTATTATCGAGTGCCGCATTGAAAATAGCGACAAGTAATGAAATGAGATGGGGCGGGAAGCGCTTAAGGACTTTATTAGTGATCCCATCACAGCCAGGGGCCTTGCGGGGATGGAGGTCCCTAATAATGGACTGAATTTCGTCGTTTGTGACCCGCTCAAGCGCGGGCGCGGTTGGCTGAAGGCCCACCCTGCGTTCGACCTCCGCCTCGACTGTTGCGAGGTGGTTTAGATCTACTGGCAGGGTGCTTGGTGAGCATTGAGACTCCAGGCTGTCGGCCAGACACTCTGACTTCTCCTCGTCATCGAAGGCGGGAGGGCCGTTTGGTCGGTTCAGTGGCGGGGTGGCCGCACTGTTGTCGGTTTTAAGCTTTCTAGCTAGTTGCCAGAAGGCGAGATGGTTGGGGTCCAGTTCGCCCAACAACTTATCCCACTGAGCTTCACGCAACTCTTGCATACGGCGCTTCACAGCACGCTGTAAAGTCCGCAGCCTAGCCCGATTCGTCTCAGTGGGGTAAGAGTCGTACGCCCTGACCGCGGCGTTTTTCTCCCTCAATAAGGCACGCGCATCCGCAGGCAGGTTCCAGCGGCGGTGAGCCGTCACTGGGACCCGCCGCGAACAGTCGCTAACGACTTTTTGCACGTGCCCCGTGAGAGAGTCGATCGCCGACAGTGTGTCCCCAACCGTAACTATTTGGTCCGGGATTTCGTCTAGGCGGGGAGCTGTGACAGACTTAAGGCTTTCGCCTAGCCTGACCCAGTCCACCTTGACTATGGGGGGGGGGTGGAATCCCCCCTTCCGGAGTACCCAATCTCGGAGCGAGCTCCATGATTACGGGTCTATGGTCTGAATCTAATTCATGAAACACTTCTATCGAACTCAACCTAAGGTTAACGTTCTTTAGAAGCGCTATGTCTAGGATATCGGGCCTACAGCCGACTCTAGCGGGGTAATGGGTGGGAGACATAGGTGCGACTATGTCGAAGTGTAATGATTGGGATAGCGCCTCAAGGCGTCTGCCTCGAGTGTTCGTAGTATGGCTACACCATGCGGAACTTTTTGCGTTTAGGTCGCCCGCAACTAAGACAGAGCTACCCAAACCCAAAAGCGCCTCCAAGTCGCTCTGAAGGAGCGTCTTGGGGTGTGCCCCTGAGTTGGTCGGCGAAAGATAAGCCGAGACCAAGAAGATCGGTTGATGGCCAGTCAGGCCCAGCCGACAGACCGAAGCCTCCATGTGAGTTAGGTTCGGTGTATCTATGGGCATACAGTACAGATATCGTTTATAATAAATGAGTGTGCCGCCTAGGGCAGAAGTCGTCCTATCGTTTCTAACTACGTTGTAGTTAGCAACTTTAGGATCACGGGTACCAGGCTTAAGGAACGTCTCCTGGACTAGAAGTACGTCCAGCTGGCGATCGACGAGAAAGGTGGCTATCTCAGCTTTTTGGGATGAAATCCCGTTAGCGTTAAAATAACCTAACCTTAGGCTCGTCGGCTTGACTCTGCTATTTTGGGGTGTATTATTCATATTTTGAATTTAAGTAATTTGTTGCCTAATTTCTGGCACTCAAAGGCTGCGCACACTAGGGCAGTGGGATCGCCCTGTGCACGTCTGAGAGAGTCAGCCGCGCGGGTGACTTCGTCATAGTTCATGTAAGCGATGAATCGCGAGACTAACTCGTGATCATCGCCGGAAGATGTCTGAGACGGCTGAGGAGGGGGGGGCGGTAAGCGCCGCGGGGAAACCGCTGGGGGCGGGGGCTGACTTACAGCCTGTTTGACCTGGGCTTTTTGTGTTAGCCACTGAGGGGCTAGAAGCGTAGGCGGTGGGCTTGCCTTAGCGGCAGCCTTCGCCAGAGGCGGGAAATCGGCCGGGGCCGGGGGGGGAGGGCGCGCGGTGCGCTTGGACGGGGCCTGCGGTCCGGCCGTCGTCCTAGGGCTCACCTTGCGGCTAGCCCGCGGAGCCTTCGGGCACCCGCGATAGTTCGCGGGGTGCCCGGACTCTCCGCAAAGCACGCAGCTCGGCGGCTCTGCGCACTGCGTCCTGTCCTTCGGACGGGAGCAGTCTGCCGTACCATGGTCCCCCAGGCACTTTACGCACCTGGGCTTGGCGCGGCAGTTGCGGGCGGAGTGCCCGTAAAGTTGGCAGCGGTGGCACTGCCCGATCGGTCCCTTTTTGAGCGGGGGCTCAACCGTAACTCCCGAGAGGGAGCACAGATTTTTAATATTAAATATGGCCTTGCCGTCGGCTGTGCGCTCAAGCACGGCAAGTACCATGTCGTAAGGCGAGGCCGTTTTGCCGCGGTGCATGCGATGCACCTCTAGGGCCGGGTAATTTTGGGCTTTGAGGTCCTTTAGGACCTCCGCCGCTGGGATTTCCTTCGGAACTCCGCGTATGACAACGCGTAGCTGTCGTTCCTCAGGAAGCGCATAGGTATGATACCCAATGCGCATGTCGTTTAGCATGGAGGTGAACCTCCTATGCTCCGACGAAGTCTGGAGTTGCACCTTGATACCCTGTTGGGTGGTGCGGGCGGACAAGTAGTTGATGCGCTCGACGGCGCATCTTTTGGTGACATCTAGCCACTTTTCCTTCTCCCTTACGTACAGGGGAGGAGGCTGTGGCTCGCGTCTGGGAGACGCGGGCGGCTCGTCGAAGCCGACAAAATTGTCGTCTAGGCGGCCGGCGGGGGGCGGGGTGGGGGGGGCGGGGGTCGGGCGCTTAGGCTTGGGTGCCTTAAGCGTGGACAAAGCGGCGGGCTTAGGGCCCGAGACGGGTGGGGCGGGGGCGCTTTTTGCCGACTTCGGCTTGCGCGCCCTCTTTCCCTTCGACCCCTGTACCAGGGTGAATTCGTCTGACGACGAGGACGATTCTGACTCGGAGTCAGTAGGGACTGGGGAGGGAGATTGTACCTCCATTTCTTGCTCGAGGGCGAGCGAAGACGGGCTCGGCTCGGGCGCCGAGTAGGGGACGGAAAGGGGTGAGGGGGGGGGGCGACTGAGTGCCCTCCTCGACCTCTTCCCTCATGGCGGCCCCCCTGATGAGGGCCATGAAAGCGTCGATCAATCCGGGGTCCCTTTCAAGAGCCCCGGTGATCTCCGCCAGAAAGGGGGCGAAGCGCGCCATAGCGCTCGACCGAACAAGAACTACTTTGCGAACTCTGATGTCGGTTCAAAAACGCGTTGCGTTCCACAGAAGAACCGACAAGAAACTGTGGCGGTCGCTCCTACTAAAGCCTACTACGCCCCGGGTAGGAGGGCCCGGGGGTGTGTGGGTATTCGTTCACCTCCCCACCGGGGTAGGTGGGAAGGGTGTGTCCTATGGTGTGCCCTAAGCTGTGATACCCTTCGCCAATCTCAATGTGCGAAGGGTTGCTATCAGCCCCGAGTACCGAGGGTGGCTTCGGACCGGAGTCCTAGGCGCCCAAACAGTACCCGAGGAATGGGAGTGAGGGAAAGGGTAAGGTAGGGAGGGCGATGGTTACCGTCGACTAGGAGATCCCCCAAGGCCGGTGGTGGTAACCCCGTCCGCGTAACTGCTTTGCCCTGAGGGGGCGCAGCGAGTGTCACGGGTCAACACTCCGATCGGCTTCGTTGGCACCGTTAGGTATCCACCGATCGACCACGTAAAACAGTGGATTTGAGAACGCGCGAACTCTCTCTCAGTGCGAACCCAAAACAAGAAACACAAGCCGCAATTTGTTTTAATAAAAACAAACCACGACTTATCGGGGGGACGGTCGGCGGGGCGACCGTAAGAAATATTACGAGTCTCGAAAGAGACAGCGCAATACGTAAGAGCGAGACACAATGAGCGAGCGAGCGTACGTGCGCACGGTTCGAAAGCTCAGAGCGGAATCTTGCGTGCCGTGACTGAGCTCGCTCGCACTTATATCTTGCGTTCCGTGAGTGCAACTAGCGCCTATCGGGAGGAGCAGTTTCATACCCCGTGCGAATTTGGGGTATGAGCGAGACCTATAGTGTGCGAGCGAGACAGTCCTATATGATTGCGTTGCCCCGAGCAATACCGCAGAGAGGAGTCGGTCTTTATTAGAAAAAGGAAATAAACAATAACAAAGTATTTACAAATAACTAAAACTAGTGCCTATCTATCTATTAAGGGTAATTAAACAAAAAACGAAAACAAGGTTTATTTTTGGCTATGTACAATAAATGATCAATGACTAGTGCCGTCCTGTACAATATAACATCTATTTTCACAATCAATACGAACAAGTTAACAAATTTTACTGACCCCAACACTAGACTGAGCCTGTCCAGTAGAGAGCACGGATATACGATACGCTTATTTAAAATATTTACAAAATATGCTATTTAAAAGAGGTAGGGCATAGGGATTTATAGCTCGTATCCTTACAGAAGACCGCAGCCAAATAACAATAACTTCTGTGTTGTTGTGTTCCTGCGTGTAAGTAAGGTTTCCAGAGCTCCTGGGGGTTACTTCATAGTAGTAGCAGGGGTCAAGCCTTCAAGGTAAACGCGACAAGTCCAGTGACAGATTTATTAGGCTTTACTTGTCGCGCTTCAGCTAGGAACGCATTACGATCAATCTTGAAGTGTAATATAAAAAAAGGAATTTTTTTTGGACGTGTCTTTGCAGGGCCTTTATCTGTATCTGTGTCCAATCAGAAAGTTTTTAGGATTTAGACGAAAAGTCACTAGGAGACGAAGCCTTATAAGAACTCTTTGTAGTTTGTTTGTCAAAGCCTATTACCAGATCTCTTGTAATAGAAAAGATCAAGATTTTAGGCTAACAGGATGAAAGGGGATTAAAAGTTTCGATTAATTTATTTTTTCATTGGACCATGAAACATCTTTCACTGTCTTAATTGACAATATGCTAAGTGAACAGTATTATAATAGGCCGTCGTAAATGTTAACTAATAAACAGTATTTAATATTGGCATGTGTTATTCGTATGATAAAATTTGTATTTTCTGACAGTAAAGATCTTAGAAAAAAAATGTATATATATCGAATTGAGAACCTCCTCCTTTTTTTTGAAGTCGGTTAAAAATGAAAATAAAATAGTGTGCCTTTTTTATCAAACTATAGCCTTAGTGTGGGATGCGACATGTGTAGACACACTGGCACCGTCGCATCTCCCAGGGACTATTAGGAGCGCTGGCGCAGCAGCAGAGGCGGCTGAAAAACTGAAAAGCACAAAATGTAACGAAATAAAATATATATAATTTTGTGGCTTTTGATATTTGGAAACTGGTATATATGTCACCGTAAGATTATAAAAACCGTTAGATTATAATCTATCTCGCGAGATTGTAAACTGTCGACAGATTGTTAACCGTAACATTATGATTGCAATTTAACGCATTATTTTTCGCTATATTCTAATCTTTCGACGGGAATCGGTCAAATTGTGAACTGACGTAGAACTAAATGCATCTCGCGCGCTGATTGGTTGAGAGTTATGTGACCCCCGCCGCCCCGTCATTCGCCATATTTGTTTGTTATTTCGTTTGTTGTCTTAATACTATTAATTTATGGTATGTTTAAAGGACTAAATGTTTTTTATAAGAGTTTCTTAAACTTTTCCAATTTTAATTTGTGTTAAAAGACAAGATATTTTTTTCATTTTATTGTAATTTTCAAATAAAATTTTGACTCTTAGAAGAATAAATATTTCAGTACAATTATTTCTCAACGTATGTCAGTATTATTGATTACCTACTAAATAGTAAATAAATAATTGAAGATTTTTTGAAGTGCATTTATTTTATTTAAACTATATCTCGATTTCTTTAAATAAAAGAAATGATTTGAAATTAAAATTCAATATTTCATTCCTAACCTTACGGGGGCATAGAAAGGCTGGTCGTGATTGGTCGCTCATACAATAAACCGACCAATCAGGAAGAGCTTTCGGACAGTTAACAGTTTGACGTGGGACAGATTGTAATTTAACGGTTTCACTTCAATAGATTACAATAAAGCCAAAAATAATGCGTTTAATTGCAATCCTAAGTTACGGTTCACAATCTGTCGACAGTTTACAATCTCGCGAGATGGATTCGTAATCTTACGATTTTTACAATCTTACGGTGACATATATAATATAAGAAAAGGGCGTACCCTAATTTTTAAATTTGGAGAATGAATAATATTAAACGCGTTCAAAATGGTATCCGATACAAAAAAGACCGCGGCATCTTAATTATTTCATCAACTTCCAAAAATTGTAGACGCTAAGTAGTTGCTAATGATTATACAAGGAACCGAATCACGTTTTTCTTCTAACGTTTTGAATATTAATCCCTGTTTTGTTGGCAAGTAATAAAAAATACTTTGAATTTCATTATTAAAAGTTTGCGACGGATGAATTTTTCGAGCTCAATCAAGAAGAGGCGTACTGCCAACTTTACTTTTACTTAATTATTACTTGGTCTCAATTTTTCGACCTTTAACGTTTCTTTGCGCGTATTTTTTCCCCCTGAGACTTTGCTTTGGATAAAAGAAGCGAAATTATTTTACTGGCTAGACAACGCAATGATATTGATTTTAATATAGGTACCGATTGATGTTAAAGCTATTCCTATCTGCTCTGGAATTATAAACATACATTTTATTGTTTTATTTTAGTTTCATAAACCATTCATAGTTAAAGGTTTAACTATGAAACCTGCCTCTACCAAAAAGCCTCCTTCCGTAAAAGGTACGTTATGTAGAATTTCCATTAACCTTTCCTTTTTTTAAGATCATTAAGCTAGGGGTTCGACTAACACTCAATACAAATCTTTAAACACTTACACTTCGATATAAATTCTTATGATGATGACATGAGGGCATAGAAATATTCGAAGTGTGTTAAAGGTGATCTACTAGTCTGACGTGCATTTTATGAATAGACATCATCATTTTGTATACACCTCAGTACCTTTTCACGTAATTAGTACGTCAGTTAAATAGTTAATATTAGAAGTGACATAAGCTAAAGATGCTGACATAATTTTTTAAAACCTGAAGGTTTACCTAAATGTAAGCAAAGCTTAGAAACATACCATAAACATTACGGAACTTACAGGATAACAATCACTTTTGTGTTGTTGTGTTCCTGCGTGTGAATAAGGTTTCCAGAGCTCCAGTAACAGATTTATTATGCTGCACTTGTCGTCCTTAAGCTAAGACCTCATTACCACTTAACATCAGGTGGTATAAGAATATTGAGATCAATATTGGAGCGTAGGTAATATAAAAAAAATTGAAAAACGAGTCCTATATGTTCCGCCTTACGTGAAAAAGTAATACGGAGGTATCTAAGTAAATCCAGACACTTCAGTAACACAAGTTTAGTTTTACACTTCAGCATTCCCTGTTGATTTGATGTTCACTTCCAAATCCAACTTCGCTATCATAGATTAATGTTTTTAAATTGTACAGAATCATCACACATGACGTCAATATTGTAATATACCTAATTGTTTGCAAAAATACAAATGTCATTAATCAATTTTCCTAATTTTTATTTGCCGTCATTTCCGGATTCTTGTCACAAGCACGTCATGGTGTTTTATTCTTTTTTTTTTTGCTTACCATTCTTACGTTTGATCTCAATATCGCTTGATGGTTGGCAAAGATAGGCCTAAGATAGTACGCGTTTGCTTAGAATATATCATATCCAGAATATCCGTTACGTTCCGGAAAAATCGACCTTGGCAGAGTTCCACTCTTAGCCGTTCGAATAATGAAATAAGAAGTAAACCAGTTAAGAAGTTATAGAGGAATATCTCATTACAAAAAAATGGTGAAACTGCATGCGGGGCCAAGACATTCGGTGATGGAAAGAGAAAGGGATATCAAACTATGCAAAACGTCAGCATACTCTCTGAAATGTAACTGCTATATGAGACAAATCACTTCACGATGAACTGCATGGTTAATCTAGTCATAGAAGTCATTTGATGGCTTGACACTATTTGACAGTAAGTTTGGTACATTTAGCCCAAGCGGTTCCTTCTTTTTTTTGCTAGGTATTCTCAAAACGTCGGAAAATGATTCGAATTAGGAGCTATTTTTTTTTTTCTTGACATAAACAATTGAACAGAGACAAAAATCGTTTTTATGGCAGCACTGAAGCTAAAAGCTCAAAAAGTAAATCGTGTAAATATTATATAAGTTTAACCTCATCTTAACCTTATTTTTGATATTTTTAACCGAGAAGATTAGAAGAAGAAAAAGAAAAAAATAAAAACTATAGAATCGATTGATTTAAGAAGGATGCTGGCTTCATTTAAATTTTAAAACGATCTCGTCCATTTTGAATTCAATGACGTTCTAGTGATGAATGAAACAATATTTTGACTGTATTCCAATTTCACATACGAAGGACCTTCGCTTGATGATTTAGAAAAACAACTTGATGGATTGTATGTTAATACCTAAATAATGTTTCAGGAAACGCAAGTTGTGGTTATTTCATTCAGTGTGACCCTCGAAAAGTCTGACTTAAGCTTAATTAATTATTTGTATCTCTATATCCTACTTTATGACAGCATAAAACCATCAATAAGACAATTAAAAATAATGGGGATTAAAAAGTGTTCCTTTATTATTCTTTAACTTCGTTAAAACACATTTTGAAAAGACGCTGAGTCCATCAATAATTTTACTGTAAATTCTAAAACAGTTTATAAACAATAAAATCTTTAACTTATCGTTAACAAACTACTAGTTTATTAACCAACCGCTTCGCCCCTAAGCTGATAGGTACATTCCATGATAAAAATACGTTCACTTGCTTCACGAAGATATTTCAGGATCACCTAATTTTACTAAACGATTCTTAAAATTGTTCATAAATCTTTTATAAATGTAAATGAGAGATAAGTTGAAATGAAAGAGTTCGGCATTTAATATAAAATAAGGTCAAACTAGCGATGGATCCTTCTTTCTTATGTTTGACCTTATTTTGAGGTCCTTCTTACTCGGACATCAATTCACTTACTGCTTTTTAATATTGTGAATTTAACAATACAACACTTGATCACGCGTAAAGAATGTTTAATTAATAAAAGAAGTGGTATTGCGTAGTAGGGTGAACATCATATTTCAGAAACGAAATCTACATAGTTGTTTTTTTATAATATCCTTTAAGAGACCATACGTAATGCATAGTATGTTATTTATTACAAAAAGTAGTTATGTATAGAACATAACATATTAGGAGCGACAACCAAAGCTAACAGTCAAAAGGAGCCGCACAGCAGATCCGGTGCTGGGACCGGAGACGCCAGGCGTGGGGTCCGTTACCTCTGTCCTGTCAGGTGGCCTGACACTCTCCAGCTGCGTCTTGGGCGGCGAGTTGGGCCGCTTGGCGGTAGGCGCTGTGGGGGAGCCTGTGTAGAATCCGCAAGGAATCCCGACCCCACCTTAACTGCGCAGCGTTGGCCACCGAGGGGGTTTTAGTTGGTGTGAGCTCGACACACCACTCTCTGTTCCACGCAGAAAGTGACGGTGCGGTAGGCATTTCTCCGTCGACAAAAAGAAAAAAAGGGCTTTGAAGTTGTTTAATATATTATTGTATGGTACAAAATAAAATAGGTAGGTAATTGGTTGGTTCTTAGAATTGCGCTCTTGTAATTACCTCTAATCAAAGTAGGCAGGTAACGAATACAGCTACTATATGCAACATTGTTAGTCTGTGAGAAAATTACGTTTATGCGTTGTTGCTCCGAAATTTCAGTTCTCCGTATACTGAGGTTTGACTTTAAATTGAATTAAGCCTTGCTTACAGATCAAGAATCAAGTTTGTTTGGAACCATGTTTATGTGATATTAGTTTAAACACACTGCATGGATTGGTTGGATAATTGAAACATACATTATATTAATGAAGTCAGTTGTTATTAAATAATTTGAAGAGTTGATACTGATTTTTTTTTTAATAAATACCTCACCTTAATTTCTCGGGAAATAATTAAACATATAGTTAAACTTTTATTCTCATGAATCCAGAAAAGATTACAAAACTATAAATGTATGTGTAATGTCATTTTAACTTCCAAAAGTCTATACTTTAAACTCCTATTTAAGTTAAGACCTATGTCTTAACTTAAATAGGAGTTTAAAAAAATCCATAGATTACTATTCAAAATAAGACACATGTAATCGCTCTCTAGTATCTAAGAACCAAAAAAGAATTAAAAATATATTTTTTTCTAGTCACAGTAATAAACTTAAGGTACACAGTAATTTAGCTTATCTAAATCGCCAAACACCCGGCTAATAGCTCCCCCGATTCCAACGGAGAAAGAACCGTGATCAATACGGATGTAATGTGCCAACGTAACTTCGTATTAATTTTATTGGAGCGATAAAATAATAATAATTCAGCGCGATGGCATGACCAGAAATAATATCTTCGAGCATAAAACAAAGGGAAAGTAATGACCTCCCATTCTTTCAGCAATATTGGGGAAATTTGCGAGGTGTGGCCCCGGCCGTAAGTATCAAGTCGTGACCGGAATATTCTAACCATCGAATTAAATTAGTCCTCAATTTCATTTTTAATCAACTGGAGTGGGGGGCAGCTGAACGGCTGAATTAAGGGCGTTTAGTTGATACTAATAGGGGCTGCCATCTCGTGGGATACGTTTTGATTTCAGTTTTTGCGAAGCAAGTGTTTGGGTTGCATACTAATTGGTCTCGAAGTTATAGATAGACTGTAAAGAAGATTCAAACTTAATAGTCTTTCGTCTTTAACTATAGGAAAATTTAGGAGAACTCGGTGATAGAATACTTACTTGTTCAAAAAGCAGAAAGAAATTGTACCTACGTAAAATTTGCTTCAATTGCTTGCGTTTGCTTTAATCAGACTTATGAAATAAATTAAATGCTATTTACATGACAAACTTTAAAATATAAATTTGAAACATCAATGGCATCTAAAACTGTTGCTGGCACTGTGTGAGAAACATTCAATTAAAACTATTACTTCAACGTTTCTGAATAAAATGTCATCACATTCTTAGAAAAAAATTCGTCTGTTACAATAATGATGATCACATTTCCAAGCCCTGTTAAAAATATCCGTGACATGTTTTGTATTACACGGGCTCCAGGGCTTAAACATCGATCTTTATAAATTTTCAAGTTTTATTCTGATAGAAACATTCCTGTTCCTATTTAAAAAAAATACTCTATGCCCCAAATTCCTATAATATTTTCCCTAGTGTATACCAATATATATACGACCCTTAACAGGACCCTATAATTCAACGAGGCCAATAACCGGACGTGCGCCGCTAAACGACACCTAACGCCTGTTATTGGCACCCCAGGTGTTGTTAAATATTAGGGATCGCCTGAAATATTAGCGGGATTTCCTGTATGGATTACACGATCTTTTAGGCATGCCTGGCTGGTGAAGTTCGAATAATCACAGTTGAATTTAATTTCAAACAGCGCATACGAAAAAAAAAATATTTTAAATGTCTTCTGACTTCTGACAGAACACATTAACGTTGATTATTATACATTAGCGATGATTGACGTTTCACGTTAGTGTAGCCACGACTTATAATCTAACAGTGTGGCTACTTACTTTACTACCAACGTTGAAAATTATCGCAATAATAATCGCTATGATTGGTATTGACGTTTCCTGTAAGTGTGGGTCTAGCATTATACTCTAATCTCGAAACATAGTCATATCACTTCCCGAGTTATGTGGATGCACAAATGAGATACACGCAAGGAGAAATAATGGTATTATGTTGTTTATTAAATGGAAACTTAGCAACACCTTAACGATGCCGATGTCTAATATAAATTTTAAGACATTCGCGTTCCATTTTAAGCATTTAAAATAATTTAACGGGTCAAAACGCTAGAGTCAGCTCGTCACCACGGTTGGTGCAACCTAACCGAAAAGTCGGGCAGTAAGTAGTTCGTATTAAGTACTAAACAAAAATGTCGCGTTTTGACCCGTTAAATTATTTTAGATGCCAATGTCTGCCATTGTCACGTGTTAATTGATATAATGTTAAGACTGAACACGTGTTGTATGTGTTTTATCCCTCTCTATGGAAATTGTGAAGGCTATGTGATGGTTTCAAGATACAATTAAGATTTAAGCATGTTGTCCATACGACGAGTAAATTAACATTTGATGCGCATTAGGATTTATTTATTTATTTACTTACATCAACTTGCGACTATCTTTACGCGTAATTTAAACGAAAGCGATAGCTAAGCAATACTACGTCTAATCTAATAATTAATTTAGTAACTTACGCTACCTACTAAGAGTCACTCTTGCGAATTCACTCATGGTACACTAGAACATGTCCACTGTTTCATGGACTAGATTAACAGTTCGCATAATCCGAACAAGTTTCGCATTAATACCTCTGAATTTAAGTTCACTGACTGCGTTTCTGGTAAAAAGCAAACGTTATTTATAGACTTATCAACGTACAGGTCAAAAACTGAACGTATTGGGGGCACAAGTAGTTGTTTTTAAGAGGTCCGCTAACAAAATTCACCATTTAAATGAATGGAACTAGAAATTGTAATACCACTCTTATTTTGCACGACTTACCCTTATAAACATTAATATTGCATTAGAAAGAAACAAAAACAAGGTCCCAACAATACGAAAAAAATTAACGAAACCAGGAGCCAACGCCCTTTCTTAGTAAATATGTTTCATTTCATGTTAAATATAAGTTTTTGGCATTTTGCGGGCATTGAAAGTACTATACCGACATTCACTAATTTGATTTTTTAAATCTCTAAAATTAATCAAGTCTATCTTTGTTGGTTCTCAACCCTATCAAAAATGTAAGTTAATTAAAAACGGTAACTTTTTTTATTCAGATATAAAAATAATATTGACTAACCGGAGTAATTTGAATTAATATGAAAGCAAAAGCATACTTATTAACACATACCCGATTAATAAAATAATTGAGATCGAAAACGATCACAGGCACAGAATTTGACACAAAATCCCAAAACTTGTAAACCAAAATCTTCTAAAACTGCATTCAAAAGAGAAACAGCTTTAATTATAAGCCGGTATGCGAGTTAAAAAGACCGCGAGGGGAGCTAAAATTAACACAAAATCTGATGCTAAACGCGGAGTGGTCTTTTTTCTTGACAAAATGAAAAGAAATAATTAAGAGGGGAGACGAAGCGAAGCCACTCAGTGTAATAAAACACTCTCAGCTGACTGACGAGTTTCAATACGACGCCGATATATTACTAGGACAGCGTTGCCAGAAAGTGGCAATCGTTACAATTTTTGTTCCTTTTTCACTGACGCAGATGTACCAATAAAACAATAAAAAAACATTGTTTGCACCAATGAAAGCAACTTGAATGCGTTTACTTTAAAAATAGGAAGACGTTTAAAATAATATTAGAAAGTTATTCTATTACTTTGTACAAAATTTACATTGGAAAGAAATAAAAAAAAAACTTTAATTTAATGTGAACCAACCACATCATACAACATTTCTGAGTGAAATGACACTGATAACATTTTAATAATTTTTTATGATTTTAATGGTGCTTTTCTCCGCTTTAGCGAACTTTAAATATTTAAAAGAATTTTAGAAGAAACAGAAAATTTTCATGTCCCCTTGCATTATCATTTTCTGTAAAATGTTGATAACATGTTATATTTTTCAAAAAATATTTTTTAATCCATTGAATCTGCACAAAATCAAATTATTTGTTTAATGAATTGGAATTACAGAATTACATGTTCAGTGCTACGATACTAACAGATAAAGCGTGCTCAGTAAACACTCATACCAAACATGACATAGAAAAGTAAAACTTGTATGTGACACAGGTCATAAACACGTCAGTATATTTATCGTGTTATGATATTTTGAATACCTATAGGTAAGGTACCTAATATAAAATTAAAAAAAAATGTCATAATTAATATTGTTTACACGGCCGTACCAATTTTTCGTCATTTACATTTAAACCTAAAGTAAATATTACCTCGACCTAAAGTAAATATTTTGCACAATAAAGTGCATCAATCTAGATAGATATATAATAAGAAAAAGAATATAATAGATATCTATTATATTTTGCTACTATATACTGGCAACATTGCTTGGACAGTCGGAATTTTTAAGCTTCGTGCTAATGAGTGGGAGCACCTGTGACATGGATTTGAATTGTTAAGATTTTTCGGGATTCATTTGACAAGGGTGTGGAGTGAGAAATTACTTTTTTAAACTTCCGGCATCGTTTTAGGAAATAAATATTGTGAAAATACTTAACGGATGCTTGGAGTTAGAAGTGAAAATCTTAATGAGGATAATAAATTGATAAAAAACAATGATTTAAATAAGATAAGGCAATTTCTGCCCCAAAAACTATTTAAAATTTACGAAGGTACAGATCAGCAAAGTTTAGTAGAGGGGTGTGTTTTTAATTAGTTAAAACTGTACGAAACAGTGACGTCGCACCCAATTTGTACAACATTTATCCTATACTTTTTGGTAATCTAATTATTGGATCCATCATTTTAAATCAGTAGTTAATTTTATAATAGACATACAAATAAACAAATCATTTATTACATCCATGAGAATAAGTACTTCATGATACCCACTTGGGTATAGCAAATGATTATTAATTTACAACTTTTAGTTGCATAATACGAGTGGTTCGAATGTGAAACAACTCATAAATGTGTAATTAATTATTTTATGTTACATTTATCTTCAAAATATTCGGTGAAGCCATAACTTTTACTAGCATTTTACTAAAGTTTTTAATAAATATTTTAGGGTTTTCTTCATTTTTAATACTAGGTGGTATTGGTTTAGTAGTTGGTGGTAGGTGGTATAGTTTATATATGGACTTTTTCTATACATTTCAATTCTGATGGACGGCAAAGCTAGTTTCCCTATTTGTTCTTTCATTTCTTCTTAAGGATTTTTCAAAACACCATGGGTTTTTTTAATAAACTTACATCACAAGTAAGTATAAACCTGTACCAGTGAGCTACTGAACTGGTCATGGTCATCATTTATATTTCATCTGTCCGGTAGATACCAGAAGATACAAAAACAACTTGTAAGCGTTTCCAACTCTAAGTGCTGGGATGGGAATTTCATTTGTGAAGCGCTTCCATTACCAGCCATTTAACTTCGCCCGTTAAACTTCGGCGTAAGCAAAATTAGGGGCCGGCGGTTTCGTCTTGCGCCCACTTTGGAATGCGGTGAGATATACCTGGATCGAATTGTTCTTTACTGGGTATCAATTGAAATTCAGGATAAGTGATGACTAAACTTTACTACTTATGAAAGGCAAACATCGATTTGCATGTTACGGAATACGTCTTAAAATGCAGTTTGAGCGATTGCGTAATAAAGTTTCTTTTTAATCAACAATTCTGTGTATTGGTAACATACATCTGGTATTCATATTACTTCAGCCACAACTTTTGGTAAGATTTCATTTATAACACAATATTAAAGCGAATGCGTAAATCAAAGCAGTTCGACTGTATCTTCTTAGGCAATCTGCTATAATTTATTTTAGCAAGGTATATCAACAACTGTAAAGTTCAATAAAAGATTTAAAATAAGTTCAACAGCACGACAAGGTAAACACGTGTAGTTTTATATAAGGTCTTATATGCAGAACAGAACGTGGTGCAAAGTCTAAAGTGTAGGTACGGTATCTTTCACACTCTAGTATAACTCGAACTTCACCAGTTTTTTTTCCAGCCAGCTGACCTGTAGATCAACTAGAGAGGGTTACCGCTTAACCTTTCAAACCCCTTTGACGCATTAGGTACGTCTAGAAACAATGATATATAGTGTCTTCAGGGTTTGTGAAAAATTAAACACTACATGCGTACACGTACGTACAATTGTGCACCATTGTAGTATTTATAAAATACTAGCTGTGCCCGCGACTTCGTTCGCGTGGACTACATCCTTTCACGGTCGGTTTTACCCCTTTCTCCCCTAATAATCGAAACAAAAAGTAGTCTATATTTTTATCCAAGTTTCGAGCTATATTTGTGCCAAATTTCATATCTCTAACTTCAAAAATAAACATTTTTCCATATAAACTTTCAAAGGTAGTATTACCCCCCTCCCCCCTCTTATTTTCTAATAAAAAGTAGCCTATGTCCGTTCTTGAGATTCAGCGTATACCTATACCAAATTTCATCAAAATCGGTTGAGAGTTTTAAGCAGGAAAGCGTAACAGACAGACAGACAGACAGACAGAGTTACTTGCGCATTTATATTATAAGTAGGGATTGAAGTGGAAATGGGCTCCAATTATAGACAGACAAGTTGAGAAGATTCAAGGAAAACAAAAACCTTGATTTTGTATACCCCGAGCTATTAATGTTATGTGTTAGAGCTTCGATTCTCACATATTACAAGTATTTAACGTTTTAACAAAAGTTGTCATCTTTTATATTAAATTTCAATAAGCTCACTATCCTAACACTTTAGGATTGTGTAACTCGATAAAGTGATTAAGTTCTTAAATGTTCAAAATGGAAGTCCAAAAAAAACTTAATCCTTCATCTAGTTAAGAAAGAGAACAGAATCAAACTCGTAAACTTTGTTAGGTTCCATCCGCACAAGCGAGTTTTTGTTCATACAAAGTTCTTTCAAGCAAATAGTCTCTACAGATTAGTGATTGCGGTCGTTAATTTACCAGCTCCAAGGGAAGAACTAAACGACTTCCGCAATTGTTATCTGTCTTAAATGTTCCGTTCAAACTGCAATTGAATCTGGAGAATGGAATCGGACCGGTCTTTGTGTGCTCTTTGTTTTTTTGCCAACTTTAAACTTCTCGGTTGAAAAGGGTTCGGGATTATTTATATATTTTAGTCAGAGATCACTTACTAAGATAAAAAAGACACACCATCGCTGAGGCTATCGCAAGAGAATTCAGTGTGTCAACTGTAGAACGAAATTGATTATAAAAATATATGCCCAGAATCTAACTTGTAACGTCTACTTTTCACAATCGATTTTATTTTTATAGGACTTTACGCCGTACTAAAATACTTTTCAGAATGTACAGAGAGTGTTTTGGTCCAATCTTGTCACCCTGAGGCAATTTGTTGTACACATACATTTTTATCTTAATTGTGTCTTTCTGAAGTGTAGTAAGTGGTGAAGATGTTTCGAGCGTGTATTTTAACCATTTAAATCTGTAATTTAATAAAGTTTACAAACCAAAACCATCTGGTTTCTGTAGCCAAGACGACTTAAAGTATAAGATTGTTGAGTTACGCCAAATCCAGATTATGACATCCTCAGCGTTTTAAAGTAAAACTGTTTCAGAGGAATTCCTGACCACGCTTTGATGCTCCGGTTGCGAAATAAGCTCTCTTAAGTTTTTTCTTAAGGAACTTTTGTTAGTTTTTATTATTAGAGAACAATACGATAGTAATATAGTTCGATAATTAACCATCTTCCAAATTCATAAGCTCGCTGATTTAAAATCCAATGCGTGTTGGCTTCCCATTTTTTTAAGTTTCTTATTTTTTGAAAATCGTTTTTTATGGACCTCTTTCATATCGCATTCAATTCATATTTAAGTATATTGCTACAAAATTATTTTAAATATATACCTTTTTTGTTTAATATCAGTTAATATTTTTTGTTTTGTTCTTACTGATTTTTTTTATTTTTTGTTCAGTTTTTTTTTCTGATAAGAAAAATTGCTGATAGAAAAACTGCATTATACTACTATACAAATAAATTTTAAATATAAAACGATAATTTCCAAATTTAAGTTCCTTGAAATTCTGATGTCCTTAATATATCATATTGATTTTTATTTAGCACTAGCTGTGCCCGCGATGCGCTGTCTCCCTTAATATTCGAAACAAAAAGTAGAACATATTTAAATCCAAATCTCGAGCAACATTTGTGCCAAACTTCATATCTCTAACTGAGAAAATAAAAATTTTCTCATATGAGCATGCAAGGGTGGTATTAACCCTATTCCCCCTATTTTTAATACAAAAAGTAGCCTTTACTAAATTGCATCAAAATCTTTTCAGTGGTTTAGGCGTGAAAGCCATGTCTGTTTGACAGACACACGGTGCTACTTTCGCATGGTTTATACATATTGTTTGATTTGTGAAGTAATAGACAGATAAATTATAAATGTTTTCATTGAAGATTTCGTTCCAATCAATATTTATAGTAAACATGAAACATCCAAATTTAGAATAACTTGTTACGCTATGGCGACACAAGAGAATCGCTGATCAAGCATAACCCTCATTTTAAGGATATATTACAACAGCGGGCACGGGGTGCTGACTCCGCGCAACGTGCCTCATAGATGTCAACACGGGGGCCGCCGCCAAAATTCGCACCACTGTGATTCCAACATCAAATCCGGTCATCCGCGTTTTAGATGAAATAATTGTATTTCTTTATTAATAAATTAATTTTAAGAAAATTCGTTTTTTTTGTATTCATCGGCTGCACCTTTCGTAAATAACTTAACATCCCTCAACAAAACAAAGCAACTCAACAAGTACACAGAGCAAACTTCTCCACAAATACGCAACTGATACCGGCTGGTCATTCCTGTATTGCATTGTCATAGTTTAAATAACACTCGATAGTAATTTCATAAAACAAAGATACAGTCTGCTATTTATAGCACACTAGATATTAGCTAATGGACTGTTCATGCGATAAGGCCTCGGTTAAGGTGGAGAAATGAACGGGATATTCCAGTATTATCATAATCGTATGAAGATTTATGCCCGAATATGGAATACCTTTCGTACTAGGCACAGCGTAGAATAATATTAGACTTGGAATACTTAGCTTAGCTCGTCTCAACAAATTGGTAGTCAGAGTATTTAATTATGTAAATAGGTCATCCTAATATATAAAAACCGGCCAAAAGCGTGTCGGGCCACGCTCAGTGTAGGGTTCCGTAGTTTTCAGTGCATCACAATTCTTAAGTATCCTTAAATTACAACTTTAGTTAAAAAAATATTTTTTCAAAAATTTCAAAAACTATTAAACCCATCAGGTTCAAAATAATTTTCCTAGAAAGCCTTTATGCAGTTCTATATTCTAGATTTTTTTTTATACTTTTTTAACTTATGGTTCAAAAGTAAGAGGACACAATTTTGTTTTTTTTTTTTCTTTTGGAGCGATTATTTCCCAAATCGGGGATTGAAATTAAAAAAAATCACTCCCCAATTTACGTGTAGGGGAGGTACCCTAAAAAAACATTTTTTTTATTTTTTATTTTTTACTTTGTTGACGTGATTAATATACATATTTGTACCAAATTTCAGTTTTCTAGTGCAAACGGTTTCTGAGATTATCCTCGGATGGACAGACAGACAGACAGGCATGGCGAAACTATAAGGGTTCCTAGTTGACTACGGAACCCTAAAAATGAATCACTATTTCCCTTGGTCACGCCATCACGCGTGAACGGCTGGCCCGATTTCACTTCTTTATTTTTTGTTATGTTTGTTATTATCAGGAGAAGGGCGTCTACTCTTGAAAACGAAATATGTCGGATCCGATGACGTTTAGTATTTTTTATTGCTCATTATCGCAACTAACACACTTCGAATGCGAATAAAGCGTTATCAAAAAACAAAATATTATTTATACAAATCAAAAATCACGTTTTAATTCCTTAACTTTTGATGAATCTTCAAAAACGAAACCTTTCGTTTGTTCGTTTCGTTTTCAAGAGTAGACACCAAGGTTCTTATGAACGAAAAAATTAACAAATATACAGGAATATTTTTTAATTACCAGAAAAAAATTAACCACAGTATCAGTATCAGTTACTTATTACATTTATGTATTTATAAATAAAAAAACGGACCTAGTAATTTATCTCTTTAAAACATAAAAATAGCAGGCAATCTATCATTTTACTACGACTAGCGCGCATCAATACTACGTTTTCATTGAATATTCGCATCGTTTCCCTGTTTACGCACACACACTCATAACGCGGGTGTGTGGCGGGGGAGACGCAGCGGGCGGGGGCGCAACCCCTCAACACCTGCGCCCGCGCAACCTACTAGTTTCGTCTTGACCGTTGACCGTGACCTACTTAACGTCACATGACACGCGCGCGCGAAATTAATCACTGGACTGAGAATTATTTCTTGTGGCCCAGGCCACACGGTTCGTTTTACGTGAGCAGACATGCTCAAGGACGAGGAAGACCGGCGCTCTCACAACACTTGTACGACGACGTGTTTGCGTACTTCGAAGAAGACCCGCGAGGAAGCACTAATGATGCCGCTCGTCAGTTTGGCATATGCTCAGTACTCCGCCTGGAAAATAATTCATTCGGACGGCTTGCATCCATACTATTACCAAAAAGTACAACAGCTGACGTCCGTGGACCGAGCAAGGATTGCTTTGTGTAATTGATTGTTAAACAATCCTAACGCCAATGTATCGTTTTCAAATGAATGCCTGTTTACGCGGATTGGAGTCAATTTTTTTATTGAGATTAAGTGAAGTGTTTATGTTAGTGAACCAAACACAGTTGAAGTGTTAAAGCAGTGAATTTTAGACGCTTTTAACCAAGTGCGACAACAACAAAATGTCCTTATTTCTGTAAAAGGAAACTGACATAAAAGGGCGCGCCTGTGCATTGATAATGAAGGTAAACATTTTAAACAATTATTAAAATCCGTGTAGGTAGATGTTGTGTAGATTTTAGGACAATACAAAAGTAATGCACACAATAAATAGCTCTTTAAATACGCCAAGATTCGTTTAAATTGTAGGTTAGGAGCTACCTAGTTTTGAAAACGTGATATTTTCGACAAATAAGTAGATACCTAATAACTAAAACGTAACGTAACGTGTTGCAAAACGTAACGTGTTTTTCCTAAGCAAGAAAAAGTATTAAGGGATAGTTAGATTACAAAATGAAAGTGTTTTGACTAATTTGATTATTATTACGCTTACGCGCGGAAGCGCCCTTTTGGGGAACTCAGCTGAGTGGGCGTTGTCAGTGCACTCTCAACCTTATTCCGATTCCATGTTAATTTGTTTTTCTTTGAGAAAGGTAGTTAGAAGTAACCTGCGATAGTGAAACAAGATGTGCGTATTTCATTAACATGTTGCGTGCCAATAGTTTCATTGAGTAAAAAGACGGATGTCCACACATTTTTTGTCAATTTCAGTAAAAAACAAAGCGTAATAACTCTGTCATTTTTAATCGAAAAAAAAATCGGTTTGCACTTTTACAATTAAGACCTTTGTCTACATACGTGATTAAATTTTTTATGGTAAATAAAAAATAACGGTGTATATGATTAAATATAGTCGTCGTTAAGTGAAGACAACGTCTGTCGGGTCAGCTAGTATACAATAATTTTAATTTGACGACCTCCGTAGCCGAGAGGCCAGCGGGCCGAACTTTGGCGTCGCGCTATCTTTGAGGTCTCGGGTTCGATCCCCGGTCGGGCCAATATGAAAAACGAACTTTTCCATACGGGTCTGGTTGTGGTGGTACCATCGTTGCTTCTGATCTCTGTAACACAAGTGCTTATGCTATTTTATTTTACCACAGAATATGTTCTCTTAGAATAATCATAATGTGTTTATTAATTGATTGATTGCCTGATTGAAATATGTCTACGACGAGACAAATTAAAGTAATTTTTTGGTTTTTACAGACTTTGTTTAATGACAATTAGGTATTTTACAAATTACAAGCATTAGATAACGTTAGGTTGAATTATTAGTGGGCGGGCGGTAAGATCTTTCTGGAACAACCACAGACAAAAAAAAAACAACGGACGGACGTGGTAGTAGACAATAGTTTTTTTTTTTCTTTTAAAAATCGCGCATTGGTCAAGCGCACGTTCGGAAACCGGCGCGGCGCAGACATCCTCCCGGCCGTTGAAAGCTCTACGAGGCTTTCAAGCATTTTCTTCTGCAACGGGGAGAAGGCACAGTCGATTTATGGCTCGTCTGATTACACCGTTGGCTGTGTTTATGTCAGCCACACGAGGAATCCCGTCCGCTCCAGGAAACAGCTTGCTGACACGTCCAAGTCGCCAGCATAGGGGTGGGGTGTGATCCTCCTTTATTAGGACTAGGTCATCTGTCTTCAAGTCTCTGCATTTTGAACGCCATTTTGTTCTTTGCTGCAGCTCCGAGACATATTCAGACGCCCATCTGTTCCAGAAATGTTGTCTCGCCTGCTCTAGAAACTGGAACCGGTCGAGGCGATGAGTGTTGTGGTTCACATAGCTCGGTGATGGTAGCGCGGTGAGTTGCCTACCAATCAAAAAGTGAGCCGGGGTAAGAGCCTGGAAGTCATTAGGTGACGGGCTGAGAGGACACAAGGGACGGCTGTTAAGGATCGCTTCGACTTGTGCGAACAATGAAGATAGCTCCTCAAACGTTAGATGAGAATTTCCTAAGACTCTATGTATGTGAAATTTGGCTAATTTGATCCCAGATTCAGCCGACCCGTTGAAGTGAGGAGCGTATGCAGGGGCAAACTTAAATTCAATGCCTTGACCAGCAGCAAATGAACAAATAGAATCATTATTGTCCTTTAAAAATGTAGAGATTTCTTTGGCAGCTGCAACGAAATTTCTACCATTGTCACAGTAAATAGTTTTAGGTAAGCCTCTGCGAGCTATAAATCTTTTTAGAGTTAAAACAAATGCATCCTTACTTAGTTCACTGACAGCTTCTAGATGGATACATCTGTAGCGAAAACATATAAATATGCACAAATAACATTTGGTAATTTTGCAACCACGCCCTTTGCGATCAGTGATAAGGAATGGTCCAGCGAAATCAGTACTCACAGCATTAAATGGGAAGTCAGTCTCTACACGCTCATTAGGCAAGTTTCCCATTATATTAGACATAGCCCGACCTCTAAAACGGCAACACGTTACACAAGAGCGACAAACGCTTCTAGCCAATCTACGACCTCCTATGGGCCAGTATCGATCTCTGACTGAGGTAAGAACGTGCTGAGGTCCTGCGTGTAATAGACGTTCATGCTCGTTACGAAAGATGAGTTTGGTTAGGGGGTGATCAGATTTTAAAACAATGGGGTGTCGTTTCTCATAAGGGTAGCTTGAGAAGTCCATGCGACCTCCGACGCGAAGTAGATGCTGTGAATCGATAAATGGATTGAGTGATGATAGAGACGCCTTAGCAGGGAGAACATTTTTGGTTTTTAACTGATCCATTTCCTTTGGGAATGACTCTTTCTGAGCGGTACATGTGATAAACTGTAAGGACTTATTAAGTTCTTCGATTTGAAGTTCACCAGAAATTTTATTATTTCGGTTTCTACAGTTGTGCACAAATCTAAGTACCCTAGCATAGACTCTTTGTAGAGTCTTAAGTTTAGAAAATCTTTCAAACTTGACTATCGGTGCCGAAGGTACAACTTCCGCCACCAAAGCAGAAACTGTTTTAAGCTCTGGTATCTCAACTGTAGAGAGTACTCCTGATGGCCATAGGGCTTCTTCTTCTAGAAGGAAATTAGGGCCATGCCACCAGAGAGAACAGTCCTCAACATGTTGTGGATCTATTCCACGAGATGCTAAATCTGCGGGATTTTCTGAGGTAGGCACGTGACGCCAAGATGAGCTGTCTGTTGTTTCCAATATAGCTGCAACTCTATTTGCAACAAAAGTTTTTGTTTTGTTGGGCATTTTCAACCAGGCTAGGACGACACTCGAATCTGTCCAATAAATGTGACGTTGGATTTTGCATCTAAGTACTTGGGTAACAGTAGAGCTTAGCTGTGCTCCTAATAGAGCCGCGCATAGCTCCAGCCTTGGTATTGTAGAGGCCTTGAGCGGACAAACACGTGCCTTGGCACATAAAAGACTGACTTGTACTAGGCCCTTTGCATTGACAGATTTTAGGTAAATGCAAGCACCATAAGCTTGTTTAGAAGCATCACAAAAGCAGTGCATTTCGACGTAAGTATAATCTTCAATAAGAACATGTCTTGGAATTTTTAGAGTTGAAAGACAAGGAAGTTTTTGAGAAAACCTTTGCCATGTCCGTTGAATATCTTGGGGCACTGGTTCATCCCAGTCTAACTTTTGAGACCAGAGTGTTTGTAGGAGAATTTTTGGTTTTATTGTACATAAAGAAAGTAAACCAAGGGGATCAAAAATCTTGAATGTAGTTGATAGAATTGACCTTTTAGTAGGGTTGTCTTTGCTGGGGGGCTTTAGTTCAAAATACAATTCATCAAATTTAGGAGACCAACCAATGCCTAAAGTGCTAGTGGCATTACTGATAATCAGATTTCCATCTTCAGAATTGATAGAATAGGACTGAAAAAGTTCTGGGAGATTAGATCTGTATTTCCTAAGGTTAAACCCGCCTTTGGCTAGTTCACTCGATACTGACTGTTGAATGTGACGTAGCTCAGATGAACAATCAGATCCTGTTAACAAATCATCACAGTAAATATCTTTTTGTATAATAGTTTTTATTTTATCATCGTCACATTCTTCACCCAGCTGCCAGATGCAACGAGTGCTGAGATAGGTTGCACTGGAAAAACCATAAGTAACTGTATTAAGTTCAAGAGTACTTAGGGTTTTATGTTCTTCGTCACGCCATAAAATTAGTTGTAAAGCGCGATCAGACTCCCTCATGACAACTTGTCGAAACATTTTCTCAATATCTCCCGACAAGATGTATCTGTATTGCCGAAAACGAAGGATTATATTAAAAAGAGAATCCTGAACAGTGGGCCCTACCATTTGTAGGTCATTTATAGAGACACCTGAAGTAGTGCGAGCTGAGGCGTCAAATACAACACGCAACTTAGTTGACTCGCTTTTTTCTCTCAAAACCGGGTGGTGAGGGAGAAAATAGGAATTAGCAGGCTTTAATATTTTGGATTCAGATAGGTGACCGAGGTCTTCATATTCTTTAATGAATTCACAGTAGGCTTTCTTGAGATCAGGCTGCTTCCTGAAGCGTGCTTCTAGGTTAAAAAATCTTTTTCGCGCTAGTTGATATGAGTCGCCTAAGCAACTTCGATCATAAAGGAGGGGCAAAGCTACACAGAAGCGGCCATCACCTAGGCGTGTAGTGGTGGAAAGAAAATGCTGTTCAGTTAATTTTTCTTCCTTTGTATAGGGTTGATCCAAAGGGAAATTCTCTAATTCCCAGAATCTACACATATCTTTTTCAAGATTAGAATAGTCATTATCTTCCTTTAATGAGAACGGTAATGAGAAAGTAGTTGTGTTTTCATCCTTAAGTAGAAAATTGCACATCACTGGCTTAGGGTTTTTAATTAGTTTAGGAAAAACAGGTAGTGGACCTGCAACGAGCCATCCTAATTTAGAGCTACGTAGGATAGGATTTTTCTCTCCTAAAAGATGTTGCTCGGAGCCTATTAGGGTCCAAAATAAATCAGCACCTATGAGCATGTCAATAGGGGACGGTTTATGAAAGGTTGGGTCTGCTAGAGTAAATTTGGATAAGTTTAATGGCTTGGGATCAAAAGCAACCTTAGGTAGGTTGTCTGTTATCTTGGGTAGAACTAAACAACACAAAGTTGTGCTAAAAGAACTTGTCCTAGATTGTAGACGAACAGCACATCTTTCAGCATTTAAGTTTAGGGGAGTATTGCCTATTCCTATTACAGAAACATCTGAAGGTTGGGGGCATAAATTTAGTCTTTGTTTGACGGAGTCACTTATAAATGACGATTGACTACCACTGTCCAGAAAGGCTCTCACCATAACAGTATCATTAGTTGTTGGATTTGATAGTTGTATCATTGCTGTACACAACAGTATTTCTGGTGAAGAAGTAGCAGACATTACCATTGTCTGTTGAGAAGTAGTGTCAGGCTGAAGATGCAATAAAGAGTTGTGTCGCTTTCTACAAAAACGGCAACAACCAGGTAGCTTACAAGTTTCAGAATCATGGCCTGGTCTTAAACAATTTTTACATAATTTTAATGACGTCACTGTGGCATTCCTCTCTTCCGGTGTCTTAGACTTGAACACAGAGCACTCATATAGGCGATGATTATTTTTGCACACTATGCATTCAAACGACTTAGGGGAAAAAGAAGCAGAATTGTTTGCCTTAGTAGTAACAGAAAATGTCTTTGTATGTGGCTTAGTTTGAAAATTAGGATTTGTTTGTTTATTTTGAAATTTAGGGTATGTTAATTTAGACCTATCTTCTTTGTTTCGGTTAACAGTCTCAAGGACATCAGCACGATTTTTCAAAAAGCTAAAAAAGTCATTAAGTGTGGGTATATCTGGGAGACCACTCCTATGTTCTTCCCATTTAAAACATGTGAGTGTGTCTAACCTTGCTGAGACTATATAGATAATTATAACATCCCACTGATCTGTAGGTAGGCCTAGGGTGCGAAGGGCCCGCAAGTTTTTCGTTACATGATCAATTATAAATCTCAGTGACTTGTCAGTCTCTCGCACAGATTCTAAATTAAAAAGAGATTTTAAATGATTATTAATAAGCTGCCTTTTATTGTCAAATCGTTCGCATAGGAGCTGCCATGCTTGAGGATAGTTCACATCTGTAACCTCTAAGTTGCAGATTACACGGGCAGCTTCTCCCTCCAAGTAAGAGTTCAAATAATAAAACTTGTGAATATTTTTAATTTTGTCGTTATCATGAACTAATGCAAAAAACGTCTCTTTAAATTCCATCCATTTAAAAAAACTTCCATCAAAATTACAAATTTTTATAACTGGTAGGCGGAACCCTAAAGGTTCTTGGCCTTCACTATGATGACAGTGAGTAGCATGAGTAGAAGTATTAGTAGGACAGTCTACTACTGAAGACTTGGAGGGTGAATTAGCCTTAATTATATTTTGAGCGATAGCAATGTAATGATCAAATTCTTGTTCAAAAATATCACGAGTAGTTATTTCCTGATCTAGATTACAAGGATCACATAATAACTCTATTTGATTCTGCAGCTCATCGAACTCAATGAATAAGGCTTCCATCCTAGATAATTTCATCACTAGTTTACTTATTTCTATTTCTGAAATTTTGTCTAAAGTTTTTAAAGTGTCAACATGGTTTTTAAATTTAGTTAAACGGCCTTTGACAGTGCTCCGTTTGGTTTTGTGATCCTTTGAGGAACTAGATTCGTTTGCCATTGTGATGAATTATCTAAGAAAGATAAAATGGATAAGTTAACTAAATTGCATACGATACGCTCCTCGCTTCGTAGTACGGCTAGGCAGGAAACGGGATCGATCAGCTGTGCGTGCGAGCAGTCGATGCGCAGGACAATGGGTGATGTCACAGCTGATGAGACTCAGTGCTCGAAGCAATGCAGCGGTGAACACTGGAATTGAGATGTTTTGTACGCTAAATAATTGATGGCAGGTGATTTAATGTGGAAGCGGGGCAAACTCAAGTGCACTTCTGCTTATTTATATGCTATACAAGACAGAAGCTAGTAATTAAAAGAACTTAGGCAATACTGTGAGATTTTAGAACAACAAAAAATGGGAATAGTAGGTGCCATTACATGCTGAGTGAGCAATATAAATAAGCATTTAGTGTGCAAGAAGGGACGAAAGTTGATGTAAAGTTATTTGATGGAAAATAAAAGATGACTTGCAAGTTCAGATGTCACTTAATTAGGCCAATTTTGAGATTTTGCAGGTAAGCTGGCTGTAACACAGTCTAGTTAGGCGCAAAGAAGAATTGCTTTAGATCTTTACTTGAAAACTTTAGGCAAATATCTCATTCAAACCCATGCGGAGCTAAATTCACTGCTTATGAAATCGAAGGGGAGTAAAGGTATGAGAAAGGAACGGGCTCACAATTAGAATGGCAGGCAGGCAGGTGAAATTAGGCCAGAGAATCTCTCGGGGTTGTAGGCTGCAGTCTGCTCGTCGGCGTGAGATCCCACGTGTCGTGATTGCGTTGATTGATGAAGCGGCGGTAAATTCGTCTGGCTGCACGTTTGCTGACCGATGTAGTCGCAGCTGATCTTCTCCGGACTCCTCCAGGACAAATCTAGGCGCTGCGCGGTGCTCGCTTGGCGTGGCTAAGCCCGTCGTCACCAAAATGTCGGCAAAATGTCGGCCCTGTAACACTTCGTAATCCGTGTTGTTTTGCAGGTCCTGTCACGGTCGCCACTTTTGTCTACGACGAGACAAATTAAAGTAATTTTTTGGTTTTTACAGACTTTGTTTAATGACAATTAGGTATTTTACAAATTACAAGCATTAGATAACGTTAGGTTGAATTATTAGTGGGCGGGCGGTAAGATCTTTCTGGAACAACCACAGACAAAAAAAAACAACGGACGGACGTGGTAGTAGACAATAGTTTTTTTTTTTTTCTTTTAAAAATCGCGCATTGGTCAAGCGCACGTTCGGAAACCGGCGCGGCGCAGACAAAATATAATTAGTAACAAATACATCCAAGGAATTATTTATCCATGGAACTCTTGGTAACTATACAATTACAAATACTGGTGTTCTATTCCGAATTTAAGTCAATTCAAACACGATATTGGTAGATGCCATTTAACATAAACATTGGTACTTATTTTGTTAATATATAAAGCCTCGCCCTAATTTCTTCTTGACGCTCTGCGTCTTTCCGTGTTTTTCTTGTGCTTCACCTCAACAAAAGGGTTGTTATCGGTATCAGATATCGTTGACATTGATGGGGGTACAATGTTATAGGGTATCTATTACATGCAAACACATTTACAAATGTATGCGGAAACATTCGTCTTGGTGGAACAGATTTGTAGATTCCCAGAGATTGGACTTCTTTGCCCGTATTTAAATGTCTTTACCTATTTATGATAAGATGCTCTCTCGCCGGGAGCATTCGCGTGTAATGTAACGTTACAGATGCGACTTTGAGCATTACATTACTAAACCACCTCCCTTATATTGACGAGTATTCGCGTGTAATGTTACATTACAGATGCTACTTTGAGCATTAAATTAAAATACTCTACCTCCCTGACTGACGAGCGTTTGCGTGTAATCGACGTTTAGATATTTTGCATAAGATTTTTTTGGAAATGTATGTGTATGTAATGTAACCTTAGCTCTCTGAGTAATTATTAACAACTACTCCATATCAAATACCTATATCCTTAAATAATGTACTAAAACAATGTGATTATACTTAAAAACTGTACCTAAACGGTCCCGGCTCAGTATGTAATGGATACCCGATACTGACCGTGACACACCTTCGGTCAACCTGCCCTCCACTTGAAAAAGCGAAACCAAAATTATTCCAAATATCAATAATCTTAATATACCGCCACAAAGCCGGCAAAATTGAAGTCACAGGCAATAACATAAATCTCCAACGAATATTATACCTGGGTTCTCGTATGAAAAATTTAATTTCGCACAAGAAGTGCGGTCACCACGACAACAGAATACAAAGTAGTATGTAAATAAAATGGCCACTTTTTGGGATTCTATATGCATATGCTTTCAATGGCACTCCATATTAGGTCTCGATGCAATGCCTAGGGGTCGCAAATGCGAGCGAAATATCAAGTGCGGGGTATCAATGAATAGGAAGCTTGTGGCAAATATTTGGTGAAATGTCGCTCCTAAAATTTCAATTGTAAGGAGTATTGGACTTTTGTGGTCTTATGCCCGGTTTTAATATTTGAAAAATTATCCGTTCTATTAACGGATAGTTATAAATTATACGAGGCGTTAGCTATAACCGACCGTCGGGCGGCTGATGACAGCTGGTATGGAAAGTAAATTATGGAATGGTATTAACGACTCGTAATCGGTTGAAGAAAAACGGATAGTAGATTTTTGACATATTACGAATCGTAATATAGTGGACATTAGTAGGTATACATTTTCGGATGGCTGTTGAACTTATAAGTAAATAGGTCCCGCGACTTTGATTGCTGGAGTTAATATTTTCTAGCTATAAAGAATAGCCTATTTCTCAGCTGATTCTTCGCTCCCAACGGTTGCAGCGTGATGTTATATAGCCTAATATAGCATAACTTTAAATAAAATAAATAATAGCAATAATAGCATAAATAAAATAAATAACTTTCCTCAATAAATGGGCTATCCAACACCAACAAACAATTTTCAACTCGAATTAGTAGTTTCTGAGATTAGCGTGCTCAAATAAACAAACTTTGACGACCTCGGTGGCGCAGTGGCTAAGGTACGCGGCCCAAGCGCGAAAGGTCCCGGGTTCGATTCCCGGTCGGGTCAATTTGGAAAACGAACTTTTCTAAATTAACTTGAGTCTGGGTGTGCTGGGATGACGCCCCCAGTTAGTATCCGTCGTCTGGTACTCATAGTACAAGGGTAAACCTTAGTTTGAGACCAGGTGATTGGTGTGTTTGTCTGGCGCATTTTTTTTTTAGTGTGTATATATGTAGATAGATGCAATATATAAAACGTTCTTCAATTTGAAAACTAACCAAGTTTAGACGCCACGAGATGATGAGCCATTAACCGCTACACGGAATGCCACTTTGCACATTCCATAAACTAGTCTTGTAGAAGTCACAGAATCAGATTGTCTTCCATTTCAAACGCCAGATCGAATCAGCGTTGGGACTTTCAAAGGCGATTTTTATTCAATATTCACAATGCAGCGGAGACATGACTTTGTTAGACTTACAAATGGAGTGAGACATTTTGAACATAGACCAGCTTTTGAATGTGATTTGCAAATTCTCAAAATAAAATCTTTCGATTTGCGTTCGATTTTTTAACGAGTACTTGCGAGTATGGACGCCTAGGAAGGAAGTAGTGGCTGGTCGATTCTGTTGAAACTAATAGAGATTATTTTGTGAAGTTCAGGGTACATTTGGTATTGTTGCTCAGTAATGAATGATAAACAAAACAAACTATAAAGTGGTGTCAAGCTACCCACATAACTTAAATGATCAGACCATGGGAATATATGTAGATAAAAAAATATAGAGAGCTTCACGCCGTACTAGCGTACATCTTTTATTTTTTATTTTTTTTTATAGTAGCGCAGTATATTGGCTCCTCCCAGCCTGATGGTAAGCAAGAGAGGAACCCACATCGCGATGACAGCGGATTTGATATCAAAATATCCTATCCGTTAGCATCGCCATACTGGCCATATTTATATTTTTAAAGAAACTGATGTTTTATCTCCCCTTCCATTTTAAAATAATTGGCAGTAAAGTCACTTTGCATTCTATTCAACAATAATTGAAAGGTGTTTTATCTTTGATTTGTATTATACTTCGATAAATATAAATAGATATTTGACTTTGCATCAAATAAAATTTATAACAGCTTACAGAATTTGGGCCTATCTGTCTCTTGTAAAGGGTAAATCCAATTTCTCCAATTCGTGGTATCTACCAATCATCCGTACTTCAAGCACCTGCAAATGCCGAAAACTCCCAAGACTAATTGTCCAATATAAATGGGGTTGTTAACACCACCCTTCATCGAGTGTTCGTTAAGCGCTTGATTGATGTCGCAGCCCCAGTTAATTAATCAAGGGAGTTTTTCAAAGCGCCTTCTGAAACTTTTGTCTGATTGTGTACAGATTTAAAGAGCCATTGTATTAATCTAGTTTAATTTTGTGGATTTTATACTTATCACTTTAAGGTTCATTGTCAAAACAAATTGTGATTGTGATGTTGTTATGATAGAAACTCTGCCTTTTGCGTTAACAGACGTGGATTCATTCCACTTAGGATGCGCCACGCAAGTAAATTTTATCGCGCTCTTAAAAAATGTCAAAATCGATGCATCAATTGCTGATTGGCTGAATGTATGAGTGCGGTGTGCTTTCAGCCAATCAACACTATTTAAAATTGTGTCGTCTCATGCGAAAAATATGACAAAAAATTTAGTCCATTGCGTTCCATTTTGAACATTTAAAATAAGTTAACGGATCAAAACGCAAGAACATTTGCTAGTACGAGTAGATAACACAAACTACTTACTGCCTAACGTTACGGTTAGGTTGTATCAACCGTAATTTTATCGCGTTTCGTGCCATTCAACTTATTTGTGTTAAAATGTGAAAATTTCAACGCATTGCTGATGCTTGTAAGGCATGGCATCGTCATTAGGCGATTAGAGAAAAGTTTAAGGGGATAGTCCCACATTCGCCGATACCATCTCCGAGGCATCAGTGGGGTAGTACGCTAATGCATTTCTAATAAAAAAAGAACAAACATTTGCGTGACAAGATTGTAAGACCAAGAATACTAAACAGAAAAGAAACAGAGTAGTGAATCAAATGAATCAATCATATTTAGCTTTAAAAAGGGCATTCGGGCTTACGAGAAAAAGTAGGTATTTATAACCTCGCGCGACAGTGACAAGATTTAGACAAAAACTTACTTTTTTGTTATTTGGAAAAAATAATAAAATGTTTCGTTCAATACATATTTTTGATAAAAATGTCTTCATGAGTCATAAGTACCTAACAATGTTTTACACGGTAAACGACAGACATAGTAAATGAAACAAGACAGACCTTGTGAGAAAATACACACAGATATACATATAGTATATATTTGTGCATTACATAGAGATACTACAAGAAGATGACTAAGCAAAAATACTTCATGCTACTAACTTCAAACACTTCACAAGAAATCACAAAGCGTTTTTAAAATTTAATTTTTTGCTTCTCATATTTTTTGTTGAAATTCAATACGGCACTTGCAGAGTTGGCAGATATACTTCTGAGGATGTAAAGCTATTAACAGGAGTTACAGTTTGGCAAACTTTCTGTCATGATAATACAGACTGCCTTTTTTGTTATTTGAATAAACTTCTTACTAGCTCATGTCAAGTCCAATAGCTTTTCATGAATGCGGCACAGTATGGAATCAATAGGTATTTTTGGTAGTTATAAAAATATCGCCAGTGTAGGTATGCTATTAATGATATCGATAGTGGTAATGATATCGATACAAATCTTCCATCAATAAATAACTATGCTCTAGTGTCTAGTCTTTTTGTTTTGCAGCTAAGAATATTACTGGGAAAGATCTAGTTTGAGTTACATTGAAGTTACGTTGTGAAATCCTTTTAATATTGGTCCTTATGTTTAATTAACCGTATTTAATTAAACTTTTAATAATGGCTATTTTAAGATTACACGTAACATCTTTTGACAATTATATGGTGTTATAAAGTTTTTCATATATGTATGTATACATTATACGTATAACTTACTCAGAGTTAAGGATAAATTAGAACAATTCTGTGCTATTTGATTAAATTCATCTAAGTTATAAACATTTCGATTCGAAATTAAGAATTTTATTTCGTGTCTATAGATATAAGAAAAAAACTCTATAAGAAAAAAAAAAGAACTAAACATGTTGTCAGCTTACGTTATAAAAATTGTAAATTTTTCAGAAATTGAAAGTTCATTATACTGTGCCGAATAGCCTATCAAATATCTGGGCTTGCTTGTCCTCTATCACTTTATTACTTTTATGTACATAGTTAGTTTCTCCATAATTAAGGTAAACGAATTCTTGTGATGGAATATCGATGACCGCTCCGATTTCATCGAACGCCTTAGCAAATGAAACGCCCAAAGTCTAAACTGTATCAACTGAATTATTTGTGTTTTAGTAAATATACTGTAAGCAGCTATTCATGTTCTACAAAGTAAGCAATTGCCAAAGTATTTACTGGCTGAAAGTTTGTTTTGTTTATGTTTTTAATTAAGCTGATCCTTTTAAAAGTTATGTCTGATAATAATAGTTTTAAATCAAATTACAATGCTCAAACTGAAATACGCAAAATACACTTTTGAAATGTAAGTAGCAAGACAAAAACGTTTGAGGTAATAACTGCAAGTTTTTTTTTATATTACACTTCAAAATTGACCTCATGCCACTTAACATCAAGTGGTAATGAGGTCCTAGCTTAAAGGCAACAAGTAGGTACAAGATAATAAATCTGTTACTGGACTTGTCGCCCTTGTCTTGAAGACTTGACCCCTGCTACTAATGTAGCACCCCCAAGAGCTCAAGAAACCTTACTCACACGCAGGAACACAACAACACAGAAGTGATTGGTATTTGGCTGCAGTCTTCTGTAAGGTGGAGGTATTTCAACAGTCGGGCTGCTCCAGTTCGAACGATAAATAGCTATGGCCTACCTCTCTTAAATTAAAGCAGATTTAAAAATAAGGGTGTTGTACTATACCATAATTGTTCAAAATACTTGATATAAACAGCATTGCCTGAAATATTATCGTCACAGCTCTAATTTCAATAGTCTTTTCAACGCCTTTTCTGCGGGGAACATGCATTGATGCATCGTAACGGTCACCTAAGGGAGGTGACGGCGTGATTGAGACTCCCTACCTTGATATGGGCGTGCGTCGGCAAGAATACCCACTAAGACTAAGTACTACCACAGCATCATCGGTGAAATGATGGATAGATTTAAAAATCAAATCGAACGCGTAATATATAAATAAAAAAAGGTTTTTTGTTTAATGATAAAAATAAAATTGTCCATCTACACCTATCTAATATTTTTTGTACATTTGCATTAAATATTAGCATGTATATAATTTATTTTATAGTGGATTCTGTCGAATTTATTGCGGCGCTTTTTTTCAATAGGACCTCGGGACGTCGAGTCGTTGAAGGAAAATATAATAGACGTGAAGACAAAATACTTTATTTAAAAATCAATTTGCTGAAATAAATTATTTAATTTCAATGCATATCATTTCAGTGGTTGCTAACTAAGCAGCCCCGTCATCTTCCCTCAAAATGGTTTAAAGGGGTGGAGTGAGGATGACCAATTTACTGGACCGTCCCTGCCCTGCAGAGTGCAAAATCTTTCAACATCTGACAAGTTGTTTTCTTTAGCAATGCACATCAGCATTATTTAACCACACATAAATAAGATTCTCACGATTCAGGAAAAAGGTATTTTTTGACTTACCATACTTTAGATTGGGGTGTGTGAAATGCCATTATTTACCGTTACCCGGCGGGTCTTGTTCTGACCGGGGCTGACTGATAGCTGGAGAGGTGCGTCTCGTGATAAGATTCATTGCTCCAGCTCGTTAGTCCGCTTTCATTAAGGCGTCCTGCAGGACGGATAGATCAATGACAGCCATTAGGCGCGTGTGGTTTAACGAACTATGTAGTTCGTAAACTATGTAGTTTAGTCGCTTATGGAGCAGGTTGAGTAGCCTTGGAGATGTTTCGTACGTATGAAGGCATGAAATCTTTTATTATTTAAACGAAATAAACAGGACTTATAAAGGACTTAATGTCTGCTTATCATACATTTTGAAGCTTTTGAATATATATGACTGAGCTTCTGAAACTTAAGTAAGTAATTCACCTTTCATCATAACAAAATAATGATTTGTCCATATACTTTTACTAAATGTAAATAGTTACATAACGTTAATATCCATATCGGAAAAATTGAAATAAAATAACATAATAAAATTAACTTCATCATTACAAGTAATTATCACTTTATCGTTTCTTGGCTATATTTAATAAGCAGTGTTAAAACTTGAAATTTACAGCTTTAAATTTCTTAACTATTTACTGATTTGTAGCGACTTTAAAAGTAAACTGAATCAATGTTTATTTAATCATACCTCTTTGTCTGTTCGTTAAAGAATTGTAAGAATACATTGCTATATTGTGTTGTCATGAAATGTATTGCACAAAAAAAAACGCTATCCAAAAGCACATAAATTTAATTTAGTATTGACTGAGCCAACAGAATATATACCATTTTTTTGATAACCGATAAAACTTTATCTTTAATTTTTTTTAGATATTATTACCGGAACTGATGTTAAACCGATTAAGTAAAAATTGAATTCTTAAGATATCAACTTTTGTGTTAATGATATGGAATACGCCTTAAGTCGCCTTCTGTCGAACTTAAACTGGTTCACATTTTGTATTTTGGACAAGGCTAATGTTTACCTGAAACCTTACCTAAAATCGAGGCCTGTATTTAGTCGTAAAGCATTTTAACATCGTAATAAGCAATATATACTCAATGAGGGATATCCCATTTTTGTTTTGTTATCAAGTTAAGATAGGATTTTCTTGTAACAAGCACCTAACGTCGTTAATACACTCGCAAAATGATGTTAATTTTAGAATTTCTAAGAAATGTTTAACAAGCCCCGTAAATTTGAATACCCTTAAGCAGGTACCGAAATTTTAAGGTTATAAAATACCGCCATATAATTTCGCGATGAGGGTAGACAGAGAAATGGCATGTTAAATTATGCTTGACGCAAGAGGTAAAGAGGGATAATCCCACAAAAGTTCCGATTCTTTATTGGACATGGGGCGTGTTAGGGTCCTGTTTTTCGCGGTGTAAATACATACATCATTGTTTAAGCTGGATCCCTTCAGCTCCACTCTAGAATGTAAATAAGTGAGGATCTTTTCGCTGTCAACTTCAGTAGCTTGGCGTCAGAGTGCGTTAACATTGGGCAGCGAAACAATCCTTACTAATATTATAAATCTGGAAGTGAGTTTGTTTGTTTGTTTGTTCCGCTTTCACGCCGTAACAACTGAACCGATTGCTTTGAAATTTTGCAGTCCGGGTTAAATAATAGGGTACTTTTTATCCCGGAAAAAATTGATATTCCCGAGGGAAAACAAAAATATAGTTTGCTTGATGGATGTATTGGAGATGAGGTATGCGATAGATGGCGCTAGATTATGGTAACGATGTGCTTTTTAAAATACGTAAGAAGTGGAATGATAGCTTACACTACTTAGTTCTCGAGGTACGCGATAGAAGGCGCTGGGTGTTTTTTAAAATACATAAGAAGTGGAATGATAGCTTACGCTTTTTTTGGTTCCTACCAATTTACATTGAACTGTGTATGTTGTGCTTTATACCACAATATAAACGAATTCCACGCGGGCGAAGCCGCGGGCGGAAAGCTAGTATAGCATGAAGTCATTTCACGAGACTACTTTTGTGGTCTAGTGGTTAGTTTTAATTCGTGTGCCGTGGTCTCGATTCCCGCAGTAGTAACGTGTTTTGTTTCCAGTTTAGATGGAATATGTTCAGATTAGTCACCAAAATAAATAATAAGACAATTATTTAATATGCTATGAGGTTATATTAAATAAATCAGTACAGGTTCTGGTCTCTCTAGCATGCAGCCGTGTCAATCTGTTAGCATTCAAGTTCATCACATAATTGAATGATGAAATACTTGTTTTGCATAATTATTTAAGTGAAAGTACATTATTAAAGTCAAAAGCACAGGTGCTGATGGTTACTTGGGAACGATTTTATGGTTTTCGTCATATCTTAATTGACCCTATTGCCAAACTGGCGAGATACTTTGAGCCCCGTCATCATTGCTAATTTTTCATAACTAATAGAATATTTGTAACTAAACATTACAGTTGTACAGCCAGCATCATTAGTTCGTATATACCTTAGTACCTTGTCATACTAAATCAACGCGTAACTAAGCAAGTCAGATAGACAGTGACTTAATGTGACAAGGTACAGAGTTGTTCACGAACTAAAGCTACTGACTGTACCTCACGCCTACATATGGTTTTTCATGCGCGCTAACTATTCTTACGTGTTTGATAAAGTTCCAATTTATAAATCAAACAGATTAATATAGCTGGTTTAGTACAGTAATCTATGCTTATGATCAATCAAAATAATATTTGAATATAAATTATTACTCATGGAACTTTAATTTCCATTAAATGTCGTTAAGCTTAATTCTAAAGTTGGTTCGTTATTAATTTTCATTATGGTCTTAGTGAAAAGTAGAGGACATATGGTTTACAGCCAACCAAACTGATGAGGGTAGAACGCGAAGGGCTTAACAAATTAGTAAGTGAAGGGATGGTCAGTACCAAACAGTAATACCATTTAACTAATTGGGGATCCTGACGCTTCATCTAATACCCTCTTTGAATTATCATCTGTACTACGTAGAGATGGCTAAATGCTACTTTTTGTTGTTATTGAAATTTATACCAACTTTAACGAAGGCTAACGGGTTGATACAGCAGAAAAATTTCATCGCCTATGATAACTTGCGGTTAGCTCAGTTGGAAGAGCACGCATGATACGTGAAGGTTGTGGGTTTGATTCTGGCACCGCAAGGGGAGATAAAAAAAATCTGTTTCTAATATTATACCAATATTATAAAGCTAAAGGATTTGTTCGTTTGATACTACTGATTCGTATTGAAAAAATATTTTCATGTCGAATAGTATATTTATCGAGTATTAGTATATTTATTGTTCTTCCTCAATAAGTAGACTATTATGGAAACGAACTCCCTTACTTTCTTCTTCTTTCCTACCATCCCAAAAACTATTATTTTTTGGGTTCCGTAGCCAAATGGCGAAAACCGGTCGAAGTCTGTCTGTCCGTCCGTATGTTACAGTCACTTATTATGGAAACTATACGACCTATACCTACTGTTGAAACTTGGTATGTAGATGTACGTCTTTGGAATGCTCTGCCCGCTGATACTCGACAATCCCTGACTAAGGGAATTTTTAAAATGGAAGTTCGTGAACACTTCTTCTCTCTCGCTAATACATAAATCGTAGACATGAATTTGTCAATTGCTGAATCCATTTATATATAGTTATTATTTATTTTATATTTTTATGTGGTATTATTTACTTATGTTATATTTATACTATATATATTTATTTATATATATAAGTATAGCTTCATATTATATATATATATATATATATATATATATATATATATATATATATATATATATATATATATATATAATATTTATTCATATATGTCTACATGTCAATGTCAATGTCAAAGTCAATATTTTTTTTTATTCATGTAGATTACATTTGTAATACTTATGAATTGTCTCTATACAATGCAAATGAAGCTACCTAAGCTAGTGATAATACATCAAAACTTTTATAATATGTGACTTGCTGCTACTCTCCCGTGGCAGACACGCACGTGGCCGGTTTTTTTCATTCTTCGATGCCTTATCATCTTGAACGAGCATGCAGGGAAGTGGCTCTTCTTTGATAATTTTAATCACCAGAAAGGCTCTGTACAGACAGGCATATGTTAATGACGTCTCAGACCTATATTTTGCATTAAACATGTGTATAATGTGTTCAACAACTATAATTTTTCCATTAATCAAAATGGTTTATCACAAAGTGGTTTATTTCAACGTACTATTCAGATGTATTTTATCTTCAACGAGCTGCCCGCATGCGTATATTAAATTTTCTTGATCTGTAATAGGTGTACAATCTTTTGGGCTGTATAGTTTTTTTTATTTATATGAGGTAATGTTTTGAATGTTTATGTTTTAAAATATTCCTTTTTGATGTCACAAAGACTTAAATATTTCAATTATGTACTAGAATGAAAATACATATTATAAGTATTTTACGCAATACAACTGTCTTTGCTGTTCAACAAAAACAAGAATATTGGTTATCAAATTGTATCTATTATTTCGAATACAAAAACGTCTGTTCTCTGTAATTGATAGACAGGAGGGTTATTTTCAACTGGAACAATATTGTAATTGAAAACAATCAAAAAGTTTAGCTCGTACTGAATTATAAAATCAATTTCACAATAAAAAAATATTTACTAAAAAATCTCCTTCAGCAAATGAAACGTAAGCAAGAGTCGGAAGAACAATCGTCAGACGCTTTTCAATTTTTGATTATGGTAAAAAAGTTATTTCTTTAAAGAAAAAAACGCTTGAAAGGGATCAGTGACGCAAAAGATTTTTTTCGAATTTAATTAAAATAACAGCCACGTCGCCTTTGGCCCTAAATAAATGAATAGTAAACAATTGAAGCATTTTCTTTCAGTTCCAATGCTTTGTTCGTTTTTCATTCGCAGAATTTTGGCGTAGTGAATCTCTATTAAAGTTGAAAGAGTCTTTTGTTACACAATTAACGAATTACGTGACAAATTGTTCGTTATTATTTGTTTCGCCCGATCAACGGAAACATTTTAGGTTGCATAAATTCTTATTAAGCCGAAAATGTTGATGTTAAGAACAAGATTCTAAAGAATTGTGTACGTCGATCACAATTCTTTTCCCTAGCATGTATCCCAGTTGTTTTCAGTAGATCCGAATCGCTACAACTATGAGACTGAAATGCAATGCAGTATTTGCCGACTGAACTTTTTTTTAATGTCAGGAAATTCTTTTGAGCACTTAATGCCAATGATGACTGCAACATATTTGTGGGAGCAGACCTTACTCCTGGCACCCTCCTATTATAACTTTCACTGGTCCTCATCGCCTGAGTAGCGGTACCTTGAGATCTCGTCCCACGTTGAACTACCACAGCACCAGCGGCGTATGACCGCTTTAGTAGCTCGGATCAATCCTCCCCTGATAACCAGTGAAGGAGCTGAGGTGGTCGGTGCGACTGTACCATCTCCACTTCGCAATGGAGGCCGTAGGTGCAAAGCTGGCTGTGGTGCACGCAGCCGACAGGATGCATTTGCTATCTGACCTCCACAGCCCATACAAGGGAAATCAGATCTTTTGGAATCTAAGTCAGGATCAACGGCTTAGAGTGCCTACCAAAGTACTGAATCATTATTCTTATCAGTCAATTTTAACCTGAAATATCCTAGCAAAAATGGAAAAACCACACAGTAAAAGTGTTTCCTTAGATATTCTAAAATATAACCTCCAGAATGTGAAGCCTAACGCTCTTACTGGTCTACTGCGAACGCATTTCCTATCGATTCCATAATAATTTAATATTTAGTTAAAAAAAGGAATATTTGGGGGGCCTGAAAACACCAATAGTGACTGGTGGTTTCTTTAATGCAAAGCCAAAATAAACACCTGCAGTGTGTTTCAGAAAATGAGGATGGAGAAAATGAGTGACTGGTGGTATACCTCATTTTCTCAACACACTGCAGGTGTTTATTTATCGTTGCATGCTGTTTGTCATCTGAAATTAAGCCAAAGCAGTCAGCAATGACGTTCCCCCACTCCCATGAGACAAGACAACGAAAATCCATTATGAATTTACGATACCCCGAAACCAAAGTAAAAGCGCTAATAAAAGAGATTTCATTCCGAATTTATGGGGTCGTTTAAATGAAATGTTTAGGGCAAAGCTCGCTGTTGCTTTTAAAACTAAAAGATAATCAAATGTTTTTATCGTGGAACAAAGGAGGTACAAGGGGTGTATTTTAAAGTTACCATCCTGTACAGAATGAGGATAAACTGAAGTTCAGGCGCATATTGGGGACAAAATGTATCTTTTTAAATAAGTTATCTGTAAAAAAATATTCTCATATTTTTTTGATTTAGGTCTTCTTTTTATTAAAAAGTAACCATTACTGATTAATGTTTCAAAACTGGTCAAGTCACTGAATAGATGGCGTTGAAATTTCACACACAGACATATGTTATAAACAAGCCGTTAAACATGGATTTGATTTTGATTTGGGTCTTCTTTTTTTAAATAGTAACCATTACTGACTAATGTATCAACACAGAACAAGTCACTGAATGGATTGCGTTGAAATTTCGCAGGTAGTCAGTTATTTTATGCAAGCTCTCTCAATAGATTTGGATAATTAATTGTCTGTAATGAAATAGGGGTCCGATTTTGGAGCTCACTTTGGGTTCCCGTTATTTGTATTGCATGTTCAACATCGTTCAGAGAGGGTTCATCTATTTGTTTTATTGGAATCACTGTTAAACTGGCAAATGCAATTAAGTCAACATTGCAAACTCAATGACCTAATTTTCTGATGAACACAAATGCGATTAATACACCCTTACTGCAGTAGCTCGTAATCTGTTAAGTGTAGAGGTCAAAATGCCTTGGGCAGGGTCGAATGGAGTTTTGTCTTCGATGAGGCTGTAGCTTGTTATGCCTGAGGGTTACTTCTTACGTCTTGTACTTTCATTAGGTTGTGAAATACTTATGTAGTTATAAGTTAATAGGATAGATTCAGTTGTAGGAATGAGTAGTAATAACATTTTTACACCAATTATCAAACTTAGCTTAGTTTTGGTTACTAAAGCGCATTATTTAATAGGTTTTAATAAGGCATTGACAAAAGGACAAATGCTTATTATATGATCCACACAAACAAGTAATCCTACTGGGATTTGAACTTTGGCTTTGAAGCCAGGTTCTCATACCACTTGCCCATCCGGTCAGGATAGAAATGTAGTATATATGGTGTTCGTAGAACAAGTAGTTCTAGAAAATAAATGGAAATAATGCGTCCAGGAAATATTTAACAGATTGATTCCACAGTGCTTGTAACATTACCATGCAACAATGCTTTGCTAAATTACAAATATAAATCTCGTCCACAAATCAGTTATGATTTTCGCGCTAATCTGTACCAGCTAAAACTCCTTCAGCTAATGGCATCAATTAGACATCTGTCTGATGCGGTCACTGCAGGTTCCCTGGAATTGAGCCATAAATTCCCTCGACCCCTGACAGAAGTAGTTGGCGTGGATTGATATACAACGAACGGTGAAGCTCGCAGACGTTTAAATTTATGGCCTTTATAAAATAAATAAATATAACTTTATTACCTCTCCTGAGGTCCGTTGATGGACAAACCTTGTGATGTTTAGATTTTTTCCAACAAATTTTATTGGTACCACTTTGCTGTTCAAAGAGCTGGAGTGAGCTCGGTACCTTTGAAAATTATGTAAGGCAAATAGAATAATGTTGACATCAACAAATAAATAAATTATACTTCTTTTATCGGTGTTATTTTGTTGTTATTTGTATTACTTATTTATACGAAGTCTCTTTTGTGATGCCGGTTTTATGTTTCAATTTAAAAATCCAAGCTTGCCTTTCTTTCGTCTATTATTTCACTAAAAGATGTTCAAGTTAGTCTATATCTGTCTGGGTCTGTGATCAAATCCACAAATTCTAAGATAAGGAACCGGAGGGGCTTAGATAAACATTTAAGATTCACTAACTGTTTAAGATGCGTCATCTGCACCGTCCGTTGCGAATGGGAGCTGATTAAAAAAATTGCCTTTATTCTCAATACTCAATATTTTATTGCATCTATGGTGTTCACAAGGTGTTACCTAAAAATGAGATCACTATATATCCTGTAAGGGCACTGCAATATTTTATCCTACACATATTCTTAGGTCCCGATCGTGTTCTACAAGATGAAATCTGATATTTAAAAGCATAGTTTCGGTAAAACCATAGTGATGAGATATGAAACGATTGTCATCTGTAGATAACTTATCACAGTTCTGCATTTTTTGAGGAGGAAAGCAGTCTTTGGCTTAGAGCCTTCCTAGTTATGGACCACATATAGGTAGTATTACGTTTACGTTTCACGTTATCGTTTTACCTTATTAAAATCTTAATTCACATGTCACTAAACAAAGAACAAATTCTACCGGTTCAGGACCTACTTTTATGGAGAAGATACCGATAAAGAACTTTGTAAGCAACTATATTACAGGGAGAGTATTTAACGTGACGCTTTACATTAATAACTTTGTAATAGTAGGTGGTAAGCTGAAGTAGACCAGTTCGTCAAGATAGCATCTGTCTATAAGTATTGCTCTGCTTAATCATATCTAAGGGAACGTTACCACTGGATACATAGCATCACTACACAAGTGACATTAAAGTGATCAACGCCTCAGCATCATCCCTCATCGAACATCCTTTTAGAACGCAACTAAGATTTAAAACGACAATCATTCATTGATAAAACCAAGCTTACAGGGTCTAAACATACAATCATCCTAAAAACAGCGACTAAATCTGGTATGAAACTACGATTTTACTAAAGACGTCACATACGGTCAACGACATATCACAGTAAAGCATGTACCTAGTCTGATATTAGTTCTTTGATGGACTACCTTATGACAACGGTAAAAAGCGACAAATTCAAATTCAATATTATTTTATTCATGTTAATGACATCTCTGGATATACTGGATACTGGATCTGGCAACCCAGCTACTAGGCACACGTTACCTGTTGCTAAGCGTTTTGTTACTAGAATTGCTTAGCAACAGGTTTGGTGTGCCTCGATTTTTCCTTGTAATTATTCTTGTATTTTTAGTTTATTATGTCTTTTGTCCTTTTAAATTGGGTTCCTATTTCATCGCGAACAAGTTCAAATAAGAAAGTGGACTAGGTTAAGAATTCCAGGTAATTTTTCAGTTCGTTTAATAATTATTAAATAAGTATGTCACACGTATTTTTGAATTTGCTAAATTGTTAAAAATATGTTGAGATAAAACGGTGCCAAGTTGCAGGATGCGGGCCCGTTGCGGGACTGGTGAATAAAACATTTACCAACTCATGACGTCATACGACAATTGAATTCAATGTATTATCGTTACTTTTTGATTAGGTGGAAAATATAAATATATTATGTGTCTCACGTTTTTGGATAATCTAGTAGAAAATTTCTTTGCAGTCCGTTTCCCTGTGCTGATTTGTTCTTGATTGTTAAATCTGCTTCTGTTAACATACTCGAGCGTGACACAATGCAAACGAAGGGATCGGTGTAAAGCGCTTTCGAGTTGTGGATTACGAGTTAGATGCTTAATAGATGCCTATCGCGAAACAAAGGATTAGGCGTGAGACTTATCCAAAGACGGCAAGCGTTCTCTTCATAAATCGTGCTTGTTTTCATGTGTGGATTGCCAGATCGATTTCGTGTATCATACCGATCGCATATCATAGTTTTGTTTTACTTTTTTGATAAAGTGCCACTGAGAGCAAAATACTCCCAGATTTAAATCACCTAGACCACCAAAGTCACTATTAGACTCTTTACGTTGAAGATGAAGACTGCCCTCGCGGAGCCAGCGGAGGGTAGCGTCTGGGCATGTGTGACCAATCTTTAATTACTAAAGGAGAGCACCTCCAACTTTTTAAATGACCACAGTATCGAAGCCTACCCCATAATTATAATTCTAAAATGCTTTGTGTCTTTCATAACATAAACGGTCTGTCACAACCGTCTCAGGGGGCCTATTACCAATAGTGAAATATATCTGAGCCGATGGCTCCTTATATGTATTTTGAATAGCAATGTTTAATTGTCATAACTGAAATCAACTTTGGAGGCGATGAAAGCATTTTCAATAAACAAAATATCATGTATGTAAGAAACTATGTTTTCGATTAATCTTCAGAAATGAAACTTTCTGTTAGTTTGTCCGTTTGGGTAGAAGGCTTAGATTAAGGCGCGTTCAGTATTCACCGTCATCAAAATCATCATTCCCATTGATCATTTACCGATTTGACTTAAAAATATCGCATAACTTTAAACCTTAGAACTGGATACAAAATCAGTTTATTGGTAAACAAAACAGCATCAGGGCTTGTTTTTCAATTAACCTTCTGTTATCCCTTTTGTAGTACGTCCGTGATCAGACTAATAGCATTTCAAAGTTTAAATTTGTTAACGAAACCGCATCTCATGTTGCGATCGAGCGAATTCTTGTCGCCTGCCATTTACCCTTTATTATTATAAAATTGAGAGCCGCCCAAACTTTTCTAATAACTTACCTCAAAATTCTCTGTTAGGGCAGATCTCAATCAAAGTTCGTCTCTGTCGGCTCCTTTAAACACCTTGTCTGTTTATGCGAAAACATGCCTCGGTCGATTAAACTTTTATCCGATTATTTAATTGAGTTTGGTCTTTGAAATTGGTGTGTTTTCATAATGTAAGTAGTTATGTTACATAGTGAGTTAATCAACATTTAATAAATACTCCAACCAGGGCTCATGGCGTAACTGATGAGGAATATTTCAAAAGTAATTTGCAGTTTTCTGTTGACATTCAAAAGTGCATGGCATTTTTAGCATAGGCCACTTGGGCAGTAATCAATATTTTGTAAGTTTTGTGAATTGTGATACTTAATACAAGAAGTAAATATTATGTAAGTATGGGCCGTTTAATATTTACGTATATTTCTTTTAATAAGAATTATGTAGGTAGTTTAAATATGATTACTATTTCATGCACCGCCTATAGATTTCACGTTAATATCTGTGGGGTTAACTTGTAGAAAACTCCTCGAAGCATCAAGTCTGCTTTTTGTTATTTTTATCGAAAACGGATGAATCAGTAACTGTTGAAGAACCTTGTCTCCAGTTAATAAACTTCGGAAGGTACCAAATGTTATAAGAATAACTTGAAAGTACCTAATGAAAGTTGTAATTAATACCTCCTTGGATTTTGCGAACAAGATAGCCTATCTTATTTTTAAAAGGACTTCATCACAACATCTTCAAGCTGTTTTTGGTAATGAACCGTTTCAAACAAAGTTTTGCTCATTTTAAATTCTAATCGAAGTACGCGCGCACACTTTCATCATCATTTTATTCATAGTAACTCTCCATAAACATGGGTTCAGTTTAAAGATTCTTTATTTCTCAATTAAAACACAAAGTCACTTGCTTGAGAACATATTGCATAAAGTTATTAATATTTATATTAATGTTTCTTCGTTCGCATCGATTTTATAAAAAGCACTGACTCCGTAGTGAATTGTGAAACACTATTATTAACTAGTAACTAGTAAGCATGACTCGCACCTGGTCCTAAAATCCTATTGAATATTGCCTTGAATATGGTAAACAAGCAAGGAATCAATGCTTTTCAGTGACGCGGGTTTCCCTCAAGACCTTAACATTTCCCTTTGTGATATACTACTAGTATCCAGTACCTTCGTACTATAGTAATGTAACATATATCTACAACGGCGTCCATTTTATGTAATGGGGGGACGGCATCTTTTGCTGCGTTTTTTTACTATATTGTAGATTTGTTTTTCTTTTAGAGGTGCTGTTCTCTAGTCTGCCAATTTTAATAGAGTATAAGTTTTCATCACCATGGCACCCAGCAATTGGCAAATGTTTACCGCGGTTAGAACGATCTAAAACAATACCGGATGCTGTCAGTGTATCTATTGTGTTGAAATGACATCAGTAATATTTTGTTCAATAAGAATATAAGGGTGGAAGATTTGCAAGCTACCCGAAGCAGACGAAGACGAGCGAGACCAGTTACTTCGAGAAAATTTTGTTAATCAGCCCAACCGAAACGTCGCACAGTAAGTTCGAGTTCTACTAAATAATACCGTAGTTTATTTTTAATGGGTTTTATTAATTCGAGCACCAAAAAAATACTAACCTAAATAATAAGTTGACCACAAATTTGCGATGAACAAAATGAGCGATACTCCGCTCGCCGCTACGCCGTATACTCTGTCAACGCACTGTAGTTGGCGCTGGCGTCCCGTTGTGTACAATGGCCAATAGGTAGCGCTAGTGTTACTACTTCGACAATTATATTATGTAGTGTCAAAAATCTTGCAATTTATCGTAATCGCAAGTGTGCGCGGCGTCAATTGTGTCGCCTATACGCCGCGAGTTGGCTTACTTAGCAAGTTGAAGACTTGATTATCCGAGACTCCATGTGCTTAACGAATCTAGGGGAATTTATAACTTCGCCGCAGCCTGCGTACCCTCTTGTGGGGAGATGTGATCGGATCAATGCTGATGGATTTGTAGTACTGCAGTAACATTGAGAGAAGTATGGAATTCTACTGCCATATATGCTAAACTGTAAGTGGAAGATGTTTGTTACGAGCTCTGCCATCCAAACTTTATAAATTTAGAGACAATTTGTTATATGAACTTTAAGACTTTCGCGTTCCATTTTAAACATTAAAAATAATTGAAGGGGTCAAAACGCGACACCATTTTTTTTTAGTAGTTACCAACCGTGGCGACTCAGACAGCTCGTGACCACGGTTGGGCCAACCTAACCAAAGCATCTGGCAGTAAGAAGTTCGCATTAACTACTAAATAAAAATGGTGTGGTGTTTTGACCCATTAAATTATTTTCAATTTCTTATATTTGCTATAAACCTCACGGAGCCCGAGACCTTTCCAACGAATGCAAAACCGTGGAAATCGGTTCGTGCGTTCTGGAGGACCTATTTTTATATAGTTGATGTATGTTTATCATGTTATACTATGAATATAATTATAAAATAAAACCTGTATTTATGTTGCACGGCCGTACCCATTTTTCACCATCTACTATTTCCTCTACCTTAAGTTGGTCTGAAAGAGGTATCTTCCTAGCGATAAGACCGCCTAAATTGTACTAAAGATAATCTGTAAAACCTATTTGTGTAAAGTTTTTGTGCAATAAAGTATATCTATGTATCTATAAGCTCCAATGCCTAAGATATTAAGATATAAGAGCTGTACAAAGATCATAGTGTTAACGACCTCCGTAGCCGAGAGGCGAGCGGGCCTGACTTTGGCGAGCGCCATCTCTGAGGTTCCGGGTTCGATCCCCGGTCGGGTCAATATGGGAAATGAACTTTTCCATATTGTCTTGGGTCTGGGTGTTGTGGTACCGTCGTTGCTTCTGATTTCCGTAACACAAGTGCTTAAGCTACTTACCACAGAATAGAGCAATGATGTTGTACAAAAAAAAACTCTGACATGCATTTGACGATACATTACAAATTCACTTGCTTAAAACCATAAACGCAAACTAGAGCAATAGACAATATGTTCAATAAAATAACCATTTGTGATTAAATATAACTTATTTCAATAACAATTTTGCTCATTAATAAAAGAAACGAATTCGATCTTATTAATTCAATGCTTCATTTAACGACCGCGATTCTCCTCATTACTCTGTTACTGGAATAATTTTCTTCCTTATTAATATTTCTGTGATTATTTTTCTTAGATTTGTGTTAAAGTAAATAAGTAATCGTTGCTCAAGCCAGGTGGCTATTTTGGTCCTCTCTTGCCAAGTTAGTTTGCTGATATAAAATATACATTACTAGCTGTGCCCGCGACTCCATTCGCGTGGACTACATCCTTTCATGGTCGGTTTTACCCCTATCTCCCCTAATATTCGAAACAAAAAGTAGTCTATATTTTAATAGAGCTATATTTGTGCCAACTTTCATATCTCTAACTTAAAAAATAAACATTTTCCCATATAAATTTTCAATGGTGGCATTCCCCACCCCCCTTCCTTACTTTCTAACAAAAAGTAGCCTATGTCCGTTCTTGAGGTTCAACGTATACCTATACCAAATTTCATCAAAATCGGTTGAGAGGTTTAAGCAGGAGAGCGTAACAGACACACAAACAGACAGACAGACAGACAGACAGAGTTACTTTCGCATTTATAATATTAGTAGGGATAAAAGATAAGATTAATACATACATTGCTTTGATTTTATGGTGCGTAGGCAAAGTTATCAATGACGGTACCCCACCACACATGAGACAATAAAGAAAAGTCTGTACCTACTACCGCACGTATAACATAGTTCATTCTAAAGTCAACCTTACAGAAACAGAATTAACGATAAAAGTACAAAGTCGCAGAAACGCGTGAAAACATACTTTGATTAAAACTTTTCGGGCACCCGAATAGACATTTTGTATCAACTCTTGAGTACCTGGAAAATTTCCATATTCATTTTCGTTCAAAGTTTTTGAAGCTATCGATATATCATGGAAAATAGAAACAGCTGTACTGGCTTATAAACATTGCTTGCCAAAAGCGAATTGGTGATCACAATCCCAAGTTCTAAAGATCCGAAACACAGTTTGCTTGGCCGGGAATCGAAACTAGGATACCATGGTATACTTAAACCACTAGATCATCAAAGCGTTACTTACTGAATAAATCATGGAAACTTCCTTTTACCAAATGCAATGAAAGCTTTCATTTTTTTATAAGTAAATATTGGACAACATCACATACATTGCTCTGATTTTATGGTTATTTGCTTAAGCATTTATGTAACAGAAATCAGAAGCAACGATGGTACCACATCGCCCAGGCTTGACATAATATGGAAAAGTTCGTTTCCTACATTGCCCCGACCGGGGATCGTACCCGGCTTAAGGACATGTCTTACACAAATGAGAAACAACGACGGTACCACAACGCCCAGACTCCATATAATATAGAAAAGTTCGTTTCCCATATTGACCCGAACGGGGATCGTACCCGGGACCTCAGAGCTCCAAAGAGAGCTCAAAAGTCCGGCCCGCTCGCCTTTCAGCTACGGGGGTCATCAAACACTTCTGAAGAAACAACATATCGACATTGTTCCACATTACATGTAGGTATAATTAGATAGACGGGCTCCAAAAATGCGTGTGAACCGACTTTGATTATAACTTCCCGGCCGGCTGAATGGAAATTTTGTATGAATTCCGCATACTTGCAAACTTTCCGTATTCATGCCAGCGAAGAGTTTTAGAATGCGACGGAGGGACCTTGGGAGCCCTCAGAGCAGCTGTTTAGAATGCGACGGAGGGACCTTGGGAGCCCTCAGAGCAGCTGTTTGTATCGAGCTCAAAGTGAGAAAAGTTACTTTAACTGACACGTGTGTGTATTACTTATTATTGACCGTTAAGTCATGGTTAAATACATGTTTGTTTACATGTTATCAAGTTCACATGTACGATAATGAGATGTTTGCATAAAAACCATAATCAAGACCTTCATAGCCAAGCAAGCGGACCGGGCTTTGGCGTCGCACCACATCTTAGTTCCCGGGTTCGATTCCCGGTCGGGTCAAAGTAAAAACGTACTATTCTATATAGTCTTAGGTAGTTGTGTGTTGCGTTCCGTCGTTGTTTCTGTTTTCTATAAACACAATTGTTTTAACAACTTACCAGAGAATAAGGAGATTGTATGTCATGTTTGGAATATTATTTTTTAATATTATTGACTTGCTATGAAGATAGCAATCTGCGAGGTCAACATTTAATTTATCAACTAAATGACCATTAAATTATTTCAAAATATATTGAATACACCTTAAAATTGCAACAATAGAAGATTCTACGCGCCCCTTGGGCAAATTTTATTTAAATTACTAACTGCCGTAAGCGTCAACTTTCCACATCAAATTTTCATCAAAACCTCCCAACAAAGAAATTCTAATCTGGACATAAGCCGCCAACAAAACAGAGACGTTCAATAAACAGTCCCTGATTTCCGCGTTTGTCCTTATTTAATAAAACGCTGTGTTTAATCAAATTAATAAACGTCAAATTGATGTCGCGAACACGACGCCGCGGTGGTCGCAGAATCGAATTCGTCGCCTGATTAACCGGCGAGCAGGCGATGCGGAAACATACGGGGGAAAATTGTTGACAAGACTGCGACGGTTAAACATGCGGTAGTTTGTAGTAAGCGCACTGCATTTCAAACTCAAACTCAAACTCAAATATTTCTTTATTCAAGCAGGTTACATATAACACTTTTGAATCGTCATTGAATACAATGCAAAGTGATTCTACTTCCGGTTCGGAACCTATATCTACCGAGAAGACACCGGTAAGAAACTCAGCAGATCATTTACAGTATCAGTATCTAACATATTGCTATGTGTAGCTCACTTTGGACCAAGTCATATAGTTTTGGTTTTGATGAGTGATGAAACAAATAAGTACTCAAATAAGTTTTTACTTTCGAGAGGTAAGCTAGAGCAGACCAGTCCCCAAAGGTGGCACCTGTTCACAAGCATGACGTATGTGCCAGCCATCGCTTCACTCAACCATATTGTAGGGAATGTAACGACCCGCCACATAGCGCCACCACCCCAGTGACATTTTAGTGAGCATGACTACTCCAGCTCCCCATAATTTGTAAGTATTTATTATCTAAATTAAATTCATCAAACAACTATAGGACCTGGTGCACGAAGTAGTAACCTACATTTTGATTTAGATTAAAAAAAAAGAAATAAATCTATTATACCTAGTTCATAATTATACATAATTCACAAATATACATTTTATGTCCATAATAGATATTTTTAACAATATCAATGTCATTATGTAAAATAAAAGATTGCATTATCATGATGTCAACGAAATAAAATTTGCAGAAAAGAAAAATAAATGCATATTTAATAACATGTGCAGGCAAGTTAAATAGTGTTAGGCCATCTATCTTTATCGTTAAGGAAATCATCTACTTTATAATAGCCCTTTGTTCAGATAACATAACATGCATCCTAACGCACAGCTAAAATGTTGTTATAAATGCAAAAAACACAAAGCAAGCGCGCGTTTTAAAAACTCAAACTGAAATCTGGATATTGAATGTAATCTTTTTTAAAATCCCCTAAAATCTAATACCCGCTTTTTAGCGATGAAACTGTAAATTTATTTGCAATAAAATGACAAAATATTGCATCACAAAACACTAAATTTTTACGCAAAAAGCGTGGTAAATATTAATCGTAGTGTTTGTATCTCTGCGGCAAAATGGCGAAGATAGGCGCTAAAAAGGTCCAGAACTTGAATTTCGGTCAGATCAATTGGGGAAACTTTTTTAATTAATTGACTTACACTTAATAGTTTAAATAATGAAGGCTGAGTTGACATCGGGAAAACTTAAGTTTAGAACAAGTTTATTAGTGTGATTGGTACATTGATTTATACAATGTCGATTTGTTTTTTTGCTTTGCTTACAATAATCACTGGACTGATTGTTATGATAATGTATGGTTTGTTTTCATCGCGAATAATAAAATACTTATTAAAAATGCGTAAAAGAGAACAACAGAGAGCGATTTATCGCTCAAACTGGAGCAGCCCGACTGGTGAAATACCTCCACCTTACAGAAGACCGAAGCCAAATAACAATCACTTCTGTGTTGTGTTTCTGCGTGTGAGTAAGGTTTCCAGAGCTCCTGGAGGGTGCTATATAAGTAGCAGGGGTCAAGCCTTCAAAGTAAGGGCGACAAGTCCAGGAACAGACTTATTATGCTGTACTTTTCGCCCTTAAGCTAGGACCTCATTACCACTTAACATCTGGTGGGATGAGGTCAATCTTGAAGTGCAATATATATAAAAAAAACATTATTTACTTTTAATTTTGTCTGATGGGATACAAATTTTGTCAGGTCAGCTGATTTACTTTATTCCCTTGGTACTAATAGACAGTGACGGGCATATGATGGTTTCTGCTTCTCTCAGAGCGGGAGCTCAATACATCTCGCCGTCTTCTCCTCCGGCAGAGGTTATGATGCGTCAAGTCACAAAAAAGTAATCTAGTATTTAATAAACACTTTAGGAAGTAGATTTGTTGGTATTCATACAGGAATCTTATCATAATCATATATTTGATTAATTGGGAACATAAAACACTCAACATCAATTTGATTAAAACACTCAAGTCACGTTCTTTGTTTAATTTCTTTTCTTACTTTATTTCGCTTTTCAAATTAAACTTATTGTTGTTAATTTTGGAAACAATCTACCACCAGAACAAAATTTGCAGTAAGCAGCTTTATATTTAATCCAGCGACACGCCGCGTTCTAACACAGAAAAGCTTTCGTATTTTTCCATTTCAAAGATTGAGCGCTGTGCTTGCGCCGTATTTATTAAGTAAGGTAAATAAATAAACCTCCCGGTATATTGCAGAGGTTTTAAATCCGATCTAAGATTTACGAACTGAAAAGTTAGTAGCACAATCCAAATGTGGAATGGGGTTAACAGTGTCGTAGGTTCATTCCCTGCAAGTTATGTAACTTTGAGGTAAAATAAAATTAATAAATTATCCTTTATTGCTATTTCAGTTTTCTTACAATTTTAATTCATGCCTTATATATAACTATAACAAATTTATTTTATTTTATTTCTTCAACTTCCATTGGGATGATCGGCAACTAAATGTTTGTGTGTAACAGCTTGTCTGTCGACAAAGACCTCCTCTAAAGATTGAGGTAAGTGATAATAAATGCATGCCATTATTGGCAATATCACATTTACTATTGTGTAATATTTACGTTTATTGTGAAACTAATGGCAGTCGCGATTTGTCTGCGTGCACTTTTAACCCTCGTTTTATGTCCTAAAAGCTTCTTATATTATTTTCACAATATTCACCTGATGGGATGACGCTCATTCCATGGAGTAAAGGCAAAGCTTTGGTTTGGGATGCGACTTGTGCTGATACGTTTGCTCCAAGCCATATCCACTCCACCTCTCGGAGCGCGGGGGCAGCCGCTGCCGCGGCGGAGACCCGTAAACGTTTGAAGTACTCGGGCCTCGACAGCTGCTATCGTTTCGCCCCATTTGGAGTGGAGACTTTGGGGCCGTGGGGTCCAGAGGCCCGAACTTTATACAAAGAATTGTCCGCTCGCCTCGTAGAGGTTTCTGGTGACCAGAATGCTGGTAAATACCTCGGCCAACGTTTAAGTCTGGCCATTCAAAGAGGAAATGTTGCTAGCATTCTGGGCACCCTAAACACTGGAGCGGACTATCTTTTGTAAATATTTTGTATATAGGTAGGTATTCTCTTTTATTTTATTTTTTTTATATTTTCATTGTACTTAATTATGTCTGTAAAACCAATTTCTGTAAATTTATCTAATAATAAATTTCATAAATATTCACCTGAATATGGAAATGTCCATTATTTTTAGCGGCTTTCTGCGTTCATTACATTCGTGTTATAGATATTCATGATTGTGTTTAGTAAGTTTTAAGTATAATAATAATTCCGTTGTTGAATCTTGTTTCCACAACACAAGTGCTTGAGCTTCTTATCTATTTTTGGAGCAGTCTATTTTATTTATTCACAAAACGTTAGAATTATATTCTGATTCGGAAACAATGTTTTGTCTCTTTGATTCGGATATAATATATGCGATTGGACAGACAAAATATAGACTTCACAAATCTGAATCTTTTCTGTAGTTTGTGAATCAGCCTCTGTATTAATATTTAATAACTAAATGTTGATGTGTTTCTTGTACCTACCTCTTCATATTTTGATATTCTTTCTTTGCAATTTTAGTTCAATATCGGCAACTCTGTGCCGACACCTTTATTGATTAAGTGATTTATATTTTTAAATATTACTCCTGTGACCGATGCAAAATGGTTTTCCATTGATTCCGTAAGCATTTTTTTAATTAAGTGTTGTTTTAAAGACAAATCGGGTACAGAGTAAAGTAAGCACGATTCAAGTTACCTGTTATATATGTAAAAGCGATTTTTTTTTTGTCATTCGATACCAAATTCTTTACCAAGCTTTTATAAGAAAAACAAGATTTACCAAGTCGTTCCTTTAATATCCCCACTCTGAAAACCCTTGGGGACAATTTGGTTTAGCATATGCCCTTTTGTCACTAACTAGATTGATTGGAACATGAAATAACGATATGCTTTCAGGCATGGAGTTTGTGTGAAATTTCCTCCGAAATCAACTAAAAAAAACATGCTTTACGAACTCTCATTACAACCTCAAGCTTGGACATATAAACGGTAAAATTAAAAAGGTCTAAATTTAAAATGTTTTGGTCTGACATTTAAAGATTTATAATATTCATTTCTAAGTGAAATAGATCTCCACATTATTATATTATTAATTTGTCAAAACGACACACAAGTTCGATTCAATCTGCCAGTTAAATAAATCGTTCCGTCGATTTTAGCCGATGAAGCGTCGATTTTATTGTGTAGTCAATTTTTAGTTTTAAATAGAACATAAGTCAATACTTATCACTACTTATAAAAATCTCAACAGTTTTAATAATAAGTGAATTACGAAGCCCATGGAAAAACACAATATCATATTTCCAAACAGAAATATTTGTGTGCTTGAAATCTCGAGCGTAATTAATACAGAATATTTTTCATGCAAATTTGTTTAATAGATAATGTCAATAATTATCTACCTAAATCTTAAGATCTTATTAACTATAAGATACACATGTATAATAAAAATACTAGAATGAAGTAGCGCAATTCCTAATGAAAAATGTTTAGCTATCGTGCGTATTATTCAACATCTGGATGTGATGTTTTAAGTAGATACTGGGTTTTAATCTCAAGGTTTCATACCCGGGTCAAGCAAAGCCCTTAAGTTTCGGTTTTTTCAAGCATAGCGTTTTACCTTTTATTCATAATTTTCAGATAGCCCGCATTCAGATAGCGTAGTGATCAAGCCATTATCCATTGTCGTAACAATGATTGCCCTTCAAGATTGACTCCATCCCAACTGGTGTTAAGTGGTAATGAGACCCTAGCTTAAGGGCGACAAGTATAAAATAATAAAGCTGTTACTGGACATATTGCCCTTACCTTGAAGACTTGACTCCTGCTACTTATGTAATTGCACCCCTTCAGGTGCTCTGGAAATCTTACTCACACGAGGAACACAACAAAACAAAAGTGATTGTTATTTGGCTGCGATCTTCTTTAAGGTGGAGGTATTTCACCAGTCGGGCTGCTCCAGTTCGAGCGATAAATCGCTATGCCCTACCTCTCTCAATGATTTGATTTAAATTATCTTTATCCCAGCAGCAGCACATAAAATAGGCTGTAATACTGGTAGCAGTTTTGTAAGCAGATAATAAAATATCAAAATATTTATTCCACGGTAACGTTTTTTCTATTAATCATCGTACCAAATTACAATATTAAAATTAAGTTTTGTTTATTCAGTTCTGTAACACGCAATATGACAGCACACAAATTGGTTTGAATTACTTTGCGCCAGCAGAATCGGTGCCACTCATTTACTTACGTGATTCTTCAATACGTCACTAGTTCTGGGAGTCGGCCATGATGGATCGATTTAATCAGGACTTTAGGGTAACCCGACCTAAGGATTCTCAGTAACAAGATGTTTAATGGCTGGGTTGCGTGTCAGGCTATCTGTCTCGGCTAGATGTTGGCCTTTTTCATTAAAACCTTAAGGGTTATGTTCCAACTGTTAGGTAATCTAGGTTTAATTCTAGAAATACTAGGTCCCAAAGTTACAGGATAGTACCCGCTTGGATATTAGATTTGGTTAGCGTAAGAAGCTTACCTATCTACCTTAGCTTTTCAGAGTGAAGTCTAAAGTGTATACCTGAGTTAGTAGGTAATTAACATGTAAAACTCATTACTTCCACTACATTGAACAACTTAACACGAAAGTGAATCTACTACCACTTCGTTACCTGTTTCTACCAAAAAAAAACTGGAAAAAAACTTATGATGTCCTCAAAGGGCCGAATTTGTTTTTAAAAGCAAGTCATAATTGAATTTCTTTTGTATCTCCACTTCTGGGTATTTCGACCTTAAGAAGACAAGAGTACAATCACGAGCAATGAAATATAAAAAGTTGAGCTCTTATAATATTAACATAAAGTTCGCTTTAGAATGAGTTTTTACACATTATAGTGCACGTGACTGTACCTAACCTGTTATTATCAAATCTCTGTGGGCCGAGTAATACAGATTCGGTTTTAATATGTACCTATGGTAGTTCTGAGGTAGTAGGGAGATCAGTCCCCAAAGGTTCATAAGCATGACGGAAGTACCCGCCATCGCTTAACTCAATCATGACAAAAGTTATCTAAATGCCACTAAGCAATGTATTTAGGCTAAACATATTTGTTTGAAGTCGCCTCAATCCCCTTTCATATCTCCACAACCATTTCACGTGAGCTCATCATTCGAAATTCCAATTAGTATAATAGACAACCCTACTATATACTCTTAATCAGAACGAAATTAACAGAGCCATTGCTGAATTGAGCTGTGCTCCCATTTCTGGCGCTTTTCAGTATGATTGTCGTATTGAGGGACAAATATTTCAAGTGGTGGAGCGTAATCAAGCCAGGGTCGAAGTGAGTTGAGCAAGATTAATTAATGCTTAGGGCATCAATCATTGGGCGAAGATTCCTTATAGTGCCAGACGCTCGCATTTCTCGAGTTCAGGGTACATTTGTATGTTGGATTGGATAGTTATATCTTGATGAGGTTGGAGTGTAATTTGGGAGTACGAATGTGGAATGGAAGGGATTTTCTGGGAGCTTAACGAGTTTTCTAGGTTGCAGTTTATAAAAACCGTACAGAAATTATACTTTACCTATTTTTTTTTCTCTTGTGGTGGAAATTGCATTTAAAACATTAGAGTTTTTATTTCTATTTTTATTGAAGAAATTTGAATATCGTAGCAGAACTATTTGAATTTTTAAACCCATAACATGAAGGTGGTACAAATTTCGAAGTGTATATTAAAATGTGTTTTTCATTGTTAAGCAGATGGAGTGTATTAAAAGCTGTACTAAGGATATTTTTTATTTAAATTATGGGAACACGCAAGGAATAACATCGATAGATAGATAGATACAAATTTATTGTACAGATTAATTTAGAGAAATTGGTTTTACAAACATATTCAGGTACGATTTAGGCGGACTATGTTGCTAGAAAGAAATCTTGTCTAGACAACCTTTATAATATAGGGGAATTAGTAGTAAGTGAAAGATTTTCGGTGAAAAAATTTAATAAAAAAATTGGGTAATTTTAAGAAATGCGAATTGTATCATAATTAATTTGTGTTATTGTCGGAATAAAATGGCTTTATCATATTTTATAATTGTAACAGAAATACATTTCAAAGAAAATAAAGAGCTTTTGTAAATTTTGTAAATAATAAGGCTTCGAGGTCTTTTGTTAGAAAGTTTAGGACTGAAACAAAAGTTAGATAAAGGAAGTTGTGTACATTTTGTAAGGGCCACTGTTCGCTATTGAAATGCGGTAGCTATGCAAATAAAAATATTATTACAGTTCGGACAAATTTGTAATTCAGAACTTTGTAGTAGGTACAATTTCAAGTTCCTAAAGAGAAAGAAAAAAAAAAACATTCTAAAGATTCTTATATTTTTCAAAACAAGTGCTTGAGTAAGCTATGTTCTTATTTCTTTGAATTTACTATTACTTCCCACAAATTTTAATGACGTTAACATAAAATTAAAGAAAGGACCCGTACATTATTGATTTTAAAAAAATCTAAAAAGAGTCTAGATTTGTATGTACTGTTGGTTAGTTCTTTTATTTAAGCAATATAATATTGAAACGCACTCTATGATCGAGCGAAAACTCGTATAATCCGATGGAATCGGGACGTAACACAGAGGTCATAAGTTTGATAAGTGATATCTTATGTATTTTTTTGGTAGGTTAAGCCATTTCTTATTCACATACTGGCTGATAAAATTCCAGGGCATGGTCCTGAGGGTTGATCAAACAATAACTTTAGTGGTCACTGTTGCCAATAATAATTAATCGTTTAGAGTTAGCAATTATATTTTGGTCATAAAATGTTTATGACGGTGGTTAATTTTATCTCCTTCAAACAGTTTTAATTTATTAGGCTCGCCCGCATGTGCCGTATCAAATTTTTTTTAACCAATAAAATTCTGTCTCAACACATATCTGATAACAATTAATTGATAACTGTTAATTTCGATACATAATTAATAGTGTGTACTTAAACTACAAATTGCTTATTTTGACTTCGTTACCTACTGCACATATTCAATTTGGTTTTTAATTTGATATCTGTAATGCTACATATTAAAAAAAATATTTTCCTTTCAATTACAAAACGTACAAAGGAGCTATCCTATCTCAAGCCTGTCAATCACCTGATATTTGATGTATTTTTGAAATATTGTATATCCATGTAAAAAAATTCAAACGCAAAAACTGCTTTCCAGTTTTTGCGTCTTCTTTGTCAAAACTTACAAAACTTGATGTTGGCTAAACAGTAATGGCACTAGACAGATATCCAAAACCGGCCAGCAGCAACTTTGTGGCGTTAAGCGCTGTAACTGTCCCCACGCCTCAATATCAGGCAGACCCTGAATACATTATGTGACATGCATGTTAATACGAACTTGGTGTAGATTATCGCTTGGCCGAGTCACATGGCAGGGACTATGATAAATGAAAACGTCTGTTTAGCGTTCACTATTTTTTTCTATGCAGAATGCACCTACATATATTGTTAATTAAATTAAACTTTCAAGTGCTATTGTATTGGATGTTTTCTTTTTGTTAATTTAGTCTTGGGTTTGTCGATATATTTTTCCGAACTTTCCTTAGAGATTATGTAAAAGTTACATCTTCAATTTAGAAAGGCGTATGTGTCCTATAATTTTCAACAAGATAGAATATTTACCATCAATTCAAATTGTAAATGTGAATGTTTTGTTTGCGTAGGTATACATGTTTGCTACCACGCCAGAACTGTGTCAGAACACAGAAATAGAAATTACCGTCGGATAATATGTTAATCCCTTACATAATCCCACGGATAGAAGCTAGTACTTCTCTAGTTTAGCTTCAGATGATAATATAGCGAGAAAACGACAGCCCCGAGCACCCGGGGATATAAGGCCTCTTCAAGGAAAACGCGCTAGAGGCGGCGCAATACGCAGAATAGTCTGAGGGGCTTCAAACATTATTAAGAAACTCAGTACACCGCATTCATACAAGGCCAATTATAATAGGAATAACTGGTTTTGTTTTTAAGATTCGAACCTAGAGATTGCATACTGGGCCCACACATACCCGATGCCCTTATGCATCTACCGGACCATGTTAGTAAGCCGTGGCTCAAAGCCTGACTTGCTTGTTTAAACTTAAAACGTTGGAGTTAGTTGGTGACGAATGTATCTTGGTTCGGCTTGGTTGGTTAATATACCGAGTTGTAATATCTATACGAGCTACGCGGTGCCAGATGCTATATTCGCAACGATTTTCGCAGCGGCATACCACGTCGTCCAGCGCCTTTAATTATTGTGGCTAATTCTTCTTTGGCACAGTCAAACTCACTACGTCACCCATGACTTCACTCGCCGTTTCGCTCTTCATCCGCTACAAGCTATTATTATTGAAACGCTTGGTTTCCCGCTCGTCACTCTCCACACCGCGGCGTCTCACACCCTGTTTCTTCCTAAACAAGGCATAAGAGGTCGATTTCATGTCGACCTTAAGTGCTTTCTGACCCCCATTTTGTTTTTCAATCCTGTGAAACTACTCCCAGAGGTCACCGGACCACCTGCGTTCGTATAATGTACAAATGTAATTTTTGCGATACCTTTCCGCGCATACTATCTATGTATTACTTACAAAACTTTGTGATGTGGAATAACTTTTAGAAATTGAATTGTACACTAAACCATATCACCAAATATAGAAGATATGTTTTAGTCTAATTTTGTCTGTAGGTTCTAAATTAAGTCACGTTTTTTGCTATGAGAAATAAAATAGGCAAATAATAATTTGTTGTTTTACATTTTCCTATAACATACGCAAGTTTAACAGCAATTAATACAGTTTGGCTTCATAAAATTTAGGTTAAATACAATTACTTTTATATTTAAGGTTTATCTTCTCGATTAAGTTTAAAACTATTTCAACTTCCCTGCAATTTTTTACCTGGCTCTTTTCCAGGCTGTAAGATTCGGCCTAGCCAGCTTAGGCTATAAATCCTACACTGCCAAAGAACTAAAACTTTATTTCTTGACACATCATGTGCGAGATAAAGTTCTTATATTGTCTATGGTGCTCTTTGGGAACATGGAAGAGTTGAGCCAAGTTTTGGAAACGGAAAGTAAGCTGATATTTAATTATTTTTGTATACGCATATAATGTGTAATCGTTTTTTTAATATTGTACACATTTTTTTTATTTGGATTGAAACTTGACTCTCAATTATGAGCATCGAGGTCGTACAACTGCTATCCTACAAAAATATTCATATTATGAACAGTTGTATATATATTTCGTGCTGAAATAGAAGATTATATTAATGATTAAAATGTTTGGACTTGATAGCATTAATTATGTACATTACTACATGTGTATAAGTTTTGAAAAGAGTAACTATAGAGTTTCTTACCGGTTCTTCTCGATAACATTAACATTCCACACGGAACATGGAAAACGGCGGTAGTTTAACACAATCTGACGATTCATAAATGCATTTGTAAAAGTTTATAGGAATAAAAACATGTTCTATTTTATTTTATTCTATTCTATAAATAAATACTCGACACAGTGCAAACTCGAATCTTTCATCAATATGATGCTTGTCCTAGGCGAGGATAGAACTTCAACATAAGGCTATCGAAAGATCCGGCCAATATTAAACGTTGATAAAGTAAAACAAGGCATCAAATGGTACATAATAAGGCCGCCAAGAAGCTGCCTCGAGCGCAATCAATCACGGGCACGATGATCCGGCATCACTCCGCCCGATACGCCGCGCCATCCATCACGCCGAACTATCGAAGATCGACCGCTACTGGATGGGGTAGTTTCGAAATATTGTGTTTCTTTTTATGGGAGGGAAATGCATTGGTGCACTATACCGCTACCTGGAAAAGAAACAGCGTGTGTGGGACTCCCCCACTAGCAGAAGAGTACATAAAATCCTCTAAAGGAAAAAATGAATCGAAGAAACCTCCGATTAGTCCTTTCTGCGATATTGATGATCAAAGACAAAAAGATCCTGTTTCATTCATAGTTCAATATTTGAGCGAGAAGAGGTCGTCGTGTTGAACTTTTTAAAAAAGCAAATTAAAACTGAATACACAAGTTATCCGATACATATAGGTAAAGGTTGAGTTAGATTTTTTTTTTCAAGTTCGTAGACCAAAAAAAAAACTAAAAAATATCGTTTTTCTTTGTATTAATGCGTTATGAGCAGAAGATGTTGCCAGCAAACATTTTTGATCGTATAAACTTCAAAAAAAGACATCCATACTAATATTATAAATGCGAAAGTAACTCTGTCTGTCTGTCTGTTACTCTTTCACGCCTAAACGGATGAACGGATTTTGATGAAATTTGGAATGGTGATAGATGATAACCTAGAAATGGTCATAGGCTATAAATAATTCCACGCTGGCGAAGCCGCGGGCGGAAAGCTAGTTTGAAATAAATCATCGAATCGAATGATTTTAGAAACTTCAAGATTTAAAACGCTTATTTAAAAATGTCAGTACGGTCATTTTTAAGGAATAAACAGCCGGTTAAAAACATCTAAAAAAGGTTTATGTTTATCCTCCATTTTTTCCTTTAGTTAACAATAATATGCATGCTTTGTATACAATATGGAATACCTTGGTACAATTTGTTATAAAAACTTTTATTCAATATAAATAAAATCGTTCGTTCGAGTCTCATTCAGCAAACTTAGATCCTGGTTCATGTACCAGAGTCTTCCAATCTGATGACCGTCGCGTGTTCGACTTGCCATCGTGTTAACCGTGTTAGGTACCTGCCAACGTACACGCTCATACATGGTTTTAAAGGTCAAACACTTTAAAAGCAGACGCGATTGGTCTAGGAATGTCAGTTTTGGACAAAAAAGACTTAAAATATTTTTTTAATTACTTTTGAAAGCATCAAAAATGTATATATGTGAAATGTAGAGTTGGAGTGTCAAAATTCTGTATAAAGCTAAACAAGTTTGCAGAATAGGCACGTTTATTTATTGTAGGTGGGTTTTGAGAATTGCAATCGTTCATTGAAATATTTATTTAAAAACTTGATTGCACAAAAAAGTACATCAGGTGGACTTAATGCTAGGGGTATTCAATGCCAGTCAACCCTTGAGTCATGCAGAGAGTTCGTTTATGTTGGTCCTAAAGGATTGATGGATAAAATCTAGTTCAATAAAGGAATAACAGTTAACGGTTGTTTTATCAAAAATTTAGTAGGATCTGGTTTTTTTCTTATATTGTACTTCAAGATTAACCTCATCCCACCTGATGTTAAGTGGTAATGAGGTCCTAGTTTAAGGGTGACAAGTACAGCATAATAAATCTGTAACTAGACTTGTCGCCCTTACCTTGAATGCTTGACCCCTGCTACTAACGTAGCACCCCCCAGGAGCTCTGGAAACCTTACTCACACGCAGGAACACAATTGCAATGTTCCTACTTACCACACAAAGGCAATGTATATCGATCGGCTTCTCAATTTTATCAAACTGTCGCTTATATAAAATTTAAAGCTTTCTTAGCGCATGTTCTTTATGAGGTGTTAATGTGTGAGCCACCTTCGGTTAGTGTCGTAAACCGAGTTATAACGGTTTTAGTACAATTTTACGGTTATGCTATAGCGCCCTTCATTTGAACACGAGGAGGTTTATGGCAAGACATTTGTCACTTCAACCATGCTTTAACCCTAAATTTATGCCTTCTGAAAATTACGGTCTTAGCACCAGTGGTTAGTTGGATTTCGGGAGGCTACCATCGTCAACGTTGTTGTAATTTACTGGTTTAACTACTTGTTACCGCGTATGTTTGGGGTACTTTATTAGGGGTAATATTAATTTAGAGTAATGCCTGAATTGAACAAACCGATGGAAGAGCTGGGTTTCTCAGCCGAGAGCTCGGTAGATGTAAACATTACAGAATGTTTGGCCTGTATCGTTCATAAATGTCTTGGTCTTGTATTATTGTATTTCCATTGAGTAGAGTTGCGGAACTTTATTAACTTTTTTATTTTTTATATTGGCTCCTCCCAGCCGGATGATAAGCAAGAGAGGAACCCACATCGCGATGATAACGGATTTGATATCGAAATATCCTATCCGTTAGCATCGCCATACTGGCCCGCGAGATGTTTCTTCACGCTCCTTTTGAAGGAATCCATGTCAAAGGAAGGAGGAAACACATGAGCCAGCAACGAGTTCCACTTCTTTATGGTCCGGCAAAGATAGGAGTTACCAGGCTCTTGTGGTTCTGTGAAGAAAAGGAGAGGTGGGATAAGGGAAAACAGTTCCTCGGAACACTCGCCATGATAAAGCCGATAAAAGACGATAAAAGACTATGGCAAAGATCTTCTGTTTATAAAAGACAGAGATCTCAATATGGCCACCAATAGGTATTATCATGGACCTAATATAATAAACAGGACTGATAACTCTGAAAATTTTCATTATGAAAAATGAACACTATTGCAATGCAATAAAGTATTAATTCCTGTGCGCTTTACACAGACGCAAATCCGAGCCGACAGAGATAGCCAGGACGGAGGCGTGTGTCTCGTTCTTTGATCTTTCTTAGATCTTGCCAGCATAAAATAATATTTCTGATCTAAATTTTGCCTGATCAAAAACTCAGTTTATGCACTTGTATTTAATTGTTATTTCAACAATTGTAAAATAATAAATTATGTTTTAATTTATTTCTTTGATTTTATACATAAACTATAAAGAAAACGTAAAATAGTATTTGCTTATTTCTAATTTCCTAGTGGTAACCCTCTAAAGCATCACCATGAACTGTCATGGTGTCAGTAAGTCAAACTGTCATTGATTGAGTTTATCAAAATATTATTCTTAATATAATTCTTAGGCACCTTTTAAGATAAAATGGTGAAAAAATGTTGCGTTTATACTTGTTCAAGTGAATCATATAGTGATTGCCATATATCGTTCCACAGGTAAGCTTAAAATAATCTTACTGTAAATCTTACCACTAGGGTACCCATAATTCTCGTTATATTTCAATTGTGTGCTCGAGTTAGTTCTTCACTGTTGTACATTTATTTACAGTTACCTACCTTAAAAATGAAGTAATGCGACAAAAATGGCTCAGCAATACACGTAAAACAAAAAATCACTAAAAATTCTGTCGTATGCAGCCGGGACTTGCTATACCTACGATTTCTCCTGTGGTAAGTATCATTAGTAATTGTTTATCATGCTTCAACGCAACAACACAAAACAAAATTTAATTTTAGGAATCTTTGTTTAAATAATCAAGTATTTTAAAAAACACTATTTGTATATACTCTATACATAGTCTTTTAGGTTCCATACCCAAGGGGTAAAACGGAACCCTATTACTAAGACTTCGCTTTCCGTCTAACTGCCATCAGGCTGTATCTTGTGAACAGTGATAGTTAGTTATAATTTTAATTTTTTGATGCCTTTATAACAACATCAAATACTTAATACTAAAAAACAAGATAATATACGTATGTAAAGGGCTCCCATACAACATACGTGATTTTATAGCTTGCCGGATATTGATAGCTATTACAGTTAGACACTTAAAATATTGACGGAATACACTTTATTTAAAGACAAATAATTAAATTGAAATAAAATAAATACTTAAGAAGGATTCGTTTTACAGTCAAATATAGTAAAACCTTTACGACTTATGTACTTGGCCCGGTTTATTTTTACTTAATTCTTTATATGAGTATTATTTTGTAGGTCATAAACTGGATGTAATATGTTGCACTAAGTTAACTGTAATGTTTATTTTACAGACCAAAAAAAATAAGTTCTCAGTAATACATTGAGCCACCGACCACTACCAGACTCTGACGAAGAAATCCTACATCCTGCCACCTCTTGAAGACATTATCATGTTTAAAAAGTCGTTTAATCGATCAAAATGTTCAAACGATGTTTTTTGGTTAATATTAATATTGGCACTGACTGTTGAAACAATCTGTTGCCCACCGTGATCAGAAGTTAGGTAAAAAATCGTAGACATAGACTGGCGTACAATTGGCTACTTGACAGTTTTTGAAAAAGTATTGTAAAATGTGCGCCCCTTCATTTTATATCCCAAGCGATTCGATTTATCTGGAAATAATCTAAATAACCAGAGAAAAATAAGATTTTGTGTAACACATTTAAAAAGCGCGCAAAAACGCCAAGTCATGTCACTGTTGAAATTATGACGTCAACGTTGTAGACAACGAACCGATACGCATAGCAACGACTTCATTTAGATAAACGGAAAATGTTTCAATAAATTCTTAATACGATTAAAGACACAATAATTCAATTTAATCGGTAAAATAATCATTGTTTCGCCACATTAAAATAAATTATTTTCGCCGACAGCTGTCATTTCCGAATTGCAATGGTGGTTTCCGTTTCGGTTCTTTTGTTCCACAGATAAAAAAAGTAAAATTTATTTTGCAAAATTAAAATACTAACTATGCTTTTAATTATAAAATAAAAATGTAAAATGATTACTTAACTAATAAGCTAACATATCTAACACTTTTCATATTTTATTGTTAACACTGTCAAGTAGCCAATTATTACAAAAGCCATTCATTAAACATGTAGCCGAAGTGGCTGTAATTGTACTTACTAGCAATTATTTTAAGCATTGTTTCAACTATATTTTCTTGTCATCTGTATCAACCAAAGCATGTAAATGGCTAAATATAATAATAATAATAAATAAATTTAGGGTTATTCTCGTTGTCCCTACCAGGCGCGTCCCCAGCAGTAGGGACAGTGGAAAATTCAATAAATTATTCAAATTTATTGCCATTGTCCCCATTGGAGTAAAAGGGAGTAAAATTATACATAAATTCTATTGAAATAATTCAAGATAATTTTTTCAAACCTATAAACATAAAAGTAATGCTGTCCCGGTTGTTTTCAACAGTCAAATCTGTCCAGACGATAACTTTGGAACATGACGACCACCGTGGCCAGATGCGAGCGGGCCGGACTTTGTTGTTGCACCATCTCTGAGGTCCCGGGTTCGAACCCGGTCGGGTCAATAAGGGAAACGATCTTTTCTGTATTGTCTCGGGTCTGGATATTGTGGTACCGTCGTTGTTTATGATTTATGTAACACAAGTGCTTTAGCTACTTACCACAGAATCTGAGCAATGTATGTGATGTTGTCCAATATTTATTTATTTATTTATTTTACTAGATGTAGTGTGGACAACGGGCTAAATTTTAATTATTTAATCAAATGTCCGTTATCAAAATGAATCTTGTTGTCACCCTATTAGAAAGGGACACGCGCCTCTGTGGTAGCTATCTCGCTCGGCTCGTTTTTTGGCTGCGAGTGCTCGGTCCTGTTTATTATACTAAGTCCATGGGTATTATACAATCTGATCGATAGAATCCATATAATTGAAAGTTATTAGTTTATTCCAACTTTTTGCCAAGAAAGGGCTGACTTTTTATAGCTTGCTGTGTTAACGGCGTATAGCAATGTACATGCAAAGCCTAACTATTTGGTTTTAAATAAACTAAAACGATTCGAAGATAACTTAGTCTCAACTCATGCTTAGATTTCGATCGTAGATTTATAGATCAAAATAAAAATGAACGTGGTATTAAAAAAAATCTACGCAAAAACAAACCTAGTACAAAAAGGTTTCGACCATAAAGGATTTACCTAAAACTCCGACTAATTGTATAAAAACATGTTTTCATGCTGTGTTTTTGTTATTAAAACTCTCAGATTATCCGTCTGTCACAAATTTATTTTAATTAACTGCGTCGAAAGGATATTTAGAAAAGAATTAAGATTAATTGGATAAAATATTTGCTTAGGATCTCTTCAATCCTTTGAAATCGAGGAACGAAAATGAAAGGTAAAAAGATTGATGTGTCCCTCTCTTACTTCATTAGCAGATAAGAATTTATAATCTAGGCTTTATATTTTCAGGCCGTAATTAAATTTCCCAAATTTATGACTGGAATGTTGAACCTAGCTTTTATGGGGGTAGACTGAATTTAATTATGCAATACATAAGAGGAAGATATAAAGACTGGTAGTATTTTTAACAAATACCTGCCTATTTATTGTTTTACCTTTTTAAGTGCTATTTTTACCTAACTTTTCTATGAAAATTTAAGCGAGAACTATTTGCCTACTATAATTACTCAGCTTCCTGCTCGATTTTGCGTTTCATTTTGTGGATCATAAAACAATGTAATTGTAGCTGCGGCATTATGGGGTTTTGAACAAATCACTTAATCTTATTTAATCTGTTAATAAAACCTGTTTTATAATCACAACACTGGCAAGATGATTGTTCCTTCTAGGATTAAGTTTAAACTTTTATATTGTCTAATGTCTTTTATAACACTCTGTCATTCTCTTACGTATAAATCTGTCTCTGCTACCTTTATTATATTCTTTTACCTGAAGTTTCCACTTGGTTTTTCATTCCAATTTCTAACTGGTTATGGGCCCAGGATTGTTAACTGAATAAAGTGTGAGAAGATCGTGCTATGGAGAACCATCCATCGGACTTAAAGCCGGCACCAAGTTTCACAGGTATTCCCATTACGAAACTAAACGGGAGGAATTTTATCAATTGGGCATTTGCAATCCAATGTTTCTTGACGGATCAGGAGTTATGGGAAGTCGTCATAAACCCTGTAGACGACGCATCTAGTCCTGACGCTAAACGTAAGGATGCTTAAGCGCGTGCAAAGATATGCCTAACATGTGACGAGTCCATATACCCTGTGATCAGAAATGCAAAAACCGCGTTTGAGACATATAACAATCTCAAAAAGCCTATGCTGATAGCAGCTTAACGCGGAGACTGCAACTTATGAAAAGGCTTCTCACGAACAAATATGAAGGAAAGATGGACAAGTACGTACATTCCCTGCTTAGTGTACAACAGGAGCTACAAGAGATAGGAGCTGGAGTGGAAGATGAATTTCTCGGAATTATCATCTTAGCTGGACTTCCTGAACAATTTCAGCCACTCGTCATGGCCTTAGAACATTCCAACGCGAAGATTACTTCGGAAGGCGTAGTGTCAGCTCTTCTGAAGGAAGACTCTCGATCTGCCTGCACTACGAGTACTCGACCCCTGCCTAAACCTGCAACTACGGCGCTGCAAACTAAACAGAAAAAGAAATTCTTCTGTACATATTGTAAAAAGTTAGGGCACCTAGTTTCTGAATGTAGAAATAAAAACAAGAACCTTTGCCGAAACAAAGGTTTATTCAAACAATATATCGGAATTTACACTTTCATCTTGCTTAAATTCACCTTCATCCACAGGTTCACAAGATTGGTTCATAGATTCTGGTGCAAGCTCACACATGAGCAACAGGAAGGATTGGTATGAGACCTTATCGACTTGCATTCTTCCTGTGACTGTTGCAAATAAGAACCAACTTCTTAGTCAGGGCAGAGGTACTGTAAATATAAATATTTCCGATAGTGTAAATAAGATTAGCGATGTTTTATACGTTCCGGGTTTAGCTACCAATCTTTTATCTGTAAATAGTTTAGTCAGGAAATGATTCGATGTTTTGTTTACATCCAAAGGTGCGACAATTACTTTGTCAGGTGGATGTCAAATGACAGGTAAAGTCATAGCGACAGGATCGAACCATAAAGGTATGTACAGACTTAACGTCAATAAGTCGCATGCTTTGTACACTCCTACCAAAGAGTCCGCCATACTTTTATCAATTCTAACGCCATGCAAGTTTTAAAAAACAAATGCTTAGGCATAGACTTTCATGGAACTTTTACAGAAAAGTGTATTCCATGCCTACAAGGGAAATTTGCCAAAAAACCCTTCAAAAACTCGAATACAAAAACGAGTGAGGTTCTCGAGCTAATTCACTCGAACCTATGTGGACCTATGAGTATGAATCTTGGGGCGGAGCACTTTATTTATTAACTTTTACTGACGACTTTAGTCGCAAAACTTTTGGATATCTTTTAAAATCGAAATCAGAAGTTTTCAGCAAATTTGTAGAGTTTAAGCATCTGGTGGAAAACCAAACTGGCAAGCGTATCAAAGTTCTGCGTTCAGACAACGGTCGCGAGTATGTCAATAAGGACATGTCTACCTTCTTGAAAAAGAGTGGTATCCTACATCAGACTACTATTCCATATACTCCTCAGCAGAATGGAATTTCAGAACGTGCGAATCGTACTATTATTGAAAAAGCCAGATCAATGCTTAAAGACTCAAACTTGTCTCTTGCTTATTGGGGAAAAGCGGTAAATACGGCTATTTATTTAAAAAACCGTACTCCTACGCAATCATTGAAGAACAAAATTCCAGAAGAAGTGTGGACTAGGAAAAAAGTTAACCTTTCGCACTTAAAAGTTTTTGGTTGCGAAGCCCACGTTCTTGTGCCTAAAGAAAAGCGTACTAAACTGGAATCTAAAACCCAGACTTGCATATTCGTAGGTTATGCTACTGAAAGCAAAGGTTACCGTCTCATAGATCCCCAAAACCCTCGAACTATCATAGTTGCGAGAGATGTAGTCTTCCTAGAAGAAAAAACGTCAATTATGCCTAAACCAAATCCTTCTGACAGCAAACTTCCGCCATCACCGCGACCGCAAGAAGTATTTGTGCCTTTAGAAGATGAACCAGTTCCACTGTCACATTTCCAACGTCAGCCAGGTCCATCTGTAACGCCTAGTGCGTCATCTTCAGATGAACCTATAATACCTGAAGTTTCTGCAGATATTCCAGTTTCTTCGGTGGATTTCCCTCTTGAAAATGGAGCACCTGAATCTCAAAGAAGATATCCAACTCGTGAAAGGCGACCTCCTGAAAGATTTCAGGAAAACCTTTACATGACGTCGGATCAAGAGCCAGAAACATACAAAGAAGTCATTGAACATCCTCAAAAAGAAAAATGGATTGAGGCAATGAAGGCTGAATTTAATTCCCTAGAAAAACATGGGACATGGATGCTAGTTGATCGACCTTCTGGTAGAAAAACTACCAAATGCAAGTGGGTCTACAAAATAAAAAAGGACACAAGTGGTAATGTTACGAAGTACAAAGCTAGATTAGTCGCAAAAGGTTTCACTCAAGTAGCCGGAGTAGACTATGGCGAAACCTTCTCACCTGTGGCTAGACTGTCTTCTGTGCGACTTTTATTTGCTTTTGCTGCTCATCACGGATTATTGGTAGATCACTTAGATGTTGAAACAGCTTTCTTAAATGGAGATCTTGAAGAAGAGATCTACATGGAACAACCTGAGGGTTTCTCCACTGATCCAAAAGGAAAGGTTTGTTTACTTAAAAAGGCCCTTTACGGTCTTAAACAAGCACCGCGTCAATGGAACGCGAAAGTGTGTGAGGCAATGCACAAATTGTCTCTCAAACAGACAGCAAATGAACACTGTCTATACTATCGACGAGACGGAAACGATCTTCTTATCGTAGCTGTATTTGTGGATGATTTTTTCATTGTCTCTACAAAGGACAGTATGAAGATCGAATTCAAGAACAAACTTAAGAAAATGTTTACAGTCAAAGACCTTGGAGTTTGCAAAGACTGTCTTGGCATGAGAGTAGAACAGCATAGTTCTGGAAACATATCTCTTGACCAAACTAAATACATTAAAAAACTTATAAATAAATTCGGTTTGACAGATGCAATTTCGGTGACAACTCCTTTAGAACCCGGCATAAAACTTCTGCCTGGATCTTCAAATGAAGAAAATGCAGAAGTTCCATATCAGGAACTTATCGGCTCACTAATGTACATTGCAATATGTACTAGACCCGATATTGCCCATTCGGTCTCATACCTCTCTCAATTCAATGCACATTACGGGGGGGTATACTGGAAGGCCGCTAAGCGGGTTCTTCGGTACCTTAAAGGCACCAAAGACCGTCGTCTGCATTTTAGGTTGTGGCGTGCTGTTGGCATCAGGCTAATTATTATTACTATAATATAAATTATTTTCTACTACTTATAATTATATCTTAACCTAACTTAACCACTAGTTAACATAATATTAAACCTTAACTATATATTCGATAAGTTAACATAATAGTTACAACTGCTTATAGCTATATATGCTTATAGCTTAATTATATACACGCATATAATATTAATAAATTATTATTTGGTCACTCCGAAATGTCAACTACCAAACAAACGGTGCGACGTTTTTAATAGTAGATATTTCGGACGGGTCGTAGGCGCACAAAAAACTCCTCGGCGGACCGGTTCTATTGTTCGGCGACCGCGCGCCTCCCGCGCGCTTGCCCCCTCTGGTCGAGCCTACTAGCGATGCGCCCGCGACGGTCGGAGTAACCAGTCCGAACTTACATTTCGCTTGCGACTGTATGCTTTAGACGCGCTTAGCTGATAACCTTCGGTGCTTACTCTTTTACTCCTTCTTGTGACTTTCGTTTAGCTTATTCTTGTGACTATTCTTGTGCGTGTATTGTGTGTAACTTTTCTGTGCTTTGCTTTCGCAAATAAATGACTATCTGTGAATCGGCGTTTGAGATTCTCTCCGCACACCAACCTACGTCAAGGTATTGAAACCATTTACCACACCGCCACACATCACATCATACCACTACATTGGTGACCCTCGAAGAACACAATGAATGCAGAGAAACAGCAGTGCGCGACGGGCGGAGAAACTTTCCGCGTCGGTGTTCGCATACCCCCATTTTGGCCGGAGAAGCCGGCAATTTGGTTTGCGCAGATCGAAGGCCAGTTCGCGATCTCGAACATCACGACGGACACAACAAAGTTTTTTTACGTCATCGGCCAGCTCGACCAGCAATACGCAGCAGAAATAGAGGATATTATTACCAATCCTCCAGTCTCGGGCAAGTACGAGAAGCTCAAATCTGAGCTCATCAAGCGGCTGTCCCTCTCCAGGGAAAAGAAACTGAAACAGCTCCTGACCAACGAAGAGCTAGGGGACCGGAAACCGTCACAGTTCCTGCGGCATCTTCAACACCTGGCAGGACCCAACGTTCCAGACGACTTCGTTCGCACAATCTGGACCAGCCGTCTCCCCAGCACGACTCAGACAATCATCGCTTCTCAGACGACTTCAGAGTTGGAAGTTCTTGCTGACCTTGCCGACCGAATACACGACGTGGTGCCCCCTACTCCCCAAGTGGCATCAACATCAGTGGCATCCACAGCAGGAAGTACTATGGACGCACTAGTACGTCAGGTCGCCGCACTAACGAAGCAGGTAGAAGCTCTAGCTACCCGTGACCACAGACGTCCCCGTTCCAGAAGCAAGTCAACGCGGAATTCCAGGCAAGACCGTTCACGATCGCAGTCCAGCTACAGGAAGTACCCAACCTGCTGGTACCACTCCAAATTCGGCAGCCAGGCACAGAAGTGTGTGAAGCCGTGCGACTACCAAGCGGGAAAAGCAACGGGCGGTCAGTAATGGCGACCAATGGCTGCCCCAACACCGGTCGCTTGTTCGTAACGGACCGAAAAACAAAAATACAATTTCTCGTGGATACAGGTAGCGATTTATGTGTTTTCCCCAGGTCCGCCGTTAAGCAACGTCGGCAGTCGTCAAATTATCAATTGTGCGCGGCAAACGGAACGACAATCAACACCTACGGTTACGCACACCTTGTTTTGAACCTAGGGTTGCGCCGCGACTTCGCTTGGCGATTTATCGTCGCAGATGTAACCAAGCCTATCATAGGTGTTGATTTTCTTTCTTTTTATAATTTAATTGTAGACTGCCGGCACCAAAGACTGATTGACAACAACACCACGCTCGCGACCCCGGCTTCGCCTGCCCGACCGTCTGATGTCATCTCATCGGTAAAAATTGTAACTGGTACCTCAGTATACCATGACATATTACGAGAATTTCCCGAGGTCACTCGTCCGTCTGGTATACCGAGAACACCAACTCACAATACCGTACATCATATCCGCACTACCCCAGGTCCCCCCGTATCCTGTACACCGCGACGCCTTGCTCCGGATAAACTTAGGATAGCGAAAGAGGAGTTTGAGTCTATGCTTAAAAGTGGCATAGCCAGACCCTCCGAATCGTCTTGGTCGTCCCCCTTACACCTAGCTCCTAAAAAAGACAACGGTTGGCGTCCCTGTGGGGATTATAGGATGCTGAACGCCAGAACCATACCCGATGTGTACCCCATACGTCACATTCACGACTTTTCCCACAGTCTAGCTGGATGCAAGGTTTTCTCCACCATTGATCTCGTGAAAGCATACAATCAGATACCAGTCAACCCCGAGGACATTCCGAAGACAGCCATCACGACGCCGTTCGGGCTATTCGAATTCCCGTTCATGACGTTCGGGCTTCGAAATGCCGGTCAGTCGTTTCAGCGCTTCGTTGATGAGATGGTAAGGGGACTCGACTTTTGCTATGCGTATCTCGATGACTTTCTAGTCTTTTCGCGAGATCACAGGCAACATGAGGACCACCTGCGCCAGCTATTTACCAGGTTTCGTGACTATGGGATGGTCATTAACACAGCCAAGTGTGTTTATGGGGCTACACAGGTAAAATTTTTAGGTTACCGAATTTCTGCAGATGGTACCGAGCCTTTGCCTGAAAAGGTAGAGGCTATTCAAAACTATCCAGTCCCAAAAACGGTGAGAGAACTTCGACGTTTCTTGGGAATGATAAATTTTTACCGGCGCTTCATTCCATTCGCCGCTCAGCACCAAGCACCCTTGAACTCACTTCTCACTGGCTCGGTAAAAGGTTCCCACCCCGTTTATTTTTCAGAAATCGAACTCGAGGCCTTTAACGGGTGCAAAAAAGGTTTGTGTGACGCCACCTTACTTGCACATCCTAATAGCACTAGCAACCTTGCTTTAGTCACAGATGCATCGGACATTGCAATAGGTGCAACCTTGCAGCAAATGAAGGACGGAGCATGGCAGCCGCTCGCGTTTTTCTCGCACAAGCTGAGTTCGGCCCAACAGAAATATTCTCCATACGACCGTGAGTTACTCGCCATTTACGAATCCATCAAACATTTTCGACACATGGTGGAAGCGCGAGACTTCACGGTGTACTCGGACCACAAACCTCTTGCCTACGCATTCCATAACCGGAAAGACAAATGCTCACCCAGACAATTTAGATATTTAGACTACATCTCGCAATTTACCACAGACATCAGACACATCTCAGGCAGAGACAACGTTGTTGCTGATGCATTATCGCGAGTCGAAGAGATCACACAGCCTATAGATTTGGACAAGTTGGCCAGATCACAACTCTCCGACTCGGAACTACAGCAACTCCTCAACAGCTCCACGTCACTGCGTCTGAAAAAGGTAACATTGCCGGGATCATCGTCTAAATTGTTCTGCGATGAAAATGGCGACACGCTGAGGCCCTTTGTCACCCGCGAAATGCGTAGGCAGGTTTTCGAGAGCATTCACTCACTGAGCCACCCCGGGGCGAATACTACGGCAAAAGCAGTCGCAGAGCGCTTCGTCTGGCCAGGCGTCCGTAAGGATTGCCGCGAGTGGACACGTAACTGCCTAGCCTGCCAACGCTCGAAGGTAACACGCCATGTCCATTCACCACTTGGCTCCTTTAAGCTACCACGAGCGAGATTTATGAAGATCCATATAGATCTCATAGGACCACTTCCACCCAGCCAAGGATTCAAGTACTGTCTCACAATTGTGGACCGGTTCACCCGGTGGCCTGAGGCAGTACCAATCCAGGATATCACAGCCGAAACTGTGGCAAAAGCTCTCCTCTATGGCTGGATCTCCCGCTTCGGATGCCCTACAGAGGTCGTCACAGACAGAGGGAGACAATTCGAGTCGGCCCTATTTAACCAACTAGCCGGATTGGTTGGTTTTAAACACAAGCGGACTACCGCGTACCATCCTGCTTGCAACGGACTTGTCGAGAGGTTTCACAGGCAGTTGAAAGCTGCAATAACTTGCCACGCTAATTGTAACTGGGTGGAATCTCTCGCACTTGTTTTATTAGGAATTAGGAGCGCCACTAAAGATGACCTTCATGCGTCGCCGGCAGAGCTAGTCTACGGTGAAACACTAAGGTTACCGGGAGAATTTTTTGAGCACCAGGGTGAATCAGTACCAGACCTAACTGATTTTACCTGCAGAATCCGCCAGTTTTCTCAAAACCTGCTTCCATCACCTGCTTCACGGCATTCAGGTAGCCAAAACATTTTTATTTTTAAAGATCTCGCTACCTGTAAACACGTCTTTCTACGCGATGATGCGGTCCATGGATCATTCAAACCTGCATACACAGGACCACATGAAGTAATTTCGAGAGGCGAAAAAACCTTTAAACTTCAAGTTCATGGGAAACAAGTTCTTGTATCCATAGATCGCATCAAACCCGCATATATGCTACGTGACCATGATAACGAGCCTATTCCTCCTAAGTTGCTGTCTAATAATAGTAATAATTCACCCGATCTTACTGACAGCCCCACAGTCAAAACAACACGTTCAGGACGGAAAGTCCATTTTCCAAATTATTATCGCCCTTAACCAGGTCTCTGGAAGGGGGTGATGTGGCGTGCTGTTGGCATCAGGCTAATTATTATTACTATAATATAAATTATTTTCTACTACTTATAATTATATCTTAACCTAACTTAACCACTAGTTAACATAATATTAAACCTTAACTATATATTCGATAAGTTAACATAATAGTTACAACTGCTTATAGCTATATATGCTTATAGCTTAATTATATACACGCATATAATATTAATAAATTATTATTTGGTCACTCCGAAATGTCAACTACCAAACAAACGGTGCGACGTTTTTAATAGTAGATATTTCGGACGGGTCGTAGGCGCACAAAAAACTCCTCGGCGGACCGGTTCTATTGTTCGGCGACCGCGCGCCTCCCGCGCGCTTGCCTCCTCTGGTCGAGCCTACTAGCGATGCGCCCGCGACGGTCGGAGTAACCAGTCCGAACTTACATTTCGCTTGCGACTGTATGCTTTAGACGCGCTTAGCTGATAACCTTCGGTGCTTACTCTTTTACTCCTTCTTGTGACTTTCGTTTAGCTTATTCTTGTGACTATTCTTGTGCGTGTATTGTGTGTAACTTTTCTGTGCTTTGCTTTCGCAAATAAATGACTATCTGTGAATCGGCGTTTGAGATTCTCTCCGCACACCAACCTACGTCAAGGTATTGAAACCATTTACCACACCGCCACACATCACATCATACCACTACAAGGTCATCTGAAATTTTTTTGCCGGTAGCATATGTCGATGCGGACTATGGAAACAATCTTGTGGACCGAAGATCGTTCACGGGATATCCTTTCCTAATGAGTGGAGCCCCAATATCTTGGGAAGCCCGCAAGCAGCGTACTGTAGCCCTGTCCACGACAGAAGCCGAGTACATGGCTCTTGCGGAAGCTTGCAAAGAGGCTATTTACCTCCAGTCACTCATTAGGGAAATGTTTGCCATCTCACAACCCATCGTCATTCATACAAACAATCAAAGCTCACTAAAACTTGCCCACAACAACACATACCACGCACGTACAAAACACATCGACATAAGACATCATTTCATTCGAGACTCACTTTGACACCATAACATTCGGCTACAGTTCATACCAACAAACAACATGATCGCTGACATACTTACTAAACCTTTGCCGAAACTAAAGCACACCAAGTGTGCAAATAGTTTAGGGTTAGGTTAGGTTTGTACAGTGTTTTTCATATTATCATGTTTTTGTAAATATTATGTAGCTAGGTGTAAAGTTAGTGATAGGTAGATGTCTTGTACAGTATGTTTTATTTAATGTGTATATACAGGGTGTACATAAGTGTTGTGATTACGGGGAGGTGTTAATAAAACCTGTTTTATAATCACAACACTGGCAAGATGATTGTTCCTTCTAGGATTAAGTTTAAACTTTTATATTGTCTAATGTCTTTTATAACACTCTGTCATTCTCTTACGTATAAATCTGTCTCTGCTACCTTTATTATATTCTTTTACCTGAAGTTTCCACTTGGTTTTTCATTCCGATTTCCAACTCAATCCTATCTGTCTGACCGAACTCAAAAAGTCAGCGTGAACGGATCAAACTCTTCTGGCGCTCCTTTATTCATGGGAGTGCCCCAGGGTTCGATATTGGGACCATTACTTTTTGTAATTTATATCAATGACCTTCCCTTTTCTACAAAAGACTTATGTGAGATAGTATTATTTGTTGATGATACATCTCTTATTTTCAAAACGGATAGAAAGTGTGACAATGTTGATGTAATTAATCATGCCCTTAATAAAATACTTCATTTGTTTACATCTAATAACCTTGTGCTTAATGACAAGAAAACAAAATGTATAAAGTTTACAATACCTAATGTAAGGCAGGTCAGTACCATAATAAAAATTAATGATGAACACATTGAACTTATTAACTCCACAATATTTCTTGGCATAACTTTAGACTCAAAATTACAGTGGTCACCCCACATATCGAATCTGGCTGGAAGACTGAGTTCGGCTGCTTATGCGGTCAGAAAGATAAGGTATTTAACAGATGTGGAAACAGCGAGATTGGTTTATTTTAGCTATTTTCACAGCGTTATGTCATATGGTCTGCTGTTATGGGGATCTGCGGCCGATATTCAAACTATCTTTGTATTACAAAAGAGGGCCATCCGAGCCATTTACAAGCTAGGACCGCATGACTCGCTGAAAGAATTATTTAAGGAAATTAACATCTTAACAGTCGCATCTCAATACATTCTCGACTGTTTAATGCATGTATACAAAAACTTGCATACTTTTCCAAAAAAATCAGACAATCATAGCATTAACACCAGAAATAAAAACAAGCTTGCTGTTCCTAAGCGTAGACTACATAAAATAGATAATTCATTTGTTGCTTTAAGTATAAAAATGTTTAATAAACTCCCTCAAGTTATTGTTGAGTTACCTTTATACAAATTTAAGACATTTGTCAAACGTTGTCCTTTGAAAAAAGGCTACTACAAAGTAGAAGAGTATTTGAATGACAAGAACATGTGGATCACTACCTAGTCTGCTCGCCTGTACTTGCGTGTTTTATATTATTTTAAAAATATAGTATGACACATTTTCTCAATCAATGTCAGTATTGGACCACGTTGACGCATGTAAGTCCTACACAGTTAATTTAATTTAACTTACAAATACTTTTGTTTTATTTTTATTTTATTTTTTTTCAATAATTGATTTTAAATTTTTATTTTACTGTAAGGAACGTATGTTCTTTACTAAAAGTGGAAGTACTTCCGCCGAGCTAGCTGTTATCTGCTCGGGGACCAAGGCCCAACTACCATTCTTGGTTTGTTGTATATATACTTAGTGGCGACGAAAACTCTGATATCGCGATGTAGGATATCGATGTCACGCATTACGTATGGAGCGTTGTTTACTACGCCAATTCTGCTGACGCTGTATTTGTGTCGACTTGTAGGTCATGTCGTAGGTCGGCACAGTACACCCCCCCTTTGGAGTCCTAGCACGTGCCCGATGCGTGTAGTTGCAGGGAGGCAGCTGCTGCTACGCCAGTGTGGACCAATGACTCGGTCGTAGGGCTGCGATGGCCTGCTTCATTACACGGGCCCGGAACCAGGTGGCTTTATCAGCTGCGGTGGTCCGGTGCTCTTGTCGTGGCAAAGCTGGCTGTTGAGGGTATGGAGACATGGCCTGATGCGAAGGCTCCGTTCATCAAAGACTGCTGGTGTTCAGCTCAGTCGGGGTCACCAATGTAAGGAACGTATGTTCTTTTACTAAAAGTGGAAGTACTTCCGCCGAGCTAGGTGTTATCTGCTCGGGGACCAAGGCCCAACTACCATTCTTGGTTTGTTGTATATATACTTAGTAGCGACGAAAACTCTGATATCGCGATGTAGGATATCGATGTCACGCATTACGTATGGAGCGTTGTTTACTACGCCAATTCTGCTGACGCTGTATTTGTGTTGACTTGTAGGTCATGTCGTAGGTCGGCACATTACAATTGACAAACTAACTGTGTGTCTTAGTGCAAAATTAGTAATAAGTGTAGCTTTCATATTAAAAAAAACTACTGAGTTTCTTGCCGGTATCTTCTCTTTAGTTATAGGTTCCGAACCGGAGGTAACTTCATTTGCTTTATATAGAGACTATTCATAAGTATTACTAATGTAATCTATGTGAATAAAAAAGATTGACTTTGATTATTTTTGGTAAAATTACCTAGATTTCGAATCGGGGGTAGCTTTAAATTATTTTGATTTCATTTTGATGACGATTAAGTGTTACTTTTAACCTACATAATATGATGAACCTACAAATGTAAATATCGAAAAAAAACAGTAAATAGAAAACGTTTTTTTTGGAATGAGTAGGTTTTTTTTTAATTCTACTAAAACAATGAGGCACTATCAGGATTTAGTTTATCAGTTTTTTTTTTTATAGTGCACTTCAAGATTGACCTCATCCCACCTGATGTTAAATGGTAATGAGGTCCTAGTTTTAGGGTGACAAGTACAGCATAATAAATTTGTTACTGGACTTGTCGCCCTTACCTTGAAGACTTGTCCCTGCTACTAATGTAGCAATCCCCCGGAGCTCTGGAAACCTTACTCACACGCAGGAACACAACAACACAGAAGTGATTGTTATTTGGCTGCGGTCTTCTGTAAGGTGGAGGTATTTCACTAGTCGGGCTGCTCCAGTTCGAGCGATAAATCGCTATGGCCTACCTGTCTTAAAAAGGGACTTTATAATTTAACTTACCTACACTTTATATAAAGTACCTACTAGCGTACCTTGCGTGAACTTAATCTTTTCTAGCAATAAATATATATAGCCTATGTTACTTAAGGTGCATGTCTATTTCCAATGTCAAAATAATAATTGAAATCGTCCCAGCAAATTTTAAGTTTATTCATTACAAATACAGACTCAAAAATACGAATCTTTCCGCTTTTTGATATCAACGTTGACATAAAATCGATTTAAATGTACTTTCCAACCAAAAAAATGCGCAACAAACTCGAAACTTCCCAATCTCCCTATCACAAAACGTGACAGGCCACTTCAATAGTCCCTTCAGTAACTTTAGTGCTGTTTAACTGATTGATACAATCAAGACGGTTTCAGTTAACCCTCGCTGAGATAAAGGTCAAACGAGTATGTTGCTCATCTGACCAGCGTACACGACTTATTTATTGGCGCCGAGATTACAAGGGTTAAAGTCCTATCGTTGACCTTGGCCATTTATTGCCGGGGAAACTTGGCGAGAGAGCAAGGAATAAGAGTCAGTTCTGGAAACGATAAGTATCTATATTTAATGGTATTACTATACTTATTGAAGAAAATAAATTGGTATCTGCTAATTTGTGTAAAAAAGTAATTTTTGTTTTTTCTCTCGTTTGTTTTTGCCTGTAAATTCATAAAATTTGCTGTCATGTCAGGAACCCTTTATATTAACCTTTTGCCCGCCATTTTACCTAGGTGGATTTAAGTTCGCATTTTTAGGTACAATACACCCATAAATCCATATCAACTGCTTAACTGTAAATAACTTATTTACATTTTGGAAGGTATTTGGATTTTATTTAATCCATTGCTAAAACATATAATATTTGCGACTAGCAATTTTATTAATTGCCATTAAAAAATAGATAAAGTACCTATTTATCTTTATTAAATGACATCTTTAATGAGATAGGATAAGGACAGAGGCAGTTCAAATTGATGAAATTCTTTGTTACACAAGTAGGTATTTGTGCTTCTTATTTTCGCGTCACTTAGCTGGCTCATTCCCAGTATGACTACAGATAGCAGCAGTAAACTACGAGTTTGCTCTTTCTTTGGTATGGTTTGCTCATCCAGAACCATGAGATCTTCAGGCATAGGTGTCCCACTCAGAAGGCCCGTCACGTTTTTATATGAATTCGCCTGACGGCCGTGGAGGTGTCTCCCTTCCCTTGTCGGCTATCTCGACATGTGAAATTTATGTTTTTTGTACGTCATGTGTACAAGCCCATGTATCTATTGACGTAGGACGAGCGCGATGGAAGGACAATATTTGCTTTGTCACAACAGTGTAAGTGTCTGGAGAGCTGTCGTGACATAGTGTTGGAGCCTTTCTGGAGAGTGTAGGAAAAAAAATCATCTAAGTGCAATTTGGACTTGAGATACATCAAAAAGTGGTAACGTAAACACGTTACCCACATGAAATGATTCTTTATACCTAACCTTCAACCTAACTTATACTAGTACTTTCATACGAGTGACGATAAAGCGCATTTGGATATCATATAATATGATTTATCTTCCTACGAAAACATAAAGATTATTTTACTAATTACAAGTCTATAAACGAAATCAACTCAGTGGTTCAACTAAACAAACCATAATAATTTTAAAATATTTTCACAAACAGTAAAACAATATCCTTCCGCAAAGTGGGACATGTACCTACTGCATCGCTACATAGTATAAAACAAAGTCGCTTTTTCTGGCCCTATATCCCTTTGTACGCTTAAATCTTTAAAACTACGCAACGGATTTTGATGCGGTTTTTTTTAATAGATAGAGTGATAACAGAGGAAGGTTTTTATGTGTAATAAAGAATAGAAAAGCCAATATTTCTAAGTATTTACATTACATCCGTGCGAAGCCGGGGCGGGTCGCTAGTTACAAATAATTGTACTTGTATTTCTGTAAAACATTACTAATATGGACTGATACACAATAATATTAAAATTCAGATTTGATGACATAATGCAGTGAAGCATTAGACATTATGTTAACATACTCGTATTAACTACCCTAATTTCAACATTGTTTAGAGCGTTACAGTAAACAAAAAAACTGTTTTAAAATATTGCATAAGAACAGAACTATATTGAGTCCTTAGGCATGATATCTACATAAACCAATGTTGGTAACTGTACTAAAAAAATCTTTTGACGTTTTATTCCGCAACTAAACGACCTTTCTAAGTAGATACTAAGCTCTAGAGCTATTTAATATTTAAAATGCCGGGTGCCTCTAACACAAGTAGGTGCCTACTTAATATTCCACCCTTGTTAGCCAATTAAAAACTTGGTGAGACTTTTCTAAAGGATTTAACTGAAACTTTTACTGAAAATAATCTGCCCATCTAAAAATAATATGAAAATGCGTGACTTAAATGAAAAATTAAAAGAAGTGTGTTACTGCCTGCTGACAACAAATGTAAGGAGTCCTCTTTTTTTGAAGTAGGTTATGGTTGGATCGTAGTAATTATATCGCGTGTCAAGAAAGAAGCAATATTTTACGGAGAAATTTAAATCAAGAAAAATGGCTGGATTATTGTACATTATAAAATATTTTTTGCTCGTTGACAATTTAATTTCTTAAATCTTGAATTGAAGCCATTGTTAAATTTTATCTTCATGTATCACTACTACACTACTTTAATTAAGTTACTCTTAGATTTAATACCTAGTAGCTTGTTCGGTAACAATCGATACTACGTCATGTCAAGTTACGTTCACCATTATTTGATATTGAATATAAATATAAATATTGGACAACATCACGTACATTGCTCTGATTCTGTGGTAAATAGATACAAAACAATATCTCTTAAAAAGTTTTAACTAACTAAATCGCACTTCGAGCGATTGGTTTGTTTTCGTTTGGTCGATGGTCGATTTCTAAATGAAAAGTTAGCCCAATTTCTTTGCTGGCTGTATATTAGCAACCGACTCAGTCCAGTTCATTTAACATCAGAATCGGATCGAGAATCGACCTGATTTGCTTGCGTCAGCCCTATAAGTTCTGAAAGAGATACGGGATTTTCACTCATCTCCCTGATTAAGAAAAATACGTGATTTGACACATCGTATTCTCGTTAGTCAATTGCGGACTAAAAAAACTCTATCAGTGTGGGACCTAAGGATTACTGCACGAACGTAGTTTAATCATCTTCACGCACGAAAAGTGAAGGGCGTGATGTAAAGTTCACACTGTGGGAGGATATATTTGTATCATTTTTTTCCATCTTTAACATGTAATCTCGTCTGAAAAAATCAAACAAGCTATTAAATATACATTTTTAAACACAAAACTGATGCAAATGTTCATGTCGCACCATTGTCTTTCGTATTGGATAATCTGAATTGATACGTGTTTTTAAGGTAAATATGGTAGTGTTAAATAAGGTAAATATCTAATGCAACATACCTAATATAAAACAAGAATCGTTGTACGTCAACATTTGCACCAGCACACCACACCATACCACACCACCACACCACATAGGTAGGCTCGGCTTGCGAGTAGCTTGTACTCGGCTTGTCTAGCCTATGCCTAGCCTATATACCTTTAAGCATTGTGAATTTGTACACGAATGCGATTAAGTTGTCGCTGCGATTGTTCAGATGCCAACAAAGCCAGTAAGGACTAAATTTAACGCCTGAGACAGCTTGACTTCTTCAGTCCATTATTCGTGTACGACTAAATGAGAATAATTGCGGTATAGTTTTGAATTAAACAAACAGTGCGATAAAAAAATGTATGGACTCTATCCCGCGTTTAGTGAATTCGCATTGCAGTGATTCTGCAATGTCAAGCTAGTGGTTACAATCCTAAAATAAGGGCCTCCTTTTTATGTAGCCATAGATCGATCAATGAATGCGGACTCTGAAATCTTAATTCGCTAGTTGTCATTAAAAATTTAAGGAAGTGTATTCGATATGTAATTCATGCCCGGGCCCAATATTTTACAATTCGTAATAATGTGTCAAAAATTAAAAAAAAGAAAAACCTTCATCCGACTACGACTCGTTAATTCTAATTTAAAATTTTCTTTCCATATCAGCTGTCAACAGTCGTCCGTCAGTCGTTATTAAGCTTATGCCTCGTATAATTTATTACTATTCGTAACTAAAACCGATCAAATTCTAATATTGGAACCGAGTATCAGACAATTTTCAATTTTATTTTTAATACATTAGAATACTTATCAATTGAAACATTTAAGACAGATCAGCGTACTTAAATGTATTGACGTGTACTAACAAGCTGGTGAATTGTTTACTTTAGTAGAAAGTCTAGGTTCAATTATGGATTTAATTTCGATTCCAGACTAATGGACTGAGTGTACTTAACGAGCAGCCTCTAGCAGCCCAAATCAAAATGGATATCATAATATGCTTTGACATTGCCGAAATTGAGCCAGTAGATTACGTGGTTGCGACAATCTACCAAAATATTGAATGATTAATATTAATTTAAGTTATTAGATGAAAGTAAGCTAATAAAGGTGTACTGATAATAGACGTGAAGAAGAAAGAGATATGCTTTAGTAATTAACAAAATCTGGTAGACTGAATTACGATTTCTCGGTTTTCAGATGAGTGATAACAGTAAAGTGTAATTAATACAACGTATTTGATTTGGTGTCATAATATTCCGTAACAAAGTACTTACTTAATGACGTTCTTAATTCAAACCTTATTTTTTATCGGTTTGTTAATTTTTAAGTGACGGTTGAAAACCTATCCTTTATTCAAAAACTCCTTTTATGCAATGTTACGTATACCTACTTCCAAAATTACGCATAAGCAGGAGTCATTTCGATTTATTTTTTCATTGAATGTTGTATTCAATAGAAAAATACTATTAAAATTACTAGTAGCCGTATAGCCTATTAGCCTTTTTGCTAGTGAAACCTATTTAAGGTAGCCATTTATTACGCCTATTTTTTCCTTATATAAATTGTAGGTAGGTACGATGGTTGATCAAAACAAAAGGGGCCCATGAAAATTCAACGAATAAAATATTCGTATTTACAGTTCATTTGAGTGTGAACGCACATTCATGTCCGCCCTGCTCCTTCCCGTATCATTATTTATTGTTATTGTTCCGATTCCAGGACCAACCTCGGCCATTGGCTCAGGGTTGCCAGGTTTTATGATTAATACCCTGTTAAATATTTGAAAAAAAACGATCCGTTTTACGAGGCGTAAGCTAAAACCGTTCCAGACTCGAAATCAGTTTGAGCAAAAATGGATTGTAATTTTTGACATATTACGAATCGTACAAAATAGAAACCGTGCATTAGTAAGATGACTACCTGAAGCCGCACATTCGTAGTTTTCAAGGTACCCGTCACATCAATGTTTCCATTATTGCCATACGAGTGACACTCGATACTGTAGGAGGTACGTAGCTTCAATACCTTTTGGGGAAACAGCTTAAGCAAAAATAAAAGCTTGTGAAAAATATCGCCTCACAGAAAAAAGGCAAAAAAAACCTTCTGCCACAATTATTAGTTACTCAACTACGAAAATCTGCGTAGCCGGGAGGCGCGCGAGCCATATTTTGGCGTTGCTTTATCTCCGAGGTCCCGGGTTCGATTCCCGGTTAGGTTTTTTTTTTTTTTTTTATTTTTTTAATCATGTGTTTGTTTTCTATTTATAAGTTTTTGCAGACTGCGATTTGATACTGTCCGCTTTTTATTTGCTGTATTTGCTTATGTTTCACTGTTGCTGTTATATTTATTTACTTTATTGTATTGACGATGTATTTTATTAATTTTGTTGCTCACTGTTATTGAAAGATTTTAGATTGGAAAAGATGTGTTCAATGAATTTAATGAATGATATTTTTGTTATTTCTTTTTTAATCACCTCCAAGATGTTGAAAGGAGGGACTTTATATTGTTCGCAGATAAATTGGTGTTCACCCCTCTTTGGGGTGAACCGATCGCAGTGTTGTAGCAAGTGCTCTACAGTTTGCTCGCTGCTACCGTCACACGGGCAGCGGTCGGTGTCGGAGATCTTGAACCTGTGAAGATATGATAAGTGATATCCGTGCCCGGTGAGGTATTGTGTCATGTTGAACGATGTGCCACAGCTCTGCATAACTATAACAACATCATCCAGTTCTGGGCAGAGCGCCCTTGTGTGGCTTCCTTGGGAAGCTTCTGTGTATAGAGCCCTCCATTTTTGGAGAGTCTCCAACTTCAGCCCCCTTTTCACAAAGCTGACTGGGAACTTGGCGTAGCAGTAATCAGAGTTAAGCTCTGCCGCAGCTTTAGCTGCTACGTCTGCCGCTTCGTTCCCAGTCACCTCCGCGTGAGCCTTGACTTATACGAATTGTATATTCCCAGTCACTCGCAATTCTTTTATTCGCTGGTGCACTGAGACAACATGGGGGTTGGTATTGCTCCTATCCCCGAGTGCCATCAACGCAGACATACTGTCGGATAATATGTAGGCATTATCTGATCCTCTATCCTGCGCCCATTTGCACGCCTGATCGATTGCGTACATTTCGGCCTGGAAGACGGAACAAGCAGTGTGCAGTCTATACTTATATAATAATAATAATAATAATAAGTTTTTATTTCGGACAGGTATCCATACAAAGTTGTTAGTAATTGATTACACTATGTTAATAAAAATATTACAAAAGAAAGAAAGTACAGGTCAGTTCATAAACTTGAATGTCCCACCCACATGCATTCGTATCCAATGCCTCTGAATGGGACAGTCAAGTCGCTCATGAAATACTCTCAGGATGCTATTGGAGCTTCCCCGCAACCTACGTAGCATTGACGCAGTTCGCTTTCTTAGGATGCTCTGGAACCCATCAACACCGGCTTCAGTGAACATGCCTGATGCACTACAATGCTTGGGAAGGCCCATCAACCTCCTGAAGGCATTGTTATATTGTACGCGGAGTGCATTGAGTGTCTTCTGCGTATAGTCACACCACAGGCTGCAGGTGTAAAAGGTCTGGCAGTACGCCTTGAATAGGGTAATTTTCACTTCTTTTGTACACCTAGTAAACCTGCGAGCTATCATGTTGCATCGGACCGTCAATGCCCTCCGCTCACGCTCCATATCACCGTTGTCCGTGAGGTCTTCGTTAACAATGTGTCCCAAGTATTTAAACTGAGACACTCTATTTAAGGGCACTCCGAGGAGATTTATCGGCGGCACAGATAGCGGTTTCTTACTGCTTACTCGAAACACCACTAACTCACTCTTCTTGGTGTTATAGAGGAGTCCATGTTCAGCAGCATACCGTTCACATGTGGCGGATGGCTGAGCATGCTCGCCTTCAAACGCCACAAAGGCTGCTCCTACTTGACCGTCGTCCAGCTTACTGCCATCTGTAAATAGGCGCAGTGAGTTCGGTCCGCAGATTCTGCTTACATCTCTGTCGTTGTGGGCCAATTTGAAGTCCACCGAGACTCTATCTGGGGGTGGCAACAACTTACTGGGTGGAGTGAGCCTTTCCAGCGACATATCACTGGGCAGGAGGTCTGTGCTGCCTGTGAGTCTTACCCCCTCTAGCCGGTGTACTTCTAGCACTTTGAGGTGCAGGGGCGGGAACCTGGCCAGGGCAAGGGCTGCGACAGTAGAGACTGTGCGGAAGGCCCTTATTGCTCTTAGAGCGAAGAGCCTCTGCATGCCTTCTAACATTCGCCTTATATAGTCCTTGCCTGCCACGTGGCCCCATATGCCGGCTCCGTATGTGATGATAGGGACTATTACGTGGGTGTAAATGGTTCTAACATTTTCGGTATTTATGCCCCAAGTAGGTCTTATAAAGAGACACAGCCGGTTGAAAATCCTGGTTGCCTTGGCCGTAATGTATGTTACGTGTTGAGTAAATCGCAGGTTTTCGTCTATGATTACCCCGAGGTATTTAATGTCCGAGACAAACTTGAGTTCGATCCCGTCCATGGTTATCCTGGCTTGTTTTGCCTTTTTTGTAAAAGCGATGAGTTGGGTTTTCGCTGGACCGAATTCAAGTTTGACTCCCTGTCCCCATGTGTGTATGTCTTCTAATATTTTATTTATTTTCTGTTCCAGGTCAGCTGCAGTGTGTGCCGAGGCGACCAGAAGAACGTCGTCGGCGAACGCTTGAAGGTGACATCCGGGAGGTAAGTTGCGGTGCAGTAATTCATCAAGAATGATGTTCCAAAGGGTGGGTCCACACACCGACCCCTGTACGCACCCCTTGGACATCTTCTTTGAAACCTGTGCTCCCCCGTAGTTAAGCGTGACTCTCCTGTCGCGGAAGTAATCTTGTATTAGATTATATATATTAGCCGGGCAACCCATCTTCCGAAGTCTATTAAAGAGCGCGGGCCACCACGCGTTGTCGAATGCCGCCCTGATATCCAGACTAACAGCTGCTACCTGTTTGCCACTGCTTTTGGCTTGTCTGATGATATTCAGGGCTGCGTCGATTGCCGCTGTAGTGGTTTTTTGTTCTCTGAACCCGTACTGATTATCACTGAGCTTGTTGTTTTTGTTTGCGAAGTATGTTAATCTTTTTGTAAATAGTTTTTCGAGTAGTTTTCCGAATACTGGGAGTAATCCTATTGGTCTATAAGAGCTCAGTGATGATGGGTCGGGTTTATTAGGTTTCGGGAGTATTTTGACCGCAGCCTCTTTCCATACCGACGGAAAGTATTCTAAGGATAGACATCTGTTCATGATCTCTGTTATTAATCTAGGGTACGACTTACAAAAGGCGAGAACTATATCTGCTGTAAGATGGTCGTGTCCAGGAGCCCGTTTAGGACTCATACTTTTTATTGCCTCTAACATCTCTGCTTCGGTAAATGGTTTATCGGGCTCTCCATTTGATGGGTGTGATGCTGATTCTCGGAGTTCCTTCTGATGCGCAGTATTGTCAGCATTATCGTCAGGGTAAAAGTGGTTGATGAGAGCATTAGCTGTATCTTGCGCGTCAGTTGTAAATCGGTCCCCGACCCTAAGTGTTGTTGGCGGTTTCCTAGGCGGTCCCTCTTTGAGGAGTCGATTTGTGACTGCCCAGACATCCTCTTTGCCCTGTTTTTGACAGAAGTTGCGGAAGCTGTTTGTAGATGTTCTCTGGATTTCGTCTGTGTACTTTTTCTTAGCTTCAGCGTGCTGTGTTATGGTGTCTTCAAGTGGCAAATTCCGTCGTTTCAGGTCACTGAGTCGTCTATGCAGTCTAATTACGTCTTTTTTAAGAGTGTCCAGCTCGTCGGACCACCAAGGTGGTTTGTACTTCCTAGCTCCCCCTCTGACCGGCATAGATGCTCTGCATGCTTGGTGAATATTACTGTACATTAATGAAATAGCCTGCTCGATCTGTTCTTTATTAGCGTTAGGTATATCTATATTAAGTAAGTCTGTTGTAGCCATGAGTGAATCCAATGTGTTATTAAAGTCTGTCCAGTTTGCCTTTAAATTTTTATATAAATATGTACTCTCAGTATTTTGTGTATTTGTGTTAGTAGTATCAATAATTAGTTTGTATTGCAGAGCATTGTGTTCCGCCAGAGGAGCAGCATCCAAGTCCACGGACCAATCCGTTACTCGATCGCTGAATGTTTCGGAAATCATTGTGATGTCAATAATTGATGTTCTGTGTTGGCCATGAGTGGTGGTCTCAAAGGTAGGGGTTTCTCCGGTGTTACAAATGTGCATACCATTTTCATATGCCAGTTCAGCGACTGCCCGTCCCCTAGGATTCATTCGGGGGCTGCCCCATAAGGGATGCCACCCGTTAAAGTCTCCACCGACCAGGCAACACTGACCCGCCATTTGTTTCAGGAGGTCGTCCACTTTTGCCATAGTATCGCTGGCGTCATCTCTTGACTCAACATAGGCAGATGCTATGTAAATGTTTTGATGTCCAGATTTGATTTTTATTGTAGTTAGATTTGGGCTGGTAAATTGTGTGATTCCTATTGGTGAGTTAATGTCCGGTTTAACAAATATGCATGACTTCACTAGCTGGTCTGATGTAAATTGGAAGATCTCCAGGCCAGGTATATTTTTGACGGTATTGTACGATCCTGTGTAAGGTTCACTGACTAAAGCTATCGTATACTTATTTTTAAGAAAGTACTGCACGAACTCGTGCTGCCACTTTTGACATCTGCTCAGATTGCACTGTAAGATCTTTATGGGTGTAAGTTTAATATCCATTGTAGTCTATACGGGAGGTGAGTCGCTGGCGCATTGATTTGATTCGTGGGCAGACGTTGGAAGTGGCAGGATGATTTGTGGGGGTTTTTTGATTAAATTTATGATTATGACTATTGCAATTGTAACATTTGACTAACTGTGTATTTTCTTTTACAGGGCAGGAGGTTCCGGTGTGGGTGGTTGCGGCGCAGTAGGAGCAGGCCTTCTCCTCGGACTCGCATTTCGCCTGAGTGTGACCGAACTGGAGGCATTTAAAACACTGCAAGAACGGAGAGAAGTCCCCGACGTGCACGCGCTGATGGTCAATATTGAGACGTTCCTGGGAGGTAGCTGCACGCCAGACAGCAGGTGAGGCCATGAACACTGCATTATACAGAGATTCTTTCTTGTTATCTCTGACGAATCTTATTTTTATGTCACTGTCACTAACACATGCATTCTTGATTTCCAGGTTTTGGGTTAGCACAACATCAAGAAGTTCCTCCTTTGGGATGTCCTTGGATACGCCCTTGACAATAAACATTGGTAGCAGTCTCTTGGATGGCTCCGCGGTGATCTCAGACGACTTTTCTAGGCGTTTTAGGGTTTCGTCCCTCTGTGCGGTGCTGTCAAACTCCACACGCAGCTTATTATTTGACACTGGCATGACTCTCGCGGGTGCGTAGCTCACAGACTTGAAGTTTATGCTTCTCTTCCATGTTTGCATGGCTTCTTGTTTGTCTTTGACCTGATGTTTCGTAGTGACAATCAGTGCCGGTCGGGATGCCGGTGCAGCGGGCGGTGTAAAGATGCGGCTAGTGCCTGTGGTTGCGCTGGCTTTTTGAGATCGCGCGATTTCCGCAAAGCTGGGACCATCAGTCCTGCGAGTGAGCTGAGGAGTTATCTCCTCCTTGAACTTGGCCAACTCGCCCTTGACACACTCAATAATCTCGGCCTTGAGGGATGCAGACGATTCTGTTAACTCAGTGATGACAGACACATCGCAGTTGTTGGAGGCATTCAGAACCGAGGCCAGAACACTAGTGCACTTCCTTATTTCATCGGTCGCCTGTTTGATCAACGCCCTATGTTCCGTGTACAAACTGGTTTTACTCGAGTCTAGAGCTCGTTCGATTGTCTCAGATATGGTGTTGATAGTTGCCTGATAGGTGCTGAAATCCTTGACATCGCTTGCAAACGCTGTGAGAAAGACAATGTCCTTGTCCTTTTTCTTAACTTGGGCCGCCATCTCAGAGGGAGGGAAGCATTCCCCAAAGTCTTAGAATTATAAATTAAGCAGACTGTGATACTAAGAGCTTTAAACTAATATTAAGTGAAGAATTTTTAATTTTACTATTTTATATTAAGAAACTTTACCATATATATCTACTCTACTATATTATTCCAATGAAATGTTTTATGTTTATAGTAATCTCTGAAGTGTTAGAAAGTGTTAAGATACAAAAATTTACAATTTATAAACTACCTCTCAGTTAGTGGCACACAAAGGGTTAACATATGCCTCCCGGTTAGGTTAGGTTAGTTAGTTAATAGTTCGGTAATAGAAGTGCTTTACCTACTGACCATTTTTCGTTTCGGTGATTCGGTGGATATGTCACCGTAAGATTGTAAAAACCGTTAGATTACAATCTATCTCGCGAGATTGTAAACTGTCGACAGATTGTGAACCGTAACTTGGGATTGCAATTTATCGGATTATTTTTCGCTGTATTGTAATCTATCGAAGTGAAACCGTTAAATTACAATCTCTCCGGCGTTAAACTGTCAACTGTCCGAAAGCTCTTCCTGATTGGTCGGTTTATTGTATGAGCGACCAATCACGACCAGCCTTTCTATGTCCCCGTAAAGTTAGGAATGAAATTCAAATCAAATCATTTCTTTTATTTAAAAAAATAGAGATGTCGTTTAAATAAATTAAATGCACTTCAAAAAATCTTCAAGTATTTATTTACTAGGTAATCAATAATCCTGACATACTTTGAGAAATAATTGTACCGAAATATTTATTCTTCAAACACTCAAAAATTTAATTGATAATTACAACAAAATGAAACAATTATTTTGTCTTTTAACACAAATTAAAACTGGAAAATTTTAAGAAACTCTTATAAACAAATATAAATATTTCCTGTCCTTTAAACATACCTACCATAAATTAATAGTATAAAAACAACAAACGAAATTACAAACAAATATGGCGAATGACGGGGACGCGCGGGGGGCACATAACTCTCAACCAATCAGCGCGCGAGATGCATTTCGTTCTACGTCAGTTCACAATTTGACCGATTCCCATCGATAGATTACAATATAGCGAAAAATAACACGTTAAATTGCAATCATAATGTTACGGTTCACAATCTGTCGACAGTTTACAATCTCGCGAGATAGATTGTAATCTAACGATTTTTACAATCTTACGGTGACAGATACACTTATAAAATTGGTATGGTTTTGTTTAAAAGGTAAAATAAACTATTTGCCGCAAACATCCGTCCAAGCGCCATTTTTGCTTGAAAGTAACAGGTTTGTTTGCACCATCGTAGCACAATGAAGAATGTAAAAGCGAATTGATGTTACTTGGGGCTTTGCTAAGTGTGCTCCGTGTTCCAAGTTGTTATTCCGGGTACGACTTTTATTATTGGCCATCAACGGCGGGTTTTTTTTTCCTTCAAGCTGTTTTACAGTGTATCCGTGGCAATTATTTAAAACACACGTTTATTCTTACTGTAACCAGTGAACAAACAAAATCGCCAGCTACAAAATCGCGAGTGTGAACTTGACAACCCTAATGTGATAGGCATTCGATGCACGAACGCTTAATCGAACGATCGATCCTACTTGGATTTTTTGGTCACTTTAAAAGCCGAGCGGAGTTGTTGTCACGTAAGGTATGGGTTATACGAGACCCGAGTACAGCGCAAGAAAGTTGCAATCAGGCTTGAAATATTGAGCTGGTGTTGGAAAAGTAATAATAAATTTGCAACGGAAGACAATGTTTCATCACTTACCTATTTTGCTGTTGCCATTATCCGTTGAGATTAGTTATACCAAAGGGTGTTTTAGTAACCTTATGTACTGATGGCGATCTTGATTGCCGACTTAGGTTCTCTACTCCAAACGAGGCCGCACGTTACACCAATTTCCTAGCACATTAATGATAAAGGATTATTTTTCAACTCCAGTAGTAAAAAGCCCACAAGGGCCATGGAAAAATTGAGGAGGTAAAGAATATTATGATATAACGTTGCCAACCTCGCAATCCTCTGCAATACTTAACGAATGCGCTGCGAACGCGTTGTGAAGGAACTACGGAGAAGGAAGAAAATATGATGATTCATTGGTCTCCCCATCGTTCGCGACCATTTGGCTCACAAAACCTTGAGTCAGGCAATAGTTACAACAAAAGTTTTGGGTCCCAGACACGAGTCGGTTGAGGTAGCTGTGCGAAATTTTTAGGCCCTGAAGAATTCGCCTATAAAGAGTTGTGTGATCGTAGTACGCGGTTGATAATCAAGTCGTCCATAATCCACTGTAGGGATCGGAGTTCAATTTAGGGAAGCCCAGCGCTGGCTATCTAATCCAGGGAGTTAGAGCCTCGCGAATCCCGACATAAATGCACTTGCTTGTGCACTTTATGGGGCGGCCTTATGGCGAGTGCGATAGCGGAGTTTGGTGACGAGACACAGCTATTTCCGATTTAATCACAATCTCACGTTATGAGTCATTCCGGGGGCTTAAATCCGCAAGAGCCTATTGTAACTATTTTGCTTTCCCCTGTGGTATGATTGATAGTGGTATGCATGATTTCAAAGAATTTATTATCAGTAATACCTATCTGCTATTTAATTAATGACTATTTTAACGAACTAAAAATAATTTGTTGTTTTGACCCAGTCCACTTCCCTATTGTAGGCACCACATACCAGCGCTGATATGGTTAAAAATGATTTCACATTTCACGTGCCTTATTACGTTAAGCCGAAAATAAAATGAATAACACGTTCTAATGTCAATAGAATTTGTCCAGATCCATCCGTGTGTAGTGACCCTTTCAGTTCCGATTGCCCGGTCCGTTGTTTATTTTAGTTAGAACATAATATTTGACATTTATTTGGGACTATTGCTTACGGGCCTTGAAATTCTCGGCTTATTGAGGATGCTATTGGACACGCGATGATGTATCACCATTAATGTTCGAGTTTTGCATTTTATATCCATGTGTAAAGGCTCGAATAGCTCGACTTGCGCGACTGTTCGTAAAATGTAATGGTCTCTCATTTTAGGCATATTGATTTTTATTAAATTTTTAGACATTTAATGAAAATAAAAAAAAAGCAATGATTTTGTTTAAACGTGACCTTGTTAAAATATAATCAAAACAAAATCTTTTTAATAAACATTTTTGGTAAAGAAGTAAATGAATATTCATTATCATTGTGTTATCATACAGCGTATCAAAAATCAGTAGAGGGCTTGTGGAGGAGTTTGTTTACTTCACAATTTAATAAAGACTATAAAAACCTAAGAGACGTTGTCCTAAATTTGAACATAGTAAATTTTTGTGCGATTGGTAGACAACAAAAACTTTTAGTCGTCTACCGTGTTAGACTATTTATAAACCGTGAGAGATTTAGGGAGTCAGTGGGTACGTTTGCATAACGAAAGCTTGTCCTCTTGTAAACAGGGTCTACCATTTTCTTTTTTAGGAAATCCCTATATCAACAGTGTTAAGTTGTATTTAAATCATAACTGACCACCAATTGTCTTCTATCGCACAAACATGGATGGAATCATTCACTGCGCGCTCTGTGCGGAGGAATTTCATGGTCTCTTTGTGAGAACATGATGGCAGAAACGTGCCTTCACCATTTTTACCATCGAACCTCAAAATGCACAACCAGCTTTCATTCATACTTGACATTTCTACCATCAGTAACGTTGCGCGTCGTCATTTATCATGCGTACGGCCAAGGAGTGGAATGCGCTATCCGTATCTTCGCGCATAAAGGCACAGATGGAGGCAGCCTGTCAGATTAAACAGGAATATTCTAAGAAAATTTGTCCTATCGCCAACATTGGCTTCATCTTCGTGTCCAGATTGATGTTAAGAGCAGTGATGTGTTCAGACGATGAAAGAGATGAGAGAAATAATCCTAGTTACTTAAAGGCGGTCGTTGTCTTTACATGGACCTTAGATCATACTTTTGCCCGTACATGTAAAATAGATTTTTATTACTACCTAATTAAAACACGATTTCTATTAAAATAGTCACCTATTTGCACCAGTTATTCGATTGCCCACGATACCAAACCAAAAATGCAGACGTAACAGATCCCTTTCAATAAATCAAATACGCACTCCTTCATTAAAACTTCGGAGGTTCAAAAGTGAAAACGCTACCAAAATCACAAAGCGGATTAAAAGCGAGGATATAGTCACCTAGCTAATCAGAATCGGGGGGAATCGAACAAAAGTAATATAACTTTCCTTATTGAGTAGGTTGGTACTTTAGGTAAAATGCGAATCGGTCAAACGTGTAATTAGGGCCTGGGTAATTTTGCCACTCGGCTTACGGTACTTTGACTATAAACCTTTGGTTTAATTAAATGAAGTAATTATGTTTTTCTGCGACTGTCTCGAAAGTTAAACAATCTAGAAACCGAGTTTCAAGATTTGACAACGGTTCAGCTTCAAAGCAAAAATAGTATTGCTGTAGCTACCTTTGAATATCTCTGTGCCTTTCTTGTAAACAATTCCGGATACTATCAGTGTAGTGTTTCGAAGTGACTTCAATAACATTGTGTTATGTGAGGGTGGATGAAGATTTGCAGGCTTCCCCGAACAAACGAAGGCGAGACCAGTCAGCTCGTGACCACGGTTGGTGCATCCTAACCGAAACGTCAGGCAGTAAGTAGTTCGTATTAACTACTACATAAAAATGGTGTCGCGTTTTGACCCATTAACTTATTTTAAATATTTCTAATGGAACGCGAAAGTCTTAAAGTTTAGATATTAATAAACTTTGGTAGATCAATATAGATAGAGGATACAATTTTACCCAGATATACCGCGGAACAAGTCGCGAATAACAGCTTTAAGTCTCTAATAGGGATTAAGTTCAATGTGTATGTGTAGTAATGGTTAAATCAAAGTTTGGAGCATTTTGTTGATCTCATTCAGAAAGCTTAATATCACGATTCACGAAGTACATTTTCGACGAACTCCGACAAGGGGCGATCGGGCCGGACTTTGGCGTCCCGTTCTCTCTGAGTTCGATTCCCAGTCCAATCAATTTGAAAAATACCATTTTCTATATTGTCCCGGGTGTTTCGGTATTGGTGTTGTTAAGCGCACTAGTAATCCATAATCGTAAGCGCCACATAATCGTTTTAATGTAGGTACGAGTATGTGATGTGAAGTGAGTAAATTATTAATTTTGTTTTTTTTCAAACATGTTTACTTATTTTTAGTCCAAACACTCTTCTTAATTAATCATAATAACAATACTACGCACAACGATATGTACTTAATTTACAACAGAGACTTCATTATAACTTAATTAAGTAGACTTAAAAGAATTTCAGTAAAGTTATTAGAACAGTGAACTTATTTTCCTCTGAGAAGCTTTTATTTATTGGGGATAATATTAATAAACGGTATTCCGTACTCAAAAGTATTGAGAGAAAGGTATCTCTTTGATTTAACATTAATTAGGAAATAAGTTTGGATTTTTAATTTGGAAATGTTTTTTTTTTTCGTTTACATAAATTATCGGAAAACGAGTATCTACGTTTTTTTTTAATAAATGTATCACTAACAAGCCAGGCTGTTTAGGCGGAAATATATCCGATAATGAATAGCTATTTTTTATTCTCATAATCGTAACCAAATCACTTCGCTCTCAGTATGGTCTTCAGACTTAGGTATATTGAGTCTCATCTGTCCTAATATTATAAAACTGAAGAGATGTTTGAACGCGTTAATCTCAGAAAGTACTAATTTGAATTGAATAATTATTTTGTGGTGGATTGACCATTAATCGAGTATGGCTTTAGGCTATATAGGTACTTGTAACATCACACCATTAGAGCAAATAATCAGTAGAAAATGTGGAAAAAACGGGGATAGCGCGAGTGCGAAATCACTACAGGCTGCTAGTATAGGTACAGTTAACGTCTTTAGTTTGTATACAACTAAGTACCTTGTCACATTAATCTGACTGTCTATTTCACTAACTCAGTCACATGGACGTCCATGTGACTGAGTAAGTGAAACAGACACTAAACGTTTAGTGTGACAAGTTTCATATTCAATATTTGTTTATTCAAGTAGGTATATAATAACACTTTCGAATCGTCATTGTATATATTGCAAAGTGATTCTACTTCCGGTTCGGAACCTATAACTACCGAGAAGACACCGGTAAGAAACTCAGCAGATTAGTTACAGTGGCAGTATCTAACTTATGGCTATGTGTAGAACACTTTGGACCAAGTCATATAGTTTTATTTTGATGAGTGAAAAAAAGCATTAAGTATTATTTTATTTTAAGAGGTAAGCTGGAGCAGACCAGTCCCCAAAGGTGGCAAGGTACTGAGGTGTATACGAACTAATGATGCTGACTGTATTTATATTAGTAATAAGCTATTAATTTTTTTGTTAGTGTTGTAAAAGTCATTATAGTACACCGTTTCTGGGCTGATTTTGTTTTTTTTTTATGAAAAGTAATACCAAAAGTAGATTCAAACGTGTGTAAAAGTTTTTTTTTATCAAATATACTGAAGCTACAAATAAACATAAAGTATTATTAGTGTGACTTATGCCCAGTTCCAATATTTGAAAAACGATGATATGTTCTAGTTACCGATAGAAAATATACGAGGCGTAAGCTAAAAACGACCGAAACACGACTGATAACAGCTGATATGAGAAGTAAATTTGAAATTGATGACCTCCGTAGCCGAGAGGCAAGCGGGCCGAACTTTGGCGTTGTGCTATCTCTGAGATTCCGGATTCGGTTCCCGGTCTGGTCAATATGGGAAACGATATTTTCTATATTGTGTCGGGTCTGTGATGTGGTACCGTCGTTGTTTCTGATTTATATAACACAAGTGCTTAAGCTAATTACCACAGAATCAGAGCAATGTATGTGATGTTGTCCAATATTTATTTATTAATTAGAATCAACGACTCATAGAAAAACGGATAGTACTTTTTGACACATTAGGAGTCGTAAAATATTGTAGCTGGGCATAAATGTTTCACCCCAAGTAGAACCTTATTAGAGATGAATACAAGAGTTAACCCGCCAAATGTCGGAATCAAACTCGTAATAATGATTGTTAATACTGTCCAACGCTTATCCGCATCTGGGCCTCGGAAATGTGCTGGCGAGCACGCCATCTATCCTGACTTTATTGCCAGTTACGAGTAGGTATTCCTGCTAACTGCCGAGTTGTAGTGGTTAGAATCCTGGACTTCTATACCTGGAGGTGGGTTCCCATCCATTTAATTTCATTGATGTGATTATATTCTAGTAGCTATCTCACCTACTATTCCTTCCCTTACCAGAAGCAAAACAGTAGGTAATCGAGTAACTTTCACGCTTTACGCAAAAGGAGGTTATGAGTTTGAAGTCATTCATGTCTCTGTATGTTTGTGTGTATCTCTCTGTCGAAGCTCTCAAATAAAGTGACTGTGATGAAGCGATTTTATCATTTCATCTGCGTTCATTTATATAGCCCTGTTTGGTAAATCTCCCGTCTTACACTACGTAAGAGTATTTCAGATCAATTAAATGTTCAATATTTTATCTCTTACAATTTGAAGGCGTTACATAAGTAAAGGATTGTAAAATGTTAGTGTCACAATTCAATGGGTTTTTTTGCAACTTATTTTTTTTTTTGGGCTGGTTATATTGAATAAGAATGAGTGCACCAAATTAGAATAAGAATTTATTTATTAGCACACACAATCAATACGCAGTACACAGATATAAAAGTGACACGAACAAATAATAGGTAACTACAGTAGAAAAAAATTAAAAAACATAGTTATTGCGCAGCTAACAAGGTATATATAGGCCAGCCCCAGCATAAGCTGCTACGACATTGGATACCGCAGTAGCGCTGGTATTCTGGTGGAACTTAATTAAATAATTAATATTTTTTTGCTCTGATGGTAACTGTCAACACAAGGCCTGTAAGATAAAAAAATCTTTAAAATTTACTGAATTAATACGCGCGTGAGTTTAATAAGAAAGTACTAAAATCTTAACTCAAAAACAAGTATCAAAAGTTATAAACTTGTACAATTGACTGTTAAACAAGCATTGGTAATCTTTTTTAAAGAAGATCCAGTAAACCCAGAGTTCAATATGCGCATTCAGTCCTTACAGGTCGTTCCTGACAATAGGAGTGCAAGCGCTATTTAGTGAGACGAAAATCCCGGACCGGAGCGGCATGTCACGTGCCGTATTTATTCTTGAGTTATGGCTGAATGGCTCCGCTCTAGATTTTGTTAGTGTAGGCACACTAGTATGCCTCCACTCCACCAAACATATTTAATTTACGTAGATTCACTGACCTGACTGCTAATAGATTACCCTGCAAAATGGACTGTGTAGATTATTTCGGAATGTAGCATTCAATAAACGTTTTACCGTAGCCAAAAGGGGAGTAAGTGAGCCGGAATTCGGCGTCGCGCTATGTCCCGAGTTTGATTGCGGTTCGGGACGATATGGAAGTTTAACTTTTTTGTATTGTCGAGTCTGGGTATTGTGTTACCGCTGTTATTTTAGATAGATGTAACAAAGAGCTTTAGCAACTTAAAAGCGAATTAGAGCAATGTATCTTACAACGTAATTCACGTAATAAACGTGATTCGAAAATATGATCCCAAAGCAACCTTTGAGCTTTGATGGCACCTTAACAAATCAAAATTATGGACATCGAATAGTTGATTAAAAGTTTTCTTTTGTACTACGATATCAGATGACACATACTAAAATAGGGTGTGAGCTCAGTACACCCCCAGCTAAGTCAATTTAAAAAGGTGTTTCCCAATTTGACCGGACATAGCATCGTTCCCCCCTTTTGCGCTTAAGACGTTTACTACAGCCACAACCCTATGGAGTCATCAAAATATGGATGTAACCTACGCAATTGGCTACCTGACAGTTTTTGAAAATGTATTGTAAAATGTGCGCCCGTTCATTTTATATCCCAAGCAATTCGATTTATCTGGAAAAAATGTAAATATCTAGAGAAAAATAAGATTTTGTGTAACACATTTAAAAAGCGCGCGAAAACGCCAAGTCTCGTCACTGTTGCAATTATGACGTCAACGTCGTAGACAACGAACCGATACGCATAGGAACGACTTAATTTAGATAAACGGAAAATGTTTCAATAAATTCTTAATACGGTTAGAAACACAATAATTCAATTTAATCGGTAAAAGAATCATTGTTTCGCCACATTAAAATAAATAATTATCGCCGACAGCTGTCATTTCCGAATTGCAATGGTGGTTTCCGTTTCGGTTCTTTTGTTCCACAGATAAAAAAAGTAAAATTTATTTTGCAAAAATAAAATACTAACTATGCTTTAAATTAAAAAATAAAAATATCAAGTGATTACTTAACTAATAAGCTAACATATTTAACACTTTTCATATTATATTGTTAACACTGTCAAGTAGCCAATTGAAGTCCCTGAAAGAATGTCTTCCTTATAAACAGTTTATTACACGCAATAACCAATGCTCCTGCTGTAAATCAAACATATATATTCAATCCTCACGATTCGTTCCAGGCAATTTAAATACCCGTACCTGCGCTATTTAGTAAGTCGAAAATCCCGTACCGCAACGGCAGATCACGTGCCGCGGCTATTTGTGAGTTATAGCTGAGTGGCCCCGCTCTAGGTTTTGTTAGTGTAGTGCATGGCTCTACTCGAGCAAACATATTTAATGTAGGTACAGAAATTCTCCGACCAGAATGCTAACTGATTACAGTGCAGTATAAACTGTGTAAACTATTTCGGAATGCAGAATTCTTCATTTAAAGCTAATATTCTTATTTAAGAGAGGTAGAGCAAAGCTATTTATCGCTCGAACTACCTACTAACCTTACAGAAGGCCGCAGCCAAATAACATTCACTTTCGTCTTGTTGTGTTCCTGCGTGTGAGTAAGGTTGCCAGAGCTTTTGGAGGGTGCTACATTCGTAGCAGGGCAGCCTTCAACGTAAGGGCGACAAGTCTAGTGACAAATTTATTATGCTGTACTTATTGCTCTTAAGCTAGGACCTCATACTACTTAACATCCGTTGGGATGACGTCAATCTTGAAGTGTAATATTTAAAAAATGGGTTTCGATGGCACCTATAAATCAAAATTATGAGCATGAAATAGTTGATAAAAGTTTATCTTTTGTAGTAGGAGTATTAGATGACGTAAACTGAACAAGGACTTTAGCCCAGTGGCCCCGAAACTATGTAAATTTAACATCAAACCCAGGACCATTCGCACTTTATAAACATAAGTCATTAAAAAAATGTGTGTATGTAGATTACGTTACATTAAATGCTTCGTTGAATCCAGTATATTCCAAATCTTTTGCTGTGAATCAAACATGCATATTCATTTTCGTTCTTGACATTTTAAATAGTCGTAACTGCGCTATCAAGTGAGTCGAAAATCTTGTACCAGCAGCAGATTACGTGGCACGGCTATTCCTGATATGTTGAACAGCGCCTCTCTAGATTTCGTTAGTGTATACTAGCACGCCTCAGTTACACTAAACATATTTCATGTACGGAAATTCACTGGCCGGCTAACAGATTACCCTGAAATATATCGTCTATTTCTCTCAACACTTGTTTTCTAAGTTAAGTTTATTACTTATTACTAACTTGGGGTAAACGTTGCTGGGGTTGGAATTATTTCAATTGTATAAGAAAATTGTTAATTACTCCGTTATCTCAACACTGTTTATTTACCTAAACGACTAAATTATATATATATATATATATATGAACTGTCCAGATTATTTTGGGATAGGGTTTTGACACTTTAAGACACACCAGCAAAATTCTGCAATGTTTGCTTTTGGTCAAAATTATGAAAGTACTGATAAAAAAGCGGCAGATGATTACACTGTTATATTGGTCTCAAACTACTGTTTTGCAGTATGAGTACCATAATTATAAAAAATACTAACTGGGGACGTCACTATAATAACTGTGCCATCGAAGTAAACGTAAATTTGGAAAAGTTTGGAGCGTACGTAATGTTAATGTTTTGAGTTTGCCAGACCGACCATAATTTTATAATGCCAAATTGTTTTAGAAATTGTATTTATATACCTCGACCAAATAATTTGGCTATCTATGAAAAGCAAAGAAGATCTAACAGTAAGCTTGGGCACAATCAAAATCCAACAATACACGTGGTGGAGTACTGTACCCCATCCCAACTTACAAAAATAAAATAATCCTACTAAAATTAATCAGAAAGTTTTATAAAAATGTATGGATCTATGCATTTTTGTATTTCACGCAAAACATACTGTATACATTTCAATGGAGATAGGAATATAGCTAAGACACTAAATAAACATCAAAGAAACTTTTTATTCCGAAGAAAGTCGAATGAAGTCACAAGCAACAGTAATGTGATGTTGACCACTATATATAAAAAGGAGTAAAAACTAAAGTTAAAATATAAATTTAGGCATATTGCAGAACATTCTTTAAGGCTGTACTGTTTACAATCCAAAGTTCGCGTAAACTTTTATTAAAAGAAACGCAATTTGTACTTTTGTTTTGACTGAATTTCAGCCTCACCCAAAACAACTTTCAGTTCTATTGGAACTGTTTCGCTCACAATATTGGATCCCTGAATATATTATGCTAAACTGGGGCCTTGGTCGGGTTTAATCTGAGAATTTCTTTCGATATAAAAAACACATTAAGTTTGTCCAAAGAAATTACGGTGCCCCTGCATACATCAGCTACCTTCACACCGGTATTCTAGAACGGAATCTCAACTTTTACAAAAATCTGTGTGCATAAATAAATATACAAAGATTTATTTCCTAATAACTATGACAGACCTTTTAGGGAATGTTTTAAATAAAAACAACTGACCACCCAAGACTTTGTTGCGTTGAATTCGGACTCAATTTTACATAGAGACTGAATTTTAGTAAATCTACGTAAAAATAAGTAAAAAACCTGAAATAAGTGAAAATGATTATCCGTGTGCCAAATTCCAATTCATTCCGTCAGTAAGTTGCCATATAAATTTCCGATTTATAAGATTCTTAATATTTTTGTTACTGAATGTTTTACTATCAGTTTAAATGCCTAGCTACTTTTTTTGTTCATTTTAAATGCTTTTTATAAAAAAAAAACTTAGAAGAAAGATCTTTTCTCAGCAAAATAAAATAAAAAAAAACTCCTTTAATATATTTGTTATTTGCTTTCATAAAGCTATTGATGTAACATTCATTTTCGTACCTATATTTATTCCAATTATTTTTACCGTGCACATTGGTACATACTTCAGTGGTTCAAAAATTTAATTGTTTCGAAATGTAATATAAAATAAGTATAATTATGTAATTTCACTAAATTTCTATTATGTGCACCTAACATATAACTTTATGGAAAATACAAATTTTCGATTTGAAAGGTATGAAAGAAAAACAGAATAAGAATTTTTAGCGAAGACTTTTGCAGACCCGTAAATAGAAATTCAATGCACACCTGTCCCGTGCATCAGTCTGTCACATAAACTTGGATATGAAAAAGTTTATTTTATTATCTTACAAAAATCTGCCACTATCCATAATTCAATAGGGAGTGATTTATTCTGATAATAAGATTTCGTTTTTGCGACAGATTCTTAATATTGGTGTCTATTAAAATATTAAAGCTGCACACTAGCGCCACCAGTGTATAAAACGATTCAACAAGTTTAATAGTATATTCGTTTTATGTGTAAAGCAAATAAGTATTTTGATCAAATTCTGAAATTACGAAGTTGGAAAATTTTAGTTTTAAAGTATAGATGATTTCAAAGATAACGCGTTTCAATTTAATATTTTATCCAAATATTGACCCTTTGAAACGCTTTTTAACAGACCAATAAAATTAAGATAAAGTAACCATATTTAATACGAAAATTAAAATAAAAGATATTAAAAATATTTTATTACCCTAAACTGTAAACATGGCTATCAACGCCATCTTTCACGGGGCGTGGGAACTATCACCGCATTGGTTCTGGACTTGAATTTATGAGACGAGGCGGCACAAGTGATCACTATCTTGTTATGACTTACCAGTAGTCCATCTTATAAAACAGGCCAAAATGGGGCACCACATCTCAGCATAACTCAACATACATGACATATGGTGTGAGACAGTCATTTTTATGGTTGTAAGGATGATAAATATATATTGACTAACTTTCGCAGTAGTGGACAGTAGTTGATGAAATATGATTTTTTTTTCTTAATATACATACCTTAGTAGTTTCAATAAGTTTTATGAATGATCCGTTCTGGAGGAATTACTTACCTACTTTTTTTTTGTAACTAAAAATAACAACAAGAACTATTGTACCGTCCGGTCTCAAAAAAATATTTAACAACGGAAATTATATGTATACTATTTGTGTTTAGTATGTATCGGCAAAATGTATGTACGCAAATAATTTAAGAAGTAATGTATGTAAATACAAGTGCAAATTATAAAATATTTATTTGACATGTTCGTAATTGCCAAAAAAATTGGAAGAATAGCGGCTTGTCGCTAGTAAATAAAAAACTTGAAGAAATAATGTACCAGACAATGAAACATCACATTAAGCTCGCTCTCTTCTCGGCTGTCCGTAGCCGACTTTGGCGTCGCGCCATCTCTGAGAGCCAGGGTTCGATTCCCGATTGGATCGATATAGAAAATGACCACTTTTCTATATTAGTTTGGGTCTGAGCTAATCCTTATATTATAAATAACAGCGTTACCACACCTTGTAACACTGTTTTTTTTAATGTTTGTAACACAAGAACTTTAGCTACTCACCGCAGAAGCTAAGAAATGTACGAGAATGTGATGTCAAATTTATTATTTTTTATTTATAATCAAATTCACTCATGACGTAAGCACATACAAAAGGTGTTTTAGTGTAATTCTCCAATCAACGTTACTTCGATTCGAGTTGCAATTCTCACCGCGTTCACACACAACTCTGAAGTCATAGGTCAGCTTTGTTCCAACTTCGAAACTTCTCAAACGCGCTCAAAGTGAGCAACTTGAACGAACAAACTTCGGAACTTCGCATTGGATTCGGAAATGTTTTTTAATGCTCGTGCTTAATTTATGGCAGATCTAAGAAGACAGAATGTAAAACAGGAATCGAAAGTAGATTTTTTAGCAGCTTGAGCTTGATGTTAGGCAGCACAATCCTCTGTATTACGGTAATAAATATTAGTAAGTAGTTCAATTAGGCAGTTTAAAAATACATTGTTCATTACAAAATATTACTAGAACGTGGTGTACTTTACTAAAGGGATTTCCAAATAAAGTGTTGTTTTGTCTTATTCTTTTTATGAACCAATACTCGGACATATTCAAGATTTTTTTCCTGTTGGCCCAATGTTATTTTTTTTAATCATACCTACCTTTTCTTGAATCTTCTGTTAAACAACTTCGTAGGGGTTCCATTGTGAGCTCAAATCTGACACTCTCGGTGGAGATTAACTTTAGAATATTATTCAGAGTGAACGCCTCAATAGTTAAGTGGTTCCGAGTTAAAATCCCAGGGTCTTGGGTTTTATTCCCGGGATGTTGTTACTAATATTTTTCACAAGAAATCCGCATTTGCTAATAGTGCTTAAGCCAGTAACCATTGTTGTACGATGACTTAATTTTGATGTTGAAGCGCCAATACAGTGGGAGATCAAACTTTTTAACACATTCCATAAGCTATAAAAAAATAAATCTAATGTTCTACGCCACCAAATCGCGAAAGTGCGGTATTAACACAGTTTCCATCCCAGACCATTTTACTGACACGAAAATAAGCAGCCTATTTGAATTCCCATCGAAAACACATAAGGAGAAAAAGATGTACAAGTAGAAAACGCAACATACGCATTTGTATGGGACCCACTGGGGATAATCTGAAGAACCGAATGGAGTCTATAACAATAAATAACTTCTCCTAACGACGTTTACAAGCGGCCTTGTTTGAATCCGTTGCTTGTAACAAACGCTGCTTTATTCGGGGCCCTTTTTCGATTTCTATTTTTAATGCTCCGCCGTTTCCACGTCATTTTCCAAGATTAGAGAGAGTGTATTTTGTTCGGGTAAGGATTGTCGACTTTTTCCGAGAAGCAACAATCAGGTGTATTAAGTATAAATTATGCTTAATCGTACGTGTATGACTTCTTTTAATACCATATTATTGAAATTCAAAAGCGATTCTGTGTTATGCTGTAATGAAATATTGTAAGTACAGTTTTGTTTATTATAAGTGATTTATAGTTTAGTAGGTTTTGTTGTGAATTTAGTGCTGGTGCGTTTAGCGAACTAAGTACTCACCGTAGGGGAATGTGTGTGATGATATCAGAATTTTTAAATTAGACTGCATTCAAGCATGAGTCAAGTATCATGCAACTTCTCGGACAAAGTAACAATTTACTTTATACCTGATTTTGCATCCAAAGAATCCTTGAAAATCTTTAGGACTTCCTTATTCTATCGGGTCATTATATTAACTTTTAAACTACATTCGCACAAATTACTTTTTGTGAAGAACCTACTAGTATTTAAATACACAGCGTGGATATTCAGATTGTCCAGGTAAAACAATTACACTTGGAGTCTTATTATATGAAGCAATAGAGCCATTACTGTATTATTAATGAGATAAGATGATTTGTATACCCAGTAAACATCTTACGAAGGCTCGCGACACAATGAGATATAAATCTGTATTAAGACGCGGCCCCCATTGATCATTATGACGAAGCTTATATTGTAAGCGGGAGATTAAACCATGAGATTATGTAAATTTGGTACTATCAGCTCAAGGGATCTGTTTGGCATAATCGAAAATTCGAATTCATGCTCTATTTATTGTTCTTCATAAGAATGTTCGTTTCCAACGAGAGAAAACAAACGGTATTGTTAGTGTAGGTAAATTTATATATAATTGAGTTTAGGTAAGGAATGTCATCGTTAACACATAAAAATATTGTGCCCTTAGTACCTGTAAATGTGACTTAACTTAATTCAGTACTTAATTATAATGCTGCACCTACCTTAACTGGTACAAAAGCCGATTCTAAAATCTTACAAGGCAAAAGAGATTATACTGCAATTTAGGATTTTTTTTATATTGCACTTCAAGATTGACCTCATCTCACCTGATGTTAAGTGGTAATGAGGTCCTAGCTTAATGACGACAAATTCAGCATAATAAATATGTTAGTAGACTTGTCGCTCTTACCTTGAAGGCTTGACTTGAAAATAGGATATAGGTTTGCCTATAGGTACGTACTGTACCTAATTACTTTTCTTACTTTTTAATTACCTACTAGTTAGTAGTCCTAGATTCTTTATATTTTTAGTTTTTATAATAAACTAGGACAAAACAAGGAACCGATCAGAATAGAATTTGTTGTTCAAGCAAAGTCAAGCCAAGCCAATCAGGAAAAAATATTTCATGTTATGACAGCCAATCGCATTATTTCAAAAAACAAGAACCTGTTTATAGCCGTCGCAGCAGGTCAAAGCTCACATTCAGTGTGATCATTTTACAATGAACGTTACACAACCAATTAAGTCCTTAAAAAGAAACATATAACCTATGTCCGGTAACATATAACCTATTTAACTGTGGTCCGGTTATCGGGAACAAATATTTTTACGCTCAAACAAAACAATCCTCAAAATTGGGATCAACTCAAGCATCAAACGTTTAGTGTAATGTTAACGTACTTAGTAAGCTCTTAGTTTTATTAACTAATTCAATTTAAGCACCATATATCATCGTAAAATCCATTATGGCATCGCTCATGACGCCGACATTTTATGGCCATTATCTATGCACGGAACAACTACCCCTGCACTACCCTCGTCGGTAGGTAACTCCCCTTTAGCTTCTTGACTGATGGCTGCAATAACCCATCATTTGACGAGCTTAATGACAGTGAACACGCGAACGTTATTTTCTAGAATTTATTTCCTTATATTTGGTAAAAATGTTGCCTGTTGTGCCAGTCATTTTTGTTATAGAGGCAAAAGTTAGAATGTACACTTTGGGCTTTGTAGACAAATTTTTTGTCGTTCTGACTGATTTTACCTAAGTTGGCCAATCTCATTGAGATTATAACCAATTCGCAGGACTTGGCTTATAATGCTCTAACGTTTGCGCAACACACAAGTGCATTCTCTTTTACTTTACTCTCATAATCCGATGACTGTAGCCCGATACGACCGGAGAGAGATCTACAACGCAAAGCGTATGACGCAACTTACGTAATTGACACTAATGAAATAACACTTTATGACTTACACCAGAATTAAATTTCGGCATAGTGCACTTTCGGTCTAATTTGCTTATAGAAATTGTGAAAATTCAGAGTTGGAGTCTGATATTTCCTGTGATCAGATGCGACAAACTGATAGATATAGGCAAATGATAGCTAATTAATATACCTATGGCACCCATCATTAAAGTGATTTCAGGTGATGAAAGGTCTTAGTAGACGGCTTCAGAACGGGGGGGGGGGGGTACCCCCCGTTGTTCCAAATACGTTGAATCAAGACCTTTTTAAGCAAAAAAATGCGAAAGACTGACGGAACTGGCGAAACTTTAGATTTGGTTATTATAACGCCATAAAAATGGAATATTTTAAATGAAACAAAAATTGTAAAACATTTTATTTAAAAAACGATACAAAAACATTTATCATAATTAAGTTAAAGAGTTTGCAACAAAAATATAAAACTAAAACTAGATTAAATTTATTTCGGAAAATGAGTAACAATATTCATTTTGTACACACATAAAAAATTAAAGAACTTAAATTTAATAGATGGCCTAAAATCTAGATAGATAATATCTATTATTTATACAAATTACATTTGAATATCCATTAGTTTACAGAACCATTTTGTATATGCATAGCTAAACGTATTTTTAATCACAGCTGGTTGTATACAAGTAAGTGCTAATATGTTTGACAATTTGATTAGAAACGTGCGCCTAAATGTTTGCAATATTTTAATATGTGAAAAAATATTTAAATAGATATTATTATTATCTATAGATAAATTATTTTTGTCTTTGGTTATCCCAAGACTAGAATATTTATTTTATGGATTCCTTGACCTCTTTGGACCTTTCCAAGCTCATACTAATTTCATATGTGACTCGAAAGGTTTAAACCAAGATAGATGTAGCCAGCAGAAATAATTCCAAAAGAATTAATAGTTTTTTTACAATAACTATAGTTTTAAATGTCTAAGAAGGTGCAAAAGAAACTCATAAATCACGTAAAATCAAAATAATGATATAATATGGCTACGGATCGAAACAAGGATAATAAAAATATGTTTATATTACCAACAGTTAGTATTTGACATTTTGAAATCTGCCATTAACTTAAAATATTGTGTAGCCAGAAATTCCAAACAAAGCTACTTAGAATTAACAAATCAAATGTCCACAGTACTAGAATTATTTCTACTGATACCATTATCCCCCTATGCTGACTGTACTTAAAAGTCAAACTTATCGACCGAACTATCCTTGAAAACACTAAAAGCAGTAAGTTCTGGAGACTTCGTCGCTGCCCCCAGGATTCTGTCGTCACCCATAATAAAACTGCGAATTTGAATATGTCCCTAAGCTTTTTGGGCTCATGACCCTTTCTACTTCATCTTCTTTCATCGGTCTTACTTCCCTGGAAGGAGGGGGTACGTAATCGTTGCCATACATGCTAACTCCAGAGGGGTATATCGTGGAAAGAGGTCTCATAGCTCTGAGAGTGCCCTTATTTCCTGAACCTTCCCTATACAAAATCATATCAGGGTGCACAGGATCGTAAAAAGTTCCTGATATGTGACTGACATCAATATCATTGTCTATATCTGACACACCGTCGTTGAAAACATTGGGCGGGTCCGTGCTGAACATGTCACCATTCTTAGAGTTTTCTGACTGCTTACGATACGTATAGTAACGAATGCCTAATATTATAAGGATTACTATGATTAATATTAAAATTCCTACGCCTATGCAAATGAATATCATCCGCTTCAATTCAGTCTGCGATGTTCCTGCGAAAAAAAAAGATTAAGTTAGTATATTTTTCTGGATAGAGCAAAAATGTTTCGGAGTTTTTCTACATAGCTAAAATTTTTGATCGCTGGTTTTTTTAAGTCACGGCAAGAAGCTATGTTTCTCCAGTAGTGTCCTATGCAAGCTCTTGATGATAGCAAGAGTTTTATCGACTCTGATGAATCTAAAAAGTTTAACGCTTAGAATGTTACTTCTTATGGATCATTTTCATTCCTACCTTTTGTACAAGTTGATACTACTAGAAGAATCACTTAAAATTTTTAAACCTACCATACTAAAATGAAACTAAAATTAGCAGTCTAGTTGAATTAGTTAAGAAGATACCCATTTTGATTTAACCCGCATTAAGTACAATTATAGGTATACAATCAAAATTGGCACCTCGGCTAGAAAAATCGGCGCACAAACTCCGTCAATTTTCCAAGCTTTATTGAATCGTATTTAGAACCAAAGAAAACACATATTCAAGAATTTTTTATGAAAGAGTAACGTAAACATTCCGAATATACAAGAAATACGAACAGAGTTTTCGTTACAATTTTGTTAGAATGAACGAAAGGTCCCTTACACTCGCAATTTTGCAGGTCCTGATCAGATTACCTCATTAACTTTTGCAATTCCAATTACATAAATGTTTTGTTGCCCTTTTATTCTCGACCCAGGAGGGATGGAAAATTATAAGCGGACTGTCCATTTAAAACTGGATAATTAAGTGTTTTAATCACACTCGTTCCAAACTATGCTTTCAATTAAACACATTAAATGCTTACTGGACACGCAAAGTGATTTATTTAATGATTAATATTCGAAATGCACCAACAATGGTGATAAATCTATGTTGAACACAAATCCTGTTGTAGTTTTAACATTTATCGAAGGGAAATGTGAGTGTCTACATTTAATTAATCGAGAATTGTTTTCAAGCAAAAGATTAAATTGTAAAAACTTTTCTACTTTAATTTGCTTCTTAACATACTCAATAGGAATCGCCCTAGAAATACTAGATGGAAAATGCAATGAGGAAAGATATGATTCTTTGGACTGGTTTATTTTTTTTATTTCATACAGAATCGCAGTTATCAGTCAATGAGTATACATTAGTTTTATCTTTTTTGAATTTCAAATTTCACTTTTAGTCATCATGATGAAGGATTATGGACTTTAAAATCTTATAGAACTAATTATACCATGATTCACAATTAGAATTTTTCATCACAATTCGAACATATTGCTCACAATACTTACTACAATAATTCCATTTCAAGCCACAATCAGCTTCCTCGAAAGGTAGAACCTTAATGGGTCTGATATCTGATAACATTATGTTAAAGCCTGTACAATACCTAACGTTATGTAAAATACAAAAATTGAACCAGGTTTTTGTTTGTTTGAAAGCGAATGTGTTATGGCATTCTATTATACTACAACGACCTAATGCATTCGAAAGGGAAGACAGGGGCGCTATGAGGCATAACCCAACCATTTGGCATCCACCTCCACCATAACATAGAAACGGTGTGGTCATATAAAATAGTATATATTGGGACCAGCAATCACTGTGTGGTAGACAGTGATCTGTGTTCATTTTTAATAATGAAGTTTAGATGCACTAGGAGGCGTCTTGGGTAAAACAGTAAACCTTAGATACGCGCGCACACTGAAAAATTAAGGCTTTTGGTGTTCACAATATTTGATAGTGGTCACTGCTGTGTGGGAAAATCTTTATGAATGACAACGCAGTGTGCATCTTTCAAGTAATTTTGCTACACTTACCATATTTTCCTATATTATCTACTATAGGCCGCAGCCAATTCTTTGAATATTTTTTTAACAAACTTATCTATTTGATGATGGCTGAGAAGCTTTATCGTCTTCACCAATCTTGCAGAGAGCGGTCTACCATTGCCTAGAGCCTACTTGAATTCTTAACTTAAATGAGGTACTCAATATTAATTTAGCAGTCATAACACTCGCTTTAAAAAATGTTTTCAATTACCTGTTCCTACTGGTTTGTTAGTCGGTCTGGATGTTGCATCTGTAGGTTTGGAAGACGTTGTAGGAAAGTTGTCTTCGGGAAACTGCAGCGGCGGCAACGGATTTGGCTCACCGTACTTTTCGCCCGCGCCTTCTGAATAAAAAGTTTCAAAATTGTTTGGCTAGAACATATTCTTTCAATCAGGAACAAAGTTCCTTTATTTAAAAAAAAAACAGCTCAAACTGTAATACAGGTTGTTAAAAATTCCAACCAAATTTAGTATTAATCTAATACGACTTGACGAATTGACAACCTCGGTGGCGCAGTGGCTAAGGAAGGCGGTCAAAACGCGAAAGATTTCGTCTTCGATTCCCGGTCGGGTCAATTAGGGAAACGAACTTTTTAAATTTACTTAAGTCTGGGTGTGCTGGGATGACGCCCCTAGTTAGTATCCGTCGTCTGATACTCATAGTATAAGGGAAAACCTTAGTTTGAGACCAGGTGATTGGTATGATTGTCTGGCGCATTTATTATTATTAATTTATTAATGTTTATCAGATTCAAATGTAAACTTTTATTAAGTTCCTAGAAATTCTGTTAAATGAACGAATAAACTTTAAGGTTTTGAAAACATTATTTTGAACAAAATTTCAGGTTTTTAAATTATCACTGTTACAAATATACACCAAACACAAACTAATTTAATTTTGTTAATCTCTTTTCAGAACCTACAAGAATTTCTCCAACTTCAGCTACCTGTCTTGATAATATTTTCTTAAAATTTAGTTCAATAAATAAGTCAATCATAAACTGTTTACAATCAGATCATTTTGGACAAATAGCAACACTTGAGCATCATCATGTTTCCGACTTGGTTGAAATTGTTTGTAGACCTATTACAGAATACCGAAAAGACATATATAAAAGTAAAATTTGTGAAAAAATTTCCAAACTACATTTTCATGATGAAAATGTTGATAGTCTGTTTGGGAATTTATTTGATCTGATCGATGGTGAATTTAATAATGATTTCAAAAAAAAAAAAATTTAAAATAGATAAATGTAAAACTAAATTTAGTGACTGGGCTACGCCTGGAATTTACAAGAGTAGGAACAGGTTATATGAACTATACAGTATCAAAGCCTACTCAAAAGACCATAAAACCATTGAATATGTAAAACGGTATTCTAAATTATTCAGAAAAGTATGCTACATTGCTAAATCAATTTTTTTACGCAATAAAATCATTGGCTCTAATAATAAAATTAAAGCCACTTGGAATATAATTAACAAAGAGGCATGTAAATTAAAACCTCATGATCGTAGCTTTTCCCTCAAGATAAATGATAATTATTTAAATACCGATAAAGACGTAGCGGATGCTTTTCAAGATTTCTTCACGGATATACCTATTTCTACAACGCGTCTTTTAAAATCCAACCCAGATCATGCCAAATATATTTTATCATCTAGTGTAAATTTGTATGATAGTAAATTTAGTTTTGATTATATTACTCCAGACACCATAACCAAAACATTCAAACAACTGAATATTAAGAAAACAGAGGATTTATGGGGTATCTCAACTGACGTAATTAAATCCATCATACATAATATTGCACCTCACCTAGCTTTGATTTTTAATAAATGTATAGATGAAGGTCAGTTTCCGAACTTAATGAAATGGAGTAAAATCATACCACTTTTCAAAGCAGGAATCAAAAGTGACCCATCCAATTTTATACCTATTTCAATATTACCTGCATTAAGTAAAGTCTTTGAAAAAATTATATTAAATAAACTGCTTGAACACTTTAACAACAACAACATTTTACATAAAAATCAGTTTGGTTTTACTAAAAATAAATGCACCACTGATGCAGGAATTACATTAATGGCACACATTCTTGATGCTTGGGAAAATAAAAAGGGCGCATTATGTATATTTTGTGATTTATCTAAAGCATTCGATTGCGTTGACCATAAAATACTATTACTTAAGTTGGAGCATTATGGTGTTGCATGTGATGCATTAAATCTGATAGAGTCATACCTTACTGGGCGAATACAAAAAGTAAATATTAATGGAACTAACTCTTCCGGCGCACCACTACTTATGGGAGTGCCCCAGGGATCTATATTGGGTCCATTGTTGTTTTTGATTTATATAAATGATCTACCATATTTTGTCGAAGGCATGTGTGAGATTGTATTATTCGCCGATGATAATTCGTTAATATTTAAAATTGACCGTGGATGTAACAATTTTGACGAGGTGAATAATGCTCTTTCCCAAGTTGTTCGCTGGTTTTCAATCAATAATTTATTGCTCAATTCCAAAAAAACAAAATGTATCAAATTTACAATGCCTAACGTCAAACAAATAAATACATGTATTTGTATGAACAATGAAGTAATCGAGATAGTAAATTCAACAAAATTCCTAGGAATTACTTTAGATTCCAAACTGCAATGGAATCCTCATATCGTTGCCCTGGCAGGAAGATTTAGTTCGGCTGCATATGCTGTAAGGAAAATAAGAAACCTAACTGATGTAGATACGGCAAGATTTGTTTATTTTAGTTATTTCCATAGTGTTATGTCATATGGTCTATTGTTATGGGGCTCTGCAGCAGATATTCAGACAATTTTTGTACTGCAAAAAAGAGCCATACGCTTTATTTACGACCTTAGACCACGTGACTCACTGAGGGAATTTTTTAAAGAAATAAATATTTAAACAATAGCGTCTCAGTACATTTTCGACTGTATTTTGTATGTACGAAAAAACTATACGCTTCTTCCTAAAAAATCAGATACCCATAGATTTAATACAAGAAATAAACAAAAGCTTGCCGTCCCAAAACTCAGACTTCATAAAAGTAGTAATTCCTTCATGGGGATAAGTATAAAAATATTTAATAAGTTACCACAAAGCATTATTGACTTGCCCATGCATAGATTTAAGACTCAAATTAAAACATGGCTTATCAAAAAGGCTTATTACACTGTACAAGATTTTTTTAATGATAAAAATATGTGGAATTGTTAAAATGTCCATCTGCACCTAGATAATTTATATTATTAATTCAAATATTTTAATGTCCAATTGTGATGTTTGTCATTTATTTTAAAAGAGGATATCTGTTGAGTTTGTTGCGCCGCTTCTTCTCAACAGAACCAACGTCGAGGCGCTGGTAGGAAAAAATAATTGACGTGCAAAAGAATTTATTGTAAATCCACTTGCAGAAATAAATCATTTCATTTCATTTCATTTCATTTCAAATCAATAGCAATTTATTTTTTACTGCAAACAAGAAATAAAGAAATAACGATTGCAAACTTGTTACTCAAACTCAAACATAATAGTAGGTAATAAAAAATGTAATAATGTTAACAATTTATTTAGATAAGGAATGCGACTCGTTTTTTTTTAATTACCTGATTCGTCGAAGAAACTCTCCTTGTCGTTTTTTGGAAACTTTTTACTGTTTGGTCTTTCGTCATCTTCCAGTTTACTCTCATATCGCTCCATGAGAACTCCCAGAGGCACTGTAGAGGTAATGAAAAAACTAAAATATGTAGTTTTACAAGAGACATATTGAAAATACGCTTAAGTTCTTTTGAAAAGGAGCTGTGGAGCTAAGCACTTGGCGGTACAGCAACCAATAGATAATCGCATTGTTTAAAATATCCACTCCATTTTATGATTGATCTTTTCCTGCAGCGTCAAGCTCCGCTGCGCTTCAATGTAAAGTCACCCTTATCCTTATGCTTTCAAAGAATAATATGTAGCGTCGCGTAACTGAGTGCCACTTTATAGTTTCGTAAAATGTACATATTGATAGTAACAATGGGCTGCCGTTGAGTTGGGAACTTTGTTTATTTATAATCTAACAGTTAGTTACTTAAATTTTTCTCATGAAATTGATTGATAGCCTCCTTAAATGTACTATTCGCAATCCTGGTAAGACCGAATTTCCTCTTAAAAGCCAGACTCGATGGGGACTACCGCGCGTGAAAAATTCGCTAGATGACACTACGGGGGCGTGAGGTCCAACTGCTTCGTGATTGGTGATTATGATTATGTTACATGTCATGGTGACACATCTGTCAATGTCATGTCAAAAGTAACCAATCGTGTAGCAGTTGGACCTCATACATACGTAGTGACATCAAGCGGATTTTTCACCCGCGGTAGTCCCCATTGATTTTCTATTGGGTCTGGTTGCCTAGGTCTTACGACTTTAAAGAGGAAAGACTGTAAATTTATTTGCAAAACTATGCACTGTTGTTATGGTATGTTTTAAAACTTTACGCTGAGGATTTATATTTGGTGGTGTCTGCATTTTACTAAATATTAAATAGCCGTTGAAAACTCTTCGAGTTTATGGGTTGCATAAATGCATTATATTACTGAAATCTTTATAAAATTAAAAAAGTAGGCTCCATTATCCTGACCCACCTAATAAATAAAACAGTAATTATGTAAATTGTCATTTACCCGTGAGAGTTGACTGAATATCAACTGCTATAGAGTAACGAGCTTAATGAATTACTAAACAATGTTTATGCAATATTTCAAGCGAATTTTCATCTATATTAATTGAGTTTATATTTTGAATCTTGTCATCTTTTTCTGATTTTTTATGGCTGAAACTAATATAAAAGAAAACTATGCGCACAATACAAGTTCAATATCCGAAATAAAATCATTAATTTAAACGAAAAAATGTTGCGGATGTGAGGGATCAGAGAAGGAAACTATTACAAACGATAAACAAATAATGTATTGTTCGAGTAAGTGATAGAAAGTAAGTATGTAGAAGAAATGACAGCATGAAACAAAAAGTAAACAAAAAGAATATCAAAATAACACGTCAAATTGTAAAACCATAGAAAAATCTAAACAGTATACAGGTTCGGTTCAAATTAATTTTGACAATTCATGTAGCAATAGACACTATTACCATGTATGTATGTACGTACTGGCACCTGGCAGATTTTTTTACCTCAAGAGTTTGAGTACTATGGAAGGTTACTACTGGTGTGTATTTGTGTGTTTAAATGTGTACGTGAGCGCATGTGTAGGTATAATAGCATTGAATTATAACACAGAAAGACGTCAGATCATAAAAACAATATAGAATACTTTTTATCCCGAAAAAACGTGAACGAAATTTCGGGCAGCGAGAGGAATAATGAAGTATACATACCACACGCATAAACAACTTTCAAGTAAGTTCTGGTCGTAACATCGCAAGGAGATCCAAAGGTTTTGTGAGTGGCTTCGATGGTGCATCTTCGTTTCCCATGGCATATCTGCATCACAGTATCCAGAGCATGGGGCGCCAAGCAGGCTATGAAAGGACAGAATTTGATGAATAAAATGAACGGTAGCTGCGATGTCCATGTTGGTAATCATAACCTTTTTACGTAAAAAGCATTCTAATAAGACATGAACATAAGCCGAGTCCACACTTACTGATTAACGTGTTTGTCACAAAATTAACTGCAAAATAGCTCTCGACAGACAGTTTTAACAATGTTTGTGATGTTGTCCATTATTTATTCACTATTTTATATAGCATTCAAATATGTTATTTCATTTCATATATAGGGGCACCAAGTAGGATAGAAAAGGACAGAATTTGACCAATGATGCCGTGCAATTGCGGTGTTCTATATGTTGTGAATCATATTTTTTATGTTAAGGCATTTTTAAAAAACGCATTTAAGACTGCTGAGTTTGCACTTAAAAAATAGGTAACGCGTTTGCCACAACATTCAAATCAAATTAACCAAAAAAATAGCTCTCTATATATGGTTGGTATAACCTTTAAGACAAGAATATATGTCTGGCACAGTTTCAGACAAAAATTGTTGTTATATAAAAAGAAACCGATAAACGTTAGCGACAGATCTGATAACCCTGTTGGTACCTACTTATTGTCTTTTTGTCTGTACTTTACCAGGAACGGGTTTTAATCGAGGATTTTGGCCTTTTATTGTGTTTTATCATAGTGTTTTTAATAAAGGCTTAAATTGAACAAACTTTTATGTATAACAATAAATAAACGACAATATCACTTTTTGTCAAATAAAAGCAACATTGTGCGCAAAAACCGGCGTTAAAGGGTGTTGACGGCCATTTTCTCTGAGCTAGACAGCCAAACTATTAATCAGATGAAAATAAAAGCTGCCAACAACACCTGGTGCAAAAATGAACAACTTTCACTTAACGTGTTGTTTCTTACAACTACACGAGCTCTTTACTAAGGCTCAATTGTACCAACTTAACATTAACAGAAGATTTGACAGATGTCAAAACTGTCTCGAATGTTTAACATTTTTGAAGTTTGGCAACTCGTCAATTACCGTTATATTTAAGTTGGTAAAATGGAGCCTAAGTAAAGTATCAGCTTATTTAATGTTTCGCTGCACGGTGAAGAGCTCCACCAGTGACATGAGATCACCGTTCTAAACTCAAGTCATAACCATAGACTTAATATCCTCTCTATATCATTACCATCCTGATTACACCACCAGGTCAACAGGGGGGTTTAAGTGGGTAGTCCTGCTATTTTCAGGGTAGGTAGCACACACGCTGTCACCTCCTTCGGGTGACGGTGGTGATGTGGTAGTTTTGAGTTTCCCACAGCAATTAAGACGATGAGGTCCTTCGGGGGTTTTAGAGGGTAACCCTGCACTGGCAAAAGAGCCCCTCACACGACTTCACTTCCCTCGGGTGTCAGCAAGGTACGTGACGCATTCCGCCCACGAAAAAAAGCATTAAATTAGCTTGTTTTTTTATATTGCACTTCAAGATTGACCTTATCCCACCTGATGTTAAGTGGTAATGAGGTCCTAGCTTAAGGGCGATAAGTACAGTATAATAATAGCTGTTCCTGGGCTTGTCGCCCTTACCCTGAAGGCGTGACCCTTGCTACTAATGTAGCACCTCCCCAGGACTTCTAGAAACCTTACTCACATGCAGAAACACAACAACATCTAATTGTTATTCGTCTGCGGTCTTCTGTAAGTTAAACAGATAGCTGATATTTATGCAGTATTCAATGACAAGACTCACTTTCGTTATGCTGTCCAGTTTGGAGGCACGTGACTGGTTCATAGGCGTTCCTGCCGTATAGCGCGTCGTATATGGCTACACGGGAGTAGGGGTTGCAGCTCAGCTTGATGACGTCATCTTGGCAGCAAGTACGGCTCCGGAACTCAACTGGTGGAATAGAATAGAATAGAAAATATCTTTATTCATGTAAGCTTTACAAAAGCACTTATGAATCGTCAGTACAAATAAAGTATTCTACCGCCGTGTTCGGAATGTTGATCATAACGAGAAGAACCGGCAAGAAACGAACTACGAAACAACGAACGAAGAAGAAGAAATAAAAACTATTTTTCTTGTACTACAATAAGGCAGCTCAGGTCAGTGTGAGACTTTTTGCATTTATATAATACAATGTGACGAATATAAACAAATTTAACCTCTTAATGTATGCAATCTAATTAAAAAATTTACAATGAGGTAAACGTTTACTTTTCATTGATTTTACATACGTTAACATAACTTGTGTTTGTTTTTACTTACGTTAGAACAAATACTTTCAGACAATTAAGCAAAATCCCCAATTTCAGAAAGCAGATACCTACCTAAGTTTTTTTTTTTATATTGCACTTCAAGATTGACCTCATCCCACCTGATGATGTTAAGTGGTAATGAGGTCCTTTTTTTTTTTTTTTTTTTAGGGGGAGAAAATGCATTTCCGCACCATATCGCTGTCGTGGGGACGGCAGCAACGTGTGTGGGACTCCCCCGCCCAGAAGGGGCGGGGACTACCCTAACTAACAACTCCCCCCACCTTCTCATCGCCTATTGACGGCGCTATGAAATACCGGGTGACCCATAACTGCCACAGCGCCGTCGGCGGAATTGCTGTCCCTACGGGGCGGCGTCACCAGGTCCCCCCTGGGTGGTTGGGGGACTGGCGGGAACGGCCGAAGGTGCTAAGCCGTTCCCGCGCATCTGCGGAAGACCGTGCAAGGCCGGCCGGGGTGTCCCCACACCCGCGGTCGGCTGGTCCCCGCTAGCAAGTGCAAGGGCGTCGAAGTGACGCCTCGCGCGCAGTCTCCGGCGTCTTCGGTGTGGTGGGGCGAGGGGGTCGTCCTCTCGCTCCCTCTCCGATGTCTCCTTGTGGAAGACTATTCGCTCGCTGTAGGCGGCCACTGCCGCCCAGGCCTCCTCGCTCCCAAGCATGGCCGCAACAATGCTTGGGAGCGAGAAATCCCCCCCAAAAACGGTGGCCAACTCGGCCCGCTCATTGGCCCAGGCTGGACATGCACCCAGTGTGTGGTCCGCTGTGTCTGCCGCCGCGCCGCAGGCGTGGCACGACGGCGACTCTTCTCGCCCGATTTGGTGCAGGTACTGACCGAAACATCCATGTCCGGTCAGGACCTGCACCAATCTGAAAATCAGGAACCCGTGGCCCCGGTTCAGCCACTCCTGCAATACCGGGCCAACGGCGTCTATTACTCGCCCCCTGGGTCGTAGTGTTTCAAGACCCGTCTTCCACCGCCGGACCATCTTTGCTTGCTCCTCGCGCCGGATCGCTGCCACCTCAGTTGGGGAGGGACGCTCTCCCCGCGCCCTTCTCTCCGCTGACTTCCAGTACACCTGGGCCTGCGCCCCTGCGTCAAGGGCCCAAGGTGGTGTGCCGGCTAAAACGCAGGCCGCGTCGAAGCCCACCGTGCGGTAGGATTGGGCCACGCGTTGGGAAATAGCCCTTTGTGGTCTCCGCAGGTGGGTTGTATTCGCTCGCCGGAAAAGGGCATCCGCCCAGATGGGTGCGCCGTAGAGGGCCATGCTCCTAAGAATGCCGGCGTAGAGTCGCCGGCATTTGGCCCTTGGTCCTCCCAAGTTGGGGAGAAGGCGTCCGAACGCCCCCGCTGCTCCGATGAGGCGCTGGGACAACCCCTTGAGGTGGGGCTCGAAAGACCAGCGCGAGTCTAATACTAGGCCCAGATATTTCATCTGGGCCCCTACCCTGACGGTCACTCCTCCGACGACGATGTTAGCGTTCGGAGGAGGACTAGGGTGTCATCTGCATAGCAGATGACGCTCATGCCCGAAACAAGGACACCCCGCAGGACCCAATCAAAGCCGATGTTCCACAGGAGGGGCCCCAAGTTTCCTGCGGAACACCGGACTCGACATCCGCACGCCGAAGCAAGCCGCCCTTCCTCACGTAGACGAGCTTTCTGCCGGACAAGTAGTTGCTGAGGAGTCGCCGGAGATATTGGGGCACCCGATGGTAGTTTAGGGCCACCAGAATTGTGGAGTGGGGGATCGAGTTGAACGCGTTGGCTATGTCCAACGACACAGCCAATACTCCCTCCCCCGCGTCCCAGGCTTCGTCAACTGTTCCCTGGAGGCGCGCCAGCGCGTCGATTGTGGAGCGCCCTACCCGGAAGCCGAACTGATTGTCCGACAAGTTCGGCCCCTGCTCCCTAAGGTGGTGGTTTAACCTCTTAACCTCGCCGCGATGACCCTCTCGAATAGTTTACCGACCTCGTCCAGAAGGACGATGGGTCGGTAGGCAAGAGGGCTGTCTTCCGGGCGCCCCTCTTTCTTTAAAAGGACCAGTTGCCCCACTTTCCATGTGTCCGGGAACCTTCCAGCCTCAATGAGGTCCTAGCTTAAGGGTGACAAGTACAGCATAATAAATCTGTTACTGGACTTGTCGCCCTTACCTTGAAGGCTTGCCCCTGCTACTAACGTAGCACCCCCCAGGAGCTCTGGAAACCTTACTCACACGCAGGAACACAACAACACAGAAGTGATTGTTATTTGGCTACGGTCTTTTGTAAGGTGGAGGTATTTCACCAGTCAGGCTGCTCCAGTTCGAGCGATAAATCGCTATGCCCAACCTCTCTTAAAAAAAACTTCTAAAGTAATAGTAAAACTTCGAACTTAAATGATTTTTGTAGTAATAGTGGATGTCATTATCACATATTTTGCCAGTGCCTGTATACCAAATATATTGCATCGACAAAGTATTGCTGTCTTGATCATTATACAAATATTATTGTGTGAGAGGGAAAGTACTAGGCTAAAGAAGCTATATTTTTTATCGCTGCACAAAGGTGCCACTAAGACTTATCTACGGGCCCGTATACCTTAAATTAGTCCAGCCAGTCTACACTTTAAAACCCTACCAACTCACTAAGTTGTAAGGGATCGCTTGGGAATAACCCTTACTGTACATATTCGTAACTGCATAAGGGTTTTCTGTCGTTAAGGGTTAGAGTTAAAACAAGTGCAAGGTCAAATAACTTCCTATATTTTTAAATAAAAGTTGCAAAATCCGTGCAAGAGTTTCGAATGGTAAAATGATGACCTCTTTGATTCATTAAAATTAAAATTTCAGTAGACATAACCTTTTATAAAGAAAATACTACGTAAATTGGTCTGATAATTCACTGATTCTTATATTCAAATGCAATTTTAATCACACCTTTATATTTCCTGTCAATTAATACATTAACAGGTTTTTGAAGTCCCGGAATCGAGACTCAGTCAGGTCAATTTGAAAAACGAACTTTTCTTAATTCCTTTGATATGTGCCGGGTTAACGCTCTCTCGTTTTAGACTCAAAGTCTGACGTGCATACTATACATTTTAGACTTTGAACCCTCCTTAAGCCGTTCGCATAAGGTTTAATATCGAACTGCAAGTGTTTATCTTGACTTGCTGTAGACCACACAAGAAAAACATGGTAGGAAACCAGTTATTTGATATATTAAATTTGATATGAAAATACATTCATGTATTATAAACAGGTAGGTTAAGATGGTTTCAAATTGCAACCTTAGTATTATTTATTTATTTAAAAACTTTATTGCACAAAAAAAAGTACAACAGGTGGACTTAATGCTATGGGCATTCTCTACCAGTCAACCTTTGGGTCATGCGGAGAGTTAGTTTATGGGTGCGGTAATAGTGACAAAGTGCATAAGTAATCTAAAAAATAAAATAAAAACATAATACACGAGAATAGTAACTATCAAGCGTTACAAAATTCATTTCGGAAACAATTAAAGATAAATATAGACATACATGAATAAATATAATAGTATGTACATTGTATAAAAGATTATACCTATATGTATAGCTCTAAGCAAGGTGCCTTACTTGATATTCATTACGTTAAACATCATTGTACTTGTATCTTACCATACCCAAGTATAAATGGTCCTAAGCTTCGTATTATGATAAGCAACCAATCTCTTCAATGTATAGAAGGTCAACATCCGCGCTCTACCATCCCTATTTCCAAATTAGCAGTCCACGTTACGTCCCAACCCTTCCGAGCCATTAGTGTAATCCAAAACCGTCAATACGATAAAAGCCCGCCTGTGTACGTTTTTCAATTATTCGATAGTGTCCGAGTGCCGTTGTTTTTCCACATTGGAGGGAATTTTAATGGGGTGTAGCAGACGAGCGTTTAATGTCTACAAATAGTGTCAAGTTTCTTGAACGGAATTTGAAATAATTAAATTGTTGTTTACTTATGCCCGGTTCCAATGTTTGAAAAACGATCCGTTCTAATTACGGATAGTAGTAAATTATACGAGGCGTAAGCTAAAAACGGCCGCTTGATGACTGATGACAGCTGATATGGAAAGTAAAATTGAAATTAGAATTACCGACTGTAGTCGGTTGGAGAAAAGCGGATAGGCATTTTTGACGCATTACGAATCGTAAAATATTGAAACCGGGAATTAGACTTATATTGTAGAGTAGTATTGTACGACTAGGCATTATTGTGATGTACACTCAAATTTTGCATTGTTCTGTGTGTGTGTGTGTTTATAAATGTATTTAAGTTTGTATTGTGGCCCCACCATTGGTTCTGGTTTTCATACTACGAGTGGAAAACGCTATAAACATTGAAATCAAGTTTATATAAATGATATCTTGATATGTGTTAATTTATTATGTTTATAGTTTGTTGGTAAGGCTAGAATAAAATAAGTAGCTGAGAAAAGAAAAACGCTAAAAAAGGCTTTTAATACCGTGCGATAATAAATAAAAGCCGTTAAGTTTGTAATGCAAAGCCTGGATAAACAGAAGTGTTACAATATAATATCCTTCCACTAGACGAGGCACTAAGTATTTTCATGACAAAATTTACTTATATTTGAGTGTTTACTTGAATTAAAATTTTTGGATTGTATATCCTTATATTAATAATCTTGTTGTGTTAATACACAAACTTGTAAAAGTTGAGACGACGATACTGATAGTAAAACGCTCGTCTATGCCCAATATAATGTTAGGTCGCACCTAGCTCCGCACCCCGCACAGGGCGTAACTCCAGGAATTTATTAACGCTACATAAATCCAAACCTTTACTATCAGATGTTTTCAAGCCAAATGGCCTCTGAATAACGACTCATGTTGAGCTCTCATAGACTGTTACAAGTAGCAACACATTTTACTAACCAGTGAAGACGGAGCAGAGAGCAAGAGAGCAACCAGTTGCTATGACTAAATAGGTTTCGTGGTGTACTGTATATTGTAATTTCCATCCTTGTCACATTCATGATATGCATCAAAGAGAGTTTGAATTTGAGTTGTTGAGGCTATTCAAGTGAGATTTAAATACTTGTCAAAATATAATCCCTACTATAATATAATATTATAATATATATAATATATAATATAATATTATAACATATAATATAATATTATAAATACGAAAGTTACTCTGTCTGTCTCTCTGTTACGCTTTCCTGCTTAAACCTCTGAATCTATTTTGATGAAATCTCAAGAACGGACATAGGCTACTTTTTATTAGAAAATAAGGGGGGGATGGGGGTAATACCACCTTTGAAAGTTTATATGGAAAAATGTTTATTTTTGAAGTTAGAGATATGAAATTTGGCACAAATATAGATCGAAACTTGGATTAAAATATATACTACTTTTTGTTTCGAATATTAGAGAAGAAAGGGGTAAAATCCACCATGAAAGGATGTAGTCCACGCGAACGAAGTAGCGGGCACAGATAGTTATTTCATAAATTTCTCTAACCAGATGACAATATGTAACGTCACAATTCTACTTATCAACACACTGGTGATTAAATCATTCCGGAACATTTAAAAGATTTAAGATATTTAAAAGATTCTTCAAAAACAATAAATGTAACATCCAATCTTCTCTTACGGCATTAATACCTTATTAGTAACAAATTTCAATGTTTTTTGTTATCTTAAAATCAAATAACGTTTGCATTTGTGTTGCGTGCGTTTTTATAGATTTGTTGTTCAAACATGTTTAGATAGATAGATAGATAGATATACTTTATTGCACAAAAACTTTACAGAAATAGGTTTTACAGATTGATTATAGTACAATTTAGGCGGTCTTATCGCTAGAAAGCGATCTCTTCCAGACAACCTTAAGGTAGAGGAAATAGTAGATGGCAAGAAATGGGTATGGGGATGTTTTTTAAAGATTTGTTATTTATTATGTCCTAGACATATTAATGTATGTAACTCTTATTTCATGACATAAGAGCTAATATATATTTCAAACGGACATCCATTTTCTCCCAAAAAATATTACCGATTTGTGTTTAAGTCGACTGTGTTGCTGTTTGCCCAACATTTTTAAAATTGACAAAGGACATTATATATGTGTAGACAATATACTGCCCGTCCGAGCGCCCTGTAATGAGTTAGGCCGCACCTAGCCGCTCCCGCGCCGCACCCAGGGCGGTAACTCCAGGAATTTATTAACGCCGCATAAATCACGCAGGCATAGAAGGACCCTCATAAAACCACGCCACACTCAAGCTGTGAACGAAACTATTACCATCTCATTTGTAATGGATTGACAAGGGTAAGTGATTTGCGATCTGCTTTATGACTAGGGATTGAAGGGTACCTTGGTTTTTTGTTGTTGTAGCGAGGGGTGTGTGTAGGCGGTGATCGACATCGATGCTTTTTATGATAGACATGCGGCTACCCGCGACCTCGGACCACGTGGAGCATATTCAATTATTTTACTTCATAACAGGTACCTAATTTGTTGCATGAATGAACTCGCCAACAAGTTATAAATTAAGAATACACATCTTACTGACCTCCGTAGCCGAGAGGCAAGCGAGGCGGACTTTGGCGTCGCGCCATCTCTGAGGTCCCGGGTTCGATCCCCGGTCGGGTCAAAATGGGAAATAAACTTTTCTATATTGTCTCGGGTCTGGGTGTTGTGGTACCGTCGTTGTTTCTGATTTCTGTAACACAAGTGCTTAAGCTACTTACCACAGAATCAGAGCAATGTATGTGATGTTGTCATATAAAAAAAAATTAATTATTATTTCCGTATTTTTTCACATTTTCCATAATTAATCACTCTTATTAGTCGCAGCGTAATGTTATATAACCTTTTTTTTGTGACGATGGGAAATGCTTTGACGCACCGTACCGTCACCCGAGAGAGATGACGGCGTGTGTGGGACTCCCTGCCCTAAAAAGGGCAGGACTACCCACTAAAACCCTCCGGCTGGGCCTAATCGCCTTTTGGTGGTGTCATGGGAAATCGGGCCAACCTGACCAACTACAATACCACCGTATAACATACCGTAACGTACCGCTGTATAATATTGCCTTAAGACCTTAGTCTTGCTCAATAAATGGACTATTAAACGGAAAATTAATTTTATCTTACAACGAACGACAGTCCATTTGCAAAAGCATTAGAAATGTCATATATGGTAAAAGCTGATAAGTATTGCCCATCTTCGCAAAAATATATGAACGTTCTTACATCCCATCTGACAGTCCCTATCTTACCTATTTTTGTGTTTGAAATTACCTTACGAAATTAAACTCCGTTTATATTACACGAACTCTTCTAGCTGAACGTAACCGTAATCTGCTTAGTTTATTTCCAGCTACCAAACCCATTACCCGGCAAACGATCAAAGGCTCCCGGTGGATCCTGACTCCAACTTACGTCTGACTGTTGCGAATTGTAGTGATTAACAACGTTTGCCTCCGAAATACTTTGATGTATTCCTTTAGTGGAATCCGCTATCGCTTCAACTTTTGGGGCGGGGATCAATCAAAAAGTTACCGGTGTAGTGTTCGAGAACAGATGGTATTGACGTCATTGCGGAACACGATTCGATTATGACGGTTATGGTGTGTTTATTCTAGACTAGAATAGAGTATTATTTATTAGTGCGAAATACGGAACAATTATATTAAAAAAAAAATGCTCTTATTTGGCTTTTACAACAAAGTTTCTCATTTGAGAATGACATTACATAAGGAAAAAGGAGAACGATGATAAAACAAATTAAATTATGTAATATACATAATCTTCCATACATTTTTGTTTGTGAATGTATATGTCACCGGAAAATAACAAGAACCGTAAATTTATAATTTTCCTAGGAAAATTATAAACTTTCGTAGGATTCTACACGAGAGATAAAACTTATATATACTTGCGTAAACGCATGTTCCTGTGTGTAAGTAGATATGTGAGTGCGTTAGTGTGTGTGTATTTATCTACATAAAAAAACCAGTTTGTTTTTCATTATTTTAAAAAATAAATACGCTCATTGTTCGGGCGCATTCGACCACCGTCGGCTGACGTCGGCCCGCGAGCTGGGTCCGAGGTCCACCGACCGTCACTTCGCGACAGAGCACCGTTGACGGCACGCGCGCGCATTATTGTATTTTATTTCCTTTGCCATTACAAGTTAATTTACCAGTTTACAGTCCACTTTTATTTATCTGCATCTCCAACCAACTAGTTATCGAACAAATTGGTCCTTCGAGCCGGATACATAATAGTAGCTGCATCGACGACATAAGCAAATTCCACTACCTCCGTGCCTCGCTTAAGGGTGATGCATTAGAGGTGATTAAAAATATTGATTTTAAAAGTGAGCATTATAAAATGGCGTGGGATTTGCTATGTGATCGTTATGATAACAACCGGCTTTTAGTGAATAATCACGTGCAGGCATTATTCAATGTCCAAGCGATTTCTAAGGAATCTTGTCAGTCTTTGAGACGTTTGGTTGACGTCGTAAATAAAAATATTAGAGCGCTAAAGGCATTGAATGAGCCCACGGAGCATTGGGATACATTAGTAGTGTACATGATGTCTACTAAACTAGATTCTGTCACTAGTAGAGATTGGGAGCAGTATCGTAGTACATTAGATAAATCACCTACATTGTCAGAATTTTGCACATTTATTAGTAAAAAAGCTGATTTATTAGAAACGGTAGAATATAACAAAAAATCACAAATAAATCATAATCATAATACTAATATTGTAGAATCAAAATCAAAATCATTTGTAGTTGTTACTAATCAAAGCGATAATCTAAATCGAATAAAAAATCAAAATTTACCAATCAAATGTCCCTTGTGTAATAAAAATCATCTTTTGTATTCTTGCGAAGAATTTCGAAGTTTGTCTGTTGAACAGCGTATTGCTAAGGCAAAAGAGTTTAAAGTCTGTCTTAATTGTTTACGTTCTGGCCATTTAACTAAGCGATGTAGATTTTCGCGCTGTAAATATTGTAAAGGTAGACATTGTACTTTGTTACATGTTGAGGACCCTAAACCTACCGAAATCCAAGATCCTATTCCTAGAAGTGTTGCCTTATCTACTGACGTTTCTGGAGGTGTTTCTACTTCTAATTACAATCCAGAAAATGTCGCCTTATCCAGTGACACTTCTATGCACCATGCTACTGCTTCGCATATTTTACTGTCCACAGCTTTGGTGAGCGTCGTGGGCAGCCGAGGCAACAAGATGGACGCCAGGATCCTCCTCGATAACGGTAGCACAGCCAACTTTATCACTCATAAATTGAGTGCTCAGCTGGGATTACTTCGACGTAACACGAGCTCCACTGTAACAGGTATTAATAGTCAGACAACCACTAGTACACAGTCTTGCGATGTAATAATCGAATCACGCAGCGGTGGATACAAAGCAAATATTAATTGTGTAGTTTTGCCAGCTATCACAAAAATATTACCGTCTGTCTTGATAGATATAGATAATATTCCTGTGCCATCGCATATACAGCTGGCTGACCCTTCATTCTACATTCCGTCAGACATTGACATTCTCGTAGGAGCAGAGGTATTTTGGAATGTCCTAGGTACTGCATCTATTAACCTAGGTAAAAATCAGCCTACTGTGCGTGACACTAAGTTTGGATGGATAGTATCAGGCTCTGTTGCTCTTCCATTACGTCCATCAAACATGCAGTCTCATTATTGTAATTTAACTATGAGTGATCTCGATAAGAACTTGAATAAATTTTGGGAACTCGATTCTGTGTCTGCGAAGCATTCGCTATCTCAGGAGGAGCGAGCTTGTGAAGAGAGTTTTCGTACTCACACAACCCGTGATGAATTTGGCCGATTTGTAGTTACCATGCCCCTGAAGAAGGATCCTAGTGTTTTAGGCGATTCTTACCAGATGGCTAAGCGTCGTTTTATATCTTTAGAGCGTCGGTTCCAGCGTGATCCTGTCTTCAAAGAGAGATATATTGCTTTCATGCAGGAGTACGAGCGTTTGGGACACATGACGGAGGATTGCACGCCTAGGGAGCAGTCTTCAGGTGGTACTACTGAATATTTTTTGCCACATCACGGCGTTATCAAGGAGTCAAGCACCACCACAAAATTAAGGGCAGTCTTCGATGCCTCAGCAGCAACTACCTCTGGAGTGTCGCTGAACGATATCCAGATGGTAGGTCCCACTGTCCAAGATGGTCTTTTCTCCATATTGCTCCGCTTTCGTCAGCACAAGTTTGTGATTTCAGCCGACGTCGAGAAAATGTATAGGGCTGTTCTTATAACCCTTTCACAGCGATCTTTGCAGAAGATTCTTTTTCGCATCGATCCCAAGTTGCCGTTGAAGGCCTACAGACTCAACACCGTGACGTACGGCCAAGCTGCAGCTTCTTTTCTTGCTACGAAATGCCTAGTCAGTCTTGCCAAGACCACCACCAATAAGGAGGTCAGCTCTTCAATCGAACATGACTTCTATGTAGACGATTATTTAAGTGGTGGAAACTCTATTGCAGATGTAGTAGCACTAGGTAAAGAGGTTGTTTCGATCTTAGCTTCAGCTAACTTTCACTTGAGGAAATGGCAGTCCAATAGCCCCGAGGTGTTAGCTGAAATAACTAGTACTACAGAAGGTACAAATAGTTTAAACTTATCGCAGAATAGTAATGTGTCATCAAAAACGTTAGGTCTGCACTGGTTGTGTGATTCTGACACTCTAGCTTTTTCAATTGATATTGAACCCAAAATTCATGTCACAAAGCGTCACATCTTGTCAGTAATCAGTCAAATTTTTGACCCTTTAGGTCTGGTTGGCCCTTGTGTTATCGAGGCCAAGATGATGATGCAGGATTTATGGATGGCAAAGAGTGAATGGGATGAGCAAGTTTCAGATGAGATGCAGGCTCTTTGGGCGTCATTTGTAAGGACTCTCCCGTGCTTGAACTCATTAAAAATACCACGGTGGGTAATATGTGATGACTCAATTACATCTGAGCTTCACATCTTCAGTGACGCATCTGAGCGGGCTTACGGTGCGTGCGTGTATGTCAGATCTGTCAATAGGGAAGGGTCAGTCAGAACACAATTGTTGGTCTCTAAGAATAGAGTAACTCCAATTAGGCCAGTTACGGTGCCTAAACTGGAATTATCAGCCGCTTTATTAGGATCTAGACTGTGTACTAATGTCCTAGACTCCCTTACCTTGCCTATTAGTAGATGCTACTTTTGGTGCGATTCAACAATAGTGCTAAGTTGGCTGTCTATGACACCTAATTTACTAAAGCCTTTTGTACGTAATCGTGTCGATGAAATACAGGAAAGCACTGCAGGGCATACGTGGAGCTACGTGCCGTCTAAGGACAACCCGGCAGATCTTGTTTCTCGTGGGCTGAAGGCTGACCTTATCAGCGAGTGTTCTTTATGGTGGTCAGGTCCTCAATTTTTGTTAAAAGACGAAAAACACTGGCCAAAAATGCCTAATGAAAACGCAAAACGAGACCTACCTGAGGTTGTGTCATCTCATTTCATAAATAATAATTCATCCAATCAAATTAATTCGTCAAATAATCATCAATCACAAAATCAGTCATTCATAATATCATTAATTAATTCATCATCAAATTTTAATAGATTACATAGATCACTTGCTTATTGCTTTAGATATCTTTATAATTTACAAAATAAGAATAATAAGGTTACAGGTTCCTTATCCGTTACCGAACTTAACCAATCCCTTGTTTTCCTTTTACGTCACGCACAAATGAATATGTTTCCCAAAGAGTATAGCATATTAAAATCGGGAAATTCATTGCCACGCAAAAACAGACTTATGTCTTTGAGTCCTTTCTTGGATGCAGATGGTCTTATTCGTGTAGGCGGGAGACTAGATAACTCTCCATATAACTTTGATGTTAAACATCCTATTTTGTTGTGTGGTAAACATCACATTACATATATTATTTTTCAAAAATTTCATATTGATTTACTGCACGCTGGCCCTCAGATGTTATTGGCTAGCATGCGACAAAATTACTGGCCTCTTGGAGGCAGAAATCTATCAAAACTAATCGTTAGAAAATGCCTAAAATGTTTCAGACATAAAGCTGAATCTATTCAACCCATAATGGGCCAGCTTCCCTCTACTAGGACGCATCTAGAGTGTCCATTCTTTAATTGTAGTGTAGACTATGCCGGGCCAGTATTGATAGCCGATCGCAAGGGGCGAGGTTGTAAGCTTATAAAGGTTTACATATGTATATTTGTTTGCCTCGCCGTAAAGGCGGTTCATATCGAGCTCGTTACAGATCTGACCAAAGAAGCTTACATGGCTGCTTTAAACCGTTTTGTCGCTCGTCGTGGCAGGCCCAGGAGCATCTTGTCAGATAACGGTACCAACTTCGTAGGTACTTGCAATGAGTTGGCCAAATTTCTGCAAGAATCTGATATCAATTTTGAAATTAATCAGCAGGGCATTGAATTTACTTTCGCGCCTCCTTACTCCCCCCATTTCAATGGCATTGCTGAAGCAGCCGTTCGTATGACCAAGCACCATCTAAAACGACTTTTAGGTCTTACGCATTTTACGTATGAGGAGATGGCCACCTGCTTGACTCAAATAGAGGCAGTCCTAAACTCTCGTCCTCTTACTCCTATTTCCTCTGATCCCTTAGATTTTACTGCATTAGCTCCTTCACATTTTTTAATTGGAAAACCACTCACATCCATTCCGCATCCACAGGTGACTGACATCGCTATCGACCGGCTGGAGAGATACCACAGAATGGAGCACATCAGGCAACATTTTTGGAACCGCTTTCACTTAGAGTATGTTTCTCTGCTACAGCAAAAGACTAAGTGGACTGCGTCAAAGGGACAGCTGTCTGAGGGCACTCTTGTCCTTGTCAAGGAGAAGGGACAACCGCCACTGGTGTGGTCACTGGGACGCGTCACTAAGGTCTTCCCAGGGAGCGACGGAGCCACTCGGGTCGTCGAGCTGAAGACGAAGAAGGGGACACTGCTGCGAGCCTACAACAACGTCTGCCCTCTTCCTATTGATTGAAGGCATCAACCCGGGGAGGATGTTCGGGCGCATTCGACCACCGTCGGCTGACGTCGGCCCGCGAGCTGGGTCCGAGGTCCACCGACCGTCACTTCGCGACAGAGCACCGTTGACGGCACGCGCGCGCATTATTGTATTTTATTTCCTTTGCCATTACAAGTTAATTTACCAGTTTACAGTCCACTTTTATTTATCTGCATCTCCAACCAACTAGTTATCGAACACTCATTTATACCTAACCATAAATAATTTAAAATATAACACATATATATGTAAGTTAACATGAATCTGTATTAATTATTATTAAGATAGGGACGCCTTATGCTCCCAACTATTATTGTTTATGCTTTCCGTGGCAACCTGTAACTAAGGCCACACCAACTGTTGTGTATTATGCTGTATTATATAGTTTTTATGGTGTACGATCTTGTTGCTTGTCCAAATAAATAAAATAAAATAAACACTTTTATTTTGCATACAAATTAAAGTCTATAAATTTAGCATGATTTCAAGGTACAAAATACAAATACCTAAGACACTTTAAAATAGTGCTCATAACACTTGAAATAAAACATGCGTTCATTATTCTGTTCGAAGATATTAAAAAGAGATAAACAAAAAAATAACTTTTTAATTGTGTTGATAGCAGTCCGAAATTATTGAAAAATTAATCAATATTAGGGTATTAGTCTTGTCAGATATATATATATACATACTTATGTTGATGAGGTTTGCTACACCGAAAAAGGTAACTTAAAAAACGAAATAAACCTGTGAGCACATTTTAACAATTATTTCATTTTTTTCATCGAACTCCGAACGAACTTTTTAATAGCAACCCGCGTTTTGATTGCCACCCGTTTCATAAAATTTCGACACGTAACTAAAAACGCGAATAAACCAGAAGAGTATTCGAATTTTTTTACCATTGCGAATACGAATTTTATACTGTGTCGCGATGCAATCGAAATGGCGTGAGTGGATAAAAATACTCGTACTTCAATATGGAATAAAATTTAAACAGAGTAAGTCTAGTTTTTGAAATGTGAAACTATGAATTGTTGAACCTATACAGTTTTATGCAGGCACGCACCCGTTGCTACGATGTACAAAGTACTAAAATAAGTCGTTCCAACACTATGAAGTATTTTATGTGATAAAAATAAATACAACACGCTACTTGCAGTCTTCATTTTGGAAATAACAATGTATTTTTGCATCACTGGACATCGTTAATACTTGTTTGAATGGATATGTCGTAAAAAATGGCTGCCACTGTTCCTTCCACTGTCCCTTTCCCGTGCAGTAATAATTCAGTGGCTTAATAGCAAAGAGAGAATTTCGCATGTAATAGTTTTTTAAGTACACAATAAATGATATACAGCAGGGGTGGCCAACTTAATTAGACTTAAGCTCTACTTTTTACTAACGAAACCCTTAGTGATCTACCAAGTACATACTTCTTGGAATATTAAATGAAGCAGATTAGTTTAGTACAGAATCACGTATTTCTTATTATACAGTCTTAGTAGTTTCTTATTCCGTGACGGTACAGCGATTGAATAATGATACAAGATGATGCTGCAGTGGTTGATAATTACGTTGCTCAGTCTAGTCTAATTTATATCCCCATCTACGAAAGGCCAAACTAATTACCCAACCCTTTTTATTAGAACAAAATTATGCTCAAACGGAATATTTTCTACGTTAATCTTCCATACACACCCACTCTCAAGCACACACACGTACAAACCCCACATACAAACACGCACACACACAAATTTCAACGTTTCAAATAGTTAGTATGGCTTATCCTTTGACTTTTTTTAGTGTAAAGTCAAATTGTAGATCTCTTTATTACCGCAACTGTGCGTCCAGTATAATATTGTAAAATGAAAATTGTTTAAGGCCGCTGCAGGATAAGCTTGGCTTAGTGCAGTAACCGTTTGTCCAATATCTCGGGACTACAGAGTCCCAGACTTTTGGGAGGCGTGCATGGTGCCGTAGCTAACACGTAGAGGCCCTTTAAAAAAACGAGTATAATCTAAATGTAATTTAACACCAACCGACGACTATCCCTGTATACACTATAAAATGAAGCTAAGGACAACCCCTGTTCAGTGCAGGCTATGGAATGGAGTGGAAAAACAAATATTTTTTGCCTGGCCACGATCGACTGGACGAACAGTCGTGATCGATCGGTCGATCGCAATCAACCAGTTGGCCACCCCTGATATACAGGATTACTAAGTGAAACCCGTGGGCACCATAATCTGGCCTGATGTCAGTCTACACTAATTTGATAAACCTGAAGAGTTTGTTTGTTTGTTTGAATGTGTTAATCTCAGAAACTACTGTTCCGAATTGGACAATTATTTTTGTGTTGGATAATCCATATGTCGAGGAAAGCGTTAGGCTATATAAAATCACGTTGCAACAAATAGGACATAGGATAATGTCAAAAAAACGCAGACAGTATGCGTCCGAAGCCGCAGCTGGCTGCTAGTTTGTGATAAAGTTATTGAGATAATTCTGAATCTCCAATTAGAGGGCAACAAGAATAATGTTCTTTCTTACCTCCAATTCCTATATTAACTTTGATTTCTAATTGAGTTATTACGTTAGGGAGGCCTTAGAACAAAAGCTTAAATTTTATCTTTGGCGTCTGTTAGTCAAAATTAAGTCGAAAATATAACATAAAATTACTTGCGAGCAAAAAAATGGCTCACGAGTTTGATTCTGAGCAGTTTGAAGAACTTTGATTTTAAGATTGATAAAATTGTTTTAAAGTGAAATTACACATTTGAAGTTGATAATATACTCATTTTCAAACCCTCATTTTGAAATTTCGTTATTTATTATTACATTACTCCTCCTACTTCCAATTTTTGGATTAATAACCAGCTTGGTCCAGCATCTTCATCGTCACTCAAATATATCTTGAAGTGAGGTGAAGGATTTTTTGGTGTCTTTGGCAATTATTAGTACTGGTGGCGATAAAAAGTTACGTCCCACTACGTCCCACTCAAAACTGTTTGCTAATAAATAAATGATAAAAGCAAATTTAGACCAGTGTTTTCTATAGGCATTATTTTGCGTTGTCCCTTTTCTCGGGTATATTACAAATATTTTGTAGGCAAACATCGTTTTACCTAAGCAAACAAAATACAATCTCGACTGGCCTGACTCCTGAATAGGGCAACGGACCGAGTGAACGTTCGTCAATGTACCGACGTTACCCATAAATTGGGTATTGTTTTACGTATACAATAATATAGCATCATAATATAAGGTGTTATATACTTTTTATATTAATAATTTGTTTATGGTTTCTCTTTTAGTTTTATTGTTTTATTTTTACTTTTAATTTATTTAATATGTACCTACTAGTTAGATATCTTATATGTAAGAGATTGGTGCATGTGGAGCAGCTAACCTATAATTATCTGTTGCACTCAGTTTTATTTAAGTTTATTTATATAGTTTCTTTTAAGTGATAGTTTTACTGTAAACCGATGTTGGTTGGCCTATTAAAATTAAAATAACTTCGTTAAGCTGCAATGTTAGCTGTGCTGTACGAGTACATAAACGTACATTTACTGATATGGCACCTCTAAACAAACTCCCTGCATGACCCAAGAGATGACTGGTAGGGAATGCTCGATTAAATACACCTCTTGACTTGTTTGTTCAATAAAGGGTCTGATCTATTCTGATCTGATCTATCTGGTCTGATCTATCTGGTCTGACCTATTATTAGATCTAAAGGTCTGATATATGAAAGCTATTCAAACAAATATTATTGAGATGAACATTTGTGTTCATTATGTGTCTGGGTGCTTAAAAACTTTTTGAAGTTTATGTTGTGTTTAGAATGTTGTTGATATTTACTTATTACTAGCGACATGCCGTGGCAACGCATGGATATGATCACGGTAAATTTTTAAATTTGTTACGAACCTTGTCCTGACATTGTACTCTTCATATTCCATTGAATTTTCAAGGTCACTAGCTTTATTATAAGATGCAGTAGTTCAAATGCTTAGGGAGTATTTAATAGTGTAGACTTATCTTTATTGTAACACGTGGGCCTTTATCGTACTCATTTTTCTCCATGTAAAACTACATTATCGAAACCTTTCTACGGAAACATCGCTCCATATTGAAGAACCACCACATTTTCATAGTTCATATGGGTAAGCATTTAGTCGTTAAGGCCATTATCCATAAGTTATTGGCCACCGCTTTGTCTTAGGCACTCCAGGGCGGAAGATTTTTCAGATCCGCACCAATAATCTTGGTTGATTTATGATAGTTCATTCATGGGTGTGTATAAATGTTGGCTTCATACGGAATGGCACTCAGAGATATTATCATTTTGGTTATTATTATCGAAAATATATAGCACACTACGTTTTGCAACAAAGTTTTGGCTTGTTCTAGTTCTGGATGATGTTATGCAACAAGTAGTAATCAACTTTGTGACATAGTTAATCAGATTAATTACAGTTTTCTTACTAAATTTAGTTACATAACATTACTGTACAAAATATGGACCTCCTACAGTAAAAAGCTCATGCGTTTGTGTCATCGAAACTAGAACCAACAGTGATACGAGATTATATACCTAATTCATACAAACACAGCTTATTTTACCGCCTGACGCCACGCTTGCCGCTTCGCCACACGCCCTGCGCACCGCTCATGCCGCCAGGTGCTCTAAATGAAATCTTAGATTCTTACTAATTATAAAATTTATTAAAAAAAATACTCACATGGCCGACACTTGTACGCTACATCCACGAACTTCCGCGTCTGTGGACATGGATCCTTGAGGTCCGACTTCGGTTTGGTGCTGAATTTGCATTCCGGCTTCTTCTGACACGCCTCTACCACCGTTTGTAGAAGCGAGTACTGGTGGAAAGAAACCAACATCCGAATTTAAATATATATTTAGTTACATATTTATGCATGAGCAGCAAAAACAGTGAGCAGATTCTACGTTAGTATCATATCTGCGTCCAATAGAGTCGTAACTGTTACCATTGAAAATTTAACATAGTAGCACAATAAAAACCAACAAATATGAAAAACTTAGCATGCACCACTAAAAAAAGAGAAAATACTGTTTGGAACTCATGTTTTAATTATTACGTTTAGCAATGTGGGAACATTATCGATTATGCGATTAGAGCTATCAACGAAAATAATTACAATGACATCAATCGCATCCAATTAAAGCAATATTTTCACTAAACAATAAATGTAAATATTGGACAACATCACATACATTGCTTTGATTTTGTGGTACGGCGTACAATAACGACGGTACCACAATACCTAGACCCGAGACAATATAGAAAATGTCGTTTCCCATATTGACCCGACCGGGGATCGAACCCGGGACCTCAAGGATGGCGCGACGCCAAAGTCCGGCCCGCTCGCCTCTCGGCTACGGAGGTCGTCAACAATAGTTTCAACTTGTTTATACATGTTTAGACGTCGTATAAAACAAGTTTTACAAAACTTTTAGCATTAACCAAAACTTTTGAACTTCACACATCGTTTTCAACAACTTTACAACAAACACTCAAACAAGTTTAAAGTTGTTGAAATCCGTACGCAATTGAAAGGTTTAACGAATGTAAAATAACCATGTACCTACTGCCAAACCAATGGTTCTCTTTCGGAATTTACAAAGCATTTGCGAAAATAAAAATCCCCTTTCTAAACAGACTGCTGTAAAATGCTATGATGGCTTTGAGGCGTCATTAACGTCATTTCTGTTCTCAGTTGAGTTAAGAGCGCAATTATTACGAAGCGACGACATCACCATTTGTCATGGAATAAATCTTTGAAGCCATGGAAATTTTAGCTAAGAATTGGGAAGTATTTTCTTAAACTATAGCGGATAAAGCTTTGGGCAATGCAGAAGAAATTCTTCACGTTCTTTAGTATTTTAGATTGGAAGGGTTTCATCAAAGGGACAAGAACTTTTTATGTACATAAAGTGTCTATTTATAGCCTAACTGATATTTGGTAGACCCTGATCTGGGTACGCTTGGGATCGATTTCCATTCAGAGCAAACCTTACTTAAGATTATTATTTGTGTTGATAATGGTCCCTCAATTTTCTTCAAAAACAGGAATTGACGATTTTTGGCTTTTTTATGATTTCGTGAGTTTGTTCAGTGAAGTTAAATTTTAATTAATAAAATGAACCGCATTGTCAAATGCGCATTAAATGTAAAAGCTTTTTCACGTGGGAAACTTGCTTCAGATCCGTAAACTAAATGTTGGCCTTCGCGGAAACCTCCACTCTAGTTCTGTCCTGAAGTTATATAAATTCTCACCTTACATAACTCTGGCGTAGGTAGAGTTCGCATAAAAGCTTGGTTGCCATTAATGACAAAAGAAACATCAATTAGTTTACTTAAGCAAACTATGTCTATCTATGTATGCCATTTTCAATTCCAGGAAAAAAACTCCATCATTTGAATCAACCCATTGTTACGATATGAGTATTCGCTAAATTAATGTCCCAACGCAGAACAAAGGCTTCCATCATTGAAATCAAACCATATCGTTAAAATAATGACTACTGTTTTTGATCACTACGCTTGCCTCGGGATGCGAATGGATTGATAATCACAAATTCCGGACTTTGTTCATATAATGTGAAAATATACTTTGCTCGATTTGATATGCTGATACTAGGACTCCAAGATCATAACTAAGCACTAAACTGCTTATCCATCGATGTCTTATGTGGACTGTATATAATAAAAATGGTTTAAATGGTAAAAAATATATTAAAAATGAAATAAAATAACAAAACTTAAAAACCACAAGCTTACGTGACCAGACGGAAAAATAACAGAAGACAATCGAATTGTGGCATAAATGACATGTGCATAAAAAAGTATAAAATAATAAAAAGAGGTTTGTAAACCTATACAACCTGTCGTCGACACTTATTTACTTGTCATATATTAATTGAATACAGAATAAGTATATATTTTCCACTTGTAAAACACTAGTACTTTAGTTACGTTCCGACTTCGAAGCCTGATAAGACATTGTACATATTCGCAAGGAATAAAATAATATCAGAAAACAAAGCATTCATCCGTGAAATTTTCTCTCTTTGATATTTGCTAATACGATATTTCTAGCCTAATTAGTGACTGCGAAAAATAACAACTGGAATAGTGTTATTTCTCTCAGAATCCAGTGAATGTCACCGAGCCTTTTCAGAGCAATTATTCTATAGATAGGTTTTATATAACTTATTATCGGGCATATTTACTGAGATTTATATTAATGAACATGAACACGGCAATAGATTCCTTTGCCCTGACAAAACATAAATGCTTTTGTAAAAGTACATGTTCTAGACATCTTCAATTATATTCCATTCTTCAATATTAAATACAAGTTTCATATCTCTCACTTATAAAATTATCATTTTCCTATAAAAATTTCTAATGGCATTTTCCTCTCTTATTTTGAAAACAAAAAGTAGCCTATGTCCGTTCTAGATGTTTAACGTATGCCTATACCAAATTTCATAAAGCTCATTCAGTGGTTTAGGCGTGAAAGCCGGATATACAGACAAACAGACAGAATTACTTTCGCATTTATAATATTAGTATGAATATAAATTATATAAGGGCAATAAACGTAGTGGAATATGCTGCTATGGTAATATTTTAATCCGATGCTTTATGGCAAAAGACAATCTGGCAACTACAAATTCTCAATTTAATCAACGAACATTCACATGAGAATTTCGAGAGCTAAGCTGTATCGATCTTTTATCAAAGACGTCCACCTAACGGTCTTACTAAATTGATACATGTTCTTAGTGTTGATGAAACGAATGTGCAACAAGGAAGCTTGAAGCAAGGGATCTATTGTCCGTAAATTTAATTAAAAGTTAATTCAATTGCTGGTACCTGATCGTTTAGCAATCATGACTTAGCATGCATAGCAAGGTGGTAACATGAAATCATGTTTAAGGGTCTCTATGACAAATGTTTATTTATTCTATAAGAAATCTGATATACATAGTTTTAACACAAGAAATAAGCTCGCTATTTCAAACCATAGGCTCCGCAAAACCAGTAAAACATTCGTTAGATTAAGTATAAAAATATTCAACAAGTTACCGCAAGGTATTATTGACTTACCCATGCATAAATTTAAGGTCTATGTTAAATCATGTTTAATGAAAAAAGGGTACTACAAACTTGATTAATATTTTAATGATAAACATATATGGACATGATTATTTGCTCGCTCGCACACCATATTTTTAAGTTCTCTAGCCCAAAATGTTGTAAAGATTAGGATAACTACTGAGTTTCTTGCCGGGTTCTTCTCGGTAGGATTAGGTTCCGAACCGGCTGTAGCTTCAATTTTGGTTTGTATTCATTTTGACGATGCATAAGTGTTACTTGTAACCAACATGAATAAATGAATTGATTATGATTATGATTATAATGACTCAACCAAAAATCTACCTTTTGCGCATGAGATGACGACTTTAGCCACCGCGCTACTGTAGTCTTTATTAACATAATCGTAATAACATTGTAAACACACAAGTTAAGCGCTAACAAAGATGTAACTCAAGCAAAACATTAAGCAGATAAAATACGTAATTAACAACATGCTTATCAGTTTAATGCGTTCAAATCCTAGGGCAATGGTATCATAAATATAACAGTGAGCTAACTACTAACAAGAAATATTTTGGTTGCAGTTTACTTCCCTATAATATTTTAAAGTAGTGGCGGGGCTGCGCGTAATGTACTCGGTTCTGGCATATATTATGCTCATTTAGTAAGCCCCCTTAATTTTAATCTAACAAGGGACACGCCTTTATCTTATACTTATCCTCATCATTTAGCCTTTTCCTGAACATAAGCCTTTCTCCTTTTTCTGCTGGGGGAAATCCCTTCAAGTACCATATTGCTACTTGAGAGAGGGCGATGGCATGCCTGGTTTCCCTGGCCCTTTAAAGGACTATAAACTAAACACCATGCTAGGACTTTTTTGTCTTTACGGTAATATCATGGAAAACTCTGCTCAGTTATAACCACAACAGCATCGCATTCCCCTTCGAATTTTCAGAGGGTTGATTCACAAACGTCAGAAATGATTCCTAATACGGGAAGACAATGGTTTATCTCCGTCCAGTTTATGTTAAGAGAGTGATTGAGAAGATTGTGAATGGCAATACACTGTCACCTTCTACAACCTTTTTGTTTGTCCATCCGTCATGAGGTTCTGCGAGCTATGTGGCTTGTCTTGCTTCACACTTCTGTTGTTTGGCTGCTGGGATATTTAATAATTCACCCTTAACCAAGCCGGAAGAAACCGAGACCAAGCAGTACCGAAGTTTTTCATTGGTTTTTACCGGTAAGTCAAGATCATAAGGCTCAATTTGAGGTGGAAACTATTGTCTAACGGTTTAAAGTGGAACAGAAACTAGTCTTACCTGCATGATATTAGGCCACAAACAATCTTCATCTTCCACCATATCCAGAGCAGCACAAATGTCGCTGTTGCTAGCTGCCTTCCCATATTGTGCCACTTGGATGCTGATGGTAGTAGCCGTGGGGCACGCTAGGGAAACGACGTCATCGTCGCAGGATGCTCGCTGCATCATCTTTAGGGTGTTCAGCAGGAGAGCTGTAAACAAAAAATGCTATTAATACTTTCGAACGGTCAAATCTTGCAATGAATCCGGAGGTTTGCATTGGCTTTCTAAAAATTACGAAATTATGGAAGATAGATTTTCAATTCTGGAGTACTTGCATAACACTTAAATGCACTACCCCTCTAGAGCTTTGAATCTAATGGAATAATAAATCGATACCGCGAGAGACAGTGCTAAACTAGTTACACGTCCTTTTGATTCCATGGATCATGCTAAAGAACATTTTTACAGTCTATAAATATCCATCACAAAGCAGAAAAATTCGTTGATGAAAATGCACACTCAGATACTATTACCCCATACTATTAAATTAAATACTACCATAATTACTATTAAATATTACCATACTATTAACCCCATATCTAAAGCCTAAATGTTGTTTCGATTTTGTTTTGTTTATACGCATACACCAAATGATTACCCACTAAATCATTTCAAGAGCGCGTAAATGAAAATTGCGCGATAACAGAGTGTTTTGTATGTAAATGCTTAAGGTAAAGCAAGCCAGCCATTTGTTGGTGCTTATCACGTGACGGCCCAACGGGCCATCCATTCATCGAATTAGGCTGTTCACACACTCATGGCAAAATATTAAGGTCTTTAAATTGTAGAAGGGCTGCGACAAATGCAGACCAAATTAAATACGGAGACATTCGACGCGAATCTCAATTTTAAATAGCTAAACAAATTTCAGTAACATTATAATAACAATCACAGCGATCGATATAAATAAACAAACGCTTTAGTTAATACATTTGTTACAGACAGTATATCAGATTTCTTAGTAGAAAAATCTAATACTATCAGGCATGCACTTTTGTATTATCAATTGTTATTTAAATAATGCTACTTATATCTCATCTTTACGTTTTTTATTATACGTTTAATTTGTGGATTTCTATACCGATAAGGTTTTTTTATTTGGTATACAAGTAATTATATTATTTTTTTCACTATGTATATTATATTAACCATGTTTCATACAAATGAATTATTGACTGATTAATTAATTGATGCCGTAGGTAGGTAAAGGTAAAAGTTGGAACACAATAAAACAAAAACTTTTGTAATTAATACCAGAAATATAGAAGCTTAGTGTGCTTTTATTTAATAAATGTCCACGTAAGTGGTTGTTACTCTTTGAAATATAATCTTCCTTTAAAACTGTGCCGACCTACGACATGACCTACAAGTCGACACAAATACAGCGTCAGCAGAATTGGCGTAGTAAACAACGCTCCATACGTAATGCGTGACATCGATATCCTACATCGCGATATCAGAGTTTTCGTCGCCACTAAGTATATATACGACAAACAAAGATTGGTAGTTGGGCCTTGGTCCCCGAGCAGATAACACCTAGCTCGGCGGAAGTACTTCCACTTTTAGTAAAGAACATACGTTCCTTACAAAACAATAAAAAAAACACTCAAATTCAAAACATAAAACAAACATCTTTTTATCGAAAGAACCGAGAATATACAAAATTCCTACCAATCAGCAGCAAACCAAAAAGTTTTGCAGTAAATATGGGAATGAAAATGAAGTGCCGAAGTTTATCAGGAAATCACATTTGAAAGGCTTACCTCCGGACTCGAAATAAATCGCTTTAGAGGGTTCTAAAAATAACTCCTGCCAATACTGGATTAATTTTTATGTTTATCCAAGTTAATACTTACACCAAAATGAAAAAAAAATACCTAAGGGGAAGTGATGTGATCTTTGGTTTCGACGCAATTAATTTTATTACCGTTGGTCAAAGGGTATTCCTTTGACAAACGTCTCGATAAAAAAAATGATTTTTATTGATCCGCAATTTTTCTTATTTATAAAGAACATGATAGTACAGCGTATCAAAATAGTAGAAAGCTTGTGGAGGGTTGTATTTACGTAACTTTTTCATAAAAAAATGAAAATATGACGTCACGTAAATTTGAATACAATTTATTAATTTTTGTTTTTCCATGTTAAAAGAAAAAATATATAAGTCTCCTATTTTTTCATAAAGTAAGTGATGGTTCAAACTGGAATTCTTGATCATCTACTCGATTAAGGGTATAGTTTAAATCAGATGAATTATAATCATTTTATATTAAAGTTAATAAAATTGCTTTTTCACTTATTGATTGTAATCAGGCCCTTAGTTTTGCTCGTCGAAAAATAAACATCATAAAAATCATAAAAATCATAACAATGATCACTGATATCGTCGGTGATAAATCAATATTACTTAACTGCCACTAACTACAGTGTGAAGTTTAAAAAACTAATAAATAATTACGACCTTATTTAAGAATAAGAATAAGAATAAGAATAAATTTATTTACCATAAGAAAAAGAAAGTACAACATTGACTTAAACTAGTGACCACTGCACTAAGCAGAGCTTGTATCGCGGCGGCCGGGTAACATTTACAATAAAATTTATGTACTTTTTGGACATTCAGTTTGTTAACAGACAAATTTATATAAACAAAAAGGAAAATAAGTAGAGGTAAAAATAAAAAATTATAATTATTAATAAAAAGAAAAACGTAAATAATCTACATGAGAGTGTGGGTGTGCGTATGTATGAGTGTGGGTGTGTGAGTGTGGATGTGTGAGCGCGTGTTTGTGTGTGGAGTTTCAAGTCAGTGGATAAGCTCTTCCGTGTCATCGTAATCAAGTCCCATTAACCACGATTCTATAAGCCGCTTTACTGTTCGTGTACTGGCTTTTCTTATGTCAAGTTTTCGGCAGACTATGTTATAAGTACGAGGTAAGATAAATGAGGATTGACGCTTGGCAAATCTGGTGCGAACTGTTGGCATCGGAACTTTGTAAACGCATTTTTTTAATAATTGTTCATGATCAGGTGATTGAACAGCAATTGCATGTACCCCAGTAGCGGCCCTCAGTATGAACAATTGTCTAACTCGCAGACATTCACTCTCCTTATAAAGTTGGTCAGTACTAAAACTAGTGGGTTTTCGAAGCATAACCTTCAGTACCATTCGTTGTGCTCTCTCCAGTTCAATTAGTGTCGATTTTGCTGCACCCCCCCAAACCCTTAAGCAACATACAATGTTGATTTAAAAAGGTCGTTATTTTTACGTAAAGAAGTGGAACTCGTTGCCGGCTTATGTGTTTCCTCCTTCCTTTGACAATGATTCCTTCAAAAGGAGCGTCAAGAAACATCTTGTGGGCCAGTATAGCGATGGTAACGGATAGGATATTTCGGTATCAAATCCGTTTTCATCGCCATGTGGGTTCCTTTCTTGCTTACCATCAGGCTGGGAAGAGCCAATATACGGCGCTACTATAAAAACAGTTGTTTTAAAAAAATCAGGCAACAAAATTTAAAGTCGTCCGTGCATTCCAGACCTAACCGTATATCACCGGGACTGCACAAATACGTTTTATTCGCACTATTTGTCCGGCTATTGTTTCAGTCTCCTGTGACGGTGTATCGAATGCTCCAGAGAGTTATATTTTACTTACTCGTAAAATTTTAAAATATGGCATTCATTATTTTTTAATCTTAACACATAATATTAAAAAACCCGCCGTCTATGACCCACTCTTGACACAAGCCTAATCTTAACTTTTAGATTTAGCGGGTTTTACTCCTCCACGTGGGGCATTGTAAGGCCAAGCCAAATGGTATCTGCCTACGCTTAGCGACTAACATTGAAATATCTGCCGAGCTTTTATTGTCTTTTGAATCACGGATTATGCTCGCTACGTCACGATATTCTGTTAGATACGATAATGGTCACCTACCGAATACTTAACAGCAGCATGCAAAGATTAACTTACGGTATTATTCAATATAATCGTGCTTCAAGTACCTGGTTCTAATGTTATATCTGACTTAAATTCCAACGAGATAGATCTATACTTTGATTTTAAATTAAGCTTCCCCTCAAAGTATCTACAGATTTTTAATGAGATTATAACTAATAAGTGCTTAGTTTACAAGCTCTAGCTATTATAATTATCATTTATATTTAAAACAAAAATAAAAAACAATAGTTCTACTATTTGTACAAAAACGTATTATAATGATCAGGGTATGCATTCAATGTTATAAATTAATTGTATTCACAACACGAACTGGAACTCTACTTACTCTTATTTTTATGATCGCTGATTTCAGTTTTGTATTTTGTTTACTAATGTCTTTAAAATAATAATCGCAATCGGAATATTTTGTAGAAATATTATTTTAACCTAACCATAACAAGATAGGATTCCGGCAACCGACTTATGATACCGTTATCTATGGAGTTCTTAATATAAATGTGTGGGATTAGTGGGCACGAGTACGGAAATCAAATAGTTCCTTTAGTTAGGTCATTAGTACGAACTCTAAACATCGACTTTAATTTGGAAAATTATTAATTGTGAATCACAAGTGTCATGACAACCTCCAGACTTTGACGTCGCGTCATATTTAAGGTCCTGGGCTTAAAACGGTAAAATCAGTTGGATCAAGACGAAAAACTTACTTTTATATATTTTCTCAGGTCTAAGTTTTGTGAAATACAACAAGTGTTTTAGTTTCTTATCACAAAATCAGATCAATGGTTGTGATGTTGTCCAATTTCAATCTTAGTGGCATTGTGTGAAGGCTGAACTTTGGCATCGCTCCATCTCATAGATTGTGGGTTCGGTTCCCGGTCGGATTAAAATGGAAAACAAACTTTTCTATATTGCCCCGGGTCTGAATGTTGAAATGATCATCATTACTTCTGATTTGTGTAACATATCTGCTTAAACTACTTAAAAAAATCAGCGTTTAAAGAAAAAAGACAAAAAAAGCTTCGCTCAACAAATACAACTCGGCAAAATGGCTCTTGAAAGGATAATCTCTGCTTAATGTTATACATTCCCCTTACACGTCAACACGGTACGTTTACTATGACGCCAATTTTGCGTTCACCAAACAGACAAAGGCACTTCGACTAAAATCGTTTATTCTGACAAGCCTCTGATTTTCCTAGCTGCATTGCCGTACATGCCGGAACAAAGGCTTAGTAACAAAAGCGTTGACTATGAAAACACACGAATTTTGTTTTCATTAAGGGTGATTTTTCTATGTTTAGATAAAAATGCGTGATAAGTATTCCACTTACATTAATATGAACGCTAGTACAATATTCCACTTCATCGCCGTTCTGTGTTTAGCGTCAATAATGTTATCTATTTGTGTAGTCACAACTCTGATCCGTTGTAGGTATTCAGCCTGCACATTGATGCTAAAGCATCCTGCGCATTCGTGCGAATAGAATGTCTATAGCCTGCCCTATTTAATAACTAGGTGTGCCATCACCCTTAGAAATCGTGAGAATATTTATAGCACAAAATTGTTAGATATGAAGTTGAAAAATAAAGAAAAAAATTCAAAACTTATGTTCGCTTACATCCTTACTAATATTATAAATCGGAAAGTGAGTTTGTTTGTTTGTTCCGCTTTCACACCGTAACTACTGAACCGATTGCTTTGAAATTTTGCAGACGTAAAGTAAGAAGTCCGGATTAAATAATAGGGTACTTTTTATCTTATATTCCCGAGGGAAAACAAAAATATAGTTTGCTTGATGGATGAATGAATGAAATGAAATGGATTGGAGATGGCGCTGTGTGTCGTTTAAAACAAGGTAAAATATTGCTACCGAATATAAACATGTAAATTTAGAAGCTAAACGATACGATAATGAATCCCCGAAAATGAGGAATTCCCGAGGGATGATTACATCTACTTATATAATATAGTGTACCATTCAGTTTTTGTTTAACTAATCATATCCAGCGTTACATGGCCCTTTTTAGATTTTTCCGTGGAAATGAGAAGTTTTCTTATAGTTGTGCTTTATACCGCAATATAACCGAATTCTAAAAGCTAGTATATTATAAAAACAGCAACAAACAAAATTACACTAACATGATTATTTGTCATATGAAAACGCCCAAACTAGAACGTAGTAACATTCCGTTCTCGTTTCATTGTTCACCATGTTCCAAAAAAAAAGGTAACGCAGTTATGCTGTATGTAGTTATTTTGTATGAAAACGAGATATGTTTAGTGAAATTCGTTTTGTTAATGTTTAGTAAAAAATAAAAGATTTTAACATATAACATGGGTGTTTTCCAAAGATTCCGTGGAGGCCAATGATCTAGTATGCAAGTATGCTCGTTTCAAGGAACAGAGTTCTAAAGTTATTTGTCCACGTGGCAGGTGGGCAACACTTAATGCGCGTTTAGATTTACCAGTCTACTTAGAATAAGCTTATTTAAAATCCAATATGGTACTGCACAACTTACATGAAATAAAGATTAAATAAAACCAATCAAACTAATCAACCTCTTTTTTTCGAGAATAATTCTGCCATGAACAAGTCTCCTTTGCCCTAAAAAGTGTATAAACTACCGATGAAACCTCATCGCTCAGGAAAATCGCCATAAACAAAAAAATGCTTCGTTCTAGCTCAAAAGTATTCAATATTTAATTTCGTTAGCGTTATATAAAACATTCAACATAACAAAGCCGCCATGCAACATATTGATCCCGAAATCAGACGATTCGATAAGCACTTCCTTCTCACGGTTGTCAAATAAAATCTTAGAAGGAGGGTCCATTTTCCCGAAACTTTATCCCGCGTCCGATTTCTGCCTAAATAAACAAATTCAAGTGTACCTCTCATATTCCCTTAAGCTGTCCATTAGCGCTAAATAAAACGAAATTTATTAGGCGTTTCATATCTTGACGTTCTAAAGATGACAAGGTAAAAGAAATTTGGCAATTTCGTTAAAAGCCGAAAGCCGGGCTGCTCCGCTAAAACAAATGGAGTATGATTTTTTGTATATTTTTATGTAAGTGGGCGTGTTAAAGGCTTGTTTTATTACAATTTGTAAGTGCTCGAGACGGGGATATGTGTAATTTGGTTAAGGGGAGCAGATAAAATATACTAGGAATGATATGCCATGTGCAATGTTTATCACCTTCAAGTATTTAACTATATATGATATTTTTAATTATATTTCATTTAATGATTCATTATTTTATGTGTTCTTAGGGCTTATTTCAGAAACGCAGAGTATAGACAGTCACGTGTGGAGTGTGGCTTGCAGCGTCGTTTTTACCATTTATTTAAAGGCAACCCGTGAAGTGGCCTGAGTTATCCCACTCGCAAACACAAACATATATATAAAAATGTATGGGCTCGTTTAAGGAGTCGTCGTCCGCCGCTTTATTCGCCGCGTAATTCGCGGCGTCGCGTGTCGCTTCATTGGCCGCGTCTGGCGCGGCGCCGCTAGTCGCGTACGACGCTACAACTTAAACAAAAGCTGGTAAAAACGTGTCTTATTATGCCTGGTTCCAATATTTTAAAAACGATCCAGTTTAGTTACGAATAGTAATAAAAATAATACGAGGCGTAAGCTAAAAACGACTGACGAATGAAATGACAGCTGATATGGAAAGTAAATATAAAATTAGAATTAACGACTCATAGAAAAACAGATAGTCATTTTTGATACATTACGAACTGTTAAGTATTGGAAGCGGGCATTAAACAACCTTAATAAAAAAACTATCTCATGAAGTCTCATAGACGACCTCCGTAGCCGAGAGGCGACCGGGCCGGATTTTAGCGCTCCCATTTCTGAGGTCCCGGGTTCGATCCCCGGTCGGCTCAATATGGGAAACGAACTGTTCTATATTGACTCGGGTCTGGGTGTTGTGGTACCTTCGTTGTTTCTGATTTCTGTAACACAAGTGCTTAAGCTACTTATCATAGAATCAGAGCAATGTATGTGATGTTGTCTAATATTTATATATATATTGGTAAGTTGGCTATGAATGATGCCTAGCATGTATATGTGGTTAGTGTGTAATCTATCTAGATCTCAGTTAGTACAAAGCATGAATTAGTATAACAACTATTGCATTATATTGCAATTATGACTTCTAAAACATCACGTTCATACACACTAGCGTTTCAATGTACGTTATTGCTCTAACCAAAACCAATCGTGAGGTAATAAATTGTATTTATACCAATATATTAATGACTCACTTTTTACAACACTCAACTCCCAAAAAATAATTTTAATCAATAAATATATAACTAACACCTGTTTTCAACAATGAAACTTCTCAAAGAATTTATCGACAGCAAATTAACGAAATAGGGTCTCCATTACATCAAAGTAGGAAATAATTAAAATAAACATTTTCGGACAATCAAAATAACAATGGCACGGTAAAATTAATTTGGGGCGTGCTTTAGGCCCTGTCTTTCGCGCCATCAATTCTTAATTTGCCTTATTAATAATTTAAGTCGCATCTCAGTATAGACTTTATTTGTTCCGGCAATATTAACATTTAATTCCCTTAAATTTTGCGCCCTGTGTACGTATTGCGCGTGGGGCCCTACAACTCAGGGATACTGAGTCAGATAACTTTTTCATTACTTTTTAATACTAATGAGGATTCAACGTTACGTCATTACGACCAAATCTTTAAAAAAATGGGTTAGTTCTGGATGTTTACCATTATAACAAATTCTAAGAAATAAACAAATCAATATGTAATCATAATAAATAAATTAAAAAACCTCTGGCATAGTCAGACTGGGCCTATTTATCATTATCTATTATCAACAAATTGTTTTAATTAAAATGTAGTGCTTAAATTTCTATGCTATTTAGTTACTTCAATTAAATAAATGTATAAACGAAACCAATAAAACATCTCATGAAATCAAATAAATCAAGAATCATGATCTGCACCCATTGGTTTTGTTCTTGCCTGATTTCTATTTTGAGGGAATATAATATAATATACATGAGACCGTAAATCAAATTCGCTTTCCGCCATTGTGTCTTGGTGAGATAACGTCGCAACTCGCTGTAGGTACGGCAAGGGCTGTAGGTACGGTTGTCACGTTTTTAATTAATAAATGAGAGGGCTCACCGCGATCTCTTTGTCCCTCGTACATGTGAAATTCATCAATTAACCTTGCGAGTTTCCAGATCCACTTTGCAGAGATTAGATTGAAACATGTTGAGTAGTTCATTTCGGGGTTCTGGCGCGGGTAAGCCGATGTGATTAAATTTATCAGAAAGTTGAATCTGAAACATTAAAGACTTTTCGCAAAATCGGGCACGCGTCCTATTGAGACTACGGTCCATTATGCCGCAACTTTTCCCAAGCTTTTTAAAGGCTAGAGTTTAAAAAGTTATATTTTTAAAAATATTTTCTCCTGTTCTACGCTTGTATGTTGAACCAAGGTTCAAATATTCATGTGATTAATTTTTGTGTTATCTCTTAGCCCTTTTTGGGGGGGTAGAAATGCATTGACCTTAGAATGAGGAAGCTATAAATATATGGCATTGAAGCACCGTACTGCTGAGGGAGGTGACGGCTTTTATGGGACTCCTATCCTGACAAGGGCAGGAATATTTACTAAATCCCTCAGTGGTTCTCATTGCCTTGATGGTGATGCCTTGAAAATAGAAGATCTACCACAACATTACCGACGATGCTGTCCGTCGGTATTTCTCTATGCCTTAGTATTACAACAAGTATACTAGTGGCTAGCTAAAAGTTATGAACCGCGGTATATATTCAGAATAGGAGTTTACTCACATTCTGAGAATTTGCCTCATACTCAACTTGTTTGCGCACGTGTGAGAATAAGTAACACGCTAAAATGAAAATATCATATTGTAGTGACTGTTAGCAAAACTGATTCAAGGCTAACATACTCGTAAATCCGATTTCCACTTACAAGATACACGTGCGAGTAATAATCATGCCTCATAGAGAGTTTTAGACACCTCCCAAGGTGGTTTTGAATTATCTAAATGACTAAGGGCGGATTCGAACTTCAAATTGGTTGTTATCCTTTGAAGTTTCCTAAAAAATCTGACACGTGCAAATCCATGTTCGATAATAACATAAATTAAACACTCATAGTAGACTAGAAATTAAATTAGCATTTTGTCACTAAATTTTCTGATAGGATTGATCAAAAAAATGTAATAAGTTTATATTTTTGGTAAAAATTTACAGTTTTGAGGTTGGATACCCTTTTTAAATTCCATTAGAGGTTATCTTCAAGAATGACATAGATTATTTATTTATTTATTAAGGACAACCAACAAATCTTACACTAATTACATGGTATTAACTTATGTTTTATACTTAAGCTAAGTGCAGATTCACTTATAGGCTGCCACGACAAGCAAATGCGAGCAAGACTTAATAAAAACTTGAAATTAAAAAAACTACGCCAGTACGTACAGCTACAACTTGAACGAATCAAGTACAGCCCTCTTGAATCTACGATCGCTACAAGCCAAAATATCCACATCAGCAGTATAAATAAATATAATTAAACGCTTTTGTGGTTATATTGTGTTTTTGTTTTTTTGAGTACGTCTATGATTGTGTTAGATTTAAGTTAAAATATTATCTGTATCCTCATAATTAAAGCATATAATCGAATCTGTTAGCTGTGCTTTGCATTGATTTAATTGTTATTTGATATTGTTTTAAAGGTACATTTTAATAAATTCAAGTTTGGTTGTACACTCCCTAATGTACCACCCAACCGCCTGGAAACTATCTAATTCTAGTATGCTATCTAAACGGAACACGAGTTTGCGAATTTGTGTTATTTCGTACCAATTACAGTAATTATCTGTTAAATGTTCTGTATTTCATTCGGGTTCTGAATTATTGAACAACTATTAAATGGCGGAATAAGATGATTTAGGGTTAAAACACCGCTCTCTTAAATGGTCGTCAATATTGTTTGTTTTAAAATTTGTGAATTTTAAAGATTTTATTGACTTCGCATAAAATTAAAATCACCATAACTTGTAATGGTTCAAAAATAGTAATACAAAACGTTTTAGAACATATTGCAATCCATTTTTACATTAACATGAGCAAATTCTTTGAATTACAAATTGATAACTGTAGCAAATCTGACGGCTCAAGCTAAACTAAACTTATTAAATTTAGTTTAGTTTAAGACGTCCAAAAATTACAGAATTGAAATATTAGAATGTAAGTGAATTATGAAGAAATTTTAGTTTAATCCTGCTACTTTTAAAATATTTAACTTACTACGGCGACATTAAAAATATTTTCATTTAGTCTAGTTTTTACCAATAGAATCACTACCGCTAAGGATTTTTAAACGTTTTAAATAAGTTTGAAGAGTTAAGAGTGAAGCGAATGATTTATTTGTTTGATAATGTGTAATATTCTTTGTAAATTGCAAAATGTTAAAAAACGGTGACATTCCTAGTCTGCCACCATTTATGTAAGACTTCGAACCAAAGCAATTAATCCAATGACGTGTCTAGAATTTAGTTTCAAATCGTGAATAGAACAAATTAAGGTGTGTTAGTGAATTACTGTGCGAGCTGAGCAACTTGCCCTACTCGTCAGAATGCTACAGCTGCACGTCTGAGAAACGCAATTGTGGAATGCTGTGAAATTGTGTTGTCCAACTGACTACAATCGAGTTATCGATAGTTTACATTGCTATAATCGATTGGCCAATCGATACAATTGATAATGTTCCAGCTGATAATGAGAAAGTGAAAAAAATATTTTGCTATTTATTAATCGATCTATAGTTTATAAAAACATCGCAGATCCTTTAAAAAAAAACTTTTATTGATTGCATTTATCCACTTGGGTTGTAGACGATTTAAAAAGTTTAGTTTGCTTCTTTTCGCTGGTATTTTTGCATTTCTAGGATATGTATGTAGGTTCGTATAGTAACATACTCGTGTTTTAAGCATTGTTTATTTATTTATTCACAACAAAATAAGTCTGTATTTGTTAAGTTTCTATACTAAATTTCGTGCATTAACGCTAAATTTATGGATCGAATTCAACAATACCATTGCATTCGATTTTTCCACTTTCAATAGATTATCGATATAATCAACTTGGGTCGGCTACACTAGCGAGAGGAAGCAAAGAACTACACCAGTGGTGTACTTTTTTATTTTTTATTTTTAACTTACTTAGAGTCAGTGTAGTGCTTTGATGTTAAAAGACAGCTGATTACATAAAAGCATATAAACGTACATAAGTGACGTTTGTATGAATGAAAAAACATGTTTTGATACAAAAGGGGTGATTTATATTTTAATATTAGGATCCCTCAAAAAATTTAATTTATTATTAATAAAATTTTTGGATTTTACTGGTAAATAAGCTAATTGTAAAATAATCACTAAAAGTCGAAGTAAAATATAATGAGATGAACATATTATGCTGAAAAACAAAAGCCCAAATACTAAAAAAATAATATATAAGGAAAGCCATGTATGAATACTAATGCTGTACCTACATAGAACTAATTAAAGCCTCTCACTATTTATCTTAAGTAATAAAATAAAGTTATTTTAGTTCATGGCTTTGCGGTAATTACTTTAAGCGAGTACTTTGTAAACTGAGCACCAATCTTAATGCATTTTTTACTGAGAACGCTGCAACTACATGCCTGAGAGAAACCAAAGAACAGCACTAGTGTTGCATTTTTTTTGCCATTGACTTTTATTGTGAAGAGGAAGTGCTTCAAATATTTATTTTCTTAATCCTTGGTAACGGTCTTAGGATGCGAACTTAAATTTTAAAGATAGTTTTATGAGAATAAGGAACAATGAAGCAGTGTTAGAACAAAAATCTACCTAAGATTTGAGTTCCGTCAATTTACCAAATTTTCACAGAAGGGTTTGATTTTTTACAGAGTTGCCTAATGATTAAATATTTGGAATAGATAGTAAATTAACATAATATTGTGTTACATATTATGGTGTTATTAAGGGTTAATTTAGAAATACTACTTTTAGGTAAAAATGGAACGCAAATAATACAACTCCCTGGCTCTATAATTACAATCTCCATAACTACCCATAATAAATTTTCCTGAAATAGGTTAACATAAGATTTAATGTTTAGATTTTATATTTGTTGTAGTAACCCATAATCTGTGTAAATTTTGAACTGACATTTTAAAAACCGTCCTAATTTTGGGAAAGTCATAATAAATTTTAGAAACCTCATTTTTACCTTTATTTTTTTATGTGTGTACAGTCATGATCGATGAAACGTAAACACTTGAAATCTTATGACGTTACCATAAGGTTCGCTTTAGTATGTTCCTGTATACATATTAGTGCACGTAAATGTACAACAATCTGTTTATACCGAGTTATTGCCGTGTAAACAGAGCAGTATATTAATGCATCGTTTACCTATATGCCCGTCTAGGAGGAAATTGAGCGATGACTGCGTTGCACTTTTTATTTTAAGCCGGAACTTTGGCGCGTCTCTGAATCAAATCATATGAAGAATATTTACTCTTAGTGCTAAGATAAAATACAAAGCGTAATGGCAGAGGTACATATATGGAGAAAGGTCCGTACTTGAAAGTGAGAGAAAAGAACGTGTTTTGAGAATGCCGGCTCGCGGAATTTCTTGCCAGTATCTTCTCTATAGTTATAGGTTCAGAACCGAAACTAGCTTCATATTTTTACAGAGACGATTCATAAGTATTTCTGATTTAATTTACATAAATAAAACGATTTTTTATTCCGATTGTTGTTGGTGAACACATAACAAACAGACAGTAAAGTTTGTATACTTCAATAGCAGGCTAAATAAAAACTTCTGTGTGCAAGAATATCGCATTTCAATTTGTATACGTGTACTACGATATATTTACGTATTCGTTAAATTCATACGCGTAACAAAACGCGTAAAATACTGCTGAAAGAGTAAATCCCTTACCCAAATCGGAAATCGACTGAATTTTACCAATCTTGCATTTAAATCTCCCAATGCGGCGATGAAACAAGGGTCAGTTTACAATAGCATCTACATTGTTATTGGTTTTGCGTAAACCGGAATACACTCGCAAATTCTGGAAGCCGGCTTCCGACAGACCATCAGACCAGACGCTTTGCGGCATGACATGTTGAGTGACAGTGGGGGAAACTTCGAAAACAGCGACAAAATTTTAGAAATTCAATGCAATGTTTAGTTTCGATCGTACGTACATTTAGGATCATTCAGCGTAAACTTTTATGTACAAATGTGACTACAGTCCATTGAGGAGGGGGTATAAAATTCTGTTGTTTTTATTTCGTATGTTGAATAAACTGATATAAATAAATATATGCGTCAGACAATCAAAGCAATCACCTGTGTTTTTTATCATTGTTTGGGTCTTTAGTTGCCTTTACTGTAGGATATAAAGAAATGCTAAAAGTGCGGTGGTATCTCAAACACCTTTTATTTTGTAATAATATTTATTCATGAATTATTTTATCTTTAATACGAGTATTAATACTTTTAAGGGAATTATTTCTATCTGCGAATACATTAACAACGTATTATTTTCCACGTATTTTCTACCAGCTCTTCTAAGAAGAAGCGTCGCAACAAAGTCACAGGTTCTCTTTTCCTTTCCTTATATAAAGCAAATATTATTAACCTAGCAACAAATCCTACTAATATTATGAACGCAAAAACGTTTAAAAATATATGGATACTTAAATGTCTGGATGTAAATTTGTTACTCTGTCATACAAAAACTACGGATTTTGATCAAATTGCGGCAAAAAGAGAATAATAATAATAGATGGATGTACATTGTATTTTTATCCTTATTAATGTGAGCAACAGCTAGTCCATAAAATATTAAACATAGATGCGAGTATTTAATTTAGTTTTCCACATATTTTTCTCACTAACCTAGCACAATTTTATATGCTTATTTATAAAAAATATAACGATATGAGTTAAAATTTACCTCCTTAAAAAATCACCACATAAATTAGACAACGTCCCGATCGTACACTCCATTTCTATATTCCATAATACTCTTGTATATTCCAGCTAGAGTAAAACGGAACGATGAACACACGTGAAGAGTGGCGAGTCATTCATGCAATAAAAACGCCGTATCAATTCAACGGGATTCGGTTGGTCGTGAAACTGTTCCTTACACGTGTTGGGGATAAGCACGCATATATTCTGTTGCGCGACATACAACCTGTTTGCTAGTTACGACATCAAAGAGCCGGGGAGCAATTCACTTACGTATTTACTAGGTTTTGCCTGCTCCAAAAGTGTGATTTGAAGAGGCAAAAAAAACGTCGATTTTGTTCTTGATGGTGTCTTTATTTTTGTTTCCAAAAGATTTTGCTACAAACTACCAAATATTGAGTGGGAAATAATTTCACAGACATCTTTTTATTTATTTGGGTGACAGAAATACTGACTGAGCCGCTAGTGGCCCAAGCCAGAGTGGCTCACTTATTAAATTTGTGGCCTACCTATTTTTTAGGTTAAAAGTTAAGTCAATATTTTTTATGCTTGATGAAATAGAAACTTTTTAAAGAATCTACAAAAAAAACTAATATGGTTTAGCTGCCATTGGAAAATAAATACGAGTCATTACTTATGTAAGTGTATTACCTAGATAAATTAAACAAGACCTCAAAACTAAGATTATGAAAAGATATATTATATGACTAAGAATCTGAAGATGAAACTGTTTATATTTTTTGTTTTAGATAAGAACTTTAGTAAAAATATCTATAAAACCAAAATTAAATTACTGAAATGTATGTCTGTGTGTGTCTATCACAAAACTTCAGAATTGTATAATTCTTTTTTGTTACAAAGTAAATAAAAAAAGTTGAAAATATACCGGGATCGTACGCTTGCAAATCTTTTCACAGTTTATAACACACCGCTGATTTATAATTATGACCGTCAAAAGAAACCTGCGATATGAAAAAAATATAATATAGCAATGTCTGTATCTTTATTGCGAGTTTGATCTTACCCGAAGTGTGCCGAACGCACGTGTAATATAACCTTTTTTACTAGTTTGTCTTTGATACTTTTACTTTTACAATTGAATCTGTCACTATCTTCTTCTGCTCAATAAATGTCGCACTATTTTCCATCGGCTTTTAATACCTTATAAATTAATAATCTAAATTCTAAAAATCATTGCTTACGCATCTCTTTCGGTCGCTAACACCAAGCATGTGGTAATAGGATTATAGGATTTTTTTGTTCTTGGTTCAAACCACGGATACGATTCAAAACAAGACAGCAAAAAGTACACTTCGATCGGATAGCCGCTCCGGTCTAAGTATCCGTTGCGAGCTTCGTAGCACAAAATAAGGAGCTCCTACGTAGCGCCTGCATCAGTGCAAGACTACGAGCTTGGAATCTTAATTCGTAGCACTCATCGTAGATTGTAGCATCATTCAGTCGAGTGCTACTGTCTGACGGCCAGTTGTACAAAGAGCAGTTGTTGTTAACGTAACGATGGTTTATTAACTGGCAGTTAAACTGAAGTCGGTGCTACGTGGTCAGAAGTTTAACTCGTTAAACTCATCATAATTGTAGCATCTTTTACGCTACGGTCTTTGAGTAAGTGATACAAAAAATATATTAAAATCATCAAAAGCCTGTATTAGTTTACTGCAAGGTTTACCCTAATAAACAGCTTTTACGTTTTATATTTAGGCCTACATTGATGTACAGTACCGTCATATCAACTGAGGGAGGTAACGGCATTTGTGCATTTCACAGATCGTAATGCCACCACGCCAAAGAACGCCTTGCACTCTATTTACTGAGGTTCGGTTTCCCTACAAAGTCACGTTTACCTCAGCGGTTGTCGGATCTTTTGAAATATGGTGATAATATCTTTGAAACCCGGATATCTTTATCCAAAAAACCGTTCACAAAGGTGCACAACTAATCTATTCACTATAGACCTACGGCATTAGAAATGACTGTAATTTGTCCTAAAATTATATTTAATATTATAATATTGCAGATCTCACAAGACGTTGTAATAGTACCGTTTTTTTTTTCTTTTTCATAGGTTATTTTACCCCCTGTATATTTATTGTATTCGTGTAGATAAACATAGTATACCTAACATCGGATATAAATATTTATTGTGATTACCTTTGTCGATTTTTAAACGTCAAAATGCTTTGGCATACCTTAGCGAAGCAGGTACGTATGAGGGGCTCCCCCCGCATCAAGAAGGCGCCTATCCACTAACCTACTCCCCCGCACCTCTCATATCCTATTGATGGCTTGTGCGATTGCAAAGTATATGCAAATACTTCTAATACTACAACTCCAATCAAAATTGATGTTCAATGTTAAAGGATTTGAACTATTGGTTAATTTTAACTAAAACATTGTCAGTAGGTAACCGTTTAGAATATTAAATGGGTACTTAGTTAAATAGGGGTTACCTGATTACGGTTAATATTGGAAGCATGGTGTTGACATTTTCAGCGTTAGGCTTTGCAAAGTAAACCGTTAGATAATCTAGTCATAGTATCTAATTCACTTAAACTACGCGCATACTTTCTACTATAACTGTAGTGGAAGTCCAATGTATACTTTTTTTAATTTTTACGGTAGTGTTAAATCCTACGAATCTTTTAATTTGAGATTTGACATTTTATTCAGAATATTTTTATTCCTCTAATATACAAAAAACGCATCCAATCTTCAAAAGAAGTCGAACAGTAGTATATTATATCCATAAGGACTTAAGTTCAAAAATTCAAAATCACCAATGTTGAGTTTTATAACATAACTACAAAACACTGAATGTATATAAATATAGGACATCATAATATACAGTTCATTGAGTTTGAGGTAAGAAACTAAAAAAAAATTGCGACTTTAGCGTCTATCTCCTGAGTCCTGAGCTCGATTTCCGGCCGGATCTTAAAGGAAAACGAATTTTGCCATGTTGTCTCGGGTCTGGGTGTTGTGATACCGTCGTTGTCTCAGATATCTGTAAAATAGGCAATTTAACTACTTACCATTGTAGTAATGATTTAAAATAATTATAATATGTTGTCTAGCCTAAATATAGATTTTGGGCTATATATATATATATATATATATATATATATATATATATATATATATATATATATATATATATATATATATATATATATATATATATATATATATATTTGGCGTGTACTTAATGTTCCTTTCAATTTCAACCTTATCCACAAGGCCTAGTTCCATACATTTTTGTTTTACATGATTTTATTCCGATTATGCTAAACACATAAAATGAAAATTCATAACTTCTCCTGACGAGGGGCAAATGCTCGGGTCAAATTTGTGCAGGAAAGGATACCGCACTTTAACCTTTTAAGTTTGGAGTTCAAAATCGCGTGCCAACAGTGTCTAGTTACGACTGAAGCCGACCGGACACGATATCGTTGTCTTATCTTTGGTTTCTTTTTGAAACTATCCGTTCATCTATACTTATTTAGTGTTATTAATGGGACAGTATTTTTTCCTCTTATTCCAAAGCAAAAACCAATGAGCTTTTCTTATTTATTTAGACCATTTGTAGGTCTCGCATGCGCAAACTTCAAATTTACCGCATGAGATGAAAAAAATTTAAAGACGCTTTTGTTTCCAGCCAACCAGTAGTTGACAGACAGAATTGGCTACTTGACAGTGTTAACAATAAAATATGAAAATTGTTCGATATGTTAGCTTATTAGTTAAGTAATAATTTTACATATTTACTTTTTAATTAAAAGCATAGTTAGTATTTTATTTTTGCAAAATAAATTTTAGTTTTTTTATCTGTGGAACAAAAGAACCGAAACGGAAACCACCATTGCAATTCGGAAATGACAGCTGTCGGCAAAAATTATTTATTTTAATGTGGCGAAACAATGATTATTTTACCGATTAATTTGAATTATTGTGTCTCTAATCGTATTAAGAATTTATTGAAACATTTTCCGTTTATCTAAATTAAGTCGCTCCTATGCGTATCGGTTCGTTGTCTAGGACGTTGACGTCATAATTGCAACAGTGACGTAACTCGGCGTTTTCGTGCGCTTTTTAAATGTGTTACACAAAATCTTATTTTTCTCTGGTTATTTAGATTATTTCCAGATATTCCAGATTGCTTGGGATATAAAATGAACGGGCGCACATTTTACAATACTTTTTCAAAAACTGTCAAGTAGCCAATTTTACCAAATTTTGACAGTTAAAAAGAGCGTGATAAATTTTAGTAACAGAACGAAAACGAAATTTAGAGCCTAGAATCTTTTTTGGCCTGTGATACTGATAAATTACTTTACAGTTACCTGTGACAGCTTGGAAATGGTTTTTTCTTAAATCGGCGAAGAGACTTCGTTTAAAATAATGTCGATTTCATTGAACCTTAGGTTGATTTCTCGGTATAGAAATGTTCACTGAAGATATTTAAATGTATATATGTAATAAAATGTATTAATTCAGGTTGGGTTACTCACAATATTTAGGAAACAAGTCACAATTTAGGAAACAGTTGTGTAATATTTATTTTACATCGTATGCCTTCTAGTTGTGTGTATATAGATATTTATATATAATATGTGAAACTTCGTTCGCGTTATTCCAGTATCTATACATGTGATCTAGCACCTCAACGTTCGTTCTTTCAAATCACAGTCATAACGATCTAAATTATTTAAGTGATAAAATAACAATTTAAACATTCATACCTACATTCTTAGAAATGATTGCGTTTTAAATAGTATCTTTAAGGATAGATAATTTAAAATTCTCTTTTGCTTACTATTCCTATTTAAAATTTGTGTTTTAAAGAGTAACAATTTTAATAGGTAGAATATTACCCTTTTTGAAACAGGAAAAAAATACTCTTAGTTGACTCAATCATTACAGATGAAATGGGTTAATTAACTTATGCAAATTATCTTCAGTCCACATCAGCTAATAGTCGAACGATAAAACTCACAAGAAAATGCAATAAAACGCTCAAAAAGCGTTAAAAACGTTAACTCTTTCCAATAATGAGCCTTAACTGGCTCCATCTAAATATTCCTAAACTATTCCAATTCATTACATCTTAACGGGAAGTTAAAGTTTCGTGCAACCCGCCTCTGGATTTACTTAGCTCCGATGGAGTTGGACCAACTTAATTAAACTTTTCTTCTATTATGTTAATAAAGTACTAACAATAAAAACCGACCGCTAAGTCTATGTAAGACCCGAACAAAGGTAATTCTTATCATACCAAAGAGGAGAGCATTAATCTAGCCGTTTAGTCGTTAATTTTCTTGCAGGTTATATTCGTAATGCTTATGTTGCAGGTTCTGTCGTAAATTGAAGTTTTGCGAAATAATCTAACCTTTCAAGACTTTTTTGCGCGTAATTTATAACCACAAATAACAATAGGGGTGCCGAAAATATCCTGAAATGCTTCCAGAAAAGTATTGGTATATTGTTTGACTTCAGATACTGATGATGACATTTTTTACTGTTACTGAAAAGAGGCAAGGTCTTTACAACAATGGGTATCGCTTCAGTAAGCTTGTGAAAATAAGTGTTGCTAACATATAATATCTAATAACACTGATAAGCAGATCAAAATGGACTTCGCATATTGTTTGCCGATCGGAGTGCCATTTTCTGATTGGCTGACGGCTTGATATTTTAAATGACATTCCAAATCATCTAACACTTTGTTTGTTTGTTGTATTACTACAATACATAAAAAAAATTTATAAATTTTAAAAAATATTAATTAATTTTTTGAAATTGAGATTGTTCTTGTATTGTAGTAATGGTTTTCTAAAATTACTTCAATCAATCAGCCAAAAGGCTAAAAAAATATATATTTTATTTTTACTCAAAATCTCTTGCTCTTAGAAATATAGATTTTTACAATGTTGCCTTACGCCATACTAGCTAATTTTATTATATTTTTTTATGAAACAGGGGCTAAAATGTCAAAATAACAGAAAAAATCGCCTACACCAATTTGCGGATAACACAATACGTTAAGGTTGTGGGTGCGTATTACACACCGAAATTAATATGTTTCTTTAATATTTCATAGAAACAAATAACTAGTGATGGATTTTCCTTACGCAATACGCAAATAAACAATGGTACAAGTAGTTTCATGTCAAGTCAATATAAAATGAAAACTTTATCATCATTGTCTATAAATGGTGCGTTTAAAAAACTAAATATTTTTCGCAAATTCGATTTTCAAATCATTCTACCACATTCAACTTCGTGAAATCGTAACGAGCGAAATTGTAAGGTTTTGAACTTTAGGCTGTTTCCTCAATTTAGATTTTGCATGACGCTCGAGCGGAGAAACAATTTAAAACTGAAATGGAGGGTGGAACTTGTATTTCAAAATAATAGCAAGCCGCCGATATTCATATTTGTATCAAAGATTGAAAGAGAGATGTACTTTAAATATTTAAAAGAAACAGAACAATTTCATGTTAGGTATAACACCGCAAAGAGCGATTAAAGTTTTCCGTTTCTTTATTTGAAGTTCCCTAGGGCGGCGTGTAGCACTATAAAATATTAGCACTATAAAATATTAAATATCTAACGGATCTTTGACAAAAAATCGTTTACAGACAAACTATAGTAATGAACATTTATCTCTTTCAGACAACCTTGAACTGAAATAGTAGATAACGAGAAACCGAAACGTACTGTGCAGCTGTGTGGTAGCTTTAAAACTGCTGAAATAGGTCACAAATCATTATGGAAACACTACTTGATTCCCGCAACTTCGCTTGCATTATTACTGATTTATAATATGCATAACGGAATCTTTTGTATTTACTTTTTAAGAGAGGTAGGGCATAGCGATTTATCGCTCGAACTGGAGCCACTCGACTGGTGAAATACCTCCACCTTACAGAAGACCGCAGCCAAATAACAATCATTTCTGGGTTGTTGTGTTCCTGCTTGTGAGTAAGGTTTCCAGAACTCCTGGGGGGTGCTACATTAGTAGCAAGGGTCAAGCCTTCAAGGAAAGGGCGACAAGTCCAGTTGGTATCAGATTTATTATGCTGTACTTGTCACCCTTAAGCTAGGACATCATTACCATTTAACATCAGGTGGGATGAGGTAAATCTTGAAGTGCAATAAAAAATATAAAAAAAAATCTTTTTTACTCGTATTTTCTCGTTATTTGTATCAAATTTCATACAAATGTTTATAATAATAGTAGTAATATTATGAGCGCTTATGCCGTTACAATAACGTTCATTTTAATGAAATCATAAAAAATTATGGACGTAACACAGTAACCTCTTTGATATTACTGCCCTACAAGCGCCCTACATCCTTATTTATAGACAAGTAAAATAACTGAAGCAAAAGCAATCAATTACTTAGGTAATGATTTTTATTCTACAGTTTAATGAAAGCCCGTTCTCCAGAGTACAAGCATTCATTAAACTATTTTTAAGGACCAGTAGGTACCTACGTAACGTTGGTATTTACAAACATAGCTCGGAATTACAACAAGCTACTGTTTACTAGGTCATCTGCGGCTCTGTTGCACCAAGTTAACTCTAATTAGTCAAGTGCCAAGTTTGACAACTGTCAAAACTGTCATAACCATACATTTTATGCAATTCCATGCATGTTTATAAAACGTCTGCGCAGCTGCACAGTGGATGTAGGTCTTTGTACTGCTGTAGATTCTCAGCGGCGTAGGATTTGCACGCTACGCACGGTGACGTCATATTTTGACTTGTCATCCACCAACCGTGCGTAGCGTGTGTATCACATTATTTTACCAGCAACAAAGTAGCTAAAACAATAAACAGATGAGAACAGATCTATTGCCTAGATTGAATAAATAACAATAAAAATGCGCCAAAAAAATCAACTAAATTCAGGTTTCAAACTAAGATATTCCCTTGCCCCATTACAAACGAGAAGTATTAACTCAGGGTGACTACCCAGAGCCTCAATTCTTTTTAAAAAATATTTTCGTTAATGGGCAACCGAGAATCTAAGCTGGGACCTTCATGGTTAATAATAATTTGTTTTTTTTTCAATTATGACAAACCAAGGTGTGCAAGGTACTTGACATGTTGCAATTTTGTTACGATACACTTACGTAGTTGGTGACAGTTTTGAATGGCGATTTCAGAAGTTCCGATGCTCACCACTGCGGCGCCACTTCAATTGTCATGCTATTTCGTTACCAGGTAATATTTCATTACAGCTTTTAAGCACGATAAGGGTACAGGTTTATTACGCAACAAAATAAATAATTGAAAAAATTACATCAATACAAAAAAAAAATACAAGATTCAAGAGTTATCTTAAACTATCGACCTGCTCCAGCATGCCATGGGTTCTATGAAGATACTTATAATCAGCTTTACTCAACAATAAATATTGATTGCATAATCTTAATTTGCATTATTACGGGATTTAAATTATTCTAAAATTTAATATAGTATCTTTTTTATCATTCTTCTAAATTTCATTTAATCCATGCAGAAGTTTTGGCGTGAGAAAGTAACAAACATTCATCCAGGCAATCTGATATCGACACATCTATACATTCCGATAAACTTTTCCGTATATAATATTCATTTCATACATATTTTTATATGAGCAATAGTAGCGATTATTATTTTTAAAACCGTTAACATGTCTCATTATGTAGTTTTGATGGTTCTTCAGCCTGTATTTAAAGTGTAAACACATTTTTTTTAAATTAACAATAAATAAGTCATCATTTTAATTAAAATTTAAGCTTAAAAGCTAAAAACTGCGTCCCGCGTAAATCGTATCTAAACCAGTAATAAATTAAAAATGTTTTCCATATAATCAAAATAAAAAATCAGCTGTTAACTACCGTATTTGAATATATCAAATAGAGATGGTATCTCCTACCTTAATTACATTCAGCATAAATTAATTAAAAGAAAAAAAACCGTAGTTAAAGTCAAAATTCAAAATTTTTAGTTTAAAATATCTGTTTTTGCGTATTCAGAATACAAAACGTAGGTTGACTAACTAATCTAAACGATAACTCTTTGTGACCTAGAACTTAAAGGCTATCTTGAAGCGTATTTACGCTGTGACCTATAGGTATATTATGAGCTCTATGTCTTATCACATAAAAACAATTAATAAGAATAAATACGGAACTCGTTCAGTTTTTGCTAAATAGTGACGTAAGCAGACCCCTCCACAAGCCTTTAAACTGAAATCGGATGCAGTTTATAATCATCAATAATTGATTGAGGTCAATCAACTCCCTAAATAGTTGAGATCTGTTGCTTATCAAGCTACAAAAATTTATCAAAATTTCAAACGAACATACTTTGAAACAAAACACCGATAAATGGTTCTGTAATGTACGAGTATATTCATTGATAACCACGTACTATAATTCAATATATTATGCACATTGTTTTCAAACAAATAGAACAACATAATACTAGAGCACATTCTATAACACACATGCAGTCTACTGAAAACAGTAATAAATTATGTCTACTGTAATCTAACATCATGTCAGCCTTTAATTACGAAATCCAACATCAAAATGCCGTTATATTGCGCGAACAAAGCAAAAGACTCACATTAATTAACTACTAATCCCACAATGAATATATTCGTAACGCCGCCCTTGACTGTCGCGTTATTAACTTAACGCCATTAGCCGAGAGTCGGCGGAACCAAGTGTAATTATGTTTGGTATAAATCGTACACAGACCCATATTATCTGAGTTGGAGCAGGAAGGGCCCGGGAGCGCCAGGAAGCCAACCGCAAACGCGATTACACCACACAAACTCATCGCGGCAACGTCCAAAAAAAACACCAAAAAGTACCACCACTCAACTAAAAAACTTTTTAATAAACTCAAACAAAAACAATGTCTCCATTCCCGAATCAGCACTGGCAGTTTAAAAAAAAGTACGGCTCATAAAAAGTTATCGCTCCGGACGCACGCGTCTGCCAAAAGTTTGCCGCCCGCATGTGACAGTAGTCACGTGACAACAACATTCAATTCCGTTATGTTGGCACTACTAGGCGTGTGGCCACAATGAGTCCGGACGTGCGACTGACGCGACCCGACGGCACAAACGCCATACGACTATTGGTCACGACTCAGGCAAGCCCATCAATTTAGCTTGACGTTTCAATGAAAACCCCCTTCTTTTTTCCCCGGAGAGAAATTACAGAGTTTCGTCGAGGTATAATTAAAAACGTGTATCGATTTCCAAGATATTAAACTCGAGTTTGTTGTTAAGCTCGATTTAAGTAACTTAAGTAATTGTAAGTTGCTTGAAACTCGACAGACTTTAAAGTTCTTCTGAAGCAGTTCAATCCACTTTAGTCTTAAACTATTTGTAATTAATGTTTATCGAGGTGAAATAATAAATTTACCTTTTGATGACTTATTAATTTCCTTTGACGCTTATTAATCGTTTAAATGTTATGAAGGTAATAAATCGTTATTTCTTGTGGTATTTACAAATATTATAGTTTTTGCATTATCTAAATTTATTAATCATTGATTTTTTCGTTTTAAAACATCCCAAATGTTTTTATGATTATATGAGACTATGATAGTTTTGGTAAATATCATAAAACTTAATTAATTCACCCTAAATAATTAATTTAATGGCTTGTAATATAAAACAATGTTGAATAACAATTTTACCATAAAATTTATCTTTACATGACGAAGTTTTTACTCATCTCATTTTATTTAGAATAATCGGTTCGTAACTAGATCTAATCTGATGTTACTTATCAATTTATGGGTGCGGTAAACGAATTATCTAATTTCGTCTAAGTGCAATCCCGTTGATTACCTTCTATATACCCTGATCAAACGATATAAGCTTCAAAATCTTACTGATGAGACATCAATCAGTACCTACCCTTAATAAAGACGGTAATCGAATAGTTAGTAACGTAAAGGTATATTAAGTTCTTCAATTTCCAAATAAAGGAGCGCCTCAGCGGTGTGTAGCGTACTACTGAAATTGACTGTTCTAATAATGTTAGAGACGACATGATAAAAGCATTTTTTGTCTTAAAAAAATTTAATATGGTTATTAATATTATGGGTATAATGTGTCCCATATCACTCACAAATAATCAGCATTTTGATGACATTTTATTGTAATCAATCAGTTGTTTTTGAGTTTATTTATTGCACTCAACTTAATACATAATATCTTACGCATTTATGTTAGAAGGTAAAGACTGTTCAAGCAATGATAACATATAGAGAAATTTCTGGTGCAAATTGGTAGTAATTAATATTCTAGAACTCACAGATTTAAATTTAGAACCACCATTGTCAACATTACATTATTAACGTCAATTAAACCGTCAGGCAAAAATCACAACGAGCAGTTTTAATTAACGCAGAAAAACTAGCGCACTATTAATTTAGCTGTACGAAAAAGCCCTGTAAACTAGGTACGAGCTACTATTTCCAAAGCAAACATTAAAAGAAACGGCACGGCGCGAATTGAAAGCTTTTTAAACATTCATATCGAGAAAAGCACCGGCGTTGCATATTTATTTTTTAATGTTGTTTCTTAGTGTTGGTGTTCCCGACCGGCGCTGAAATTAATATAATCTGTATTTCTGTTTGCGGCTGTAAAAGTAACTGTGTTTTGATGTAATTTTGTTAATAGTTTTTCCACTAATTTGGTAAATTTTATACATGCCGTTTTTGACTGGCCCACTGGAATAATGTTTTTTACTTTGGATTGCAACATTTGTGTTTGTTGTGTGTCTGGGTATTAATGAAAACATATATTTGATGTACTTTGTGGTACTATTGTTAGATCTGGTTTCCTAATCAAAAGTGCTTAAGCTACATACTTTGGGATCAGGTTAAATGTTTCGATTAATATTAGAAAAAATTGAATAATTCGATTTCTACTAAACTTCATTTATACGAAACTTTGATTTATACCTGTTTGTTTAGTTGGAAATGCGCGTTTGTAGATATTGAATCAAAGTTTATATATATATATATATATATATATATATATATATATATATATATATATATATATATACATATATATACTACTGAATCCCAACTGTAGCGCGCGTGTGTAAAGGATGGACGTGCTTACCTATATTTGCGATAGCACCGATCATATATTGCGACCACATCACGTTTACATCACTGCTTAAACTAACAGACTATTACGGACCTAAAAGATTTATTACAATTTTCGTTCATTACATTTGTACGTCAAAGTATAATATTTAAATACTCTAATAATTAATTATCTGAGAAAAAAACATCTAACCAGATTAATCAAAGTGAAATATCAAACATTAGTTTAAAATCAGAGTTTTTTTTATATAAACATTTTAGAAGATTTGTTTCTTGAAACTACCGGTTTTAATCTTGTTTTATAATTAAAATATTTTAGCAAAATCCCCGAGCTTATGATCCTTTAGGCAAATACCTAAGGCAAACCTTTTCAGGTAGATTTCTAAAGCCTTCCCATAGTGAAAGTTTATCCCGGATTAAATTGCTTATTTTGGAATAGGTATGAAATTAAAATCGCCGTTTAATGAATATGACTTTCGAACGTATAATTAATTGTGAAATTTTAAATCTACTTAGAAATAATTAATGTATCATTGCCCTCAAAAGAACATCAGGCGGATTAAGTCCACTTATTCACCAGACTTTTGCAAAAACATATGGCCTTATTGTTTCGTACTTCAAAAAACCTTTCATTATTTGAAAAATCCCAATTTTCACAACAAATTCCAGCTTAGATAACAACTTAAAAATGGAGTTGTTACCTAAGCTGAAATTATTCAAATTTAATTATAAGTTGTTTTAATTTCTTTCCAAGTTTGTCTCTTTCTGGGCTAAAAATTTAAACCCGATTTCATTCAAAAATGGCTTGAGCTACTTCTTTGTATAAAGCCACCTTCTAATCTTATACATATTATGAGTACGCCGCCAACCACCAATACAATATATGTATATGATGTTCCAATATAAATGATGCCTCGATAAAAATCAGTGAATTTATTTAGTCACTTAATTAAATTTCCAAAATAAAGTGAAAACCCATTTTGGCTTCAACAAATTAATGAAAATTGACATAGATATAGTACGTTTATTTGAGAGCTTGTAAAGGAGTGTGTTAACGTTACTGCTTAGTAAATACTGTCGCGCTAAATTTCATCGCAATGTTTCATAGTTAATTTATATTGGCATGATAAAAGAAAAAATGTGTGAACTAAACAAGAACATTCAATCATATATCCTTAACATTAAAAGTGTTCCGATCACATCCATTAGGTACCCTAGCAGTGGGGACGACCCAGCACAATATAAATGGCAATGTCAAAGGGTGAGGAAAAATGTAATAAATACTTACAGCGGCCAATAACGTGGAGTCAGCCACGTGAACATTATACCCAAAGCTACTATTTCTTGCCTTCCAGATTCCCCCCACTGAGTACACAACTTTCACTTTCATGTCACAGACGACGCCGATTGTTTCGGCATCCGTTAAAATATTTGCCAAAGCCCCTTTGGCAATTCCAACAGGATCTTACAGGATATTGGAATCATAGTTGCGTGCTCTTGGAAAAAAGTAGTCTGACGTGACTAGGTATGTTGCGGCAAATGGGCCGAGTGTGATCTTATGAAAGATTGTTTATAGAATAAGAATGAGAAATATTTTTATTCATATAAATACGACTTAATTAAATTACAAAAACCAAAATTTAAATACTAAGCTAATTGCTAATAATGGAGTTTAAGTACATGAATGAGAAAAAGAAAGAAAGAAGTAGAAGGAGTGTATCCTCCCGTTGTTTAATTTTAAGTAGCGCTACGTAATAATTTCACTATCTAGACAAACATATTAAACAAACGCTACAAACACACCCATGTTACATTTAAAAAGCACCCTCGATTTTCCCCGGATTTCCTAATCAGATCATGACCTGCTGATATAGGGTTACTTGCATGCAAAACCCTTTAGAAAGAAAAGAGAATTATTAAAATTAAACAAAACAACCGCAACCGAACAAAATCTGTTAAAAAATCATTCGATTGTATGAAAACTTCTTGCTCTTTTAAATCCAGAAACTGGCATGTCCACTCACTTGTCAAAGATGTTTTATTTTTTCAAACTTAATAGCGTTTTAAAATTACCAAGCCTCTTACGAATGTAACTTTAAGGAATTGAGGTTTAAAAACAAGTACATACTTTTCTCAATTTAATTCGGGTCCATCGAATTGTAACCCAGTTATAACTATGAATTTAGCCTTCATCTTTCGCTATCTTTCAATACTTTCCGTTGTCGTATAGTTTTTGACACAGATTTTTCATAAACTGATTAATTTTGTCACGGGATTGCGTCAAGGTAAACAATCAATAATTAATTTTTATTAGAAAACTAGTCTTTTTTTGTCTGTTGTACTGATTTCAGTTATTCTCAGGAAATTTAGTCTCTATCTAGTAAATATCATAGCGTGAGACTATAACTGATCTACAGTAGGGATGTTTCAGCCTCCTTTGCTATTTTACCCCTGCACTCCTATGATCCGTGAGTTAAGGCTCACTTACCTATGCGGGTTGTCTATAGCTACCTACTTAATCACGGAAATAAATAAATATTAGTCAAAATCACATAGTTTTCTCTGGTTGTCTAGTAAATAACTAAACCACTTTTCTAAAAGAAATCAAAAACAAAGATGGTACGATCAGGCGCAAGATAATACAAAAATTTCGTTTAATAAAAGGGATGTTGCCGACGAAAGTTGTCATAGTCATAGTTAGTAAGGATTACACTACACTGAGATTTTACAGTCAAAAGCACGTCAGACTTTGGATTTTTCTCCTTTATATCTTGAGTATAAGAACTGATTTCGAATGCAAGTGTTTACGTTACAAACGCTTCGAGTGATGCACTTTTGTACATTAAACCTTCACTAGGTAAGTCAGAGAGTAAATTTAACACAAGGTACAGATGCGTCCAGCAAGTACAAGTGGCGTCAGAACCATTAAGCAGCCCGCTTGGGATCAACCTTTTTTTAACTGACCTAGTTCCACCTTTGTATCACATTCATGAAATATAATTTATGATTTGACTTTGAACACGAATGATTTCACACCGCCATTTAATAAGATCAAATATTATAAAGCTGAAGAGTGTGTTTCGCTTGTTTTACCCGCTAATCTCAGGAACTACTGTTCGAATTGAAAATTATTTTTGTGTCGGATAGTCCATTTGCTCGACTCTTTATGCTAGATAACATCACACTGCAACCAATAATAGCGAAGAATAAGTGGAAAATTTGGAAACCCCATTTTTCCACTCTGCGAAGCTGCGGCAGGCCGCTGGTAGGTATGTTATATGGAATGCAATATTAATTTAAGACTTTTAATTGTACCTGTATTGTTACTGCAACTGTATTATCTCTGATCTAACAAACAAAGAGGGATAGGGCAAGCGATTTATCGCTCGAACTGGAGCAGCCCGACTGGTGCTATTGCACCAGTTTTGTATTGTAAGGTGGAGGTATTCCTTACAAAAGACCGCAGCCAAATAACAACCACTTCTGTGGTGTTATGTTCCTGCATGTGAGTAAGGTTTCCAGAGCTCATGAAGGGTGGCAACATTAGTAGCAGGGGTCTAGTCTTTAAGGATAGGACGACAAGTCCAGTAACAGATTTATTATGCTGTACTTAAACATTTAAAATAATTTAACGGGTCAAAACGCGACACCATTTTATTTAGTAGTTAATAGGAACTACTTACTGCCCGACGTTTCGGTTAGGTTGCACCAACCGTGGTCACGAGCTGACTAACTGACATCCACTTTCCATGACCTGTTAAATTATTTTAAATTTATATGCTGTACTTTTCGCCCTTAAGCTAGGACCTCATTACCACTTAAGTTCAGGTGGGATAAGGTCAATCTTGAAGTGCAATATAAAAAAACATATTGTGAGACATAATATTTCAGCTTATAAAATACCAAATCAAACTGTTTTTAAAGGGGTAAATGCATTGGTGCATCTTACTACTGCGTTGGGGAAGGCAACGGCGTGTATAGGACTCCCTCACTCTGAAAGGAGCGAGAACTAAGAACTAAAACCCCCCTTGCCCAGTGACGGCGCTATGGAAATATATATTTGAGATGCAACGGATATCCGGTTGCTATCCGGTATTCGGCCATTATTTTACTATCCAGCCGAAAACCGGTTAGTGATTCTGTTTGGTAATTAACTTTGAAAAATGGTTAGTATACAATAAAACAACAACAAATTATCAATATACACATTAAACTCAAAAAAACGTATCTATTCAGCAAAATAGGCGGGCGCACGTGTACTGCATACGAAATAAATCCGCACAGAGTCTTGATAAATCTCGTTTCTTGCCTAAAAAACAGTCTGCGCGAAACTTCAATACGTAACAGGTTGAAACCTGGACGACGCGCCCGCCGAACAACTAAAATTTAGGTATCGTTTGGCCGGCCAAATATTCGGCCGGACCACCGGCCGTATATCCGGTATTCGGTATCCGGCCAAACAGCTATTCGTTGCATCTCTAATATAGAATATCTATAGCAGCCACAGCACTAACAAATTAGACCTGCGACAGAGGTCCGATAAGCCAGTTACGTTTAAAATCATCTCGTTGAGATTTCAACGAGTACACATTTCGGTTCCGAAACAGTGGTTTAACTAACATTGGCGTGTGCGTAATTTAGCATGGAACCCTAAAAACAGAGCCACATTGAGGCAGTCTATCTAAGCCCGTTCAGGATATTGACTAAATGTCGTCCCGTTTCCTGACCTCTTGCCTCCAGTTCGAAACCATAGAGAGCGACTGAAGTTAGACCATACTAAATGGAAAGTTTACTAACAATTGTAAATGAAATTGACGAAACAAATACTGCTGTATCATTTGAATGTGATATTAATGATCTATCATCTGTTATTAAAGTTGACACATTTGATCTCACTATAGCTGCTCAAAATATACGCAGTATTTATGCTAACTTAGATGACCTGCAATTAAATTTATGTAACTTTAAATTTGATACGGATGTTATAATCTTAAGTGAATGTAGATTAGACCTTAAAAAGAACATACCTCAGATAGATGATTACACATCGTTTCATACAACCAAACACATCAACAGGTCTGATGGTGTTGCTGCCTTCATAAAAAATACACACAAAGTCTCTGTCATAGAAATTAACCTTAATCATGCATCAGGCCTGCAGATAAACATAGGGAACATTACTATTATTGGAATATATCGCTCCCCTTCAACACCAAATGCGGATGACTTCATAAATTCATTAAATCTACACTTGGATACCTTAGGATTGAGTAAGAATGTTATCCTGACGGGTGATATTAACATAAATTTAATATACCACCCTGGTGAATCATCTCAATGTCGCTTAAATAGAGATAATTATCTAAACATGCTAGCCACCCATGGTTTACTACCGGGCCACGTCTTACCTACCAGAGGGCCTAACTGTCTTGATCATTTCATGTTAAAAATAGAAAATTGTAATAAAAATGCAACTATTGCGGTAATGCATTCAACTATAACTGATCACTCTATGATTTTCCTAAAAATATGTACATTTAAAAAAATAAACTTAAACGAGAATAAAAAAATTAAGAAAGTAATAAATTATGATAAAGCTGTAGAATACCTTAAAGGCGGAAACCTTAAAAACTTACTAGCCCTTACTGATCCTAATATTATAACACAAGGACTGATATCAACATTACAACAAAGTCTTGCTTTGAGTACACATACAATTGCAATTTGTGGGAAAGAGCGAATTATAAAGCCATGGATGACAGCAGGGGTACTGCGCTGCATTAGAAACAGAAATAATATGCAACATAAATTATCTATGGATCCAGAAAATTGCACTCTTAGAGTAACCTACAAACGTTACCGCAACTTTTGTATAAAAATAATTAAAAAGCTAAAGCGTGCTTACAATAGGGCGCAATTAGAAAAGGCTATTAAAAATCCAAAAAAGCTGTGGAGTACTGTGAATAATATAACACAACGAACACCACCCAAATCACATAACCTTGAGCTTCTCAACATAGCTTCAAATCCTAAGGAGAGCTTAAATAAAATTAATCATTATTTTGCCAATGTTGGAAAACAATTGGCAGAAAACATATCTCCTAATATTAACACAATTGATTATGATGATAGCGCACCCCTGGAGGCATCATTTGCACTTATAGATACAGATCCTGAAGAGGTTTACTCTATTCTTATGTCTTTGAAATCTGACAGTGCTCCTGGATGGGACAGTATACCGACACGTTTTCTAAAGCTTGCATGTCATGAGGTTGTACCAATACTTGTACATTTAACAAATAGGAGTTTTGAAACCGGGGTTTTTCCAGATGCACTTAAGCAATCCGTTATAATACCTATTCATAAAAGTGGCATAAAAACCAATCTCTCACACTATAGGCCAATATCTATATTGTCTGTGGTGGCTAAAATTTTGGAAAAGTTATTAAATACTCGACTAGTAAAATTCTTCACTAGATTTAATATAATCTCCACTTCCCAGTACGGATTTCGAAAGAACTTATCCACTGAGGATGCGGTAGTGGCTTTAACTTCCACTATTACTGAGAATGTGGATAATGGAAATAAGTGCTTAACAGTTTTCCTGGATTTACAAAAGGCTTTTGACACGGTGTCCGTACCAATTCTTATGCGCAACCTCCAAGATGTAGGCATTAGAGGAAATCCACTTAAGTTATTGGAAAGTTACCTTACTAACCGGACATCGCGTGTTTCTGTGGGGTCGGTTTTAAGTTCTGAATGCACGGTAAATTACGGTGTACCCCAGGGTAGTGTGTTGGGACCCACATTGTTCCTCATATACATAAACAAATTATGTAAAATGAAAATAGATGGGGGCCATATTTTCTCATATGCGGATGATACGGCTGTAGTGTTCGGAGGTAAAGACTGGTTACAATTAAAATCACGAGCTGAGTCGGGACTAATTAAAATCATTACATGGTTGAATTCACATCTTCTGACCCTAAATGTAGAAAAAAGTAATTACATATGCTTTACTAAGTATAATAATAGCCAACCAGCCACTAACTTTGGGATTATTGCCCACCGATGCGCAGAAAGTAATGACATGCCATGCTCATGTGCTGAACTCAGAAAAGTAAGAAGTACAAAATACCTGGGTATAATGCTCGATCAGCGCTTGACATGGTACAGCCACATGGAACTGATCATGAATAGAACACGTAGGCTTGTATGGATATTCAAAATATTGCGGTATGTCGCTTCTGATCATCTACTCCGTGTAACATATGTATCTCTGGCGCAATCAGTACTAACATACTGTATAGCTGTGTGGGGTGGGGCAGCTAAAACTAGATTCCTTGAATTAGAGAGAGCCCAGAGATCGTTGTTAAAGGTTATGTATTTTAAGCCAAGAGATTTTTCCACGGAGCTACTCTACTCTTCCACAGGACTGATGTCTGTTAGAAAACTATATATTCGGAACATAATTTTGAGTAAACACAAATCTCTCCCTTACCAACATAACCCAAATAAATCTAGAAGAAAGAATAATGTTGTGCCTAAATTAAGAATAAAATCAGTATTTGCACAGCGGCAATATTTGGCAAGAGCTGGTGTTCTGTATAATAAAATTAATAATGAGCTTAATGTGTACAGTATGACTTATGCAAAATGTAAAATTGTGATTACAAAATGGTTACAGACGAAAAGTTATCCAGAAATAGAAAGATTGCTCGTTTGAACAAAACATTTGCACACACACGCATACACGCACAAGCGCACGCATCACGCACGCACTTACACACAAACACACACACACAAACACACACACACACACACACACACACACACACAAACACACACACACACAAACACACACTCATACAAACACAGATACACTTCCTCGCGTACACACATGCTCAAGTATACCATTATTCTGACTGGGTGTACGGGTGGGGGTGGGATCCTGATTGTTATGTAAGTGATGTAATCTATAGACATATATATATATATATATATTATTTATTTATTTATATTTTTATGTTCTTCTTTAACTTCAAATAAGTAGGATTAAGTCTGATTGTAACCATGGTATGGAAGAGCGGTGCTACCTAACACAAGTAATTAATTTTACTTAAAAGGCAGCTCCAATTACTTGTAATTGCATTATTGGGTTACTGAAATAAACATTTTTGTATTTTGTATTTTGTATTTTTGTAGTTAGGGAGCTACGGTGTTAGTAGGAAGTGATAACTATGAAAATAATGATACCGATGGTTAAGCCATACACGCCGCGGTCCGGTATTAGGTATAATCGTAAAAAGTATAAATTTCAAAGGCACTTCAAGCTGTTGGCTCCAAATGATATTATGCATTTAGTCGTAGTTAAGCCTAATCAAGGACTCTGAAAACTAATGTTAATGATATGTCTTTCCCGCAGACAAACTGTGTAAACAATTTTGTGGGACTCTGCCTATTTTATACACTTACTTCATTTGTTTAATAAATAAATAAATAATTAACGTCTTGATAGAAAAGCAAGTCAAGCAAGCTCGCTTGTGTAATATAAACGAAACACATTATATAAATGATATAAAACGTTAGGGTATGTATTTATAAATTAAACTGGAGTTTTAAATTCACGGATCTAGGTTTTCTTCTTTTGAATATGGCTCTCAATATTTTTTTAATTGATATTTATATGATATTTAAGATTAAGTTGCTTTCTTTCTTTCTTTCATTCAATGTATTTCTACTTTCCAGCTTCAGTAACAACGGATCACAAATTCACCCGACCGTTAACAGATATGAGAATCTCGACTCTCAGAATACAATCTAAGGAACACCTTTTGAATCTCACAAAAAGGCAGAATGTCCGTTTTGTGGCAACCCGTAATTGGAATTCGCGGTACTTACGGAATTAATTGAGATTTTTGAATAGACGTTCGATTTATGAAACATTTTTCTACTGCCGGATTTTTAGGGTGAATGTCAGATTTTAAAAAAATACCCAGGAAGTATAAAACGAATAGAAAATTGAAATGAACGAATTGAAGGCACAAGTTAGTGTTAAAAATACGCGTGCTCCTTTAAGGAAAAACTTTAGACTAATAATTAGGCTTATGCATAATATTCTTGATTTTAAACCAAACAAAAATTTTGGGTCAATATCTTGACAGTTTAGAGATAATACAATCCTTTAGACAGATGTGATAGGATACTTTTAAAAGAATTCAGTTTATAAATTTAGAAAAAATGAGTAGAATAATGTTTAAACTATGAACTTTTTACTAAAATTATCTTCAGTCAAATTTATGTGCATAGTATTTCTTTCAATGAGATGATTAAGATTACTATTTTGTTTTGAATATTTTTTTTCGATAATGTGAATATTTGTGTTTAAAGATGCCAGCCATTTTATTATTGACTATTCAGTTATTTTATGAAAACCATAATTTTGGTAAACATTTAAGTGTTAAAGTATGCAATAAAGTAATCCATATTTTTTTGGAAATAAACCGTAAATCATAAAATCATAAATGAACACACATGGATACAGCGTCAAATGACTTAAAATAAAAAGAAAAATGTTTTATATTAAACAAAAATATTCAGAAATGAGATTAAATCGTACAAACAAATTGTGGTCCAATTTACTGGCTATACTGGCATCTCAACTACACGATATAATTTTAATGGATCTAAATTGATAGGACATAAAACTTTTGTACCCGAAACCGCAAAATATTATCAAAGTAGAAATTTATTTAGGATATCGCCTTTCAACCAAATTAGTTGGCCTTCCGTTTCTATCTGTAAAACCAAGTCAACCGATTGATAATATAGCAAATACAAAACTTCAAAGTAGACACGGCGTCTATCTACCTCGAGATACTTGTAACTCACATTTTTGTCAAGTTTAATTTGGTGCGTAAAGCTTAAAATAGTATTTCAGACGACCTAAGGTCTTTCAGAGGCTAAGGTAGGCGGCCAAAGCGCGAAGGGTCCCGGGTTCGATTCCCGGTCAGGTCAATTTGGAAAACCAATTTTTTTTAATTGACTTGGGTCTGGGTGTGCTTGGATGACGCCCTCAGTTAGTATCCGTTGTCTGGTGCTCATAGTACAAGGGAAAACCTTAGTTTGAGACCAGGTGATTGGTGTGATTGTCTGGCGCATTTTTTTTTTATTTGAATAGTATCACTCATTTTCTTTTATATGATTAAGTCAAGGAAAACGATGACTGGCACATACGTCATACATGTGAACGCGTACCTTTGTGGACTGGTCTGCCTCAGTTTACCTCTCAAAAATAAGTTCTCAATGTTTCTTCACTCATCAAAACAAAACTGAATGAATTGGTCTAAAGTGGCCTACACATAAGTAAGATACTGCTACTGTAACTAATCTGCTAAGTTTTATACCGGTGTTTTGTCGGTAGATTTATGTTTCGAACCGGCAATAATATTTGACTTTGACTATTTTGACTTTGACTTGGTCTTTGACGCTAGCCCCTTGTCGAATTTAAGGCACCGGTGGATTCTTGTGCTCTGGATGTTTATAAAACTCAATTACTTTTTAAAATCTGTTCAGCCCTACTCGTGCAAATTCTCATCTGTTGACTGATCTTTGTGTTTTCTCCTGAAAGCCTCGTAAAGCCTGGAAACATTATGTTTACTTACAAATTCCATATCAATTCCTGGAAACCTTCGGATTTACGTATTCGCTAGTAGGAGAAATCCAATCTACTTTTGAACTGCTTGGCAATGATTTCATTTCTATTTGCGAAATTAAAGTATGTTTTATAAATGAAATATTATGTACGAGATATGAATTTTAAAAGATACCATGAAAAAATAGCAAACCTAAAAATATTACTCTCTTGGATATGTAAAAAATGATACCAATTTTGTTGGCTGAAGCAAAAAAATTCTGGCCCAATCATAATTAACGAGATATAACTACAGTGCCTTGCTTTAGTTCTGTAAATTATATAAAACGCAACATACTCGTAAAAGAACATACATTTAGTTTAGTTTTTGCTACCAAAATTGGCACTCGACTCATAATACACCAGGTAACAAGACATAAGAAAATTTGGAGCAAGACCGCAGTGTGGTAGGCAGCGGAGCCGCCCAGCAGATGTCCTGCTGGGACCAGAGACTCCGGACATGTGGTGAGGCATGTCAGGTGGCTTGGTACGCTCCAGCTGCGTCTTGAGCAGCAAGAAAGGCCGCTTGCGCGATGGGGGAGCCTGAGTAGAATCCGCAAAGGATCCCGACTCCCCCACAACTACGCAGTAAGCAAAAGAGGGGGTTTTGCGAGGGGGAGTGCGAGCCTGACATACAACTCTATGTTCTCCGCAGAGAGCGACAGTGCGGTACGCATTTCCTTCTTGAAAAATAAGGCTTATACTGAAGATAGAGCTTTGCTGAATCCCTTAATAATACTTTCAACAGTTAGCTCAAAATAATGTTAAGAATTACAGACTGATTTCAAAAAATCTAGAACATAATTTTCCCAACCCAGGCATCGTCCTCAGAACCTCATGGTTATAATCCAATACCCAATACACTAGATTATCAAGGTGTTACGTGCTATCAAGTACTAAGTAAATATTAATCATGATAATATACAGTCAGTCGTAAATACAAACTATAAAACCACCAAATACGCCGCGTGACATGATGACACATTTACCATAGTGACCTAATTTTGAAGCAGCACAAAATGTACCCACCCATTACGGTATTAAGTCCAACAAAGCTTAGCAGAATATGATATATTACTGCAAAGAGGATTATTATGAAAATTTTAATTGATGTGCCAATCTTTTTAACAAATTGGCTACGATGGTACTCAATAAAAAAACAGGAAAGACTCAGTGTTCTTTATGTAAGAAGAAATATGATAAAAAAGGAACTCGAGAGTACTTTTTAAAAAGCATAATATCTTTTCTCTGTTCTCATTAGATTGAGACAGAATAAAGTCAAGTAAAAAATCGAAGAGATATAAAAATAACTTGAAAAACGCTCTTATCAAAGAGACCGCTACTATGTATCTGTTTAGTTTTTTTTTCCTTCGCATAGTAGATGCCTTCACGGTCCGAATCAAGTCTCCTTAGTATCCAGGATGGTTTAGTGGCTTGATTACAAGATTATGGCTTCTGGGTTCTGGTTAATATAACCAGATCGGATCAAGTATACATACACATCATCAATTTGCATTAAAACCTCAACAACTTTGAACTTTAAAAGCATCCTTTTTAGTCTATATTTACAAACAGAAGAAACCGTTAACAAGAACCACTTAAAACAACGAATCCATGGCTCTATTCGTATACTGTAACTTATATGAAAGATACGTCTTTAAGCTGTAAGAATTGGGCACTAGATTCCTTAAAATGGGAAGTATAATAATATAAACTACAAAACTAACTACCTGCTTTGGCTAGTTAATTTGGAAAGCGAACTTTTTATTAACTTGGGTCTAGCGGTATGTAGTCACTTCGGTATGCTGGGATGATCCCCCAATTTGTGTCCATCATTTGATACTCAAATTACAAGCAAAAGCTTTAGTTTGATTCTAGTTTATTGGTGTGATTGTCTGGAGCCTTTATTTCAATTATTTATTTATTCTTGTTGCATTTTGCCAATCTTCTGTTTTCTGTATAATCATTAATTATGCATTGTTCACCGACATCATATTTTCCTTCAACACATAACATAACATTATACGCCCAAAGCAACAGCCTATTTTCACATCTCCACAGGTATATTAACTAAGCTTAATTAATTGTTAAATGCCTAAGGAACATCCTAACTCATTAAACTTCGGCTTAATAGTTTCCAATTATGAGTCTCTGTCAGGAGATCCCCTGTGTAAGCTCTGTGAAATCTTATACGCCCTAGAATCAGTGCTGAGCGTAAAATATTTACGGGAAATGCAACTTGCAATTTTATGGTGTCCTGTGCAACTTTAAAATTGAACGACAGTGTCACGGCGCGATTTTTATCGAGAGTCTCAATTTACTTGGAATAAGAATACTCACACGATGCTGGTCTCGGCCAGTATCACATCTACCTCTATAAGCAATTGTAAAGAAGCTTATTTGCCATTCAAAAAAAAAGCATAAAGCGGTCCTTGACCTCTGAGGTAGACTTTTTTTTGTGTAAATGCTCACCTTCATAAACGTAAGTGAGTCACTCTCCAGCTAGATGGAGAGAAAATAGTTTGATGTATTAGAAGACCAGAGAGCCTTCCTCCAACAACACGCCTCGTCCCATAAATGGACGATAGCGGGCTGACGATGATAATGATGTGATTTAATTTTTTTACATAGTTCCTTTTCATTATGTTCTTTTAGAATTCCATTTTGATGAATGCAATGAAGAGATACAATGGTATCTTAACACCACTGATTGTGGTTTTGCGTCTACATCTAAGGCATAAAATACCAAAATAAACTTGCTTGAGTGCCCTCAATAGTTCAAGGTAAAATTAATTCCAAGGAAATTTAGTTCACACGGTCGAAGGCCGCTGCCATATTGTGAGCTTATTGTAATTCGCTTATATAGCCTCACACCCACGAGCAAACTAAGAAGTCCCGTTTTCGATACGCAATGATGTCGAATTGAATTAGAGTTCACACCAAAGCTTTGTTATACTAACTCCTCAATTAGTGACGGTTCAACTCTCGCAGATAACAATAATGCTTAGCCATTGGGAACTTTAATAGCGTTCACTTGAAGGCTTAGGTGTTCGAGCTCTTATAAGAAGACTGGTATATTCGAATATACAGGCATTATTTTATTTATGCGTACAATGTAATAAAAATGATTGGTAAGCAAGCTTCTGAGTCAGAACATTTGAACAAAAAAGGTTAGTTTTGATAGGATACCTAGTTTCACGGTCAAGAAATGAAAAGATATTGTAAAACAAGTAATTACATGCTTATAATTGCTTTTTTTACAAACTTATACTCAAAATGTACCTACATCTGGCATAGTTTCATTCTGAATGCACTGATGAGAGTGAATTGAATTTGGCTTTATCATCGCTATCATCAGGTTTAAAAGAAAACACAGATTTTATAGATATATCAACCTAAAAAGAGACATAGCAAATTACTAATCTGACCTATGAAACCTCATGTTTGCCGATAGAAGATAGTTTTGAGATCCCACTGAAGCCCATTAGATATTTGCAGAGACATAGACGTCAGGCAAATGACCAACCTCAGTTTAAGTAGCCATCAAGCCGCCCTGAAATCTCTAACTAGTCTTAACGACCATGTTTAATGTGTTGGCCAACACGGCAATCAACTGAACCCCTATATCTAAGTTGCAAATACAAACCTTCTTGTAATAATATTTTATGTTACCTTCCGACGTCGTCGGATGAAGGAAATTTTATTTTATTCCAGTTAGAACCTCCTAAGGGAATTCCCTTCGGTCTTTAATTAAACTGTTGTCGACACCAGTCCCACTAGATGCCATGGGACGTGATGATAATTACAAACGCTGAAAACTCTTTAGTAGGCTAAATATTTGTTATTTATGGGCACTGTATATTAAAACGTGACGATGAATTAGAAGTAGGATGGAAATTGTTGCTAGAGCGTTGAAAGGGGTACATGGTTTTGTCTATCTTTAACAGTGAAATTTACATTTAAAAGGAGAGGGTCTTTTGCTCCTCACTCAAGATTTAAACACGGAATCCTCAAGTACTATACTTACACTTATGAATTGATGATTTGTCAGTAACGGGCTTCGTAGTTTTTCAAGTTTACGTTATGAGATAACTTGCGTCTGCAAATAAAAAAATATACTTAAAAAATAAATTTGCAAATTTTTGCAACCATCAATTTTGAGGCATAAAAGTGAATTCGCTTATAATGCAGATTATATTATTATTTTTACACTACGTATAAGTTAGGATTTATGAGTTTAACTTATCAAATTTGACCGATGTATTTACCAAATAAAATATTTGCGATTAAATTGCTACTGCCAAATTAATTTGCAAACCATAATAATATTACACATAGATGCAAATAGCAAAACGATTTCGTTTTAAAAATCGAAATGTAAAATCGAGATCCATGATTTGTTAATCCACATACCAACTTTCTGGGACGAATTCATTTTTCAATGGGAAGCAAAATCCCAAAATCCGTTCCACAAAAATCAAATGGAACATTGCGAAGCTGTAATCAGCCTAATGCAGATTACCAATTAACCTTTTATCAAAACGTAAAAAGGTTCAATTCCATTGGATTAGCGGAGGAATCGCCTCATCAATACTCTGCTAGGTATTGGATATACAAATCTGTTTGTTTAGGACGAGCCTGATATCCTACTTGCAAACTTTGCTTGCGTACCTGTGAATTTAATTAAATGACATGGGATGAAAGGGTTACTTAATTTCAGAGATTTATTTGATTTTACATGATCGCTAAACGAAGTTCCGGTAATCCCAAAGCTGTATATGACGAATTACAGTAGGATATTATGATTCCCGTCACATGGTTGTTGTGATGTGTGGGCCTTTGAAATTTCCTGATTTAATACTTTCAAACGACTATACGTAGGCGGTTTTAGCAGCGCCACAATCGCATGTTACTCGCACAACAGTCGCGCTACTTAATTTCATACTACAGACAGCGTAGCAGTCGCGTGTTTGCATTTAAGTGCGCTCACTGCATTCATTAGTAACAGTATATCATCATTCTTTACAGATAAGTATGATCCGCACGATAGTAATAAATCTCTATCGTTGTTATACAAAATAGGGTCGAATATATCAGGCCTTTTACGGCTGTAGCACGATTTTTATTAATGAAAAACAATAATTTTACAGACACTTTTTCATTAATTTAGGCAAACAAAATACTGACAGAGCCACGAGTCACCTTTCTTATTAAATTTGTGCCTGTTATTTATGCTAGGTTTGATGCTCGATTAAATGTACAGAAATCTGCTGCTGTCTATATTCAAGATATTAATTTGAACTTTTTAAACCTCTTTTACTAACCATGTTCAAATTACAGAATTTGTATGTCTGTCTATTAAAGAAATATTACCTATTATCATGAATACAGTCTACGATTTACCCGTTCCTCCGGCACATATGGTACTCAAGGGAAGAGGAAAAGAGATAGTTACATCGTTATCCATGTTCGTGACCTTCAAAAGTTGAAGATAGTCCTCGTATCCGTATTCCGTAATTTATAATTAAGGTGAATTATAAATGAATGAAGCGTCAATGAGACTATATGGGAGGTATGAAGAAGTTGTTGATCTTGTGATTTCTACTATCAGACATCATTCATAGGATCAATTTCAATTTCAACTGTTTGGCGGCTCGTTGGCCTCTGACAAAAGTCTGTATAAATGCCTGTTTACTTCTCTCTACATTAAAAGAACTTGGACTTGGGTAAGACCGATTAGTGGGATGTCAATGGGTGGAATTTGTTTTTTATTCTTGACTCAGGACCCTTACTTTCTTCTTTGTTTCTCCTAATGTATATACATTATGGAGCCCGGAATCCGCCACAAATAATCACAAGTGTGTGATAGCCAGGCAAGTCCTATAAGGGTATGAGGAGGAGATTTAAATTAATCGCTAATAATAATACAAAGTAAATCCAAAGGAAACTAATCTATTGAGATCATAGTAGGGACCAACGGTTTATGTCTTTCGAAGCACGATATCACTCTTATCCAATTAATCCAGCAATTCAAGCCTCCAATACCCAAACTAGAAAAACTCACAGATCTAGTGTTCTTCGTAGGAATCGAACCAACTGCTGCGGGATTGGAGAATCCCAACTTCTCTAACCACTAAACTACTGAGGCAGAGAGACCATGAACCATTACTTGGACCTTTTAAGTTCGGAAGCTAGTAATCCATTAACCCTTAGCACTAATGGCGCCAAGCTTTATGAAGCAGCCCAGTGAGCATTAAGACAGGAGCGATGCGGCTAACGACGTGCGGGGGAATTAATTAGAAAAAGTAGTTAGCGGCTGGAGTTAGCAGCACGTGTTTAGCGAAATGACTTTTGTAGTTTCGGTTGTTTAAACGCTGATACACTAAAAGCTGAAGTTCGGTTACGGTGTAGATTTTTCTGCTACAATCTAAATTGAGTTCAATTCTGTTTTTTGTTAATTTGCATGTTCTATAGAACTAAATTAATAGGCAGGATTGTACCAAAAAAATAAGTTTTTAGAACACTAGCTGTGCCCGCAATTTCGTTCGCGTGGACCATATACTTTCATAGTCGGTTTAACCCCTTTATTCCCTAATAACGAAACTAGCGGTCCCGGCGAACTTCGTTTCGCCTTTGAGGATTTACCCGCGCAATTTTACCAAGTATCCCTAATTTTGTAGCCTATATCAAATTGGAAGAATGTAGCATTCTATTGGTGAAAGAATTTTTTTAATCGGCCCAGTACTTTTTGAGCCTATTCATTACAAATATACAAAAATAGGTACAAATCTTTCCTCTTTATAATATTAGTATGATATGTGCATATTTTAACCCAAGTTTTGAGCTATATGCCTTGTTTCATATCTCTAAATTAAAAATAAACATTTCCCATATAAACTTTCAAGGACGGTATTAACCCCATCCCCCCTTTTTCAAACCAAAAGTAACGAAGTCAGATTATAGACAGTGAATTTAACGTAACAACATACTGAGTTATTTGTGGTTTACATACTAAAACTGCTCACTACATAACGACACTCACAGCTAGATGAAAAAAAATGACATTATCCTGATTTTATATTTTCAGCGCGCTTCGGCTGCTTCATTTTCAAAGCCAATCCATAACACCAATATCATTATACCCGGTCTGACTTACCCTCCTACTCATTGCTAGCGATGACTAATGCACGACAGGGCAAGGGCGGGTGTACATGCGTGCCAAATTATATTAAATAATGGAATTTATGTCGTGTCGCGTCACGGTATGTGCGTGCGTATTCTGACCCTATTTTTTGCTTTTTTCGAAATTCGGTTTAAAACGTAATAAAGTTGGAGTTGCGCCCGTGACATCTTCGGTTGGACGGGCAATGGTTTTTATTTATGTAGGACGGTCTCGGTTTGACTTGGAACTTTGTTTTATATTCCTTTGGTTGTGACGTTGCTTGACGTTGTAAATCAATATTTGGTGGAGAAAACTTTTGATGGATTTGAATATGGATTTTAAATGTATCAATTTATATTGCTGATGCCTGCAATTTTTTTACGTTATTTTGTTTTTTTTTTTATATTACACTTCAAAATTATCTTCATCCCACCTGATGTTAATGAGGTCCTAGTTAAAGAGCGACAAGTACCTACAGCATAATAAAAAGTATCCCATACTTTTTCATACTCTTTAATATCTACTAAATTTTCTCCAAATCCAGTGTGGCAGAGAATTCCCAATTGATCACACAGTTTGCCGAGCGACAGGGGCAAGTTTTTACTTTTTTATTTATTTTTACTAATTGTAGTTGGTAAAATCATTGAAGTTCGACGATACCACAACACCCAAACCAAAGTCATAGAAAAGTTCGTTTCCCTATATAGACCTGACCGAGGATCGAACCTGGGGCCTCAGAGATAATGCGACGCCAAAGTCCAGCCTCTCGCCTCTCGGCTACGGAGAACAGACTAAAACAAATAAGTGAGCCTCTTCTATAAAGTTTAGTTGCCAAACATGCATAGAGTAACTAAACTAGGTAACTTTTATGGTCCAAACGGAACACGTAATGAAAGCAACAGATTCTAATAAAGAGACACGCTACATAATACGATAAACAAATACGGGGGTCGGTTTCACAGAGCTAAAAGAATCGTGATGCTCCCGACGGCCTTTAATAATGCAAATAGCCTTCTCACAGTGTTCACTTGTTTATACCTCTTTACATGAGACTAAAATGGCCGTTGAATGAACTCTTAATAAAAAGATGTGTAAATGATATACACACACAGTAAAAAGACTCACCCACGATACAACAAAATCAATATTGAAAACCTATAGAATAGAAATAGAATAAAAATAGAAAATATCTTTATTCATGTAAGCTTCACAAAAGCACTTATGAATAGTCAGTACAAATAAAGTATTCTACCGCCGTGTTCGGAATGTTGATCATGTCGAGAAGAACCGGCAAGAAACTCGACACTTACTCTTTTCAAATATAACAATGTGTCCTTAAACTAGGTACTTAAATAACCAGGGGGGGAGGTGATACCCCTACCTGGCGCGTCCCCCGGCCGGCGGATAGGGGAAGCCGTCGGCTGCCGCCCGGAGGGTACTCCCGCTTACAGGGATGCCCTGCGGACGGCGGTCGGCGGTCGGAGATTAGCTCCCGCGGACCAAACACACTGGGGGGGTGGGGTAGGCGGGTTGGGGATGGGGAATGGGGGGGTGGGGAATTTGGGGGGGGGTGGGGTATACCGTCCTCTCTGCTATTCTCGGTTTGAGAAGAGCAGTTGAGGGCGAGGCGTGTAGGCGTTAGGGCTCGGTGTGTCAAACTGGCCAAAGTGGCTGGGGAGACGCGGTCCTTTTCAGGACCACCACCGGCAAACCTGTTCCTTCCCTCTGTAGCCCAGGTAGGCCTGGGGAGGGGGGAGGGGTAGGGGGCTTGCCTTCATCGGCCGGCCCAAGAGGAAGGATACCTCATTAAAAAAACCCCCTAAGCCCGACGTTGGGAGTGGCACGAGACGTCGGGGCCATCTCTCCCTCGGAGGGATGGTGAGGAGATGGGTAAAGCTCCTCCTATCGACCCCACCGCCCGGCACCGGCCGACACCGGGTGTGTATTAGGCTTCCCCGTGCAACTGGCTCTGCACGGGGTGACCACCGTTTCCAGCATAGCTCGTGGGAACAATTATGAGTTCTACCAAAAATCAACAACCAATCGGGGGGGGGGGGAAGAGTAGATAGCGTGGTCGATTCTGACGACGACGTTTCGGACGTGTCTGGAATGAATGTGTCGGACGTGGAAACACCGTGTGCAACACCACGGCGCTCTGGTCGCGCCGTTGCTCGAAGCCGCAGCAGCAGCTGCACGTCCATAGACGGAGCGGGATCGTTGGCTGGGCGGAAACGGCCCAGTCAAGAAGGGAAGGAAGGCGATGTTGTCCTTCAAAAGGGACAACAAGCAAAGAGGGGCCGCGGGCGTCCGCCTACCACCGGCAAGTATGTGGGTGTGGCGGAAGCGAAAAGGCAGCATAAAAAACAAATTGAGGAGTTGGAGAAGATGAAGGCCGCAGAAAACTGGGACCAGACCATCTCCACAAATATCGGGAACGTTAAGCGTACGGCAGAGAAGATCGCCTATGTCGAGAGAACTCTCTCGCCAGAGACTATAATGCGGGAGGAGGCGTCGAGAAATCTCGAAGACCGGCCTTCATTCCTCCTCGTCGCCCAGTCAAAGAGGACGTCGGACCTTGTCCGAAGCATAGCGAGGGGGTCCAGTAATTTAAAGGGCACGTACGTTAAGGCCCTTAAACTGGCAGCCGACGAGTGGGAAAAAGTGGCTGACAAGATCTATGGGCGCAACTCCACGGAAGAAATGAGAGCGCTAGAGGCGACAACCAGGCGAGTAACGGACGAGAACGATCGCCTTAGGGAGCGTCTGACTCGCCAAGATAAGGAGCTGGCAGAAATGCGAGCAGAGATCGCGGAATTAAGGGCGAGCATGGTGGCGCAGAGAGCCCCCGAGAAGCAGAGCGTGAGTGAAGCCAAGCTGCTCAGTTACCTCGACTCCCGATTCCGGGAGTTTGAGAAGCGGCTACCACCGGTTGCAGAGCAGCAGAGTGGGACACCACTGTCGTCGCGGCCGATGATAGAGAAGGGCCCGGCCGCTGGGCCCAAACCACGGTCTCCCGCCAGCAGCACTTCTGCGGTGCGGAACCCCGTCGCCCCAGCGCCAGCGTCGAAACCCCAGAAGGGGAAAAAGGGGGGAGTTACACAACCTCCCCCTCTTAGGGAGTCCCGCCCCCTGCCACCTCCACCCGCGTCTATGGATGCGGCATGGTCCACGGTAACTAAGAGGGGGACGAGAAGGGCAGCAAGGGCTACGGAAGCCCCACCGCCTCCGCTCAAACCGCAGGCGAAGAAGAAGAGACGGCCAAAACTGCCGAACCTCCGCCCCACTCAGACGGCGGCAGTATCAATCACGATACTGCCGGAGGCCGCTGAGCGGGGCCTGACGTATATGGAGGTCCTCACCAGGGCGAAGGAGCGGTTCTCCATACGAGATCTGGGGATCGAAAAGTTGAGTTTTCGTCCAGCGTTGACGGGGGGGCGACTTCTGGAGCTTAGCGGCGGCTCCGAAGCTGAGAACCGCAGTAAGGCGGACCAGCTAGTGGAAAAGTTGAGTGAGGCCGTCCCGGTGGATGGCGTGAGATTCGCCCGGCCTGAGAGGTGCGCAGAATTGCGCATCTCTCAATTGGACGACTCGGTCACCACCGGGGAGGTCGCTGCCGCAATTGCAGAAGCGGGGGGGTGTTCGGCGGGGGACATCAAGCTGGGTCCGATACGCCGAGCAGGCAGGGGAATGGGGGCCTGCTGGGCTCGTTGTCCTGCGTCGGTGGCAAAAATATTGGTCGCATCGGGTCGACTGCTGGTAGGCTGGTCTGTAGCAAGGGTGCTACTTCTTGAGACCAGGGACCTGCGCTGTTTCCGGTGCCTCGAAAAGGGGCACGTCAGGCTGCAGTGTGGGTCTGAGGTGGATCGTAGCACCCAATGCTACAGGTGTGGTAAAGACGGCCACCTAGCCCGCGACTGTGGGCATGAGCCGCACTGTACCTTTTGCAGTGCGGCGGGTAGGAAGGCCGACCATATTGCAGGCGGCAGGGCCTGCAAGACCGCGAAGCCCAAGAGACGGGCCGCTGGTAATAGCGACAAGCCGCCGTCGCAACCAGCTCGACCCGCCCCTGACGTCCAGATGACGGGGGAGTAGGCCCTTAAGGCCGTGAGTCCCGAAGGCGCCAGAACGGGGAATTCTGGCGTCGCTCGAGGTGACGGGGCATGCTGGGTGGTCCGGCATGCCCCGTGGTGCGGCAATTCCACCTGCCGCACCGAGACGCGCTGCGCCACGCGCGGCAATTGCGTTTAGGGGGGGGATTGCGTAATGCTTTAATGGCGATTCCCGGCCCCCCCCCACCACTGCGCAGAGTAGGACCACCCCGGGAGTTTTAGTCGGTTCGAGTCCGACACACCACTCTCTGTCTCCCCGTGGCAGAGAGTGACGGTGCGTGGGCATTTCTCCCGGGAAACAAAAAAAAAAAAAAAAAAAAAAAAAAAGGTACTTAAATAAAGTATACAAAGCTATCGTAAGATTTCAAAGAATTAAGTTATTCTAGACCCATACATTTTTGTCATTTAAATAATCATCAATTTCGTAGTAGCCCTTTTTTATTAAACAATTTTTAACATGAGACTTAAATCTATGCATGGGCAACTGGATAACATTTTCAGGTAACTTGTTAAATAATTTAACGCTTAAACCCACAAAGGAATTACTTATCTTATGTAGTCTTAGATATGGAACAGCAAGCTTGTGTTTATTTCTAGTGTTAAAGTTATGGAAGTCACTTTTAGAAATGGTCGTCTTATTCTTATTCTTAAGGATTTTGCTAATGAGGTCATTCCAGCAATGTTGTAGTTGTAGCAGCCTGTCGTGGCTTTGCAGGCGTACATACCACGAGCCCGAACATAAAACATACAACATACTTCAAACACTCGTATTTCCTTGGTGGAGTCAGCGGCGCCCCTAACTAATATAAATAAAATAAAACCCCACGGCGTGCCAAGCTTAATGATCGGTTTAGTTTCCGAAACGTTGTCGCTATCGGACTACGAGCACCTAAATAAAATATATTTGAGTTGTTACAAAAGTTCCTAAAACCAACTAGAATAAAAAAAGTGAAAATAAATAACTTGTATTTATTTAAAAACTTTATTGCACAAATAAGTACAACAGGTGGGCTTAATACTAAGGCATTCTCTACCAGTCAACCCTTGGGTTATGCAGATAGTTTGTATATGGGTGCGGTAATAGTGGAGAAAGTGCATAAATAACTAGTACTAAGATTTATTAACTAGTACTCTGATAAAAAAAAAAGAAATCATATTATACAACAATAAATTAAACATAAAAAACAACATTACGGTATCTATTAAATATACAATGATGCATACACATACTATTTAAATAAATCGAATCACTTTTTAAAGAATCCTGTTATGGCCATTTTAAGCCGGCCCTCGTTAATGCAAATGGAGGAATTAACGTTGTATGCAGTTACCGGATTGTGTACTCATTTTAATTATCTACATCTGTAAGAGTTTTATTTGTTTGAGGTTTCCTTTAATCTTGAGTTTTTCTCGTCGCTATAAATTGGTTTTGCTAATTGAAATGGCTTAATGTTGTGTATTAAACAGCATATTGTATTGTTTTATGTTATTTCACTTAAATGCGTCTAAGTCCCAGATCCTGATTTTTAGAAGTGGGTCAAAAACTGAATATACTGTTGTCATCGCGATGTGAGTTCCTCTCTTGCTTACTATCGGGCTGGGAGGAGCCAATATACTGCGCTTCTATAAAAAATATACGCTTCCAAGCCCCTTACCATCGTATATAACTTTGTGCTAACCTTCAGACAACCATTAATGGGCATGATTCTCCTGGGATTCCGCTATTCAACAAACGTATCCTTTCTAGTGTCCTTTGCTGCTCGTATAAAATTTTTCTATACTTTTTTCTACTATATATGTATAAAAGCATAAAAGGGCGGATTTTAGGGGTAGAATAACACTCTAGTCGAGCTGATGACATATTGTCATACTGTCATTAGATTGAACTAGGCAATACCTTTAACAAATTAGTTGTCATAACATAATTTATGAGGATTTATCTACCGAGTAACAATGAGGCGACCTCTAAATTCCATGGGCATTCTATCATGGGCCCCACTTGACACGACATGGATCTGGGGCTAGTTTAAGGTACAATAGAAATTAGCGATCAGTTACCAGAAAACGTAGCGTAGGAAATTGCTCATTACTGATTTCTCCACATTTTTGACCTTCCAATTGTGTAAGTTAAGGGGGTACATAATTATGACATTTAAGGAAATGCACTTGTCTGTTAACACTCGAGCAATTAAAGTAGGCCACTTTATTCGAAACCAGTGATGATAGCAACTCCAATAAACGAAAAAAAGGGTTGCAGATCATTTTTAAGGACAACATGGGTCTTTACCTGTGGTAAACGTTCAGGTAAATAGCTCACTGGGCCGAAACCAGGATCTCGGTCATCAGGTAATATGTCAAAAGTAAAGGCAGCGGCTCCACTGAACTGTGAATATCTTCCGCCAGATTACCGGCGATTGATCAGGGTGACCATTGTCGCACAAACAAACGAACATTTGACCTTTCTCTTTCTTGCATTTGCAAAATCTTTAGAACTTGTTGAATTCACGTATTGCTCTAATTTGTGTTACGAATGCCAACTATTTATGAACACCCGTTTGGGTGTTCAGTGAACACGTATATCATAAAATTTTTGTCCTGGTTGGAGGAGACCCGTTAAATATCCCGTTAAAATAATGATTTAATAGTTAAACCAAAGGTTAGGGGTTTGTTCCCCAACCAAGACAAACATCCGTGTGATAACCATTTGGGTATGTTCTGTGTCTGCTTATTTATATACGTATTTAAATCCAACTAATATTATAAACGTAAAACTTTGTAAAATAAATGTATGGGATGGCTGCAAGTAATGTTGCCGTCGATTCGATTGTATATAGATTATTAATTGATTATGCAAAAGGGGCCCAAATAATCTAACAATCGATTTGACAATCTTTATTAGATATAATCGATTATAATGCGTAGTCAAATACAATATAATCGATTATATCGATGTCAAGTATTCAAGCGATACTATCAATGTAATCGATTATTAGATTATAATTGTTTAAATTAGACAATACTATCGATCATATCGATGATATCGATACTACAGATGGTCATATGTGTTAGGGTCCTAACTACGGGACTTTAATGAAAGGTGGACTGTATTATAGGATTGTATTGTAGGTGCACTGGTACATAAAATATTCGTATGACCGCGGAGGACGCGCCCGGAGCTGGAGAAGAGAATAGGCCAAGTGGACGATGGGCGCCGCGAGCGCGGCGCACCCGCTGCTTCCAGCCGATGAAGGCCGACCGCTGCCGAAGGAGCCCGAAGTCTGTCGCGCACCAACATACTCCCCGGGTTGAAGAGTGGTCTTCAATGAAGTGGAAGAGGGCAGATGCAGTTGAATGCTCGACGAATGGTGCCCTTTTTTGTCTTGAGCTCAGCCACCCTTGTGACACCGTCCACGCCTGGGTAAGTGGTCACGACCCGTCCCAGAGACCACAGTAGGGGTGGGCTCCTCTCCTTGATCAGTACTAGGGATCCAGGTTTCACCTCTCCTGTGGAACTGTGCCATTTCGTCTTGGTCTGTAGCAGAGAAATATATTCATGGTGAAACCGTCGCCAGAAATGCTGCTGGATGAACTGAATCCGTCTCCATCGATCGAGGCGAGTGATGTTCACGTCGGCCACCTGTGGGTGTGGTACAGTTAACAATGGTCGTCCAATTAGGAAATGAGAAGGGGAGAGAGCCGAGAAATCATGAGGGTCTGAAGAAAGAGGGGTAAGAGGGCGTGAATTGAGGACGGCCTCAATTTGAGCTAAGCAAGTCGACATTTCCTCGTAGGTTAAATGAGTGAGTTGCAAAAGTCTTTTTAGGTGATGCTTACACGACTTAACAGCTGCTTCAGCCAGAGAATTAAAGTGTGGAGAGTAGGCAGGGGTGAAATTGAATTCAATGCCCTCTTGCGCTATCTCAGATGCAACATCAGAAGATCGAAGAAACCTTTGCATATCGTTTGATGCGCCGACAAAGTTCGTGCCGTTATCGGACGTAATACTTCGAGGTTTCCCTCGACGCGCCACGAAGCGATTTAAGGCGGCCATGTAAGCCTCGGTTGTGAGGTCCGTCACAAGCTCCAAATGCACAGCTTTAACTGCAGAACAAACAAAAATGCACAAATAAGTTTTTAAAAGTTTGCATCCGCGACCTCTTCGATCTGCGACCATCACTGGGCCAGCATAGTCGACATTACAATGTTCAAAGGGAAATTCAAGTTGGGTCCGTGTAAGAGGGAGTTGCCCCATGATTGGTTGTACATTTTGAGCTCTATGTCTGTAACAAACGACACATTTGTTTACAATATATTTTGACAAGTTTCTGCCTTTAAGAGGCCAATAAGACTGACGAATCCTAGCCAAAAGAAGTTGAGGGCCTGCATGTAACAGTTTTTTATGATGCAAATGAAATATAAGTTTTGTTATGTGATGAGAAGAACATAACACAATAGGATGTTTTATATTAAAGTCATAGGGGGAGTTATCGAGCCTCCCGCCCACGCGAATGAGATTATTATTATCGAGAAAGGGAGTTAAAGAAATCAGCCTGTTTTTACGTGGCAATGTCTTATTTGATTTTAATATTTTATATTCGTCAGGAAACATTTGAAGTTGAGCACAATGTAAAATAAGATCATGCGAATTTTGTAGTTCATTTAAAGAGAGATTGCCACACAATTTATTGTTTTTATGTTTGAGATTATGCACAAATCTACATAAATATGCTACTATTCTTTGTAATTTGGTGAAATTTGAATATTTTGTTAACAGCTGTGTAACTATAAGCGTGTTAATTGTATAAGATGATAAGCGTGATAATGAAGCACTAGAACAAACAGTATTGATATTGCTACTGCCGCTACTACTAGTGATGCATGCCACTACTTCCGGCAGGTCCTGCTTCACATCATTGGGCATTCTGGGCCATTCACTTTCATTTTTTAATAAAAATGAAGGTCCAGACCACCATAAGCGAGTATTGCCAATGACGTCGGCTCTTAAGCCTCGTGAAACAAGATCCGCTGGGTTCTCCTTTGACGGTACATAGCTCCAGGTATGACTAAAAGTACTCTCTTGGATTTCGTTCACTCTGTTGCGCACAAACGGTTTTAGTTGAGTAGATGGTGTAGACAACCAACCCAAAACAATAGTGGAATCACACCAGAATCTACATGTGCTCACGCGCAACGAAAGCGAGTCCAAAACCTTAGTACACAGTCTTGCACCTAACAAAGCACCACAAAGTTCGAGCCTAGGCATCGTGATAGGTTTTATAGGTGCTATGCGATTTCTAGAGGCCATAAGTTGTACGTATATTAAGCCAGAAGTAGGGTTGTAAGACCTAATGTATAGGGCTGTCCCAAATGCTTTCTCGGAAGCATCGCTGAAGACATGAATTTCATGAATAATAGAGTTTTCACATGAAATCCAGCGTGGAATATTTAATTTGTTAAGAGACGGAAGTGTTTTTTCAAAAATTTGCCAAATATTACTAATTTCAAGTGGTACCGTGTCATCCCAGTCGTATTTGTCTAGCCATAGGCGTTGCATGATAATTTTTGCTTCGACTATACATGGGCCCACAAGTCCCAGTGGGTCAAATATTTGGCTAATTACGGAAAGGACATGACGCTTTGTTACTTTTTTTGATGGTTCGATATTAATAGAGAACGTGAGAAAATCTGTATTACAAACCCAATGTAGGCCTAGCGTTTTAGATTGAGAGTTGCCTAGACCGTGCTCTGATAAATCCAGAGAGCTGGTGCACTCTTCAGAATTACGGTTCCTGATTTTGGACAAAATCTCAGGACAATTGGACTTCCATTTTCGAAGCTTAAATTGAGCCGAAGAGAGAATGGAAGATATCTGTCTAGAAACTTCAACGGCATCTGAAATAGTTTTTGCACTATGGAGAAAGTCGTCCACATAAAAATCATGCTGTATTGCATTTTTTACCCGACTATCCACTAAATTGTCCCCTAGGCTAGTAAGACACTTAGTTGCCAAATATGGGGCTGAAGCAGTGCCGTAAGTGACTGTATTTAGGGTATATGTCTTAAGAGGTTCGTTGGAATCGAACCGAAATAAAATTTTTTGTAATGGCCGTTGGACAGGGTCGAGCTCTATAGCTCTGTACATTTTTTCAATGTCGGCTGAAACAACATATTTGTGTTGTCTGAACCGAATTAAAATCGAAAAAAGATCGTCTTGAACAACGGGGCCTACCATTTGAATGTCGTTAAGTGACACTCCTGAAGAGGTAGGAGCTGAAGCGTCGAAGACAACGCGAAGTTTAGTGGTGGAGCTAGACTCCCTTATGACTCCGTGATGGGGAATATAGTAGGTACCATTAGAACTCTTAGGCGAAGTGACACCTTCTACATCCATGGTCATGTGACCTAAAGATACATAATCACGCATGAACTCACAGTATCTGTTTTTAAAGGCTGGATAGCGTTGAAAACGTCGTTCTAAGGCTAGGAAACGACATTTAGCGTTTTCATAAGAGCTTCCAAGTAGGGATGTATCTTTATTTAAGGGCATGGAAACGGTAAAACGTCCATCCTTGTTACGAATAGTTGTTTCTAAAAAATGTTTCTCACAAGATCTCTCTTCAAGAGACTGGGAGTACTTAGGGGAAACATTATCAAGCTGCCAAAATTGAGTAAGATCTGGAGACGGACATGAGTTTGTAAAATTACAAGATAACATGTTATTGTTATTAGCTTTATTATTTACAATGCTACCTGAGACCAGCCAACCAAATTTTGTTTCACATAATGTTGGTAGATTTTTACCAAGATTTACAGAACTGGATCCTAAGACGTTCCAGAAGACTTCCGCTCCTACCAGGATGTCTATGACCGACGGAATATTGAAATTCGGGTCTGCTAACCTAAGACCTGTAGGAATAGGGACGTGACTTATGTTTACGAATGAAGAGGGTAGTCGCTTAGTAATTTCAGGCAAAACATAACACACTATATCGGTTTTGTAATCACAGCATAAAGATTCTATTATGAGATTGCAAGACTGTGTACTAGAAGAGATATGGTTATTGATACCTGTTACCTTGGTGCTCGTACCGCGTCGAGGTAAACCCAGAACGTCACATAAGCCTTGCGTAATGAAGTTGGCTGTACTACCGTTGTCGAGCAGTAGGCGTGCAGTGTACTTCTCGCCTGATGCGTTCAGCACACTCACCAATGCTGTGGACAGTAAGACATGGGCAGAAGTAGCAAGCTGCATAGTTGTGGCTGAAAGCGCAACGCCATCAGCTGCAGAAGGCAAGGGATTTACAAAAGGTTTTGAAATAGATGATTCTAAGTGCAAAAGAGTGTTATGCTTTATTTTGCAATATTTACAATGTGTAAGTTTGCATTGCGTAGCTGTATGACCTAAGCGCAAGCAATTTAGACACACATTAAAATCCTTTGCCTTTTGTATGCGATTTTCAATTGGCAAAGCCCTGAAACGGTTACAAGAAAATAATGAATGAGTTTGTGAGCAAAGCGGACATATAAGATTTTGTTTATTTTTATAATTATTTTGTTGTATGATTTTATTATTAGTATTTTGCCTTTGATTGTCATTTGTGTTTCTATTTTTTAAATTATTTGATTCGTTATTATTATTTGTATTGACTTGTAAATTTGAATTATAATGATTGTTATTTAAAGCTACTAATATATTTTTATTTGACAAATTGTGGTTTGACTCAATCGACTCTAATAAGTCCGCTTTCCTGCTTATAAAAGTACAAAATTGGGGCAAAGTTGGATCTTCTTTCAAGTCGTTGCGATACTCTTCCCAGTCACGGCTAGTTGTTATGTCCAATTTTTTAGCTAAGATGTAAATGAGAAGAGTATGCCAATGATTAGTAGGTTGATTTAAAGTTGTAAGGGCCCTTATGTTTTTATTGGTAACATCTACAAGATTACGAAGAGAAATACTGGATTCTCTCAATACAGGCTCAACATTGAATAAGGCTTGCAAATGGTTATCAATTAAAAGGCGATTGTTATTAAAACGTTCGCATAACAAGTCCCACGCAGTTATGTAGTTATCCCCGGAAAAATCTATATTTTTAATAATTAAGGCTGCACTTCCCTTTAGCGACGCTCGCAAGTAATGAAATTTGTTTATATTATCTATTGAATAATTGTCATGAATTAGTGAAATGTAAGTGTCTCTAAACTCGAGCCAGTATTGATAGTTCCCATCGAAGGTAGGTAGATTTATTTTTGGCAAACGAACAAAATTATTAGAGCAATGTGCATTTGAGTCGTTAACATTGGAGTGTGATACGGAACCTCTCGAAGAAGCACCAAGGACACTGCGTGCGAGGGCGACCTGGCTGAAGTACTGACGCTCAAAGTCCTCGCGCTCCGCTAGCAGCGTCTCAGGCTCCTCTACTAGCAGCTCGATGTTACTCTGTAACGCATCAAATTCGGTGTACACAGTTTGGAATTTATCAAGGCGTTCCTGTAGGTCCAATTGTTGCAAATGGGATAGCCGGGAGCCACTGATTATATTTAAATAATTTGTAAAAATAGTTAGCTTTGATTTTAATGAACCACGCCTTTTAATTAACGTTTTAAGGTCAGACATAGCGAGATTTAAGCACGTGCAACTGCGAAAAAAAATAAGTTGGAATGATGGAGCAACGGTAAAATGATAATAATATGGGTCAAATGCGATGCGCACAGCTGATTCGTGCTATCCCGATCGAACGGGTTGCAAAGCAGTCGTATGCGAATGAATCGGCGATAGGTACCGTTATGGCCGGTGCCTACTCACTGAGCGCAGACCATGCGGTCTCGAGATAAGAAAAAGGATGAAAGTAGAATATTAATCGGGTGAATGTGGCTGTAATATTGCGGGGAAACAAGAAGTGGCGTTTAAATATTGATTAAAGCAAAAGGAATGAGACAAGGGAGCAATAAATCGGCAAAAAGAGGAAATCTAAGATGAGTAGCATCTAATTGGAACGAACTCACGTGTTTCCTGTATTGTATACCCCCAGTATTTAGGTGACATCAGCTTCTTCTCCTTCCACTATGATGACGGACGATCCACGTTGCCAGGGTCAATGTTCACCGAGCGGCTTTAGTGATTCGAAACGCGGTAAGACTCGGGGAACCGGTAAAACGAAATATTTTTTATTTAAGAACGGCGAGAGGACCAATGTTAGGGTCCTAACTACGGGACTTTAATGAAAGGTGGACTGTATTATAGGATTGTATTGTAGGTGCACTGGTACATAAAATATTCGTATGACCGCGGAGGACGCGCCCGGAGCTGGAGAAGAGAATAGGCCAAGTGGACGATGGGCGCCGCGAGCGCGGCGCACCCGCTGCTTCCAGCCGATGAAGGCCGACCGCTGCCGAAGGAGCCCGAAGTCTGTCGCGCACCAACATATGGATTGTTCTATTATTTGGGGGAGGGGGGTTAATCGATTAATCGATAATCGATAATTATCCGGCAACACTAACCGCAAGTATGCTACTCTTTTCCGCAAAAACTACTTGATGGAATTGGTTGAAATTTGGTAGAACGATAGATGAGATGATATATATATATAGCATTTAAAATTATATAAATGCTTATATTATTTTAGGATAATTTTTCACCCTGACATAAACTGGACAAAGATGCGGGCGAAAGCTAGTATTGTTTTTGATACCACTTATTGGTTCTGATTTCCACAAGTTCTTAAGGTATCTAATAGTAAATTTATGGGATGTTGTCTGATAATTATTTACAGACAGAAGCACTATCCCATAAATTAAAAGGCAAGTAGAATTTGTAAATAAATTACGCCCCTTAATTCTTGTCAGTGATCCATCTGAGTTTTTAAAATATAACTTTTACAGTGATCTTTAAGATGCTTGAATATTAAAAAGATATTTTGGTTTTCTCATTTATCAGTGGGGTTGTTTTGATAACTACGCTCTCAAATAATGAATATTTGATTTCCTATCTTTTTTCCTCGACGATTTTTATATGACAGCGCTGTGATTTATGTTTATAATCTTTAAATGATACTTAAAGTCTAATATTATTCAGTGAGTGATTTAAATATTCAAGCATGCACTTAAGCCATTTTGTTTATTTGGCAATGAAAACGAAACCAAAAATATCAGTAGAGTTTACTTGCCTATTATTATCGGGTGACCGTTACAACCGATCGTTTTTCTCGATCGTTTTAATTAAGACCAGTATACGGTTTATTGAAAACTGTATCTATACGAAACTATACCAAATAAATTAGTTTTTTTTTAATTTGTTGTGCTTATAAATATCCGTTGAAATGTAACTGACAGGTTTTACCGATGCAATTTTGGTAGATTTGTTTTATTTTCTTTATTTTGTTCGGTAAATGCATTTGACTTTTAAGTCTCTGTGTGCATTGAAAAAAGGTAGACATCATCATTTATTAATTAGGAAAAAAAAACCAATGACACGAGTGAAATAATAATGGTTCTGATTAGGTACAGCTTCGAAGGACACGGCGAAGAATTTTCAGATTTGCCATTACTTTTAATACAGAACCTAATGTATACGCTACCTTTTTACCAATTAACGATATTTTTATTTACTATTTGTTATAATTTTGCCTACCATTTAATACTCCGTCTATGTAAATACTCCTGGAAATAGTTTAGTCGGTCGGCAGTTCAGGAACACGATCGTATTATCTAGCAACAGTACTGACATAGGATTCTCTATGCTACCTATATTTACATAAATGTGAAAAAAAAACTGCTATTCGTTCTATATGTCGGAAGTAGCAACACTAGCGCAACTAAGTGGCCATTGAAAACAACGGTACGCCAGCGCTACCTACAGGGCGTTGACAGAGTCTACGGCGTAGCTGCGAGCGGACCATCCCATCATCGTTCACTTTGGTTACAATCGCCGAGCAGTGAACACGTCGTCAGAAACTGTCACAGACCGTTGAACAACCTACATACCTGTTCATAGATTGTGATTTGTGTATCGTGCAGTAAAATCGTTATAGACTACCAGTGTTCTTATTTACCGGCATAATCCGTTAATACGCCCACAAGGCTAGGAAAATGAACGACGCTCACCTGAAAAATGACCATAACGACTACATATAAGTTCTAGTATGCCACTATCGCTTGATGTAAACCGCACATATTAATACTCGGCATCCATATATCAGACACGGCAGGGATATGAATGCCTATTGAAGGGCTCCCTTGATGACATGAAACAGCTGCCTTTGATCCCCTCAATCAATAGGCTTCCAACAAAATAGTTTATTCAATAGGCACTAATAATGTTTACACGTTAACAAGTAAGTATATCGTATTCCAATATTGCTGAATACAAGGTTCTATTTGCTTTCAAGAAGACTGGAGCTGTCTCGGAGTAACACCTTCATTTTGATGGAGGAATAATTTAAGTAATTTGATTTATTGGATTTTCTGTACCTGCGTATATTTACGACTTGCTCCCAGGGTTCTCAAATTATTTTTTGCTCATACTGCAAGAGAGTCCAATTTTGGTCGTAAATAGTTAATGCTTTGAGAACAATACCGCTATCCATATTTAGTTTGTTGTAGATATCTTTAGATATTGTTTCGTTACAACTGCAAGGAGGGAGTCCTACTCCACTCTTTTATTTCTTTTAACAGAAATGTGTCTGGAAGGGATTGTATACTAGACACAAGACAGCTTAAATTGTACTGTTATTTGTTTGTAAAACCAACTCCCGAAAATATTAGGTGCAATCGAGTATATCTTTTTATCAAGGGAAATAAATGTAGGGCCCTGAATGGGGCTAAACTTCTTCTGGAGTCGCTAAACTCCAAGTTCCAGGGTTATTGATATCCGGTTCACCAAGCTTGCCCCAGATTATACCAAGACTTCCACAACTCTCGGCATAGACTTCTTACCTAGACATGATCGTCTGTCCTTCTTGTGGTTTTTTTTAAACGGGGTTACAATTCTAGAACTTTATATCCCGTTAAGTTTTGTGCTTTGCATACAAAATCACCCAAAAACAAACGAAGCAATGCTTAAAAATATGACTGTAACTTTTCCTAGTCTTTATAAGTAGATAGTAAGACTTCATACAAAAACATCTAGAATCTTCTAAGATATATGGACTAAGATTTCAGAGACATCTAAAATATTCTGTTTCTCCTTGCATACTACATTGATACTAGTAGAAGCATGTTTGTACTTTATTTATGTGTTGTGAGAGGGAAGTAAACGAGACTAGCCTCTAAACAGTCTCCGCTACCCATCTACTGTTTATCTAAAGCACCTATATCAGTTTCCTCTTTGCTCGTAATCCACTTGACCGAAGGGACTGCCAAACCCTGCCCGGCCCTTAAGTTAAATAAACATCTGACCCATCAATAGTTATCAGCAGGTTGAAGGTCGCCTTGCTAGCCACAATCTGACCTACATTTTGTACTGTTGAGGAATCCAGATAAAGGAGCTCATTTATGCCCGGTTCCAATGTATGAAAAATGATCCATTCTAATTACGGATAGTAATAAATTATACGAGGCGTAAGCTTAAAACGACCGACGGACAACTGATGACAGTTGGTATGGAAAGTAGATTATGGAACGGTATTAACGACTCATACAGGCCTAGCATGCGTAATACATCAAATATCTCGCACGAGACGACAAAAGTTTCTATACCGTTGATTGGGTGCTAGTACATTTTACTTATATTTTCAGCCAATCAGCAGTTGACGCATTGATTTTGACATTTCATAAGAGCGCGATTAAATTTACTCTCGCGGCGCATGCTAGTCCTGATACTCGGTTGGAGAAAAATGAATTGTCATTTTCGACATATTACGAATCGTTTAATATTGGGCATCGAGTGTGTGTGACTTGCTAGTTCAGAAAATCTAATCTAAGTATACCTTCATATTTTATATATTATATTCTAATTAATTTATATAGTATGTGTATTATTATCGTATATTTAAAAGATACCGTAATGTTATTTTTAATGCTTAATTTATTGTTGTTTAAAATGATTTCCTTTTTTTTTCTCCCATGTTACCGCACCCATATACAAACTATCTGCATGACCCAAAGGTTGACTGGTAGAGAATGCCCCTAGCATTAAGTCTACCTGTTGTACCTATTTGTGCAATAAAGTTTTTAAATAAATAAATAAAATCCGTTCAGTCTGTAGCTCCCTGCTGAACTGACTTTTATTAAAAAGAAACAACAAAATTTTGGGTTTCATATTGAAAGGTTAAATTTTTTTACCTTAATTATTTTCCAAAACTTCCCCGTTTGCACATTTTAAATCTAACCAGAATTAAAAGCCAAAACCCTACAAGGAACATGATATATCTGTCCGTCGGTCTGTCAAGACCCATATCCTTGGAAGCACGTGGAGGTATCGTATTAAAATTGATACCTAATACGTGAATTTGCGGTCTCTTATAGAATCTATTTTAGAAACATCTGTTGTGTGAATATGAAAGTTCTAGGAAAACGGAACAAAGCAGATTACGGAAATAATGGAGTATCCTATTGTGTAATACCTTTGAGATTAGGAAAATAATAATCAATAATGAATCATGTGGGCATATCAAATTTGTTAAAGATAATTGCTTGAGCCCTTCGACCATAGATAAATGTAGTCGTTGAGGGAGCCTGTGTAGAATCCGCAAGGAATCCTGACCCCCACAACTGCGCAGCGTTGGCCACCGAGGGGGCTTTAGTCGGTGTGAGCCCGACACACCACTCTCTGTTCCCCGCTGAGAGTGACAGTACGGTAGGCATTTTTCCCATTGAAAAAAACAAATAGATAAATGGACTGGACGACTTCAGTGGCGCAGTGGCTAAAGTAGGCGGCCTAAGTTCGAAAGGTCCCGGGTTCGATTCCCGGTCAGGTCAATTTGGAAAACGTACTGTTCTAAATTAACTTGGGTCTGGATGTGCTGGGATGACGCCTCCAGTTAGTATCCGTCGTCTGGTGCTCATAGTACAAAGGGAAACCTTAGTTTGAGACCAGGTGATTGGTGTGGTTGTCTGGCGCATTTATTATTATTATTATTGCAGCCGCATCTCGTAAAACAAGCACCAAGAAGATTAAGGTGGGCACACAACGTAAAATATTTGAAATGCTTACGTGAGACACATCAAATATTTTAAGGAAACAGAAAAATGTCATCTCCCCCTGCGGTACAGGAATCGAACCCACGACCTTCACGTATCATGCGTTTTATAATTTTAAAATAATTAGGGTTATATTTAGTAAAATATTTAAAGTTCACTAGTGCTATAAAAATCTATGTGTACTATGTTTTACAAATAATTGCCTGAATCCTTTCGACCATGGATGCAAATGTAGTCATCGTGAAATTAAAGCTGTATTTTATTCGATTACCACACTGTAGTGTAGATCTACCCAGCGATCTAACCTCCTCCGCGTAAAATATCACAGAATATGCAGGAACAGCCAGGGCCGCATCTGGCAATCTTGTAAAACAAACACCAAGAAGATTAAGGTGGGCACACGACGTAACATATTTAATATGAAAACGTGAAACATATCAAATATTTTACAAATACATTTAAAAAGAAAAGCTGTATTCTATTCGATTACCACACTGTAGTGTAGCTCTACCCAATGACAGAATATGCAGACAGAGCCGCATCTGGCAATCTTGTTAAACAAGCACCAAGAAGATTAAGGTGGGCACACAACGTTTGTCACAACACGTTTGCGGCGTCGGCGCGGCCGCGTATTGTTGAAATATTTACGCGAAACAGACTCTGATCGGTTTGCTTAGGACGGGTAGTTTCTGCGTCGGCCTGTTCATGGATGGCCATTTGCAAACACTATTTCCGAAGGAACACGTCGTCTCTTTCGGTTGAATCGGTTTGTCAAAACTGTTATTGTTATCAAGGGGGCATGTTGGTACGGAAGTTGTGATACTAAACGTTTGTTGACTGAATGTTTCATTATTTTTAACGACTTTCATGAATACTGATTTCTATTTCTACCTGAAGCAAAGACACTTGTGAGTACTTTTTTGCATTAATGTGAGTAATCAGTATGTAAAGCCCGGCATCGCAGAGGCTAGAGTAGAACTGTGGCCGTAATAGTGAAACTATATTACCATGGCGCCATCAAAAGGCATGGGGAGGTTCGGGAGGATTTTGTTGGGTAGTTTCCGCTATTTTCAGAGCGCCTCTGCTCCCACACGCCGCTGTCTTTTTTCCCCAGGCAGAGGTACGGTTCGCCAATACATTTCCCTTCCTTAAAAAAAGAGGCTAGGTACAGTAAAAATGTTAAGCACATAAGGTTTCGGGTTCGATTCTCGGTCAGTTCGATTTTAGTATGTTCTATTTTTAGTGTCTGGGTGTACTGAGTTTACGCCAGTATTTCTTACCCGTCATCTGCTAATCATAGTGCAAAGGCTAACCATCGTTTGATTATAATGGTTTAAAATGATTGTCTGACGCATTTATTTAGTTATAGTTATAAACTTGTGCTTTTGGCTATGAACACGTGTTAAAGGAATGTTTTATGTTCGTCATTTAGAGACATAAAAATCCATTTTTTTTTCATTACCATAAGTACGGCTGAAGGTCAGTAATAACTGTTCGAAGCAAACAAAATTGTTTTTCAGAATACTCTCTACTACTCGCTTTTAATATCTTAACTATGTCGATTTTTACATTTTATTTGAAACTTTGGTAAGTAATAAAAATAAACTACCAATTTTATTAAAAGTAACTCATATTAACAATTTAAGTTGATCTGATTTATAACACAATGTCTGACCAAAAATCGCATTCCAATGAAAATCTGAGCTAGTGTTTTTTACTCTGTCTGGTATATTGACGAACTTTATCCATTAAGTAAGGAAACCAATCAAATGGTATTATTATGCCGCTAAGTGTCTACGAAAACAAAGGAAGCTGTGATCATTTGCAGAGTATTGATTGGGAAACACAATTCTACTATACATTTGTCTATTGTACTATCTTCATGAACTCGATTCGATTCTAGTGAACATGTTTTACATTAAGACAATTTGTGGTCTTTATTTATAACGCTTCGTAATAAAATTTTCAATGAAGCAAGTAGATTGTATTAGAAGTACAACGAAATCTTAAAAAAGATATCTGAAATATGACTTTTACGAATCTCTTGAAAGATAGAAAATAAAGTAAAAGTGTTGTTTTCAGTCTCTCACTACAAAATATTGAAGTTAATAAAAAAATAATGTATTTAATGAAGTAATGCTATTATATTTTAAAACCCTCATAAATTTTGCTTCTTCTTTTGTTTTGGTGATTAATAGCATTTATTGGTTAGTTGTTATATTTGAAAACCATACTTAATATAAGTACCTTTTAAAAGTGGAGATAGTAAATATAATGTTGTACCTTTACGTTTTTTTTATAACAATTTAACTGACATGCAATTCACATGCAAACATCACAGCCTATGAAGTAATTTAAGGTCAATCAGTAAAAATATATTTTTCCTTTCAGTTAATACATCTTCTTATCTTTATTATCCTCAATAAAAAAAACAAATTACTCCGAAAAATAAATGAATTCTGGGAACTTCCAACGTTTTCGTTGCTTGCAGTAAATTTATTTATCATATACTGCGTTATATTTTATCAATATTTTAAATGAAAACGAATGAAAACTTCCTAGAAACTTTCATTTAGACGGCAACGTATCAGTTTCATTAAAAACGAATTCAATTTAACTTTAAGATAAGCGCCCACAATTATTTCAGCGATGTTAATCAATAAAATGTCTGGTGCTACAAAATGTGGCAAGTTTTAAATTATGAATATTTAAAACAGTGCGAAACAAATAGTTTTTTTTTTATCGTATCGCAGTATATTGGCTCCTCCCAGCCTGATGGTAAGCAAGAGAGGAACCCACATCGCGCTGACAACGGGTAGTGCTAAAAAATGTGTTTGAATGTATAGATGTTTGTTACTCCTTCTGCCTCTGTAACCTAGTGGTAATGCGCTTCAGATCGTGATTCAGAGGTCGTGGGTTTGATTCGGCTGTGTGCTGTTTCCAGTTTGGTTAAGACAATAACTTTAAATTTCCGATAAGAAAAGATGCATTCTATCCAAAGTGCATGTGAATCTTCAGGTCTTTCGATCTGGTCATGTCGGTCTGCCCTCTCATCGCATTATGAAAGTGAAGGTAACGAGAGCGCACTTCAGTGTTGCGCAAACGTTCGGCATTATAAACCAATTATAATAGGATCAATTACGAAAAAATGTAAGGCAAACGTTTTTAAATTGAATATGATACATAGCTTTAAATTTAGCGCGACGTCACTTCTTCGTTCGGATTAGTGACGTAAACAAACCCCTCAACTTAATTTTGATGCACTGTATCATAATCAATTTTTATTTATTTGTTGAAGCAAAAGATACATTTTCATGGTCCTTTTAAAATCTAGCTAGATAAACTAACAAGAATCATTATTTTTGTACCAGGTCATCATCCCTTTTGGTTGATCCCAATGAATGGACCTGGACCAAAAATTGATCGGGACATTAATATTACTCTATCAGGAAAAAACTATTCAATGAATTTAGCTGAAACTTGGTAGCTATGTATTTTGAATATTTCTTATTCTGAACTAATGCAAAAAAAGTCGTCATTAATAACAAGTCGATTACAATCATCAAGGATTTGAAAATTTGTAAATAGAAACCGAGCCCTCTATTTGAAAACAAAATTGAAATACCTACTAATAACTTTACTGAAGTTAAAAAAGTAGGCATACTTATTACTACATACTATCTGTAATTTATTAATAGTTATCATCGAACAGATAAAGTAGTTACGAGATTGATAGCACGTCTCGGACGAAAAGATTCGTCTGTCCCGGCGTAATCCAGATTAATCGGAGCGGATCCCGTGATCCCGGCGAATGCCCGAACTTGCCGGTCGCGTACTGAATGCTGCCAATAAAACACAATCAAATGTTTTGTTCAGTCTGGAAATTTCACCGAACTCGCCAAGTAAACCAATCACTGACACTGTACTCCGACAGAATAAGGATAGAGGTATAAGAATGGGAATTGCCTTCATTCATTTTTAACTTTAAAAAGTTTTATAATCTTTATTAATGTTGAATAACATGTATATACATCTTCTTATATATAAAAATGAATCGCTGTTCGTTAGTCTCGCTAAAACTCGAGAACAGCTAGACCAATTTGGCTAATCTTGGTTCTGAAATAATTGTGGAGGTCCAGGGAAGGTTTAAAAGGTTAGAAACTAAAAAAATAGGCGTTACGAAGTTCGCCGGGACAGCTAGTTTAAAATAGATACATTGATCTGATTCTGTGGCAATCATATTTTTATTATTAAATCTATTACTGCTATTGTTGTGAATCTTTTGGAATAAGTGACGTCCTCCGTAGCCGAGAGGCGAGCGTGCCGGACTTTGGCGTCGCGCCATCTCTGAGGTTCCGGGTTCGATCCCCGGTCGGGTCACTATGGGAAACGAACTTTTCTGTATTGTCTCGGGTCTGGGTGTTGTGGTACCGTCATTGTTTCTGATTTCTGTAACACAAGTGCTTTAGCTACTTACCACAGAATCAGAGCAATGTATGTGATGTTGTCTAATATTGATATAGATATTGAAGTGGACGGGTCAAAACGCGCTAACATTTTAAGTCGTTAATAAAAAGATAATTGTCAATTACATTTTGGCCATGTTTCGGTTGGGCATCACCATAATGATTTCGATCGATTCAACCACGGTTAACAGTTAGTAAAATTGCAATTCTTATACAATCTTAAAAGTTCTTCTTATTATTGCATAGCTTTTCTTTTTACCTAGACTGTAAGAATATTTATATTGTGAATAAAGTCTCGCTCGAGTTTCACCGAATCAACGACGTGTGTGAGGTGTGTATTGTTTGCTAAATTGGTTCGCAGTTGTGAGAAAGACGTGTCGTTTGAATGGGATTCCAGTTGAATAGCGTTTGTACATTTCTTTATTGGTTATGTTAGAGTTAGGTAGTACACTTTTTTTCGTTCTCAATTACGTAGCAAACCGGAAAATTTCGGCAGTGTCCCAATAGTGGAACCGGCCTATTCATATTTTCAAGAAATTAGATAATACAAACCTAACATAATATTATTAAGGTATAGGTACTTACAGTTTATGTATCAACACTTACTTGATAAAATAATGTAGGCTTTTATATGAACACATAACTTGATTCCAAATAAACTCTACATGCTTAAACCAAGCTCATGAACTTACTTTTAATAATTTTATTGAAAAGCTTTGACGAAGCTTCATTTAATGGATAAATGATATTCAGTAAAATTAAACATGTTATTGTATTAGTAATCTACTCATAATAAGCTTCCGCCTGAAAACCAAAAACGGGTTCAATGTACGCGCAGTTCAAGCCAAGGCGGGGGCCTGATTGGAACATGTACTTATATTTCATTCTTCCAGTAATTCCTTAACTAATAATTTCTATCTATTTCTTCGTTTGATGTAAAAAAAACAATGAAAAATACGATGTAGTCTATCAAACACCTCTGCTTGAGTTCGGGTAACAACAAAGACGTTCCACCATTCGTAAATTTTACGCCAGTTTGAAGGTAATGCAATGTGCACTTAAATCTTCATGTTTTTCGCCCCAAAACGACTGACCCAGTCATTACTTACTTACTTTTTACGCCGTGGCTTACTGGATTTATGGCGTTATTAAAATCTAAGAAGTTTTAAACACATCGTTAGCACGAGCGCTTTTATTCCGGCGTCACGAGGAAGGGTCAAAATTACCTTCTTTTTAAAAAATAAACATGGGATTTTACAATTATTCTTCAACTCTGTAGCTACAACTACAGCTGTAGGTGTTAACAACTTCTTCATATTACTTTAAATCGATTTTTATTAACACTCTAGACATAAAGAGTTACTGTGCAACAAGTTCAATTTCTCAAAATAAACATTATTAATATCTCTGTAGTCAATGTTTTTATTTTGCACTCCTTTGCATGTAATTATTTCTTCAAAATTTGGGTTTCCGTTATAATTTTATGAATTACACGTGTAAATTGTTGCTAATAACTATTCCATTTTCAATAGTAAGTTTTAGCCAAGGTGAAGTTCTAGGAAACGTTTTAAGGACTTGAAAAAAAAAACTAATCATAGACATATTCTTACCAAAAGATATCATTTTTAATTTCGTTTTAGGATACTCTGATTATTTATTTAATTACGGTATATAAAACACAACATGCAAGAAACCTTTATGCGAAATAATATTTTGTATATAAAAAAGATAATTATGATCGAAACAATTAGGTGAAAACTAACACTTTTGTGACTACACATGTGTTTGAAAATACACTTGTATTTTTTTTAAACCACCATTTCAACAATACTTTTATATTAAATATAACTTAAATAACAGGATTCTGATAAGAGGGTCTTTACGGCCCAACTTCCACGTTTACAGTACAAAATATGGACTATCATAATGCCAGATTAAACTTGCTTTATTGTTTGTGAGTAATGCTGGTACTTTCCCGGCTTCCCCACGCCGATGCACCGAGTTTGAGATATAACGTTTGCGTTTATACGAGTTTTAAAATGATAATCATGATAAAAATGAATGTTTTACATGTTAATAGAGACCACAATGTTTGTTTGAAGAACGGACGCTTTCATTCGAGTGCGGTTTGAATTTAGGATTTAATATGTGCTAAGCGGCTTTGGTGTTTATTTAAGTTTTTTTAAAGTACTGTACGGCGCACTAGCGAACTTTAAATAAGTTAAAGAAATATAACGATAATTATGTAGTTCTAAACTCATACGGGAGATGGCATTTACCGGAGGCTTAGAGGTTTACAGAGAAGAATTCATCACTCACTATAACTTGCGGTTACCGCAGTTAGAAGAGTAGCACGTGCGACACGTGAAAGAAAACGTGAACGTGAAAGACGAATCACTTACCTCAAGGGAGAAGATTTATTTATTTTTCTTTAAAATATTTAATTTAGTATGTATTCACTTTAGTTATATGCACTTGGTAAAATTTCATAGATTAATTATACTGTACTTGTCGCCCTTAAGCTAGGATCTCATTACCGCTTAACATCAGGTGGTTTGAGGTCAATCTTGATTATATGCAGAACTGTAATCTTTTTAAAATATATATTAAAAAGATTACAGTTCTGCCCTTCCTGCTTTGACTAGCATTTTCCTATAAAATATCTATATAATGCAACGTTCCAGACTTGATTTGATTTTGATTCGTGTATATAAAACTTTAAGGATTGGTTCTTGAGTTTGTAACTGTATATTTCATATATTTTATGTTCGACCTTCAGAGTTCAAACAATAAATCAAATGTTTCTTATTTCATTTTCATATCCTTATCATTATGTTTGTAATACTATCTGTATGTTTGTTTTTATAATTAAGAATCGTCATTGAATACAACGCAACGTGACTCTACTGCCGGTTCGTGACTTTATCTACCGAGAATAGTTACTTAAGCTAGAAAAACCTCAGACAGAGATGTCTTCTAGTAGCGTGATTCGAAACCACAACCTTAGGGCTTATGAATCCCTGAGCGGGGGATTCCTACACATGCCGCTGTCCTTTTTCCCTATGCAGGGGTACGGTGCGCCAATGCTTTTCCGTTCTTTAAAAAAAAGGGTTTATGAATCTTATTACCACTACATAATGGTGCCAGTTAACCAAGTATTGACATGGTACCTGTTTTTTTATATAAATCGTAATCAAGAGATTAATTTGGAAAAACCAAACACAATCACAACTGGTATCAAAAACGAATGGAAATTGTAAACCGTTTTATCATTCAACCACCCAAATCGTATGCGAAACAAAAAGAAAGGCATAAACGAATTATTTCTCACGCGCTGAAACGAGAACTTTTTACTGTCTCGCCCAACCCCTATCGCTGAGTTGAACGAATTTAATTGATAGTGCCTTGTAGAGCGTCGCTATCTGGCTGCTATCTTCGTTAATAATTCTATTGCAAAGATAAAATTTATGCTCGGAGCGTGGTTCAACGCGTTCTGTGTCTGTAGCGTGATTGCATAATACTCTCACCCATTTAATATTCAAGCTCGATTCCGCTGAGTTAAACACGAATTTCATTGTATCAAGTCTTTATGTCTTCCTTCCTTCTTATTTTTATGTTCATGTTCAATTGCAAAACCTTCGTGATGCTATTTAATCACTGTCTTTTTATTTTTATCAGAATTTAAATGTTACTGAATTACGATTGGTTGCCGATGCATATAGATAACGATGTACGAAGCATAACCTTTTTATAATTTCGGAATCACTGCCATTACCTTTCCAAAAGCACCTCACCTATTTATTTATATCCTAATATGAAATGAAGCGGATAGATTTGTTTGTTCGTATGTATCAAATAGGCTCCGGACATAATGAACCGGTATGAAATGTTATTTAACTTTTGGTAAGCTATCCCGTGGTGACTAAGACTAAATTTTATTATTAAAAATCATTTTAGCATAAAACAACCGACTTAACCTCAATGCCTCTAGGATGCTATTATCAGATCATGGTACCAACACCAGTTATCGCCATTCCAATAAAAAAAACACATTAAAATCGGTTCTTAAATGTCGACGTAAAAATAAAGTTATTCACTGAAATACAAATAATTTAACTCAAACTCAAAGTTTAAAAATCCCTTACCTAGCCATCTAGGTAGGTAAGGGATTTTTAAACTTTGAGTTTGCATGGGCAAAGACGAGCCAACCGCTTGTATTTTCTATATTTTCAAATATCTTCTTTAAATTTAGGTACGTGTTAACTCATAACTTAGTAGTTATGGTAGTAGTCCTCTACTCATAACTTTTCTTCATAGATCTAAACAAATAACAATGAATATTCCAAATCATGTGCCTCTTTCGAACTATGATTATGACGATTGTCTAGACTTATCATTCAATTTCGTTTTATTTGAATTCGCCTACGTAACAAACCTTAGAAATGCTATGTTGATGAAATACAGACCTTAGCTTTATTATCATACAATCCATACTAGTTTCAGTTTTTTCATGGAATCACTAAAGTTTATATAACTTACCAATAGAAAATCCTAGATAGATCGCAGCAATGTTTTTGGTTCACTGATCCATATTTGAAAACGAATTTATGACTCGTTCACATCAGTAAACAATATCAAAAATGAAATTCATCGTTCAAATCCTTCGTAAACATGCCTCTCAAAGTTATTTATTATGTATATTTGTATGTTTAAATTTAAATATTTAAAATAGCAATCACCCACAAGATTATATTAATAACAAGATTATTAAACATTTAAAATAATTTAGCGGGTCAAAACGCGACACCATTTTTATTTAGTAGTTAATACGAACTACTGCCCGACGTTTCGGTTAGGTTGCACGAACCGTGGTCACGAGCTGACTCAAATAAAAATGGAGTCGCGTTTTGACCCGTTAAATTATTTTAAATGTTTAAAATGGAACGCGAAAGTCTTAAAATTTATGCATGATTATTAACACCAAACTTTATCTGTACAACGTTTCGAAATACGGTGAAGAAATTTGATTATTTGCTTAAATGTAAATTAATTTCTTACTGGCAGACAAATTAACATACTACAATTAATACCTCATTCCAACGTAACTAACTTAAGCACTTGTGTTATGAAAATCTTTTTTTATTTGTCGGGGGGAAATGCATACCGCGCCGTCACACTCTACAGGGCACAGAGAGCGGTGTGTCGGGCTCGTACCGACCAAAAACCCCTCGGCGACCAACGCTGCGCAGTTTGGGAGAGTCGGGATCCCTTGCGGATTCTACAGAAGCTCCTCCACCGCGCCTACCGCCAAGCGACCCACTAAGAAAACTTAAGCTAACAGTGGTCTCACAATATAGACTTAAATACATCAATAGACACTCAGATGCAAAACCACACAAATTGTAAATCCCATAATGTTTTTCTTAGTTGGGTTTCTAATGTAAGGTAAAGAAAATCATGGGTAATCCATTGCTCGAACGATCCGGTCGGGGGAAATCGGATATTTTCTTCAGATATCGAAAAAGTCGCAAAATATAAGTTCTTGTTGTTGATATATAATATAATCCTGGGAATATGTTGGTTTTATAAAAATTTTACTGTACAACTAACTATATTGTGGAGAAGTGTACATTTTCACTTGTACACTTTTCTACAAGAAGTGTAGGTACAATTTCTGAACGCAGAGACCTGGGGGCTTCGGTTCGTCGGAAATTATTCTAATTCGGAAAGTCTACATTCTATCTCTGTCAAATCGATAACATTATGATAAAGACAAAACATACACTATCCGAATCGAAATCTTTTGATCGTGAATTCATTCCCAGAGAGCCGATTTACAATTGTCAATAATAATTCCGATTCAGGAAGTCTACATATTGTCTCTGGCCAATCGATTACAATACAATAGAGACAAAACCTCGACCTCGGTGACACAGTGGCTATTGTAGGCGGCCAAATTGCGAAAGGTCCCGGGTTCGATTGCCGGTCAGGTCAATTTGGAAAACTAACTTTTCTAAATTGCTTTGGGTGTGCTGGGATGACGCCCCTAGCTAGTATCCGTCGTTTGGTGCTCATAGTACAAGGAGAAATCTTCGTTTGAGGCCAGGTGATTGGTGTGGTTGTCTGGCGCATTTATTTATTTAAAACATAGAATTTCCGAATCCGATTTCAATTACACTTTATGAGAAAGTATGCTGAACTGACAAATTTTTACGTTTCTGCTACTAGTTCTATATAATTGTTCAGAAAATGCGGTGTAGACTACGTTTTGCTCTCGATGGGGCCGAGCGTTTCCTGCTATACAGGAAGTTGCCTTAATCAAGGGTCTTGAAACTAAGCAAGACGTCACTTACACAATCGAATGTTATGTACAGGCACGTGACTTATATATGTAAATAAACTCATTCTAAAGTCAGACTTATGTTAACGTAATAAGAGCTCAAGGGTTAACACTTAATTTCTCGCGACTGTGCGTGTATTGCCATCTCAGATTATAGAATAGAATTCATGTTTCTGTAATTTTTTTTTATATAATGCACTCCAAGATTGACCTCATCCCACCTGATGTTAAGTGGTAATGAGTTCCTAGCTTAAGGGCGAAAGGTATAGCATAGTAAAACTGTTACTAGACTTGTCGCCCTTACCTTGAAGGCTTGACCCCTGCTACTAATGTAGCACCCCCCAGGAGCTCTGGAAACCTTACTCACACGCAGGAACACAACAACACAGAAGTGATTGTTATTTGGATGCGGTCTTCTGTTAGGTGGAGGTATTTCACCAGTCGGTCTGCTCCAGATCGAGCGATAAATCGCTTTGCCCTGACTCTCTTATAATTGACATCTACAAATAATATGACCGAAGTCATGAAACAAAAATATCATTATGTTTTTTGTGTTTTTTGCTCTTTATCTATACCTCTATAAAGGTGATGAATGTATAAAAGTTACTTTTACACCTGAGTTTTATATTTATTTATGTGTGATGTTCTCCAATATACTTTTGAATTAAAATTGAAATGCGAAAATTTGTAAGTATTGTGTCTTTGTTACTCATTCATGCATAAACAGAACGGATTTATATGAGATGTGGTAGGAAGAGAGCTGGCATTCTATATTAACAAGTACTTTTATCCTGAAATGATGCAGAAGAAGTCGCGAGCAACAGCTAGTATTCTAAAAAAGATAGATAGATACACTATATTACACAGAAAATAAAAATCAGAAATCCGTTTTACATAAAAAAATCTGTTTCTTTAAAATATGTACTTGATATTTTAAAGAAACAGATTTTTTTTATCTCCCCTTGGGGTGCGGGAATCGAACCCACGACCTTCACGTATAGCGCGTGCTGCTCTTCCAAATTTTCAAAAATATTTAAATTTCGCTAGTGCGGCGTAAAAATCATAGAAATTGACTTTAGGAGAGAGATTCAAGTACAATTTAGATGGTCTCTAGATCGAGGAAATAGTAAAAATAGTAACGGTTTTTTTCTTTCATTAAGCGTAACCCCACACTAGCGTTCTTTGAGCGTCGACGCCCACGCAACTCTAACGCGACGCCGACGCAACTCTGACGCGACGTAGACGCGACGCCGACGCAACGCTTGCGCAGCGGCGCGGTCGAAATGACGAACGCCAGGACTGCGCTCCATAGGCGCCGCGCCGGCCCGACGCCTGCCGCAGCGTTTATTTTGTCAACAGTACAATGATCAACTCAATTGTTTCGGCCCGCCCGTGTTTTAGAATCAGTAGGTAGAAGACTTTTTAGCTGTTAGCAAATATGGATGTAGCTTAAAATACTAACTCATATTGCCTAAGAAACCCATTTTCAATTAAGTACTTTTAGTTTTCGAGAAAATAAATGCTAAAGTTGCCTATTCGGCCCATGTGTCAAATAGGTAAAATATATTTTTTCCTTTACAAGTTGAAAGCATTAATTTATCACTGCAATATAAAACATTATATTGTGCGTTATTCAAATCTTACATTTTCATTTTCGAAATAACTGTACATGACGTCAGCGCGGCGCGACGCTCGAACGCGATGTGCGGAGGACGCCCAGCGCAAGCGCCGCTCAAACGCCGCGCCGACGCTGTGCGGGCGCCGCGTCGACGCAACGCCCAACCAACGCTAGTGGGCGGAGGTCGCCGGCAAGACGCTGACGCTCGAAAGACGCTAGTGTGGGGTCCCTCTAAAGTTTGTGTTTCCCCGATTTTATTTGCAATACAATTTGTTGTTTATTTTTTAAAAATTATTCCAATATTTGCCCAGAAAACATTCTTGCGCACATAATGCCATGCATAATCTTACCTTCATCCATTTTACTGTTCTGCCTTCATATTATTACGACATTATGTTTTTAAGCGAGCTCCCAGGAGCGTTCGACGTAAAAACACATTTGCCATTTCAGGAAAAGCTGGTTTATTTTTGCGATCCTTTTTACATGTTATTGTTCAAGCGGAGTTTCTTGTTTGTGTTTAAAGTTACTATCACTGAGGCAGTTGAACGTAGGCTGAAGTTAAATTATAATTCAAAAAGTTCGTAAAAATGTTAAACAGACTATTTTGTGATAACGAGTTTATGTTCGTAGACAAAAAATAATAGACTAGTTCTTAACATGAAAAAAACTTATGTTAATTAATTAAGGATCTTATCTATTTTTGTTTCATCCATGAGTGAAAACTGATTAAGATACAGGAAATAATTTAAAAATATATATAGGTAATGCTAAAGTTGTTAGAAAAGAGTATTTTATTTAATTAAATTTTTTTATTAGATTTTTTTAGTAAAAACAGGAGATATGTACAAAATAGTCCGAATTAAAAATTACAGTAAATAAGAGTTTCACCGAAGTACACTAAATCATGTAGGTACTTTTTATTAAAATAGTTCAAAGCACATGTAAATAAATATTTTTTCAAATCTAGACGTTTCAGTCTGCAAGATATTTTGTGCTCAACTTCACGCTTATTATAATCAAAAACGATATGTTTTTGATTTTAAATATAAGGCTTAAGAGAAGAGTTATTGAAAATTTTAATTGTCGTTGCCAATAATTTTCCTTTAACGAGAAAAAATGCCAGCTGCTAAAACTTAATTAAAACAACGCGCAACTCTTCCATCAGAGATCGCGAAGTTATTACGGTATGACAAAAGGCGTCTGAATAATTAACTAAGTACAAAGCCTCGGATCGGCGAAAATATGATTATTTCACCACTCCCTACCTTCACGCTAGTAAATTATGACCCTTCCCTCCTGCGATAACCAGCTGCCTAGAGCTGCCGTCAGATAGCAGCGGGCATAGTCTTTCTAACTATACATTTTATGGTCTAACAACAGTCATATCGACACACGGCTTTTGTTTTTCAATACACAGTATAACCAAGCCATGATGCGTGAAGTTCTTAATTAGATAATAGCCAATGTTCCATAAATTTCGTGATATATGTGGGAAAACTGATATTTTTTTCATCGACATAATTTCAGCCTAGATCGTTGCTCAATCGATCGATCGAGACCGATTTTCAATGTGTTGCGACTTTCAGATATCGGTGGTACCGTTTCTTCCTCTAGGATTATTTTGTTTCATATCTCGTTTTTTTTTTACTTTCTATTTCCTTAAGCAGCGTTGCACATTTCACTGACAACTGATCTCAAACTAATGTTTTTCCTTATAAAGTTATAGTGACGCCATCCAATCACACCCAGTCCCAAGTACATAAAAAACAGTTAATGAGGAACGTTACAAATAGACTTATAGGTATACAGCACAAATTATAGATACTTATGTGTGTAGTTATTTCATAAAATTACTTCTATTTGCGAAAATACTGACCGGTTAAAAGCAGTGATTTAGAGATAATTTTCATTCTAAACGAATTATCGCTGTCACCTTGGCCATCACCTATCTAGGTCGGATTAATTATTGCGTAGGTAACCTACTGGCTGACGAAATACAAAATTTATTAAATAAACCACTCATTACAAATTACAACGAACACATTATTTTTTTGAACAATAGGTACGTTAAATATCAAACAAAATACTGGAGTCTGGTGGAAAGTAAAAAAAAAATATGCATGAAAAAAATTGTTTCTACGCATATTCACCATTAAAACATAAAAATTGATTGTTAAAAGAAAAAAAAGGCAAAAAATTAACGAGTATAGCCATTGAATGCAAAACACACTCACGAAAACAGATCTTCCTATAAAAATTGTAAGGGATGGGAAATGCTTTTCCAGTTAGTTTTTTTTTTGTGATGTTTTCTTTTTAATAAAGTACAGTTAAACGTACCTATGTACTTTGTGTTCTCTTTGGGTCGTTGGCATAAACATTATAGTTATTTGAAGTTCTTATATTAAGTGCTTTTTCCCATACAATGATATTTTTATGTAAATTTTTAACATTAGATTACCTGAATTTGGCCGTCATGATTTTTGTAAGCTACCTACCCCAAAACTTCTTCAATGTTCGCATTTCCACAAGGGTTGGATCAGAGATATAGTATTTTGCGAAATATTGCATATTATTATAAAAATATAGTCGTAACTGAATAAAATCTCCAGTTTATATAAAATTAGTGTACTATAACATAGTACACTCTCATACTTGATTGATCGTTCGTTATTAGATTATAAGGTAGAAAGCTCTCGGAAACACTGTTCCCGGGTATTATGAAGATTAATGAACGCAGTTAACGTTAAACCGTGTGTTTTAATAAAGAAATATTGAGAAAAAGTTTTCTGTGAGAAAGAAACTGTGCTCGTGTATACGTATGAGATATTTTCTGTGAACTTTTTGGAAATGCTGTTATTTATTAGTTTCAAGAGTTGGGAAGCACGTACGTTAATTTTGGTTAGTCTTGGAACTTTAACCACGCATCAGTGTGTAGTTACGTGGTGTAGTTTTTGGATATTTCTGAGAATTTATGGATCTATAGGTGTTTGGTAGAAAGCTATATTTCAACCTCTTTTTTTAACATTACTCCTAACTCCTAATACACAACATTTTCTCATAAATAACACTAATAAAGTTACAAATTTTGCAGTAACATAAAATAACACCGTCTCCATTATGGGATTAACAAAAATTAAATTTTGTTAATATTTATTACTACTTACAATTAAAACTAATTTTCAGATCAGCAAAATGTGTGGAACTACATTAAAACAATATTAAATAATATTTTTTCAGCTTAGAACTTAAAGGTTGATCTTGAAAATGTTTTAAGTGTTAGAACCTAAACGTCGTCATGTAGATATTCCCAGCTCAGCAATAAGCATTACAAATAACAAAATGGCTTTCGTAAAAACGTTTAAAAGTCTGAATTTGTAAAAGTGCCTGCATATAAAACATTTAAACATCCCATAAAACATTTAAATGAGGCAGCTATCTCCTATGAACACTATTAATCACTTGAATTGTTTTTATTCGATCATTATCTTTAACAGAAAATTTAACAGAAAACAGGGGTTAAACATAATTTGAAATTGCTATGTTTGAAATGTATTTTATTTTAGTGATTTTCATTACATTGACCCCTCTACTCAAAACTTTTTAATATTGTTTTTTTAATCAGATTTGTCCTCAGACGGTTCCGTAGGTACAGAATTTAAAACTTTATTTTATGGATTATAAATGTATGTATATGGAAAACCTATTCATGCTGACAGATATTTGCACACTTCTTTGCATCACGATCCACGTTATCTTCAATATTTAGCGAATGTCTCTAACTTACAACGACTCTCTAACAACTATCAAATTTCATGCAAATCCATTTAATATGTTAATGTAAAATAACATACATACACTTCACAATCATAAAATTAATAATATTAACACAATTTATTCAAATCCGTCATATTTCCATTTATTTTTTCAAACAGAATTAGGTCAACCAATTGTCAGATCGTCAAACTGATATGGATTACAAAACTTAATTAGTTAGTCGTAGTCTGTTTGCAAAAAGGCTAGCTATTTGACGCATGCAGCGGCGTGTCGTGGCTAAAAGCCGTTGAGGGAGGTCGGGCCGATGTTTTGGGTGTGCCGTCGTAGTCCAGGGGACTGGAGCCATAGATTTACTGGTGAAAAGGATAAGGGTTAATTAATCCTTCCTTTTGGTGATAGTAATAAAATACATTTATATGACCACGTAGAGCTAATATCAAAATGTTGCAGACCAAGAAAATTTTGGGAAGTTAGTTTTTTTTGTTAGATACTCTATCTGAATAGATGATTTCTTTGCATCTTAGCGACAATCAAATGTTTCGTTTCATCGTAATCGGCTTCCGTTCTGTTCCTGAACGCTATGGTATCCGTTTTAATTGAAATTACGGTTTTATAAGCTACCAATCAAAAAATATTTTATTTAAGTATTGATATTATACCTTCACAAATAAATCAAATATTTTTTCAAATAAAACCAAATGCTTAACGGAATATTTAAAATAAGTTAACGGGTCAAAATGCTACATCATTTTTTTATGTAGTTAAAATTTAAATCTATAACTACTTAAAAAAATGATGCGACATCATTTTTTTAAGTAGTTATAGATTTAAAATAAGTAAAGGTAGTGCTACCTTAACTTATTTTAAATCGAATGCGAAAGTCTTAAGACATATTGCTTAACGATATATCTTTTTAGCTTCTATCTTACTACCGAACTTCTGTGACATGACAATAACCTTCATTACGCTTACAAATGAAACAAAGCACGGAAAAAAGTGCCCTCATATCCCTGAAACTATGTGGGTGTAACTGCAATTTTAACTGGCACATTTGTACAAGGCGTGTTTTGCGGAACCATTAAGTAATTGGACGTACGAGTTCTATAACCTCCATAGCAATGTTTGTACCATTTCCCATTCCTGGGAAAAGCTTCTCGGCGTATTGACCTTTGAATAAAACAGGTTCCTAATTATAATATTTTTGTTTGAATAGATTTAAAACATGCAATGTACTCATTAGCGTGTGTAATTACAATGTTTTTTGTTTAATTAGCTACATCGTATGTTATAGTGTCCGCTTCCGTGGTACAGTCATTGATGAGAAAAATATACAGACTCCAGGCGCCATGATGGATCTGTCGCAGTGTAATTGTTATATCCCTAGTACTATAATTATATACCATAAAAACGACAGCAATTCATTACTATCTTACGGTCACAATCGAATTATATTATATTTATCTGACCAAACGAATCTAATTCGGTGGCGCAGTGGCTAAGGTAGGCGACCAAAGCGCGAAGGCTCCCGGGTTCGATTCCCGGTCTGGACAATTTGTAAAAACGAACTTTTCTAAATTGACTGGGTATGCTGGGATGACGCCCCCAGGTAGTATCCGTCGTCCGGTGCTCATAGTACAAGGGAAAACCTTAGTTTGAGACCAGTTGATTGGTGTCATATCTGGCGCATTTTATTTATTTAATTAAATAGTTTTCAATCTATCATAATAATAAAAAAATGCATAAAGGTGCGTTACATGTATGAAGTAAAGATAACCATTCCTTATCCAACGATTATTTCAGTCGCTTTGATATAACTTGCGTATTTTTCTTTTTAACCTTTTTACTGTCCATAATCACTGTTTCCAACTACATAGACGTTAGAATAGAATGGAATAGAAAATGTATTTATTCATGTTAATTTTTACAAAAGTAGTTATGAATCGTCAAATTATGTAAACTACCGCCGTGTTCGGAATGTTGAATCTATCGAGAAGAACCGGCAAGAAACTCGATAGTTACTCTTATCAAAACTGATACATAAATGGTATAAATCATGTAAAAAAAAAATTATTAACAATATAGCATAAGTCTAATACAATACTTAATGCTACGTATCAAGTCCAAACTATACTCCTCTATTTAATAATAGCCTTTTTTCATTAGTTAGTTAGAAAAAGGCGTTATTGGCTTTGCTATTTGTTTATATATTTTCAAAGTGTGTTATTTAATAAGTGCTGTTGGTTTTCTGCAAATAAATAAATAAAAATTATAAAAGAGTTTGTTTGTTTGAACGCGCTAATCTTAGGAAGTCCTAGTTCGAATTGAAAAAATATTTTTGTGTTGGATATTATATTTATTGCAGAAGACTTTAGGTGATATGAGATCACGTATGCAATCAATAGGGGCGAAGTGGAAAAAAACGGGGGGAAATCGGGCCGGCCGCAAGTTATAGAATAAAATAAAACAATACATATAAGTTTTTTTATTACTAAATCCACGTTTTGTAACCTTCAATAAGTGGCAATAATTAGATAATAAAATAACCTATTACAGTTAGTAGAAAAAGTATATTTACTTTATCATATTTTCCGCTCAATGTAGCCCGACCCTAAGAGCACAATTTCCACTGAAATGAAAATTTCCATGTCACGTCAGTTTATGTGAGAAAAAATATTAGTAATAAACGAAGTTAGAGGTGCAAACACAAACAAGTTATAGCAATATAATGAGACAACTACGAGCTCGTAAACTTAGTCTCTCTCACCTCTGTGCACAAAGCAAAACTTTTATTATTATGTTAAATAGACTTCTTCCGTGAGGTTCATTTCTGTTAGTGTCACGTGAAAATTAACTATTTGAAAGAACAAACGAATTCGGTGTCTTACATCTGTGGCCTATTGTCCATTAAAGCGCCCAGACTTCATTGAGCATTTAAGATATAGCATTAAGTCTATAAACTAGAACCCTGACCTAAAAGTCTTAATTTCTTTATATTTGTGTATGCCAGCATATTTTCAAAATCAGAAAGGAAAGATTTACCCCGGTAAGAGTCGAAAAAGTTGCAAATTTTTAATGCGAACACGTTATAAAACATTAAATCCCAGGTTTTTTTAACACAGGGCATTTTGATTTAAAAAAACATATATATGGACCCTTAGGTTTTAACATTGTGCTACGAGGGATTAGTGTTTCTCGCCAGGCAAATATTTAAAAATGTATTATGTTGTACCATAGTTTTTATGTACGTTAATGTGTACTTGAAAATAGCAGTCCACCCTAGTTAGATTACCTAATGAAAGTTATTACTTTATTATGTAGGTATAATTGTATCGTAAAATGCCAAAAACGTTATATTTTTGTCATTCTAAAGGTGATTTATGGCGTCAGATCAAACAGTTTAAAGATGAACTTAAACTTTCTATTCAGCAACAAGTTTCGACTCATGGCTAAAACTAACTTTTTATGTGACAAATTTTTTCCTTTCCAGTATTCCCACAAGATTTAACTTTGGTATCCAAAAGATGGCGTTTGAAAGTCTAAGTTAAATGTTCCGCTTAAATCTTTCAAATACATACAGTTCTCGATTGCGTATTTCAAAACACAAAAGTTTCATTGCAAAGTTGTTTCATTTACCTTTTAGTGTTTAACAGTAGAAAACAACAGAATAGAAAACATCTTTACTAGTGTAAGCTTTACAAAAGCACTTATAAATTGTCTGTACAAATTAAGTATTCTACGCTAGTATCATAAACACACATTAATCCACAATCAACGGTCAACAGCACATCAAGGTTAACACTTGCAGTACGATTTTAAATCTTATGCGCATGGCAGAAGTGCTTTGCAAAGTCCAAAGTGTGTAGTCCGTCGTGCTGATGTCTGTACGAAGCACATTACCACTTTCAGTTCAATATTGGTTTTTATGGGCTCATATTATATCATTTTACAGAATTATTTTTCGACTGACGCTGCTCTTCACCGGCCTTCGTTTCGCCGAATCATATAACTTTGTATGGTTCGGCGAAACGACGTTCGGTGAAGCGTAACTTTGGTCTAAAAATTTACTGTAAAATGATATCAGCCAGTTTTCATACCCATAACTTAACGCGACAGAGTTCTTGAATAATTGCATCAAAATCTGTTGCATAATTTTAAAAAAAATCCATAGGAACAAACGGCGGAAAGCGACTTTTTTTTTGTATATTGCTCTTCAAGATTGACCTCACCTGATGTTAAGTGACAAGCTAAAGGGTGACAAGTACAGCATAATAAATCTGTTACTGGACTTGTCGCCCTTACCTTGAAGGCTTGACCCCTGCTACTAATGTAGCACCCCCCAGGAGCTCTGGAAACCTTACTCACTCGCAGGAACACAACAATTATACAGAAGTGATTGTTATTTGGCTGCGGTCTTCTGTAAGGTATTTCACAAGTCGGGCTGCTCCAGTTCGAGCGATAAATCGCTATGCCCCACCTGTCTTAAATTAAATTTGATTATATGCGGTGGTTAAGTCCATACGGTAGAAGCTACAGCAATGTAATCCTTATAACATACATTATAGTACTTCTTTTTGGTCCGTTTGGTTCATCTCATCAGGGTGACCACCTTGCTGAAACCAGCCGGTACGACACGCTATTATTATTATTAATTATATTTTTCTTCAGTGAATATTCTATCACTATGGTTTTTATTGATTATTATTTAATTTAATTTGTATTTTACGGAATTCGACAACTTAATATACATACGATTATCCCAATTACTATTCATTACATTTACAATAGCCGGTCATTAAACATCTTCTAATAAAGGACATAAATATACGTCTAATATACGTTATCTTATTTGTCTATATGTCGCAGTCATCTGGTTGAATCAGCTATTTGATTGGATCACTAGCGCGTTTGATGAAACCAGATGACTGCGACATATATATCAAAACCCATACCTTTGTATATTCCCATTCAATCCCAATGCAACTCGTCATCCCGGCCAAACAAATGAGTTGCTAATTAATAGATGGCGACAAAATAAGGTACTATTATTTAAAACCACATAAACCGCTAGCCCAATATGAAAAATAATGCTTTTCCGCTTGATTTTTGAGATTGGACCTTATGTTAAAGGCTTTAGAGCTGTGTCCACAGAGCTGTACGCACAAGGTAATTTATTAATCACTTCGTTTCCCGTGAGACATGACACGGTCACTAAATTAATCACGCTCGCTTGGGAGGCTGCGCAAAGCATGCAGATGTTGTTATTAGTACATTACTTTCGGTAATAGAATTTCGTCTCTTAGCCAGATAATGGTTCTTAGAGAACGGCAAATTTGATGCTATTAATCAACAAAGAAATTGACCGTGATTAATTTCGTTTCTTCTAGTTATTATCTCCGTTGATCACCCGTTGCGGAGCCTGGGGTGTATAAGTGTATTACGGCTATAAGCCTGATTTAACGAGCTTACCTACTTATTGCATTGGACATGGAAAACCAGGGCTGATAGTATGTAGTTCCAAACATATTCGGCAGAGGGCACTTACTGGAGGCTAAGCGGTAAATATAACAGAAGAAACTGCGATAACTTGCGGTTAGCTCAGTTGGAAGAGCAGCACGCGCGATATGTCAAATGTTACGGCGTAAAGCACTATAAAAAATTGTAAAAATATATCTATTTGGGTCGAGTCCGCTTAGGATAATCTTTTTTATTTCTCTACACAAATATTCTTAACTAGAGTTAGGTTAGTGGAATACAGTGATCCTATTTGTGAGAAACCGGTGCCTGAGATAGGTTTCATAGAGAACCTGTTATTACAGGATGTGCCTGGCGAATAAATTCTATGGAGCTCTGAACAAATGTCAAAATCGATGTGTCAGCTGCTAATTGGCTGAAAATACGAGCACGGTGTGATAACGCCCAATCAAAGGTAACGAAACTTTTGTCGTCTCATGCGAGAAATTTGACGTATTGTATGCTTACTATCAATGGTCAGGAAAAAAAACCTGTATAACGCAGATAAAGTAGCCGGCACAGCTAGTAATACATAAAACTTTTTACCAAATAACGTGAGAACTCTTTTTCTTATATCATTGAGACGACACCTACGTTTACATTTCCCATTTTCTCCACCTGTATGACAAAATAGGATATAAACATCATCATCTTAAACGGACACAAAAACAGACAATTGGATAACAATTTTATGTTACGCGGCACTCAAGGGTCAATTTCACGGCTGTCAAGCCGGCGACATCTACCGTCAGCGGCAAGAAATTATTTTCCGTTTCGAAAAAGAAAAAGACACCCTTCTCAAGACAAGAGCCGTCTGAATAATTTGTTGTGACAAATTGTGGGCCTATTCAAAACAAGCGGCTCGCTGCTTCGGATTTGGGACGCTGGTGCTTTTTTATTTTTTGATAGTTTCGCGGCTGAATGGCCTGTAACAATTTGGCGGGAGTGTAATTTGACAACCTCTTTGAGGTATTTTTTTATCAAACAGATCCTAACGATTCGTATTGTCTTACTCACAATCTAGCAGGGATCTCTATCTATAAAAGACCGTCTGTAAATTTGGTCGCGTTCACGAATTTAATAACGGTTAAAAACCAAATATCCTTTAAAATAAATATCGGATCCAATGGCGAATAACAATTTTTAATTCTCATCATCGTACCAAATTCCCTTCGAATACGAACTCAAAAAACAAATTATTTATACGTAAAGGTTGCGGGTTCGAGCACCGCACCGCAAAGGGAGATTAAATTTTCCTGTTTCTTTAAATATTTAAAATTTGTTAGTGCCGCACTAATAAAACACTTTGAGATTTGTAAAAATCAATTAATTATACAGATCAAAAACCACGATTTAATTCCTAAACTCTTCAAACAAAACCTTTCGTTTCGTTTTTGAGAGTAGACCCTCGAGCTTAACAACTAACCTTTAGTTAATAGTTATTTTATTTTAATTCCATCAAGACATAGAATTTAGCGTGTTAATTAAAAAAGTATATTAATCCAAAGACAATAAAAATACTTTCTTCCCCTTCCATTAGGCATAATGATCGTAATTCACAAGTTTGGTACTTTAACTTTTTGATTAGGGAACTTCTATTTTTGGTTTTATAAATTGTTATTCCCCATTACAATTACATAGAACTCGTATTTGGTCAGATTTTAATTATTAATAAGATTTTCCTTTCGCTGATGATGAATGTTTTAAAAATCTTCTCAATGTGACAATGCAGATCAGGTCAAAATAATCAGATCGATTTCGATCGAATACCTCCCAAATTGTACTATAATTTGTCTGTAAAACCATTTTCTGCAATAGTTAACGATCGTTGACAAAGTATTTCTTCAACCGAAACGCAGCAACTCAAACAAGAACACACAGCCTTTCCCTTCAGACACGGTATCTGATACAGATCTTACAGTATTACTTTCGCTTATACAGGCAAAAATAAATGTCTTTGGAATTGCAGGCGCAAGGGTAGGGGATGACACCAATTTGTTGCACGGTTTGTAACAGGAAAACTCTCAACTCCGTTTTGGACGAGGTAAAAACTAAAGCGAAAATTTAAAATTTAAAGCAAATTCTTCATTCTAAACCTACTTTTGTCTACATTATTGTACTAAAAGATTAAGTGTAAAAAGACTAAACGCACTATGATAAAATAATTTAAATGAATAACAATAGGGGATAAATGTTTGTATGGAAACATGTAAATTTAATGGGAATTTAGGGATAATCCAAAACCAATATACCACGGCCTTAAAGCAATTTTCTGGTAATAAATATCATTAGACTCGGATAGTCAGCCCTAATTTACAAAGCGTCGTTATCGGACGTGAATTCGGAAACTATGATTTGTCTCTGTCTTATAAGACCTTTCTTATAATAGAGACAAAGACAAAACATAGGATCCGTATAGAAATCGTTTCTAATGTTCATGAAAAAGTGGAAGTCGTTGGCACTTCCGGCAAGTGAAAAGTATGTATTAATAGGTAATAGGTACCACCCGTTGTATCCGCGAATTGGTATCAGTCAAGTGCACAAATAAAACTTATAGGACTCATCTCCTTAAGCGCACACCGTTACACTGGAAGCATTTCAGCAACATTGTTAGCGTCTGGTTTACGAGTAACTTGCATCAAGTGCGATCATAAACGCGGGACGCCTCGAGGCATCGGTTAAAAGTTTATTGGCACTGTGTCGAGTTGGAGTTCGCAGCCGCTGAACTAAGAACGTCACACTTTGTATGATTACTCTACCTACATTCTATTTGAGTTTTATAATTATATAGCGCACTTAGTGTATCAATCGAACCGTAAGGGATGTAGAGTTGTTAGAACGTTTAGTTTGGTGTCATAAAAATAAAAATATACATACGGTCATTTTGATAAACCTCCTGTTTTTGAAGTCATTTAAAAACAGATAACCGTTAAAATAGAGATTACCACTTCATCCAAAGCTAGCCAACTAAATGTCAGAATTTGTAAGATGGTATTTCTGATGCAATAAGAGAATTACAAACAAATGTCGAAATCTCTTACTACCCGTTGCAGATGCCATCAACACTTTGACAAACTCTCAGAACGCCGTTTCACTGCAATGCAAAAGCTACATTGTTAACATGTGGTTTATATGTAAGTTCTATCAGAGATCACATACGTCGAACGCCTCGAGGCGTCGGTTAAAAAGTTCTTTGGGAATGTCGAGTTGGAGTTCTCAACCACTGAACTAAGAATTTTACATTCTGTATCGTATCGTACAGTTTGTTTGAGTTTGACGTACCTTTCTGCAGCAAAGTGCAGACGTAAGACTATACCCGCATTAACTTGAATGTTTAATGAAGAACCAATATCTATACATTTGCTTGCAGATCGAAGAAAAACTGGTGCTTAGAATCATGGCATTTTAAACCACGAAAGGTCCTTTTAAAATGCCGTAGCAGCATAGGTGAGGTGGGTGGAACCCAAATTGGCCTTAGGTACCTTATGTGTCGTGTCGATTGTCTTGTGTATGTTAGTTTGGTAATTATGAGATGGAGAGAGAGATGAATAAATGCACTTACTTTCTTTCTATTTTTCTTTAGCGTAAGTAAGTAAGACAGCAATACTTTAGCTATGCAGACTGTGTCGCCGCTTAAAAATGGCACATTGGACAACAACATCACATACATTGCTCTGATTCTGTGATAATTAGCTTAAGCACTTGTGTTACAGAAATCAGAAACAACGATGGTACCACAACACCCAGACCCGAGACAATATGGAAAAGTTCGTTTTCCCATATTGACCCGACCGGGGATCGAACCCGGAACCTCAGAGATGGCGCTCGCCAAAGTCAGGCCCGCTTGCCTCTCGGCTACGGAGGTCGTCAAACATTTACCGGAACCTATTAGTTTAGTAATCTTGTTTGTGTTAAATAAATACACCTGGTAAAGAACCAAAGTATGATTTTGTATCAGATTAAATTTAAAATAAAATGTACAAAAAAGATTGTATTTATTATTAATGGTAATATAAATTAAACATGTTTTTGTAAAAAAAAATCATTTAGTTGTATTATTTTGGGTTTCACCAACTCGACACACGTGTGCCCAGTTTTTCGTGTCGAGTTGGTGAAAAACCCTAAATAGGGTATGGGTTTAACCTTTCACTTCTACACACGGTACAATCGAACTGTTTTAATTGAATTTTTACAAAAACATTTTTAAATTTAAATGTAAAGTTTATCTATTTTGCAATAATGAAGTCATTCTGCGGCACAAAAACCATGTTGGATTAAAAGAGCTCTGTTTATTCTATATGTAATAAAATTATATCACCACACGCATATTTTAAGTTTCAGTTGCGTGTGCTATGTGATCAACATATTTTAATGTTTATGCCTGAACACGCATGTACCCACATTAAAAAGCTATTAAACATGGCCGTACAGAAATCGACTATTGTTTAAAGAAATAAAAAAATGTTTTTTAGGCGCTAAATTGTATTTGTTGGTAAGAGTATCTTCGCACTGAACCAATCATATCTACGTACTGGAGAGATTGGAGTGATCACCAACAAAACAAAATAAAAGTTAATATTATGAAACGTCATTTTGGATGGAGGGAAAAGCATGGTCGGTCTGGTTTATTGGTTTTTATTTATTATTATATTACCTAACCGGGTTTATGTTGAACACAAATATTTTTAACCGTCTGTACTTCTCATAACGTGATGCAATAAATAAGTGATTTCGTAACATGTTGGTATTGAGTGACATATCAAATATTTCATAAAGGGAACCGCGTTCAAACGCGCACCAAATGTCAAGTCACTTGTCCAAGTGAACAACTTTTTGACGACCTCCGTAGCCGAGAGGCGCGCGGGCCTGGCTTTGGCGTCGTGCCATCTCTGAGGTCCTGGGTTCGATCCCCGATCGGGTCAATATGGGAAACGATCTTTTCTATTGACTCGGGTCTGGGTGTTGTGGTACCGTCGTTGTTTCTGATTTCTGTAACACAAGTGCTTAAGCTACTTACCGCAGAATCAGAGCAATGTATGTGATGTTGTCCAATATTTATTTATTTATTTAACTAGCTTCAGACCCGATTGTGTGTAAAATGGATATTGACGTTCACGGAATTCCAGTAAAGCTAGGGTTATATTTAATAGCATTGGTGCATCAAAAAATACTAACCTAATCTAACCTAACCTAAACAATAGGTTGATAACAGATTTAATAAGTGAGCCACTTGGGGTTGCGCATCTTCTGGCTGAGTCAGTTTTTCTGTCGCCCAAATTGATGAAAAGGTACCTGTGAAAATATTTCTCATTAAGCTATTGTTTTTTTTTATCGTGAAGTTGAATTATTTCTCACGTACCATGACACTGGCAGAGCCAGACTGCGAATAAGCTTAATTGCTCTTAAATTTAAAAAGAAGAAGATCATTTAAAGATTTACTTGTGCTCCATAATTTCTTTTCGAACTAAATACCCTTGGAAACTCAATTAACCACTTACTTTGAAAGGGCAATTCAGAATAAAATTGTGTTCTTTTGTTTTAGCTTGCAGCTATTCAAGTACCTACTTATGCTTGACTTATCAAGATTCAATTCCAAAGCAACTTAACGATCCGGTTAATAAAATATTGAAATGTAAAAAGTGCCACGTTCATACGTGAGACGGAGAACTAGTAAAGAAATAGATAACTACTTTATTTATTTTAATCGTTTGGTTGGAATCAAAATAACAAATAAGTTAATATAATTTTAAAGTGTTTCGCATTTCATTTTTATTATTTATTACTTAATTTCAATATTTCAATGCCACCTGACACGCCCCAGCCCCTCGGGACCGGGGTAACAGAAACCAGACTTACCCACACGTTTGGCGTCACTGGTCTTAGCAGCAGATCTGCTGTGCGTGTTCGACACCCAAGACTCTCACTCCAGTTCTCCCTCTGAGAGCCAGATGGAGTCCCTAGTACCACCGGCTGCATAGGATAGGGAGGCGTTTGCCGAAACAGAATACCGCATCCTCCTCTTCCTTCGCGGCCCCACCAAGACACTATTCGCGCCTCGGGTCGCGGAGGACAGTGAGGCCGGCAACAAAACCTGAGGTCCTCCTCTTCCTCACTCAACCCCTGCGGGCTTGCTATTGAGAGCTACCTGCTCTCCGCGGCCCAGCTCGGGATCCGTCTAACCTTCACCCCGTGCGGTATCGAAGGCTCGGCGGCAATGCCAGCTTCAACGTATCGGACCACATGGTTACTAAGCCCACTCATTGCTACAAGATGCAGAACCCAGCGAGGGGGCGGAACCCAGCGGAAGATAGGGTTCTGGCCATTTTAAAGAATGCTAACAGGTACTTAATCCGCCTTTCGTACTTAAAGTCCAAGCTTATATATTAAGTTCAAATGAATAATTAAATATTTATTCTTTTAGTCCGATCAATTTAGACATTCGAAGTTACATAAAGTCCCAACAAGTTGAATTTCTGTGAAATTGTTCAATACATAATTATAAACAATGTCTAGAAGTTCCCCGTCATTCCCCTGTGAGGAAAAATTTTTATTCAAGGTCAAAGGTCAAAAAATGAGTTTTTCGCGATTTTCAGCAAAACGGTAAGTTTTATCATAAAAGTACCTCAGACAAGAATAATTGTAGATCATAAAATTATCTATAAAAAATGTATATGTAACTACAATTTTTGTCGGAGGTACTTTTATGATAAAACTTACCGTTTTGCTGAAAATCGCGAAAAACTAATTTTTTTGACCTTAGACCTTGAATATTTATTTTCCTTACTGGGGAATGATGGGGAACTTCTAGACATTGTTTATAATAATATTTTGAACAATTTCACTGAAATTCAGCTTGTTGGGACTTTATGTAACTTCACTCTCATTTTTTGGTCTAAATTGACCGGACTATTTACTTAACATTGCGACTACAAACATGTAGATACTCTCAGTAAAAAAAAACATTATTTTAAAATACTCAGGTTGATTTTACTTTAATCTTTTTCATTGCCGTTTTGGTAGAACGGGAAGTCTTGTAATACTAGTTGACTACTTTCTTGGCCGACCGCACCAAAACTAACACCTGAGTAATACAGCTAAGTTTCTATCCTCATAAGATCTCGTTATAAGTCATAAGATTCTATTAACGCTGGACCTTCCCAAGTTAATAGCCGGTTTACACTTAAGTTGTGAAGTAAGTTTGTGATCCAAACAGCTCAACTTCTGCGGTCGACTACACTTAACCATACAGAGATCGGATGAGCTCCGTGCAAAATGGTACGCGTAGACTTTAATAACATTCGGTTTACTAATATATAAAGTTGTGGTTTCACTGGCTACACGAAAGAGATAGGTATTAAAATATAATAATCTGTAATATTAATCTGAGTATTCAGAATAGATTAAAAAAAATATAGTGCTTCACTCCATACGAGCGAACCTAAAATATTTTAATCGATTTATGATTTACGAACTTTAAATATTAAATATTACTTTAAAAAAGAAAAATTACTTCTCCCCTTGCGATGTGGAATTCGAATCCAAGACCTTCACGTATCGCGTGTGCTGCTCTTCCAAATGAGCCAACCTAAGTTATCGTAAGCTATTAATTTTTCTGTTAACCTCTTGTTATTTTTTAAATATTCCGTGTTTTTCTGTAAATTTACTTAAATTATCTTTTAGCGATACTGTCGCTTGTGATAAATTTGAAAAAGTATATTGCACGGTTTCCCAACTTTTATTTCATCAAGCGTTACCGAACTAAAATAAAATCTACATACTCCCCTTGTAGAGTATCAACACAAGTTCAAATTTCAATAGCAGTGATTGTATGAGAATTGGGAACATACCTACACATTTAACCGATAGTTCAGTCATTCGTCAAACGTACTTTTTAAGCCCTGATATCTAGTAATTACTTAAATGCTTGCAGCTTATTTGACTAACGCATATACTTCTTTCTCTAAGAGTATTACCCGTTTTTTCATACATTTTAGAGTCTCCGGACGGCTACGTCTTTGATCCCAACATCCTGATACATATGGAGTGACATCCATCTCAAATCCTACAAGGGTAACCAAGTTGACTATTTGACTTACCTTTCCAAATATGGAATCATAACTCTTATCAATCAATCAGATGATTCAGGTCAGTAATATCTTTTTCCTATGACGATAAAGTTACGGGATCAACACTTACGACCTACGCGATTTCAAGCCCAAAAACCACGTAGAGAGAGTTTATTTCAGAAACCGAGACGTGTATTATAATTATAACACGATAAAATGCATCATTCCGAACCAAAACACAAATTCCAACTGCGGAAATCCACGCTCAAACATAATTACCTACAAATGTCTGCATAATAAATTACACAGATTCTCGAAGCCATATCTTAAACTACGGAGTTGTTTAGATGTACTGAGCTGGCAATCTTGTGGCCGGGGCGATAAATCTGCCTTGGGGTACTCTGTACGCGAACAAACATCTCCACAGTTATCAACCTTGCTACCTTGTGATAAGAGCACCAACGTGCGCCGTCTCGATTGAAGTCCTACCTCCTTCGGCGAATTGTGTAACAACTTAGTTCTTAGTTGCGTGTATATTTCAAACCACAAGCTGTAAAATTTGGCGGGGCTTAATTTGATTGCTCTATTTCGAATAGTTTATCACGCTTTCAAGGAATACGTACTATACCAGTATCTGTGGTAGCATAGATGGGGGCACTGCTCATTTAATGTACAAGTTCTTTAGGTGTTTAATTAGCAATCTAAGGTTGAAAACAATAGATATATATATATTTAAATATGACAGCTTTGCTACTGTGATCTAAGTAGGCGCCCAAAGCGTAAAAAGTAGAGTTCGATTCTTTGCTTCTTAAATCTAGGAAACAAACTTTTGATGATTGACTTGAATCTGAGCGTGTGAGACCTGTAGGTGGTCCGAAAAAAAAACATACCTTGCAAACGTAATGTAGTATGTCTTCTAGCTAGATGGAGAGACGATACATGCAAGGTAACTAACTGTTAAATGTTGACAATGAAGAAATCCGTATCAGTTGCGTGCTACTGAAAAGGCCTATATCTAATTGTGGTAACTGCCTTATGATAATAAGGATGGCAGGATCTGAGCGTACTGGAATTAACGCCACCTCATAGTACATGCTTGAAACCTTTTTTGAGACCAATAGATTATTATGAATGTCTGGCGCATCTATTTTTAAAAATAAATACCTACTACTACCTATACATCAAAAAAAATTTTTGATGTATTATGCAGCCGAGCCAAAAACGATTTAAATTGAATTTAATATGGATTAGATTGGTAATGACTTTGACTTGAGCTTATGATGTTAAAAAATGTGTTACGCACCTTTTCACTCGTAAGCTCGATAAAATTTAGTTCATCAACTGCTGATTGGCTAAAAATATTTGTTATCAGACAACCAACAGTGTACATGCTGTATAATATAGAATCAAAGCAATACATTATGTCATGTTGTCCAACATTTATTATTTTATCTTCTCAGTAAGGAGCTTCGGACGGGTGTAATGTTTTATATCTTTTTTTGGGATTGTTGTAGTTTAAATGTATGTTTTATGAATATAAAACTTCTTCGTGAATGACTGTATCTATTTCAAATCCCATCAAAACCCGTTGTGAGACTAAAATTTTTTAAACACACGTTATGACAGATAGTAAAAAGCGACAGTGTTTTAAAGTGTATAGTATTGATGAGAGTAATACTACATATTGCGTATTCTGCCTGCCTATTACTTCCTCATACTCTTATCAGCACTTATCATCCAAATACCACTAAGGACTACGTCAAACGATAAACATAAAATTTCCCGAACACACCTCAGTTGGCGAGACACCTAAAATGATGTATTCGCCAGAATAATGCGGGAAATAAAACAAGCACCAAGACTAGAGCAGCTGTATCGCTGTGAATGTGAATAAGTGGGCTGAAGTGGAGAAATTTTATGTTGTGAGTACCTCTCGCCCACGTATCCAGTGGGGTAACCTTGTCCGAGCATTATTTTAATAAGTACCTACTGTATATGTATATTTTCGACATAATGTGGATACTACCCAACCCAAATGATATTAAGGTTGTCTGGAAGCGATTGTTTTCTAACAATATGACCTAAATTGTAGTATAATATGTTTTTAAAACCAAGTAAATTTTCTTTGCAATTAATTTTGACGACCTCCGTAGCCGAGAGGCGAACGTGCCGGACTTTGGCGGCGCGCCATCTCTGAGGTCCCGGGTTCGATCCCCGGTCGGGTCAATATGGGAAACGAACTTTTCTGTATTGTCTCGGGTCTGGGTGTTGTAGTACCGTCGTTGTTTCTGATTGTAACACAAGTTTTAAGCTTTAGCTACTTACCACAGAATCAGAGCTATGTATGTGATGTTGTCCAATACTTATTTATTTATATTTAAGTGTATCCATCTATCTGTATGGATGATGATGACTTGGACTTTTATTCGAGACACCTGTCAACGACTCGTTAATAACGCTGGATGAGCTACTCATGCCCGGTTCCAATACTTTACGATTCGTATTGTGTCGAAAATGACTATTTTGCTACGAGTCGTATAATTAATTACTTTCCGTAACTCAAACGGATCGTTTTTCAAATATTAGGACCAAGCATTAGTCAACAGTCAATCTAATTAATATTTTCTCGTATAGTTAAAAGCAAGCCAGATTTTCAAACCACCCAATTTCTCGCGGCGGGCTATTAATTCAAAATGAAAAATCGGTTTTTTTCACAAAAACTGCATCGGTAATATTTATTTATCGTCTATTTAAAACATGACGATATAGATATCGTTATTAATCATGCGTATCAACATATTCATAAACACCCAGACACGGAACAATCACAAGAGTTCATCACACTTTCACCATGTTTATTTACCCTCGGTGAGAATAGAACCTGTGACCTTTGGTTGAAATGCCAATCTTAACATTAACATTTTTATTAGACTCTAATCCCACAGACAAACAAAACGAACAATTTTGTGAAACTTTGCCTATTTTATATAGGAACACGTATATTAAACAAGACAAGTGTCTTATTTAATAAACAAACATTTAATCTACCGGATCAGTCGAAATACATGTGCAGCAACTATAATCAATTCTTTCGTGTGTATTTAAATCGCAAATCATTCGACTTTTTTTATTGAAACATCGATGCGAATCGAGTTCGGGGCATCCCCCGCCAGTCCGATGTCCGGTTTATTGGGCAACTTCACGGGCGAACGTCGATATATCAACGCACTTTACTCAACTTTTAGACGTCTCAGCAATAGTTAAATTCTATTAGTTCACACTAGTTCCGAACTTATTTATGGCACCCTTCCGAGTTTTGCCTCGTAAAAAATAACTTGCAAACGTATGTGTTCGGAACTTTTATATGCGCGCAACGTTTTATTTGATGCCAAATTGACCTAATTTCGGATTGCATTTGCCGTGGAATTTGCGTTGGTTCTATCATAAAATTAGTTCAGTCGTAAAATATTTGGATTACGGTATGGTACTTTTTTTTGTTTAAGCTAACTATTAGCCATTTTTATTCGAGTTGAAAGGTTATTTAGCAAAAATTTATAGTTGTGTGGTTTCACACAGTAGGTACCTAATAATATAATACTAGCTTTTGTCATTTGTGTGTTTTGTGTTGATGTTTTTCGAGTGATTTTCATAAACGTACCTAACAGCACAGAAAAAACGTGGACAATATGTTATTTTAGTATTACAAACATACACGTTTAGAGAGACGTGTTATTTAAAAGCTAAATGCTCGGTGATGAAACCTAAGAAGTAACGAGTAATTTTTGAATACAGATCTGCATTCTATAACTCCAATTTTATTTTATATAAAGGACTTTATAGTCACGGAATTATTTTTACTCGCGTGGTTTCCGCAGATTAATCCCACCCGTCCCCATTTTTATGATTCTCAGAGTTAACCTATTTTTATTAACTGACTTCAAAAAAAGGAGATATCCCCATGACTGTATCTGTTTTTGTTGTAAAGGAGCGACGCAGAAAATTTCGTCTATTGATATAATAAATAAAAAATAAATGCGCCATACAACCACATCAATCACCTAGTTTCAAACTAAGGTTTTCCCTTGTACTACGAGCACTAGACGACGGATACTAACTGGGGGCGTAATCCCAGCAAAGTTAGTTTTCCAAATTGACATGACCGGGAATCGAACCCGGGCCTCTCGCGCTTTGGCCGCCTACTTTAGCGACTAAGCAACCGAGGTCGTCAATATTAATGATTCCATTGAAGATTTATTTTTTGTTGGAAAGGATATATTTCTACACTCTTACCATGATACGCTCTGATAAATAAATAAATAAATAAATAAATGCGCCAGACAATCACACCAATCACCTGGTCTCAAACTAAGGTTTCCCCTTGTACTATGAGTACCAGACGACGGATACTAACTGGGGGCGTCATCCCAGCACACCCAGACTCAAGTCAATTTAGAAAAGTTCGTTTTTCAAATTGACCCGACCGGGAATCGAACCCGGGACCTTTCGCGCTTTAGCCGCCTACCTTAGCCACTCTACTCTTAGCTCTGATGATGGCTTCCCAGAAAAGAGAAAGGCGGGTTCTCGCATTTTCTCTCTATAAGTTAAAAAATATCTGATAAGTAACGACACAATAAATTACCCTTCAAAATAAAGAAATATCGACCGACAGGAAAGAAAAAGCTGTAAAATTAAAAGACTCAACTAATATTATTTCCGTTCAAGAAAGCTCTCATTGTTCCGCTGAAAGCTTTCATCACATCGACCGGCCTCAGATGGCGAATCGCAACTCGTCTCGTTTTTCATTACGTGTGATAATGTTCATGAATGAGAGTAGCACAATTGCAGTCATTCTGCAAATTATATTGTACTCAAGGAACATGCATTGGTTCCTTGAATACATATTGATACATGCTCTTGTGGCGAATTAATTTTGTAAAAATGTAGTAATAATTAGCTGTGCCGGCGACTTTGTTCGCGTGGACTATATACGCGTGGTGAATTTATTTGTTCTTAAACAAAAGTAGTCTTAATTATTCCTTATTACATCAGCTACCTGCCAATAAAAGTATTTTAGAAAGCCGAAACAAACAGACAGACATACAGACAATAATTGTATTTTTTTTTATTTTGGTGTATATAGGTACCGTTTATCTAACAGACGCTCCAATTTTATTTATATGTCTATATTTACCGTAATCTATGTTCCTTATTCCATTCCATTCCATATATTCTGCCCATTCTTCGCTCCTGTTGATATCAGCGTGATGTCAGCCTAAAAGCTTCCTCGATAAATAAACTATTTAACACAAAATATTTTTTCAATTCATAACAGTACTTCCTGATATTAGCGCGTTCAAACTCTTCAGATTTTTAATATCAGTATAAACTGTTAATTTATACCATATTTATTTTGATTGCATCGGATTGTCACGGTTTATGGAAGTTATTTTTGCTCGCGAGTAGTTATATGGTCTTAAGTTTGTATTTTATATTTTATAAATATGGTGTGCTAATCGAATAATATCTAAGATATATGTATAGATACCTAGACACCTTGGAAATTAGAAAAATACATACTGGACAACAGCACACTTGTGTTACAGAAATCAGACCAAAGGACGATAACACAACGCCCAGACCCGAGACAATATAAAAATACCGTTTTCCATATTGACCCAACCGGGAATCGAACTTGCCACTAAGCTAAGGTGGTCATCGTTGATCATATATTATAACCGTCTAAAATACATTGAGGCACGCTCGCAACACGATTTAAGTTCCTATGCCCACAATAAAGGTGGCACAAATTGTATAATGTTTTTCTGACGGGGTTTTGACACTAATAATAACTCTTTGACATACCAACCACTGGACATTAAACAATGGCATGGTTTTATTGCACCATATTTATCTTCTGCAAAATTGACTTAATTAAAACGCGAGTAATTTAATAATCGTTATTGATATGTGAACGTATATTCCCGCATTTCCCACTCGGTACACAGCAAACATCCCAAAGGCACGGGCTTGAAATTAAAATTCGTAATTGACAGCTGACTTAATTAATTGGAATCAGCACGGGCACTTTATGAGGGCAAATAAATGAGCCGTGTCACTCAAATTTGAGGTAAATATTTTGCGCAATCAACGCTAACATGTTCAGCCTACGCAATCAGCGGTAACGAGGCGCGCCAATTCAAAGTAAAATTGCGTGTTCATGCCTAGATTTAGAACTTAATGTGAACTTAATGTGTTCATTGGCGGTGCATCAAACAGACTGAAACTAAATAATGTGCTTGGTTCTCAAAATTACAACGTTATGGAGGCGTTAGATTTGGTGGGGGACTATGGGGAAAAGCATGGTCGAGCTGATTTAGTGATTTTGGCGTGCGTGGCTCGGTAGCAGCTACGTCTAAAAGTTTTGTAATAAAATATTCAGTAAAAAAAATAAGATAGTAGGCGAGTCACCCATTAAAGAGTTCGTACATATTTAAAAAATTCAATATCTTGAAACACTATTAGATTGATAGTTCAGTTGTATTATAAAATTCAATAATACTGCGTAGTGGTCCTTTGAAAACCAGCTTATATGGACATCTTAGCATTTTTTATACTTTTTATATCTATACTTAAACTTGCCGCGTCAATTTATAGATGGCGTGTGAATCATCGATCAATTAATGTTTATGCAAAATATATAATGACACGGGAATGTAAATATGAGAAACAAACTTTCCTATATTGTCTCGGGTCTGGGTGTTGTGGTACCTTCGTTGTTTCGGATTTCTGTAACATAAATGTTAAAGCTATGTAAATTTAACATTTATGTTACAGAAATCAGCTCGCACTCTGTGGTATGTACCACAGAGTGCGAGCAATGTATGTGATGTTGTCCAATATTTATTTTTATTTATTATAATGTTTTTACATTTTGCTTTAGGAATTTTACAAACCACTGTACGTGTCTGAGGGTCTACTCTCAAAAACGAAATATGTCGGATCCGACAGCGGATAAAAATGTTTAATTCTCATAGTTGCAACCAATTCACTTCGAATGCAAATTAAGCGTTTTCATAAAACAAAATGTTACCTATGCAAATCCAAAGCCACGTTTTAACTCCCAAACTTTTGATAAATCATCAAAAACGAAACCTTTCGTTTGTTCGGTTCGTTTTTAGGGTTCCGTACCTCAAAAAGAAAAAACGGAACCCTTATAGGATCACTTTGTTGTCCGTCTGTCCGTCCGTCTGTCAAGACCCTTTTTCTCAGGAACGCGTGGAGGTATGAAGCTGAAATTTATATCAATTACTCAGGTCTACTGTCCCTTGAAGCTGTGAAAAAATCAAACTTCTAAGCCAACGCAATCAAAAGATACAGCCGTTTATGCCGTTTATGCCGCAAATTTTCGACACTTGCAAGGGAATCAAAACCTACAGGGTGCTTCCCGTGAACTCAGAATCTTGAAATTTGGTACGAAGCAACGTCTTATAGCATAGATAAAGGAAAAATTACGAAAACCATAAATTTTTAGTTACATCACATAATATATTTTTTTTTTAATAATTTTAAACTTACTACCCATTTCCTCATAAACGCGTAGAGGTATTAAATTGAAATTCATACCAAATACCTTCCATCGTCTATAATACCTTTAAGCTGTAACAAAATCAAACTTCTATGTCAACGCAATCAAAAGAAACAGCAATTTAAGCTGCATATTTTGAAACTCGCAAGTACTCGCAAGGGAATCAAAACCTAAAGGGTACTTCCAGTCGACCTAGAATCTTGAAATTTGGCATGAAGCAACGTTTTATAGCACACATAAAGGAAAAATTCCGAAAACCTTAAATTTTTAGTTACATTACAAAATATTTATGCTCCTCCATCTTTCCCCATTGTAATGTTATGAATTTCATTTTGCAATAAAAATACCATAGTTATGACTCGATTGTCGTAATGAAAGAACTTTGTAAACCTTGCAGGTTTGTACGGAACCCTCGGTGCGCGAGTCCGACTCGCACTTGGCCGGTTTTTGGGAATAGACCCCCTGAACCGTTATCGCCGTACGTAAACGGCGAAACCATACGAAATGCCTGAGAAAATTTGGTTTTCATTTGTAAAGTAACATTAAATTGTGGGTGATAAGTAGTTCTTCCCCCTCGCAGATGCGTTTATTTAACTGAAATGGATACTTATCTATTACATATGCGTTGATTAAATGCCAGGAACTGGTTACATACCAAAAATAGGTAGTGTTGTTTGTTGTGAAGTTCAAAAATTGAAAACCGTAGGCGGCCGGATGCGGCCTGGGCTGCGGTCACGCCTACTCCGTGTTTAATTAAACAGCTCAAACTAGCGGCAACTATCGAAATTGTTTGAGTACCAGGGTTAGAGATACTGGATACGGTACTAAATGGGATGTATGCCTTTGCGCCGAGAGAGGAGCGATAATTATGTCGTCACACTTAGGTACTATTTTTCATTAATACTTTTGCTCAAAGTAAAAGTAAAAAAAGTTGGATTGCTTCACAATAGTCACATTTGATTTAAACCTTACGATTCAGATGTCGGAACTTCTTCATTCTAATGTCGTTATGAATACAGGAGTGTGTATTTCGAATAAAAAATAATAAATAATGTCTAGTAGTAGTTTAATTTTGACAAATAAGTGTTATCTGTAACAAACATTAATGGACTATGATTATGATTATGTCGGTCTATTTATTCTCTTTAAAACATAAAAAAAGGTAGAATAAAAAAGGACGTAATAATTTCTTTGAAAGTTGTAAATTGTATGGCAAATGTCAAAAATAATTTGTATTTTTATCGACGAAAGTTTACCTATTTTCTAGGTAGTAGAGACGTAAACAAAAGCCAAGGGAGGCAGATGTACATTCTAATCAAAAATAAATGTAGTATTACCATAATAAGTCCGCATCTTCTACTTTGAGTCTACAAACAAGAACCACAGACCGGTTCAAACATTAGCCGACCATACATCATGTCTAGTCCCTTCCAGTCGCTGCCATCAGCGTTAACTTAGGCTATTAGTACTCGTCAATGGCCCGAATAAAACTTTCCTTTGGCAAATAATCGGCAGGGCAATTACAAGTTTCAGTTTCGTGCCGGCTCAACTCTAAAACGCTATCGTTTATCGGAACGCAATTCTGTATCGATGTTGGACTTTCTATTTAATGTCGCCTGACATGAAGGGAAGATCTATCGATGCTTTAGTTAGTCGGTATCATTAACCGAGCCACGCTTTGCGGAGTTACCTGACGGAAACACCAATTCTCTCTCTCTGAGTCTCTGCATTTGTTTGTATGAAATTTCGTTCCATAAATGTGCTACGCATAGCTATCTAGCAAGACTGGTTTAGAATCTGTCAGCTCAGAGGAGCCAAGTGTTGGGATACGCTTTTACGTAACGCCATTGTTTCCTTTTAACACTGCCAGCCCTGGTGGGACAGCACTAAAGACTGTACACTGAATGGCCAGTCGAGGCAAGCCAGAGATTAAAGTCCCACTTGACCATGGCTTCCAACAATAAAACACCCGAGTGTTTTATCGGACTGTGACTAAATACCCCATAGTGATACTCATTACATCTCGCCACAAAGTTGCACTTATAATTATCGCCAAACATGATAAAATAATATTAAACTACATCACAAACATTACTCTGGTTCTAAGCTAAGTAGTTACAGCAGTTGTGTTGAAATCAGAAACAATAACGGTACCATAACACCCAAGCGTCTCAAATTGACCCAACTGGGAATCGTACCCAGAACCTTAGTAATGGCGCAACAGCAAAGTTTGGCCCGCTCGGCCACGAAGGTCATCATTGTAGCTTTAAACAAGAGACCAGAAAAAAGTATTCCAAATCATCGATAACCTATGAAATTTTACAATTCGACAACACTGCGATCTTATAACAAAGTCTGCTTACCTTTACAACCTGCCAATGTTTACAGATTAAAATTGCTACGTGAATATTTACTAGAAATACACCGTAACAAGTTATTTTAACAAAGGTTTCGTTGTTTGTGCGGTTATTATCTAATAGAAGTTGTTTTGAAATATTTTGGCTGTAGCTTCTGAAATTAGAGCTGAACAAAGTTGAGAGCTAAAATTTACGCACAGCAAGTAAGTTTTAACTCAGCCTTTAGATATGTAGGTGTTATTTTATACATTTGGATACTGTACATTTTAACGGTTTTGTGTCTTGAGCCTTTTATATACTGAAAATTTAGAAAGTGATAAGAATGCGATGAAGTAGGTTCTGATTCAGCATCGATACGAAGTCACAAATAACTCTTAATCTTAACAGCTTGCCGTCTAGACATACGTTCACCAAATCGCATACATATTAGTGCCTTATCTTCTTCTTTCTCCTTTCGGGATAGCCATTTAAGCATCCATTAGGAAATAAGAGGTTCACAAGAACTACGATCCTAATATGACGAACCTATAATTTCATTGGTGAGGTCTGTATTTTTTTTATAACGACAGAAATTTCCTTTGCGCTCCTTACCAGCCAAGGGTGACTGCGATGTAATTGGGTCTCCCACAAAATACCTTACTCCTGGCGCCATTCTCTAAAGGGCATGGACTACCCACTATAACCTGGCGCTGGACCTAATCGTTTGAGTGGCGGTACCGTGGGTATCTCGGTCAGCATTGGACTACCACAGCACCAGCGGTATGACCGTTGAACCGACTCGAAACCATCCCCCGTGGTGGTCAGGGAAGAAGCGGAGGTGGCCAGTTCGACAGGACCTCCCCTACCTCGCCGATTGCCGTCTGACATCCACAACCTTTACAAAAGCAACCAGATATTTTGGGTGGATTTCCTCTATCTGGCCGAATTTCATTGCTCCTAATTTCACTTGGCAGAACACACTTGGCATATGTTTATTCCCCCAGCTCCTGCAACATCTCTTCCCACAGAACCACTGACTGATACCCAAGCATGTCTCCAAATTACAGAAAGTGATATCGTTTTGGCTATTTCATCATTTAAACCTGGATCCGCTGCTGGTCTTGATGGGATTTCTCCTCAGCATTTAAAAGACCTGATTTCTCACCAAGCAGGTAGCGCAGGTAAAAACCTAATATCTTGTCTGACAAAATTAATCAACCTAATACTTTTCGGCAAAATTAATAATGAAATAGTACCTATTTTCTTTGGTGCAAATCTTATTGCTCTAAGTAAAAAAGATGGGGGAGTCAGGCCTATCGCAGTGGGTTCTACTTTTCGGCGAATTGTTTCAAAATTATGTGTCAAATATGTCAGTGAGAAACTTCGCAGCCATTTCGAGCCTCATCAGTTGGGGTTTTGTTGTAGAGATGGTTGCGAGGCAGCTGTTCATTCTGCGCGTACGATCCTTTTTCAAACTCAAACTGAGGTGTTGCTAAAATTAGACGTTAAAAATGCTTTTAATTCGGTAAACAGGGACACCCTGCTGAAACAAACTAAATTAATCACACCAGAAATTTATAATTATTTACACCAGTCTTACTTTAATTCGTCTAAACTGTTTTACAAATCCCACGAAATAGAATCCGCAGTTGGATGTCAGCAGGGTGATCCCCTTGGTCCAGCCATTTTCAGCTTAGCAATCAACCCAATCATACAAAACCTGGTTTCAAAATTTAATGTTTGGTATTTAGACGATGGGAACCTTGCAGATGAAGCAGAAATTGTTCTCAACGATCTCAAGGAAATTACTCAAAATTTTAGTTCTATAGGCCTTCAATTAAACTTTGATAAATGTGAATTATTTATATCGAATCATACTACTCCTAGCCGTAAATTAGAAATAATTTCAAAATTCAATAGTTTAGCACCAAATATTAAAATTGTTACAGAAAATAACCTTCATCTTTTAGGTTCCCCAGTTTTTGAAAACGGCATTTCACCTCATTTCGATAACGTGATTTCCAAATTTAATGAATGTTCAGACCGCCTTTTAGAAATAAACAGTCATTCAGCTTTAACCATATTGAAATTTTGTCTTTTCGTTCCTAAATTAACATATCTTTTACGTTGTTGTCCTGTTTGGAAATTTCAGGCCATAACCGAAAACTTGGACAACATTATAAAATTGTATTTAGAAAAAATTCTGAACATTCAACTATCAGAACAGTCTTGGACACAAACATCTCTGCCTATTCGTAACGGAGGCTTAGGTGTGCGCAAAATTTCAAGTGTTGCTCTACCGGCCTTCCTCTCTTCGACCCACAGCACGTCCACTCTTGTATTTAAAATACTGCGGCAAATAACCGCTCCTCTTGAGGTGGCGTGCTTGGTCGAAGCTAGGAATGCCTGGAAAATGGCTTTTCCATCCCTCCAAAATTTTCCTTTGAACCCAAATTCTCAAAGGAGCTGGGACAAAATTCAATGTGACAAAATTTTTTCAGACATTTTAAATAACAGCTCCGGCGCAGACCACGCGCGACTCAGAGCTGTTTCCACAAAAGAGTCCGGTCATTGGCTGCACGCGTATCCCTGCGCGAACGTGGGCACTATGCTGGACTCCGAAACCCTCCGAGTCGCCGTTTGTCTTCGCATCGGAGCTAAAGTCTGTGTCCCACACAAATGTCCCTGTGGTACTTTTGTAACTGCTTTGGGGCACCACGGACTTTCATGTGCTAAGAGTGCCGGCCGCCTCTCACGGCATGCCACCCTCAACGACATCATCCGTCGGTCTCTTGCCACCATTAACGTGCCTGCTATGCTTGAACCTAATGGCATCGCGCGTAGTGATGGCAAGAGGCCTGACGGTATGTCTCTTATTCCCTGGAAGATGGGACGTGCCTTAGTGTGGGATGCGACATGTGTCGACACACTGGCACCGTCACATCTCCCAGGGACTATTAGGAGCGCTGGCGCAGCAGCAGAGGCGGCTGAAAAACTGAAAAGCACAAAATATAAAGAAATAAAAGAAAATTATAATTTTGTTGCTTTTGGAGTGGAAACTCTAGGTCCGTGGGGTCCTAACGCATTGTCTTTTTTTAAAGATATTTTAAAAAGACTTATCAACGTTACAGGAGACCCAAAGGCTGGCTGCTACATCGCCCAGCGTCTTTCAATCGCTATTCAGCGAGGTAATGCAGCCAGCATTTTGGGTACCTTACCACAGGGACCATCTTTGTTTATTTAAAATATTGATTTTTTTTTTATTAATTTTAGTTTGAATTTTTTGTAAGCTAGTGTTATCTTAAGTTTATTTGTTTTGTTTATGTACCTAAATAAATATTGCGTTGCAACAAATATGTTTAACGCATAGATTTTAAGGATCATTTGTTGTTGGGCCCAAATATCATTTGGCCAAATTTACAATGGCATACTTATCAGAATTTAGGATTTTATTCCTTATCCAAGTATTTATTTTGCATATTTTAGTTTTACATAACCTTTATTTAGTCGAACTATTATTTAGTAGAACTTGGCGTACTATAAATGGCAGACTTTCATTTTGAAGTTTCTGCCATTCGATGATATACAATTCATAAATATTCAAAATATCTATGACATAAAAAGATCGGCATTAAAAGACCAATTTTGGGTCATAGTGGACCAACGGCTTTGATACGTGACTTCAAGCGCACGGAATGATCATTCTTATTGAACAAGCGCTGGATTCAAGCCTGCGATGTACTCACCAAACTGGGAACACTCACGCAAATTGTTCACCGTGCATTAACGATAATATAAAGACTGAAAAAATGCCTCGTATATGACAATATTCCTTTGTAAGGATCTCCGCTCTCGCTTTAGGCAGCTCCTTAAAGCTGTTCACTATGTACTCTATTAGTATTCACTCTTGAACAAACATGTTCTTTATTTTGAGAGTCATCCCGTAAAGTTTTATGGCGGTAATTCTCATCGCATTGGTGAAACCCTAATTCCCTTCGCCACTCTCTTTTTCTTTGCAACATTTTGGAGTTAATAATATTGTACCCTTGGCCTACAGGTGGGTTAATGAAATGGTCTTCATAAGGTTATTTATTGTAATATGGCGATGTTAATAACTGTTTTGATGCGATTTATTGTACAATGGTTTTTTCTTTTTTTTCAATTCACTGTTTTTTAAAATAGATCAATTGCAGCTTTTCATTTTCTTTGCTTTGACATAAGATTAGAGCTACATATTTTTATTTTTGACAGAAATGTTAATCTGTATTATTAAAATTTTTGTGATTACTTTTGAATAAAACCTTTTTTTGTTCATACAATACCATAAAAAACTAGTATTTGATTAGTCAGTCTGACTCTGTAGATTTCTATAGCACAGATCTGGGTCGTGAGTTTGATGCCTGCACAATAAAAGCCTTTATGTGCTTGAATATTATTGTTTTGGTTGATTCCTGTGTATATTTTAATTACTTATTTACAAAATAAAACTCTTTGACACACACAATTTAATAAAAATACATTTCAGTAAGTAAGAGTTGATAATATTCATAGCTTGGACTCGTCAATATAATACAATCAGTAGTCTTATATATACGATTCGATTAACTTTCGTTATACAATTTTAGGTACTCAATTAAATGATTAAACGAGTACCCATAATTGTTTAATGAAAGTTAATCGAATCTGATACTGATCGAAGATTAATACGGATATCAATTACAAAATCAACCAATGTTCGGAAAATTCGTATTAAACATTGCCTGACCTGAAAATCAAACCCAGGATCTTAAGTTATTAATCCAGCAACTACAAAAAAAATTGGTAACAGACGTTCATTAGCCTATTAGAACGCCCACAATAGTATGGCTTGACAACAATGACTGACAAAAACCCTCCTGTAGAACTAGAAAATATTAAAATATTAATTTCGCGCCCACCCCCTATTTAATATTCAAACGGCTTTCAAAAGGATCACCTACCTTCGATAAATTATAAAATCCCACTCAAGCGTTTTATGTTGATGAAATGCAAATCAGCTGACACTTTAATAACCTCCAAAGTAAGTGTCTTTGGAAAATACAAGGTAATATATTCCCAGTATTGTGAGGCAAATTGATTATAAATAAAACAATGGGGACTGTTGAAAACTGACTAAAATGTGTTTAGTGATTACAAAAGCATTTTAGGTAAGGAAGTAAACTATGGACTGAATGAAGAAATACCCAATAAAAAGATAATAAATCCGGTCTTTCTTAAGTAAATCACATTACAGTTGTAAGTATTGTTGTAAATGTGTATTGTACATTACATTCGTCGACCTGAATCCAAAGTAAATCATCCACTGAATTAGTAATCAACTGATCTGTCATTTACTTTCCCGAATTAAAGTGTCATTGGAGACGTAGGTACGCTTTGCCGAAGTGTCAAAGACCTAAATGACTTTTGCAAAATATAAAATGGTGGATGAAATATAAAAAATGACGGTTTGTCATTATAAAAATATTTTTTGTACTTTCCTCCCATCTTCCTTTTATATTCCTATTTTATTTCAATTGACTAGCTGGGTAACCTATTAAACATTTAAAATAATTCAACGGGTCAAAACGCGACAACATTTTTATTTAGTAGTTAATACGAACCGTTAAATTATTTTCAATGTTTAAAATGGAACGCGAAAGTCTTAATGGGTAACCTATTGTTTCAATAAATGCAACTTTCTTTGTTGAACTTTCGTATACTTACTTAAATACGGTTTAAATAAAGTGAAAACCAATGGCAAGTGTTAGCTCCCGCTTAATTAAGATAGATGTAGATAGTTTAGTACTTACAATTAATGACGGCGTTCTAATCGAATAGTCCTGTAATGCTACCTAGATTTTAACTAGGAACATCTTTATACTTTTAACATCTTAAAACGAATTTATTTTTAATGAAAATGGACTTGTTTATTCAGACAAGACATTGATTTAGGCAACAAATATTCCCTACAGGTCTCTTTCTCAAATTTCTGCAAACGAACAAAACATACCTATTTAGAATCAAAATATATATATATGTAGATATACGGTCGAATTGAGAACCTCCTCCTTTTTTTTGAAGTCGGTTAAAAATTAATGATTTACATTTGGAAAGTTGGACATAAAAGATGAATAATATGCCAGAGATGATGCTTTAAATTTAGAAGATACATTTAGACTTCTTGTCATATAAATACAAAAGTGCTTTTCGTATGACAAAGTAGTCTGCAATTACTGTTCGATATAAGTAAGTACCTACTTAGGCCCATGATGTAAAAGACAAAGTCTAAATATCTAGTCTGACGTGCTTTAGACTGAAATGTAAGTGTGAGAAGTTATTATTTTCGTAACTGATAAGAATCATGCCACCTCTTCTAGATAGCATCAACATTTCGAACACGGCGGTACTTTCAATGCGATGATGTTTAATTAGCGATATTTGAAAAAATACAGTGCCTATTCTATTCTATACCAAGAATAATTTACACATCAAATTTGAGATGCCCAAAACGATTCGCTAAAAGTAACTTTCAAATGGCAAAGTTGTCGAGTAAAATAAGAGATTTTCTCGCGTTATTAAGAAATACGTCAGGCGCTCGCTCGGGTTATAAGCAAAAAGTTTTAAAGTATTCTCGGCAGACGCTGACAAATTGCACAGCCCGTGTTTCACCGACACATCCCACGATTTATTACTCCGCATATAGGTTTTATATGGTCAGGTCGCGCTCTGAGAACGTCTGCACTTTAAGACAATGGGTGTGTCGTGTAGTAGGTCTGATTCCTCGCCGATGGCAACGGCTTGATTGTAGAATCTCGCCTTGCAGCTTCTTGACATATTGTTTAAGATTGACCTAGTTAACTGGTTAATCAGTTCTTTTAAATAGGCAGCTGTTACAGTACGATACTTTCATAGATTTTTTAAGAAGGTAGCACACTAATATCCCGATTTCACCTATCAACACATTGACTTTTATAAAGTGTTGGAGTAATTTAAAGGTATTTTGACATTTATAATTTCTTCTGTGTGTTTTTTGGAATCCTAACCAAATTGTACCTAAATCCTCACAAAGTGAAAGCAGCACTGTGTGTATAAAATATATAGTGTATTGTACCTATACGTCCTTTGACGACCTCGGTGTCGATGTGGCTAAGGTAGGCGGCCAAAGCGTGAAAGGTCCCGGGTTCGATTCCCAGTCAGGTCAATTTGGAAAACGAACTTTCCTTAATATAACTTTTCTTATACTTTTCTTTATATTTTGTTTCATAAATTTTACAGTAGTCACTATACTACATACATTATCTTATTAACATCTAAACATTCACTTCTAAACATACAACTAACTTTTCTTAATTGACTTGGGTCTGGGTGTACTGGGATGTCGCCCCCAGTTAGTATCCATCATCTGGTGCTCATAGTACAAAGGAAAACCTTAAGGTTTTGATACCAGGTGATTGGTGTGGTTGTCTGGCGCATTTAATGTAATAAAATAAGTTATAATGTAAATCTACGAAAGTGAAGTACCAATCTTAATTCACGCTTACATTAATCTGAATTTGTGGTATGTGGCTAAAGTATTGCTGCTGAAATCAGGCAAAACGATGCTACAACTACACGTAGACCGGAAAAATAGAGAAGTTGCTTTCCATATTAACCTGACCGGGAATCAAACCCGGTACCTAAGAGATAGCGCGACTTCTAGCGACTCTAAGCGAAAAGAGAATTTCCCAAATCAGAGAAATTGGATAACACCAAAAACCAAATTCAACAAATGGAAAACCTCCTCCTTTTTCGAAGTCGGTTACCCTCACAACAATTCAATAACTCTTCGATAGCCTAGGCATACATTTTCATACTCAGCGTTTTCCAAAAACCGGCACATAATGACGTTATTTTAAGAAAACAGACCTATAAAACACTCGAGCCCTTTTGTTTAGAGCGTTCCCTTTAATAAATTATTCAGGCGCATCCGGGTGTCGAAATGCCCTTTTTGTACGAGGTTATTTTTCTCGCGAACATAAAGAGGGCCAGTTAACTATTCAGGGCGGCTTTCACAGGAATAAAGGGTTTAGGCACCTAAGTTGGGGTTAGGTCAGTAGAATTGGCTACCGACATACTCGTAAGGGCCCGACATACTGATTAGGTACTCGTATTTCAAAGAAACAGAATTTTTTTATCTCCCCGTGAAGCTCGAACCCGCGACCTTCACGTATCGCGCGTGCTATAGTTGTGTCTGATTTCTGACCGAACAAAATAAATATTTTTCTTGCCGCGCCGTTTCGGATACTTGCAACTTACCAAAGAATCTGAGCTATGTATGAGATGTCATCCATATTTAATTTTCTTTATTTGGAAAAAGCATACAGTGCTACTGGACATAAACAATTCACAAAACACTATTTGTATTAGTTTTCACTACTATTTAAAGCGTTTTTCTATTGAAATCCAATGTGAGACGAAAGTCAAAGAGTCCTGTGCCGAGCAAACAATGACACTTTGAAATTATGAGAGCACTTTCAGATCAGTCCAAAGACAACCAAACCTTAATCTATGAATAAAACCATACAATCTATTCCAATTCCAATTAATGCTTTTTCTTTCTTCAATTACATTTAGTAGTTTATTCCTGAAACAGTAACAAGCACACATCCATAACTTGCTCGTTTATAATATAGGATTATAAATGCCACATAGGAGTAGATACATATTAGGTAGGTATCGAAGAGAAAAAACCTTAAAGGGTTCTATTGTTCCATATTTACCTGCTCTCCGATCAAAGAGACCACTCTACACGAGTGAGTCGTTGAACATCATTCTCTGACGGATTACAACGATGAGTGAAGCTACTTAACTTGTGCGATCGACAAGTGTACAACTAACTGTATATGGATATGATACACAACTTTAATTTGCATTGACTATTATGGTACCAGGAGTTTATGGTCGGGTGGAACAATAGTAAGCGTTTCTGCCTGTTCAAGCAAGTCGTGGGTTCGATTCCCTCTTAGGAGAAACATTCTTGTGATTAATATTAATATTTGTTTTGAGCCTGGTTCATAAGCATATTTACGTTTGTATTGTGATGCCACCAACCACTGACTACTTACTTTGAATCGTATTTAAGTTTTGGTAAATATTATGAAAAGAGTGTCACACTAATAATTTTCCATGACGGATAATTTTTAGGATAAATCAATATGATCAGGTAAAAGTTCTCTGTACGAAATATCTTCTAGTTTTAACACACATCTTATTTAAATGGCTTCTGTGGTCTGTATGTATAGTATTTACTTCCTGCTTATCGAAGCAAAAGTGTCAATGTGGTCTAAAATAGGGAGGTTGTACATCTAAATCGATTAGTATCATAGTTTAAGTAATATTTTATCTCCTAGCGAAAGTTCACACCGCAAAGAGTAGACTACAGCTCAGCTCATTAGCACAATCTTAAAAATAAAACAGTCCGGAAAGCACGGACGGATCTAGCCAAACGAAGCGATCTGTCGACGCTGTAAGTAGTCATTATTTGCTGATTTGTGGGGAAAAAGGACGGCACATTTGACCTATCATATTTTCCGTCATGTAATATTGAAGAGATTGCAAATGTAGCTTTGTAAAGCGCTAAATTAGAACAGGCGCCAAAAAGAGTTTTGGATTTATTCAAACACGTCTAATTAATGTCTACATAAACAAAAAAAATCTAGTCGGAAAATCGATAGTTTGGGTATCACAAACTTGCACCAAAAACAACTCATAAAATTGTGTCATCGTCTTCATAGTGCAAACCAGTAGGTCTAATAGGTAGTTACGAAAATCGTGAATAAAAATGTCCTCTAGCTTTTTTATGTCCTAGTTACCAAATTCAATCCAAATACATTCTCAATCGATCGATATATACATACATGAAAACTGCCATATTTATAAGAGGGCTGGATAAATAATTGACGCGGTCAGGTAAGTATTTGAGTTACCTCTTTTCATGTTTCAACAAATAAAGACACTAATAAAGCGATATATTTTGACTTTTTATTAAAATTTTAACAACGCTTTAATAATTTTTCAAGTATGTTATATCGTGAGCGTATGCTTTTTTAATGTATGACGAATATCTGGTTGAACGTATTTGGCCGTGAATATTCTCTCTTTGTTCCTGACTGTTATAATACTTATGTTGTGGCGTTAGTGCTCTGCCGTTTACTCAGCACCTCAGGTTGTGAATAATTCGACACTCACGCGGATGGATGCCGCTCTCTGCTCAACGTCACTGCCGCTGATGTACGTTAAAACCTCATTAAGAGCTCTCGATTAATTTGGCTAAAACACGTAGCCATACTAAGGGATGTTAGGGCGCGTTCTACTAATATGTAGATGGGTGGAGCAGGAGCGGTGAAAGGCGGTATTTCTGAAGTAAACGGAGTGGAGCATATCAATGTCCCAAACTAAATATTATTTTGCTCATTTTTGTTCGATCTCGCTTTAGACAGTGCGTGTATATTTGATAGGAAGTCCGCTCAGCTCCAGTTTTTCCATTTCCTCAAGATTTGATGCTTTTTTAATTGGTTTATTCATTACTTTCTTCTACCAGTTCAATTTCATTAAAAGCAAAGCTTTACGTTGCTGTACCCACTGAACTTTAGCACTTTAGGTACTGTTGACATCGGCGTGTTACAAAATTTTGACATTAGGTATTAATAAAACATTATGATTTTTACTGGGTCGGAGAGAGCTCAGGATTATTAAATTATAAAAAATGGAAAAGACAGTAATTTTTAAATCAAATAATAAAACATAAAATACATCAAATTTATAAATAAACAAAATCAGAAAACACCGGAAAGATTGGCATAAGATTATGTTTCTTCTCCTAGCTTGTATCCATTCTGGAGCCCGACGTCTACTGCGATTATTATCCTGACTTAACAAGCCTACTATTATTATTAGAAATGATTGCCATTTGACCTTTGCCATTGCCACCCTTGCAAAGGAAACCAGAATAGTTTGATCATAGTGAAGACCAAAATTCATTGTGCATTTTGAAGCATAGCATCATTGTTATCGGAGAACCTAGCGATTCAAGCGCGCAGTGTATTATATAAACATGGAAAACCTTACAAAGTAAACGAGCTTAAAGGAATTCAAACGACCTTTGGGTTTAAAAGCCCAATGCTTGAACAACCACACCACAATGTTAAGATATGCATGTTGTGCCTCATTTGGTATATACAATGTGTGATCCAATTCTGCATTGTAACAAACGCTACATTATATTTATACCTATGTATTTCCTAATTTGAGAAAAAAGGAAACTTTGAAGCATTTTTAGGTATAGGTAGGTCTTTTCCATATAAATGTACTTTCGTAGTCGGTATTACCCATATCTCCCCTAATATTTGAAACAAATAGTAGTTCATATTTTTATATAGTTTCGAGCTATTTTTGTGCCAAATTTCATATCTTGCACTTAAAAACATTTTCCTATATAAACTTTCAAGGGCAATATTATCGCAAGCCCCCCTTATTTTCAAAACAAAAAGAAGCCTATTACGAATACCTGTCCCAAATTTCATTAAAATCGGTTCAGTGGTTTAAGTGTGAAAACCGGATAGACAAACAGACAGATAGAATTACTTACGCATGTACAATATTTGTGTGAATTTGAAGACCAAAATATACCAAATTGGTCTTACCGCTCTCGCATTTTAGCGAGCCCTACAGACAACGATCCATTTTCATAACTATTTAAATAAAGACTAGTAAAGGTACCGTCATTTTTCCCATATTTTCCAACGCTTTAACCTTCTCTAGACCTCCACATTTTTACAATTACGACATATTTATTTAGAGCTACACTACTCAAATAAAAACAAAACATTGTATATTTAAATATATGTAAAAATATAACTATTTATCGATATATCGCAATGCAGGGCGACCCTAAATGTTCCATCCTTAACCCAAGCGCCATAAATGTATTTGTAGCGGAGTCCTTTGATGTAATCTTTGAATGGTAATTGTGTAAAATGGATTTTCAAAGATTAAGCTAAACAAAACGAAACCCAAAGGGCAACCTTTAACATTAAAAATACGAAAATATATTTTGTTTGTTTTTCTTACAGCGAAACCACTGATCAGATATGTATTTAATTTGGTTCGAAAAATACTAAAACATTTGGAACTGGGATAATGAATTATAATATTTTTTTTATCTTCAAAATAACAGATTTTCACAATACTCAATAGTCCAGCCGTATTGCATTTTTTATGCGTTTTGTCGCAATACAGAGCTGAACTTAAATAAACGTGATACAAAACAATTGACGGTCATATATATTTGATTTCAATATAAATAAAACGAGTCGGTTACAAATACAAACGGTTAAAATTTCTTGTCCAAAATCGTATAAAAGTTACATCCAAAATGTATATCTACATATGTTAATTACCATTGATGTAAAAAAAAATTCAAGTAACTCCGAGGCCTCAAACAGGAATGTTTACTCTTTTCGGCACCTGCGATACAGACTCTGTCTAGTGTGGGTGCTACAAGTATACCTCTTCCGGCATTAAGTGCAATAAACTGTGTACTTACTAAGTAGTTTACAAAGCAACATTTATATAGGTAATATGTACTGTACCTGTTTATTGAATAAAACATTTTTCATTTTCATTCAAATCGTCCAAAGTTACATCTAAAAACACTTAAATTCCTTCTGTATAACTGTCTCGTGCGCAGTATACTGGAATATGGATCGGTTGTATGGCGTCCTCACTACGCGACCCATGTGTTAAGATTGGAGAGGATCCAAAAGAGGTTCCTGTGGCATCTGGCATTTGCGCAAGGTAAGGCTAAAAGAATAAGATCATACGGCGACAGACTAAAACATTTTAAAATGATTGAACTCGAGAAAAGACGCGACTTCTTGGATCTGACTTTCTTTCATAAGCTCCTTATACACAAAATTGACTGTTCGCATCTATTAAGTCTGGTGATGTTCAAAATTCCCCCCCGGTACCCTCGCGGCAATATCAAGAAGCTATTTTCAGTTCCCCATAGAAAAACGAAAATGGGACAGAATTCACCTATTTCACGATTATGTAAACTCTATAACAGGAACAGTGATTTCCTTGACATATCAGATTGTGCAAGCAAAAGTCGCAGATTACTTTATAAAATGCTCCATAATTTACGACTGTCATAATGTGTTGTACTGTTTTGTTTTGTTATTTTTACCCTTTTGAGTTATTTTTCCTTTTTTTAATTTCAAATGTTACGCTACGCTAACATAAGATTGGCATAAAGTCAATTTAATCTGATTCTAACAATATAAAGCCACAAATATGTTACGCATGCTGTGTTTATCTGTAAGGTTGTACTCTTAGATTTAGTTTTACTTCCTACTTGCATCTCTTACTCATGAAATATTGTATCAACTGTTGATAAACCTTATTAAATAAATAAATAAAATAAAAATAAATTCTAACTGAAAAAATGATTGCTTAAATCAGTCTCATTTATATTTTTATGAAATGTGCCAACTTTAGTCAGTCAGTCCATTTTTACAATCAAATGATGCGATAATATATGGGTGTGTCCCCTCCTCACCAAAGGGGCTACCGAAGGTTACCTGCTTGGATACCAGAGAGCGGTGACTTTCTGCGGCACACCCGTAAGGTCATGAATGGAACGCTCAAAAGGAGGAGGGGTATCGTCGCCAGCCCTGTCCTGCGACCCGACAGTGGCGCGTTTATATGTGTTAGGATACGGTATTGCGTTTGCCAACCTACCTATCCTCCGCGGCCGGTGAGTCCCAGAACTCCCTCCAAAAGCCGGGCCGAGAATCTTAGGGGTCCGCAGTAGCGGCAGGCACAGCAGACCCGCTGGGACTGGAAACGCCAGACTTGGGGTAAGCCTAGCGTCCGTAACTTCAGTACCGAGGGGGGGAGGCTGAGGCCTGACAACGCTTCGCACCAGGGTTTTTACGCGATGAGAGAGCCTCCCCAAAACCGCGTAGCGTTGTCCACCGAGGGGGATTTTTAGTCAGTGCATGCCCGCTACACCACTCTCTATATGACGCAAGAAGTGAAGATATGGTACACATTTCCCCCTCAATAAAAAAAAGAACACGAGTGTTCGGTGCTCCTTAGAATTTATACTCATTTCAAGGCACAATCAGGTCTTGAAGTACAAGGTCTACGCGTGACAAGTAGCTTGAAATGCGTCGCGCATTAGAAAATGTTCCATTTAAAAAATTAGTTACATGCTACAATACTGAACAAATCAACGCCACTTTATGCCGGTTGAACCACGTTTTCCTTCTACTACAGTCCAACGAAGTCAACTTTTGAATAAATCATAAAATAGACAGATATAAGACATAGCCTCTCCACTCGCGACGACTTACAATCGAAGTCCGAATCGAATTTATACGAAACATCACAAAAAGTATCGCGTTTCCATTGTGATTTAGAAAATTCGCACCGGAATATAATTACGTCCGTCTGAAGGGAGCAACTTGTTTAGATCCGAGGCGGAATAAAGGAGAGAGAATAATGAGAGACGAAAATTAATAAATGAGATTACAAAGGATCTTATTACGGCCATTTCCCACAGCACCGCCTCCGTGGGGCAATAATTAGTGAAAGAAATGGCCGCGCCGCGGATCGAGGGGATTCGTCTTACAATGCAAAATGCCCAGTGATGGGTTACGAGTTACATTGTTTTAGCGTTGGCACTTTGAAAATAAATGTTGAGGTAAGCGCGCTGGAGGTTTCATTTGAATTTTGTAAAACTCATCTAAATCGACATCAACTTTAAATTCAGGCTACAATAGGTCTTGCGTTGAGTTTCAATTAATACATTTAGTAGGAGAACTAACTCTACTTGCCTTGTACCAAAAGCAAAATGACAGCTAAAAGGTTTTTGAAGGAAAATCGTGAATTTGGGAGTTCAAAGATAAAGTTTGATTTGCATAAATATTTTTTTGTCTCGGCACCCGAATTGTGTGGGTTACAATATTTTGTCCGTCACCAATATATTTTAACGATATATTTTATTTTTGATAGTAGGTCTCCTGGGCACTACTCTGTTGTGCATAAACGGTCTTCAGTGGCCTTTAATCATAACTAGAATAAACCGGTTCCGAGCTATCAACGAATCATGTCACGCCTTTTTTTTCGCACTCACATTATCATATTTTTATCTATTGAAAACAAATAAATGATATTTTAATAAAAAATAATTTAAATAAAAAGCATACAATTTATTACATACATATGTACGTAAAATGTTCTTTCAAATGATAGGTAAAGTTATATAGCGCTGAATACTTATTTTATTTTTATATTTTTTATAATGTTACTTGTTGTAATGTTATATTCAAAACAACAATAACAGATTTCATTGATTTTTTAATAACATTCAATCACTTTTCTCTGACTCATGCTCATTTTGTCGTATACTGTACAGGAATGCGTATGAGTGCAAAGTTACTTTTAAATCATACGTATGTCGCGCTGTGTTGATTAACAAATTTTATTAATTTTGTGTACAAAGTGTACCTTCTGTATCAATACATTATTTGCCAATAGGACTAAACTAACCGACTATGAAAATGTAACGAGATCTTTCTTCGCAGAATATTTTTGCACTACCAAGAACCCATTAATTTTTTCGTGTTTCAGAATATCCTTTACTTTTAAATTCCTTTAATCGACAAGTAACATGATCGTTTCGTAACAAGAACTTTAGTCTCTAGGGAGCAAAGCTCATTTTCCTGTCGCCTCTGCTCCAATCCCTTTTCAAAAGGAGTTCCCGAGAATCCTTCGCATCACAAGCATTCACTACAATTGGATTTGGAATTGAATTATAAATTGTCCATTTGGGATCTACAACTAGTATTGCATTGACGTAATCTGATGATATTTTAAAAACATATTGTAAATACGTATAAATAATTGTAATTGGATTTTACCCGCAGCTTTGCACGACAGTTATATTACCCAAACATTTACTTTGTACTTTTTGGGGTCGCAAACTATACAGGCTAATTTAATCTAAAGCCGTTTAGCTATCTGGCGCGGGATTGGTTGTTTCTTAACTGAACTGTTTTTAAAAACAGACATAGCATGATTCCTAATTTTTAAACAAGTCGAAAAAAATACTTGACAGTGTGCTATGCTTACTTTTTTAAATACTGTTGTCGATAGAATTGGAATAGGAAAAAGCTCCAATAACCTTTAAGCAGTCGCAGTCACAAGCCAGCCGTGTGTCGTTCACAAAATTGAGTTGGGCGCTCGATATGTAGATGTGCGCTCGTTAGTAGTCGTCCGCTCTCCTGCACCCGCCCTTACAACGTCACTGCTATGTCCATTTACTCTCCACTGCCTAGATAAACGGAAAATTTATGGAGTCTTGTTTCACTTATACTAGGTTTTCGAATGCAGGTTCAGTTTTGGCAGAACGTCTAATAGCAAATCAAAATTTGCCTTAATTTTGTTTACTCATGATCTTTATTTAAACTCATAAGATAAATAATGAGAAAACTATGAATGCTGCAATAATCAAAGTGACTTTCATCCGCGATGTGTCACTGAGCAATGAAGCAGAACTCACGGATGTACCAAAAATGCTAGTTTGCAACGAATATTTTTTCCATTAAAAATTTCGTGAATGCTAGATAGGAACGCTACGTATTTTCGACATAGTTGGAACAGGTAAGCCGGAGCAGCAGCAGTCACAAGCCAGCCGTGTGTCGTTCACAAAATTGAGTTGGGCTCTCGATATGTAGATGTGTGCTCGTTAGTAGCCGTCCGCTCTCCTGCACCCGCCCTTACAACGTCACTGCTATGTCCATTTGCTATCCACTGTCTGTATAAACGGGGAATCTTGAACGTCTTGTTTATCTACAAAATTCCGAAGTAGCACCTGATCTAAGTGGATACTAATTTTCTGTAAGTGTATATTTTACCTAAATCTTCCTAAAAAGGCGATACAAAGTTCAAAAAGCATAGTGCACAGTCTGACGTGTTGTTGATTGTCCCATGGGCTGTCTGTCATGTGCAACTAATTTTTAAACTAATTCCTTTTTGAAGTCGTATAAAAACGGAAAAGGATCGATCACCGTGATCGACAAACAGACACACGTTTTACGGAAATGGTATAATAGTCCGATTCGCGCTTGACAGGTATTTTTGCAAAAACCACTAGTACCAAGTGTTTCACATAGGGTTGCCAGATCGATTCTTCCTTTTATCGGGATCAATAACCGATTTTTCGGGATTTTAGGGCTTTGGTCGGGAGAAATAAAAAAATAAGTTAATAATTATGCATTATATATTAAGTAAACAAACATTTTTGTAATTCACTGTAGATATAAGAAAAAAAAACATACTTGGTAGTTTTAAAGCATGGTTATTGTTTTTGTTTTTTCCATAAGTATTTGTCTTTTTTTTTTAACCGCGGTTAATAACTTTTGAGCTTTATCGCTATTCAATAAGGTCTTAAAATTAAAACAATTTTCGTCAAAATTAAAACGAATTATTAATTCCGATTTTATTAAATCCATGCTCATTCGGTTCCTTTCTTTTGAGTATAAATCATTGAGTATACTAAAAACGCGTTCGCAGTAAGCGTTAGGTACTTACTGGTATTGAAAATATAAAACATACAATTTTGGTTAAATTTTTAACTTCGACGCAGTTTGTTATAAAATATGCCCATAGCTTATCATTTGTCATTTTATTTTTCTCTTCTGGAAAGCGATTTAAAGTAAAAACTTCTTTTAAAGAACAATAATCACTGTACAAATGGTCGGTGTCAATATAATATTAAATTTTAATTTTTTCTATGACTTCTAAGAGATCACTCCATGTGAACAAATTTTCTTTCAAAGTTTCGTTAGACGAAAGTCGGGAGATTATTCGCTTTGTCGGGAGTCGGGAGGACAAGCAAAAAAGCGGGAGAATCCCGCCAATTCCCGACCGTCTGGCAACCCTAGTTTCACATAGAAATAACAGACCAGATCAAGCCTTTTTAACGCTACAAGTATAAACGTCTCGTCAACAAAACTATTTACTTGAAATAGTAGCGTATTAGTAGTCAAAATAAACATAAACGGATTTGTTTTAAATTACTTAATATATACAAGTTAATTTTATTCAACAAAACTACTTTTAATTTTCAACCTTTCCAACTCTTGTTTCTTTTATGGGACTTTATTCAGGAGGTTTTTGTCCCAACAGACGATAGTTACTCAAGTTAACCATAAGAAATAATACATCCAACCTCTTTTCCTTCCTAATTCACAGAAGGAATCGGATATAGATAGTGCATCACTGTAATGCTATAAAGCTAGGTTCAGGAGGACGGGCGACGGCTAACGAGCGCAAATCTGCATATCGAACGTTGCGTCGAGCTCGATTGTGAGTACCCTACCTGTATTTTCCTGTTGAAATCATCTTAGTTTCAGTATTAAGTCTTCAAATCCCATATTGGGACGACTAAAAACAATTGATTTTCTAGAATTTGGAATTCCGATTTATGAAGAGTTAGTAGGAGAGCTGAAGATAATGTGTTCCACTAGCTGTAGCCCACAACTTATTTTGGGATAAAAGTATTTAGCTATTGCTCGTGACATCGTTCACATTATTTCGGGATAAAAAAGGCTCTCTTTTACTTAAAGGATTATTTATTAAAATTTGTTAAAATTACTTTAAGCGTCAATCTACGCAGCTGTTAAATTTCAAACTTTATTTCAGTAAATTTTGCGTGAAAGTAATCCATCCATATACACACAAAAATGTTTGCTTTTAAAAAATTTGTAGAATGTGCTCAAAATCACTAGATACTCAGACCAATCAACTGCTCTCAAGCAGAAGTTTTCTCTTGTACTATAAGTACTATGGCAGACTCTAACTTTATCGAGCACACCCACACCCAAATCAATTAAGAAAAGTTTGCTTCGCTAACTGACATAGAATCTGGAGCATTCGCGCTTGGGGCGACTGCTTAAGTTACTGGACTACAGAGGTTGTCAATATTACCTAACTTTGCACCTACAAAGATTAATTATTATACCTACTTACATGTAATAAAAAGGATCTCGCTAATGTGAAAACGTATTCCCGCTATTCCAGTTTTAAATTTTGTTCTTGGTTTAGCGTAGGACATTGATGAGAAATAGTTTAATAGTGATGATGATTCAGTAAAAAAAAGTCCGTTAGTAAGGAATTCAAAAGACAATGAAAACGTATTTTGCTTAAACAAATAAATGAACATTAAAGATACAACACATCCAATTTCAATGGAGGGCTGGTTTTACGTCACTTATTCGAAAAACTGTACGAAGTAATGACGTTGAGCTATATTTTAAATATTGGACAACATCACATACATTGCTCTGATTCTGTAGTAAGTAGCGCTATTGTATCTCATTGAATTTAGTTTGCACGGAAAAATATGAGTCTTTTATTTTCTTGGTAATTTCGCTGATGTATGGCGCATCAATGTTAACTCTTGCAGTTAAATTTTAGTACTTATAGCAATATTAGTACAACTAGCAACATAAAACCGGTACAAAGTCCTCTGACATGTTTGCGATTACACCAAACATACTTTTAACATCGTAAGACCGAATGTTCTTTTAAAAGACGGACACAATTATAATAATAATAATAATTTATTGAAACCAATAACACTTTACACAGATTATGGTTAGCGTTAACACATGCAGTAGTCTAGGACTGTGTCGCAAATGTTAGCGCCCACCTCAGAGTTGAACAGGCGTTTCAGACATAGTTAGATATAACTTAACTAATTTATATATGTATATGTTTACAGTGCAAAGAAATGGATACTCTAGATTTTTGTGCAATTTAATTATTTCATAAGAGCCTCTACTGTATCATAATCAAGATTAAGAAGCCATTCACTTATAATAATTTTACATCTGTAAATAGGTTCTTTATATATATTAATTTTTTTATTTAATTTATTATATAATTGAGGAGCAATGAAATCATGTTGGTGTTTTACCAATTGATTTTCTATTGTGTCTGGTTATCCGAGTACTACGAATTTAAAGCTATCTACTTTTCTAGAGGCAAATATAGCTAACCTTTTTATTTATTTACTTTTATTTTATTTCAAACTAAGTTTCCCTTATTCTGCCCCACCGGGCCTGGTTTTATCGTAGGCTCGGCCCGAGGGAGTCCTCACTCGTCACGCCGACACAATAACGCTATTAAGTCGGAACGAGGAAACTTCCTCTGTCTGTTTAAACATATGAAGTCCATTGCTATTGATGTATCAGTGCTTAGTGAGCTGCATACGTCCCAAATTTCTGCTTCTAACGTTAGCAAGAGCAGTAGATTTTGTTTATGTATTCATTAAAGATCAAGTAAAAAAAATATCAGCTGAAATGTACGCACGCGCATAGCATCAAAAATAAAGGCTCAAATTGGATATTTTTTGTTTTGTTCACAATTGTCATTTGTAAAAAACCAAGTAGAAAATGTATTATTTATTTTCTACTATATCAATTTATATTTTTGGTACATTATTACCTAATTATTTATTATATAAATTTGAAATGATTTTTTATGCAGTTATCTTATGTCATAAATGAGATATTGTTTTATTGCATTATAATATTATATTGTAATTTTTATTTAATCGAGCAACTAAAACATACTAACATAACCTTACCTAAATAACAAATTTACGACAAGACTCATAAGTGAGAGACTTGGGCTTATACAGTCAGTTATTCTGTCGCCCGAATGTATTAAAAATCGCCTTACAAATAATTTCTCATTTTTATGGAATATTTACTTTAATAAATACCAGATTCTAATAAATTGGATAAAATGACATACAGGTCCAATTCCGTGGTAAGTGGCTAAATCTCTTATGTTACTGTAATCTGTAACAACAACGATACCCAACATCAAGACCCGAAATGAAATAGGAAAATGACGAGACACCAAAATCCGGACCGTCTCGGCTACAGAAGTCGTCTTTCAAGCACTTAAGGAATCTTACTTAGTATTATTTTACCTTTACTAAATTAAAGACATATTATAAAGCTGAGGAGTTTGTTTTTTTGAACGCGCTTATCTCAGAAACAACTAGTTCGAGTTGAAAAATTATTATTTTGTTAAATAAACCATTTATTGAGCAAGGCTATAGGCTATATACAATACCAAGAAAGCAGAGGAAATTGTAAACAAACAGAGATTGTACACCGGCGAAGCCGCAGCGAACCGCTAATACCAAATAAGATTACATTTGTAATACCTACATCACTTGTGATTTAAACAGTAACATACCTTGTTATAGTTATGTCCATACATATCTGGTGATAAAATATCGAGTTAGAACCCGATATGCTATTTTCGTAGCTCACACAATAACGTCGCACACGATTGTTGGATGCTAAACTTTCATCAATGTCAGCGGGCGTGTAGTTCAATGTATTCTCCCACATGCCTCTTTGTAGCAAAACTTATGAGCATGTCTCCACTGGAACGACAATGCTGCAGAAAGGAACTTGGTGCAAACAGAAATGTAGCGTGTGCTCGTGAACATAAAGGTCTGAATACATTGTTCAGTTTGAGCTATGGCAAACGTTGCCGGTTCAAGCCAGTATTTATACGGAAATTTGGACTATGGTACTTTGCCTCTGCAACAGCTCACAATAGGGTTAAATTGTGTTCTGCAGAGGTAACAGTTAAATTTCAACTGTTTCTAGTGAATTGATTTCGGTTGTTTTTTTTATGTTTTCGAAATCTTCTTCTGCAAACTTTCCTATGTTAAGTTGTACTGCGTTAAAATTCACGTTCCGTGAAATGCACTTCTTTTGCCTTTATTACATGTAGGTACCTACCGACTATTATGGTCAAGGCAATGGTATAGTTAAACACATTACCGAGTGCTCGGTCAAAACATTACTCTAACTGACTTAGCTTGATATCATTTAACTGTTTTATTAACATACTCGGTTTGTGTAATCCAGGCATAATATTACAATTTGGCATGTCCACATGCACGAATGAAGAATGGCCTCTTATTATAGTCCGTCATGTGTGCCTTTACCTCAATTTATTTAAGGTATACAATCGAATCACAACAAAACGTAATAGGAATGGATTGAAAAAAAAATTTGTTAGGTACATATTAACTATGTTGAAAAAGCGGACGTTCCTGGTTCCATACTGTAGCTGATAGCAGCACATCGACATAGATTTGAAGCAAACTAAAACGTTCTAAATTTGTCCTCGGGATATGACGCAGGGTAATAGCGAAGCAACGTAACCATAGCTGATACTCTGGATATCCAAAATTGACTCTGAAGAAAAGTGAGTTGAATTGCGTGAAAAATTACATACGTACAATACATTTACTGAATAGTACTTTTTTAATTTAAATGTATACACTCTTAGCTTAGACAACAGAACAAATTTTAAGAGACGAAGCAAATGGGAGAGGGACAGTACAGGCTACAAAAAGTATGTCGGAAGTAGCAACACTAGTGCTACCAAGTGGCCATTTTGAACAACAGGACGCCAGCGCCACCTACAGGATGTTGATAGAATCTACGGCGTAGCGGAGCATCGCACACTTTGCTTACGATCGCCGAAGAGTGAACACGGTCTGAAACTGTCGCAGACCGTTGTACCTCCTACATACCTGTTCATAGATTTTGATTTGTGTATCGTGCAGTAAAATCGTTATAAAGTACAAGTGTTCTTATTTACCGGCATAATCCGTTAATACGCCCACAAGGCTAGGAAAATTAACGACGTTAGTCTGAAAAATTACCATAATGACTACAAGTATAATCTTTAAATGTTGCGTTCCATTTCTAACAGAATCGGTGCGTTTATAAAACTGAAACTATACTCAGAACCAAATAATAACTAATTATACGAGTATAATATCGGATCTTCGAATGATACAAGAATATTTGGATATCCATACATACATACATACTTGGAAACGAAAATACACAGCCAAAGAAACTAATATCTGTAATCGTAACCCACGCTTTGTTGTGTTGTTGAAGTGGAATTACTGAGAATAATTTCAGATCCCGAACCTAATAATGTGCGTATAGATTTCCAAAATACATATACATAACCTAGCATTTCACCCATACCATCCGTCAAGCGATGTAAGGGTGGGATCAGCAAACGATATCCTTGCTGCCTCGTCAGGATCGCCTCGTAAACATCGCGACTGGGTGTAAAAGCAGTCGTAAACTGATGCGACTAGCACCAAACTTCAGTTATGCTTATCAAGGGGTTTACATAAAACTACACACCTATGCGAGTTATAATTTACGGCGCCCGTTTCATAAAATACGAATTTTACTAGCGCGTCTCAGGGAAACCGTAAATTTTGCAAACAAAAAGTCTAGATCTAATCTTAGTCGAACTAGCTCAAAAACCAGTTTAACTTAAACCGTTAAAAGTTTCAGAGATCTGGTTAGATTTTCGTGGTGGAAAAATGAAGACTTGTCGAATTTGTTTAAAGATTAGCATCCCTGGCCGTTGATTCAAGTCCAAACTCTTCTTATTTTATGTTAGGATTTTCAATATTTAATATACAGGTCTGGGTCAGGAGTCTGGGTGTAGTGGTATCATCGTTGTGTGTTACAAAAATCAGACACAAGTTGTAACACAAGTGCTTAAGCTACATACCACAGAGTCAGAGCAATGTATGTGATGTGGTTCGATGTTTAAAAATTGTATTGATGTTTTTTTTCACCAACTTAAGCATGAATTTGAGAAATAAAGTAATGGTAAAATAATAAATAAATAATGCAATGTTTAAAGCTTTAAGTAAGCCAAATAGGCATATTCCATATACACACCTATGTGAAAGCAGCTTTCAATTTATTTCAGTATTTATTACGTGTGCAGACAAACAAACAGACATAAACTTCAAAATCTCTGAATTAGATACACATTTACTAATGCTACTTATACATTTTTAATTTAAATGCCCTTAGCCTTTGCTCTGTGAAAATACAATGGTCGTTGATATAAAAAGTAAAATACAACTTTTTAACTCAACAATACAAAGGTTGTCTATAAGTATATAAGCTTTTATTGAGCTCATTCGTCCCGTCTCGTTTATATAAAACAATTAAAATATATTTCGTACCAAAAGGCGATTCTAGTTGATTGGCACAAGATATAGTCGCCTAGCGTCTTAAGGTGTCATAAATTATATTATTATGATGACCTCCGTAGCTGAAAAACAAACGGTCTGGAAGTCGGCGATATATCTGAGCTTCCGGGTTCGATTCCCGGACGGGTCAATGGATAATCGAGCTTTTCCATAATTGTGTCAGGGTCTGGGTGTTGTGGTACCGCCGTGTAGTTCAATATTAATTTATTGCTAGCATTTTCTTTCGCGTTATTTTGAAATAAATATTATCCTATATTTACGTTAATCTGATAGTCTCAGCTATCTATCAAATATCCAAATCTGTTCAGACCTTTTTGTGTGAAAGAGAATACACAAATCTTTTTTTTTTTTATATTAGTGGGATTTATAACAAAAATGTTCGAAAAATCAGTTTTAATACTTGAACATAAAAGAGGTATAACTGAATGGATAATCTAAATATATAAAAGGAGAAACTGACTGACTGACTGACATATCAACGCACAGCCTAAACGGTTAAACGTAGGCACTTGAAATTTGGAAGGGAGATAGCTTAGGTTCCATAGAGGTGCACTATGAAAGGAATACCCAAAATCCCCACGGAAACGGGAATTAGCGGGAAAATCCTTTTGTATGAAAAATCTAAACAGCTTAAGTTAGACGCTTGAAATTTGGCATGTAGGTACCTTAGTAAATTTAAAGCGTATTTGCAACAAAATATTGCAAAATTCCCACGAGAACGGGAGTAAGCGGGAAAAAACTGGAAAAACCCTGTAGTCCACGCGAACCATGTCGTGGGCACAGCTAGTTTATAATAAATGTTTAAGATTAAGAGGAAATTTTTCGCCACAATCGAACGGGTAAACGGGTATTATGGTAATAAGAACGATACACCGATCTGCATAGATGATTTATAGTAATTAATTGAAAAATATCAGTCGCTGCAATCAATGAAAATATTAAGTATCATACATTTTCGATAAGGTTTTATTTTTATGTTTGTCACAAGCCTTTCCTCAAAACGCAGTTATTAAAACATTCCAATTTGCAAACACCTTGGCCCACAACCCAAAGGCTTGTCTGTTGGACCGTAGTTGCGTAATTTTATTCCATTATTGGACACAAAACTCCGAGCTATTTAATTACCTTGGCTTGTTGGAGCAAGCAACAGGGCAAACAGTGGACACGTCAGACGTGTTATAAGCAGGATTGTATCAGAATGCATTGATTTGACAGAACTATTGACAATGGCTTTTTTGGTAGAAACGGTACATGAGTCGCCGAATACATAACTGTTTTATCTTTTATATGTATTTTTTAACACTAATACAATTATTATAAAGCCATTAGTGGGATACATTTGTGACGTAATGTTAAAATTTTACTACTGTCAATAGATTATTTTTACTAAGCATGGGATGGCCAATTTGTCACATCACTTTCAAGCAAAATAAATAATTGATTGTTAATATTCTTAAATTCAGCCTAATATTAGAATTGATTGCTTACTACGTTTTTTACTTTAACATAACTTAATCCTTCTTTTTTTACTAGTGTTGTTTCGGAAAATATGAAGTGTTTTTTCGATTAAAATTTAGTTATTTTTGCGAATTGTGATACTTATCTTCTTTATTTATTCAATGACTTTTTCATATTATTAACAGCTTCTTAGCGATCGTCAATGAAGTGAGATATTCAAGTTGGGGCATATTTAGTAGTTCTATATAAAATTAATCAGGTAAGCCTAGTCATCCGTATAAAAGAATCGGGCTCGCAGTACGTATCGCATGGAAGTCTGATTTGTGGCACGCACTATGGGGGAGTTTGGAGACTCCGATAAGGTACCCCATTCCTCCACATTTGCACAGCATATAGTAGTTGTACCTGTTCTCGACAAAGACATTTCCCACTAGACACAAAGAAACAATAAAAATGCTCCCAAGCTAATAGATATCTTAAACCTTTTCAAATAACAATATAAAATACCCGCGAAGTTACAACTTTCCCAAGACCTAGTGCAGCTAGTTCATAAAGATAAATAACTGCTTCTAGTTAAAACTTGACATGATATCATCTTTCCACAACTTGTATAAAGTTTTGCAATCAGTTGAATCCAATATTGGATAGAATTTACCGGCAAAGATGTTACGTTGCAGCAGGGAAACATAATTTTAATGATGTTTAGCAAAGACAACAGGTTTGGGGGAATGTTTGAAAATTAATATTCTGTTTTATCAGCTTTTATTTAGTTCGTAAATTGTGGTTATAGTAGTTCAAATTAAGTTGTTTCACTTGTTATCTTATTTTAAAGACCGTCGGGAAGGTAAAATAATCTTTGCTATTCGCCATGACTCCTTCGTGAAGTCTTGACTTGGTTATAAATTGATTCGACAAGTTAGAAATTAGGTAAATCTATTTCCAAGTAGGGCTATCAGTATAAGCACCGCTTTTTAACCGACTTCGAAAAAAGGAGGTCTTTTAAAAACGGAACCATTTTTGCAAGCAAATTCTTACAAAGACAATATGTTTTTAAAATGGTCAATGTATTCCATTAATCGTCGATAATCACACGAGTATTTAAAATAAGTAACTTACCTTTCTTGCGTCGTCATAGTAAATAGTAAATCGTATTAGTGTATTAGCACGTACAGATTTTGAAAAGAGTATGTGTCGAGTTTATTTTATGAATAAAGGTATTTGCTACGCTATTGAACACTGTTACTGCATTAAGGTTGCAACATAGAACATATTAAGTATATATAACAAATAAAACGAATGCTCTTGTTGATCCAGCATGGTTCCTGTAGGGTAGACGCACCGGAAGAGGAAGCACGCTCGGTCGCCTGTGAATGTCAGTGCCAGGTTCTGTTGGGAACACCTGAGTTTACTATATAACAGTTATGTAAACGGCTATAAATGTGCCATGTAAAAGCGGGCTTTATATAATTTAAAATTCTTTAACAGTTCATGTTTGCAGTATACAGTAATCTTATGAAAGAAAAAAGATTAGAACTAAACATTTTGATTAAAATCTCAAGTATAATTAGAAATTATTTATTTCAAACGATCACAAATCCACTTGTATATTAAACGCATTTCAGTTTCTCTAGATTGCAATCCTTACGAAAACCGGTCTATCTTTCTTGCAATTATTACATTGTAGCTTTAACTCTTATATATTACATGTAATAAATTTTATTTTTAATTATTTAGAAACGGATCCCAACTATTTTTTTAAAACAACGAGATATCAAAATAATTCAAATAACTGGTTTGCAGTAATTGGCGATACACAACTTATAAGACGTAAAGTTACTCTTTATAAAATGTATGTTGAAATTAAAAAACGATTTGGATCACCAATTTCAAAACTTAGTTAATTATTAGTATTCTACATTTTTCCATATAAAGCTATACTATTTGAGAAAAGTTTGATAAACTAACGCGTAACCGATTCTGTCTCTAAACTGCCTGACCGACAACTAACCGCCTATTTTCAATATTTTCCAGTTTTGATTCGATCGGTGCGCTCCAACTTCAGTGGGTTCTGAATCTACTAAAATTACTCAAGTGTTAAAACATTAACAAGGTTTGTCTTTCAGCTACTCCGAGCAACATTCTATTTCAGCAAGAGAAATGTAGGACGTCAGACGACCACAAATAGCCGTCCATTGAACTACTGCGGTTTCTATACCTAATGGGGTCCCTCTAATTGTTTAAAAGCAACTTGACAAATGGCTAATTAGTAACCTGTTTTCTCAAAATACAACGACAGATAACCAGTAATCATTGTTTTTGAATGACCTGAAAATTATTACCCTTGCTATTATTTTTTATTTCTCGTCGATATTTGAAACAAATATTTGTTATTATTCATGATTAATATTATCAGTGTGTAAACGTTCTGAGAATGCAATAATATTAATGTGAAAAAATATTTCTTGTTAATCGAAATAACAAATAAATAAAAATAAAAGCATCGAAAATTTTAGTTTCAGCTTTATATGAGCATAGAAAAAAAGTAAGTGTATAAAACCCAATTTTATTAACCAAACCACTTTAAATAAAAATATTTCTTACACATCCGTCATCTAATCATCGTTTGTCGTTCACCACATAGATATATTCACCATTCAAATCTAACTGTCATTCTATCCATTCGGATAAACATCCGTACAATCATCGCACATGCACTACGTTCGGATATATCCGCTATCCCACACTAATGAATCTTATTTTAAACCAAAATTCTCAACTACTTATCACATGTGTACGTTTTCTTTGCCCTTTACATCAGAAGATCCAGAATGTCTTTGCGTCTACTTAGAGATTGTGAAACGAATATTTCCTGTCGGTCCAGCAATTCTGGTCGGACAAAAGCATTCCGAGGAACACTAACATATTTCTGTGACAAGTCTTACCTCACATGAACGGTCTTACTGAAAACTATGCTTAGGAAACACTGAAATGTATCTCTAAGATAGACACGTAACGTTACGGTAAAAATATCGTTACAACTTGGTAAAAAATTAATTCATTGACGGATCATATTTTATATTTGTATGAACATTCGTAGAGAAATTGAAACAAAAGTAGATTATTGATAATTAAAATAAACTTTTGGCCATATTTGTTTATAAAAAAATAGATATGCAATTTCGATTTATGACTGAAAAAATAATTAGAAAACATAATGCTAGTGCTAAAAAATTAATTATTTTGAGAAAATAATTCAATTCAGTTTAGTTGATCGAGCTAAAGGTGAACATTATGCTAAATCGGCGAGGAGGCAAATGTGTTAAATTGTCGTCATCCAGTGGTTGATTTTAGGCGTAATTGAACGACCCATATTAGGAATTTTACTATTTACTAATTAGAAATATGTATACGGTATTTAACTGTCTATTAAAAATAAAACAACACAAAAAAGCATAAAACCAAATACATAGGTACGGCTAGATCACATATAAATTATGTAACGAAAAATGTCTCGTTTCTATTTAATTAGTCATAAACACATACAAACATACTTATGTAATCAAAAATATCCAAACACGCAACTTTTATTTTGGTTACATAGGATATTTTATAAAAATTGTCAGAATACTTTATAGCTGGTCGTACACACACATACTTTAGATAATATAAAAAAGCAAAAAACCAAATACATATGGATTTAAGTAAGCTAAGCGCAACCCTCTCTCGCTAAGCGAGTGTGGAGTGGAGGCGGTCGAGTGCGGCCAAACAGACCGAGAGCTCTCGCGACGGTCGGAAGGGCCGATAAGGGCTGCATGATAACTACCAATATTTACAGATGTATTGAACTGCGCTTTGCCGCTATTAAGAATATTAATCGTCTAACAAATGAAAAAGTATCTTATTTTTTTATATCTAAATATATAAAAGGAGAAATTGACTGACGGACATATCAATGCACAGCCTAAACGGCTAAACGTAGGCACTTGAAATTTGGAAGGGACGTAGCTTAAGTACTTTAGAGGTGCACTAAGAAAGGAATTCCGGAAATTCCCACGGGAATAGGAATTAGCGGGAAAATCCTTTTGTATGAAAAACCTGATCCGCTTAAGTTAGACACATTAAATTTGGCATGCAGGTACCTTAGTAAACTTAAAGCGTAGTTGCAACAGGATATTGCAAAATTCTTACGGGAACGGGAGTTAGCGAGAAAAAACTGGAAAAACCCTGTAGTCCACGCGAACGAAGCCGCGGGCAGGGCACAGCTAGCAGTAGCCTATAAATTGTCCCACAGCAAAGGCAAAGGCCTCCCGTACACTTCCATCGTTCTCTATCTGGAGCCATTTCTAGACGGAAGGGCCGATAAGGGCTGCATGATAACAACCAATATTTAGAGATGTATTGAACTGAGTTCTACCACAATTTAGATTATTAATCGTCTAACAAATGAAAAATTATTGATCGTGTGTTCGACCATTACTTTAACCACCCATCCATTACTTTAATTTGATTCATTCTTAGCCTAAAAAACGATTTTTTTTTTGATAAAAATGCAAAAGAAATATTAAAACCGGTGGCAGATAAGACATTACATCTTTAAGATAATTTAGTCTTCTTCTACAACGCAGAAGTTTGATAACAAGTATCATCAATCGTTAGACAACAACAAAATTAAGAGTTAATGTATAAATTCATAAATATTTGACAACATCACATACATTGCTCTGATTCTGTGGTAAGTTGCTTAAGTACTTGTGCAAGCATATCTGTAGATATCAGACACAACGACGGTACCACAACACTCAGACCCAAGACAATATAGAAAGGTTCGTTTCCCATATTGACCCGACCGGGGACCGAACCCGGGAACTCAGAGATGGCGCGACGCCAAAGTCCGGCCCGCTCACCTTTCGGGTACGGAAATCGCCAATAAAAATGCATGAACACAATTATCCGATTTATCCGTTTAAATACTGTATTGAAAAAACGTTTAGCTGTGTCGAGCTTCCGAAAAGCGTTAAAATCGCCGTATTTGGCATTTCTTAGTGTGGGTGGCGTGGAAAGCATGGGCGCTTATAAAAAGTGGCTTAAAAGTCGATCGCCGATGCTATAAGAAGCATGGCCACTGTGCTCTTTAAATCTACCAAAATAAATTTTGATTCGCAGCACCAAAAGGAAGGAAGCATTAGCGAAATTGAGGTCTACTGAAAATCGTATCGAGGTAAAAGATTGCGCCAAAATTTTACCTCACTCCAACTAGATATAACAATATTTCATCAACGCCGGCCATCAGTAATATAATTCGCCTGAAGTATATACATCTCTCGAGGCGCGAATAAGTCACCTGATTAATTTAGATGGTTGTTCCCCTTCTTTCCTTGGAGTTTGCGATTATATCTTCAATTTAATCCCGTTACTCGCGACCTGAGCTCATTGGATTACGGAAAATTCGCTAAGTCGCCCCTTTCTAATTACGAATCTCTTTTGAAAATATTAATTATGGAACTCGGTAGGACTGTTGTGCCGGTAGATTTAGCGCGTAGAAGTTAGTTGGGAATTCAGTTTCGGTCGTATCATTGTCATGTTCGTATTGTTTTAGCAACACGTACGAGTGCCGCACGCGATAGTTGCGTGATGAGACATGTTGTTTGTTGTTCTCTGATATTGTTTTGTTCCGTACTATGGGCATATATATTTGTTAAAGCCCTCTTTGTTGTTGTTGGCATTTGTTGTTGTAATAATAAATGGCAACCGTTACTGAGTGGTATTTCAACCTCTGTTCAAATCGCAGAATGGGTAACGCGGAAATTTGTAGGAATTCCCAAAAAAGGTTATCTCCTGAGGGAGTAAAGTGGAAGTTCAAATTCAACGTGGACGTTGTAGTGATTCAATTTAAATATTATCACGATAATCCCGCCCTATAAAATTAATTTTCATATTTTAATTAGCGTGAAATCTAAGATTCCATTACGAGTAGACGTTCCTAGACTTAAATTTAATATTCTTTGATCAAAAGTAATTGTCAACAATTGGGTAGGTACTTACTAATGCTTCATAGTTTCTAAAATTGCTTAATATTACAAAAATGAAAATAACTTTAGCTGCCTGTCACGCTAAAACAAATGCATGGATTATTATTAGGAATACTATAGAATTATAAGGAAACTGGGTACGAATCAGCGATCCCCAAACTTTTTTTAGTCGTAGATTTTTGATTCGGATAGACTCCAAGTATACGGGAGAGGGACAGGTAAGCGGCTTAGAATATCCGCGATGTCCCTTAATAACTTTTAAGTGTTAATCTTTTTTTTATAACGCACTTCAAGATTGACCTCATCCCACAAGTATAGCATAGTAAAACTTGTCGCCCTTACCTTGAAGGCTTGACCATGCTATAAATGTAGCATCCCCCAAGAGCTCTGGAAACCTTACTCACATGCAGGAACACAACAACACCGGAGTGATTGTTATTTGGCTGCGGTCTTCTGTAAAGTGAAGGCATTTCACCAGTCGGGCTGCTCCAGTTCGAGCGATAAATCGCTGAGCCCTGTCTCTCTTAAAATATGCGACTAAATTCAAATGAGATATACAGTTCACAGCTCACACACTCAGTTATTCTTCTTACTTACAAGGGCTTCTTGTAAGGCTGGGTGTACTTTTGATGGTCATAATAGACAACTTTGAGAATAAGTAGACCACTGAGTGTAGAGCCTGACGTGATAAAAACAATCTTGACTGTGCATTCAATCAATGGATACCAATTCAAAATGGCGTGAATGTGTGATGTATGTACTGGTCTGTTAGCTTTATTTTCATTAACGCGTCTTTTTATTGTTAGTTTTTTAACTGATCTATCTTTATTTGTTTAATGTGACGGTCTAGTGTAAGATTCATGACTCGAACAAAATATATTTCGATGTTTTTGAACATAGCTTGAATTTGTTTTCACTAATTTGCATTAGGCTAGAGGTTGATTAAGCAAAAACCTATTGTTTTAACAATTATTGATTTATTTCAGTGACGAAGGCCTTAGCCCTGCAGTGGGTAATTAAATAGGTGTGCTACTTTTTATAATTGTATTTTTAATCTTTTATTGGCAGACCTAAACAGCGATCTATTTAAAATAATAATTATAAAACATTTTCAATATTTGCACTATTGCCATACTTACCAATACCAAAGTATCAAAATTCACCTTTTTAGTTCTTGTTTTCTATTACTTCAAATTTCAATAACAAAATGAGCTAAACCTACAATAATAGTTGTGTTTGCTATTCAATAAAAGCATTTTGCTACAGTTAGTTTTAATAAGAAAATTTATAACGATTAAACAAACATCTCACAAAGATACTTGTCCAAGAGCGCGGACTTACAAACAAACCATTGTATTTTTTCAAAATAAACAATTGCTTGGCTTCTCAGCCAATTAAAATTTGGCAACGAATCAGAATAAAACATTAATATCGTTTAAAATTCAAATGTTCTTTGTGAACTTCGAACGGTTGTTAATTAAATTAGTTTACGAATTCAAAGCACTTTGCGAGTGTTTTGTTTATTTCACAACTTAGATAAGAGGCGATGAATGCCTACAAAACGTGTATTTATGACGACCTCGGTGGCGCAGTGGCTAAGGTAGGCGGCCAAAGCGCGAAAGGTCCCGGGTTCGATTCCCGGTCAGGTCAATTAGGAAAACGAACTTTTCTAAATTGACTTGGGTCTGGGTGTGCTGGGATGACGCCTACAGTTAGTATCCATCGTCTGGTACAAGGGAAACCCTTAGTTTGAGACGAGGTGATTGGTGTGGTTGTCTGGCGCATTTATTTATTTATTGAATGAACCATTCTTACAACTTCAGGGGGAATTCAGCACGCCTGCTGGGTTATCAGGATAACATAAATATTCAAATATTAAAATACACTAGTGAATAAATTTATATTAACGGAACACAAAAGTATGGTCACAGTTCATTGACATCTTTTATACTATCTGGTTTGTAGATAGCTTTTACAAACGTGGCATAAAATGTATTGATTTACTATATTCTATGCTAGATATTTAAGTAACCAGATAAGTTCAGTTAGATATTAAATTCTGACCGTATGATAGTTATAGATGGCTATCGTGTTACTATTTTACGGTATATAATTACATTCCTAGAGAAAAAGCTATATCACGGCTATATGTATCCAATTGCGACATATATACCAAATATTTTTATTAAACATAGCGGTCCCGGCGAACTTCGTTTCGCCTTAGAGAATTTTTCCCGCTTTTCTGTAGAAATTTTTCAAATTTTACCAATGATCCCTAATTTTGTAGCCTATGTCAAATTGGAAGAATGTAGCATTCTATTGGTGAAAGAAATTTTTAAATCGGCCCAGTACTTTTTGAGCCTATTCATTACAAACATACAAAAATAGGTACAAATCTTTCCTCATTTATTAGTATAGATAAGCCTTGGCGCTTTTACCATTATTTTTCTATAGAGACGTTTATTAAACCTCTTATTCTAAATTGCACTCACCTTCTTATTTAAATAATAATAAGCATGGCAAAAAGAAATTGCATGAAATATATAGGGAACTACAGTTTTGACAACTGTCAAAACGATCGCTACCGTTAAAGTAAAGTTAATGACAACTCCTTTTTACTTTTTGACGACCTCGGTGGCGCAGTGGCTAAGGTAGGCGCCCAAAGCGCGTAAGGTCCCGGGTTCGATTCTCGGTCAGGTCAATTTTGAAAACGAACTTTTCTCAATTGACTTGGGTCTGGGTGTGCTGGGATGACGCCCCCAGTTAGTATCCGTCGTCTGGTACTCATAGTACAAGGGAAAACCTTAGTTTGAGACCAGGTGATTGGTGTGATTGTCTGGCGCATTTATTTATTTATTTATTTAATGACAACTGACCCTAAAACTCATAATGACTTAGTGACCAGTATGTGCGCGCAATTCCGTTCTTTATATTGTCTCTAATAGCATAAGATTCACTTTAGAATAAGGTTTCATATACATATATTAGTGCTTGTACTTAGTGGTATTACTTAATCAGGCCATGCGGGCCGCCTGTTACCGTGCAAGCACTTAACGCATTATCCGAGCAGGTAGGCCTGCCTCCACTTCATATTCTGCGCGCGCTGACATTAGGCTAAAGTGGTGTTTTATCATTATCTAGGGGCGGTGAGTGGAAGATTCTTGCTTTCATCGAGCCCCTCAGAATTTAACCATTTACACTACTTAGTATGCGTTGGATACTTTCAACGAAGACTTTGACGGTTGCTTTTGCTGTCCGGTCATTTTTATCAGAGTTCTGGCGAAGCAATGAAGAGAGGGTAATAAGTGTGACCAGCATGTTATGATGTATGATCACCTGAGTGCCTAGCCAAGTGACAGTTATGTCAAACTTTGATTTGATATGGTTTCCATACGTTTAAAATGTTTTGACATTTAGAAATGTCACGTGATCTTGTAATGTCAATCCCACACATTTTCAACTTGCCAAAATGATATCAAAGTTCAGAATGTGATTTGTACCGTTAAAATGTCCGATGCTTAAAGCCTAACTTTAAAATAATTTTACATTAGTCTGTTAAAATGTCACCCTTAAAGAGTTTGAATAAAATAAGAAATGGAAGTTTGTATAAAACTAAGAAAGGTTTCAGGAAATGTTTTTTACCTAAGTTTATAAATTTATAGACCTATTTTCATGTAATATAAGTATCTAGCACCGTGAGGTGGGAGAGGAACATATAGTAAATAGCTAATCAAGTTATATATAGGTATTTATGTGCTGTATTTTGTTAATTTATTGGCCAAAACAATTGATATACTGCTCAAAGTCACCATTCCTCGCGGACGAAGTCGAGGGCACAGCTAGTTTAGCATATTTCTGAAATATATGTTCGTTATTTCAACCTGAAGTCACTCACGGATTTGCTTGCATTTTCCAGTTTTTTACTTCTCGCGTTTTCTTTTATAACCTTTAAGTTGGTTAAAGATAATTTAAATGTATGTCTCATACTACAAACAATAATACAAAATATGTCAAAACACGATGTTCTAAAAACATTTTCTAAATTTATATTTTCACACGGCTGTATCCCTTACTCGTCAATTATTATGCCCTTTATATAAAGGTTGTCTGAAAAAAGCGTGATCTAGCAATAGACCAGCAAAATTGTATTAAAATGTATCTGTATTACTTATTTCTGTAAATGTTTTACGCAATAAAAAATATTGAGCTATGTTTTGGTAAGTACTCGAATCGAATGTTGAAATTTTTACGACCTTGGTACTGACTGATAAGCGAGGCCGGTCTTCGGGGTTGCAGCCCGGTAGAGGTCTTAGGTTCCATTTCCGGATCAATATTGAAATCAATTTTTCTATATTTTCTTAAGTCTCGCTATTGTGATAACGGTATATCGGTAAATAAGATATAACTACTAAGTTGTTTCTTAATTCTGTAACAAAAGTGCTTTAGCTACATTCCAAAAATCATACCACATACCACAGGATAAGATCAATATGTGTTATTCTGTTCAATACATGTATTTATTCATTCAAATTTTTTAAACTGCTCGCAAAATACCATTGGCCGTATGGTCAAAAACTGAATAGGCCTGCATTCCCTAAAAACATCAGGTAACAATAACACCGCACTCGCATTTGACTGGCCCCACAAAATGCACAAAAAGGCATTGTACTGCCAAATGGGACCCATAGGGCAAATTCCGTAGCTCCAGCATATTCGGCCATCGACTCTGAAATAACAGTAAAAGCGATAGAGGTAAGGCGGTTGAAACATTACCATGGTATATTCCAAACTTTACATTTTAAATTTATTTTACAATTTTCGCAAAAGAGAAATACATAAATAAAGAGTAAATTGGGAAACTAGACTCTTAAGATACTGGAACAACATTTAAGATACCTCTTACCTCTGAGTCAAGGATTATTGCCCTTGACTCTGGCATAAAAAGGTACCCTCTAAGGTCTACGATGATAAAATATTATATTTTTCGGACCACACACAGATTATTCGTAAATTAATGGTCTCAAAAATCCTTTGTACCAACCCTGAACCCAGGATCTGTCGGGCACATATCTTAGCCATTGTGCTACTAATGTAATCAAATGATTTTGTATCACATAAAATGCTATTTGCCAAGTTATATAATCTGGGCATCAGAGGTTTGGCTTTAGGCTGGATTGAATCATTTTTGAATAACAGAAAACAATCAGTTGTAATTAATAGTTTGGATAAAAAATCAAATGTAGTGTCTTGCCAATCCCAATATAAAGTAAATTCGACCGGTGTACCTCAAGGGAGTGTCCTGGGCCCTATTTTGTTCCTATTATACATAAATGATCTACCCGCTGTAACACCTCATAAATGTGTATTGTTTGCTGATGATGTTTCGGTTATCATACCCTTTCAAAAAAATGTAACATGTTTCGAGTCAGACATCAATATTACAATTGGTGCAATTATAAGTTGGCTTCAAAATAATAACTTAACTGTGTAACACGCCATACAATAACTTGACAGCCGCACGCCCGCACTAGCGATTAGTTCCACAAGTTGTCAAGAGATGGCGCTGGGAGTAATTTACATCGCGGTATCATTGTGATTTTCCCGACCAATAAGGTCTCGCCATACTTTGATAATGTAAGAATTCTAATACTTTACGCTACCGGGTTGCTTCTAATAGATAGGACAACCACGGACGTTTAGAGAAGGAATACGGTCGATAACTACCTTTTTGTATACCTGGCTACCGGCTAAGCGCTTTTACGAGCAAGTAAGACGCTCTGCACGGACCACCCCCTTCTGTTGTTAGAAGGATTGTATACATAATAAACAACTTGCTACACCTGCTACGCTGTTGTTTTCATCATTCTCCTTCGAAGCCTTCAACCTGTGGCTGCCACAGGTTGAAGGCTTCGAAGGAGAATGATGAAAACAACGTGGCTACCGTACTACAACTGTTAATTTAAACAAAACAAATTTTATTCAATTTGGAACATGTAGACAGAATAAATTTAAACTTGATATTAATTACAATGGCCAATCTATTCAAGAAGTAACGCAAACTAAATTCTTAGGAGTAATCATAGACGATAAATTGGATTGGAAAGAACACATTGATACAGTGAGAGATAAAATAAATCGTTACGTTTACGTCCTAAGTAGGCTTCGTCACACTACATCAATGACGACTACTCTATTAGCATATCATGGGTATATTTCATCAATACTTACTTATGGACTACTGATTTGGGGTAATTCAGTCGATTTAGATAAGCTTTTTATTGCACAAAAGAAATGTATTCGAGCGATGTGTGGAAAAACTCCTCGAGAATCTTGTATACCACTTTTTAAATCATTAAATATCTTGCCCGTTCCATGTATGTATATCTTAGAGTTAGCCAACTTTGTTAAATGTCATAGCTATCTATTTAAAAAAAGTAGTTTCAGAAGTACACGGGACCCTCATAAATTAGTTTACAATAGTAGTCCAAACTTGAGTTTCTATTTACGGCAATGTGACGCTATGTGTGTAAAAATATTTAATAAGATACCTAGTGAGCTAAAAGTTCTGCCGAATAGATTATTTAAACATAAACTATCAATGTGGCTTAGAGAAAATAATTTCTATACAATGAGTGAATTTTTTAACCATTCTAAAAATAGGTTAGATCTTTAATTTTATTTTGTATACAGTTAGTAGGTAGGTGATCTAAATATCACCAAGGGATTTGCATGCCAATGTTGGTAAAATATGTTTGTGCTTTTATTTTATTTTTAACATCTTTTGTACCATATTTTATGCAAATAAATATATTTCTATTTCTATTTCTATTTCTATTTCAAATTTTTACTTTGTAAATTATCACACGACGATTGTTGTGTGTCTAAAAAGAGTTTTATTATCATCATCATGTTCAGCAACCGATATCCACTTGTGACCAGAGGCCTCTAATGATTCTGACAGCTTTCGCCTTTGTGCCACCTTATTCTATCATTCCCCTGCCACTATGACAAGATCATCTAACTTATAACGAGTCTTCGAAACCATCCAGGATCCATTGGTTCAGTGATATCATGTGCCGTACCGCTATCTGGATAGAATAGCAGCGTGTGTGGGATTTCTCCGTTCTGAAAAGATCAGATTTTTTTTCACTAAAACATACTGCACCTCTTGTCACACAAATAGTAGCATAGCGTAGCCAGCCACGGGTATATAGATGAACTATAATGCATAACGTATAAGCCATCACGGATAAACCATGTGGCCTGGTTATTGCAGACTAAGGGTTCTCGCTCACGAACGGCAAACGCTGTGCAATCTTGTACGAGTAGTAGATTATAGAACATATTAAATTAAATACTTGAACAGTCTACCTAGAACGTAGTCACCGAAGAAGCAGTTGTGGTTTTTTGAACTATAAAAAGTAGTAGGTACTATGTACGTAACAACACCCTAAATTGTGTATGTCAATAATATTAACTCTGCTACAAGTACATGAATCTAAATTTCTGAGTCTACAGCTATAGCTCCCTCAATCGCACACTGAGTGACTGGAGGTTTTATTGACCCGAGTCTTTTTTGGTAGATAAACACTCATTTATCCTGTAGATGGCGGCACGGGTGGAACGGATAGTCGTTAAGCCTCGCGATATATGAATATTGTTCTGTTCGATACACCTGCGGCCGACGGATTGGGTATTTAATCCACGTATGTTATCTATGCCGCAAATGCACAGATGCGGGATATAGCATGAGGTGAGGCGACGGTGATAACTTAGCAATTGGAGTTAGCATGTTATTATACGAAGTCGGTGGGAATAATGTATTTTGTTGCCTATTGCGAAGTAGTTAGATTGCGAAATTGAGAATGTTTGCGCCACGAATGCGTTAAGATTTGGGGATTGGATAGGTATTGTTGAAGCATTGTCAGTTCTTTTCCAAGAACTGTTTTATTTTGAGTGCTTTTTGTTTCAATCTGTTAAGTATTTAAAAGAAGTTAAGGTGAAGTAAAAGTTGTTTTCAATATTTTGTGGCCATATACCAAACATTAGTTTTCATGAAAAAACAATTAAGCTGTTAATTTTGTTTTGGTACACAATGCTCTACTGTATCGGACCTGAGTAGCTATTATTAGGTATAAGTAAAATGTCTAAGGGCTTATTATTATTTTGATTAAGCCAGATATAAAGAATTTAAGTTTATAATAATATAGATATAAACTACAGATTGATTTTAACTATGAGTAATAATAAATGCTACAACAACAGAATATATCAGTTACTTTGAGAATACTTTTATGAAATAATATTATCCATTAAATTACCGCTTTCCTGAAGTAGATTTCCTAGAAATAATCTCGAAGTAAGTACTGCTAGGAATTCACCCTCCTCATTATGTTTCTTAGAACTAAGTCATTAAAGTTGTACCAACGCTATACCAAGAACAAAATAAAATTTTACCTACTTAGAGTCTTCTAGCGGTAACGTAATGAAAAACAAACTCCAACCTAGAACAATACCTAAAAACGTTCATATTTGATCAAATAACACAATAAATTCTCAGATCATATATTTCAAACTGCAAATCAAACATATTGAAAAAAAACTATGATTTAGAGATAAGAAACAGAAAATATCATCTCCCCTTGCGGTGCGGGACTCGAACTCCTTCACGTATCGCGCGTGCTGCTCTTCCAACTGAGCCAACCGCAAGTTATCATAGGCGATGAATTTTTCTGTTGTATCAACCCGTTAGCCTCCGGTAAGTGCCCTCTGCCGAATATGTAACTACATACTTATCGACCTATGGTAAATTCGTTGCAGAACTGTTTGAAGATCAGTTGAAAGAGCAGCACGCGCGATACATGAAGGTCGTGGTTTCGATTCCCGTACCGCAAGGGAACTTTTCTGTTTCTTTAAAATATTATTGCTTTCAATCAAGAATATTAGTACATTTGTAGGTGATATCAATAGTATCAATATTATCTACGTATCAAACAAAAATATACTCGTAACTACTACAGACGTTAACGCTAAAGCAAAAACAAGTTATATGTCCGTAGGCGTTTGACGTTTCTAGCCTTAAAAAGTAGCCTTTTAATCGCAACCATTTATTAAGTTAATTTTAAAATTCAACCCCAACCGTAGATAATGATCTACAGTTGGGGTTTTACTAATAATGATTAGTATTTGTAAATGGACTCGCTTTGTAATGATATTTCCATGAGACTAAAATGTTATCATGTCCTATCGTACTTACGATGTACCGCTGTAAAAATAGCCTTTTTACGAGATCGGAAAATTATTTGGAGTCTTTATGTCCATTTAACATTATTTAGAAACATGTTTTATCTTTTCCTTTCCTGTCTGTCAAATTTTCTTTAAGTTGCTGTCTTGTTAATGTTTTCCCTTATTATTTCCTTAATGAGTTCGTTTTATCTTTTTCCTGCTTTACACCGTAACAATTAGTCTTTTATATGTATTTGACCAGCGATTTACTTACACACAATCATTGCGTTTCGAAATGGAAGAAGGACCAACAGACCAAAGAACATGCTTGCCCCTAATATAGGGAAGGACTGTCAAACTAAAACCCAAACTTTTTTATGGATGTGACAAGGGATGGAAAGTACAATATACAGTACAACATGGTACCTATTTAGGCATGTGAATAACTAACAAAGAATAAATATAAGACATATAAATTGGATAGCATCACTTCCTTTGTTCTGATTCTGTGGTAAGTAAATAACGACAACACCTAAAACAGAGACAATACAGAAAAGTTCGTTTTCCATATCTACCCGACTGGGAATTGAACCCGGAACCTCTGAGATAGCGCAACGCCAAAGTCCGCTTAAAGACTGATCTCAGTTTTCAAAGTAAATATATGAGACCAATACCCATAGTCCCTTTTTGTCCTTTGTGGGGGGAAATGCTTGGCGCACCGTACCATCACCCGAGGGAGGTGACGGTGTGTGTGGGACAGTCCTGCCCTAGAAGGGCAGGCCTACCCACTAAAACCCCCCGGGGGACCTCTTCGCCTTAATGCTAATGCTGTGGATTTTTTTTTTAAAACCACCACAACACCGGCAGTACCCATAGTCCCTGCAACTCATTTACGCTCACACATTCCAATAATCATTAACTCTTGTTAACGAACACGCATTGCAACGTTGAAGAAAAAATTCTCATTCTATTTCACGAGATAACAAACCGAAGTTTCCTCATTAATTCACATTACCCGGTACCTACACGTACCTACCTCTGGCGGAAGTTCTCGACTCGTAATGAACCGCCTTCAACTTTTATGCGTTCGGAAACTTTTAAAATAGCTTGACCTATGAAGAAAATCGACGTCGAAAAGTTTTCTGGGATCGAGCCACGTTTGTTTTAAATAAAACTTTAAGTTGACTTTTCAGTTTAGCATATACTACATAGCATAAGATACATATTCATAATAATATGCAATGTAAGGGGTCCAGAACACCTAACCCGCCTTAAGCAATTAGCTTATAGAAGAGTGATTTGCTAATTGTGGAACTTTATTTTCTAAACTTAAGTATTATGATTTTACAGTTATAATAATTACATAGCATACCTATTTAAATTGTACAAAATTGTACTTTAAAATAAAGTTACGAATACGTAAAATTTTTATGAAGAACTGCTAGGCCATACACAAATAACATATAGGTATTCGTAGCGGAAATACAAAAATTCCTAGTAGCGGCGATTAGCCTTTAAACTATGTCACGGAGCTGAACATAGCCGTAGGCATTGCAATAATATGAGTACCTACGTAATTCAAGTATTATTTACATATACACCTGCATTGTTAAAGGCATTTTGACCGCTGAGAACTTCTAACGACAGGGTTGATGAAGATGAAGTCAAGTGGTCTTACACACACCTGATCACGAAACAAGCCGAGTATAATTAAAACTGGCCTAATCCATTCTTTGGATCAGGTGAGGTCTCCTTTTATCTATAATTTAAATGCGATCATAAAATATCGCTAAGTACTTGGAACCGTTTCAAAGTAATAACTGAAGACCGATTTTAATTGTCTACTATTTTACAGGGACATCTCTGTCAATGGTAAAAAAATAGGAGAATCATAATCAAAGATAAATTATGACGAATCGTACCGATGATGATACAATTTTAAGTTTTTTAAATTACATGTACCTAAATACAAGTTCCTAATTAGTCCTAAAAGGAATTACTGAATCTGAGTCCCTTCCAATTTTCAAATCAAGAGTAAAATCTTTATTTCTTTCTCATAACTAAACGCGAACTTCTTTATCAAATTGTTAAAATAAAGCTAAGCTTTTGTTGGTATTTAATCTGATTTCATTTGTTTATTCTATATGTTTGTTTAAACCGTAAATTCTTTATGGATTTGTATATATTTATTGATATTTATTTATGTATGTATTTTTTATTTATTTGTGTTTTTTTTTATGTATTTATCATATTTTGTTATTTATATTTCCGGCTATTTATTTATTTTTGTTTTCCTCAATAAATATTTTGCACGGGCGCACCCGTTTCTCGATATCTACTTTTTCCTCTACCTAAAGGTTGTCTGGAAGAGATTGCTTTCTAGCAATAAGACCGCCTAAATTGTACTTAATTATGTCTGTAAAACCAATTTCTGTAAATTTTTCTGTGCAATAAAGTGTATCTATCTATCTATCTATCTACTGTAGCCACCTATCCAGGTTATGCCGCTGGGTACATTGCTTAGTTCTGTAATGAAAGCTCAGCATTACAAACGCTTTAAAACTAGGGTCTCTGTTTTTCGCGAGTTTTCATCCAGTTCATATTGTAATGTAAAGTAATCCTTTGTCTGGCTTACTGCAACAGAAAATGCAAGCTCTCCAGCCGTTAGGTTTTTATTGCAACAAATATGCAACAAAGACTGCGGTGGAAGTAACACGGATCGCTTTCCAGACAAAAAGAAATGAACCGGACTCGGCTGAAAAATAGGAAATGCATTCCAGGAATTTTCGGAATGCTGCTAAGTTTTCTTGCAGCTCACGAACGCCGTTTTTGCCGCGTAGAAGTTTTTTACAAAGGCGTGTTTACTTATAAAAGTCGGCTTATCGGATGGTAAATCTTATCACATTATCTATTACGCCAAAGTAAAGTATGCTCACAACACACAGGGTATTTTGTTGAAAGCTGAAGTTCACTCAAATGGTTGCGACATTGATTTTGTGATTTTAACACTTCAAAATTATTTTGAATCGTCTGAGCGATAAAGTGTCGTATTTAATGACATCCTGTGATATTTTATTGATTTTATCTTTTGATTTAGTAACTTGTGGAATATCCATGTTCTACTAATATTTTAATGGTGCAAGTTTGTATGTATGCATATATGTATGTAGTTAAATAATTACTTTAAGGAAAGTTTACTTTCTAGATATGGATACAATTTGACACCTAGATAAATATACTAGAATCAGGATTCATCTTTTTAACTCAAAATGCCATGAACGAAGGTGTGGGCAATAGTAATTTTTAAATTAGAGGTCATAAACCTAGTTTCAAATTTTTTTTATATAACTTAAACCACAACAAGAAGTTCGATGAAAACCGTAAAAAATAAATCGTTGCGCACAATGAAACATACGGATATCCAAGCACGAGCAGTATCTTCGTCTACGAGCTCCAGTTAAACAAGACTCGCAGGGGTTACTGACCTTTAAACTTCCTCGATGTTGCCTCTGCTAATAGCGTGTTAAAATAACAGTGTAAACGTAACGGTGGTAATGCCCTCTATAACAGCGCCGTTCTAAGCATTAAGAGCGGCATTCGCGGTCCCGAAGCCACCGGGGAAAATGATAGCTATTTAAAGTCGCTCAGAAAATTCGCATAGAAGATAAGCCCGTAATTGCCGGCGATCTTCGGGGAGGCAAAAATTTCTTGACTGAGGAATTTTTATATCTGCAAGGTAATAGTAGACTGCTTGATCGCGGACGGCGCTGTCTTATTTCGGTATTTCTTTGTATTGAGAGAGGCGGAATTGTAGCCGTTTCTGACTATCTCGCAATTTGATTGTTGAGGAAATTCGAGGTAGCTGCATGAAGGCCTTTTAAAAAAGGTTTGGTATTTATTGTTTGTCTCTTTGTAGCATTCTTTAATAAATGTTAAGTACTCACCCAGTTGAACTAAGAGTTGGAAATGATTATGGAATCACGCACTCAAAAAATCGGCGAGCACTTGCTTGATATCATCAGTCTGTATTTGCTGCTGGACCTGGACATCATCTATGGCACGTATTAATTTCGATCCTGCTTTCCACATCCAGGGCTTTTCTCATCATCATTACCATCAGCCTATACGAGTCCACTTGGTAAGTCGTCGCTAGCTTCTAGTTTCTGGCTGCAGTCTTTAGCAGATCGCCAGTCCACGTGCCCGAAAGGCAGCAGTTCATCAGTTCTTCGTGCGATATAATATCAGATTAAGTTAGGTCGCTATGTTTTATTCTCTGACAAAGGTGTTAGCGACTCCTATTCTTTAAATAAACTTCGAGCTTTGATCTTTCATAGCTCGTTGACCAACTTTCAACTGGTGGATCAGCCCTACCGTAGTTCTTCTACCTGATTTGTCCAAATATGAGTATTAGAGTAACCCAATTATTGAAATTTTATATAGCCCATATCCGACAATAATATAATTTTATCTGGCTCACTGGAACTATGGTTAGCGCTCCCTGTCAAACCCATGGTAGTACATAATACCTACCATTCTTTTCCATTCGTTTGGGAATTTGTTTTAGTTTTGCATGGAAAAGGTTTCAGTTTGATTGGTATACCAAGTTGTTTAATCTACAGTTTTTTACTCAAAATTTCTAAAACTGCTTGCATATGGCCAGTCATTTGACAGACAATTTAAAGCTCCACATATGCAGCAGCGCCAGCAAATCGCGAGAGTTCGCTCATATCCCGCATTTCATCGATATCGCATGCGATGTCGTATCGACGTTTTTCAAACGTCCGCCATCCGTCGCGTCGCCTCGATGACCGCTGCTCGCTCTGACACTATCCCCTGATTCAGAACTGTCTCCTATGACAGCGTGACTTGTGTGCGCGAGACACTTTTTATTGCGAACATCAATATCGGCTGGATTTGCGTTGTTTCAGACGCTGACCGAGTTCCTGTTTTTGAATGTGCATTTGATGGATTCTAGTGGCAAATCAATTGCGCATGTTGGAACTAAAAATACGCCGTCGCTTGCAATACGAGCGGGTATATTGAATGGCAAATGCGAGCCAGATTGTAACGTTGTGCGGCAGGATTATTTTAATGAACATGATAATACCAATAATACTGCTTAATGATAAATCTAAGGCGCTTATTAACGATTACACGTTCGTTTTGATAAAATATTAGTTAAAGTTGGTAAAATCTAGAAATATATTTAGAAAACTAGGCACAATTTATTACGGACGGTATGGCACCTCGAGGTAAGCACTTAGTTCAATATTAGTGCTTACGCCCATGACATAAGGACGATACAAAATGCAAAGCAGTCGGACATGTGTTTGAACTCATAAACATTTTGGCTACGAGATAAACTCAGATTTTTGCCCGCGCAAAAGAACTTTTATGTGCATAAACATGTAAGTATGTTTTGTTTGTATTTTAATTTTCTTTTCATCACTCGGGGCGTTTTCTACCTGCATAAGTATTATTAAGAAGAAATATGTATGTAATGAATAAAGGCAAAATGACTGGATAGTCGTCATTACAAATTCTTTCAACATTTCATGCTACATGATTATCACGTTACATATTATTTACTGTACAAAGTTAGTTGTCTTAACTGTTTGACTTGAGAATGTGGCTTATTCGTGTGGTGCAGTTTTTTCTGGGATTAACTAATAAATTAAATACACATTTTCCCGGTTAAATTTGTTAAACCCTTTAATTTTACTCGTTTTTTTATATTACACTTGAAGATTGACCTCATCTCACCTGATGTTGAATGATAATGAGGTCCTAGCTTAAAGGCGACAAGTACAGCATAATAAATCTGTTACTGGACTTCTCGCCCTTGCCTTGAAGGCTTAACCCCTGCTACTAACTTAAAACCCCCCAGGAACTTTGGAAACCTTACTCATATACAGGAACACAACAACACAGAAGTGATTGTTATTTGGCTGCGGTCTTCTGTAAGGTGTGTCAACGTCAAGGATCGCTTATCATTGTTCCACCAGGCTAGTCGATCTTAATTATCGAATCGGTCAAATTACCTGCAGGTGATGTAACCCTGGTATGGCATTGAGACCGAGCCCTAAATCAGGTCTACGAGTGGCGGAAGTCAATACAATTGTATTAGTCACGTTTGACAGGCAATTAGCGTGGTGTCCGGGACACGCGTAATAAGGGCGGCTAATATTGGAACGCGACGATTTGTCTTAGCTGCCGGATTAGTCAGGGCAGTTTCATTGTACCGCTATCGCATTTCGGCAACAAAAATGGTTACCGACGTGTAATATTTGTTATTAGTATTTTCAACAAATATCCGAAACATTTGCACAACGCACCTAATGCGAAATAAGCTTGATACGGGCCCATATCATTATAAAGTTGGAAATTTCCAGTGTATGGCCAGTATATAGAACGACGCTTCTGCCCATCATCCTATGTGTTTTTTTACCCTAGTCTATCTTATACGACATCCACGAAGCGAGATAGGGTGTTGCTATTCTTGATAGGTACCACACGGTTAATAAGTCATAAAGATAAAAAAAAACTCAACATATGTAACACTAGCAGTTGTGACTTTATTCGCGTTATTTCATGATAAAAAGTATATAAAACCTAGTTAGGTACCAAATTTCATGGAAACCCATTCAGTTGTATTAGCATGAAAGAGTAACAAACCAACAACATTCAAACTTATACGTTACTAGCTGTGCCCGCGACTTCGTTCGCGTGGACTACATCCTTTCATGGTTGGTTTTACCCCTATCTCCCCTAATATTCGTCTATGTCCGTTCTAATACAGCTATATTTATGCCAACTTTCATATCTCTAACTTAAAAAATAAACATTTTCCATATAAACTTTCAAAGGTGGCATCACCCCCCCCCCCCCCCTACTTTCTAACAAAAAGTAGCCTATGTCCGTTCTTGAGGTTCAACGTATACCTATGCCAAATTTCATCAAAATCGGTTGAGGGGTTTAAGCGGGAAAGCGTAACAGACAGACAGACAGAGTTACTTTCGCATTTATAATATTAGTAGGGATATATTATTTGTATTTTGATGAACTCTAAGCTCGCCAATCGTATCGAAACTAAATGTTCTTGAATTCTAACCAAGAATAATGTATTTGATTTGATTCCAATTAAAAAGTTTTATCAGAACCAAAAGAAGGCTTTCGTATAAGACTTTCGAATCGGTAAAGTTACGTTGAAGTCAAAAGTATTTCCAATGATTACGGGCCAGTCTAAACTATAATAAAATCAATCAAAGGCTATTCACCGTGTGAGACACCTTTTATAACTAAGACTGTTCAGACGAGCTAATGTTTCATGCAATAATTATTTCAACATAAGTCCCACAGATTAGTTGTCTTTCAGAACAGAAAACATTTTAGTACAAGAGCCACGAAATTATTAACCACAATTACAAAAATATCAAAAGTCAATAAGGTAATTAAATGACGTGTAAATAAATTAGAGATGTGCTGATTTTTAAACATTGTTGTTTTAAAAAAATACTAGCTTTCCGCCCGCGGTATCGCCCGCGTGGAATTCGGTTATATTGTGGTATAAATAAAGCACAACTTTAAGAAAAATTCTTATTTCCACGGAAAAATCTAAGAAGCGCGATGTAACGATGGATACGATTTGTTGATAAAGAAAAACTGAATGGTACACTATATTATATAAGTAGATGTAAAAAAACAGTTTAGACGATAAAACAAATTGCACGTCATCCCTCGGGAATTCTTCTTTTTCGGGGAGTCATTATCGTATCATTTAGCTTCTAAATTTACATGTTTATATTCGTTTGCAATATTTTACCTTGTTTTAAACGACACACAGCGCCATCTCCAATCCATCCATCAAGCAAACTATATTTTTGTTTTCCCTCGGGAATAAAAATTTTTCGGGGATAAAAAGTACCCTATTTAATATTTTTAATTTTTAATTTTATTTTTTATTCTAATTTTGTTATCGGTCGTATATTATGTTTTGTACGGTCAATAAATGTATTTTCTTTCTTTCTTTCTTTCCTATTATTTCATCCGGACTTCTAACTTTCCGTCTGCAAAATTTCAAAGCAATCGGTTCAGTAGTTACGGCGTGAAAGCGGAACAAACAAACAAACTCACTTTCCGATTTATAATATTAGTAAGGACTAGCGGCCCGCGGCGGCTTCGCGCGCATACGATCCCAGGTTTTTCCACATTTTTCACAGATGACCAATAGGAGAGAACTATTGGTCGCAGCGTGCATCAATAAATGGACTATTCAACACAATCATATTTTTTCGTTACAAACCTGTACTAACTAAGATTAGCGCGATCAAACAAAGTCTTCAGTTTTATAATATTAGTGCAGATTAACGATGTATTAATCTCATACTTAACTTCAGTGGGTAAAAACTTTTTTTTACTGAATTTGACTTGCAGGGTGCTTTTTTAAAAATTACTGTGTATTTTTTTTAAGTTACGCAACACTCATGGGTGATTAACTCTTAAAAACTCTTTGTTTAAAAAACTTCAACTGCTTTACGACAAAAGATAGGTGACAATTGACTCGAAATCATCTCAGAAGTTTGCTTTCAAAGATTTACTTTTCCAATAAATGTAAAATCTAAAAGATTTGTCATCTAATTTTATAAAGAACTAAATAATTAATCAAATTTGTACGGAATATTATTTTAATCTAGATCTTATCACAGTCGTCATTTACACTTTTCTTGGTATAATACACACTCGTTGTATGTATATGATCTCTTGTACTAAACAGCTTAGAAGAAATAGACGTTGTTGTTAAAATATTAAAGGTCTCATTAACTGTGTAGCTTAACAAGATATACACTCATATAGAATTCTGTTTTATGTTCTTATTCAATTATGGCATTATACGAGATGAATCACCATTAAGTTTTTGGATTATTCCATCTTCTTTATTTAATCGTAATTTAGGTACCTACCTGCAAAGTATCATTAGACATCAGTACAAAACAAAATATTAAATAACAACACAAACATTGCTCTGATTCTGTGTTAAGTAGCTTAAGCACTTGTGTTACAGAAATCAGAAACAACAACGGTACCACAACACCCGGTCCCAAAAAAATATATACAAGTTCGTTTCTCATATTAACCCGACCGGGAATCGAACCCGGGACCTAGGAGATGGCGCGACGCCAAAGTCCGGCCCGCTCGCCTCTCGGCTACGGAGGTCGTCAAATTCATATTAAGTACCTGTCCAACTGACATACGGTCGACAGCATAAAGGTAAACACTTGCAGTTCGATATTAGTTCTTATGCGCACGAAATAAGGGTGGTGCATAGTCCAAACTGTATAGTCGGGCGTGTTATTATCTGGTTACTTACACCGTCTAAAGAAAATTTTGAATTTCACTCAGTATCACTTGGACTATCAAAATAACTTGTTCAGGCTGCAGAAGATCTTCCACTGATACGTACTGTGAAATAATTTCATTTACAACATAATTTTATTGAATTATCAGATAAAAAGTTGTTTGTAAAAGAACTATATATTCTGTGCCTATACTAGGTATTAAATCACTGGTATTAAAGGGTTCCGAAGCTGAGCCTGAAATAACTAGCTGTTCCTTAGTTACAGTAGTTTGCTATTCTACAAGCCTAGGTATATATTATTGTACGCACTTGCAAAATGTTTTCTAAAAGATAACAACCTTAAGGTATAAAATAACCCAAGAAGTATATTTACAGCTCATAAGGAAACAAAACTAGTAAATTTTGCGGTTAAAATGAAATTATTACAATTTTTTTACAACTTTTAAGTCATAGAGACACAAATAGGCATGGAGTTATAACCCACACTTGGGTATAGTTCTGACAACTTAGGCAACTTACCGCTAACGAGGCAAGCACCCTAGAGAGGTCCCCTGTACCACAGTCTAAATATTACTACAGCATGCAAACGAAAAAGAATCGGCTAAAATGACATGCTAAGACAACCCTATATGAACCATATAACCCAGAGGTCGTTCTCATACACAGCAGCATTTAATCCCACCTAGCTGAATTAGATTTCCTATGAAAACTTTATTCGACTGAAATTAAGTCGAATATTATCAGGAAGGAAGAGTTTATTAAATTTTAGTTAGTTTGCCATTTTATCGAAGCAAAGAAGAAATAACAGATTAGATGCGTGCCGTTAATATTTTTTACTACGAGTAAGTCAATAAGATGACTTGTAAATTAACATATTTTACTTCTGTAGAACAACATGCATAGAGAATAAATACAGTGCGAGTATTTATTTGAAAACTGCATCTCTGCAACTACTGTAACAGCAAATTGATTGCGATTTGCTTTGACACTGGATTGCTCAGACAGCTACACGTCCCATTGATATTAGCCATCATAAACGTATTAAAGACAGATGAATTTGTAAGAGAGGTACGGCATAGCGATTTATCGCTTGACTTGGAGCAGCCCGACTGGTGAAATACCTCCACCTTACAGAAGACCGCAGCCAAATAACAATCACTTCGGTGTAGTTGTGTTCCTGCTTGTGAGTAAGGTTTCCACAGCTGGGGGGGGGGGGCTGCTACATCAGTAAATGGGGTCAAACCTTCAAGGTAAGGGCGACAAGTCCATTACCACTTAACATCTGGTAGGATGAGGTCAATCTTGAAGTGCAATATAAAAAAACGTAAGACGAAGAAGGTTCGTCAAAGCTGTCAGACTGGTGTTATTTTAATTGCACTTCTTCAGCGCGACCGCTGCTGACCGGTCCGTGTAATCCTCACAAGTAATCCACGCTTACGCTTATAATCTTTGTGTTTCGCTAAACTGCTCTGAACCCTCCGAGTTATCTCGACTCAACTCAACTACTGTAATAGTTTACTTGTTTTCTGGCAAAGTGGTCAATCTTATTGTGTTGAAACAATTACTCAGTACTTTTTAACCCCCGACGCAAAAACGACGGGGTGTTATATGTTTGATTTATAATAGGCACTCAAGTGTTGCCCAACACACAAGTTCTCTCTTCTTTATCACTTTTAATATCCGACACACTAGACGATGACAGCTAGGATAATTTTTCTTATCATTCTGGCAAATTGGGATCTCACACAAATATGTTGCTTCTACAAGAATCTAAGTCATAAGCTAACTATCTGCTAACCCAGTGGTTGACTTTTAGATAATACACCTAACATTAAGTCCACCTTTTGTACTTTTTTTGTGCAATAGAGTTTTTAAATAAATCATTCAGACTATTAAGTCACGATCCTTAACTCGTCCTCAATAGACCATAGATACGATTACTTCTACTTTCTTTCTTAGTGCCTTAAACTTATTAAGCTCATAATAACATTTTTTAAATAAATACGTGGCTTTTAATTTTGCAACATCGAAGCGAAGACCACTTTTAAAATCAAACAAAGTCTCGACTAGTTGACTACGTAGACTGTTTTTTACGAAAAATCTCGCTTTCCATCCTCGTAGGAGCTTTCTGGTAATAATTAAATCAGTATCATATTACAGTACATGACAAAGACATAATATTAGCCGACCAAGAAGAGAGATAGCATATATAGTAGCGTCACAAACCAGCAATCGTTTAATATTAAGTACATTACAAACTGTTTGGTTCGTACAACTTATTCTAACACTAAGCCTTTTCTAATGAGTGCTATTGCGCTGTCCTCAGCATGACGTATCCAGCATCTGCTCGAAACCTTTCGCGGAGACACGCAGAGATGATGATCATCACCTAGCCTGATAGACAAATAGATGTCGTCCTACATTTGCTAAGACAGGGTATTCCACTCGAAAACCTGTTTACCCAGCGGTTGTCGGTTTGAATTTAATTATGATGATGCATGTTAAGGCACACGGACATCGACTTACACCAAAGAACCCATTATTGTTTTGACATTTCTATATCGGCAGCCATATTGCACCTGACTTCAATGAACATTTGTCCCAATGCAAGCTGGAATGGAGCAAATACACCGAATTGAAAGCGGTGAATATCTGAAGTTAATACGTGATCACAATTTAATAGTCTTTTGTCGAACCAACATACACGTGGAATTTTTATGAGTTTTGACGCGATGGCGCGTAGCTAAAGACCGATCAACTCGCCTCAGAGGTCGTAAATATAAATAATAAAGATAATAAATAGTTCAAAATGCCAAACACAAGAAAACTGGTCGCTTTAAACAGGTCACTGCAGTCAATATACAAGTTAGAGCGAATCATCAACGAATCTCAAGCGACTGAAAGGCTCCATCATAAATTTAAATAATTTACAAAACGAACTTCCTCTCTAACACAAAGGAACGCTGGAGCATTCCCTCTGGCGAAAATTGAATTTTAACAGGCTGTTGTGCCTCCAATGAGCCCGCGCGAAATATTGGTCTCCTTTATCAATGGGCTTCAATCTGCACGCGCCCTTTTAATATGCCAACCTTATCATCCGTGACGTCACACATTCAAGCCAGTTCTGTTTGAATAAACAATTGGTATTAACTTAATTTATTTGATTTATTTATTCATATCTAACCCAGCGCTTAAGATGAATGAAGAGAGGTGGGGCATAGCGATTTATCGCTCGAACTGGAGCAGCCTGACTGGTGAAATACCTCCACCTTACAGAAGACCGCAGCCAAATAACAATCACTTCTGTGTTGTTGTGTTCCTGCGTGTGAGTAAGGTTTCCAGAGCTCCTGGGGGGTGCTACATTATTAGCAGGGGTCAAGCCTTCAAGGTAAGGGCGACAAGTCCAGTAACAGATTTATTATGCTGTACTTGTCACCCTTAAGATAGGACCTCATTACCACTTAACATCAGGTGGGATGAGGTCAATCTTGAAGTGTAATATAAAAAAAAGATATTTATGTAGATACTAGCTGACCCGGCGAACTTCGTACCGCCTTAGAGTATCTTTGATGCACTACTTTATTTTGTATAGCTGACCTATCTTAGGTATGAGTACCTACCTATTCAATTTGAACTGGAATCTATAATAATATCCTTCTTAAAAAAATGAATCCCTATTTCCCTTAAGTAACCTCGTTTCCGAACAAACGATGCTCTTTCAATATAGTATATGGCTGTGAATGACGTTGACATTCGTTACGCGCGTTTTTTTTTAAATATGCACAATTAAATGTATATTTTTCAATCTTTCTGAGAGATTTTCTTAATATGTTTTTCCGTAAGAAAGGTGTACAAGGTGTACAGAGTATTAGAAAACTACAAAAAAAATCAGCCAAATCGGTCAAGCCGTTTTCATGTTATGGCGTGACAACGGGAAACGGGTTTCATTTTTATATATATAGAAGATATGGTGTAGAAAGTTACTAACCTGAGCTACTGGATTTATAACGACTTCAAAAAAAGGAGGAGATTTCTCAATTCGGCCGTATATTTTTTCAGGTATTAGCCCGCCATAATTTTCTTCACCATGCTTGTCATCTATGATATGAAATGCTATGATATTAACAATATATTAATAAATTTTATTCAATCACCCACATCATATTTTTTTCCATCAACCGTTTTGTGTATATCTGTTACTGTATTAGGTTCAATTTGTAAAAAAAATCTTATAAAAATAAACACATAGATCATTATGGAAACCAATAAAATATTTTTAGTTCTAGGCCTGGACACTGAACTATCACAAATATTCATGACTCGAATTTTTGTTCTGGGTAGGAATCAAACCCACGACCCTAAGTTTAACAACCAGGATAGCTTTCCATTGTTAACGGGCCAGTCAAATACGTTAAGCTACGCACCAACTTAGCCATAAGTACACAAAATCTTTTACAAATTAGCCGACCACCTCCGATTTGAAATAGTTACTCTATTTATCAAAGCTTGTTCCATAATTCTAAGACTTAGGGAAAGCTATGTAGTTTGTAAACTCAGTACCTTGTCACATCAAGTTACATAAGTAGCGGAATGCATATTTAATTGACACGTTGAATGTGACACGGTGTTTACAAACGAGTGATACTGATTGTACACAAAATGTAACTTTAGCTACACTAGTAGGTACATATTATACCTAAGCATTATCCACTTCCACCATTTAAGTTGGAACTCAATCTCCCGTTTTATCTACAACAAAGTTGCGAATCGAAATAACTTCGGGACTGGGAAATAAACGGCAAATGAGGCGCCTTCCGATATTGATTCGACCCGGCAAAATCTCTTAACCTCTCCTTTTAGAAATTAGTAAATTTCGTCTTATCATAAACTAGCGACCCGCCCTTAACATTAACTATAAAAAAACTGTGAACGTTGTATATAAATCTTGCAAGTGAACCGTGAGGCCTGCGTTTGCAATGTATAGGCGGCAAAAAATGAAATTATTTACGACATCACATTAAAAACCTCCAAAAAAACACGATTTCTCCACTATTTAACGGATGTTATTTTAAATGTAAACCTTCCTCTTGAATCAGTATATCTATTTAAAAAACCGCATCATCATCCGTTGCGTAGTATTAAAGATTTAAGCGTACATAGGGATATAGGGACAGACTAAGCGACTTTGTTTTATATTATGTACTATATCGTAGCAGAAAACTGTAAGATCTTTTAAATATTCGACATCAAAAGAGGTAAAACTTATCATAATATGCTGTGTGCACGACGATACTCGGAGCCATTAACATATAATGCAATCGGACAAAAACAATTGCGACACCGTTTTCGCAGTTAGAAGAAAAATTTGATGTGTTATGTAAACCATTATTTACTCTGATACGATATTAATAGTTAAGAAAAAACCCTTCCTTCTTTTAACTTATACAAAAACTATATATATGTACATACAATTTAGATCAACGAGTACCTTATACGTAGAGGGATAAGTCACAAAAAAAATATTATTTATTAATGCCATTAATTTCAACCTAATTTAGCCATTACCTCCGACTTTTTTTACGTTTTTTGGGGTAAATTATATTTTATGTGATTAAAGTATCTCATCTGTTTAGCAACCAAATTTCATCCAATTCCATTCAGTAATTTTTGCGTGAAAGAGTTACAAGCACACCAATAAAAATTTCACGTTTGTAATGTACGTATGAAATTAAGTTCAAAATAGGTATCTAACACGACCAAAAGTCTCTAGAAATTCAAAAATTAACTAATTGGTGGATTGGAAAAGTAATTTACGAATAACAATTTAATCAATCGCCAATTACTTAACTATGCGCTGATAACTCACAGAAACTAACCGAACTTAAATATAATAACAAACTTATAGAGATCAAAAGAGTTAAAGATTCACCAAACAAGGATTGGAAGATTTGGGTACAAAACTATAAAAATAACGTTACAGTAGAGTCTATGACAAGTATTTTATTAGTAGTAATGAGTCATAAAGGTTCACCCCACCACATTAGGGCCATGATATTTTATTATCATGTACATTGGCTTCACATCGATCCAAATAACGCCTGATTCCTTGTAGGCAAGATATTTGTTGACGGTAACGTCTCAATAAAAATGTATTTGCCGGGCTAAAGAAATGTTTTTTATGTTTTTCCTGATTGTGCTACTTTATTATACTCACGAAAGAGTTGTTTACTTTTCACTTCGAGGCGTTACACAGAGATGACTATGCGATGATTCGAATGTAAGTGAATTTAATACAAATGAATGGCTAACATTACGGTAGGTACTGCATACTGTGTAGATTATTTTTCCAGCCAGGATAATATAATCCAATTTCAAAATGAAACTTTATATTTTCTGAAACAATTGCCTGTCAGATACAGCTATCAAAACAAATTTTAATTCAAACGCAGTTTATGGAATAAACTTATTTTTCTCAGAATGTCGTTACATGCCAGCTTGCTCGTTATTGACCTGTCAAAATTGGCATTTTAGCCCATTCATAAAATATTTCAAGGTAGGTATTTTGAAATATTTCGATACTATTTAATAGTCAGTGTGTTGATAAGTAAAATTGTGACGCGACCTATAGCTATCTTCGCACAAAATATATAAACGAAAGGTATTTAAAAGTGTGCTAGTTGAATCTAGGCTGCGGAGGGAAAGCATGATAAATCAGGTGCATTAGTTTCTAATTATCATTAAGTGAATTTGTGTATACAATAAAAAGTATAAGTATAAATAAAAAGTCTATGAAATGAACCGTATTCAAACGCGCATCAGGGGAAGCGACTTGTCACGTGAACAACTTATATTAGACCCGATTTAGAACTTTCAAGAAGATCGAAACAAGCGTAACTGGATTATTGGCTTCCACTGAAATGGAAAACTTCAAAACACCAAAAACCCAAAAATGCGACAAAATAGACGTCGCCAAAGAAGCCTTATTACCGTTTAACTTTAAAAAATGTGGTTAAACAGTTTTGTTTTTAGTCATCAAGTTGCAGAAGCAAATACGAGAAAAACGTTATTTATTTACGGAACAAACTTCCTCTTTAACACAAAGGAACCCCGAAGCAAAATTGAATTTTAACGGGCTGTTGTGCGCCCAATGAGCGCGCGAATATTCGTCTCCACTTACAATGAGCCTCAATCTGCTGCCGCCTTTGCTGATATAAAAGCCATATGAAATTTCGACATAACGGGCAATAAAATGAACGAATCCCGAGACTTGACGCGGCTTGTCGAGCGCGATACAAATGTCGTAGATAAATGTACCAATATAGTATTGAGTATTTCAAGATTGCTTAGAAATGTTTAACAATTTAGCTAAAATGCCTAACGTCGTTTTTTGCGTATGTTTGATTATTCTTCCGAGTTATTTAGGGGTTATATTCTTATAATCAACTATTATATTCTTAGATTCAAAATTCTAATAAAGAACGGTATCTTAATTAACAGATAACTTAATTTGATCATGGTACAGTCAGCATCATTCGTTCGTGTACACCTTAGTACCTTATTACTTTAAACATCCGCGTGTTTGAGCCTGTAAGATGGACAGTTAGCTTAATGTGGCAAGGTACGGAGTTGTTTACAAACTAAAGATGCTGACTGTATATTAAAGTAAAAGTTAAATATATGTATTCATCAAACATATACCTACCCACATAAAAATAGGCTAAACAAACTTATAAAAAAGTATCGAATATGTTCAAATTAAAAATTAATTTAAGTTTGGCTAAGTACCTACTAAAACTAGATAACAGAACATTGCAAACAGTAAATACAAACTTAAAGCATAAACAACAATACGTCGGAAAAACTACTGAATAAACTGATAAAATTTGTTATATACACTGATTAAAATATTACTATAACAAATAGTATCATATTTATCCCGAAAAAACATGAACGAAGTGTCTGGTATCAGCATACATTCGCTCAAAAAACCATTTTGCTCTACTCTGTAATACCTGTATCAGCTTACTTACAGATGCAAACATGGCCCCGCTAGGAATCGCTCTAGCAGTAGCTGATGGCCGAATAGATAAAGACCCGAACATCGCCGTGCCTCAAAGAGAATGCGGGATGCCGCAGCTATGAGTCCTCTCCAAAAATGCGGATAACCAGCTTATAGGCCACTTCGGGAATAGATACTGACGTAAATGAAACCTGCAGTCGAAATGCACTTAATTTTGTGGAGGTTGAGAGCTTAATTTTTGTTAATGTATTGCGCTTTGAAGCATATCTTTATTCGTTAAAGTTTAAATTACATTAGAAAAAAAGTTAAAAGTTTAGACGTTTTCAACATGAACATATATTTTTTTAGCCATCTAAAACAATTTTTATACGTATTTATATTTGGTTTTCTCAACGTAAGACGGTGCCTTACAAGGAGATCGGACGACCGTGCTGCGGTAGTAGGGAGTGGAATGAAATTAAAGTGCAAGAGGCACGCCGAAAGTCCTCCTCAACCGGCATAAACCACTTTTAGAACACTTTTGCTGACGAAAGGAAATATGTCAAAATATAGTCCTGTTAAAACGCTCACTCCTGACTCGACTGGCATAGTCTTTGAAGAGAGAGCTCCAGTGATTGCCGGCCGATACGAAAACGTTGTCAATATGGCGCTTTGATTCCACCTTCAAAGCAAATGAAAGGAACCGCGCACGGAGTCGGCTTGCGACTCCTTTGAAGCTTGCTTGTTGCGTCATTAGTGGGGCGCGCGGGGTGTGAGCCTGGGGCCGCAAGGAAATAAGTGCGGGTTCTGCGAAGCGTTCGCAATAACATGACCTTCTTTTTGAAGACACTTCTTACCTATCTAGACTATTTTTCTAGTGCTTTGCGCCATCAAGCTAACTTAAGTAATTTAAATAAACTGAAAAATTTTGTCTTCTTTTGCAGTGTGTTAATTTGATCTTTCCCCATAACTCGAGGCATGCTCTGCCAACTGAGCTAAGTGTTGTAGGTTGAAGTTTATTCTTTTATTAAAACCTCTTAGTCCGCGGCCGGATCTTGACTCTCGTATGTGAATCGCTGGGTTTCAAAACGCATACTGCAAAAGAAGATATAGGAGATACTAATCTACTCGTACATACTTGATAAATGTGAGTTTTGATTCTGTAGTAAGTCGAGAGAATATTTAGATATCTCGATCACCACTAAAATTTTGTCCTGATACAAAGTTGATTTGTTCCAAAAGCTTCGAAATGTCCTCTAACTTACCTTTGACGGATCAAGCGTCGACTCCGTAAAATTGAATGCATATCCACTCTAGGTTCCTTTACGACAGCATATTTCGCCAAAGTGTCTATAAACTGGACATCCATGTTTTTGCAGATGGCTCCACGGTGTTGCATCTCGCATTCTCTTTGATGTTCGTATTTTTAATTTTGTTCGATCATCGGCCAAGAGCAACCTCTATAGGGGTTAAGCTTGCATCCATAAGTAGGCAGGTTAAGAAATTATTATCTTTTTAGTGGATTGTACCAGACATTGTAATTAACAGCATAGACTAATTCATTGGACTTGGACATAGGCCTACGCAAATTATATCATCGCGCCCTAAGCTGAACATGAAGTGGACGAAGCATCTATTTGCTGTGTCTCACATCCCGCCCAGCAGGTAATCACGGTCTCCACTCAAGAACCCTTTAAAAACAACAATTTTTGGAGTAACTTACGTAAAATTATTAAAATATTGGCGTGCCCCGTCTCAGCACAGATATTTTTTTACACGTTGCATTACATTATTGAAAAAAATAAAATATAATCCTATGCTATGTATTGTCTGGGTGGTTGAATGGTAAAAATGCTACTAAGCATCAAGTTCACCTTTTTTGTTTTTTATGTCCAAAAAATCTTAAATTAATAAATATACAAATATCTGGATATGGATATTTGGATGTTTGTCGCTCTTTCAATTTTATTTTTTATAGTAGTAGGATTGCTCTCTAATCCATTATATTCAAAAGCTGTACATATTTTCAGTCTGAATAGCCAATGGTTAAATTTGAAAAAATGGCCTTTAACGACCTTAAACGGTAAGTTGAAAATTCGTTGCGCGTACTCGTATTTAGTCAGTAGTAGTAAGTAAACATTTGCAGTTAAATATTAGTTCTTATGTCCACGACATAAAGGCGGTGGGAAGTCCAAAAAGTATAGTCTGACGTGTTTTCGAACGTACGTTGATATGTTGCTCGTACAGATCTGAACAAACAATAAGGTGGACGGTTGTACGCGTTGGACACACGCGTCCGCGCTCGCAGTGTTGAGACAAAAATTTAGTTTGTTGAAACAGCTCTGTATTCCAAATAGGAATCGGACATTTGTTTTTGAATCGGGGAAAACAGAAATATTATGCTTGAAGAAACTCAGCGCACGTTCCTTATCCTACTAATACTAATACAGTCAAATTTTAAATGGATTTAACCCCACCAAATCAGGAAGATTTGGTGGGGTTTGGTTGAGTGTACACAAATTAGTAAACTCGAGACCACAGTTAGACTTCTAAACTAAAATTCGTATAGGTAAACTACTTTTTACCCGACCTTGACAAAAAAAGAGTTATAATTGACATGAATATATCATCTGTTCCTTCAAAACATCTAAACTACCAACATTATTTTCGCATTTTGATATCATGTGATATCATTAAAAACATCATGATTATCCGCTTATTTACGTCACTATGAACTCTATTAAGGCTTTCACAAGCCCGTAAATAAATACCCAAAAATAATAAAAATCAATCTTTATTTATTGCTATATACAGGGAATCATCAATTAAATATGTCCTATATAAACTGGAAACAAAGCAAAGATATAGTCCCCGCGGGAATTGAACCCATGATCACTTGTTACCATTGGTGCAGACGCTGTTACATCACATTGCACCCTCAGTCTTAAGTAATCATTCGTCAGTATTTGAGCCCCACGGAACCTGTTTAATATTGGTCCGTAGGTCTGTGTCAACATTACGTTATACTGTTTGCGCCAATATGTGTGGAAGAAAAATATATTTAATCAAGATATCGATTAGAACGGCCCAATAAGGAAAAATCAAGGCTCGTCTGTATTGGGGCGACTGGTTGTTTATTTATTCCAAACGAGTGCCCCCGGAAATAAGTCTGGATGGAGTCCCCATTCCTTCCTGGCCAAAGAGTATTTGTTAAAAAGAAGGTACAGGGGGAGTTTAAATAGATTTTAAACTGTCGAAACGATATATAGCTTCAACTATTTTCACTATTCGACGAGAGTCGAGTAGACCGGACTTTGACGACGATCTGAGGTCCTAGGTTCAATTCCTGGCCGGGTCAATATGGAAAACTAACTTTTCTAAGGTGGGGAGTGTCAGGTGGCGAGGATGGCCGCTTAGCGATAGGCTCTATGGGGGAGCCTGTGTATGGTCAGCAAGCGATCCCAACTTTAGGGTGTTTTAATTGGTGCAAGCCCAACACACCACTCACTGTTCAACGCGGAGAGTGACAGTGCGGTGGGCATTTCCTCCACGAAACGTAATCGTCGTAAAGCCTTCCACTGAACTCCGATGCGTTGAATCATTATATTTTTTTATTTATCTGTTGAAGCATATAATACGTGTTTCTTTATTTTGAAAATGTTTCAATTTAATAATTGTTTTTGCCCTGTCATCGTCTCTATGAATAAAATATTCCCGTTACACCTACCTACATATTTTTAGAAAATTAAATAGTCTTAACTATTACAATTTAAGTACGACCGTACCGTTTTAATTCAGACCCTTTCAGCCATTTTGGAGTAATGATACTTGCTATAAGTTACAAAAGATAGGTGCCTGTAGGTATCTATCTTAAAGATGAACGGTCGGAACACACGATTTTATAACATAGTGATCAATATAATTTTATTGTAACTGACACCACTCCTGGTTAATCTTTGCCCGGACAGCGCCGGCGAAGATTAGTGTTTGCCGAGCTCCGCGGGCCTGGATTAAGACGCTCGCAGTACGCACATTAACTACGTCGACGATACAATTTTTTACTCTGACGTCTTAGGGAGCGTATCCAAACTACGTGACCAGTTTAGGGGGAGACTTAGGCTTTCGCCGTATGATCCATACTATACTAACATTATAAATGCAAAAGTAGCTCTGTCTGCCTGTTTGTCTTTCCGGCTTTCACGACTAAACCACTGAACCGATTTTGATGAAATTTGGTGTAGGTATACGTTGAACTTCGAGAACGGATATAGGCTAATATAAGGGGGAATGGGAATAATACCGCCCTTGAAAGTATATATGAGAAAATGATTCTTTTTTCAAGTTAGAGATATGAAATTTGGCACAAACAGTAATAAAATATGGACTACTTTTTGCTACGAATATTAGGGGAGATAGGGGTTAAACCGATTTAACGAAACTCTACTTCCGAGGGGGTAAAACGGGCTTTGGAAGTTGGTATGGAAGTCCTATTTTTTAAGTTAAAGACTTGAAATATCAATAAAAAAATGTATAATAGTCTAATGTTAAATAATAGAGCAGAAACTTTTTGGCTAACTCCTAACATTAAATAATAATAAGGTTGAATTATGAAACCTCCTTTTTAAAGTCGTTTAAAACAAAAGCGGAAGGGGGCCTTGTTATATACAAGGGTTGGTCACCGTAGTGGGGAGGGGGTGAAAAATTGTACAAAATAGGCCACGTAGTAATGAATACGTTCCCTTAACCGTACATGTGAAGCGATTCAAGCGACATATTTTTTGTAACCAAATATTTTGGAAGAAAGCAAGAGTAATGGTGATATCATGGACATAAAATATATTGAGAAAAACCGAATAGTTATAAAATCCCAGCGTCATTACAAAGACTTAGGTAGAATCTAGTTCGAAGTCACGTTACTTTTAGAGTTCTCATACGTTTTCGGTTATCAAACGCTCATGAATACTTAAGTTTTGAGAGAGGTAGGGCAGAGCGGCTTACCGCACCGCAGCCAAATAACAATCACTTCTGTGTTGTAGTGTTCCTGCGTGTGAGTAAGGTTTCCAGAGCTCCTGGGGTGCTACATTAGTATCAGGGGTCAAGCCTTCAAGGTAAGGGGGACAAGTCCAGTAACAGGTTTATTATCTTGCACTTGTCGCCCTTAAGCTCATTACCACTTAACATCAGGTGGGATGAGGTGTAATATAAAAAAAAAGTACGAGGTATTACTCCAGTCGTAACACTGTAAATGAGATCTCAAAAATATCACCAGCACACGTCGTAATGTTATTAAATATTTAATTTTATTAATTTTTTCTTTGATACTGTTCTTCAAAATAAGAGCTAAAAACGTAAATGTCTTTATTTTGGTTTTCCCTTATTTGTGTTATCAAACAATATCACAATTTATTTTACGATCTTATACTAAACTTAATTTACTTAATGTGAAATCGACTATGACAACCATAGTTTACAACTTGAGAGTTTAACTTTGAGAAGTATAAAATAATTAAAGACTGATTAAATAATATGCATCATAAAAAATAATACACTTTCACCAAGAATAATACTATATCTGTGAGCAAATGTGTTAAAGTACTGAAATTCAAATTAAAGAAAATATCAATGTTATGAGAGTCATCATCGGCCTATCGAAGTCCACTGTTGGACATAGGCTCTCCAATAGTTCACCACTTTGGCCTAACCAGAGCTTCCCCATCCGCCCCATGCCATCTTGCACAGAACGTCACTCTAACTAGCCTTGAGAGTTTTTTATGAAAAATTATTCAAAATTTCTTGAAATTTAATATTGGCAAGGATGCATAAATAAAGTTCATGCCAAATAAGAATATCCAAAAAATGCCTTTGAATAAAAAATGGGATGTATCTTGTTTCCCTTTGAATTTATGTATTTGTTTTTACTTAGTTTAAAAGTTGCTGCCTTAACTAATGGACGGGGATCCTACTCAAATTTCCCCCAAAGTGAAAAAAGTTTACTCAAAAAATATTCCAATGAAAAATGTCGCCGTCACAATTTTGTCAATCTTCACAAAATTGTGAGCATCTGCTTATTTTGTCTTATTATTTGAACTTTCGGTATCTCTTGAATTCCAGATTTGTGTTTTTATAATCGAAGATAAAACATTTAAGCAGAATTGTCTATTTTTATTTTCGTTTCTAAGATGAATAAGTAATTTGAATTTTAAAACTTTATTTTTGCTAAAAGGTTATAACAATACGAGTATTTTTGTTCAAGTCTTTATACAAGACTAACATTTAAGTAAACTTATCTTGTTTGAATCGCGAATTCACAGAAGCAGCTGTTTTAAACTATCACCGTTCAACATTAAAAATATAAAGTTCTGTAACTTTTGTTAGAAAAAATTCAGTCTCACTTTTAAAACACTAAAAATCTAAGTAGATGTTTATTATGAAGATGCGAGCTCTTTACATCCAGACTTAGTTAGTAGTACTCTAACTAAGTCTGGATGTAAAGAGCTCGTTACCCTTTTTCAGCTATGATCAAATATCTTGTTGTGGAACAAAATTCCAGGAACCACTTTAAGATACTACTTACTTACATCCTACATCCTACTAACACTAAAAATGCTTGTAAATCACGCCAAAGATTGCAAGAATGTATGGTTGTTTAGATATATGATTGGTACAGTCACCGTCAAATATATCGGAGCAGACAAAGTGACCAAATACTTCTGAACAGTTAAAAATGTCAATAAGTTCCTTACACCACAAGTTACCATTAATATCTGAACATTCACTACTTCAGTAATATCAGAGAAGGTGCTAGTCAATAATTTCTATACACACAACTAACCAATAATATCTGAACACTCATCTAGATAGGTAGCCAAATGAGACATATGACGTGCGTGACACATATTGACGTTATGAGTGTTCAAATATTATTGGATAGTTGTGTGTCTAGAAATTATTGACTAGCATCTGCTCAGATATCACTGAAGTAGTGAATGTTCAGATATTAATGGTAACTTGTAGTGTATGGAACTTATTGACATTTTAACTGTTCAGACGTATTTGGTCACTTTGTTTGCTCCGGTATATCTGACGGCGACTGTACTCTTTCACGCAAAAACTATTGCATGAATTTGGGTGCAATTCGACACACAGATAGATGAAATACTATTTTGGCATGTATAATGCTGTTAATCCCGATATAACAAGGACGAAATCGTGCGTAACAGCTGTGGTAAAAGGTAAAAGCAAATGTTCGTATGTATAGATACATCTATAAACTTGTTAGCTTTTTGGATGAAATTTAGTTGCTAGATAGATTAGACAGACACTAGGATTACATATAAGATTTGTTTCTGAAATAACGTGAATAAAGTCGCAGCCAATAGCTAATACTTACCTACCTTAACTTTCTCTTAAATTGGTGATCTGATGTGGCGAAAATCCCAGGAACATCCAGATACGTAACTACTTATAGAAGCCGTGAGTTTCGAGGAAGGTCGCTTTGGTGCCAGAGAGAGCATGCAGTACAAAGCATGCCGCAGTGTAAACGAGGTTACTCATCTAATCCACTAAGCACTTTGCTCAGCACATCGAAGCGAACTGTTCCTTGGGTATATACAATAAGCATCAAATCATCACTTGCTTTCGTTAGCTTTGGAAATCTTATTTATTGGGTCGATAGATATATCTAATGTCTAACAATGAACGAACGAACTTGTATCGTCTTGAGTTGAACTCAATCGTTTTTTCGATAAGCAAACCTACGGCCCATATCTTATGGTTATGACGTAAACTAAAAGTACACACAAATGCCTCAGCAAAATAATAAATAAACTATATATTTTTTTCGATATCAAGACTTACGTACTAAAGGCCTAGATTGTGACTTGCCTAGGTGTCAGCCAAGGCGCTGATTTTCAGCGAACCCTGAGGATACCCACGGTCACTGTGTGAAAACGACGTTAGTCTACCCACTGAACACTTTAGTCGGCACGTTAAAGCACACAGCCGTGTGCTCAGCTCTTACTTCCTACAGGGCGACCTCTAGGAAGTAAGAGTAGTAAGTAAGATTGCATTTAATCAGTAATTGTGGTGTAAATAAACGGAATCGACTTGTTTGTATTGATTTCATCGGCGTCCGCTCTTCACTTAGCTAACGGGTAGTTGCGAGATACATGTCCGATAGCTATATATTACTCTGTATAGATATGAAAATGTATGATAACATAGTATATGATAACATAGATTAAGTTAATTTATTGTATACATTATGTTTTTATGTAAGCAAATTATTTCAACATGATTTAATTACGTTGGTTTGAAATCCGCCCACAACATCTTGTGGGCTCTACCCAATTGTCGAGTTCACAAATTGTGCCAGCGTTTGTGCAATTAACAAAAATTTTGTTTCTAATTTAATTATACGAAATATAGAACAAAAAAGATAACCTTCTAAAAAAAAGGACGTGTATTGGTTTCAAAATAATCGGAAAAGACTAACTGGCCTAAACTTGTGTAGTCTCTACATGACCATTGGAGTACATAAAACAAAGTAGTATAAAGAATCATATTTTAAGATTCCCTTTTCATATCCAATTAAAACTAATACATTAGAAAATATATGCTATTTGACTATTCAAATTATGTTTTATTAGTTTTTCATTTCAGTAATAAATTTCTTGCTCATGTGCAATGAATGTTTAATCAGTTCATAACCTCAAAAAACAAAAACAAGCTCACCGACCAGACTTCTCTTACATAACCAGCCCATATAATTCATATATTACCATCAGAATATCCATCCATTTCCCGAGACTTATGCAAAATAATTTATTATGTAATTTGTTACTCGCACATGACAAAAAATCGAACATCGAAGAAGGTAATAAATTACCGAACAGCTGTGCTTTTACCCCGTGTTTTTTCTACCAAGCGAAGGAAATTGTCGCCGGGAGTAATATTTTTCTTCCATATTATTCCTGGCAAATCCAATTATCACAGTATAGGTATAGACGACCTCGTCCTCGACCGTGACATCACAATAGACGAAGTGAGAACGCAAAACAACATTAAGGCGACTAGACACGGCCGTTTGGGAGATAAGCTATCAACAGTATAAGTACGAGTATATAAAGATGAAGTTATCCCCCCTTTTTTTCGGAAATACATTTTATAAGAATAATAAGAATAAGAATAAATTTATTTGTATAATTAAGTATACAGTACACCATTTCACACTTCATTACAAGGCAAAACCTGTAAATTGTTATGAAACCAAAAGTAACAACATTATCTTGTTAATAACTAAGACCATCTAGATGACCAAACACTACACAATTATGATTTTAGTACCTTACTGCGTCGCGCAAGGCAATGGCATGTGTGGGTCTCTTTCAAGAAGCGGGGACTAGCCGAACTAAGAACCCCCGGTTAGATCTCGCCGCCTTATGCCCTGTTCCAATATTTTACGATAGGTCATCTGTCGATAATTTTTAGCTTTTGCCTCTTTTAATTACGAGGCGAAAGAGAACGGATCGTTTTTCAAATATTGGAACCTGGCATTTGTGGTGGTGCTATGGGAAATCGGATAAAACTGACTCTATTTACGCAGCCCCGTCTTTTCCCCCTCACGACGGTAGGGAGGGGCTGGGGTGGGATTCGTCACAACATTCAAGTATCGCGTGTGCTACTCTTCAAACTGAGCTAACCGCAAGTTATTGTAGGCGATGCATATTTCTGTTATGATTAGAACTTAGCATTCGGTATGTGCCATCTGCCGTATGACTTTAAAACTATGTACATACGAATCATTCTTTATAATAATTAAAGTTCGCTTGGCGTGAAGCACTATTAAAAGAACTCTGAAAACATTGATTGGTCCACGCCATTGATTTGTTTTATATTTTATCATTGAGTGTGTTTTAGTATGTATATTTGGTGTTGTTTAATCCAGTAATGCCCAATAATGAGTTATAATAAAAATGAGAAAGCAAAATATCGTTAAGGCGGCTAGACACAGGTGTATGAAATAAACCTTGACCTCAAACGAAAAAAATATGTCTCGATAACATATATCGATTTTCATTTGGTTAGTGTTTTTCAATTAATTGTGTGAATTTTGTATATACAGTATTGCTCGATAATCGACTTAAATAAATAGACTCCCACTGTCTGTCCCTAAGTATGCTTAGATCTTTGAAACTACGCAACGGATTTTGGTGCAGATAATAGTGATTCAAGAGGAAAGTTTACTTATTTACATGTTGTAGTACAGCAGAGTAAAAAATCATTTATTTTAGTTTTAACTGTAACTTTGCACCTTAATAAAATGGCCATCGATGTAACGCTACCTTAAGTAGGGCACGCCTCGTGTCTAGTTAACATTTAGTGCGCCAGCAAGCACAAGTTTGAGCCTGTATTGAAGTTGGTCAGACCATTGCAGCACCATTCTGAGCAAAATAATTTGCGCTGGTAATGTTATGTTTAAAGCATTGTAACTCAAACATTAAGTAGCTGTGGGGCATAACATTGGATTTTTAGGTGACGAATCTATCTTATATTGTTAATCTAAGGTTGAAGTTTGCAAGTATAATGATTTAAGCAAGCCGCGGTATACGTTCGTCACCTAAAAATCCTTTGCCGTAGCCGGCCCGATAATGAGTCAACGCTATATTACTGATTTCAATGGAACCAACTGACTCTTATGAGAAGAAGCAAAAGTTTGCATTGTATTGGTATTTTAACCTTGCAGCGTAGTTCTTGGAGCTTTAAAAATGTGCCCGTGTCTAAGCTGCCGCTGTTTATGCGAGTCCACGTTCGAGTAACAGAGCTGTTCCTACTACTTTATAGATTAAATAAACTTAAGACTGCCGTGTTCAGGCATTGCATTGATTTGTTTATTGCGGAACAAATAGTACATTAAAGACGTGCTTGTCGAAAATGTTTTGCATACCTCAGCACATGACTCTTAATAAATAAGTAGACAGTTTGGTTTCAAATCCGAATTTTCATTTATAATTTAATAGAAACATGTTTCAGTCAGACAGTCATCCTATTACAGCCCTACTACTACTATACATATGCCTCTTGTAAAGTTCACTACGAGTCAGGTCAACCAACTACTACAGTGAGATGGTTTAATAACATCTAACACGTATTACCAAAATGTTAACAGGACTATTTTTACCATAGTCATTTTTCGATAATCCGGCTAAGCGTTTTTATATGTACTATGAGTATCAGACGACAGATAACAAATCACATAACGCGTTGCTGTCACTAATTTACAAAAGGTTGATACTCAAATTTACCTGACCGAGTATGAAGCCCTGAACCTTTTATGAAGCTATGGAAATAGAAAAAGGAAATGTGTTTAGGTTGAAATGTTAGAAATATTTATTGCCTTCAACTACAACACCAGGTGCACGGTAAAGTAACATCTCAAACAACAACCTGCTCGTGTGTTTGCCTGTTGCAGAGTAAAAGACAACAGCTCGAGATCTAGACGCATTTACGTTAAGTTACGTGTTTACTGTAACAACAAATCTCAGTTTATACGCTACACTCGTCGAGTACCAGGCTTGGTTAAGCAGTGTCAATCTATGTATCTTAGCTTTAACTAAAATTATCAACGTCATTTCAGCCGAAATACGTACACTAGTGGACAAAAACCTTCCGACGACTCTCCGCTTTTCTTTACTTTACTTTATTGGACAACAACTTCACATACATGGCTTTGATGCTGTGGTACCTACGTAGCTAAAGCACTTGTGTTACAGAAATAACGATGGTAACATAACACCCAGACCCAACAGACAATATAAAAAATCATTTCCTATATTAAAACGACCAGGAATCGAACCCGGCATGGTTTGATGCCAAACGCTCACATAAAGTATAGAAAAAATTGATTTTAGTGTGTGCCATTATATGGTGCATTTATTTAGAAGTCAAAGTCAAAGTCAATCTTTTTTATTCACATAGATTACATTAGTAATACTTATGAATAGTCTTTATATAAAGCAAATGAAGCTACCTCCGGTTCGGAACCTATAACTAAAGAGAAGATACCGGCAAGAAACTCAGTAGTTTTTTTTACAAATGAAAGCTACACTTATTACTAATTTTGCACTAAGACACACAGTTAGTTTGTCAATTGTAAAATAAAAATTAAAAATAAATTATTGAAAAAAAAAAAAAACAAAAGTATTTGTAAGTTAAATTAAATTAACTGTGTAGGATGTGTGTAGATGTTGATATCAGGTAGGCAGATAAATGAAATAATAGATTAACGTAGATATATTAGACTCATTATCCAGATATAAAGTGAACAACATCAGGTTTAAAAATAATACGAGTATTATCATTAGTGGATACTATTTGTATCCACTCCTCCAGTAGTAAGGCATCCTGCCTGCAGTATCGAGAAGTACTGACATTGGTTTTGATATTATTTACATTGTACGATATTTGCTAAGATAAAAAAGGGAGCTCTGTCTGGGCAGGTGCAAGTTGGCGACTTATAATCTTATTTTGTGGCCGAAAATTTCATAAATATTCTTTAAAATATGATAACAAAAGCATTATGAACTCAATAAACACATAGGCGGAAGGTTACTTGGCATAAGTAGAAAAAAGCATAATCTCAAGGCAACAGATAATATTTGCAACCGCTCAATATTGTGAAAAGTAATGCCCCGTTACGTTGCGGAAAGCCATGTAGATTATGCAAAATGCACTTGCGTGCCAAGAACGCAAGCCGGAAGATAGGTTAACAGATTCCGTCGGGTCACCACCGTGACAGTGCAGGGAAGATAGCAGCGAAGTAAACTACAGCGTAAACGTCTTCGTGGGACAAGATAAGACAAACAGTTCCGACTGGGCGTAACAGATGGCGCTGTATAAACAATCTAACACATGCCAACATTGTACCACGTGGGCTAACATATTTCAGTAGGGACTATCCGTTAAAAATGTTAACGGACACAAACACGATAAAGTTATCATTAGGATAATACGATGATATGTCGCCTTAAAAGCTACATGCATAAAGTTCTGTAAAACTAACTCTTGCTATCATACTGGTAAAAGGATACCAAAAAAATTACATACGGCCGAATTGACGAATCTTCTTTTTCTAAATATGTAAAAAAAAATTATTTTGGTAACTAAAAAAAATTACTAGCTACGCAAATATTTTTTTTAGTTACCAAATAGATTAAACAAACAAATTTACTCATACAGAGTATTTAATCTGTATAAAGATCCAAACAAATACTTGATTAAGAACAGTAAAAGGGCAATTCACAAAACAATCAATACGATTTCGAATTAGGAAACCATGGTTGGTATTTTTTTGATGATTAGACAGAGGCATAACATAAAAATGCTGAACTCAGATCGATTCTGATGTTAGGGAATAGGCGACATTTCATCTGTAGGGGACAGATTAAATGTTGCATTGTTATGTGAAATCAAACAAAATAACAAAATATTTTCAGATTTTGAAAATGTTGCTAGATAATATAGACAATGATGCGGAGATAGGTCACTGCTATTTCTTAAACCAAATCTTCGTCTCATAGTATCATCAAGAGCAGCACTCGCTTTGAACCTCAGCCGAAATTATTTGAATTTGAAAACTTTGCGGCAAATTGACGCGCAAAAAGTAAAATTGGTGAAGAAAGCAATCTCTTATTGAAGAGTTTCTTGTTTTATTAGTTTCATTCTGAATTTATGTCTTGAAAGATTTAACAAGGTAACTTCTTTTGACAATTTAACGTGAATAAAATAATTTTAAGTTAGTCGTATTTTTCGTACCATTCACATGTAATTATATTAGTTCTGCCATTTAAAGTCCGTTATTTGTAGTATTATCCCTGTTACCAATTAACCAATGTGAATGAAACATGTTTATTTTAAACATAACAATGTGTTACGCAGTCAGTTCAAATTGTATTCTAGCAACCAAATTACATCCTAATTAAGCAAGCAACCATATAGCCTTACAAGTAAACTTTAAAGATGTAAAATTTTAAGATAACAGCAACTAGGACTTTTTCCAGCGTAATTATACGCGATTCCGTTTCCATTATTTGAAAACGATCCGTTCTATGTACGGATAATAATAAATTGTACAAGGCGTCAGCTAAAAACGACCGATGGACTACTAATGACAGCTGGTATGTAAAGTAAATTATAGAACGGTTTTAACGACTCGAAGTTGGAAGTCAGACGAAAAGTAAGGACAGATAGTCATTTTTGACACATTAAGAATCGTAAAATATTGGAAACGGACTTTAAAACACGGGTGTTCACGGGTCAATTATTATGAAAGTGGTGCTAATTTAACGGCACAAACGGTCTAAATCAAGTGTAACCTAATATCCTTTTTTTACATGGGGAAACCCTTCGTATATACGCTCCGCCCAGTAGATCTACTCCCAAAAAACGAAATAAGTATGTCGGATCAGATGATGGATAGCAATTTTTCAAAATCGCAACCAACTCACTTTGAATGTCAATAAAGCGTTATCAAAAACCAAAATATAATTTATACAATTCTAAAACCATGTTTTTCACGAAACCTATCGTTGGTTCGTTTCGTTTTTGGGAGTAGACCCCCTGAAACAAGGTCAGATAGACTGCCTGTAGAAAAAAATTGTTTCCCATATTGACCGGACTGGGAATAAATACGATACTTATGTATATAGAAATAGCGCGGCACCAAAATCGCCTCATAGCTACGAAGGTCGTCAAGTCAAAAGTGGAAAATTAGAAATTTCATTAGATTCACGAAAGAAGAATGGCATCAAAAATCATAAGTACTTGCATGCTTTGGCAAATAAAATATGTTCAGATTTTGAAAAGTAAAGACGATGCTATATGTTGATTTATGATGTCCTTAACTTTTTTATGTCTGTTCATCACATACCTACAATACTTCTAAAGACCTGCCAACCATGCAGTTCGTCAATAACGTTTAACGTTTTCGACTACAAACAACAAACTTACATGAATAAATACTTTTAAAACAAAACAAGAGCACTAAAACGTTTAAATTAGATAATTCGTGTAGTCTCAAATACTAGCTCATACGCGAAACAAACGGGCGATGTATCTGTTTGCAGATTACACGAAGCAATAAAATTATTAGGAGCACACAAATTATGCAAAATGCTCGCTGCGAGCCCGAGATAAGCCGCGCTCACACTGGCCCGGATTTTAGCGTGATTGTTTCAGCACTCGGATGCATTTTGAGGACGGCTCAACTCGCAAAATTGTAACGATAAAAATGAAAAGACGTTTTTATCAACGGCGATTACTTTTCAGCACGTAGGAAACTTTAATGGCGTCGTAAAATTCAATCAACGGATTTTATAGTTTAGCGTGCTAAAATTTTAGCGTGAATTCGGTAACGTATTCGAAGGCATTTAAGAGTTAAAACTATAGTGATTAAAATGGATGAAATGCATGCTTATAAATGATCCTTGCTTTCTTAATACAATTTAATTAATAAATCTTCTTTTGTAGTAGACTCTTCCCCTCGATTTCATCGTAATCACAACAAGGCTATTCAATAATATTATACTTATATTCACATATAATATAATATGTAATAACATAATATGTATAATATAATATGTATGAATATAATATAATACAACGTTGATAAAATAGAACAATGAAAATTGAATGTAAACACGCCGTATAGCAGTAACTTCCTACAGGGCACGGAGATATTGCCACTTCATCAGTAGTCAAAGTGGCAAACGAAGTGGCAATTCAATTACTAAACAAAAAAAGCACCTTTGTTCACATTACTATTATGAGCAGTTACGTAAACCTCAACGACACACACTTAACCCCTTTCGAAATATCTCAAATTGACAACTTTGTAACACTTCAAAGTTATTGATATAACAGACAGAAATAATAAACCATGCAACTGGAAATAAAACTTTCCATTTTTTTTTAATTTAAGAAAACTACATATTTCCTTTTAAAAAAAAATCTATCTTGACCAAAAAATAATCACAATAAAAAATATCCTTAAACAAAGCCTAAGACACATATGTTTTCAAAATAAATATAAATCCTTGTGTAGATACAGGCTTATTGCTGCGACAGAATAATCCACTAGCACGCCACGCTTGCTTATTTCGAATTACTGGAGCGGAGTAGAGGTGTACATATCGTACAGTCACGTGCACTAATATGTATGCTAGCTCATTCTAAAGCGAACCTTATGGTAGCGTCATAAGATCTCAAGTGCCTACATTTTATTACTCGTGACTGCACCTACTCTAAATAATTTATTATTAACGTCACTGACGACATACCTCAAATTCATAGCAATAATTACAAATAGATTAGGTAGTATCTATTCCTACATAGACTAAACTAGGTAATAAAGACCAACCTCAGGGCTGGTTTTTCTACTTTTTAACAGTGTTAATTGCTTGTGTATATAGTCGAGCCGTTGAGTTAAAACCGATATGTCAAATCGGTAATTTGACATATTAGTCGACGCGGTAATAGTAATGTCAAAGTAACTAGATTACTACGATTATACGATTATTTTTTCAATCACTTCTGTGTTGTTGTGTTCCTGTTTCCAGAGCTCCTGGGGGGTGCTACGTCAGTAGCAGGGGTCAAGCCATCAAGGTAAGGGCGACAAGTCCAGTAACAGTATTATTATGCTGTACTTGTCACCCTTAAACTAGGGCCTCATTACCCCCGCACTGCTCTGTCTGTGCGGAGAGTGGGCGGCCTTCTGGCCATTTGATGGGGGGTAGGAAATGCAGGCCTCCCCCCAAGAAAGGCAAAGTAAAGGCTCAGGCCCGGCCTAATGCTTTGGAGTCCAGCTCGACGTTGGCAGTAGTGGAGGAGGTTGTAATGTCCGAATAAATGGCCCAATACAACCTCCTCCAAACAAATTCCAACCACTGCCGCGCAGCCCAGGACCTGTTGTCCCAGGCTGTAGCGGAGTGGTTGGTAGACTTAGTGGTGGTGGCAGAGCCCTATCTGGTCCCCAGTAGTTGGCACGGGGACCAGACCGGTACAGTCGCAATTTTCAGGCGACATACGTCCACGTCTCCCCCTCTATCTCTTGTGGAGAGGGGATCGGGTTTCGTCGCTTGTTTGTGGGGCAACAGAGTCGTCGTGGGGGTTTACTTTTCCCCAAGTCGCCCGCTTGTGGACTTCGAGGCGTTTTTGGGTCTCCTGCAGGGAGCTGTCCAGCGGGCCGTTTCTGCTGGACATCAACTTCTTCTTCTGGGGGACTTCAATGCCAAGGCGGCGTCTTGGGGGAATGTGGTTGCCTCATGCAACCGACGGGGGCAGCTGGTGGAGCTTTGGGCCGCTTCGTCCAGCCTTTGCCTCCTAAATCGGGGCGCAGTCCAGACCTGTGTGCGGCAGCAAGGGGGGGTCTGTGGTGGACCTAACGTTCGCCACCCCTGCACTCGCCGCACGCGTCCACAACTGGAGGGTGGACCGGTCCGAGACACTCTCGGACCACAAATTTATCCGGTTCGGGGTGGTCTCCGGTGCCCCTCAGCAGGCTTCACCAATTTCGCCTAGGTCGTCGCCTTTTCCCAGGTGGCCACTGTCCCGCCTGGACAAGGCAGTTGCAAGGGAGGCGGCCTTTCTGCAAGACTGTTTCTCGCCTCCCTTATCTGGTCCCGACGTGAACTCCTCCGCGGTCGTTCTTCGAGGTTTCCTGACCGAGGTATGCGACTCTAGCATGCCTCGGTCCCGTCGTCCACCTGACGCGCCTGCTTCTGGTGGTCGGAAGAGCTCGCCGAACTTCGAGCTGTCTGCGTGGTTGCACGGCGGGCCTACACCAGAAGTAGGCGCCGCGCTCGTCGGGACCTCGAGAACGAGGCCTCCCCCTACGGAGCCTATGTAGATGCGAAGAAGGCACTCAAGGTGGCCATAGGTGCCGCCAAGGATTCCGCACGCGCCGAAATGCTCGAGGGTCTCGACCAAGATCTGTGGGGGAGACCGTACCGGGCCGCATGAAACAAGTTGCGCCCCATAGGTCCCCCACTTACAGAGACCCTCGAGCCAGGGCTGCTCGACAGCGTCGTCCGGGCTTTGTTCCCGGACAGCTATGAGTGCCTCTTCAGAGCAGGAGCCTGCAACTGCTCCGTACGAGGCCCCGCAAATCACTGAGGAGGAGTTCGGCACGGCGGCAATCTGCCTTCGTGCCAAAAAGACGGCCCCTGATCCAGATGGGGTTCCGGCGCCTGAAGGACCACCTTCGTTCCGTCGGTCCAGACCTGTCGAACAGGCAGTACGGTTTCCGGGCAGGGCGGTCCACTATTGACGCCCTGTCCGATCTGAAATCCCTCGTTTTAGAGTCTAGGGAGAGGGGGGAGGGTGTGTTGGCTGTCTCTTTTGACATAGCCAACGCTTTTAATACCCTCCCCCACTCTACAATTTTGGAGGCACTTCGCTATCACGGAGTGCCCTCCTATTTGATGGCCCTGATCGAGAACTATTTTCTCGACAGGGAAATTGTCTGCGTCGCTGCCAATAATGTCCTGCGTCGTTTCCGCGCGCGTTCCGGTGTTCCACAGAGGGTCTGTTTTGGGGCCCCTTCTGTGGAACATCGGATACGACTGGCTTTTGCGCGGCTCCCTCCTCTCGGGCATGAACGTTTTTTGCTACGCAGACGACACACTTGTTACTGCCCGGGAGAGGGATTTTGGCGCCGCAGCTCGCCTGGCAGAGGCCGGTGGCAATTTAATTGCCAGACGCATTGCCCTCTTGGGCCTTACAGTGGCTTTTAATAAGACCGAGGCCATATTTTTTCCGGGGCCTCGGCAAAGATTGTTTTCCGGCGCGTACATCGTCGTCGGGGGCGTCAGGGTGGCGGTTGGGGCCCAGATGAAATACCTGGGCCTCATTTTGGACCATCGCTGGTCTTTTGGGCCGCACTTTGCTGCATTATCTCCGCGCCTCATTAAGGCGGCGGGTTCTTTGGCGTGGCTTCTCCCCAATATGGGGGGTCCTAGGGCCAAATGCCGGCGACTTTACGCCGGCATTTTGCGCAGCATGGCCCTGTACGGCTCGCCCATCTGGGCCGACTCCCTCCACATTCGAGAGAACCAGAGGCTTCTGCGGCGCCCCCAGCGAACCATTGCCCAGCGAGTGTGTAGAGCCTATCGCTCCGTTGGGTTTGACGCAGCGTTCGCACTCGCTGGGACGCCACCCTGGGAGTTGGAGACCCGGGCGATGGCGAGGGCCTATCAATGGCAGGCCCTAAGAAAGGCCTCCGGGGAACGTTTTTACCCGGAGGACCTGTCACGTGTGCGCCGGGAGGCGCAGGAAGAAGTGGTCCGGCGTTGGGCGGAGTCCTTACTGGTGACTCCGTCGGGTCGGTGGACCCTAGATGCGCTCGAGCCAGCAATAAATCGCTAGCTCGAGCGCAGGTCGGGATTTCTGACGTTCCGCTTGGTGCAGGTGCTGTCCGGCCACGGCTGTTTTGGGCAGTACCTGCACCGCATTGGTCGGGAGCAGTCTCCGTCGTGCCACAGTTGCGGCGCGGCGGAGGACACGCCGGGGCATACACTGCAGGTGTGCCCCGCTTTTGATGCGCAGCGCGCAAGTCTGCGCGCGTTGGTGGGGCCAAATCTCTCACTCCCCAGCATAGTCGAGGCTATGCTCGGGAGTGAGACGGCATGGGTTGGGATGGTCTCCTTCTGCGAAGATGTCATGTCGCAGAAGGAGGCCGCAGAGCGAGAGCGGGAGGACGATCCATCCGCTCCCGCCTGCCGCCGAAGAAGGCGGCTGAGGGCGCGGCGCCAATATGACCGCGCCCAGCTACCGCGTGGGGACTGGCCGGCTGATGGTGTGAGGGCACCTCAGTCGGCATTGCACCGGTCTCCACTGCGAGTTGGGGATGGTTCCGTTGGATCGGCCATCCCCATTCTCCCCCCGAACACTATGGGGGGAGTAGACGGAGCCGCGTAAGCGGCTGTTCCGCCGGCGGTGTTGTGGAAGTAAAGGCTTAGCCGATCCCCCACAGCACCGCCACTAAGGCGATGGAGGTCCAACCGGGGGGTTTTAGTGGTTAGTCCGAGGAAGGTAGGCAGGTAAGAGTCCCACACACGCCGTCACCCTCCCTCAGGGTGGCGGTACGGTGCATCAAGCATTTCCCCCCGTTAAAAAAAAAAAAAATGGCCTCATTACCACTTAACAATAACATCAGGTGGGATGAGGTCCATCTAGTCCAACTTTCCATATTAGCTGTCATCAGCCATCCGTCAGTCGTTCTTAGCTTACTCCTCTTATAATTTATTACTATCCGTAACTGATGTTTTTTTAAATATTGGAACTGGGCATTAGTCGATGTGTCATGTGAACTAAGATGGAACGGAACGTAACTCACCATTCGAGCCTAAAGCTGATTGAGGGTCCGTGGACAAGTTTCACTATTAAATGACGCTTACGAAGCTAGGTTTGCATATTCTATGTGAGAATCATTGTTAATTGAGAAGTAAGTTGGGGGCCATTGAATCTGCGTAAAGGACTACATAGTTGAAATTGAATCTGGTTACGTGTAATTGGCCCTGTGAATTGGGTAATAATAAATAAACAAATAAAATCATTTATTTCGTAAACATAAGTCCATAATGTGTTAATGACAAAAGATCTTAAAAACTATGTTTGTGAGTAATAATGATGATCATAATGTATTTTAGTGTCTTTGGCGAGGTGGACCCGAGCCTAATTTATTAATAACTAGCTGTGCCCGCGACTTCGTTCGCGTGGACTACATCCTTTCATAGTCGGTTTTACCGCTATCTCCCCTAATATTCGAAAAAAAGTAGTCTATATTATAATATAATAGAGCTATATTTGTGCCAACTTTCATATCTCTAACTTAACATAAACATTTTCCCATATAAACTTTCAAAGGTGCATTACCCCCCCCCCCTTACTTTCTAACAAAAAGTAGCCTATGCCCGTTCTTGAGGTTTAACGTATAGCTATGCCAAATTTCATCAAAATCGGTTGAGAGGTTTAAGCGGGAAAGCGTAACAGACAGACAGAGTTACTTTCGCATTTATAATATTAGTAGGGATGTAATATATTGAATTAATTGTGTTTTTTCATGTAATTTGAGTTCTTAACTAGTATGGAGACTTTGCGGCCAAAGTAGATTCTTTAAATGTAATTGGCAAATAAGAACTTGAAAAGATTTTTCTCTGGCACCACCAGTAACAAACAACACAAGTTCAAACTTAGTTCCAATGTTTCATATGTTCATAATTCAGAGTTGACCAATGAGTTTTATTTGTTTAAACAAATAACGCGAGTTTACTTAACAAAACAGTCTGTACAACACTTCTCATTACTGTACTGTTAAGTCTATATGAATTAATTGGATTTTCAAAATTGCTCAACACAGTGGTCCGTTTTAATAATAATTAAAAAATAATACAATTTCTTGTTTTTGTACAAAGTAGGCATATGTCCATCTAACGACCTTTAGCTCAATACTATTACAATATATCGGAATAATAAAACGAAACCTTACATCCTAACAAACCAATCACGCCATAATCACGTAGGTACATTTGGCCCATCGCCTACTCAATATATGTAGTAGATTTTGTTATGGCGGAAACTCTCATAGGATAAAAATACACGATCATTTGTTGGCCCGGCATTTTGTTGGTATACCCCATCAGCGTTTGTATACTTTAAGCCCAAGGCGCTGTGTGTTAAGAGTTTCAGTCTTTTCCTTTTAAGTATTATTGGTAGTGCCTTGCCTAAAGCTATGCGAGTATTCATGGCACGTTAAGCTAGCTAGGTTTCGAATCGTGCAGTGAGCAAACAAGTTGTTTGCTTTTATATTTAAAACCGATAAAAGTTTGTACATGGTTGTATTTTTTACAGTTCCGGAGTAAAACTAAAGATGTGTGGGCGGGAATGCTGCAAATATGATTGGTAATCGAAAACTCAATTTACCAAGTACCTGCACAAAATTGTCATACGTTGGCAGCTGGTACCCGAGGGTCATTCAAGAAGTAAATATCAGGAATATGAAATGACGATTTCTCCAACAGCCCAAAATTTACAGTAACCAAAATTACATAGGTAGTTACAAATCTGTTACCTAAACAGATTTACTTTATGTTTGAAATTTCCAGAACTGCATTTTCTATATTTTTGCTAGAAAGATGATATTTTCTACTATATCTACTGTAAGAAATTGGGGTTGAATCTAAAAAGTGCTCGTTTAATCTCTCTGTTTTGCGGGAAACCGAGAAATCTTTAGGATAAATAAATTCGATACATTTTGAGTGGATTCTACCTACCTATGCAGTGGCCCGTGGTTGATAAATAAAATGGGAACCAGGATGAGCTATTAACATGGTATGTACTTAAGTGCATTACAAACACCCAGACACGTAAATTTTTGTATTAGGCTGGAATTGAATCCACAACATCTAACGTACAGGGTCGTTTTGTGCCAGTCAATGTACAATGCTATCAATAATTACAAAGGATACTCTATCAGGTCAATTTTGAAAAAGAGCTTTCATAAATAGCTTGGTCCTTGATGTACCTACTTGTTGATGACTCCAATTAATGTTCTCATTATTGAATAGTAAATAAAAACATTCCACGACGAATATTTTATTATTTTTTTACACGAGTAATAATTGTGTTTTACTGTATTTCGGGATATCCGCTATATTTAGTAGCAACCGTGATAGTAATAAAAATTTATTTATTAGCTAAAAATAATGGTAACAGCTGTACTACGTCTTCTTAGTGATAGTAAGAATCAGATACCCCGGTCACGCCCGCGTTGTACCAATAGCGGGACGCGCTCCCAAATCTCAAGCGTTATAAGGCAAACAAGTGCATGCTGACTGCACCCGAAACTAAACGCAAGTGGTGCACAGCGCAACGTGACGGACATACTGATGCCATACTATATAGGTAGCAATAACACATATAATGGAAAGTTTCAATACAAAATTTTACAGCTGGGCTCATAACATTTCACCAAATATTTTTCAAAAGACGCTACACTTCATCGAATATCGTTTCGCCGAATCATAGAACTTTGTATGGTTCGGCGAAACGATTTTCGGTGAAGCATAGCGTCGGTAGAAAAATATTCGGTCAAACGATATGAGCCCGCTAATAGCTAACAGGTTGTGTGAAAAAGAAAACTTCGGAATAAAAAAAAAACAGAAATAAAATCTTCCTCCGCGATCCACCTCTGCCCTTGCGAGCTTGTCGCAAAGACCCGCCACCAGCTCTACGCGTCCCAGCTCGAGCTCCGTCTTTGCTTCGTGGCAATGTCAGCTTCAATGAATCGGACCGTTTCTGAACTCTGCAACTGTTAAAACTGGTGTTTACCAAAGTGAGTCCTCATTGTGAGCTATATTTCAATTTTAGATGCCATTTTTAGATCGCAATTGTGCATCTCCATAAGCTTTAGACCGTAGCCAAATAACAATCACTTCGGTGTTGTTATGTTCCTGCGTGGGAGTAATGTTTCCAGAGCTCCCGGGGGGGTGCTACATTACATGATAGCAGAGGTCAAGCCTTCAAGGTAAGGGCGACAAGTCCAGTAACAGCTATTGTTATGCTGTACTTGTCGCCCTTAACCTAAGACCTCATTACCACTTAATAGTTGAGATGAGATCAATCTTGAAGTGCAATAAAAAAAATACCTTAATTTTTGTCGTCGGCGTAGCTAGGTTAATAAACGAACAAATAAATCTAGCAAAACCTTGACAGTTACGCGAATATATAAAAGGATACCAATTTTGGTATATTACCTTCGCTATAAAAATTTCAAATAGAGTCGAGATAATACTGCTAGCTGTTTTCCTATCCCACAGTTTTATGATATCAGTTCAGAGATTTTTTAGCTTCCTCGGCATGCTTGTTAATAAATCGCTATTCCCGTAAATCCAGTGGGCGGAACGGACGCCATTTCGAAACTAGATTTAGAATGTTTTTTTCGATAGCCGCTTTGACATAGTTCAGAGTTCATTTTTATGAATCGCCGTTATTTTTCAGAATTTAGAATTCGAAAGCCGAAAACAGTACCCGCATGACTAAATTGAAATACGTCTGTCGTTCTATCTGTCTATTTAAACTTGTTATTTAATTAATATTAGGATATCCACGGGATGGATGTGTTGGGAATTACACATGTTAGATCCTGTAGCTTCAGTATTTGGCCGATTCCGCAGTATGAGGTGTCATCAATAAATTCGTGATTTCTGCAAAACGCATTAAATTACTGCTACTTACTTTGAGATCAGCCTCCTCATTCACGTCAGTAGCATATATGGTAAAATAGAGATATACTTGGTAAGGCATAGTACATTTTGAAGACCTCCGTAGCCGTCTCTGAGGTCCCGGGTTCGATTCCCGGTCGGGTCAATGTGGAAAACGTGTTCTGAGTGTTGTGGTACCATCGTTGTTTCTGAATTCTGTAACAGTCCTTCTTACCATGTTTTGTTCATTGAGAGAAAATATGTTCTTCATTATTTATATTTATTTATTTATTTGTAATCGGACTTCTTAGTGATTAAGGAGAGTGGTCTATTTAATGATCTTTTCCAATTTTTATTACTTTATTTTTAGCTATAAGCCTCTACAATGCTCACGTTATTTCTGAAACAAAAGTAACTATCTTTCGTATTTAGTTTTTTAATATCAGTCCTGCAACCAAAATTTATTTTCAATCGTTCTTGTGTGTGGAAAGGTTACGCAAACGTTATTTATTTTATTTTTTTTAACTCACCCACCAAGATCCCAGTCACCCCAGACTTACGTAATTTTAGGAAAGATGTTTTTTTTAGGATTGGTAGTATAACATAAGCTTAGAAAGGAATGGATGCTCGCTAAGCTGAAAGCGGGGCCGTTTTGCAGGTAGCAGGTATCAAAGGTGGTGAAAAATCATGCTAACTTACGTGCTTAAATGCTAAAAAAAGGATGTTTCATTTGTCTGGCTCATTGGAAAATATTTTGAAATATATGCTTATTAATAAATATAAAATTCAGCCTTCCTAAAATAACGTAAGTTTTAATATTTTTTTATGACTTTTAAAGTGTCTGGCAAAAGTTATGGCCCACAGGAAGTATCTGGCAATTATATTTATTTGTTTATAACAATATCATATATAACATATGTAAAAACCAGCCTTCCTACTTTAACGTAAGTTAGCATGATTTTTCACCACCTTTGATACCTGCTACCTGTAAAACGGCCCCGCTTTCAGCTTAGCGAGTATCCATTCCTTTCTAAGCTTATGTTATACTACCAATCCTAAAAATTTCATCTTTCCTAAAATGACGTAAGTCTGGGGTGACTGGGATCTCACTCTACTATGTGATATCAATAAAAATCAATATGTACACATAAACTGGCGTTTATTAAATATTTTTCTTATACTGCGCCAAGATTTTCAAATTGTTGGTATCTTATGAAGTAAAAAATACTCGTACTTGTACAAAGATTAATTATACTCTTGCTTTTGTTAGAGCATTGCTTACCCCCATAATCTGTTAGATAAATTTATCTTAAACATATTCTGTTGAATTGTTAATCCGCCTACGAAAAAATTCAGTACCAGGAATTCTGTCCTAAAAACATTCAACTTTTTAGAAATTCAGGCACAAACTTAAGGCTTCCTGAAATTGGAAAAGCGGGAGTTCATGAAAAAACAGACAATCCTTTGACCCGTTTCATTCCAACTAAATAAACGAAACAAAATTAAAAGGCAGGTAAGTACCCAAAGGAGTCAAATAGCATTGCCCTCGTTTTATTTCCCTTGGTAGGTATTTCAGTTAAACTTCGGATGCGTAGACCTGGAACTGGAGGCCAAAATCTACTTTTAACTAGTTTTGCCAACACTAATACCGGTTAAGTATCAAAATAGTCACTTACAGTGCTGTTTCAGCGGCAAAGAACAAAAAGATATGAAATGAGTATAATTACTATAAAATATCAAAGAAAAAAACATCAAAGGTTTGTGATCACAAAAGTTAAATTACTTAACTAAATTTACTCTCAAATCTGTGGCGTTGATTGGTTGAAAATGTCTTGTCGCGTTAGTCATTATGTGGCCTTTTGCACTATTACTATTGCACATAGGTGCAATAAACTTTAAAGAAAAAAATTGTATAATTTCGATAGCTCAAATAACCGGGGCAACGGCCATAGGAAGAGGCAGAATCCAAAAGGCCCATCCATTTTGACAATGTATGTGTATTACTTGTATGAGTAAATTAGTGATTATAGAAAAATATTTTAACAGATATTTTAAAGGTTTTAAATTACAATATATGTATAGGACAGTTTTGATGGCTGTGAAATGGTCCGTTACCGTTAAAATTAAGTAGAGCAACTAAACCTTAGTTAACCGATTGCATGATTGCCTGTTATGGATGTTAAAGGTGAGCCGATCTCTCACAACACCGCTACTAGTTCGATGAGGTCCAACCGGGGAGTTTTAGTGGGTAGGCCAGGTAGGCAGGTAGGAGTAGACACACACGCCGCGGCGCCTCTCTCCTACGGGTGGCGGTACGGTGCGTTAAGCATTTTTCCCCTTAAAAAAATAAAAATTCTTCATACCTTGTCTAATAATTATCTTTTATTCTTCGAAACCAAAATGAGCGTCACCTGTTTTAGAAAAGCTGTCAGTTTCTAAATAACCTCTAAAAGTCGGAGTCCCAACTCGTACTTTTAAACAGCCTGTGTTTGATGCGAGTTTTTCACTTATGAAAACAATAATGTATCCAATCCACCTAATTGCAAACCAAGACTTTTGAGAAACAAATAGAAAAAAGGACAAAATATAATGGAGAAAAAAAAACAACATAAAAACTTTCAAGAAAATACCTAGTTTTCTTGAAAGTTTTTATGTTGTTTTTTTTCCACCACAAGTTCTTGACCAGATTTTCAATACTCACGTAACATCACTAGTTTACCAACATATGGCTTCCAGTTTTTCTTGGCGGGGAGCCAAATAACGGCCTTTGTCGTTGTGAAATATGTCTCCTTAATCCCGACGGAGCTTTAAAATTACTCTCGAGCTGTTTAAGCAAGAACTTTTATTATTTTTTAATTGAATTATTAATGCGAATGACCTTCTCATATTTCAGCTACCACATTGTAAATCTTAGGCCAGGCATGTACTACGTTAATCCGCTTACGAAAGTTTATTTGAAACATTGCACACTTTTTACTAAGATCCTAGGACGAGAACCAGTAGATATGGACGCGATAATCAAATTAAATTATGGTTTGGTTATTAATGAAGAACAAGAACGTGGTTTGCCTGAACAAATAAAAGAAAGAGATAACCTTAACAACATGCTATAAACAAGATAACCCATACACAGAGCATACTAAGGTCAATTGGGTTTCCCCTCACACAAATGCTGTACCCGTTTCTCGATGTCTACTATTTCCTCTACCTAAAGGTTGTCTGGAAGAGATTGCTCTCTAGCAATAAGACCGCCTATATTGTACTTAAATATGTCTGTAAAACCAATTTCTGTAAATTTTCTGTGCAATAAAGTGTATCTATCTATCTATCTAAATGCTGCTTCGGCATAAGTTGTAATACTGCAACAGCGCTTAAAAGTTCAGTAATTAGGTGGGAATCTATCGGTCTCATTTTCTGTATCTAAAAAGTTGGCACGTACGCCAATTGGCTTGTTGGCTCAAAATGGTTCGCCACTCCTACCTTAGGAACTTATTTCTAGTGAAATATACCATAGCCTCGGCTATTGGCCAAATTAGAGGTACCAAGATATCGTTTACATTTGGTAGGACCTTTTCCTCGGCACTTAAGGTCGCAGGTTATCCATATCGGTTCCAGGGTTGATTCTGGTTTCCATAACGCATGAGTTTGAACTTGTTGTGGGAACTAGTCCAGCAAATGATATTGTTCCACATTAATTTTTTTTTTATGTTTCTCCGAAATGTCATAGTCTACTAGCATGCGCAATAAGTCATACTTCATAGATAAAACGTCAAAATTTCAATACTAGCTGATAGGACACTGCACTAAAATGTCAGACAATCAGCAGCTGACGCACTGATTTTCAGGCCTAGCATACGCAACGCGACTAAATTTAATCGCGCTCTTAAGAAACGTCAAAATCGATTGAAGTCAGTGCGTCAGCTTCTGATTGGCTGAAAATACGAGTGCGATGTGCTATTAGCCAATCAACAGTATAGAAACTTTTGTCGTCTCATGCGATAAATTTGACGTATTGCGTATGCTAGGCCCATTTGACGTTAAGAGCGCGATAAAATTTATTCGTGTTCCGCAACCCAAGCCGCATAGGCTATATGTGACGTCAAAGAATAAAAGTGATGACGTCATTAATAAAAAATAACTTTAGTAAAGCGAAACTAGTTCTTACTAAAGTTAATAGGTCTTTTTATTGTGAGCCGTGCTTAATCCGTACTTTGGGATCAGGTGGATTGTTAAGAAGTTGTAAGTTACCTATTTATTTATGCTTCATTTGCCAGCCAAAAAAATAATTGAAGGACAACAATTTCGCATCCCGTGTTCAGTGAAAATTAAATTCGCATCAAGTATGGTCCCAGACACAGCTATATTTGCAGTCAAATAATTAGCAGACGTCGATCAAGCGGGTGTCATCCCTCAGGGATCATCAATTCCGTTTTAGGTGCTGTCTATTCCTGGCGTGGACTCTTGTAAAGCTTAGTCCATACTCAATGGACCTCAGGCAAACAGTAACAGGAAAATGGCATATAAGTAACAGTATTATACCAGAAGCAAGAAATGTAAATTAAATTAGTATCTCACTTCACTTCAGTACTTAATAAATAAATTGTACATTGCAATCTAAATTTGTTCACTTTATTGGCCATAAATTGTCGTTAAATTAATTCAATTAAATTTAAGACAGCTTAAAGATAGGTTATACGAGTAAGATTCTCGCTGTTTATCCATGTCCATTAAAACATGCCGAATGTTTACATCAGTGTGATGGAACATCAGATATTTCGAAAACATCCAGAACGCGAACTCTCAATAGTTAACATGCAAACTCTCTGCATGACACACTGGCTGTCTGGCAGAGAATGCTCCTAACATTAAGTTCACCTGTTTTACTTTTTCGTGCTATAAAGTTTGTATTTGTTTGGGTTTTTTTTCTGACATTTGAAATGGGCGTTAAGACCAAGTGTATGACGTTATGCAAACTTTATTTAAGATCAGTTGTATGTACAAAATAAATATTTGTGCTCATTTAAGTGTTTACTAATATTGCAAGAAGGAAACATTTATATTTAAATGTATAAGAAATCATCCCAAAAACTGCAGAAGCAATTAAAAATATTGTTAAAATGACAAGTTATTCTTTAGTGATGTGGAATACTTTCATACATTTTCATGGGTCTACAATGGTAGAAACTACAATGCAAGTTTCACTGTATGTTCAAAGGTCACCCAAATCCAAAAAAATACTACCGTAATATTTCAATGGCAAATTAATTATGTATACACCATCCTTTACACCACAGGTACATCGTGATACGCAAAATCGAATTTCGCCGAAAACCATCAGATTGACATGAATCGCTGGCACAATAACGACCCGTCCACTCCTCACGTCATAATATTTACCGAGCGCCCTAATTAGAATCGGGTATCGTGAGTGCACCCAATTTAATATAAATACGTCCTCATGCCACGCCACGGCGGACGAATGGTACAAGCGTTTCATAGTACGGGAGGTAATGGACATAGTACAAAAAATTGTGACAATGTTAGAAATCTACCAGATACCATATAAGGAAACTAGGCCGATTCAAATTCTGAAAGTATGCTTGATAAGAAAAATGTTTACCTCAATCGATTTTTTATTTTTATAGTAGGTACTTTACGCCGTACTAGCAAACTTTAAATATTAGAAACAGAAAAATTCGCTAGAACGGCTTAAAGTACTATAAAAATAAAAAATCGATTGAGATGCTAAGGTGTCTTCCATTCCGTGGTTTTTAACCATTTCTGCAACGAATGTACCACGGGCCGATAAGTATGTAGTTCTAAACATATTCGGCAGAGGGCACTTACCGAAGGCTAACGGGTTGATACAGCAAAAAAATTTCATCGTGCACGATAACTTGTGGTTAGCTCAGTTGAAAGAGCACCACGCGCGATACGTGAAGGTCCTGGGTTCAATTCCCGCACCCCAAGGGGAGATAAAAAATGTCTGTTACTAATATTAATTTTTTATGGTTGCACTGTGACAAAACATAGATTCACCGTATTGGAATCGATTCTGACATTTGTGAATGAGGCCCTTAAAATATAGCATCAGCTTAAATAAACAACAATGACCTACATCTATGTTTTTCCAAGGACCCCCACTTACGAAACTTCGGACACCACCGCAGAGAACCGGGTAAGATAAGAAATGATGCCACTGCGACTCTTTCGGCGGCGTGAATGTCAATGGACAGTGAACCAGAAGCCCTTGCGTCCTTGATTTAAAAAATAATTTAATTTAGTTATCGTTATAAAAAAATCGTGAAGTTGTAGTAAATGTAGTTTAGCTAAGGATATTATTGTAGGCAAATAAATGATATAAGATGTTTCGTCGCTGTTATAGCTCAATAGAGAATTATCCAACACAAAAAACTTGCACATTTTAGCTATTGGATGGGAAAGTAAAATTGTAGGCTAAGAGTAGATACGTACTTCCATCCGGAAAGGGTTCTCCGAATGTATCAGGCTACAGTGTCAATAAATTAAAAGTAAAGCAAAAGTGAGCACACTTACACAGGCAAAAGTATCTGTCCTACACTTACCGAGTCTGCATTTTCCTGATGGTTAAAAAGACAAATATTGTACTGAAAAATGTTTGCCGTAATTTCCTTTTGATCATTTCACAATTAGGCAAGCAAATTATCTATGGCCAGTGAAAATCACCGATCTTACTGAATGAATTTAATCATCCTATCCAATAGAGGTTTACTATCGTCTTTAATATATCCATTAACTGTTATTTTGTTTCAAATGGCCTCCTGTACTATAAACACGCACATTCCAACAGTCACGGGCGAATATTTAACCTCAAAGATAACCCGTGCTTACTCGTGGATAACAAGACACGTGAATCAAGGGTTAGATAAATTAATCAAGCATGGTATATCAGAATCAGGATTACGGTTCATTGACACTACTAAAATTAGGTGTGATCCAATTTTGGACAACAATATTAAATAGGTTTTTTTAATACTTTACTGCCGTGTAGTTCAGTCAGCAGTACAGTAAAAGGCACGTGAGACTAAACTTTGGATTTGTACTGCATTTTTATATGTACTGCAGTTAAGTGCAGTTACATGTATAGCTCAGGAACGGATTTATGTCATGGGCACTTATCTACTTGTGACGTCACACTTTTAAAGTCTATCGTAAACGATATGCAATAATAATAATTTTAATAAAAATAAGCCGACTTCAGAGGAATCTAGAGAGATTAAAGAAGTTATTAGCATATCCTAGATTCTGTATCATGTTACTACCGCCGAAATATCTGCTTTGAGGCTCTCGCTTCATATTCATCATCAGTATTCACTATTTATTCGAATCACTATATATTTAGTAAATGGTTGATGTGAAGTTTGCACAAAATCGGTCGAGCGGTTCTTCATTTATCACATTTTATAACAAATGAATATGCGTGCAAAGCAATGGTGGACCGCTAGTTATTTATGTAGGTATAATCACAGTGGAGACCGAAATTTTAACCGTCCAGGGGTGCTGCTCAAAAGCATCACAGAAAATACACTTCTGAAGTATATTCTCAAGTTTCGCAGTACATTATCTTTACCCAGACGCGTCCCCGACTCACTGTTTCCTGATGTTGTTTCCTGCTCGTTGCAGAAACGCAGGAAAACGTAAATTACGAATACGCTGCAGTAAACATGTGTTGCTTCTGGATATAAATAGAATTTTCATATTTGGTCATAGCGGCGTCTTTCGGTCATTTTTTATTGTTACGTTGACATTAATTGTGATAGTGTGTTTGAGATTTTAGATCAGCTAAACAAGAAGAATAGACGTCCACTGCTGAACTTAAGCCTCTCTTCAACCATAAATCTTATATTTGTTCCGCCTACATCCATCGCCTCTGGCCTACTCTAACAAGGTGGTCTTTTCATAGACTCCATCATGGAATTTTGAAGCATGGAACATCCAACTAAGATCAGCAGAACGTCACGGTAGTTCTTTATTAATTCTTATACGCACTACATAAGGGTGTGCAAAGTCCAAAATGTATGGTCTAAAGTGCTTTTGGTCGTATAAGTGGTCGAAAATACGACAGCATGAAACACGTTAGAACGAAAATAAAGCGAATAAAGGGAATACCGATGCAAATCCATAAAGTTACAAAAACACATTTTTTCATTTGCTATTCTTAATTTTTTTCGGCGAAACTATAACTCCAATGAAATCAAAATATGCTTGTGTAAGTTTATGAGCTTATATTGGAAAGGTTTTTTTCTATTTTTCAAGATTCCGTGGCGGTGTCTTGTTCATATTGTGGAGGCATGTCTTATGCTTCGTTTTGTTCTGCACCCTGACGAAAATTAAAGCATTTTATGCTGTGACAAAATTGAAAGGAATAAAAAGAAGATCTGTAAAGTGTCAACAAGATTTTAAAAGCATTTTGTTTTACAATAAAATCGAAATTGGACTGGGGAAAAACTATTAATAACGCTTGTATCTATGGATTTTCACGAAAATTGTTGCCTATCTCCTGAGTGCGGCCTCACCTCAAATGTAAATTGCAATACGGCCCTAAATGGCATAACGCGAAATGGCCATCAGCTTTACGATTGTTGGGTCTGTGCAGAAAAGCTTGTCACTCATTATTAGCGCGTGGTCGCCATGTTTACGGCGGAAGTCGGACAACAGTTTAAATTAGTCAGGAAAAACAAAAAATGTATAGTAGCGCCATGAACACACTGTCGCATCAGCATAAATTTTGTTTGAGGTGACGGCTAGTCACTCAAATCACAGTTGGCGATACACTGGTTATCCATTCCTAACTAAGTGAAAAAGCTCCTCTGAAGTTTGAAAAATAAAAAAGGAAAATCGAACGGAAAATGTTCATTTCTTATTTTTTATCACTAGCTATTGCCAGCTACAATGTTCGTAGGTACTATTACTAGAGACCTGTATGTTATCTAGTATCTAATTAGTCTAGCACTAATTTTATCTAAATTCATTCAATATGTATTTACATAAAACAGTAAAAAACATCTTTACATTGGTATATCCAAACTTTTTCGTTTATAATATTAGTAGATTTTATTTAACCTTGACCAGTTAGTTTAGGCCCTGAAATATCCATAAAGATTATTGACTCCCACATATTAAATAAACTGCCTGCATTACGTACATAGTATGCAGGAAAGATATGGAGTAATTATTATCATCAACCTTATAAACAGAAATCTCAATACATCAATGATTAGGAAACCACGATGGAGAACGATAACATTTGTTACTCTTCTCACAAGACACATAGGTACACATGGCGTGTCCAAGTCGCAATTGAAATGGAAAGCCTTTGTCCAGTAAACGAGGTACGACCTATAGTGATGACGATTAATGTCGCATGTATGGTACGTATAGTGATGACGATTAGTGTCATACGTTCACCAAAATCAACAGTCACACTATTCAATGTTTCGGATCTTAAGTTAAGATCGGCAATGTGTCCACATGCTTATTTTTTATGACTTCATTTGAACGAACCTGTTGTTATATAATTAATTGAAGCGAGCATTGGCGTCGTTTCATTTATTCGAAATGCACTAGTTCAATTTTATACAATAAAATCACACTCTGAAAAAAAAACAAATGCAATTTAAGATATAAGTGTGCTTGTAAATATGTATGATATACAACCTGTAACGGAAAGGGGGTAACAATGTAAAGTAGGTGGATACTATACCTTGTATAGATTCTATATACGAAATCCCGAGTTAAAATAAACACTTTATTGTTTTTATGAAATAAAAAATGATTAACTATAATGACTGACTAAAACGTAAACAAACGCATCACAACACTATTGAGGTCAGCGACCCCAAATCACGTTATCACTTCACGACAATCGCTGCGATCCTGAATTTCTCCACCTCCTTCCTCGACATGCGCGCCTAGCACTTTCTAAGAAGATGCGCGAACATTATGCAACATTTGTGGTGTCACTGTACAGAACGCGGCCTTGATGCTTTCTATCATCTCTTCCCTTGACGAGCATGCTACAGCGTACACCTTCCTTTTAAATTAGTCCCACAAGAAGAAGTCCAACGGAATGAGGTCTGGTGACTGAGCTGGCCATGTGATACGACCTCCTCGCCCCATCCACAGATGGAAACGAGCGTTTTGATGGTTTCGTAAATCTCTTTCTCTAGCTCTCGGTCGGCCATCACGCTGCCGTCAGTTGCTCCGACACAGAGAATCATCTCGAATATTCTTGATTGCTCAAAGACATCACGAAATATCACTAGGCTATCCGTAGTAAGTAGGTAATCCAGAAAGGCAAAAACACAAGATGTTGTCACGGCGACGACAACTCAATGACTTAACTGAATTGTCAAAATGAGAAACGCTAAACCAACAAATTTCAGATGTGATTCAGTAAACACTAAAAGATGAACCACCATTGTGATATTTAAATTAATAGCATAATAGGTAGGTACATCCAAGTCTTTCGACGATTCCAACAATACTGTGATAGTGTTGTGCAAGCGTGACTTAGTCAAAATGTTTACTTGTATTTGACTGATATTTCAAAAAAAATTATTGAATCAATAAATGCGTGTACACAGCTACAAATGGTCCCATACAGTTTGTAACCGTTAACTGCTTTGGTATTTTTGATATTGTTATACCCTTTCCGTTACACGTTGTATATGTATGTATGTATATGTACCTATTTGGGTATATTATTTTTGTTAAAGCGGAGAATTAGTAACTATTATTTTTTATTAATGTAACTATTCTTTTTTAAGAAAGAGGGTTACCCGCATTGTTTTAACACATTTAAACTAAATCATCGAATGAAATATTATCCACACACGCTTGCAATTTCATCCTCTCTATCTATACCTGTAGACTATAGTCGTAGGAAAATTAAACAATATTTTTTTTACAAATCTTTTATTTTGCATATTTTTGACTGTCCTTTTATTAAGACGCGTCAAACAGTTGAATTTTCATATTCCTCTTGGATAACACTTTTCAGTGCAATCACCAAATCAACTATTTACAAACTCATCTTCAAAAACACATTTTGAGATCATTAATTAATGATTAATGTTTCACAAAACTGAAGACGATTATTCACTTTCACTTATACTTAACGTATGAACGTATCAATCTCATTTAATTTCAGTACAACTTGATACAATGCACGTGAGTATATCACTAAAAATATGACTCTTTAGAATTCTTCCTAATAAATTCACTAACAAAAACTATTTGACTAGACTTCTGTCCGCCTTACTTGCAATTCCGTCGCATTTCCCGTACCGTTCACTTCAGGCTCCCCGGTCGCTTTATTCAAGTTCTCCGCAGCCTCATCATACTGGGTTCCTTGCAGCAAAACCATTATCTCCCTCAAACTTTTACCTTTCGTCTCTGGCATAAGCAAAAATGAGAGTACACTACCAAATAAGCCCACGATAGAAAAAATAGTGAACACCCCGAAAAAGCCGACCCAATCTTTAGCTAACTGGAAAGCCTTGATGATGCAGAAGTTGGAGAAACCGCCGAAGATGTTCAGGAAAGCCATAGAAACTGATCTGACGTTCAATGGGAACAGTTCGGCTGGGATGAGGTAGATTAAGGAATTATAGCCGAGAGTGGAGAGTATGACGGAGAGTATGATTCCGATGAAGGCAATTATTCCGTAAGGTGCGATGATGTGATCGTCGTAGCCCTGGACTTCAAGGCAGAAAAAGTAGGCGGCGGTTAGGGCGAGTGAAATACCGGTACCGAGGAAAGAGTAGATCAGCAGAGGTCGACGGCCTAACCGATCAGCTAATATGGATGACATGATACCTGGTGGAAAAAAATACAGGTTAGTCTGGATGTGCACAATGGTCCAGTCTGGTGACCCTATTTATGTAATTAAATAGCGAATTTCTGATGACAGTCGCTCACATTATCAAAACTAAACTGTAGCACAACCAGTGGTGAATGCACAGGATATGCTAATCTATTATACTCAAAATAGTTAAAAATATGCTGGATTTACCACCTTCAAAGTTTAAACGTAGTCTCCAGTATACCTATTCACAAAAAGACGGAATCGAATCATTTCTAACGTTTGTGAATCAGCCCCCAAGACAGCAATGTTTTAATATGTATTTTTAATAATAAATAATTATCAGATCACATACTTAATCTTGATTCCAAAGTACCTAATAAGCTAAAGTGCTTGTGTTACGAAAACCAGCACCATTCGTATCGGTTCACCCAGACACAGAACAAACATAACTGTTTATCACAGAAATTATTTTCCTGGGTGAGAATTGAACCCAGCCCTTGATTCAACACGGAGCGCTAACCATCACTCCACCGGCCTGTCAATTTAGTTTTACTTAATTCTCATGCAAAATCCCACCGTACATAATTTTATTATTTAAGGCAAACCTCTTCCAGAAATATAGATTTTAGAAAATGTCAAGACTATTTTACCCGTACAGCATAATTCAAACTTATTATAACTCACCAGATACAAAACGCACTGCGCCAAAAACAATGCAAGCAACACTCAAGTCCAAACTGGCTTTGCTATCTTTTATAATTATTCCGAAATAGTGCTGAATCACTATTGTACCCGTCAGCATTTGGCAGATTTTAATTCCTGCAAAAAATAATGAGGTCAATAATAATTTATAAAATGAATCTTAACAAAGAAAATAGACGAATGTACATACAGGCAGGTATAATGGCCACTCGGGACTTATTTTGTCTCCCTAATTTTGAGTTTGAGAGTAAAATCTATATTATATATAATTCATTGCATACCAAACCAGGTAATTGTTAAATAGCTATGTATTTCGTATTAAGTATTACCAGTAACATACACAATTATGTTTAAACGCCATCTATTGGAGAGTGTTAGTTTCGTATCATGAAGCCACAGGGTTCATTTGTTTACAACGATACAAAAAGCACAGGAACCATTTTTTTAAAGCAAAACCATGGCTTTTTGTTTCCGACATGCTTTGAAAGGTGGTTTGTAGAGTTCAATTACGATCAGCCTCATACTATTTTGTTGAAAAGTGGCATGAATTTTAATGGTTGTTTAAATTTTACAGAACAAAAACAAATAATAAATAGTAGATCTTCATCTTTTTTAATGGTCAATCCGTTTTCCTTGATTCATAAAATAAATTAAGCTAATGTAAATTTTAATCTGAATAATAATAGCTACGTAAAAAAATGTACATGTAGAAATAAATTTATTTAGCATAACCTTAACTTATAACCTGCTTATTGAACCGGCGCTGATAAATTTTATTAATTGCTAGTCATTTTGTTGTCTAATTTTTATCTAAAATAATTTTGTTTTCATGTTGTGCAACAAAATTCCGAGCGAAACATTGGTGATAAAAAACCTAACAATTTTGTTTTTAAATTTTAAAATTACTCTAATTAATGTCGATGGATGGTCGTGTTATCCTTTATAAATACTACTGAATAGATTTAGATGAGCTGTGGTAGCGTAAAAAAAAAAGATCGCAAGTCATTTATTTATTCTTTTTTATCATAGATATTTATAATATAAAGGTTGAATATGTGTGGCCAGCTCTGTTAGCAACACCAGTAAATTAAGTCTGACATAGCTAACCACAATACAATATTAATAAAAAAGAAGAAATATGGGAAAGTAAAACAATCAGGTTAAAAAAATCAATCATAAAAACACTTTCTCGTAATATGACAATATTATGATACTCTTGATCCCGAAGCAACGAAAACAAAATCTTGGGCAACAGCTGCTTTTTAGATATATTTCTATATATTTTTTTACAGATTAATAGCTTAGACTTGTTGGATCTGCTACTTTGCAAACGGATATCTACCATATCTTACGAGACTCCGCATAAACGCATTGACCTCACGTAATCAATCGACTCACAATTAGGTACAAGGTACGATCAATAAGCATTCGTAGGGCATTTGTCGCCGCGCTAGGCAATTACAATGTATCCGTGCTATTAGGCACAATGAACATAATGCACAACCGACCTTGCACCTTTTAAAATAGAGACTAATGCCCTGTTCCAATATTTGAAAAACATTCTAGTTACGTATAGTGATACATTGTACGAGGCGATAGCTAAAAACGCCCGATGGACGACTGATCACCTAGTTTGGAAAGTAAATTATGGAACGGATTAACGAATCTGTCGGTTGGAGAAAAACGGATAGTTTTTGTTGATGATACATTACGAATCGTAAAATATTGGAACCACGGGCCACGCTCAGTGTAGGGTTCCGTAGATTTCAGTGCATCACAATACTTAAGTATCATATGTAAAGTAAGAAAAAAAACAACAACTTAAATTACAACTTTAGTTAAAAAAATATTTTTTTTTAAATTTCAAAAACTATAAAACCCATCAGGTTCAAAATAATTTTCCTAGAAAGCCTTTATGCAGTTCTATATTATAGATTTTTTTCATACTTTTTGAACTTATGGTTCAAAAGTTAGAGGGGGGGGGGCACAATTATTTCCCAAAATATTAAAATTATCAAAAAATGATCTTAGTAAACCCCAGTTCATTTTTAAATACCTGTCCAACGATATATCACATGTTGGGATTGAAATTAAAAAAAAATCACTCCCCAATTTACGTGTAGGGGGGGTACCCTAAAAAAATTTTTTTTTTATTTTTGCACTTTGTTGACGTGATTAATATACATTACCAAATTTCAGCTTTCTAGGTTTGCACTAGAAAGCTGAAATTTGGTGTCTGAGATTATCCTCGGACGGACAGACAGACATGGCGAAACTATAAGGGTTCCTAGTTGACTACGGAACCCTAAAAAGGTATCTAAATATTATATTCATATTCAACATGCATATATAATACCCAAGGTAGGCATTCAATAATCGGTTACGTAAGCCTACTTACTACAAAAAAGTAATATGTCGAATGCAATGACGAATAGCATTTTTTTATTCTCATAACCGTAACCAACACACTTCGAATGCGATCAAATGTTTTAAAAAACATAATATTATTTACGCAATTACAAATCACGTCTTAACTCCCGAACATTTGATTAATCTTCAAAAACGAAACCTTTTGTTTGTTCGTTCCGTTTTTGGTAATCTTCTAAAATACTTATATGTGCTAGTAAGTTCAGGATGTCAAATGCACATCAAATTACACTTTGGACTTTGCACCGACCTTATATCGGAGCAATAAGAACTAATATCGAACAGTTTACCTTGATGTGCTGTCCGTACCAATTATTACCTGTGCATACTATGAGCGCTTTGCGGTACTGTCTGCCAGTGAATAGTTCTTTAATAGAACCCGAGCGTAACGTTTCCTTCTTGACGTCTTGGCCCATCAATGCTAATTCATTCTCCAATTCCTGTAAGAAACAAATATTTTTACGACTTACTTAATAGACCATCAGCACGAGGTCGTTTGAAGAAATTACTGAACAGTTAGTATTGTGTTATTATAATAAAGTGTTTTTGACAATGGTCCATTTGTAGATTGTCTTTCGAAAATAGTTTTGTTTCTGCACGCGCTTTACCTCTGAGTACATTTTTAATTTAGTTAAATCTGATATAGAAAAGAATATTATCACCTTCTACCTACGACCTAAAACTACGATTCTGATTTGATGATTCACAACTCATACAAGAGACGCCAGACCTTTTAGGATCTATTAGATCACTTAAGACAACATTTTTAAGTATTGTGTCTGCTGTTTGGACTGTGGATCCGTTAAATATATAATTTATGCCAGAATCTAAGTAAGTGGAACACAACAACAATCTGTAGGCTTAGTACGTTTGAAGACGGTAATGGAGTAGTATAGCCTAGTCAGTGAGAACATAGCGTAGAAATGTTAGTGGCGCTGCGCAGCGTTGAGATGCTGAACTAAATACACAAACACACAGAGCTATTATTACGCAATACCTACTACTTAATTATTGTTTTAGCTCGCCCATGAACGAAAAGTACAGAGATAAAAGTGTTTATATGCAATGTTATACGATTATTTTATCGGTTTACATAAGATCGCTTTTAGGACGTGCGTAACATATGACAAATAGTACGGTACGCATATTCATGGCCAAAAAACATAATCTGTTTTTTCATCCTTAATATTAAACCATTCATCATCGTGAATAGAATCGAATAGAATAGACTCACTCGAACTGGAGCCGCCTGACTGGCGGAATACCTCCACCTTACAGAAGACCGCAGACAAATAACAATGGTGTTCCTGCGTGTGAGTAAGATTTCCAGAGCTCCTGGGGGGTACTACATTAGTAGCAGGGGTCAAGCCTTATTATACTGTAGTTGTCGCCCTTGGCCTCATTACCACTTAACATCAGGTGGGATGAGGACAATCTTAAAGTGCAAAATTAAAAAAAACACGTTGGTTATAGCAACTGTACCAACCTTCTCATCAGCGTATATTCTTAGCTTCGTTAGTGCTTTCCTTGCCTGGTCTACCTTTCCAGCCTTCAAGCTAAAGTATGGCGTCTCCGGTATAAACCAACACGCCGCAAAGAACAGAACAGGTAAGGGCAGCATCATGTAGTTAAGAGTGGAGAATGAGACGACCGGCCCTATGGCAGTCACCAGGAAGATGCCTAAGTTGAACATGAAGCGACTGCTGACGGACAGAGCGCCTCGGATTTCTTTATCAGATATTTCCGCTAAGTATATGGTGGACACCTGTAAAATAAACGAAGGCAAAGTAAAAAACAATGCTTCTATTTTGTTAGTGGATACATTTTCAAAATACAATGAATTCTTATTTATAGCTTCAAAGATAAATACAAATTGATGTTGATACAGCACAGATTTATTTAAGAGGTTTACGCTACTTTTGCGTAAAAACTGTGCGAAGATGTGACGACGCGCTAAATTTTAAAGCAATGTATGTATTTTAGTAAACTTTTGTTTGAAAATGATAAAAGCGAAAATGTTGTTTGGTAATCTCTTGGCAGCAATAGTACCAATAATTGGCATCATAATACTACCGACACTATCGACTGTATTACTTTAAAAGGATCTAAATTTTATTTCAACTTTAACGGTTTGACAGTTGGTTTTAAAAAAAAATAGTTACCTACACTCAGTCCAGTTCAAGTTAAAATGAAATTGGTGTAACTCGCACTCACTCGACAGGTACGGGTAATTCAGGGTTAACGATGATAATAACAGGAAAATTGGCTAAATTTTCGCTAATATACTTGACGCTGAATAAAAACGAAGTAATATTAAGATAAACTAAATGCGTCAAACCACTGGTCTCAAAGTAAAGTGTTCCCTTGTACTATCTACGTAGTATACCAGACAACGGACACTACGGAGGTCGACCCAGCACACACAGACCCAAGCCACTTTAGAATAATTCGTTACCTGAAAAGACTTCTAACAGATCGAACCCGGGACCTTTGAACATCACCGTCGTCGTAATTGCTTCTTAACCTTTTGCGGCCCCTTAATATTTCGAAAACAGTATACGGAAGGGGTACACTCTTCCGTATCCTGATCTAGATTTTGTACGGAAGCCTGTGTTGATCGAAGGTGGAAGTCTTATAGCTCAATATCAGCCTTATATCTCTCAGTGGAGAGAAACGATTTCGCGGACCTCTTAGCCTTACCCTTACCCTATCAGGGGGCATCAAGATTCCGCGATATCGGTTAATTTTAAAACTTCGATGACTAGGAGCAAACGTACCGTACCAATCATTCCGACTCCACCGCCCCACAGGAACCTTGCCACGTAAAACACCCATACGTTTGCAAAACTTACGACCATGATCTGAAATAACGTAAAACACTTTAAAAAAGTAATCTAGGAACACTGTATTAGGAATTGCTCCCATACTTTTTGGAAGAAATTAAGTGGAATGGAAAAGAAGAGAAAAGTGAAATAAAAAGTAAAATCAAGAGAATAAATTACGACTATAATTCGATGAAATGTGTTAAAGACATAACAAACAAGTATACCATATTCAAACCAATCAATTCGAACAACGTAAGGTAATTAATTTAGTTATTTTTAGACCGATACCATTTTTAAGGTTTCCATCAACGCAACAGGACAAATTACGATACAATCAGTACATATGCTATTTGCTTTTGCTGTTTAATTAAATAAGCCGGCAAATTTATTACGTTAGTTAGTGCAATATTTTACTTATTTATCCACGTTTTTAGGAGATTACGATTCAAACTGATAATTGCCCCTTGTGTCAATTGCACTTACTTTAACTGTAAAGCACAAATAGTCATATCCCATACATTTAGTGCAATTTGACCACCATTAACTACCGTTTACCGTTAGTTACCGTAAGTTACCGTTAAAGTTACGTTGGTGCAACTGATCCTTAGGTTCGAACAGTCTAAAACGCTTTTAGGGGAGTCTTCTGCTCCCCTGAAAACTCAACAATACCAAAATGATTGTCATTTGGCTGCGGTCTTCTGTAAAGTAGAGGTATTTCACCAGTCAGGCTGCTCCAGTTCAAGCGATAAATTGATATGCTTTTTTCTTTAAAAAAGGGATAGTGGCTGTATGTAGTTTTTAAAAAGATTTTTTTTTAAATAGTAAAAAAGTAGCGCACTGTCGAGTTTACATATAATTGTTATGGATTTAATCATAGATATGTATCCATGTAAAATAGAATGGTATAGTATCAATGAGAATATCCTTTTCCCACGTACGATTATGAAATCAATCACCAACCTATCATATAAATTCCGTAGATAAGCTGCACTTTTTCGGGAAAGACCTTGTGTGATAACTAAGTGCGTATCATGATGTTATCATCTGAAAAGTAATACTGTACTTCCAAAAGAAAAATCATTTCACAGGCATATTTTTATTAATTGGGCAACAGAAATACTGACTGAGCCACAAGTCGCCCTTTTGTTGTGTTTTTTTTTCTCGAGGGCGAAATGCCTACCGCGGCGTCGCTCTCTACGGGGAACAGAAAGTGGTGTGTCGGGCTCGCATCGACTAAAACCCCCGCTGCCTACCGCCACTGCGGCCACCCGAGACTCATACTCCAGCTCTCTCTTCGAGAGCCAGATAAAGGCCCGAGACCCACCGGCCGCGGAGGATAGGGAGGCCGGCAAACGCAATACCGCATCCTCCTCTTCGAATCACTGCCAGGTCGCGGAGGACAGGGAGGCCGGCAACGAAACATCGAGGTCCTCCTCTTCCTTCGCAATCCACGTCTGCCCTTGCGGGCTTGCCGCAAAGAGCCACCTGCTCTCCGCAGCCCAGCTCAGGATCCGTCTTAGCTTCACCCTGTGCAGTATCAGAGGCTGGGTGACATGGCCAGCCTCAACGTCCCGGACCACAGGGTGAGGCCCCCCAACGCGACAAGATGCGGAACCCACAAAGTCGCCCTAGCCCAAGTGTCTCACTTATTAAATTTGTGTTAAACCTAATAAGTAGGTTACGTTAGTTTTTTTTTTAATTAAATACAACCTATCCTAGAAGACTTATTAAATGGCCTCCGTCGCGTAGTTGTTAGACAGTTGGGCTACAAAAACTGATTAATGTCGTAGGTTCGAATCTCGCATTTCCCACAGCATTACCATTAAGGCGATGAGGTCCCCCGGGGTTTAAGTGGGTAGGCCTGTCCTTTTTAGGGCAGGAGAGTCCCACACACGCCGTCACCTCCCTCTGGTGACGGTACGGTGCGCCAAGCATTTCCCCCCGCAAAAAAAAAAAAAGGTTCGAATCTCGCAAGAACCACTTACAAGGTATTTCCCGTTTGATTATGACGTTGCAGGTTTGAATCTTTTATTAATTTTCAGTCAAACTTAATAACAAAATGGTATGTTATGACACATTTATTTTGAAAACTAATATGTTTGAATGCATGTTTCCGTTAATACTGTTAACCCGTTAATCACGATTGTTTTCATCCTTTTCTGTGCTGTTATAAATATTCCATGTATTATCCAGTTGTAATATATATATATATATATATAAGTACACGAGATTAATTATAGAATTACAAGTGCAATAAGTAAATAAGAAAACGACAAATTTAACGTTGCATCTTAATATCTATCATCAAAGGAAACAATTACTGCATTATTATTTAAAGAAACATAAACATTTCATCTCCTCTTAAATCGAGATTAAATATTTATGTTTCTTTAAAACATTTAAAACTCGCTAGTGCGGTGTGACTTAATTTCTTTTTTATATCTACTGTGTTATTATTCACAACTGTCAAAATAGTCATATCCCAAACATTTAGTGCAATTACTTAATACTGTGTTATTATTCCGGTAAAACGCCAGACATATGTTTAATACTATAACTCTAACGATAAAAACGTAGCCAGAACATTAGATCGAAACCAAGGCGAAGGCCGTTTCTCGTGGCACGTTTAAGCGTGTCGTGATTCATCAATTTAGATACCAAGTATTTCCATTTTACAATGTCTTTATTTATCCAATAGGATTTCCTGAAAATGAACTTGAATGAACGATTTCCGTCATGAAAATTGATGAACGACTAGGGGCAATTATATACTAGTACTAGCTGTGCCCGCGACTTTGTTCGCGTGGTCTACATCCTTTCATGGTCGGTTTTACCCCTATCTTCCCTAATATTCGAAACAAAAAAGTAGTCTTTATTTTAATCCAAGTTTCGAGCTATATTCGTGCCAAATTTCATATCACTAACTTAAAAAATGAACATTTTCCCATATAAACTTTCAAATGTGGTATTACAACCATTCCCCCCCCCCTACGGGCCACTGTAGATAAAAACACGTACGTAAGAGCAATGAGTTTGGTAAGTACCTAAAGTTACTCATACATTTTATACGGAATATGTAACAGCGGATATGGTGTAGACCAGTGCTGTCCAACCTAGATGGGACCCAGCGCCAATAAAACTGGTTAAATCTACTTTTTCATTTATTCGTCTTTTAAAATTCTGTCAACATTTAAAACGCAAGATGAGCCAGAAACTGAAAATCTTGCATTTTCTTTTGTAGTTCGGAAGTGTCAGATGGGATTAAAATTTTTAGAAATAAAAGTATTTATAGCGTCGCAAACACTGTCCAGCACTGTCGAGTTCTCGAATGAATAGTGATGTGTGCGGCGTGATCAAATAAGTACATACCCAAAACATTTGAATTTCGTCGCGCGAAAAATAATTTTCTCATTAATGTATTTAAACATAGAAGATTTTGCGGGCCGCAACAATTTAACCCATGGTTTGGACAGCCCTGGTGTAGACGATAACATATCTACCACTGGAGCGCGGAAGCTTGGACCGATATTCGACGTAGTAATTTACAGCTTAGATCCAAAAATGTTTCGTTTTTGCGTTTAAAGCGCACAAACACGCAGACAACCAAATAAACAGAAAAACATACAAAAATCAAAAACTATATTTTTGGCCAATTAATCATAGACTTACGTGGTTATTATATTTATATGTACCTACATACATTTTATGTATATTTATAATTTTATAATCTATGTATTAACAAACACGATTCGTAAACAACTTTGCAATATGTATTGATTGTGTAGTAACCATTACATTTTTCAATGCTGATTTTGATGGTTGAGAGAGGTAGGGCATAGCGATTTATCGCTCGAACTGGAGCAGCCCGACTGGTGAAATACCTCCACCTTACCGAAGACCGCAGCCAAATAACAATCACTTCTGTGTTGTTGTGTTCCTGCGTGTGAGTAAGGTTTCCAGAGCTCCTGGGGGGTGCTACATTAGTAGCAGGGGTCAAGTCTTCAAGGTAAGGGCGATCAGTTCAGTAACAGATTTATTATGCTGTACTTGTCACCCTGAAGCTAGGACCTTATTACCACTTAACATCAGGAGGGATGAGGTCAATCTTGAAGTGCAATATAAAAAAATTTAAAAAAATAAATGCTCTAACTAATAAAGAGTAAAGTTATTTATTGTTGTAAGTGTAAATATCAAACTGGTTACTAAATAAACTAAGCAGCTCAGACGGTGAGTACACAAATACCCTTGATTTTCCACGATATATCTAACGCAATCGCATGTGACTGCTGTCATATCTCAAAGAGTTTCCTTCGTCATTGAAATGTTAAACTGCCTAATTTAATCATCAGTTTCGACACCATGGTTATAAAATATACCTACCAACACCTTGAGAGTTTATCGTTTTCTTACTTACACACACACGCACACAACCGGACACATGTATGTGTCGTTAGCTACGTAATATGCATAATATATAATGCCATGATAATGAATTCAGTTTTTGAAAAAGTCTCAGATATCCAAAATTATGAAGAAACATTTGTTCATTTATAAACAAACATTAATGTATACGTACACCCTGAAATAATACCTATTTATCAGCATGACGTTTGCATACATTTTGTTTTTCAATTTAGTACAACTTCACTTTTCAATAAAAGCTTATTTCTTTATTTTTTAATCGACATCTAAAAAAAAAGGAGGTTTTCAATTCGACCGTATTTATACAAATTTTTAACTTTATAAAGCTTCATGCCACACTAAACGTACGCACACACGTAAAAAAAAACCGAATAATCAGAAAGATTCTACGTCCTCTCGCAGTGTGGGTCTGAAAACCATAACCTTTAACATGTAATGGTCATAACTCTACAGATGCACTTCGAACTAAATTAACGAGCAAATTTTGCAGTTGATCTTTTTTAAAATGTTATTAGAATTGACATTAAGCCTAACATGTTCAATTGAACCTTCATCGAAAGAAAAAAGAATTTACAAAGGAAATGAAGCTTACCGTTGCACTGATGATGGGAAGAGCACTGGACAGTATAGTAGCTCGCCTACCGAGTCGGTCCGAGACGTACCTGGAGGCCAGGCTGCCTGTCATGAAACCGGGAGACCCTATCGCCGCTATCCATGATATTTCACTCTGCAAACATTCAGGCATATTATTTAAAAACGTCTACTAATATTAAACAGCTGAAGAGCTGGATTGAACGCTCTTATCTCAAGAACTGCCGATACGAATTGAAAAAATATTTTTGTGTCGGATAGACCCTTTATTGAGGTAGGCTTTCAGCTATATAATATCACCGATTTTTACTGTGCTTTATGCCGCACTAGAGAACTTTAAATATTTTAAAAATACAGAAACATATCATCTCCCCTTGCAGTGCAGGACTCGAACCCACGATCTCACGTATCGCGCGTGCTGCTCCTCCAACTGAGCTAACCGCTTACTTACTGAGCTAGTCACTGACCGTAGGCTAACAGGTTGATACAGCAGAAAAAACTGCCTACGATAACTTGCGGTTAGCTCAGTTGGAAGAGCAGCACTCGCAATACGTGATGGTCGTGGGTTTGGGTCCCGCACCGCAAGGGGAGATGAAATTTTTCTGTTTTTTTTTAAATATATAATATAACATTGCGACCAATAGGAGAGTTAGTGGGAAATGTGGTAAAAATGCGGATAGAATGCGTGCGACCCACGGCTTCGCAAGCGAGCGGATAAATTCATCTCCCCAAGCGGTGGCGGATTCGAACCCACGACATTCACGTATCGCGCATGCCGCTCTCCCAAAGGGCATCTCACACCGCAAAGGAGATGAAATTTTTATGTTTCTTTAACCTCGTAAGACCGAATGTTCTTTTAAAAGCCAGACACAATTGATTTTATATTGTCTCTGGTTATTTGGGTCTTACGACTTTTAAATATTCAAAGTTGGCTAGAGCGGTGTGAATCACAAAAAATATTTTTAAAATGTTTTTGAACTCGTCGAAACAATATCGAAGATCAACAACTGCCAGTTAGCGAGACTTGTTGGACAAAAATGCATTCTTTATAATATTATTGTGATGACTAACACTAGTGATGTGCAGACTGGTCTCGTTGTCCCTGAGTTTGGGCAGCACAGGCGTTGTCCACGTCAGGGCCACGCCAGTTGTCACCGACGCGAGGCATACTGTCAACAGACAAACAGACAAGAAACCAAGTCATCATCTGTTCATCAACGAATTACAGTTTTTCACTGCTATCAAGATTTCTATCGTTCAAGCTTCAAATTTTAAAATAAAATCCAATGGATATCACGACAAATCCATACTAATACTATAAATACGAAAGTAGCTCTGTTTGTCAGTCTGACTTTCACGCCTAAACCACTGAACCGATTTTGATGAAATTTAGTACAGGTGTACGTTGAACCTCTAGAACGAAGTTTATTTTTTAAGTTAGAGAGATACAATTGTTCGAACCTCGTATTTAAATATGTATACTACTTTTTGTTTCGAATGTTAGGGGAGATAGGGGTAAAACCGACCTTGATTTCAATATTTCAGGAGTGCCACTATAAGTTTCTACTCTAGCTCAATATTGATATAGCTGTGTCCTGATGCAAAAAATATTAATCCTGTCTCGTTGGATGATAACCTACAATTTGGCTTCCACTAGTTGAACCTTTGCTGGTAAGTACCTACCAACTTACTACAATTCAAACAAATTCAAATTCAATATTTTTTATTCATGTAAATTACAACAGTAATAATTACTTTTCCAACATTCATGACTTAAATCCACTGATTCGAATCGAATGTTTAGCTCTACAATCGACCATGACAATGACATTCTTGTGGTTACTATGTAAACTGATATTCTCATCCTTACGCAAGGATGTTTTGTATCCAACGTATCTTATGTCAACTGTAAAGTCTGTAGTCTTTACAAAAAAAAACAGCCAAGTGTGTGTCGGGCGTAATGTAAGGTTCTTTACTACAATTTCTTCTGAGGCCGGTAGTATCTAGTGCAGAGGAGTGCGCCACTCTTGTAATTTTGCAAGATAATATATGAAATAACCACATATATGTATATTTTAATGGTTCGAAAGTTAATATTAACAACCTTTTTACCGCTGATAATGTTTTTAAAATAATTTCAACCCTAGCAGGAGGAGAGCGTTTGGTAAGACTATTATTTTTTAACATTAAAAAGATTTCCAAAATGAGTTTAGTCACGAGCAAGAAAATATGTAATTATTACTGTAAAAAATAATTCACTGTCGTAGCTCCCAAACAAATAAAACAAACACTTAATTGTATGTGCGCGCGTTATGCCAGGAGTACAGGAGTAATTTTTTTTTTATATTGCACTTCAATATCCCACCTGATGTTAAGTGGTAATGAGGTACTTTTTTTTTTTTTCGGGGGGAAATGCTTAATGCACCGTACCGCCACCCCGAGGGAGGGTGACGGCGTGTGTGGGACTCCCACCTTCCTACCATCCTCGGACTACCCACTAAAACCCCCCGGTTGGACCCTCATCGCCTAAGTGGCGGCGCTATGGGAAATCGGCTCAGCCTTTACTCCCACAGCGCCGCCGGCGGAATAGCCACTTACGTGGCTCCGTCTACTCCCCCCATTGTGTTGGAGGGGAGCCTGGGGATGGCCGGTCCAACGGGACCATCCTCACCTCGCAGTGGAGACTGGTGCAATGCCAGCTGAAGGTGCCCTCACACCATCAACCGGCCAGCCCCCACGCGGTAACTGGGCGCGGTCATACTGACGCCGCGCCCTCAGCCGCCGTCTTTTGCGGCAGGCGGGAGCGGAAGGGTCATCCTCCCGCTTTCTCTCTGCGGCCTCCTTCTGCGACATGACGTCCTCGCAGAAGGAGGCCATCCCGTCCCATGCAGTCTCACTCCCGAGCATAGCCTCGACTATGCTGGGGAGTGAGAGGTTCGGCCCCACCAGAGCGCGTAACGCTGCGCGCTGTGGTAATGAGGTCCTAGCTTAAGGGCGACAATTACAGCATAATAAATCTGTTATTCGACTTGTCGCCCTTACCTTGAAGGCTTGACCCCTGCTAATAATGTAGCAAACCCGATGAGCTCTGGAAACTTTACTCACACGCAGGAACACAACAACAGTGATTGTTATTTGGCTGCGGTCTTCTGTAAGGTAAAGGTATTTCACCAGTCGGGCTGCTCCAGTTCGAGCGATAAATCGCTATGCCCTACCTTCTGAAACCTTCTTTTTTTTTTATATGTACCTACGTAGTTGTACAAAATACCGGGATCGTACGCATGCGAAAACGAGCCGCTATTCTATTCTAATATACAGCTGAAGAACTGAAAACAACTTGGAAAAAACGGGGATTGCACCCGAGCGAAGCCGCGGCGCGGCCCGCTTGTTTGATATAAATGGAAAAATATCATAGCAACAGGCTTTACATGTCTAGGAGTACCTATAAGTTATCAACATATAAAATATATGAAATTTACCTTGATGGTTAAAGTAAATATTTAAGACAACAAATTATAACACTACATACTAAAGTAATATTTTTGTCGTGAGTCTTACCGATACGATAGATTGATTTATGTGCGTGGAATGTTTAACGATAATAATTTCGTTTTAAGTGATATTAACAGCATTTTTATTGAAGCCCATAAGCCTTACTGCCCTTAGAGTTAAAATTTAATCCAAGGAATATATTAAATAAAGGTAAGTTTATTTATTTAAAATTGTTTACATTGAGTCGATAAGATAGCGCATGTCGCGACTGATTCTATGTAACTGCCCGGATAAGCTTACTTTTTAATAATTTGTTTAACACAAAACGTTAACACAGTTAAAATTCTAAGCCAAAAAAGTATATTGTAATCGTGTGCCGTTAAAACTAATCGCAATCTGATAAATTATTTATCAAAATGCTTGCATAAAATTGAAATTACCTACCTCCTAAAATTGTACTCACATAATCAAATGACAATAAATGCATGTTCTACTTTCAAGACAGATGAATACAATTTGGTTTTTCGTTAACGGAAGAATATTAAATCTTTGCTGGATTTTCTTTTTTTGGTCCATGTTTTTCTAAAGGTATTAACTTTATGCATTGCATTTAAATATACGTATCTGTATGTTAAATTTTAATAATTAATTGGTTGTATCAAAGTTATCACGGCGAACTTTGTATCGCAATATGTTTTATACAAACCTTGTCCTGACAATAATAAGTAACATAATTTTAACTAGCTATTGCTCGCGACTTCTTTTGCTTTGGTTGGTTATAAAACATATCCTACTAACATGTTATTCTAGTATCTAGTTGCCAAATTTCATATAAATTCTTTAGTAGTTTTTGCGCGAAATGAAAACAGACGTGTCAAATTTTATGTCTAAAATATAGTTGGATTTAGGAAGTTATGGACTTATACTATGGATATCTCCGAAATACATGTCGTCGATTTAGTTTTATTGATTTAGATTGCAGTTCATATCACCGAATTGTATGCAGCCGTATAACTTCACAAATACAGGATCAAATTGGAAAAGTCTTTTATTTTAACGAGATTTTTCCTAATCGTCAGGATAAGACTTAAAAAAAACAAAATATACCAAAAAGAACGCGCAAGTTTAAAAAAAACACTAGTTAATTCTTGGCGATTTTAAAAACAAAATTAATTCTGACTCACCAGCGAAAGTGACCAAGTACTGCACAATCCTATTCCCCTGCGACATCGCGAACGAATACTAAGCACCAATCACCAAATCGTGTGTTCTATCACAGAACAAATGCGTGACAATAATAGGCACGGAGTATTTCGTGTTCGCGGCGGAATCATCACTAATCAGGCGCAAATTCAGATGGCCTTTTGGGCCCCGATTACGTGTCGATGAGCGCGAGATGTGATGTGACCCGGCCAGCTAGGCCCACGAAACGTAACGCATTGGCGTTATCGTACGTTCTGGGTTATCGTGACGCCTGCCACACGTGGTCAGTTCGATGTTTAAAAACTTCGAAGAACCGGTCAAGTGCGAGTCGGACTCGCCTATGTGGGGTTCCGTAGCAGCAAGGAACATAATATAAATTACATATATTGGAGTTGATTTAATAAAAGGTAAATTTCGGTTTGGTTTGATGACATTGCTTTTCCTTGGGCAGTGTTAATTTTATTATAGCGAACAAGTTGTCGAAAAATCAAACAATGTATAAACGTGTCAGTATTTATTCCACAATATTGACCAGCAAATTACACTTTTAATACAGTATTACCCTTAAAAAAAATCCATACTAATATTATAAAGAAAAGTTTTTTCTTTAAGCATGTAATAAAAAACTTCGTAATAATATTTTATATGTTCAATTCGACAAGGTCAATATTTTTTATTTGGTTAAATTCAATTTCAATTGGTTTAATTTATTTATTGTTTCAAATAAATAAAATACATTTTTATAATAAAGGACCGTTGAAATTTGATTAATTTAATTGCTAGTTTTTTGTAAATAAAAACAATCACTTAAATACATGCCATTAAAAGTAGATTCGTTCACAAAATTATTTCAACAATTTCCAATGGTGTGTTACCTACTTGACTTGAAAACAACACCAAAATTTTAACTACTTAGTAGTTACATTGGTGAATGAGCGTTTTTGTCGATAAAATAATTGTAATTATTGGTCCTAAAGTTTGATAATCTGTGTGGACCAATTGTACTAAATATTTCTACAAAAACAACATCAAATTTCATATTCGTATCATTTAAAACAATCCCTTATAATATGCAAATATTCCAGAAAAGCATAGGAAAACTATTTATTAAACATTAAAGCTAATGTTTTAAAAAAGATGTATATACTAATCTTATATGTATAAGCAGATCTCATTAATGGTATATATTTTATCTAGCACAGTAAGAACAGTCAAAAGCATGACAAGCTAAAAACCACTCTTATTTTGTCGGAATAAGGATGAATATAACTGCGAGCGTTTACCGTGATATGCTTTCCGCTGTATCTACGTGATTGAGGCAGTTTTGGTTTTATAACATTGTCATATCAGTAATAAACATTTAGGTACCTACTTTTATAGTAGGTGTTGTTTAACCGGAATATATATTAATATGTTCCGGTTACATTTAAACTTAATTGGATGCTGTTGAGGACTTGTGTGTTAATTCCAAATGCAGTCTTATTTGTTAAATCATACGGTTTACGTATGCAAAATTCGTTTTATTGACAAATACCAGCACCACCCATTTATTGTGTCAACAATCTGTAAACTGTCATAATTTGTATTGATAAGTATAATGTATGTTTAAATCCAATATGGGGGGGGGGGGATTAAATTACTAACATTTTTTCTCTCCCTTTCCTTCTCTCTTTTTCGTCATTCTTCTACTACTCTCTTCCGTTGTTTCTTTTTGTCACCGCGCCACTCACTCACTTAAGGTTCCGCCAGAATACCAGCGCTGCTGCGGCATTGGATCCAATGTAAGGGCAGCTCATGCTGAGGCTGGGACCTAATTAGCTGCGCAATCATTACGTTTTTTGTTTCTTTTTTTTTATGAATTTACTTTTACTTTATCTTTTGTTCGTGTCGCTTGATTGTGTGTGTTAATAAATAACTTCTTATTCTTATCCTAAATATTTTTAACCATCTGTTTCCTGCGACTTCGATTGCATTATTTCAAGATAAATGTACCCTAAATGTTAATCTAGCATGTTCCAGATATAATCCAAATCCAATTAGTCGTTCTGTGTGAGAGTAACAAACATGCATCTTGTCACTCACACATACGTACATTTTAATAAACTAACTGCGTTTTAATACATATTAGTAGAATTTTCAATAATACATTTTATTAATGAATCCAAGAATCTCAACACAAAAATATATAACGCATAACATTTTTTCAGCTTAAAACAAGAGGAAAAAGAAGATTACTCACAAAAATATTTCACAGCTGGTTAATCAGCACCAGCTTAAAGGCACACACGAATCCTTAACAGCATCTAATGAGGAAAATACTTACGAAATATTTGCTTTATCTAAAATATTACATACTTTGAACTTTGCACATTTGTCGCTGGCATAAGAACTTATATTGAAATGCAAGTCTATCCTTTGATGTACTACTGACTAAGTATATCTTCCTGTTTATGCAAATTAACCCAATAAAACAGTTATAAAATATAGCCCCGTCATTTGTCTGTGAAAAGGCTTATGTGGAACAAGCATGTTAATTAAACAAGGAAAAATTAACGGAAATCAGGTTTCCGATTTAGATACTCAATCATGACTATACATAACATAATGCTATTTAAATTATGACCATTACTTTAGTGACTACGATAATACAAGTACTTAATGTAAAGAGATCCATGAAATAGATATAGCAAGGTCTGATTACACTAAAGCCAGACTTTCCCTCGAACCTTATAAGAGATACATGAACCTTTTTATCTACATTATATGAAAATAATCTTTGAAATTTAATTACCAAAACAAACAAGAACATTATGATTTATTTATTTTTTTTATATCACATTAATAACTAATAAGCTTATTTAAAAAAAAAACAAAATTTGCATTTGATCCGTAGCTCTTTACTATTTTTGACTTTGCATGCAAATATCTTATTAGGTACCTATACTCGTTTATGATAGAAGAATAGCAAATGACACCTTGTAAACACTGTACATGCAATAAATATTGAGTATTGAGTATTGAAATTCACGCTATTACAACATGACAATACATGTTATAATAAAAGTTATTTCATTAATGATAATTAAATCTAAGACTTACAAAAGAATTACAAAATATAATTTTGTGTCGATTATCTAGTCCCAAATTAAGCTTCTAGCTATAAATTACTATATTTTAGGTTAGCGGAGAAATTACTTTTAAATGCTAAGCAACAATAACTCGACACACATCTGTTTATTTTATTATAATCTATATAATTTATTGGACATAATCGTAATATAATATACAATGGACATAAAACGTCAGACTGTACATTTTGGTCTTTATACCGGTCTTATGTCTGGTTTACGAACTTAAATCGATTTGCAATTATTTCATGTAATGTGGTGTTGTTAACATATTATACATAATGTATAATCTAAACAATAGAATATATAATAAATACCTAATATTTATATGACCATGTCGATAAGCATAATCCTTTGGCAAACATTCGAACACTTCCGTTAGTTTTGAAGCTAACGTTTTTGACCTCTTGACCAATAAACATGTCCTTCTCATGAATATATTCTTTCAATACTGCATAGAAACAAATTTAATATTTCTTATGCTGGGGCCGCACTAGCGTTTAACGCCAATGCCCATTATCTCGATAATTATTGCGATAATTTTTACCGCATTAAAATGGGTGGCTACACTTTAACGGTCAACGTGGATGCTCATTATGGGCGATGAAAACGGCGTTGAATTTACTTTAATTCAAGCAAGGTGGACGTCGACAGAGCTCTATATTTCATGAGTGTGAATTAATATTATTTGACTTTATTGAATCATTACCTGTCATTACCGAACAAAAAAAAGGGAAACAAACAAAAAGAAGATGGTGGATGATACCTACAAATGCACAGGAATCGTACACTGTAAGTCTTTCTGTTTATTAAAATTTTGTTTATAATTGAATTAAGAAGTAACTAAATTTAGCTTAAATTTAGTTTTCTAATATAACAATGACCGGTATTACCATGTAAAACAAATATGTCCGCTCCCGTTGCGCTCTCGACGCACACTGACAATACGTAAATGTGGCCGCTTCATCGCATTAATTCTCGCGTTAATCTCTTTGATGTACCGCCACTTGAGTTATCGCCTAATGCCAAACAGCAACGTTAACGCCGTTGTCAAATCATCGCGTTAAGTTGTGGCCACAGTAACGGTTAACTTCCATTATCGCGATAATTAATGGCATTTCTCGTTAGTGTGGCCCCAGCATTATGCAGTATCGCAGTGATTTGTAAATCTGACTTCATCTGCCGCTTAAACGTCAAAAGGCACCTTCTTAAAAATAAACTCCATAGCATCTAAGACTAAATCGAGACTTAAATTCATATACACATTGATTATATAAATCTAAGTGTAGTACTTATTTGGTCGTCATCATAAAAAATGCAACATATCTTATATACCAGTATCAAAAAGGTCAACCTCTATCAAAACTTAATGCTATTCAACTCTTTGATTCGTTTTTTATTTAGCCATTGTTATATTTGTTTGTAAATCTTAAAAAACTAATTCGTTTTTGAGACTTTGACTAACCTACCCTAGCTAAAATATTCGTAATATATATACTTGTTACAAAACAAGAAACCATCATTGTGTTCCTTCATTGTTTTATATAGAGACCTCAAGTTAATCTATATTATCGCAGTCAGTGATGCGCTTTACGACAGACATTCCACTTTAATTAGTAGCTAGCTAGCTAACTAACTAAAATCAGCCATATTTCCTTTGAACACAAAATCATACCCTCATTTTCAAATTGTTAAATTAAGAACGAGTTTTATTGAGCAAATTCAACTCTGTAGGCTCATCATCCACCTCTATCGTGGCATGGTTTCCAGAATTTTCCTCGTACTTATCTCCTTGCAAAATCACTTGGATCTCCCTCAAACTTTTCCCCTTAGTTTCAGGCACAAATATCATTGAAAATACCGCCCCTGCAATAGCTACGGCAGCATAAATCCATAATACTCCACTTAACCCGACTAAATCCTTCAGTTCCTTAAAGCATTTGGCAACAATGAACCCAAGTACACCTCCAAAAATGCTCAGACAACTCAAAGCCACGGCTTTTATGTTTAGCGGGAATATCTCAGCTGGTATGACGAAGATGATTGAGTTGAAACCAAGCGTGGATACGATATTGGAACCGAGGATGCCAACGAAAGGGACCCATGCGTACTGCACAAGGGAGCTGTGGTCTACTCGAAAGACTTGCTGGGCGAAGAAGTAGCAGCCAGCCAAGATGTGGCACGCGCCAGTAGCGAAGAAAGAGTAGATGAGGAGAGGGCGACGGCCGACTCGGTCCGCGATCACTGACGACATCATACCTGAAAAAGGTTTAAGCAATGAGTTTTACAACTTGTTTACCTCCTATTCGTAGTTCGCCCACGTAAACGGAGGCCTAGGAACGTCCTCCTAAATCTCGACGATGCCATAACGATCGCCATGGCCGAAGCTAAACAGCTCGCGACAACGCACTCCTCAAACCGACCTTCCGTATCAAACGGAAGGACGACGTCATAGATCATAGTTGTTACAAGCTGTGCCCGTGACTTCGTTCGCGTGGACTTCAGGATTTCTTATTTAATTAAATTGTTTTTATGAAATAAAATAAAAGTAGCCTAAGTTACTCCTTATTACATCAGTTACCTGCCAGTAAATGTTCCGTGAATATCGGTCCAGCCATTTCAGAGATTAGCCGGAACAGACAAACAAAAATTTCAAAAAAAAAATTGTAAATATACCGTATATGTATATTATTATTTATTATTTTAATATTACAAACAGACACTCCAATTTTATTTATAGATATATTCAGGCAGTGCAATGGTTTTAAAGTGACTTACTGATAACGAATCTGACGACGCCGAATATGACGAGAAGAGTGGAGCTGTCAATGCCCCACTTGGTGTCCTTCATAATGGGGCCGAGGTAGTGCTGCACCGTGGTCGTCCCGGTCATGATATGCGCAAACTTCAACCCTGGAATCAAGTTCAGTGCAATCAATTAATATGCATTATCCTCAATTACATAAGAACAGCACTGCATCATTTTCAGTTTTTGCACCGCCTGGGAAAAAATAAAGATCCGGGCTGCACACATAAGTTACCATAGGATTATAGCAAAATATTTATAAAAGTAAATACAGGTATAATATAAAATCAGGTGGTTAAGTGCTGGACAGTATGGTTGCCAACCAATACTGTCCAGCACTTAACCACCTGAACCTAAACGAAAAACTACAACTTTTCAGGAAACCTTAAAAACGTTTGAAATCACATTACTTTAATGATGTAATGAATATATATATTTAATGTATAAATTATATTAAAGGTTAAACATATTTCAGCTCATATATTTTAAACTCCGCCGATGACGGTCCCAAGCCCGTATGAAAAAGGAGGAGGGTTGGCTGAGTAGAAGAGACCCAACCAGCTATAAAAGGTCAACGTCGAGTATCGAGCGACGGTTAATTAACTCGATCAAGAACTTTTCAGTTGGAGGTAGGAAATGACACCAACACCCGCTACTTCGTAGTCATGTCTTATGGACTCGGGGGTATTGGCTTAATCGCCTGGACCAAGAGGTAGAAATCCTCAAAAAAAGCTACCCCAATCCTAAGGTGGGTCCCGCGCCGACAGGATGCATGGCTTGTGGGAGACAAGTCAATAGCGCCAACCTTGACGGACCCGGCCAACGTCGTTGAATAAGAGCCCTCACTAGGGAATGGGCGTCACCCCTAGTGTGACAATTTAATTCGACCTTACTCGTGGGAACAAATATGAGCTTAACTAAATCAGATGATAAATTAGATAATAGTAATCAAAAGATCCTAACCCAACAAATTTTTCACAAGGGAATTCTACCAAACAAACCGAGATCAAACTCATTCAGCGGACCGACCAGTGCAACCACACCACCCATCGACTTAACCAATGAAGCATCTAAAGGAGAAAACCACTCGACTCAAAAGGAAGAATGGAACCAGGTTAACTATGGCAAAAGACATAGAACAAGTCCAGAAACAACCCAACGAAAAAACAAACAAACTAAGTTAAACTACTGGCTCGCAACACCTACCGCAATAGAGACATCAAACAGCTTTAAGGAGCTCGAGGTTACGGATGACAAAACTACATCAGAGAATCCAGTACCTAAACTAGCGAGACCACCCCCACTATTTATAGACAAAGTAAGTAACATTCAGCCCTTACTCAAAATGTTAGAAGAAGTGACACCAGCAGACTATGAAATCAAGGTATTGCGAGGCGAAAAGGTAAAGATACAGCCCAAGTCACCTGAGTCATACTCAATTATTTATAAAAAACTCAAACAAAAAAACACTGAGTTTTACACCTACCAACCAAAACAAGAACGATGCTACAGAGTGGTGATAAAACACCTTCACCCTTCCACCGACAAAGAAGAAATAAAAAACGCTCTGGAAGAACTCGGGCACAAAGTTACAAATGTTTGGAATATTAACAGTAGTAAAACAAAGCAAGCCCTACCTTTTTGGAACATTGAACTAAGCCCAAACGATAATAATAAAGACATCTATAAAGTAACATCCTTATTACATTGCCGCATTGTAGTCGAAGCGCCCAGACCAAAAAAAGCTGTTCCTCAATGCTCTAATTGTTAAGAATACGGACATACCCAAAAATTTGGTCATAGACAGCCCAGATGCGTCAAATGTGCAGGACCACATCATACCTCACAATGCTCGCGTAAAGAACGCTCGGACAAAGTGAAATGCATACTTTGCGAAGGTAATCATCCCGCCAACTACAAAGGCTGTATCGTGTATAAAGAGCTGCAAAAAGTGAAATATCCCACACCGTACCTAGCAAAGAAAAATATATCAGAACGCCCAAGAAGCCAACAAGAACCTACAAGCAAAGTAACATACAATAGCAGATTATACTCTGAAATAACAAAAAACAACAAAAATCCAACTTATCCCACTGATAACACAAATGCGGAAAATCTCAATATTGTTAATGAGCTCAAAGGCATGAGGGAGATCCTAGTAGCCCTTATGAATCAAATGGTTATGATGACAAAAACGTTTACCGAGCTCATCTCTAAACTGCCATCCCATTCAATACATTAAAAATGTGTATATGGAACGCCAATGGCTTGTCCAACCACTCGGAAGAGTTAAAAATATTCTTAAAAATACATCACATAGACGTGCTACTAATCTCCGAAACCCACTTCACCTCAAAAAATCACTTTAAACTACCAGGGTACACCTTGTACCACACGAATCATCCAGACAACAAAGCTCACGGTGGATCAGCCATCATTATCAAGTCAAACATCAAACACTATCCACTAGGAAACTACTGCACCAATTCTATACAAGCTACAAGTATTGTAGTAAGTGACTGGGTCAATGACATTACAGTATCGGCTCTTTACTGTCCACCTAGATACACAATAAAGGAAACTGAGTTCAATCAATACTTTCTAACCCTTGGATGCCGATTCATAGCAGGAGGCGACTACAACGCCAAACACACTTTTTGGGGATCTAGACTCATCACGCCTCGAGGGCGGGAACTCCTGAAATGTATACAAACAGGGAACCTGAATGCCTATTCCTCTGGTGAACCAACATACTGGCCAACTGATGTAAGAAAAATCCCAGATGTCATTGACTTCTGTGTAACTAAAGGAATCGCTGAAAGTTACATAACCTGCCATAACTGCCAAGACTTGTCGTCAGACCACTCTCCGGTCCTGGTGGAACTGCATACTAGCATCAAAAAGCGAGACTCAAAATGCACACTACACAATAAATTAACTAATTGGACTCTATTCCGCGAACTCGTAGACAAAGCCTTTCAGGAATCAGTTCCCCTAAAATCAACAGACGACATCATCGAAGCAGTACAATACTTTAATAATAGTGTACAAGATGCAGCTTGGTTCTCTACTCCACTTCCAGAATTTAAACGCATAGAAAACCATGTACCTAAACGTACTCTAGATAAAGTTACTCTAAAAAGAAGTATTCGGAAACAATGGCAGAACACCAGAAATCTTATTATCAAAAAATATTTCAACCATCTCACACGACAACTCAAGAATAGTTTAGAACAAGATCGCAATGATACGTTCCACAATTACCTCTCCAGCTTAAGCGCTACTGCTTCCACAGACTATTCGTTGTGGAAAGCGACAAAAAACCTTAAGAGACCAACAAATGTTTTACCTCCTCTCAGGAATCCCGACGGCACTTGGGCACGAACGGACCTAGAGAAAGCAAGATTGTTCTCAGAGCATCTTTCAAACGTTTTCACACCTCATCCTTATGAAGGCCCACCTGAACATATGGCTGAAATCACTGAAACGCTAGATTCCCAAGTTTTACATGAGACTGTAGAATTACCAATAAAATTCACAAAAAACGAAGTAATCAACATCCTCAAGAAATCAAACCCTAAAAAGGCACCTGGATATGACCTTGTAACAAATCGTGTATTACAAGAATTACCCGAATCTGGTGTGACTTTCCTGACATCGATTTTCAATGCCATAACTAGACTCAAATTTTTTCCTCCGCAGTGGAAGGTTGCACAAATTATAATGATCCTGAAACCAGACAAACAACTAGAAGAAGCAAAATCATACAGACCAATAAGCTTGCTACCCATTACGTCAAAATTATACGAGTCTCTGCTCTTGCAACGCATCCTGCCTATACTCAGAGAGAAAGAACTAATTCCTGATCACCAGTTTGGGTTTCGCAGTAAACATTCAACCATTGACCAAGTACACAGACTGACAAAAAAAATCATGGAATCCCTTGAGGCCAAAAATTATTGCGCAAGCGCATTTCTGGATATATCCCAAGCATTGGACCGAGTCTGGCACGCAGGGTTGCTCTATAAAATCAAAGCTTCATTTCCTAACTATCTGTTTGAAGTACTAAAATCCTTCTTGCAACATCGACACTATATAGTCCAGAATGGAGAGGCCCTATCCGAATTATGCCCCATAAGTGCAGGTGTTCCTCAAGGGAGTGTTTTGGGACCCATACTCTACTTGCTTTTTACCGCAGATCTACCCATATCGGTGACCACAGGTACATTTGCTGATGACACTGCGATCTTGGCCTCTAATAGCGACCCGATAACCGCTTCACAATTACTACAATCCGGTGATGATTTTTATTGGACCGCTTCGTAACGTTTTACATAGTCCCCCCCTCCCCCCTCCCCCCAAATTACGTTACGTAATACTCGAACGCTCCATAAATTACTGACAGTGATCATTTGCGTGTGGATAATCTAGACTAATATTATAAAGATGAAAACTTTGTTTGTTTGTAATGAATAGGCTCAAAAACTACTGGACCGTTTTTAAAAATTCTTTCACCATTCAAAAGCGACATTATTCAAGAGTAATATAGGCTAAATTTTATTTTGGAAAAAAATTGATTTCATAAAGTATTTGGGTTTTTCGGAGACAAGGTGGAAAAAAGCAACCAGAAAAGTTACTTATTTCGCTGCCTAAACTATAAAAGAACCATAAAATGTTCTAATTAATTGTAGATTTATGGAAAAGTGTATGGAAAAGAAGGAAAAAGTATGTAATAACATTTAAAGTAAAGAAAAAGAGATGAAATAGGAAGTAATGCATTTTCAAAGTTTTATTATATTAATGCAGAATGTTTATGAGATAAACAACAAATCCTTTAATTAAAAATCACTATACTTACCAAGTTAAAATCTAGACTAATATTATAAATGAGAAAGTAACTCAGTCTGTCTGTTTGTCTGTCCGGCTTTGACGCCTAAACCACTGAACAGATTTTGATGATTTTTGGTATGGGTAGGTAACCGTTGAACCTCTAGAACGGATATAGGCTACTTTTTGTTTTGAAAATGACGGGGAAAGAGGTAATACCGCCCGTAAAAGTTAATATGGAAAAATAATTACTTTTTAAATTAGGGATATGAAATTTGGCACAAAACTCAACATTCAAAACATAGCTCAAAACTTGGCTTAAATATGGACTACTTTGGTTTTGAATATTAGGGCAGACGGGGAGGGCTAACAGCGAACATGAAAATAGATATATATATGTCGCAGTCATCTGGTTTAATCAGCTATTTGATTGGATCACTAGCGCGTTCATTGAATGACGACGTTTAATTGAATGACTAAAGGACAACTCGTCAAATTGTTTAATATAACGTTCAACTTCTTGACTGAACGTCATTTAGCATAGTCGTTGAATGGGACATAGCTGACTTTTTAATGTTTTAACAATTTTATGTCTTAAGAAAATTAGGCTAAAAAAATATTTTTTTACGAATAAGTCACTTTATATCTCAATTTCACTGTAAAAATTATCAACACAGTGCTATTCGATTATATCCGTACCAGTTGTTTGACGCCATCTTTGTTTTGATGAGCACTAACGCCGCAGTGGAAAAAAAATAAACTAAATTACAATCACCTGACTGATTACGTCCGCTATGTTCAAAGGGCTATGTTACAATCCGCTAACTTGTTGGACGTTCAGTGAGTCTTGTTCATTCAACGTTCGGCCTAGTCATTCAATTAAACGTCGTCATTTAATAAACACGCTAGTGATTCAATCAAATAGCTGTTTCAACCAGATGACTGCGACATATATATGGAAAACCCTGTAGTCCACGCGAACGTAGTCGTAACAGCTAGTACCTATTAGGTAAATTGAAAAAATGTACTGAGCAGTGCAGTGATCAAACCCCATGGACTCGGATAATCAAAGACATGGAATCGGATTCCAGGTCCTGGTGAGAATCGATAACCATTCATTCATCTATTTGGATTATATTTTAACGGATTAACGATTAACGTTAACTTGCGTTAATTCTTCAGAAATGTAACGTTTTAACGATTAACGAAGCCAACTTTTTTATTAACGGATTAACGATTAACGAAGTTAACTATTTGATTAACGGTGCCCAGCTATGTTCAATAGACGCGTGTTTTGTTATTCATGTGATATGAAGGTATTTAATTTACCTACAATAAACTAATTTTGTGCTATAAAAGTCTTATTTCAAGTCCAAAATTTACAAAAAATAATGTGTAGGCGTATCATAGGCCATTAAAACGAAAAAAAAACGAAAAAAAATTTTTGGGCAAGAGCTCTTACGTACGAAAAATAACTTTACGTACTTTGAAATTATTGTTCTTGTGAGTCTTACAAAATGTCGTTGTAAAAATTGCAAAAATAAAAAATTAAAAACTTCACTCTGTTTTCTCCATAGTGGGGGTTAGGTCCTGAGTGTGTTAATTCTTACTAGACAACTCCAAGCAGTCAATCATACCCCTATGACAATATATGACATTTTTTGCCGTCTCTGTGTTTGCACTTCCTCTGTTCATTATTTTCCGACTCGGTTGTGATATTTCGTCGACGCGCGTGCAATACCGCGTAATGACATTTTCCCGTAAGTTCTAATTTAGATTGAAATAATATGAAATAACAGACCACTTTAATCTTTATGGCAAATGCTACATACGCGGTATTGCACGCGCGTCGACGATTTGCATTTTTGAGTCTCTCACTTGCCTAGAAACGTATAAATGATCAGTTTGGCTATTGTAAATAAGTAAAACCGGCCAAAAGTGTGTCGGTCCACGCTCAGTGTAGGGTCCCGTAGTTTTCAAAGCATCACAATACTTAAGTATCCTTAAATTACAACTTTAGTTAAAAAAATATTTTTTCAAAAATTTCGTAAACGATTAAACCCATCAGGTTCAAAATAATTTTCCTAGAAAGCCTTTATGCAGTTCTATATTCCAGATTTTTTCATACTTTTTGACTTATGGTTCAAAAGTTAGAGGGGGGGGGGGAGGTTGGGGGACACAATTTTTTCTTTTGCAGCGATTATTTCCCAAAATATTAAAAATATAAAAAAATAATCGTAGTAAACCCCTGTTCATTTTTAAATACCTATCCAACGATACATCACATGTTAGGATTGAAATAAAAAAAATCACACCCCGATTTACGTGTAGAGGGGGTACCCTTTTTTTTTGTGCGGGGGGAAATGCTTGGCGCACCGTACCGTCACCCGAGGGAGGTGACGGCGTGTGTGGGACTCTCCTGCCCTAAAAAGGACAGGCCTACCCACTAAAACCCCCCGGGGTACCTCATCGCCTTAATGGTAATGCTGTGGAAAAATTTTTAAGAACCACCACAACATCACCGGCAGAGGGGGTACCCTAAAAAAACATTATTTTTTTTATTTTTGCACTTTGTTGACGTGATTAATATACATATTTGTACCAAATTTCATCTTTCTAGTGCAAACGGTTTCTGAGATTATCCTCGGACGGACAGACAGATAGACAGACATGGCGAAACTATAAGGGTTCCTAGTCGACTACGGAACCCTAAAAATGCAGCCTAAGCAGCCTCCCAACAAAAAAGTATTTTACAAAAAATATAATCTCAAAATGGAATTTTCGCAATTCGAGCTGCGTTATAATAAACTCTTTTTATTTTAGCCCTTAGGTAATATTTATTTCTTTTCCTAACATTATTTCACCGTAATAGTAAAGACTACGCGTGTAAACCAATTTATTTTCTATTTTCAAAACAGACAACTAACTGCCGTCACCTGTCAACACTACACATCGAAGCACCTGAACGGCAAACTTATCTAAGATAAGAAATCTAAGAATTATGCAATTTAATCAGGCGTTTGTGTTTAAAATGAATTATTTTAATAACTAATAGATTATATAAAAAATGAAGAAGGCGGCGACCTTTGGAATCACAATCCTAACATTTTTTAGTAAAAATATTTTTTTCTAAATATATATTTACAGAGTTTTGGAAGAAAAATAATTTGAAGAAATCATTTTTTAACATTTTTTAAAAACGGTATAATTTTTATATATTCATTTATTTTAAAATTTCAAGAAGGCGGCGACCTTGTAAAATATCTGAATAAACGTACAAAAAGTGATTTAATGCTTAGAATTACTTGAGGTCATCGTTGTAGTGAACAGAAATACATGAAGTTTCGCTAATTCTCTTCGTATTGGGCCTTAAATTGCAATCTTATGTTACGGTTCTTTCGACAATTTACAATCTCACGAAATAGATTGTAGTCTCACGATGTTTATAATCTTACGGTGACTGATGTAAATGAATTATGTATCTGTTATATATTATATTTCAAAGCTCATATCTAAAGGCAAAGACGCACTACAATATGACATTCAGACGTTCTGTCGCGAGTTCTAGAAATTAAGTACAAGAATTATTTGAAAAAATTATATTTAATAGTTAATACAAACTATTGGCAGCGAACCACTGTCAATTTTTATGACGAGCCAAAAACGTCTTTTACTATTTATTAATAGATAATTTACTATTAATTTGGCTTCAATGTGAAATACGTTTTCCTGTTATTTTATAAAGGTTATTTGAATTAATAAAACTGAAAAAATAAACAATATCTGATTGGACGTTATTGTATCTGAGCGACCAAAGTAAGCTCTACATATTGCCTCTGAATATTCTCTCTCTTTATCTCTAAGAAGGGTAACATGTTCTCACTTTTCTTAAAATTTATTGACCCTCTTATACAACGACAATCAACTCTTGAGTCAAGTTTTATAATGAGTGCCCACTCTACTCAACAACTTTTGTTTAAGTACCCATTTCATTTTGTAAAATATTTATTAAGTGGCGAAATTTACTGTGTCAATTGACTAGGTACCTACTTGACAGTTACTTTATTAGTGGTATTTAATTTTAGACACGTTATTTTATTAGTGTTATTTAAAATCGAGCGCGCTTTGGAACCAATACTTATTTTACAATACAAGTAAGCGTTTGAAAACAGACAATTCCCACAAAACCTGTTTTAGCAGTTTTTCCGCGAGATCAGGGTCTAACATAAATATTAAATCGGTGCCAAAAGGTACCACTGCACTTTCTTTTCATGAATTATATGATCTTTTATGGTCGAAAGCACGTCAAACTATACACGATAGACATTGTGCCACCCTTATATCCCTGGCATAAGGTCTTAAATCGAACTTCAAGTCGTCCGTACATACACAGGTCACGCAACCATAATGAAAGGCATAGGTCCAAATTTCGCATAATCTAAAAGTTTCCTTAATACAAAACCAGCAATATCTAAGTACCCTTACCAGCAGATATTATGATCGCCTTTCGGTACTGTACACCGCAGAACAGCTCCTTAACAGAACTGCCCCGGCGCATTTCGTCGGCCACCGTGGACTGGAGCATTGCTAGATCCTCTTCTATTGCCTATAAACAAATATTTATCTTATAAGGCCTTATTCTCATTATCTTCAACTTCCTTTACTGTTCCAATTGCTTTTCTGAGCAAAAAGTTCCTAACACCTGCCATAGCAACCATTAGCTATAACTATAATGCACGCTAGAGAACAATAAATTGTGTAGGTATGGCTCAAGTCATAATATTATTTTTCATAAGTAGTTGATCCGTACTGTACCTACTCGTCGTTTATTTATAATAATAATAATAATATAGCCTTTTTATTCCTAAACTTAGGGTTATAATATGTCCCTAAGTTCGGTGTGCCTTTCGGCATAGGCCTCCTCCAAATCTTTCCAATTCTTTCTAATCCTTGCTACTCTCATCCAGAGGGGTCCGGCTGTCAGTTTCAAATCGTCTTCCCATCTCTTGACTGGACGACGTCGTTTATTTATTATGCTATAATTGTCGCCTGTAAGCTAGGACCTCATTACCACTTAACATCAGGTGGGATGAGGTCAATCTTGAAGTGTGGGTAATATAAAATAAAACAAAAATGAGATATCATACTCTATTTGATTGCATACAATAAATGGTCATATGTAGGAAATAAAAAATATGATTTGAGTAGTATCTTTGTTGTATTTATTTAGATTATGTTCTCAAATCCTAAAAAATATTTAGGCAGTGGCTATGGATGTAAGGACAGCAGCACGTGAGACTACAACATTTTGGACTTTGCACCTACCGTATGTCGTACGGATAAGATCTAATATACTGCAACTTCTACTTACCTTGACGTACCTACTGTGCACCGTATAGTAGATAAAATATTGAAGCGTATTGAAATAGAATTCCTAGACAACTACTAAAAGCTTATTATGAATGATAGCTTTAAATTAACGTTAAATGCTATTCATCTGTATTGTTGCGATTCATTTCATTACTACTGCGCATAAAATATTCAGTAGCAGTGTAACTACTGTAGATAAAATGACTAAGCGCATTGATTCTCATAAAGTTGAATCAAACATTAGTATGAATGATAGCGATGGCCCTAACGAATAAACGTGCAAACGAAAAACAACGACTTTTCAGGAAACCACAAAAACGTTTGAAATCACATTACTTTAATGACATAATGAATAGATATATTTAATGTATAATTAAATTAAAGGTAAAAAAAAATTCTTTCAGCTCATATATTTTTTATGAAAATAATACTATAAATTTTCTCAGTATTCTAGAAAAAACATATTATTTTATTATTCTAGTAAATAATATGTGACTTGTTAACAGTAATGTATCACTGTTCATTTATTCGTGTCATAAATGAAACTTAAACAAGTGTAGTAAAGCGATGCACGGTTATTCTACGTTGGCCACCGAGGGGGTTTTAGTCGGTGCGAGCCCGACACATCTCTGTTCCCCACTGAGAGTGACGGTGCGGTAGGCATTTCCCCCTCGACGAAAAAAAAAAAAAGTAACAGACTTATTATGCTGTACTTGTCACACTTAAGCAAGGACCTCATGACCACTTAACATCAGGCGGGATGAGGACAATCTTGAAGTGCAATATAAAAAAAAAGCCTTATATTTAATAGAGTACCTAATAGGGTCCCACCGTTTTACCCTTTACATACGGAACACTCAGAATCTTACCTTCTTCCCTTTGTAACTTTTCAATCTGGACAGGGTCTTGCCAGCATCCAGCACGCGCCCTTCCTTTAGGTGGTAGTGCGGACTCTCCGGTATCCACAAGCAGGCAACGAAATACAACAACGGCAGGACCACCAACGAGCTGTTCAACGCTTGATAGCTCAGAAACGGCCCCACACTGACCACTAGCAATGCACCCAGGTTGAACATGAACTTTGTGCCCACCATCAGCCTGCCTCTTATATCGCTGTCTGCTATCTCTGCCAAGTACATCGTCACTACCTGCAAAACGGTTAGAAATGCAGTCTTGATATTTAGATCATAGGACCTTCGTAGCGAAACGAACTTTTTCCATATTGTCTCGGGACTGAGTGTTGTGGTAGCATCCTTATTTCTGATATCCGTAACACAAGTGCTCAAGCTACTTATGTTTTAAGCTTATCTTAAGCTGCTAATGTCAGAAAGTGCATACTTTCAACTAATTGGCTTTCGATAAACTAATCATCTGATGAGGTGAGCTTTCGATATTGACGTTCGATTTGGTTTATAAATCGTAGGTGAACGAAACTCTAATCTTGAAATATGGATTTTGCTAATTGTTTTGTTTAGTTATGTTAATTGATACCTGAAAACTTTACAGCTTGTGTCATATTTCAAACTAAATAAATTTACTATTATTATGATAAAAACTTTACTTTGTTTCTTTTCTTTTTTCATGGCGGTAAACTGCCAGTACACAAAGAAGGTTAAAAATAATGAAATCGCGAAAAGCGCGAACAATAGGTTAAAGCCGGTTCTAAAAATCGGAGGTCGTCATAAAGTCTCGCCAGTAACATTTTCACTTGCAAAGGCAAAGGTAAGCCCAATGGCTTACCTTTGCATGGCTTTGATCCAAACAGATCTGGTTCCTATTCTTATAGGTAGGGAGGTCAGGCGGTAGGTTTCTAATAAATGTACCGACCGAGAAAACATTACCCTTCCTTCTTCGGCAGTCGGGTAATAAACGATAGAAGAAAGAAAATAATAAAGAACATCAAACATTAAAAACTTACTGTCGAAATAATTCCAGTACCGCATCCCCATAATATTCTCGTAATGTAGATTGGCCACTGAATGTTTGCGAACAAAAGGATTATCTGAAATAATAACATTTTAATGAACCTAAGTTATTCCATTCCTTTTACATAACAGAACACATCACTCAACACAGTTTACGTGTACATAATGGTCTCAACATTATTATTTATATTCCAGTCCCATAAACGCATTCTACTTCTACCAATAGTTCTACTACCAAAAACGGAACGAACAAACGAAATGAATCGAAACGGTTTCGTTTTTAAGTTAAGACGTGATTTTTTTATTTGAATAAATAGCGTTTTGTTTATTTTAACTCGATAGTCTCATTCAAAGTAAGTTGGTTACGATTGTAAGAATTAAAAAATATTTGGTGGAATCATAGCATTGTCAAAAAACGCGAGATAAAGTCCACAAAGAAAAAGAAAAAAAGAATGCTATCCGTCATTGGATTATAACATCTTTTGAAAGAGATAAAGGGTAGGTAGATAGTAGTCCGTGTCCGTATTTGTGAGCTTCCAAAGATCAGAGACAGAACAGATGCTTGAACCAAATCGACTCACAGTTCCCAGGAGCATGGGGGCAGCACTGCCCAGTATAGTCAGCCGCCTCCCACACCGGTCAGACGTGAAGCCCGTGACAAAGCTGCCGAATATGAACCCTGGGTTGTTCAGAGACAGCATCCACGACTGCTCTTGCTGGAAAAGAAGAACTCTCCATGAGTGGCATTAATCATCAAACAGCGAGATTTACCCATATGTGATTATTACCGTATAACACTAATCATTTCAAACATTAAATGTGTGTAAGCTATGGCCTACTATATACAGCCTATGCTGACGCTATACTGATTGGAGACCTTAAGCCTACTCGCACTCGTATTAAGTATGATTTTTTCACATGAAACTCAAACGTTTTGGATAGTGTTGATTAGCTGATAGAAAACTACACTTAAATTTTCAGCCAATCAGTAGGTGACGCACTGGTTTTGACACTTGTTAAGTACGCGATAATTATTCGCGTGACGCATACTAAGTCAAATTTTATCAACAGAAATATCTTGCAGCGCCGTTTTTATCGTGCAGATGCACCAGTGGTACCACCATCACTAAGCTGCGCAAATAAGCTGGCATGCTGCTGTCATCCCTTGGTGATAGGGGACGGAATGCCTCCACCGCCACCCGCCCCAAAAATTTTTTTGATACGAAATCGCTTTTAGACCGTCATTAAATACGATGCAAACAGAGCCCGATAATCCGCGCTGTGGCTAAAACCGACTAAACATGTAGGTATTAACCTCTTCTAAATGCAAACCTCTCAAAAATGATATTGTGATATAATGTATAATGATATAATGTAAATATACATATAATGATAGTAAGTATATTGCAATCAATTCCAATAAATCATATCCTTCTTAATAACGCCACGAGTTTGGATAGGCGCTCGTATTGTGATATCGCTATCGTAGTCGGAAAAAATGCCGAAGGTTAAACTTTACACGCGCGTTATAGGATGGGTGGCAATTTGGACTAAAGCTCAAAGCAGGTGCTTTTATCTGACGCGCTTTCGTTTGACTATTTGACATGTTTCATGTAAATACTTTAACGATTTTAGGTCAGAGTAAGGTTAAGTTGCACCAACTTAACAAACGGTAACAGACGATTTTACAGCGGTCGAAACTGTTATACCCCAAACTATTATTTTAAATTGAACATCCGTTAACTCGTCTGTTACCCTCTGTATAGTTAACATGGTGGAACTGACCATTAGGCTTCCAAGAAACAGATAGGCATAACGTACACATATCCAAACGATAGACGCTTTAACTCTTTATCATATTTGCTATATTTACAGGTAAACCTGAGCCGAAGTACTTAAAACGAATTCTGGTCTTTAAATAAACATAAACGGCCACTCACTCATGACTAATACTTTCAACATTTACTTAAAAAACAATTTTCAAATAGTCAATTTAGACTAACCTCTACTGAATCCGATTAATTAATTTTATCTAACTTTCAAAGAGCAATCAGAGAGTTAACTGACAAAGTTACAGTCTTATTTTCAATTGTATATCAGTTTTAGGATTACATTTAGCTAGGTGCTCACAGCTGCGGCGTCCTTAGATTTTTGCTTGCATAATCTAATGCGAAACCCATACGTTTTCCATAGATTTCCATACAATTTGGTCGCTCCCCAGTTACTATTTTAACCTTAACATGCTTCAACATCTTCAAACCTTAAAAGAGTCCCAGTTGCGAAGCGAAGGGGACCCTGGAAGGCCATAGCCTTCGCCCTTCGTTTCGCAAACCTATGGGATTTATTTATTTATTTAAAAACTTGATTGCACAAAAAAAGTACAACAGGTGGACTTAATGCTATGGGCATTCTCTACCAGTCAACCTTTGGGTCATGCGGAGAGTTAGTTTATGGGTGCGGTAATAGTGACAAAGTGCATAAGTAACTTTTTTACTAGTGATTGCACTGTGTAATAGAAATTAGAAATAACGACGGTACTACAACTCGTAGGCCTGAGACAGTATCTGTGAATCAACCCCAGGACTTGCTACGGAAGTCGTCTGACTCAGAAGTGAGAGATTTTATATTTTTGGAGCCATTAATTTAAAACGAGGTTTTTACTCCCCCATATATAACATATTTTTCCTTAATTTTTGTAAAAAGAAATCAAAAGTAAATTTCAGGAACAGAAACTCAAGGCATTGGGGGAACCGTATGAACAAAAAATGTTTAGAAAATTTTACCATCACGTTGAATGGAATAATTTTAATCACTTGGATAAGATCACTACGGAATATTTTTCTCTCGTCTCTACCGTCTCACGTTAATAAATGTATGATCCCTTTGTGTAGATGTACGCAGATACTTACTTCAGTCAGATGTACTGTAGTTTCATTAGCATTAAACTTGGCCAAAACTGGCGTGGGCCAGGAGCTACACACGCCGAGAGTCAAGGATGCCAGCGATACTGCAACAATACATACTAATAATGTTATAAACGCAAAAGTAACTCTGTCTGTTAGTCTGCCCGGCTTTCACGCCTAAACCTCGGAACCGATTTTGATGAAATTTGGTATAGGTATACGTTGAACTTCTAGAACAGAAAATAAGAGAGGATGGGTTTAATACCGTCCTTGAAAATGTATATTATAGGAAAATGTTTATTTTTAGGGTTTTGGAGGGTAAATCACAACATTAAAAAAAAAAGATTCGCTAACCATATCGTGTGACATATCAAATGAAAGATCTTGCTGTAAGGATTGCAAATATGTATTATTTATAATCTTGAAATAAATAGTTTTTAAGTTATTTAAGAAAATAGGCGAAAATTGACCATTCCCCCCCCCCCCCTTATCTCCGAAACTACTAGGCTAAAAATTTTGAAATTAATGCGGAATATAGCTCTTTACCTATAGATTACAGGAAAACCTATGAGAAGTACATGGATTTAAAAAAAAGCTTTGTTTTGTTAAATTTACGTTTTTTTTATTGTTACCTGCCTGTGCCATGTGATGCTTAATTTCAAAAGGTCTGACACATCAGTCTATGAGCAGATTACACATTATTTCATCAACTACTATACGGATTGCCCACGAAGGGGGGTTTGTGGGGCGAAGAATTAGGGCCAGGAATTTGGTATTTTTTTTAAAAGAGAGAGATGGAAGATAGAGAGACAATTAAGATATTTAATTATATTAAAAAAAACATATATTCGTTCGTATATATAATTTTGCCGCTATATATAGTCACATATTCTCCATATCACTTTCCATATATAGTTTTTTCATGCGAGTACTTACCAGGTTCCAGAAGTATTTAATTAGGTATCTAATAACCTTTTACCATGAACACGTTTCAAAGCAAAGTAAATTAGCTAAAGAATAAGAAGAATTAATTACTTTAAAAATCGACGTCAACAACTGTAACTTATTTACCTACATTTGATAAAAAACTAAACAATTAAACTAACAAAAAACTAAATATACGTTGGTACGGAACCCTCTCCACGCGAGTCCTACTCGCACTTGACCGGTTTTTTTAGTTAGAAATATGAATATTGGCACAAATATCGCTCGTAACTTAGTTTAAAATATGGATCACATTTGGTTTTCAATATAGTGGGGATAAGGGTAAAAACGACCATGAAAGTATGATTATATGCAAAAAACTGTAGCCGGACTTTGGCGGCGCGCCATCTCTGAGGTCCCGGGTTCGATCCCTTGTCGTGTCAATATGGGAAAAGACTTTTTCTATTTTTTTCCTACCTGACTTTCGATGATGGCTGCGAAGCCTTATCATCTTTACTGAGCTTTCGGGGGAGCGTAGATGGCTCTCACCCCTTTAATTTAAGTAACAACCGGAGGGTAGTAACAACCGGAGAGTGAACTTTTCTAAGATTAAGTTTCCTATTGTCTCGAGACCAGGAATCGAACATTGGATCCAAATTCCGGCCCGCTCGCCTCGGCTTCGGAATATAAGGTGTTATTAAAGTTGCAAAATATAGCTGAATCATAATTATACATATTATAAACTTGAAAGAGCTGAATTATAGGTAATTATACATATTATAAACTTGAAAGTTTTGATATATGGATGTACAGTCAGCACGTCAAGATAAACTGCCTTTATGTAAGAACTAATAGCCAAGTAGGTACAAAGTCCAAAGCGTATCGTCTAACATGATTTTGATAGTACAGATGTATGGATGTACTATTACTTTTCACATAAACAATGTTTCATGAATTTGGTAGCTGTACCAACTGATTAGATACTGTCACGGACTCCTATGTAAGAGCATTTTATAGTTTTTATAATAAAACGTTGAATCTGTCTTTTTCTATCTGTTCTGTCAAAATTCCGTTTTTATTTTTAGTTTTCAGTTTGTATTTTTATTATTTTCCGTTATTATATTTCCTTAAGCTACTCTGAGTTCCTTTTCTTTCCCTTCTAGTCCGAGAGCTGGCACCAATTTTTGGGTAGGTATTTGAGGCAAGCTGAAAACTTGTCCTATACCTCTCCTATTATACCCCAACAGGGAACTGCAGACCTGGCTGGTGAGTAGCGGGGCTAAATTAACCCCTAAATTTTTAAAAATATTATTTTTTTATTTTGAAAAATATATTTGAGGCAATATGCAATTTTTATATGTTGTAGTTTAATGTATAAAGAATAAAAAAAAAAATAAGCCAGACGATTTGGTCGGGATTTTATAATTGCCAGACGCGTGCAAAAATATTTTGCAAAAAAATATAAAAAATATATTTGAGGCAACTTGAAATTTTAATAGGACATTATTTATAACTAAAAAATAAGATCCTCAAAAAGACAGGTCATTTCTGTGGGACTTTCTACCTGCCAGGTGATCCAACAAGTTATGTATAGGTACGAGTGCGTAGCGCTATAGACAAGCTGTAGAGTGAGAGAGAGAGTTTATCGGCAGCTGTCTGCGTTCTTGCTTGCCGCGTTATTATTGGCTCTGGCGAGGTCACGTGACTTACAATAGCCACGAGGTTCCAATTCAAAATTTCGGAGTAAAAAATAAAAAATTTTGTGAATTTCTACTAAAAACGGTTCATATAAAAATGATTGTGTTGATTTGTGCGTGTTAAATGGATATATTTATTTTGTTATATTTTTTTATCATATAAAATTTGTTATTTAGTCAATTTAAATATAAATCTAAATGTAATGGTTTTTTCAACAAATCATAAAAAACATTTTCTTTAGAAAATTAATTTTCCAAAAACTTTTGTTTCAATAATTTTTTAATAGGATTCATATTTTCGCCACGATATCTAAAATTAAAAAAATTACTTTTTTTTGGGACAGTATTCAAATTTAAAATTCATACAGAAATTGAATATTTTTTTCATGTTGAAATTAATAATGGCTAACGTATTAAATAAAAAAAGTAACGATTTCAAAAATACAAAATCACAAAGTCAGATTTATTGAGATATAATAATTATACAACTGCAGAATTATGAGTACAAAAATATAAATTTAATTCATCCCACGTCACAAATAAATTTTTATTCATCATCTGAGGATGCTCCTTCATCAGAGCTATCAGAATCCTCTTCCGATTCATCTGGATCAGATTCGGCTACCTCTGCATCATCTGCGAAAAGTAATATATATTGATTTTTTAAATTAATCACAGAAATTTGAATTTTGAATGCAGCAGTTATTAAAGAAAAACTATTTATACGCACCTTCAGTAACATTTCCAATATCATTTTCATTATTTTTTTCATGAACAACAGCGTCGAATACTGATTGCGGTATACAGTCTCCGTCAAACCAGTGAAAATCTAGCGTATCTTCATTAAGTGTCCATCCGTTTCTATCCGGTGTCAAAGAGCTGGGGAATCGTAAATATGCATTTCTCCAAATACTCGTTATATATTGTGTTCTTAAAAGATGTTGTTGCAATTCAGCTTTGCACGGTGGTAAAGTAGAGGGATCACAATTTTTTAATGCTTTCTTGAAAGGTTCATCTTCAGTGTCGGCTTTGTAAGTTGTACAAAATTTTTGAAGTCGTGCTGCATTTATACTTGATATATTTTTATATCCATAAATTTCGCAAACAAACTCTTCCAAAATTGGCAAAATTTCATCACGCGCACCGGTAATATGTGCAACTCCAAGATCCGTTAATGCTGTTTGATAACGTTTATTTTTTATCAATACTTTATATGGTCTTACCTTGCCTTTTTGAAAAAATGATGGATTATAATCGCATCCTGTTAATGCATGGAAGCCAGGTAAACTCGTGCATAAAGATGGTCCTAATTCCATGTGTAATTTTGTTACATTGATGTACCTTTTAGAGTTCCCAGTGCCATACTCCATAAAAATGTTGAGGTCATCGCTTTGAAGATGATCCATATTTCCAAGCATGATTATCAATACGTCTGTATCAGAAGTTTTAAGAAGAACGTTCGTCTTTGCACATGTATCGAGCTTACACACATGGTGAATTATCTTTGTATCAGCTTCTTCGTGATTATTACAGGTCATATCCTCATCAATAGTCATTTCAACAGAATTATTTTTTACAATATATGAATAACACGAATCATAGTTTAACTTTATTAATGTGTTACCAATAAATGTTGCCATTTCATCTGTAGCCCAATATTCAATTAAAAATTGGACAAAACTCTCCTTAAATTTAATATTTTTTAATTCTTTCATAAAATCTGTCGGCCTAGTTTGGCTGGGACCACTAATATTGAAATCAATAGTTTTTTGTTCATTTCTTCGCGTTCGTTCATAATCTTTTATAGATGGGACGAAGTATTGATCGAAAACAATATCAACTCGTAAAGCTTTAAATGCTGTCAAGATACTCATTATTTTTTTTGCAATACCGCCAAATGTTGCAGGTATATCGTGCATTGTATGCAGCAAAAAAAATCCGTCAACGATAACTACATCAAAGGTTTTTGGCGCATCGGTGCATTTGTGTTGTTTTTCAAAGCACTTAACTATTGCAGATTTATCGGTTTGATATAAACTTCCATCTAATCGGCACATTGACATCGGAAGAGGGGTTACTGGATAACACAAAATTTTTTCCATGTCAATCTTGTAATCCAAAGATAAACCCAGCAGTCTACCGAACAAGTCACGTTGTATTTTAATTTCTTGTACTTTACTACCACTTTTAACAGTCTTTTTAACAGTTTCATGGGAAAAATTCATTATTTTCACTCTTAATATGGATTTTTCGAATCTATCAGGTGAATCAGCACACTCCGTAATAAACTGTTCACGTAATTTGTTACCATCCTCTTCAATGTTAACTAGATAATCTTGCACTGCTTGTGTAGCTGCTTTTCCGCTTGAAATATTAAAGAGTTGTAGTTTGTCAAAGCCTGGATCGAAAGGATTTACAAACTTTGCAAAAGCATCTACAAATGATTGAAGGTGTTTCGAGTCTCTTCTAATATTGTAACTTTCAAGATCTGCTGTTACATCTGTATGTTTTCGTAATCCAGTAACCTCGTAGGTATGAGATATTATCGTAGATCTAATCTCATGGCTTTTACACCAACGCTGACGAGCAGAAATAGAATTTGTAAAATGAATTACACCAGTCAATCTTCTTCCAGCATCTGCGTTGATTGTCTGTTCTAGCGTCAAATCAATTGGCTGTCTAGAAAAGGACTTATCCGTTCTTTGGATGCCAAAATGACCTTCTTCCATATTTTCATGTAATTGTGGATGAGTTTCTTCCAGTTTAATTAAATTTTCGTGATATCTAACTAGCCAACGTGCATAATTCGGTTGATTTACTACAAAGAAAACATTATTAATTTTTGGTAAAATATATTTAAACAATGAGAAATCTCCTGTTCGTATACTTCGGCTCAGCATTTGATAATAGTTCACAAGATTTATGTAAATCATATAGAATTTTGGAGTCATGCCGTGAACTCCACTAAGACTGGCTTCTTTAAATGCACTGTATGCCGATATTATTTCAGAAACTTCGCTATTGTTCAATAAGGCATCGTAGGATAAATTTCGATTATTAAAAGCAATCAGCTCTGGTTCGAAATTTTCAGGAATTGTTATTTTTTCATGTTCTAAGAAAAATTGAAAATGTAAAATTTCCAATCCGAGTGCCATCAGAGGGTGTAATCGCTTGCATCTGTTAAAATGCTTGCCAGAAATAAATGAATCAACAGACCCACTTGCAATTATTCTACTTTCAACGGCAACATTCATGAGTCCACAGTCAGATATAAATTTACCGACAGCTTTAAAGTAAGCCAGCATGATGTGGAAGGACCCCAAATGAATAAATACATTGTCAAACAACGGCTTCTCGATTGACTGAATTTGCATCGCTACTTTAGCGATGGCCAAATCATATGTGACGGCTATTTCGGACTGTTTCACTTCTTTAGCGATTTTTTGGGTTTCTTTCAATGTCTCGAGAACAACATTTTTAGCTGTTGGTGACTCGTTGATTGGTGTAAGATAACATATCTTTTGTCTTGAAGTATTAATATCATCAACAAATTGACTATTGAACCCAACCCACATAGGAGTGTTGGGGATTTTCAATGCATGTGACAACATCCAAAGTACATCTAATTTTTTAACTTTCTCTAATGATGTCACAGAAATAGACCTTCGCTCATCTGAAGATGATAATAATGTTTCAGATAATCTTACTTTTTTCGGAAAGGGTTGTAAGTCAGGAGTGATAGTTTCAAACTTTCGTCGTCTCTTTTTTTTTCTTGTCTTGTCATTACTGTTTCCGTCATTTCCACTTTGTTCTTGATTATCATTATTATCTGGTATTTCTTCTGGAATCATTTCTTCAGGTAGGTCTTCATACACATCATCTTCTAAATGCTCAAGCTGTTGTGCATTTTGGTAAATAATACCTACAGTGTCATGTAATGTATTTTTACCAGATGCGGTATCGACGAAACGATCGAAATTATCATAAGCTACTCCCGTACAAAGCCCATCGGCTGTAATAATTCCATCAGGACACGACAAAGATCGACTAGACGATGCAAATGTAGCCTCTGTTTCCAACTCTTCAATAGTATGGTAGCTACAGCAATGACCATACCTATTAACAATCTCAACAACTTTTCGCGAACTTGTAATACTTTTTAATGTCATAGCAAGAGTAATGTGTTTTGGCGGTTTTATTTTGCCATGAGACGCATTAAAAATTAAATCTTCAGCCAGTGATGAACTTTTTCGTTCGCATTCTTTAGTTAGCTTATACTTGAAGTTAGAACCACGCAATATAGTCGAATAAAAATCTTTTATGAGTTGGGGTGTCGTGCATTCGCCCTTTAATAAATCTGAAGTTCTAATGTATTCAGGTAATGGTGTTTTTTTAATGTCAAGAATTGTTCGTCTTAAAATAAGTGCTGCGTTTTGGAGAATATCCGATTCTTCTATTAGAGTTAATAAATCGTCGTTGATCGAGTAACCTGATGGTCCAATAATTTTTTTATTATGTATTAATGAAATTTGTATAGTTTCTTGATATTTTTTTTTTAATTTATTCTCAAAGTGAGCCTTGCTGAAAATATTATTATATTCTTCTCCTCTTTCCGCAGCAATATTTGAAATTATTTCTAAATAATTAGTACAGATAAAAGTGAAAGAATAAATTTTTTTATTCTTGATCACTTTTTCATTAATAAAGCTGCAAATTTCATTAAAAGCTTCTTTGTGTAATTGTAAATTTTTATGATAATTTGTTTCGGGTTTTTCTTCAAGATCTCGTAATTTATTAAAATAATTCTTTCGGCAAATGCGATGATTATATAACGTTGTGGAATTTTGTATTTTTTGGAAAGTTTCTGTTTCTTGGATAAATGTTTTATACTTTTCTAAGGATTTTATTAAACTTTCTTTATCCAACTCAGGAAGCGGTTGTCGTTGTCCTTGGTATTTTTTCAAGTTTTTGTTACAAAAAATACAAATTTTTGAATTGACCTGAGAATTTTTGTCGATATTACTATCCACAGGCGTATTTGGGGAATCGGTGATATTATCTTCATCATTGACAGTAAGATGAGTTTCTGACGTAGATGTACATGATTGAAGTATAGATGCAGATGGTTGGGGTGCTAATGTTGCTGCTTCGACTGTAGATGTGGATGGTTGGAGCGTTGAGCGTTGTCTTTTTGAGGATCTTATTTTTTAGTTTATTTTTCTTATGAATTTTTGACATCTATTCGTATTTATTTTTTTTCACTTTTTGGCGGCAAGTTGCCAGTATAGCAAAGAGGTTTTGCTAACACATTTTTAAAGTTAGCTATTTCTATCGTGAACATGCCGCCCACCAAGGACATAATGGCAATATTATGGCCTTAAATTAAGACAAAGTAATAAATAATGTCCTATTAAAATTTCAAGTTGCCTCAAATATATTTTTTATATTTTTTTGCAAAATATTTTTGCACGCGTCTGGCAATTATAAAATCCCGACCAAATCGTCTGGCTTATTTTTTTTTTTATTCTTTATACATTAAACTACAACATATAAAAATTGCATATTGCCTCAAATATATTTTTCAAAATAAAAAAATAATATTTTTAAAAATTTAGGGGTTAATTTAGCCCCGCTACTCACCAGCCAGGTCTGCAGTTCCCTGTTGGGGTATAATAGGAGAGGTATAGGACAAGTTTTCAGCTTGCCTCAAATACCTACCCAAAAATTGGTGCCAGCTCTCCTACTATTCGCTCCGCAACAGATACTATTAATAACATTTATTTATTTTTTAATAACTTTATTGCCCAAAAAAGTACAACAAGCTAATACATAAATCGTAGACATGAATTTGTCAATTGCTGAATCCATTTATATATAGTTATTATTTATTTTATATTTTTAAGTGGTATTCTTTACTTATGTATATATAAGTATATATATATGCTCATTATGTAAATTTAAGTATAGCTTCATATTTTATATATATATTATATTTATTCATGTATGTCTATATGTATATTTAAATGTTTCCGAAATGAATTTTGTAACGCTTGATAGTTACTATTCTCGTGTATTATGTTTTTATTTTATTTTTTAGATTACTTATGCACTTTGTCACTATTACCGCACCCATAAACTAACTCTCCGCATGACCCAAAGGTTGACTGGTAGAGAATGCCCACAGCATTAAGTCCACCTGTTGTACTTTTTTTGTGCAATAAAGTTTTTAAATAAATAAATAAACAAGTGGACTTAATTGGCTACTTGACAGTTTTTTATAAAGTACCTATTGTAAAATGTGCGCCCGTTCATTTTATATCCCAAGCAATTCGATTTATCTGGAAAAAATGTACATAACCAGAGAAAAATAAGATTTTGTGTAACACATTTAAAAAGCGCGCGAAAATGCCAAAAAAGTGTTAAAATAAGTTCTTAATACGGTTAGCGACACAATAATTCAATTTAATCGGTAAAATAATCTCTAACAGTCAACCCTTGGTTCATGCCAACCCTTGGGTCATGCAGAGATTTTGAATATGGGCGCGGAAATAATAAACAAGTGCTTATGTAGGTAATCTTAAAGAACACATTTAAGAAAAAGACAACAGCGAATTATTTGATGATCTAATTTACTTGGAACGCTTTAGTATTCGTTTAGAAGTTTGTATTCATATTAGTGGACATGACTGCACACGAAGCCTAACTGTTGCTTACCAGATGCCGCTACTAGGTACTGGACCATTCTCTTTCGAATCTCCATTTTCGATAAAATCTGAAAAACACAAAAGATCAAAAATAAAAATCACTCTCACGCAATCATAACTGAAATCTAACATGTAAACTAGTGAAACACATTTTTGGCATCATCGATCACGTCGATAGTACAACAAAAAGAGAGGTAGGGCATAGCGATTTATCGCACTGGAGCAGCCCGACTGGTGAAATACCTCCACCTTACAAAAGACCGCCGCCAAATAACAATTACTTCTGTGTTGTTTTTTCCTGCGTGTAAGTAAGGTTTCCAGATCTCTTGGAGGGTGCTACAGTAGTAGCAGGGGTCAACCCTTCAAGGTAAGGGTGAAAAGTCCAGTAAGTAACAAATTTATTATGCTGTTCTTGTCACCCTTAAGCTAGAGCCTCATTACCACTTAACATCAGGTGGGATGAGGTCAATTTTGTAAAAAAAATAAAACGCGCCATCTCTGAGGTCCCGGGTTTGATCCTCGGTCAATATGGGAAACGAACTTTTCTATATTGTTTCGGGTCTGGGTATTGTGGTGCCGTCGTAGTTTCTGATTTCTGTAACACAAGTGCTTTAGCTAATTACCGCAGAATAAGAACAATGTATGTGATGTTGTCCATTATTTAAAAAGCCGTCGCTTAGTTTTACAGATCTAAGATAAAAAACTATTCCAAAATTAACTTTATAAGGGGATGAGACGAGTGTAGAAATATTGTAGAGCGAAAAATAGAAAGATTTAATGAATCGCAGTACACTTTAAATTGTTTCGTGATTTTACGAAAACCAGTAATTGGGTGAAATTAGGTAAATAGACTGGAAAAACAATTAAACAAAAAACAAAGCAAAAGCTTGGAAAACAACGACTTAGTTTCAAAAAACACTACTGAGTAGTTTTTAAAATAGCTCTACATTTCATTTGAGGCTATCTGGTTTAATTTTCTATACAAAACATTTATTTATGTGTTCATCACGTTATCTCTACATTTTAGGAATACATCCACGTTCTAGAACCCAGTGTTTCCCATACATTGTTTTCCCACAGCCCGGTAATTGGCTACTTGACAGTGTTAACAATAAAATATGAAAAGTGTTAGATATGTTAGCTTATTAGCTAAGTAGTCATTTTACATTTTTACTTTTTAATTAAAAGCATAGTTAGTATTTTATTTTTGCAAAATAAATTTTAGTTTTTTTATCTGTGGAACAAAAGAACCGAAACGGAAACCACCATTGCAATTCGGAAATGACAGCAGTCGGCGAAAATTATTTATCTTAATGTGGCGAAACAATGATTGTTTTACCGATTAAATTGAATTATTGTGTCTCTAATCGTATAAAGAATTTATTGAAACATTTTCCGTTTATCTTAATTAAGTCGTTCCTATGCGTATCGGTTCGTTGTCTAGGACGTTGACGTCATAATTGCAACAATGACGCGACTAGGCGTTTTCGCGCGCTTTTTAAATGTGTTACACAAAACCTTAATTTTCTCTGGTTATTTAGATTATTTCCAGATAAATCGAATTGCTTGGGATATAAAATGAACGGGCGCACATTTTACAATACTTTTTCAAAAACTGTCAAGTAGCCAATTATCACCCCTTGAGTGCCCCACATTATACTTTTAGTCCAAGCTGGTAGATATAAGGAATATTTACCACACATCGATAGTTAAGTATAATTTTTAAATAAGGCGGGAATATTACGATCCGGTATTTTATTATGGTGGCCCGGCACCGGGTTACGACCCGGCAAATGAGAAACCCTGCTAACCGCTAATCATCCGTAATTTTGTTGGTTCGAAAAATTTATACAAACAAAACTGGCTGAAGTATGAATCGAAATGTTCTTACCGAACGCTAACCTCACGTTGTAAACAAGATTAACGACACAAAAACTGTCTATACGTTCTAATTTGTGTCAAATACTCATTTAGTTTCACTTGAAGACGAATATTTAACTAATTCTGCGTTCGTATTTGTTCACGATTGTTATCAGAATATTTAAACACCGGGCGCGTGGCCGGCCCACGCGGTGTTTTGAACGAGACTGGCCGAATTCGCGACTTGCCTTTGATAGCGTCATACACATTATACCTAGCATTTATACATACATATGTTGTTTGTCTGCTCACGTTCATTCCATCTATCGCTCAGTAACTAACTTTGCCACTAGCTAGGACAAAGAAGGACTTACTTATTTCGTGGCCTGTTTTTTCTCGTCTTCGATTCTGTCCCTTCTGACGCTACGGGATGCTTTACTGTCCCGATTTAAGATAAATTCTTGTAAAACACATTTTAATTACAGACAGATAGATAGTATTCTTCGTAACACACCTTAAAATTTCCTTACAATAAGCTCAGGGACTATGTGATTTTTAGGTTTCAAGATCTCTTACACGTAGGTATCTAACTGTTAAGTAGAAGATCTACCTATCTTCTACTGAAAAATAGCTTTAAAATGGTGAAGAAAAGTCCAGACTTCTATAAGGAGGCACGATTAAATATCACTAGGTATGAACCAAAGTTGACACTTTGGCATAGTATAGAAAACACCACTACTCTGCTACGTACATATTACATTTGAAAGAAAGAGAAATGAACACATTTCTTGACCTTAAACAATCCAACATGTACAAGATAAGAAACTCCACACAATGCTCATTTGGGTTCCACCTCAGCAAATCTTTGGGACCCTAGACGCCTATTGGCATTCCTAGAACTACTTTTGATGTGGAGCCTGATCACTAGAATGCTAAGACTGGCACTCTTTTGTTAATGCTTACTCTATGATCATACATTTTCGTAAACCCTATAATTTATGTTTGATTTGAAGCTTCTGAATTTATTGTTTAAAGAACCTTACAACATTTTCTGCTAAGATTTAAAAAACTGAACGACTCATACATAATGTAAGCTAGTATACGTTATTCAATAAAAAATCATGGTAGATGATAACCATGTAGCTTTTCCAGCTCTATCATTATTATTTGTTTTTTAATGGTTTTTGCATGTAGTTATAGGATTACGAATCGGTAGCCCAACTAAACAAATTCTGGAATGGATTCTAGACTACATCTACCCACTCGGCTTTTTTTATGAGTGTTGTGAAATTATAAAATAGTTTTTTATGTTTTGTCAGGCTGCACTAACAAATTTTGAATATTTAAAAACAAACAAATAAATTATAATAATAATAATAAAATTTTTGTCTACAGAAACCTCTGTTGTGCTTGGCTGAGGCCCGCACACCAGTTGTAATAAACCCACTTTCGGTGGAGAAAAATTGATAAAAATATAAATAATAATAATAATTATAATAATCTTTATTCAGTGCCATATTTACATAAACTTATATATGAAATTACGGTTTGGGTTTCGAACCCACGATCATCACGTACCGAGCGTGCTGCTCTTTCAACTGAACTTGTTACCGAAGTCGAAGAGGTTAATTTAATAGAAAAAAATACTATTAGCTCGGTTGGAAGGGTCGCGCGTGTGGAGGTTGTGAGTTCGAATAATTCTTCAATGGAAAATGTGGAAAATACGGGGATCGTACGCGCACGAAACCGCGACACACCGCTGGTTCACAAATTATCGTGAGGTATCAATACCGTAAATGTTTCTTCAGCCATATTGATTCATCCCTATTGTTTGTTTTAGTCGTGGCGCCCCAACACAATAGGTGGTTATATGTTATGTACAATGTATAACCACAGACAAACGTTACGTACCTATATTAATCAGGGTCATACGATAGCGCCGGTACAAGTACCTTTTCTATTTAAAGATGGGTACCATTCAATCGAGCATCAAAATAATACTAACCTATCCTAAATAATAGGTTGGCCAAAATTTTAATAAGTGAGTAACTTGCGCTGGCGACCTGTGGCTCAGTCAGAACTTCTGTCGCCCAAATTAATACTCGTTGAAAGGTGCCTGCGAAATTATTAATATGAATCTCTGCGTATATATGTAAATATTTAATAACAGCTTATATGTGGAAGAGTAATTACCAAATAATAAAAAAATGATAACAGGGGAGGTGTATTAGATAATAGTGAAAGTGAAAGTATTTATTTAGCACACAAAAAACGATATAAAAAAAAATAAAAAAAACAATGTTACAAGGAATTATTTTAGAGATAATAATAATATGTTATCGGTATTTATCGGGTATTTTTAAAAAACGCCAACTGTGGCCGAGAGACGAGCGTGCCAGACTTAGGCTTCGCGCCATCTCTGAGGTTCCGGGTTCGATTCCCGTCGTGTCAATATGGAACAGGAACTTTTTTATATTGTCCCAGGTGTGGGCGTTGTGGTATTTCTGAAACACAAGTGCCTTAGCTACTTACCACAGAATCAGAGCAGTGTGTGTGATGTTGTCCAATAGTTAATATTATTTAGTCAATAGTTTAATACTTTCTAGACATTGACCGAAAAGTCAAGCAATACAATGTACCTTAAGGGTTAACTGCTGTTAAATCACCTGCTTCTGATTTTATAAATTTACTAACATTTCAGAATTTTAGTAATGACTACGTAGGTAAGGTTTAAAATGACTGATTTGTAAACTTTGACGGTAACACTGATACAAAGCAAACTGCTTATTTGCGTATTGCGCAATATTCCCTTCTGATTAAAAGGGGAATTAAAGCAACTTAAAGTAATTAAAGGGGGAGTCCTTGGAGGTCCAGTATGTTTGGCACTTGTTAAAAGTTCCTTCCTTTGTTATGCAACTTCGCAAGTCTTAGGTACCTACTGTAAATATAAAGCTATAATGCACTCACTGTTCAAATGAATAGATGTTCATTGTTTCCATGGACTTAATGGGTTCCATGACAAAAAGAGAGCAAGTTGCAAAATACGTTAGTACCTATCTATACATAAATAAATAAATAAATATTGGACAACATCACATACATTGCTCTGATTCTGTGGTAAGTAGCTTAAGCACTTGTGCTACGGAAATCAGAAACAACGACGGTACCACAACACCCAGATCCGAGACAATATGGAAAAGTTCGTTTCCCATATTGACCCGACCGGGGATCGAACCCGGAACCTCAGAGATGGCGCGACGCCAAAGTCCGGTACTATTTTAACAGCATTACTATTTTTTATCAGATAAACTAAATAAACCCTAAGAAAACAAAACTCCTTAACATATATGCCAAATAAAAAACTAATTACTTAGTCCTACAATGTGGGCCACGCATTTTTACATACTTAACTGTAGTTAGTCTGTAATTAAACTTTGAACCTCAAATGGCTACAGCTGAAGATAAGAGGTGAGTTAGAAGTGTGTAATACAAACGGTTTTATTGTGAACTTATAACAATAATGTGTGTTTGACTAGAAGCCGAAAGTCGACTTCGCCTTCGCCCGCGTGGCTTAAACATATTATTATTTTAGATACCTACCATTTTAATTTATTTAGGATAAAAGTACCTATAGAACTTCCTTACAATATTTATTTCTAGGTACGAGATGTCAATAATACAAACGCGCTAGAACAAATTTTATTTTTACTTATGTGTACGCAAATACAATAAACTTGCTCAAAAATATATACACGATATTATCAGCTTATTTTTATAAGTTCAATGATTTAGGTGTGGAATGCTTACAGACAGAGATCGCTTCGCATTTTAGTATTTTTTTTTTTTAGAACACGAAACATCAATTAAAATTTAGTAGATTATTTTTGGCAATGGGACGAGCTTCTCTGCAAGATAACTTTTGACGGCCTGCTTTCCACGTCTTGCAGTGATTTAGAGCAAGCTCGTCTCCTTGCTGTCGCAGAGAGGGAATCTGGCTTTTGGCTGCATGCTCTGCCCTCGGCTAACGTGGGAACCGTTATGGACAATGTCACCTTGTCCATTTCGGTATCCCTTCGTCTCGGCTTGAGAGTGAATGCCACACACACCTGCAACTGCGGTGAGTTAGTAGGGCCCCTTGGTCTCTACAGCTTATCATGTGTCCGAAGCGCTGGTCGCATTCCTCGCCCCGCTTGCCTTAACGACATCCTTCGTCGAGCCTTTGCCTCTTCCAGAGTTCCGGCAGTCCTAGAGCCTCTGGGTATCTGTCGGAATGATGGGAAAAGGCCTGACGGGATGACGCTCATTCCATGGAGTAAAGGCAAAGCTTTGGTTTGGGATGCGATTTGTGCTGACACTTTTGCTCCAAGCCACATCCACTCCACCTCTCGGAGAGCGGGGGCAGCCGCTGCCGCGGCGGAGAACCGTAAACGTTTGAAATACTCTGCCCTCGACGGCTGCTATCATCGTTTCGCCCCATTTGGAGTGGAGACTTTGGGGCCGTGGGGTCCAGAGGCCCGAACTTTATTCAAAGAATTGTCCGCTCGCCTCGTAGAGGTTTCTGGTGACCAGAATGCTGGTAAATACCTCGGCCAACGTTTAAGTCTGGCCATTCAAAGAGGCAATGTTGCTAGCATTCTGGGCACCCTAAACACTGGAGCGGACTATCTTTTGTAAATATTTTGTATATTTGTCTTTTTTTTTAATATTTTCATGTATGTTTTTTATTGTATGTCCTGGTTCAAAATTAGTAAAAAGTTTAGCTTTTTTTTATAAAAAGAAACTATTGAGTTTCTTGCCGGTATCTTCTCTCTCGGTAGTTACTTAAAGGTTCCGAACCGGATGTAGCTTAATTTGATTTTTAAAGAGACTACTCATAAGTGTTTCTGACTGAAAAATAAATCAAATTTACTATTCATTCAAAATTGCGAATCAATAGTACCTACCTATTAACGAACTTCGTTATATGGTGAATTTAGGTATTTTCTCTCTTTAATTTTTTAGCATGTAGGTACATAAGTATGGCATAGATCAAAATGTATCGAATATTAATAATTGAAATCACACATACACTCGTACACTTTTCTTCTTAGTGCCGCCTAGCTTTCCGAGTAGGGTGAGCGGCAACCAAAGTGAAGTGACTTTTTAGGTTAATAATAATCACATTTTATTTTACATTTAATTGGAGATATTTTTGTAATATAATGGTCTAAAAAGTTAAATTAAGGTTTAATTGTAGCAGTTTTTAATATCCATTATTAATGAAGATTTAATTAAGATAATATCTCATAGTTGAACCTATGTCACCCGGGGTCGGAGTGTGTAGCTTTTCAACGTTAAATTTCAAATGGACCTCTTCTGACCCTATGAAATGGCAGACATTTTAGATAACGCGTTGATGGGTTAGGTGGGCACGTTTATATTGTAAGTATTTCCAGGCCTTTTGTCTTTTTGGTCTGAGGGACAGACTTTTAAATTTTATTCTTAAACAAAAAAAAATCACATGCTGTAAAAGTGGTGGAGAGACTATTTATTTATTTATTTCTAAACAAATTAATCCATATTCGACGTATTCTGAAGTCTGTGCTAATAATCGTTGTCGATCAAGCCCGTGCATTAAATTTTAATTGAACTCACGAACCATAGACCAAACATTTCAATGTATTTTTTTTTAACAAATGTCAAATAAACGCTGAAAGGCATAAGCCTTTAGTGTTCATTATTGGTCTGCACGCACTACCAACAGGCGAAAATTTTCTGTCGCGCTGTTATTTCATCCACACTAGCGAAAAATACATAAGAGTAGCACTACCCTATCTCTTTCAATATCTGCCTTCTCCCTTGTTCACTGTTCATTCATAACTGCAAGATTGACATTTGATTTAATTACATTGATAAATTTTCCAAACATGGCGGAGCAAATTTGTAAATATTCTAAATTTGGTTATAAATTTAGATAGACAATTGAATTTTAAATTAATTCCCAATTGTAATTGACCTCAATATATAATGATGACCACTTTCTAACCGTAACATAGTAAAATGTGAAAGTGAAATCCAGTACATAGTGAAGATAACCTATGAAGATAACAAACAACCTCTTTTTTGTTGAAAATCGTAAGTATTCCATTGAAAGTATAATATAAGTTATGAGATATTAAGTGTATGTGCCTTGTGATATAAGTTTTTCTAAAAATCTATGTTATAACTTGATTATTTTTACTGGGAATTAACCTAACCTAACCAACTTTTAAACAAGACATGATTTAATTTTACAATATTAAAACACACTCAATACTACGTTATAGATGTATTCAATGTTCTTGATGCAGAGTTTCTACCATCTTCTTTACTTGAGATGATACTGTTTTGACTTGTAACTGTTTTTAAAGACGATGTTATTTCCATGAAGGAATGTTCACATAGAAGAATCAATAGTAATTTTTCTTAATACATTTTCAGCATAAAACTTGCAAATCTTGGGTTGAAGAAGCTGGCACTGGCAATATAAAAAATTGAAATAAAATTTTAGAGGAACAGCTATTGGAGATTTGTACAACTTGAAGAATAAATAAAATACCATTCCATCAAGAAGGGAAATAAGGTAATGTATGGTATTTATTTAACATTTCGTTTTAAGTAATTTGGACAAAACAAACATCACAGTTTCATTTAAGATAGGTGTTGCAAAAACAATTTTACCAACTACGTTGGTAGATTTTTACTTGTCCCTTCACATGTGCCATCGAAATAATGTCAGACTTTATATATATATTCATTGTTGGGAAGTTACACTTTTACATAGAGATATTAGAAAACTACCCATGCGAAGCCGGGGGCTTGTATCCCTGTTTATACTGTTTACTCTTATTTTTCGCTCCTACAAGTTGCAGCGTGATATTAGATAGCTTAAAGCCTTTCTCCATAAATAGACTATCTAACACATAAATAATTTTCCTATACACACCAGTAGCTCCTAAGATTAGGGTGTTCAAACAAACAAACTCTTCAGCTTTACAATATTTTTAATTTCATAAATTTTTTCTTTTTATGTTTCAGTAATTGGGGAAAGAGCATAAGTGTTCAATGGCTCAAAATCTACATAAAACAATAACTTGGAGAGTTCCAGATTGAAAAATCTATAAATTAACTTACTATGATAACTACTTTAATATTTAATGATAGTTGATGAAAATCCCAATGGGATTCTTATAATACCTGCGACTTTGTTGTTTATTTATATCCAATATGTTATTTTAGTAGCTAATCTGTCTAGCTATCAACTATTTTCAGAATCCATTCATTAGTTGTCATATGAAAGAGTACCAAACATCCTTACATTAACAGATACTTTTAATATCAAGATATATGTTGGATATTTTGCAATTTTGTTAAAATTAACTTGCCAATAATTACTAACATGGATGTAAAGTAATATATAATTTGTGCTAATTATCTTTGATTGCTTTTGTGAAGATTATTTACATAAACAAGTAGTAGTGATAAGATAACTTCTATTTTAAAAAACTAAAGTGATGTTTAAAATATTTACACATATTGGACTTATTAAAGATTAGCTGAAGTAAAGAATTAAATTCAAGAGAATTAATTATTAATTACAATGGAATATTTATTCTTTATGACGTTAACTGTTATGTAAACTAAACATACTCGTATTTAATAATAAATTATCCAAAAATCATTTTTTCAATAGTAAAAGTATTTTGGATAGTTTCAAATATTTCATAGATAGTTTTACAATTCATTTAAAGCTAATTTTGTTATAAATTTGTTCATTGTTCTAGCTGTACATTTATTCTAGGTAGGTGTAGGTCTAATAAATCAGTGCAAGTAATTATTATTTCCAAACGGCACACTGGAAAATGTTTTGATGTTTATAATTTACTTTTTTAAGTGTTGATGTATGTATAATTACTGTATTATATTAGTTAGTTGTACTTTATTATAAAGTTTTCCAAAAACTCTTGAGAATCGCTGTTGTATAAATTTAATTTAATTATTTAAATCACGATGTCACTAGGAAGTGTTATTAAGAGCAATTGTATTATAGGAATAAAAGCAATACACGTTTTATTTCAGAACTGATTGGTGTTTTAATTTACTTTTATTATTTTTAAACTTGAGAAGATTTCCGTTTAGAAACCGTACTTTTTTTCGATAAACGTCGGTTATATACTTCACTATTTTCCCGATAACCGGAATTAACCGGTATATGTATAAATTACTATTAAATACATCACTCCAAGTTTATGACGTCATCACAGCCAATCAAATTTGAGTTGGTGAGACCCATGGGAGTACCCTATATAAGTACTTGTAAGTGCGGTAGAGACGGGTAATGTGCTACGTCACAGTGTTCAAAAAAATCTCATTATTCTCATACATGGAAATTACTTATTTAGAGCTGGCAATCCTGAAAATTGCTGGAAGAAGACAGGCAAAAATGACATGTCGCAACGAAACAGACCAAATGTATGAAGTTGGTCGTCTGGTTCATTATTGGTCTGTGTTGGTCTGTGCCTTTAGTCTATTGCTCGCCTTTCGAAAGTGTCGTGTGGCATTTACATAGATTTAGATGTAAAGATTTCTAAAAAACTCTCTAATTTAGATTAATTTCAATATGTCAGAACATGTGTTACCGGCTGAAGAGCCGATACGATTCATAGCACCGATAATTCAAGACAATCCTACAGGATGGGGCCCTTGCGAAATGCCGGAACAATTTCGCGACATGCCTTACCAACCCTTTAGTAAAGGCGATCGTTTGGGGAAAATCAGTGACTGGACAGTCGTTCAGGATAAGAAATATCAAAGTAAGTAAATAATGTTCCCGTTTAGTCTAAAGATCTAATTTTAAACGATTATAAACTTATATGTTTTGAGGTTATAATGACGTTTCGTTCGTTTACACCTCAACATTAAAAAGCTCACCAAGAACAAATTCAAAACTTACGTAAACAAAAAATAAAGATATTTGTTGGGTATAAAGAATTGAAACCTAACAACAAGACAATACGTAATTCATTTACCATTGGTATAATTGCTCATGCAAAGAAAGCTTAGAAAAAAAATACCTTGTTAGAGGAAACAATATGTTAGTAAATCAACAGTTTGCAGTACTTTTATACTTAAATACCTATTTCAAATCCTAAAAAAGTGCACATTAAGTATATTATAAATAAATAAATGTTAATACAATTCATAGACAAGTACGCATCCCAATTCGGCGCTGGTTCGTCGTACGCGTACTTCCACGATGAAGACGAGAGTACGTTCCACTTGGTGGACACAACACGCGTCCAGAAGCCGCCATACCAGCGTGGGCGCGGTCGAGGGCAGCGCGGCCGTGGCGCTCGCGGCGCTAGAACTCCTGGTGGGATGACTACTCTTAACAAGGTAATCCTCACTTATTATTGTAGCAACCTGAGTGATCAAACTACATCATTGTGTACCCATATTTCCATACTTCCATTTTATAAACGTCATAGCTGTAGATCAGATATATTTATAAATTGTATAAATAAACCAAATGATGGTACCTCTAGTTCAGAAACTACAACTATAGAGAAGATACTGGCTAGAAACTCTACAGTGTTCATTGCAGAAAAGCAAATTTTGTACCAATAGATACAATTTGTCTAGTTGGTAAGGAAAGCAAATCCAAAACCAAACTCATAGAACTTAATTAAAATGTATTTAATCACATTAATGTTTAAGTGGCATTTATTTATACCCACAACAATACCGAGGTGGAATTATATTACCAATAGAATTATAGTGGTGATGAGTTTCCTGTGAAATGCTTAAGTCACTGGTATGAAGTGATCTGGTAAATGCTAAAAAAACTTTTAGTAGGTAAATTTCACTTAAATGATCTTGTTGCTTTTTAATGTTTACGTGTTTAGTTTTAAACTATCAAGTAATTATATCCATTTCAGCAACGTGATCGTAAACTTGGAAAGAGATGGGGCCAGCGTGGTGCTCCTATGAAAATTCGTGATGCCTCCGTTACTGTTAGGCCCACCTGGGTTACGATTGAAGACATGGACTTCCCTCGTCTAGCCAAGCTTTCTTTACCTGGCATTAAAGAAGGTACATTCCATTATTTCTTTGATAAATTTTGTTGTATTAACAGAAGTGGCAAATTCTTATTAAAGTCTTACATTTCAGGGGAAGACATTGTATGCAGTGGTACATTGGAGTACTATGATAAGGCTTATGATCGTGTGAATGTAAAGCATGAGAAACCTCTGCAGCGTATTGACCGTATCTTCCATACGGTAAGACACTTCATTCCAATTTAAGTGACTTTATATGTAAAGAAAGTGTGACCTAACATTAAAAATTCCGCTTGTTTTGCCAGGTCTGTAAAGATTAATCTACTACAAAGTTAATTTTAATCTATTATACAATGTTATTTCAGGTGACAACTACTGACGACCCTGTGATCCGTCGGTTGAGTAAAACAACTGGCACGGTGTATGCTACTGATGCCATTTTGGCCACAATTATGTGCTGCACACGCTCCAACTACTCTTGGGATATTGTCATTGAAAAAATTGGTAAAACATCTTCAATTTTATTTACAATATGCACCTCATAAGACATGAATTTGTTGAATAATAATTATGGTAGTCCCATTGGTTATTTCAATTTGTTTTATAAATCACCATAATATATTTTATGATCAATGATAATTATCATTTCAAACTGTGTCTTTAGTGTTTACACCAAACATGTTACAGATACGTTTTCAGTGTTTTTAAAAAAATGGTTTAATTGGTAAGTTTCGAAGTTCAAAGAATAAATAACATCATGAACTGTAAATCTCAATTGAGTTGAGACAGATAGTTAGAGATACCTAGTAGCAGATGTCGAGTGCAGACTCCTTTAAATAACTGTTTTTAAGTTCATTATTTTTCATAGATTTTCTGTAAAAATAGCTGTCTATGATGTCACAATTTTACTAATCACTACACTGACTATTAAATAGTTTCGAAACATTTTAAGATGGTAGATGTATTATCAAGCTCGTCTTAAACGAGGCTGGGGCCCTTGGGTCCACAAGATTTGCGGACCTTGAGTTTATGGTGAAGATGTTTATGTGTATTATAAAATCCTCTTTTACGGCATTGAAACCTTAAAATTATTAATTAACAGTGAGATCCTCTGTTCTGTCAATGAATCAATAAATCTATATTTTAATTTTCTAGGCGACAAGTTGTTCCTCGACAAGCGCGACAACACGGAGTTCGACTTGCTGACCGTGAACGAAACGTCCGTGGAGCCGCCAGCGGACGACGGCAACTCGATCAACTCGCCACGCAACCTGGCGCTAGAGGCCACTTTCATCAACCACAACTTCAGCCAGCAGGTAATCAACAATCGGTTTTCATTTTTTGATCAATATTTCCGAACATGAATATTAGGACCAAAAGCACAACACAGGGACACTTGTAGTTCAATGTTAATTTAGAGCGAAGGGTGGTGCAAAGTCCAATGTCTGACAAAATATAAACAAGCTTTCATCAGTACTGTATCCATCGAGCATTTATTCTAAATCTAATATATCTGTGTCAAACAAGTTTTAAACAGGAAACTGAATTTAGAGTATATTGATAAAGTTATAATTTTTGAAAGTGACAGTTAATGGATAAGCAAACAGCAACCTTTATTTGATGATGGTGAAACATACACTTAACTGAAACAAATGTCATTCATTTTACATGCATGCTATGATAAATTATTTAAATGACCATAATATTCTTTTCCCTATTGTTTCACATGCACAACTTCAACAAATCTGCTAAAAAAACACTATTTTGCAATAAAAAATCTGGGTCTCAAAAATGCCCAGATTTACTAGCCTAGATTGTCTCTTTTGCAAAAGCATTTTTTTATCCATTCCTCTTTTGTGTCAGGTGCTGAAGTCTGGCCCAAGTGAACCCAAGTACAAGTTCCCTGAGCCTAATCCATTTGGCTCTGAAGAGGAGGAAGGTGAAGTTGCTTCAGTGGGATACCGCTACCGCAAGTGGAACCTCAACAATGGAGTTGTAAGTAGATTTATATGAATATTCAAATAGTGTCATTACTACAATATTTTATTATTGCGAGCAGTGGACTTAATTTTCGATTGAAGATCTTGGGAAGGCCCTAAGGATCGAAATTATTGGCTCTTGCTAATTCTTCATCATAATGCTCCCATGATGATAAACATGTTTGACCTCAAAATGTCAATAAACAACATGTTTTAATAACTTCTTATTCAAATTCAAATTCCATATTTGTTTATTCAAGTAGGTTATATATAATAACACTTTCGAATCGTCATTGTATATAATGCAAAGTGATTCTACTTCCGGTTCGGAACCTATAACTACCGAGAAGACACCGATAAGAAACTCAGCAGATTAGTTACAGTGGCAGTATCTAACTTATAGCTATGTGTAGAACACTTTGGACCAAGTCATATAGTTTTATTTTGATGAGTTAAAAAAAAGCATTATGTATTATGTTATTTTAAGAGGTAAACTGGAGCAGACCAGTCCCCAAAGGTGGCACCTGTTCACAAGCATGACGTATGTGCCAGCCATCGCTTCACTCAACCATATTGAAGGGAATGTAACAACCCGCCATTATTAAAACATGTTTATAGTACTAAACATGCGTCAACGTTGTCTTGCCAGTTAAAGAACGAATATCTAAATGAACTTCGGTAATAGTAGGAATATTAACACTATGAAAATTAAATATACATTATATTAAAAAAAAAACATTTATTTCCAGACCCTCTTTGATTTTGATTATGCAGCATCAACAATAAATAGATTATTGTCTGCCTCTTCTTATCACATATTAAAGCAGTAAAAATGCTGTTTTGATGTCTAATGGATTGTGTACCCGTCAAACTGTGTATTAAAAAATAAAAAAAAATAAAAATAAAAATGTTTATTTTTCAGACAACTAAGATCCATATCGTGTTAGTAAATTAACTTAATAACAATGTTAGTACTTAATTACTAAAAGTGACCTCGTTAGCCAGCATAATTGTGCGACTAGTGGACAGTCCCCACTGTCAGCGATAACCTTCAGAACATTGTTTCGGCTGCCGCGCACTCGCCTTAAAAGTGATCCGGCTTTTTTACGCAGTATGGTCGGGAAACTGTCAACCCCTGCATATGCGAACATGCTAGAGGCACTACAGTATCGCGGCAGCCGCAACAATGCCCTGAATGCATTATTGTATTGTATGCGCAGTGCATTATACGACTTTTGGGTATATTTAACCCACAGACTGCTCGAATAGAAAGAGGTGCAGAAGGCTTTAAAAAGCGTGACCTTAACTGGAGTCGAGCAGCGAGCAAATCTGCGAGCCAACATGTTCGCCCTGATCGACAATGCCCTACGCTCTCGTTCCATGTCATCATCATCCTTGAGATCTTCTGTGATAATGTGACCTAGATACTTAAATTGACGTACTCTAACAAGATGTGACCCATTAAGTTTAATCGCAGGGACAAATTCAGGCAATCTGTTGCCGGATTTAAAGATCAGGTATTCACTTTTCTTGTTATTGTACATCAGACCATGGGCATCAGCATAAGACTCGCAAAAAGCCAACAACTTTCTTATTGCACTGACTGAGGGGGCCAGCAGTACCATATCATCCGCGTAGCTGATATTATTAAGGCAAACATTACCAATGTGGCATCCGACCCTCATACTACTGAGCCCCTCAATCAGCGAATTGACATAGAGGTTAAAAAGCTTAGGTGAGCTTAGACCCCCCTGCCTCACGCCGCATTCCAACCTATATGGCTCCGAATACTCATTTGCCCACTTTACTGTATTGATTTGATTTCCGTACCAGTATTTAAACAAGGAAATTAACTCCTGAGGCAGTCCAATTTGCTCCAACTTACTCCAAAGGATGCCATACACGACCAGATCGAAAGCTTTAGACAAATCCAGGAAACAAGCGTACACGGGAGTGTTCCTGTCGGTGTAGTATCTGACAGTGTGCTTCAAACACAGGATTGCACTTTCCGTGGATAATTGCGATCTAAATCCAAACTGAAGTTCATGAATGTTTAAGTAACAATCTAACTGAGAGTTCAGCACACTATCAAATACCTTGGCAATTATTGTAGCCAATGAGATAGGTCTATAATTCGATCTGCTCGCCGCATCACCTGTTTTATTCTTACTAATTGGAACCACAACAGTTTTCATTAAGCTATGTGGCAGAAAAGAATGTAACACGCACAAATTAAAAAGTAACGCAATTACTCTAGGAAGGTGTGGCCCCGCATTCTGAAGATGCTCAATGCTGAGATCATCGTGGCCGGGTGATTTACCTTTTGTCATAGACTGAATAATTTTAGCGACAGATTTGCCCGTCACTAAAGTGTTGACATGTTTGAAATTAGTCCCAGCATCAGGCACCACGGTTTCAGACCGCATTGATGAATGCACAGCAAAGTGATCTTTGAAGAGATCAGCTATTGCCTTGCACTCCCCCACACCATCAATTACCGCTGGTAGACCAGGTCTAGAGTTTACCTTATTGGTGGATTTCCAAAAATTCTTAAAATCCCGCTTTTCATGATGGTTCGCAAGAGCATCCATCTTAACTTGATCCTGGTGGTTTTGGCACCATTTAAGTCTTCCCTTGAAGATTTTACGACTAGCTACCATGTCATCGTACAGTGTGCCACTTTTAGGCCTACCACACCAGACCCACATAAGGAATTTAGACCTAGCCTCCCTATGTGCACTACTTATATGAGTATTCCAACCTCTAAGACCTCTAAACCTGTTTGGCGTACAGGTACCTTCCCTTTTCATATCATAAGATGCTGTTGCCGCCTGAGATAGAATTGATACTACGCGATTGTACAAATTATCTATTATGCATTTATGATTATTATTGTGACAGATTTTATTGCAACAGTTTATGAACTCATCAGGGAAATTAACTTCCTTCAGCTGGTCATTACATAAGCTATAATAACAATCTAGCTGTTCCTTGGATCTATCTCCCCACTTAACTTTATTTAAAGAACCATGATAAGTGGTAACTTTACCTACAATTAAATTAAAATTACAATTAATGGTTAACGGAAGATGATCGGACCAATATGCGTCATACTTCACTGTGACGCTGTTTATACACTGATATGCTGCCTCGGTAACTACACAGTGATCCAGCCATCTTCCGCAGCCGTGTGCATCACTTACATACGTAAATGTCTGAGGTAAGATATCTAACTTGTGTACATCGGCAATTAACCATGTCTGATCTGAACAAAAATTTTGCAACTCACTGAAGAATAACTCATGTGGGTGGGCATTAAAATCTCCCATCATAAAAACAGCCTCCACTGCACACTCTTCAACAATGGCACTCAAAGCACTAAGGCAGTCTGTAAATTCTGCTAAATTTTCCCGACTGTCGGTCGGCATATAGACACTGCACACTATGATAGGTTTTTCCGCTAGTTCTATTTTGATTGCACATATACGTGGGTTTGAACATTCAATCACTGTCACGCACGGAAAGATGCTCCTCCTCCACAACAACGCCACCCCCCCATAAGGCCTTCCCGAGATAATGCCGGCACTTGTGTCCATCGCTGACGTTCCCGTGCTGCCGAAGTTACTATCAATCGACCCTAGGTACGGCAGATCGTGGGAGAAAATCCAAGTCTCCTGGAGTGCGATAATGGCCGCAGTTTTACACAGCATCCTTACTCCTTCTATAGAACGTTTAATCGATTTACAATTAAACGTTACCATATCTATACAAGTCTCATCACTTTTTGGTATTTTTGTGTCCCCCATCTAATTTGTTTTTGAAATCAATAAACTTTCTAAAAGTTATCCCTTCAGGCCAAAAACAATCCTGCAGGAAAAGAGCCAGCTTAGACTTAGGTACCTCGATCTTGTACGCATTATATTGTCTAGGTGTCTTGGTATTTATTTTGTGCGGAACAACCTTAACCTGTGTTCTATCAAATATGTAGCTCACGATATCATTTTCCGTTGTCTCTTTTGATACATTATTCACAAATAATGGTATTTTAATATCGGCGGCCTTAAATTTCACACTTGGACTATTAGCTGCTTTTCCTTCAACCGTAATGAAACGATTCTTTAGTCGTCTTTTTTGTACCGTAATCCATCCTTCGATTTGTTTCTCATTCTTCCATTGGCCATCCGCTCCAACAATGCGCGCTAATGTTTTATTCCCGGCCGGCGTTGAAGCAACCAGTTGATGACTAATGTGCACACCCGTTTCACCGGAGGTAATGAGGCCACCCTGCGACATATGCGCTACGTCATTATTCGAAACCGCGGTGCGAGATGGGACCTCCCCGGATCTGGTTTCTTTATCACTATGCGGCCGAACGGCAAGCAGGACGGAGCGTTCACAGACTTGGGTGTGCGACAAGGATGGAATTCGGCACTCTTCGTTAGGCGAGTTCCGTTCGTTTGGATGATTGTTACTCGGCGTGCTTGTGTTTAGTTCAGCAATATGGGGTAGGCCGGTAGGTCCGCTATCCATAAAGTAACTATTTGACACACAACCACCGCCCCGGTTTTTATTTACGTAACATTCGTAGTTAGTGTTTTGAGACGGTTCTTTAATGTTTTGCAGTTCATTTTTTATTTCTTCGAGGCGGTTCACGGTTATGCATGTTTCTTTCAGTGTTTCTATTTCTTTTTGCATAACAATCATATCCTTTAGCAACCTTGTTGCGTCTAGATGGTCAAAAGTCACTGGTGGCAATTTATGCAGTTCTCTCGCGACAAAAATCGGAGTTTCCTCAGGTTCAGTCTCTTTCAGAACGGCTATTACATCATACAGGTCCCTTTGAGTCCGTCCATCCCTCTTCCGTGTTATTTTTCGTTTCGTGGTCGTTATTGATTCAAACAACAAACACTTTGCACTTTCGATATCCGTTGCTGAGAAGGATGTTGAACAGATGCGTACAATACTTTCTTCATCCATAACGTCCACTTTGTTTTGAATGAACGCCAAAACTTCACAAATGACTATGTTACAGTATTTACACTTAACTATATTTGACGCCGCCATATTTTATGGGAGCAATCTGACTGCGAATGCGTGCGTCTCGCAGCAGTGACAGGCGCTGACTGATTGCAAAATTGTATTTTATCTGTAAAACGGGCTTTATATAAGTAAAAGGAGCATTTTTAGTTCGCATTTTACATCAAATGTCTGTCCCCAGGTGCTGGTGGCGCGCTGCGAGCACGACGCGGTGATGCAGGGCCCGCAGGGCGAGACACAGTTCCTGTCCATCAAGGCGCTCAACGAGTGGGACTCGAAGCTCGCCAACGGCGTCGAGTGGCGCCAGAAGCTCGACACCCAGCGCGGCGCCGTGCTCGCCAACGAGCTCAGGAACAACTCCTGCAAGCTCGCCAAGTGGACTGTGCAGGTCACTATACCTTTTTACAAAACATTAATATCTAATTCGAATTCAGAAACTATTAGGCCTAGCAAGCTCAATACGTCTAATTTCTCGCATGAGACGACAAAAGGTTCTATACCGTTGATTGGGTGATAGTACACCATACTCACATTTTCACCCAATCAGCAGTTGACGCATTGATTTTGACATTGCTTAGGAGCGCGATAAAATTTAATCGCGTGGCGCATGCTAGGACTGGATGTTTAGTCTCTTTCATACCATAAACACCATAGGACAGACACAAAATATTGATTCTCCGTATTGAAATCGTTTCATAAGTTTGTGGGTCACACCCCTGATCATTTTTACGACTGAATACTTTACGATAGGCTTCCAACACGAGTAACGGTTTGCGCAGTCTAAGGTAGCCAAGCTTCTTACATTGGGATGAAAGCAATGAAGGTGATTCTCGATATTTGTAAACACTTTGCATTACTGTCAGACTTCTGACAGATTTTTTTTAAATAGAGCCCCAAGTATTGGGACTCTTCGGGCTTGTTGTCTACACATTGTTATAGAATTATTGGTAAATTTTTACTATGTATTGTTTATAGTTTATGTTCTATTCTTATTTATTACTTTAGTGTGTAGCTACTTCTTTCATATAATATTTGAATATTATTTCAACAAATAAGTAAATAAATATTGGACAACATCACATGGTAAGTACGTTATGGACTTGTGTTATAGAAATAAGAAACAATGACGGTATCACAACACCAAGACCCGAGACATTATAGAAAAGTATTTGTCCCCTCTATTTATCTTCCATAATTATTTTTATGTTATTTGTATTTATTTTAGTATCTATTCTTATTTCCACATCATGCACACCATAAATTGGACTTTCGAGTCAGGAGTTTGCAGACTTCCTACAATTTTTGTGGATTACAAGCCTAATCCTCCTATATTGTTGTATCTGGCAGGCTCTACTCGCCGGGTCCGACCAGATCAAGTTCGGCTACGTGTCGCGCGCGCAGGTCCGTGACAACTCGCGTCACGTGATCCTCGGCACGCAGCAGTTCAAGCCGCACGAGTTCGCCGCGCAGATCAACTTGTCTATGGACAACGCCTGGGGCATCCTGCGGTGCATTATCGACATTTGCATGAAGCAGAAGGATGGTAATTATTTATTTCATATTTCTTTAACTACTCATCGGTACTTGTAGTGACCCGGCCCTCTGCTCTAGGAGGTTTAGAATGCGCCTCGCGAATACTAATAGTCCAAATCAACAAAATGTTGTTTTTCAAATGCTGATCGAAAAATTATACGGTCGAGTAGAGAACCTCCTCCTTTTTTTGAAGTCCGTTAAAAATGATTAACAGCCAATCACAATCCTGACATTTTGTTGTCATTGTGTGAAATTTGACGAATGCTTCAGGAAGGGATTCTAGCCTTACCCAGGTGAACATTGATATTTGATATTAAGGTCTGGGTGATATCTGTGTGTTGAAGTATTTATTGTAATACTGATCATTTTAACACAAATACAGAAACTAAATTGACGATTGATATGCGACGTTCTCTGATATTTATTTGTGGAGAAACTATATTTCTTCTAATATTTGAACTAGAAATAGCTTGGGTACAGTGTCAATTTAATTTTTAAGTTTATTTAACGTTCAAGTAGAGGTGGCTATTATTATTTATAAAAACAGAATTTTTTGAAAATCAACCATGAAATACGCATCTGTAATGAACGGCATTAGCTTATAGCTTCATAGTTACTCCACTTACTTACAAAATTGACATCCATTGATCTTTTCCATAGCGCTAGCTTAATTTTAACCGACCACTTTTATTAATCGAATTTGTATTGTTTCAGGTAAATACCTGATCATGAAGGACCCCAACAAGCCCCTGATCCGTCTGTACGACATTCCGGACAACACGTTTGAGTCGGATGCTTCCGAGGAAAGCGGAGACGAGCCAGCAGACACGCCATTTGCGCCATTATACTCCTACGGGAGCAACAAGAGGATTTAGCCAATACGCCAGCAAGCGTTACTGGTAATATACAAGCTACGTTACTTCCGACCTGAAGTCGACGCCTTTAATCGAATAACTGGTTTTCCAATAGTAATTTGACGTTACTTAAACATTATTGTTACGTTCTGTTTGTATGTTTCCAAGTCAGCTGTTGGATATAACATCTTCTTTGCTTTTTACATCTACGTATATTGTATATTTATTCCTGTAACCTGTGGTTATCTTTAATTATATTTCGTTTAGTCTGTCATAACAATCCAATTGGGAAGTGTAAACAATTAGTACTGCATAGACTTAAGTATTCCGGAAGGTAAAATAATCATTATGTATCACTTTTTATTCAACAGAATACAATTTTATTGTCACATTTTGTGTTTTATTTTTTATAAACTATTACATATAGACAATTTAAAAACGCTTATTTATAGTTACAAATTTTAGAACTATTTAACTTTTTACTTTAATTTTCATCCTAAAAAGAAAACTAATTTGAAATTAAAACTAAGTTGATTTATTAATAAAAATACATTTAATCATTCACTCGATTATAAATGGTAACAATCACTATTTGCTCCCTACCGCAAGACCGTGACCAACACTCCCAGCGCCGCAGGCCTAGCTTTTAGCAGACACGTGCGAAGTGCTAAATTACCACTCACTCACTCACTCACTCATCGGGGACACAAAATCTGAAACTAGAATAAGGTGATTTTATCTTCATAATACAGGTGTAACCAGTTTAGGGTTAGTACTAAAATTACGGACTTAACAATCACTGATCTTGAATAACAATCATCTGTCATTGCTTGTTTTTGATACCAATTCATACATTTTTATTGATTGATTTTCGATATATACCAATTATCTTCATCATCTAAGCAATCTATAAATAATTATAACAGTGATAAAATATAAGACTTACTACAAGATATTATCCATTAAATATAGATATATTATGTCCGTATGAAAGATAAATTTTATTGCATTTATAGTTGCTACATACTTTGTTGCACTCCTACTAATTATACTTGAGTCTTATCTTATTTATTAAGTTTATTTTGTATTAGTATTAAATGTACATTTGTTATTTGTACACAAGCTTAAATGTAATAAGTATACCCATAAACAAATACAACTAATCACAAGTTTTGCCTTTGGCCTTTACCTTTTGTACTAACTGTGCCTATTATACTGCTTATTTATATTAGTTACATTACTTTGACATGTATCACAGCATAATACAATTAATTGCGTAGCATCATTGCCGCGCTGCTAGATTTGAGTATCGTATGTTCCACATTCAACATCGTATATTTGCAAAATTAGTTTTAAATATATTAATTTTATGGCGTCCTTAACATACTATTCTTGGCATTGATTTATTAAAAAATCATGAATTCAGTAATAAATTTAAATAACTTTGGTAACAATTGATCTTTTTGTGAAACTTTGTGTACTAAGGTTTGTTATGGTTCAATTAAATTATAGTGTTATTATTTACAAGTATTGCACCATTCTAAGTACCCAGTACTGGGGTATCTAAAGCAAGTCAGATAATAAAATGAAATAAATCATAAATCGTTAGATTTTACTTCTTTATTGTTTTGTTCGATTTTTTCGTCATCGTAACTCCGCAAGGCAACCAATTCCTGAGTATGTATTTGTACATTATCCTGTACTTCTTCCAAAGTTTTATTCCCAGTCTCCGGCACGCAGAAGTAAATAAACACTACTCCTATGTAGCCTATGCAAGCGAATGACCAAAAAACAGTGTAGTGACCAAATATTTCTTTAACGCTATGATAGAACTTGGTTACTAGGAAGCTGAGAATGCAAGCGAACTGCGTGGCAAGGCTTGAAGCGACCGCCTTTACGTTTACCGGGAACAACTCCGCCTGAAGTACATACGGCAAGTTGCCTACACCGAAGGAATACAGTATGTTGAAACCTATGAGTCCGACTAGAGGCAGCATTGAGATCGCCTCCAAAGTATCTGCTCCAACTTGTACTTCATCCTGGAGGTAGAAGTATACGCCGACGATAGTCATAGCTACAGACACGCCGAAGCATGATATGACTAGGAGGACGCGGCGTCTGCACCAACGAGTTAAGAATGTTGCGCACACACCTGTAAATCGGTTTCTATTAAATTACCTACACAAATTTACGCACGTACACTTACATTTGCGTAGGCCTAGCATGAGATGATAGAAATGTCAATACTCTTGATTGGCGGATAATTTACTAAGAATATTTTCGGCCAATAGGCAATAGACAAGGGGTGGCCAACTTGATTAGACCTAAGATCTAATGTTGCCTGGCCACGATCGACCGGTTGGCCACCTCTGCAATAGACGATCTTCGATCTTTTATTAAAGAAAAAGTTCCATCGAATTTACTTTTGTCATGCTTACCTACTAAGCTTATTAGTATTTTAGCTATGTTTTGGGGGTATTGTCACAGTACTATACCAGTGTTTGATATTAACTGTCATAAACATACTTTCTTATCTTCTTGCTAGATTAACAACTGTTTAAATTGTTTGATAATGAATAAGTGTCAATGTTAGTTGGGTCGCAAACAGCTAGGCCTGCGACATCGTCCTTTTGATCTAAAAACAGCATGTACGGAATACCTACCTAATAAGAATAAACATTTTAACGGTCACGGTGTACTCCTTCGTACCGTACCGTACGTAATATTAGTAACCTCTGAACCGTTTTAGCAGCTAACGAAAATCACACATTAATTACATAATTTAAAAAATATTGCATCAAAGTTATGATACCAATTTGATCAAACTTTTATTAACTAAGCCATCCATTATTAACTCGAATTCTCTTACTTATATTATAAACACGAAAGTTCGTAAGAATGAACGTATGTTTGTTACTCTTTCACGCAAAATTAAAAATAGAGATGAGATAATAGATTAGCCTTTATAGGATACATTTTATCCCGCGGATATAAATAAAGCGGACGAAGTCGCGAGCAATAAATAAAAGTTATATAATATATTTTTTAAAACGAGTTTGCTCAGTCAACGCAGCACAATCTGTAATAAGCCTGACATAAATATCATAGGTACTTATTTATTTAAGTAAATAGGTTAGTGTTATTTACCTGCGATCAACTGAACGAATCCGTAGATAATGCTGGCGCGAGGTCCCGACACCGAACTGCTCTGACGGAATATCACCTCCAAATAAGACTGTATCACCAACACACCAGTCATGTACTGTAGAAACTTTAGACCTGTTGACAAATCATTTTTGGAGCTACATACAAGTTAGTAATTAAATATTGAATGACATAACATACTTACATTACTCTGAGTCATTTGTAAGTTGTTAATGTATTTGTGACATAGAAATCAAAAACAACGAAGGTACCAAAACACCCAGGCCCGAGACAGTTTGTTTTCCTTACTGACCCGACGGGGAATCGAATCCAAAGATGGCGCGTCGCCATAGTTCAGTCTCTTCTTATTCCTCTTATTTGTGGTCGAGCCCGCTTGTCTCTCGGTTATTCATGTCCTCATAAATAACATGTACATCGTATTGTACAATTACTCAACAAAGACTGTCCCAAATAAGTTATACCAAATGTTAGATACATAATGCCTCCCACATATAGATCTCGTGTGCATTGATTTATTAGGTAAAGATGGGTATTTATTAGGGAAGTAAACTAATCTAAGTCTAATGCCTCCTCTACACGTAGACAGATTCGTCTGCAGATGGCGTGATGGTTGTAGAGGGTGTGATTTGTTCGTCTGTGGTAGTTGATATCGGCAGACGAGCAAATAACCCCCTCTACACGTCGGCGGGGGCTGACTGTGATTGACTTGATTGGCGATGCCATCTGCAGAAAGAAAGAAAATATTTATTAGGTACTGTTCATACATAATGTTTAGTTGTTTTAAAACAAATCTGATTTGTCTCCCTGGCCCACGCCTATTGATGATTTTTATAACTTTCTCGACAAAAGTATTGCACATTGAATTTATTTATTTAAAAACAATCTTAATTGTGCTACCTTGTTATATCATTAAGGATACTTTTTATCCCGATCTTGTAAAAATTTTAGATTAACGAGATGTAAATAAGCACGAGTTCATGAGTGTGAAATGGTGACAAAAATGTTGTTTCTATTGGCACTAAGTAAACAGAAATTAGGTAGGTACTCTCATTAAAACCTCTTGTTCATGAAAAGATGTGTACATAATTACGGGTAAGAACATATTAGTTTGCACTCTGAGAATGACCGAAAGGAACAGGGGCGTACCCAGGGAACGGCAGGGGGGGGTTTGGTTTTGTTTACTTCCGGACATAGTAACTATCTACTTTCGTCGATGAGGTAAGAAAAATTAATATTTCACCATTTGCAAAACTATTCAAATATAAAGAATATTCCGTCTACTTACCTACTCATTATAAGCGCTGTAAGCAAAAATAACGCGTATTGTACAATTCAAAAAAAATAAAAAATGTCTTTACAATTTTATGCTCATTAAGTTGACTAGATGCTTAAAAATCTGATTTGCCCCCATAGCATATAATCTGAGTACTAATGCAAGACACCCTTACTGATAGGTATCTAATAGAAAAATAGATAATATCTTGCAAGCTATGACCTAAAAGATTGAGAACCACTGCTCTAATAGCGCCTACACCTAACTTGTACGGTTAAGCTTCACTTCAAATTTTGGACTCTGTAACCGCCCTTAGGTCCTTAGCATAGCGACTAATATTGAACAGCAAGTATGAGCCGCGATATGCTGTCTGTACCATCTTACCTCCAACTATGTACAGCGCCTTTCTATATTTTTTGTTTGAAAACAGTTCCTTCGCTGTGGTCTTATTCTCCATGCTTTCCCTCACATGCGCCTGGATCACACTTAGGTGATCATCAATCCACTGAAATTTTACATTCAATGAGTTTAGCAGCAGATATGTATCGTTGTATCAAAAAAGTTAATGATTGAGCGAAACGTAACAATAAATCTTTTAATGGATCAACAAATTTTAACTAATAAGTATTATAAATGCGAAAGTAGCGTCTGCCACTTCGCGCTAAAAACCTTTAACTTTTAAAAAAACTAATGACATGATTTAACCATCAGAACAAACAAGCTTTCCGGGAAACCGGGACGCGCCTCTAGTTTCTAATAAATTATATCTACTTGACTGCAAATGATAACATACCACCTTTAACCCTGAATTCCTCCTAAATTAATTAGGTAGATATGTTCAGTTCTACAGATAAATATAGTCTAAGATTCTTATCTTAATAAGGAAATTAATCTTGGTGGTGTCAGTCTAGTATTTTCTGGATTTAACATTACAAGTACCCAGGGCTAATCTGTCCTGTCATTTTCCCTCTAGTGAAAGATTCAAGAGATTGGTTTGAGGGGGAAGGGGGCTGTTTAACGTTCGGTGTCTTAGGCGGTCGCCCTACCCTAACGCCGGCCCTGAGGCTACCACCACCACCGAAGGCTACGGCGTTTTGGAAGTACAATTACTAAATTGATAAATTTCTTGCTACGGATTTTATAAGACGAATTAAATCACCTTGTAATAAATAAGTAACAGCAAGCCTAGATACCTAAAACCTGACCATAGTCTGAAACCTACTTAGTTCGAATAGTTTTAAAAATGATGGGACTACAGACAGACTTAGTCATATACCTACGTGGCTATGTGAATAACCCCACATTCGAATAACAACGTCTTATTATCAGAAAGGAAAGTAATTAACAGATAAGAACCCTATTCCTGGATAAGTCCAATGAACGTTTTCAGTACATTACCATTAGGTACACTGGCCATCTAAGGTCTTTAAATGAAACCCTGTTAGTTTATGAAATGAACGTTGAGTCTAGGACCAAGAAAGTAAATAACCCACTATGATGACAGTTTCAGTCGGCTGAGCTGATATCCGAGTTTTTGAGGGGAGAAGCAGTCCTTACATTATGCTTGCCCTTGCAGTATGGGGACAAATGTCAAGAAATATTCTTACATTACGGGCTACTGCAATTCTGCAACAAAATTGCAGTTACTTAAACATCTATCTAAATCCGGCGCTGGACTAGGGCACGGTAGAGCGACCGTCAAGTTCACCATACCTTGTAACAGGAGGCCAGCCAAACCAAAACTTAGGATCCGACTCTAGACTCAGATAAACTTATCAGTGACCTTTCTCGCATGTTCGTAAAGCATAAAGCAAGAGTCAGCCGTAATGAAAAAAGCAAGAACATTCTCATTACGGTGACGGACCTTAATAAACGTAGCCTGTGTATCGAGGAAATAAAGAAATTTAAACCAGACCTGGCCTTCATCGCCCCTAAACCTCGCTCAGAACAAGTACTAACTACCAAAGTGATAATCAGGAATATGACTCACGACTACACCCACGAAGAACAACTAGACGAAATGGAGCGGTGCATAGGCATTCGCCCGCTAAGTATCAAACGCATCACGTCTGATGTACAACTTTGTATCTTCGACGGCTCTTTCTCATATGTGGAACTGGCGGAAAAAATGAAGAATGCAACGGAGGCTTTTTTCTGTGCCCACAAAATTAAACCTGAGCGCTACATTACGAGTAGTGACAGAATATTGCAGTGCAAGAATTGTCTTTTTTTCAACCACGCAACAAGTGCCTGCTACGCCCAAAAACGCAGCCCTACCGTAGATATCGTGAACAGTCACGGTGAACCGATCAAAGTGTGCGCGAACTGTAGAGACGTAAAACCCGAACAGCACACAGCAACGCAGCGCAATTGCCCCAGGTTTCAGCGGGAAATGAACAAGCAGAAAGCAAAACGCGAAAATGCAATCCTCCGTGAGGAGGAGAAACATTTTAACAAGCAAAAACAGCAGCTGCCGGAACAAGTGACTCCATGCGAACACAAATCCCGTACACGCGAGAGACTAACTAGAAGTGGAAAGCCTGATAGTACCTATGCTAACGTTACCGCTAATACTCAACAACTTGAGATAAAAAAACCGAGTTCTAAACTCTCAAAACAAGATTTCCTCGAAATATTCGAACGTTGCTTCGGAGAACTGCGCGATGCCATTCTTAACTGCAACTGGAACTAAGAAGCAAGTGCGAATAATGCATATCAACGTGCAAGGTCTCCGAGGCAAATTCACGGAGGTCAAGCATATCGTGAAACAGCACAACGTTGACATCCTCATACTCAACGAGATAAAAGTTAATCTGGACGTACAAAAGTACAATATACCCGATTATGATAAAATCTATGAAAGAAAAGAGCAACATCTGGGCACTGTAATGTATATAAAAAAAGGCCTAAGGTGGGCCCAAACTCAGCTAATAGACAATATTGACGACACGGACAGACGCATCGAAGGGTGCAGTATCAATCTGTACACCAAACACAAAACAAATGAGAAAATCACAATCAAAGGCATCTATATACCGATACCGAGACAAGGAGACCTCGTCGACGAGTTCGAAACGCTGATACTTGGCGAAAGCGCCATCATTATAGGTGACTCAAACTTACGCATGAGACAACTTAAACATAGCAGAGACGTAGGCCTAGGAATTGTACTTCGCGACGCAATCCAGCGTGGTTCGGTCACGCTTGTTAACACAGGTCAACCATCTCGACCCACGAGTCCAGGGAACAGTATACTCGATACAGCAATTGTGAACCACGATCACGCATTATTAGAATTTAAGTGCCAGCAAAGAGAATGTATTTCCTCAGACCACCTCCCGTGGACATTGGATGTAATAATTGAAAATGACTACGAAAAACCCATGAGTCGAGATCTCATGAATATAAAAGGTACACAAAAAGGTAGACAAGCTTTCGAAGAGCTACTTACTAATAACATGAACTCAGAGCAACAGATTGCCTCAGACGACGATTGTGAAAAGTATATCGAAGCAATAGAACAGGCCGTTGTCAAAACCTTAGATGAGCTGGCACCGCTGAGAGTCGTCGACTCTAAAGATAAACTTCCCATACACATCAAGGATAAAATAGCCGAGCGTAATGCAAAGAAACAGCGTGCATGGCGACTAAGACACACTAATCTCAGAACATTGGCTAAAAGGCAGTACAACGCCTGTAAGCATCAACTAGCTAAAGAAATAGCCCAATATAAAGAAGCCGAACTGACTACACTACTCGAAAATACTAAAGATAATAGAAAACGTATGTGGGTCATACAAAAAGCCATGAAAAAGCCCGTCACAAAACTGCCTCATTTCAATGACTGCTCAAATGAACTGGAAATCATCGATAAAATGGTGGACACAGCCATAGTAAAGGAAGCTACTATTGATGCAAGTGATGAAGGTACAGAATCTTTTACACCATTCACACCACTCGATCGAACTTCAAAACATGAGCTTAAACTAGCTCTTAGACGCTTCAAGAATGGCAAAGCCCCTGGACATGACGGTATCACAGCCGACATACTCAAACTGGGTGGTGACACCATGATTGCGTTATTCAAACGTATTATGGACTATGTACTCAAGACGGGGTACTTTCCGAAAAGATGGAAAACCAGCAAATGCATTTTTCTGCATAAGGCTGGTAAGGACCATAGCGATCCCAAATCATATAGACCTATTAGCCTACTCAGCATCATGGGCAAATGGGCCGAGAGAATTATACTCAATCGCATCCAGACAGAGTTAAGTGAAATAATACCCAACCACCAGCACGGGTTCACGAAAAATAGAGGCACCGCTACCCAAATTCTTCGCACTGGGAAATACATCGCTGACGCGCTGGCCAAAGGCCATAGTGTCACCATGATATCGACAGACCTCAGCAAAGCATTCGATTCAATCAATCATAAAGGGCTCTGTCGTAAATTGATCGACGCCGGAGCACGCAATAACATCGTAAAGATGATTGAAAACTACCTGAGCAACAGAACAACGAGAGGCAGCTTCAGAACCACTCTGGGAACGGAGCAAGGCGTGCCACATGGGGTTCCCCAGGGATCGATACTCGGTCCGGCGATCTTTAACCTTTATGTGGCTGACCTACCAAATGAAAGAATAACAGGTCAGATGCTATCACAGTACGCGGACGACCTGTGCATACTGAATGCAGCAGAAATACCAGACCACGCCACGCGCCGAGCTGAGTGGGCTGCCGTAGACATAATTGACTACTATGAAAAATGGGGTCTTAAATGTAATGTTGATAAGACAGAATGCATAATGTTTTCGCACAAGCGACCAAGACTTAACCACCTAACCACAGGGTATCGCAATTACGTTCAAATACGTGGCGAACGCATAGCATTCAAACAAGAAATAAAATACCTTGGAGTATGGCTGGACAAAAGGCTCTCGATGAATAAACATGCCAAAGAAAACATTGAAAAAGCCAAGAGGGTCAGAGGAGCACTGTATCCAATCATCGGCTACCGATCCAAGCTAAGTATCGATGTTAAGCTACTTATCATCCAAGCATGCTTACTGCCAGTGATAGACTACGGAGTAATACAACTGCTACCAAGGTTCAGTAAATCAAACCTGCTCAAGCTTGAGAGACAGTATAAAATGGCGTTAAAGAGCGCCGCACGGTTACCCAGACGCACTGATACCGATTTACTCTGGGAACTCCTGCAACAAGACCCATGGCATATTCGTGCGCATGATCTCCACGGCGACATGATAGAGCGTATCAAATCTCTGTCAATCGAAGGGCTACGAGAACAAGACATGACGTATACGCGGTACGGACAATACAATCCCTTTCTTCTCGCAACCAGAGTAGGTGAAATTGAGTACATCAATAAGAAAGAAAGGGACAAGCCGTTTTTCAAACGACTGGCGTCCTTTCGACAGCGTAGGCTCTGACCGCAGAGTCACTTAATAAGTAACAAGCGGCATGCCGCTGGGGCTAATCCCCTTTGCTTTTCCGGTACCCTCAACTTAAATTATATAAGCACTAGCAATTGAGGAACCAATTAGGACAGATTTCAAAAGCTCCTACCCCACGGACAAAATGGAATACGCACCTGTAAAATGAGATTCTTAAGTGATATGTAATTAAAACTTAAAACTAGAGAAATAAATAAATTCTGTATCTGTATCTGTATCTGTATCTGTATCTAGACTCACTGCAAGGTTTTTGCCCAGACAATATCAGCATTTTTACTAGAGTGACAAAAAAGCGATTGTATCGAGGCGATATGCAACGCTGACGCGAAAATAATTTCGCCGCTGCACTGCACAGAATATGAGTGCGATAACATGCCGTAGCTTATATTGTAGCCCAGAGGGAAAAACTGTACTTTCGCCTAGATGTGATTCAGCCCCAATCTGTTAATAGTTGGCACGTAATTATGCTTCCAATAAAATTTCCTTCTTGTGGACTTTGAAAATGATTTACCTTCAGGTCCGTTTGAAGGTCATCACCAAAAAATCAGCCCTAGGAGACCCTCAGTGTTTATAACTCGAGTTAGTCCATCAATTTCCTAACGAAATCGTTACGGAATATGTCATTACATTACCTTATCATCGTTAGACCCCTTCAGCCTCTTGAACTGCTTCTTCGCCTCGGCTATCCTGCCGTCCTTGAGGTGGTAGTACGGGGACTCTGGCAGCCAAAGGCAGCAGGCGGCGTACACGAGCGGGATGGTCGCCAGCAGCGAGTTGAGCGCCGCGTACGAGACGTGAGGACCCGCTCCGTAGACCATCAGGCTGCCGAGGTTGTTCATCACTTGGACCAGCATACCCAGAGCTCCTCTAATCTCTTTGTCCGCTATTTCGGTTATGTATATTATTGTCACCTGAATGATGAAAATCAAACTTCAATTTTGAAGACTTCCATAGCCGAGAGGCGAGTGAACCGGACTTTGGCGACGCACCATCTTTGAGGTCCCGGGTTCGAAACCCGGTCGAGTCAATGGAAAACTAACTTTTGTATATTGTCTCGGTCTGGGTGTCGTGGTACCGTTGTCGTTTCTGAAACACAAGTGCTTTAGCCACTTACCATAAAACCATAGCAATGTACGTATGTGATGTTGCTCTATGTTAAAATTTTGCAAATTTGACTTGACTTGCAAGCTAAAATTCGCCGGCACGGTCAAGTTGAGAAGGTGGATAAAGCCTGATAAAACCAGCATATAGGTTAGTGAAATTGGGGAATTTAGAAGAGAAGTGGGCTGGTAGGTACATATTGGACAACATCACATATATTGCTCTAATTCAGTGGTAAGTAGCTAAAGCACTTGTGTTACAGAAATCAGAAACAACGACGGTACCACAACACACAGACCCGAGACAATATAGAAAAATTCGTTTCCCATATTGACCCGACCGGGGATCGAACCCGGAACCTTGAAGATGGCGCGACGCCAAAGTCCGGCACGCTCGCCTTTCGGCTACGGAGGTCGTCGAGGTACAACCCTCTGATACTAGCTAGATATAGCACAGACGTAAGCCATCAGTTTCTCAAAAAATAGATGCAGAGGCACTGTTAGTACCTATGTAATTCAGTATTTTGTACTACTAATGCGAAGCGAGTACATATTTCTGTTAATCGAAAAAACGGTCACTGACACAAAATTTTCTGCAAATTAAAGGTCAATTTTCGAATTTTAAATCTTAATGTAAATACGATTAACTTCTCTTCATCACGAGTGAGTGTAGGTACTCGCCACTGCTACGGATCCTGTCGTCAATCCCATCATGAATCTCGCCATACACATCAGCAACGGCGAGGTGGTGAACAGTATTATGCACTAAAAATAAAGTGACTGGGTAAATTACTGTTAGTTTTATATTCGTATTAAACTTGGGGCTTTAAGAGGGATATTGAAAATCAGAGAAAGCTTGTGAAAGTAAACGCAAAAAGCGGCGCAGTCCTTTATATTTTTTTTATGAAATTAAACCTACATTTTTTGGGGTTTGATCAATCGATTCTACTCTAGATTCCATACATACATGTTTCAGGTTTTAGGCTAATTCGAAAACATGTTGTATAGTGTTGTACCTAATGCAGTATGTATAGGTACGTAACTAGCGGCCGCCCGCGAGTTCGTACGCGCGGTCTTAGTCTTATGTAGTTTTACCCCTATCTTCCTTAATATTCGAAACAAAAAGTAAGTAAGTAGTATCAAATATTGTTCGAAATTTGTCGAGCAATATTTGTGCCCAATTTAATATCTCTAACTTAATAAATAAACATATTTCCATATAAACTTTCAAGGGCGGTATTACCCCCATCCTCCCTTACTTCCAGCCTATGTCTGTTCTAGAGATTCAACGTACACCTAGGTATACCAAATTTCATCAAAATCGGTTCTGTGGTTTTGGCTTGAAAGCCAGACAAACGGACAGACAGAGTTACCTTCGCATTTATAAAATGAGTATAATTAGCAAATGACATCGAACATACCGCACCTAAGACGCCAGGGCCGGCGGACAGCAGGAAGGTGCGCTGGCGGCCCGCGCGCTCGCTCAGCACCTGCCCGAGGTAGCAGCCCGGCAGCGCGCCCGCCGACAGCAGCGCCACCACCCATGATGTCTGCTCCTGTATTTCATCAACGTGAGTGTTGGGTTCCTGCGTGGGGTTTCTCCTGGGGGGGGTGCTACATTAGTAGCAGGGGTCAAGCCTTCAAGGTAAAGACGACAAGTCCAGTAACAGCTTCATTATCCTGTACTTGTAGCTTTAAGCTAGGACCTCATTACCACTTAACATCAGATGGGATGCGGTCAATCTTCTCTATGGACGGTTCGATCATTCTTTTGGTTACAGTATAAAACAGAGTTTCTCAAAGTTATATCGTCCACTGCTAATATTAACTTATCTGTCTATACTAACTATTTCGACCTCGGTGGCGTAGTGGCTAAGGTAGGCGGCCAAAGCGTGAAAGGTCCCAGGTTCGATTCGTTACGTCAATTTGGAAAACGAACTTTTCTAAATTAACTTGAGTCTGGGAGTGCTGGGATGACGTACAAGGGAAAACCTTAGTTTGAGACCAGGTGATTGGTATGATTGTCCGGCGCATTTATTTATATATTACGCTCTCAAAGTCCTTTACAACACAGACCAGTAATTAACCTTAACACACTTTTCCTTGGATATCTAAGTCCCCAACACCCACAAAGAAACATTATCACCTTTGAGCTTCGAGAAAGACTGGCATAAACGAACGACACATTATGAAATACTAGTTTACTGGCAAAAGCCAGTTTCAGAACACAAGTGTTTTGAAAAACAGAAACCATAATACATCTTAAATGTGTTACAATGGGTTTGACGCATTACGATTTGTAAAATATTGAAACCGGTTATAAATAGACTTGACTGGGGACTAACAGGAAGAAAAAAATCTTTTGGTGTTGGTGTTGCTGACGCAAAAAGTTTTTATTCCTGAACTTGTGGTTGTGTTAACGACAAAGCAACCGTCGAAAATGCAATACCTACTCAATGATTCATTTAATATGTGTATCAAGTGTCTAGTAACAAGATACTAGTAGGTACTAGTGTGTAGTGTGTAGGTACATACGTAGATGTTCAATGTTCTGTCTGTCACCTAATCAGCGCCTACAAATAAAACCGTGAGATAAGGTATTTTAAGACGTTTCAATGATTTTAAGGATAGTCATATATTGATATTAAACCGTTGACATTCAGGAGGCCTACTCTCTAAAACGAAATATGTCGGATCCGACAACGGATAGCAATTTTTAATTCTCATAGACGCAACCAATTAACTTAGAATGCTACTAAAGCGTTTAAAAAAAACACAATATTATTTATGCAAATCATTAACCACGCTTTAACTCCCGAACTTTTGATAAATCTTCAAAAACGAATCCTTTCGTATGTTCGTTTCGTTTTCGAGAGTAGACCCCCAGTTACTTGAGTTATGGGTACTTACATTCATCTTATTACAGCACAACGTGAAATTCACAAAAGAAAATCCTATTTTAATTTAACTGGAGTCTGAAGTGGTTTTAGCTTACGCCTCGTATAATTTATTTCCGTAACTTAAACGGATCAATTTTTAAATATTGGAACCGGGCATTAATCAGCCCTTGTCGATACATTTCGTAGATAGGTATGTACATATAAAAACAATAGACATAAAGAACCAATAGTGCGTTTCTACGGAGTCAAACTTTATAAAACTTGGTAACTGGTGAACAACACTCTTGGGATAATTTTTGACGCAAACGTTCCGAAGTTCAAAAGCCTATCCAGTCATTATCTGGAATGATAGCACGCACGATTGATTGGCATAGTACCTACCGTCAAAAATAAATAACAGAATCCTTAGAATCTTTGTGTCAGCCACAGACATCTAATTCTCAGCGGCTAAGGCAAGTATAAAACTGGAAATTCAAATTTTTATTTAACTAATAGTAAATACGCCCGGGTTGTTTCGGGATAAAAAATATCCCATGTTATGTTTTGTTTTCATCAAAATCCAAAACTCCGCAAAAACCATTCAGTTGTTTTTGCGTGAAATAATAACTAGTGATGTGCCGGATCGCTAAATATGTATATCCGCGGATACGGATCTGAACACGGATATTTAGTGCCAAGATCCGCGGATACGGATACGGATACGGATCTTTATTTTCTTATTCGATTAGTGTCAGCGCTCGCGACCTTGAAACGATAGTTGACGGTACGCTCGCCGCAACGCCACACAGGACATGTTTTGACTTGCATTGCGCGGGTAGTATTTATTGTTCTGGTTACGGTTTAGTGTGACACTGTGGCGCGCTCATAACGGTTGTGTATTGTTTTGATACAAATTATAAATAATGTCTACTAAGAAGTTTTCCAGTGCAATTTGAATGGAATTTATCACTATTAGTGATGTTCCGGATATCCGTATCCGTATCCGTATTCGCGGATATCCGAGGTAAAAAAGAAATCCGTATCCGTATCTGTGTCCGTTACTTTTCGGGCGGATATTTTACGGATCTTTTCAGGTGATTAGGTAGAATTAAAAAACTAATAAATTCCATTCAAATTGCACTGGAAAACTTCTTAGTAGACATTATTTATAATTTGTATCAAAACAATACACAACCGTTATGAGCGCGCCACAGTGTCACACTAAACCGTAACCAGAACAATAAATACTACCCGCGCAATGCAAGTCAAAACATGTCCTGTGTGGCGTTGCGGCGAGCGTACCGTCAACTATCGTTTCAAGGTCGCGAGCGCTGACACTAATCGAATAAGAAAATAAAGATCCGTATCCGTATCCGTATCCGCGGATCTTGGCACTAAATATCCGTGTTCAGATCCGTATCCGCGGATATACATATTTAGCGATCCGGCACATCACTAATCACTAATAATAACATACAGAGATTCGTATATTTTACAAACCTTCACACTTTTTAAAATCAGTAGGAAGGAGGATGATCATATTAGTGGGATTTCATTCTGATACCATTCCCTAAGTTTATATTGATACCTAGGTAGGTATATGCTCCCAAAAATCAAAGACAAAGCTGAACAACGTGAGCTATATTTGAAGACCTCGATGGCGCAGTGGTTAAGGTAGCCACCCGAAGCGTAAATTTATGGGTTCGATGTTCGCCCAAGAAAGTCAATATAAGAAACTTAACTTTTGTAAATTGGCTTTGATCTGGATGCCCCCGTTTAGTTTCCATCGTCTGAAGTGCATAAGAAAAACTTTATTTTTAGACAACTTGTAACATCGATGCACGCCACATTTTAATCGACCTAGTTAGGTGTTGTGTTTCGGATCGTAATATAGTATTGTGTTTAAATAAAATTACAGTATTTTAATATTAAATTATGGTATTGTCATTTTTTATGATACCATAATACCTATCAATAGACCTAGGATTAACCATTATTTTTAGGAAGCCCGGTATGTTATGTAGGTCATCCATGTACTACTTCTAATCAACATCTCAAAACACACATTGCTACCAACTGAAGTCCTAAATTCTGAGCCTAAACCCCATTAGTAGATATTTGTGTACCCCAATGCCTAACCAACTTCGGATCGTTCGTTAGCTACATATTTTAAAATACCTATACATATTATAAACATAACAATTTAGAAGACAACAGTAAACACTCACATCTGTTATTTCGAAGCCGGCCTCACCACTTTTGAACTTTGGAATCGTCGGAGACGGCCAGGACAGCGCCGCTCCAGTAAACATAAATGTCAACGACGCTATAGAACCAAAATGAACAGGTGCTTCAAGTATTTGTAAACTTAGTAACAAATTAAATTTTCCCGCCAATAAAACTTACCGCAAATACCAGCCAAGTACTGAATCTTTTTGCTATTTTTTTCTGTCATTTCGTTATTTTTTTTTGTTAAATTGCGTTTAGTAATTAATAGTCAAATGAGTACAAGGTACTGTAATGCGCACGTTTACTATGCGGTTTTGAATATCACCAAGTGTAATAATTACAAAACATCACCCGTTTGCGTTGTGTAGATAACAGAGTAATCATTACCTACTTTACATCATTGTGATTCGCGCGTTCGCGTCGTTTATAAAATAACATCCACCACAGAGTAGCTTTTGGGCTGCGTTCACGAGATTTTGAATTCACTATTGACACTAATCATTCTAGTTTTGTACACTCTTCAAGGCCTAGCATGCGTAATACATCAAATTTTTCGCATGAGACGTTAAAAGTTTTGATACTGTTGCTTGGCTAATAGCATACCGCACTCGTCTTCAGCTGACGCACCGACTTCAATCGATTTTGACGTTTGTTAAGAGCGCAATACAATTTAGTTTTTAGTTCATTATTGGTCTGTGTTTTTAGCCGCGTGGCGCATGCTAGGCCTGTAGGGTTTGAAGGCTCATTTTACTTTTCAATTAAATCATATCATTGTCTAATTTCATTAACAAATTATAAACTATGGGACTCTTAACCACGAGGGAAGCCCGATATGGTTCTCACAACCACTTTGGGACGCCAGATATGGGCATGGGTTCTTCCACGCACGTTGGGTAGCCAGATATGGGACTTCTTGTAAGGAAACTCAGGGGGCTGATAGGCACTTGTTTAATCTTCCCAAACATGTAGGTACAGAGTTTGTTAGGTAGGTAGTTGCGCGGTGTGCGAGGTACGAGGCAGCGATAGCGCGCGTGCGTGTCGCGACGGCCGGAGGTGGACTAGCTGGCGCGGCGCATGCGCGAGTCGAGAGTCCGCGCGGCGGCGGCGCAGGGAACTACATTAACAAGCCGACGGTGGCGCGCGCGCGCTAATCGAGTAACTTCCTCGGTACTTGCCCGCGAGTCACTCTACTCGGTAATATAAATGGCGCGGACATAGTGGCGCGGTTTACTATATGCTCCCCCTCTAGTCCTGGATAACGCCCTCGTTCCTGGACTAGCTTTCTAACATTATCAGCATTAGCTGGACGTCCGCGCTTCCTTTTGGGAATGACGGGATTTGGGGGGTTGGTAACATGACCTTGATAACGGGTGAGATCCTGAGAATGATATTTCCCTAAAACAATGTTCGGCTGTTCGGTACTTGAGATTGTGTATGTAGTGGGACTGACCTTTCTTGCAATACGGTAAGGGCCATCACGGCGTGGGAAGAATTTGGCCGTGAGGTCTTTGGATCCTTTGCTCAGCAGATGAGATTTTAAAAGGACTAAGTCACCTACCTGGAATGACTCACTAGGGCGGTGTGAAGCATCTGCGTATTTCTTCCCTATTTCAGCCTTCATCAACTTTTCCTTTGAGGGATTCAGGCGATATGGGGATACTGCCATCGGCGGATGATCCGTCTTGATAAAGCGTTTTGCGTAAGGTGTTGGACCTCCCCCTGACTTGAAGACGCGGGTGTGCCTGGTGAGGACATCAGCCGACGCTTGGCGCTCAGCTGGATTGAGAGAAGTACCTTTATCTTCCCTCAGGACCTCTGTAGAAGCACAGGCTATACCACGTGAAGTAGGTTCAAAAGAAAGTTTGTTTATTACCCTACTATTGTCACTGAAAAACCATATTTGTTTATGGAAGTCTATTACTACTCGAGCGGCGGTAATGAAATCAATACCTAACAACGTCTCGTTACTGGTAGCATCAGGTAAAATTAAGAATGGAATAGAGATAACTCTATGTTTTAGCTTCACCTGTAATGTGGTGGTAAGCACCTCCATGCATCGGACTACGCCGTCAGCGAGTTTTACTTCGCGCGAAGAAGGATGGAGGGGATGTCCTTGACGTAGAAGGAGAGCATATAATGTATGGCCTGCAATACAATGTTTGGCGGCCGTATCAATCAACGCGGTGCCATTAAAACCTAAAACTTGGATTTCAAAAATGGGACGCAAATTTTGCCCAGTAGAGCGACCCGCAAGTTCGTCACCACGAGATACATTCTCACCTCTACGAGAACAATTATTTTTAACATCAGTATTCAAAGGGTTAACATTGGACAGAGTGTCAGTTAAAGGGTTAACAACATTGGACACCGTGTCAGTTAAAGTGTTAACAAAGGTCACCGTTTCTGTTGACGGGTCAAGAACATGGGACAGAGTGTCACTTACAGGGTCAACAATATTGGACACCGTGTCGGTTAAAGAGTTAACATTGGTCACCGTTTTTGGACACGGGTGAATGACCGGGGACAGAGGGTCCGTAACAAATAAATCTTTACGAAATTTCGTATTTAACTTAGAATCTTTTACTTTCAAATTGTAATTTGGCGAATTATTACGCAAGTTATTAAAATTAGAGTCTCTAACGTTCAAATTGTAATTTGACGAACACTTATCACTTTTACGCACTTTTCTAAACCGTGACTCGACACTGTAAAAACTATGACTTTTACGTTCCGCAAAGTTAGTAAAGGAATTTAGCTCACCTCGGTCCGATAACTTACGGCACTGGTCTCGAGTGTGTCCAAACCTTTTGCAGTACGAGCAGGTCGGGCGGGACTTCCTCGCCCCGGCGCTCGGTGACGGCGCCGACGCGTGCGGTGGCGGGTGCAGCTCGACGGTCTCGGGAGTGGTCGGTGCGCGCACGGTGAACGGAGCCCGAGCCGGAGGTAGCGCGCGAGTTTCGACATTTGCGGGCGCGCGGGTTTCGGAGTGTGCGGGCGCGCGGGCTTCCATGAGAGCGGGCGCGCGGGGCGGCGTCGCCGGCCACGATGCGGGCGTGCGGCTCGGATTTTTACTCAGCGCGCTCGTCTTTGGAGGCACCGGAGTACGTCGTTCACTCGATGATGGTCGCTCCCCCTCGCCGAAAGAGTCCTCGATGTTTCGTGCATACTTTAAAAGCTCACTAAAAGTGGTAAATTCTTCTCTGCGAAGTCTTTTGCGTATCCGAATGTTAAGAAGGCCGTATGTCATATCTAATTGGGCCTTTTCTGTGATGTCGCCTCTCGGGATTTTCGACATCATGGCGCGGATACGTGATACAAACACATCCGTATTTTCATCGTTTTGAGAACTTCGAAATATTTCTAAATAAATTCTATGAGGCGGCCGTCGATCGCCGTAAGCGCTGATAAGGTTTTCTTTTGCTTGCCGCCATGACTTCACGGTTTGTTTGAAACCTTGCCACCACGTGGCGGCGTCATTTGAAAAAAGAAATGCCAGACCCCGTAGGATATTTGAATCAGTCACTTGGGCGCACTCGCTGTATGCTTCTACGGCGTCGATAAATGCTTCAACCGATTCGTTCGGTTCACCGGAAAATGTGGCTTTGCAGCGCGCGAGGGTGGAGTACCCAAGCGGAAATGATACCGGAGTAGAATTTCTCTGCGTCACGGACTCCAACAACTCTCGAAATGCATCTGTTTGAGATCGCTGAAGTGACGCAATAATGGCAGCAACATTACCTTCTGTAAAAGTTGCGTTTGCGTCGGCGCATGACCGCGAGGTAAAAGCGTCACCGCCGCCATTTTCGTTTCCACAAAATTCGGCGTGCGGCGCGATTGGCGATGTCGGTCGCGAGGGGTCAGGAAATACCTCTTCTTGGGCATCATCCCTGCGATTCAGACTTGCCGCTCTACTTCTAGTAATTGGCATTGTCCACTTTATCACTCGTATTCACCGGAAAGTCAAAATTTATGCACTAACAAACACGTGGGCCGTTAGACGTAGGCACACAAAAATACACGTTGGGAAGTTAGTTATGGGTTTTTTTTCCACACACACGTTGGGACGCCAGATATGGGACTCTTAACCACGAGGGAAGCCCGATATGGTTCTCACAACCACTTTGGGACGCCAGATATGGGCATGGGTTCTTCCACGCACGTTGGGTAGCCAGATATGGGACTTCTTGTAAGGAAACTCAGGGGGCTGATAGGCACTTGTTTAATCTTCCCAAACATGTAGGTACAGAGTTTGTTAGGTAGGTAGTTGCGCGGTGTGCGAGGTACGAGGCAGCGATAGCGCGCGTGCGTGTCGCGACGGCCGGAGGTGGACTAGCTGGCGCGGCGCATGCGCGAGTCGAGAGTCCGCGCGGCGGCGGCGCAGGGAACTACATTAACAAGCCGACGGTGGCGCGCGCGCGCTAATCGAGTAACTTCCTCGGTACTTGCCCGCGAGTCACTCTACTCGGTAATATAAATGGCGCGGACATAGTGGCGCGGTTTACTATAAAACCTTATTTATGAAATGTTACACTGATTAGATACTGGTGTTTTAGCTTTATTCAAAGTCAAAGTCAATATTTTTTTATTCATGTAGATTACATTTGTAATACTTATGAATCGTCTCTATACAATGCAAATGAAGCTACCTCCGGTTCGGAACCTATAACTACCGAGAAGATACCGGCAAGAAACTCAGTAGTTTTTTTTACAATTAAAAAGCTATACTTATTACTAATTTTGCACCAAGACATACAGTTAGTTTGTCAGTTCAAAAAAAAAACAAAAAAAAGTATATAGTTATTGAAATAAATAAAATAAAAACAGAATAAAAATAACTGTAGGGCTTCATGTGTGATATTCAAATACATCATTTTTATACATTTTGACCTACGTGCTTCTGTGTGGTCTTAATCTGACATTGATTGAGAAAACTTATTAAAATAATATACAACGCGTAAGTACAGGCGAGCAGACTAGTTAGTGATCCACGCTTTCTTATCATTAATATACTCTTCTACTTTGTAATAGCCTTTTTTCAAGAGACAACTTTTAAACATATGTCTTAAATTTATACAAATGTAACTCAGTAATTACTTCAGGAAGTTTATTGAACATTTTTATGCTTAAAGCAACAAATGAATTACCTATTTTATGAAGTCTACGTTTAGGAACAGCAAGCTTGTTTTTATTTCTATTTTCAAGTGGCATATCATTTTCAAAGTTTAACAATAGGTAGATCATTTATCCCAATTTATTGTTTAATAGGTCAGTATTCAAACTATATAACATTAAGTGGTATAGATGCCAAGGTAGGCCTTTGGCTGCCCTAGCTAATAATATACCCAACTACTCAAACTTTTAACCGATTCATTGCGGATGACGCCTAATGGCGTCATTTAAATCTTTTGCGTATGGCGTTTGACGCCAAATGGCGTCTCAAAGAATTCCTCTGTAACTCTATGGAATGGCTATTTTGTGAGTCCAAACGAACAGAATTGCCATAATTGGTCACGTAGGTTAAGCCTGTATGAACCGTTTTATGATTTATTGCCAATTTCAAAACTTCATATGTTACCAAATTTAATTTCTTTTACGAATGGCGTATGACGCCCCATGGCGTCATGAAGGTTTTTGTTTTTAAAATCAACATGATGATTTTTATGAGAGTTCTAATAGCAGAGCTTTTACTGCCTATGTTATATATAAAGGCGTTTTAATTTCCTAAATATATAAATTATAGTAATACTTAATTAATTAATATGTATGTATTTATAAAAGAAAAGTACCTATATAAGTATTTATATCGGTTAAGTTATTGCTTAGTTTAGGACTAAATAGCTTTGTGTAATTAGTGTCCTGAAATAGTTATTATTATTATTATAATTAGGTAAATAGGGCAAAACTCCAACTTATTTTTATTTCATAATGATTATGATAGTAAAATCATACATCTGTTTTCTTCCTCTTCCTTTTTATCTTCAATTTGCGTATTTAATTATGGTTTTTAGATTTAATAAACTAAATATAGGCACTCCTTTTACACCCTTTCGTAAACCTCTAGTAAAAATACATAAAAGGTTTAAAACCACTGATCCAAGTAAATCGCTTACCAGCCATTCCAGCGAAATCACGTAGATAAGTTACTTTGTAACACTCTAAACGAATTAACAAAACCTTTACGTTTGACTTCTAAATCCGACTGAATGTAAACACGCATAAACAAATCAAAATCTTAACAAAAAAAAAATATGTTTAATCATGGCTGAAGACGCCCAAGGGCGTCACTTTAATGAGTGGCGGTTGACGCACAAAGGCGTCACAGAAAATTTGTTTGCCGCCATGGACAAAAGTCCCTAAAAGTGGGATATGCAATGAATCGGTTAACTTTTTAATTTAATTATGGTCCCAACCTATTACTACTTCAAGTTACCTGAACTCAAGGCCCCATACCATTTAATATTTTGACTACTATTCCTTGATTATGTTCTCGTTCTCAAAATTCTTAAAAAAAGTGTTTTTTCTACATAGCCTTAACATATTTGTATCTTAAGAGCCGATAATAATATTAGGATTTAGGAATATAATGTCTCATTATCATAATAGGCCAGACAGGGTTAAAAATATAATTGACTGTTTCAATTATAGCCAACTTTGTAACTATGTTTTTAAGAATGTAAACTAATCATGTAACTAAAATACACGAGGATTATATAAATATTGGCTGAATAATACTCTTTTAATTTACAATTATTTATTTTTTTATTTATTTATATTTATTTATTTAATTCTTGAATGTACTTTCTTATACGAAATACAAATCCCAAACATATCATGCCTCATTTAAAGTTATTAACCTGTTTCACTGGTTCAAAGTCCGGTGGTATTGATTCCATAATTTTTCTCATTTGTATTGCAACCATCGGGCTATCTGTACAGATGTCTGATAAACTGTATGGAGGTAGTAACTTTGCATTTCCAAATACAATATTATCTCCTTCTTCTATTGCTGGCAGCAAATTTAATTTCAACCATGACATAATTTTGTCTTTCTTTAATTTTAAGTCTTCAGCAGATTGTGAATTTATAAGTTTCCTGGTTGGTGGACTTGCATTTATAATAGGATTTATTACTGTTAGATCCAAAATAGCATGTCCAGGTATTAATACAGTCTTGTAGGTATCCACTTGTGGCACTGACAAGATAATGCTGGAACAAACAAATACATAAAAATTAAAAATATGAGACTATCACCAATACTCCCATCACCTAAATTACAAAGACCAAACTAAATAATCTAAAATCCCAGATATTTTATCCAGTTGCACCTATGTAAAAAAACATAAAACATTTTTGGTATTCAAATACCTTTTTTTTATTAGAAAATCAATTTAAAACTCAACAATGCAAATGAAACATTGAAATCACTAATTTCAATTAATTATTTAATATTCTCTATGTGAGAGGTATTCCAGTATTGAAAAAAATAAGGATAGCTCATCTTTTCAGTTAAAATAAAAGTTAAATCCCTTAAAATGTCCAGCATCATTTCACCCAGGCACTTTTTAAACCTACACATACGCTCCCCAGACGTCATAAAGACTTGAACAAATCCAAATAAATATCAGCCCAACCCTTAGCTCGTAATAACTGTAATAATTTCTTAAAAACAACATTTCTTAAAAAGTTAGACTATTAAAAATAAGTAAACAAATTATGCACCTACCTAAAAGATATCGGATCAATGGAATGCACGAAACCGATAAATGATGAATTTTTAACGAGTTGTACTTTGACGTGTTTGTCAACAAAGAAAATTAATTCTTCTGGGTTTGCTTTCAGTAAATCAAAGTTTACAGGTGAAGTGTCCATTTAGGATGACAAAATCATAAAGTAAAGTGTAATAAAGTTTTTACAGAAATAATTCTGTCCTTTATCAATGTTTTAGAATCCCAAGTAAATGGATATTTTGTTGAGGTTATAAAACAACTATCACAGTCATCACAGACAGAAAAATTAAACTTTAATTAAACCAAAATAACCTGGTGCAAAAAAAAGAATCATAGACAAAACAAAACAAATATTAAAGAAATATATCACACAGCAGCACCTCAGAGTAAGGATTAGAACAGCACCACTACCACAAAGGTGATTACCCACTAGTGTTGCCGTCGATTCGATTGTAAATCGATTACAATCGATTATTCCAAAAGAGGCCAAAATAATCTAATAATCGATATGACAATCGATACTATCGATATAATCGATTATATCGATACCTATTTTTATTAGATATAATCGATTAATCGATTATAATCTAAGTCAAATACAATATAATCGATTATATCGATATCAAGTTGAAAGCAATACTATCGATATAATCGATTATATCGATATAATCTATTAATTTGCAATTATTTTTAGATAGTATCGCCATGATGGTACAGTTCAGGTAGGTACCAAGAAACTTAGCTATCACGTTTTATGATTAAAAAGTAGGGTATAAATAACTTTTTCACGGTTTCATTATGAATGTGTTATGTCTAAGAACACATTATACGAATGACGATTAAATCTAAAAATAATTGCAAATTAATCGATTATATCGAAATAATCGATTATATCGATAGTATTGCTTTCAACTTGATATCGATATAATCGATTATATTGTATTTGACTTGGATTATAATCGATTAATCGATTATATCTAATAAAAATAGGTATCGATATAATCGATTATATCGATAGTATCGATACTATCGATTGTCATATCGATTATTAGATTATTTGAGGGGGGGATAATCGATTAATCGATAATCGATTATCCGGCAACACTATTACCCACCAAAATTACTTTTTTTTTTGATATGCCTTTCGTTTCGTGTTGCCAACTTTAAGTTCAACCCGTGTGCTATTAGCAATGAGAAAAGAAATATATTTACTCTTTGGTCTGAGGCTATTAGCCAATCAACAGTATAAAAACCTTTGTCTTGTCATGCGAGAAATTTGACGCATTACGCATGCCAGCTAGGCCTATACGACAGATATAAGTGTAACAATTTATGTGAAATTCCAATATGAATGCCTGTAATCTAATATTTGGTATTACATTAACTAATTTAATTTGTTTCCCTTTTTTAAAGAACGAGATTCCTCGCTATGTGTATTTATTTTTATTTTTTTTTAGTTTAGAACTCGAAGGAAGTTTGAATTTTTTTATAGCAATCGGCTAGCTAAATTTGTTTTTATGAGAAATACCAGCGGGAATTTATTTTATTTTATTTTAAAAACTCTATTGCACAAATAGGTACAACAGGTGGACTTAATGCTAGGGGCATTCTCTACCAGTCAACCCTTGGGTCATGCAGATAGTTTGTATATGGGTGCGGTAACAGAGGAGAAAAAAAGACATAATTTTAAACAACAATAAATGAAGCATTAAAAATAACATTACGGTATCTTTTAAATACACGATAATATTACACATGCTATATAAATTAATTAGAATATAAATTATGAAGGTATACTTAGATTTACATAATATTGATAATTTATATATAAAAACAAATATCTACATAACTATAAATTCAGAAGATAAATAAATTGGTTCAGCAATTGACAAATTCATGACTATCATTACTTGTTAGCGAGAGAGAAGAAGTATTCAAGAACTTTATCTTAAAAAATTCCCTTAGTCAAGGATTGTCGGGAATCAGTTACCTAATGTGTTAAGATTATATTTTTTAGATTTTCAATTAACGTGCTTAGTTTTTTTTTTATTGGTCGCTTCCGCCGAGGCCGTGCGCGCAACCCTATTGGCGCAACCTGACAATGGCACGTGGAACTGGAATATCTGTACTAAATTTCCTTCACTCTATGGTTTCTTCTTTTTCAAATTCCGAAAATAAATATTTATAATTTACGAGGAAATTTTTGTATTTTTTTTTAAGATGTTTAATTGTTTAAAACTTTTAGAAGTGTTCATGGGCTAATATGATTTTTGACACAATTATTTTGTCATAATTCCGGATCGATATAATTTATTACATAATAGCGGTCCCGGCGAACTTCGTTTCGCCTTAGAGAATTTTTCCCGCTTTTCTGTTGATTTTTTTCAAATTTTACCAAGGATTCCTAATTTTGTAGCCTATGTCAAATTGGAAGAATGTAGCATTCTATTGGTGAAAGATTTTTTTAAATCGGCCCAGTACTTTTTGAGCCTATCCATTACAAACATACAAAAATACAAATCTTTCCTCTTTATAATATTAGTATAGATATATATTTTTATTTTTATACATGACCACTTCTAGCTATATCTAATATAGCGACCCGCCCCGGCTTCGCACGGGTGCAATAGGTACTAAAATATGTACGTATTATACATATAAATATTGCAACTTAATTTATTACATTGACTCCTCCCTTACCCCAGTGAAGCTTGGAGCCTACATCGCATGCTGGCTAGCTGAGCGCGGTGAGCGGCAACTAAGCGACTTTTTTCTAATACATACTTGCATTATTAAACTCATGATATCTTTCGAATTAAATGTCCGAATTGAATAATTCAAAAAGTTATATAAAGGTATTGAAGCTGTCTTGAATATAAAGTAATTTATTTTGATAAGGATTAATACCAAGGTACAAATAAAGAGCCTTTAAAAGAGGCGGCATATTAATACATTTTTTAGATTAAAAAACCGCTTATTGTGACATAACTATAATATTTAGTCATATGCTATCCCGACACTTTTTGTAGATAATGATGAGTTCTGCAAAGTCGTAGTGCATGACTTTGTTCTATCATCAATAGTTTTCGCAGCGCACGCGATGTAAGGAATTTTTCAGGTCACCTTTAATTACATTATTGAAGTTTTAGTAAGGATCCCTAATTTTTTTGAAAATATAATATAGCCTATGTCACCCGTAGATAGTGTAGCTTCCCACCGGTGAAAGAATTTTTTAAATCTGCCAAGTAGTTTCGGAGCCTATTCAATTCATACAAACAAACAAACAAACAAAAAATCAAACCTTTCCTCTTTACAATATTAGTATAGAAGTATAGATTTGCATGCGTTCAAATGCAGAATTTGATTTTCATAATTATTTTTAACCGTTTTATCGCACATTATTTTGCTTTTGGTACGTTCGAGCACATCATTGGAACATTACTACGCCAACCCTTTCATTCTTGGATGGTTAGTAATTTATCAGACTCAGTGTCAAATATTCACTCGTGATTCTGAGATCAGGCCGGTGGCTCACTAACTTTTGGTAAAAACTCGGGTTTTAAAAAAGATCATTGCTTTAAATCTCGCCATCTTGATGTTCACAAAATTTCCATTTTTAAAGTTTTTTTATCATTTGGTTTTGGCAACACTAATTCCGGAAATTCCCTCTATGTACAAATATTTTCTTCGAACAACACGATTCAATTTAAAATGTGTGTGTATGAACATAGGGTCTCTTTTCGCTAACGTGAATCTTCTTATCATTTAAGTGTAATGAGCACTATGGACGGTAGATTTTTCTTATGAATTCACTCACTGAACCTTTTCGATGTCATTCAATCATTCTATTTCTGTATTCGCTTTGCTTCGGTCGATCAAAAGTATCAATTTAATTCTGTGGACGACAGATTTGTGGTTTCCATTTAATTTATTGTATGGTGCATCTTACATCTCATTCTCATAAAATAGTTAACTTTTTGTTTATTGTTATCTGTTTAAATACCAATTCAGAGCTTGTAATTTGCTGAAACGGTGAGTGATTTTTTTTTTTTCGTAATCTAGCATGAATGTGCCATAATATCAGGGTCTGATACCTACGTAGATGCACAACTTAATTACGTACAAATAGGTTACTTTTAAAATGTAGGTAAAATATCGTGTCTTAGCCAGCAAACCTATTAAAACATTATGACTGTGGATAAATTAATGGATTACATTAATGGATAAAGTAACATTTTATAACCAAAAGTACCAAAGACAATTTATTAATTAGTTTGTATTTAAAAAATTACAATGAATTGGTTTTTCATCTACACCAATGATATTTTTAAATATCATTGATCTACACTGACATCCTTCTGACAATAACATAAAAACCTAATTAAGTACATAGGGTACCTAAGTGCTTTTAATTTGTTCCAGTTATGGCGTTGGCTAATGCGAATAAAAAGTAAGTACCTACCTACTAAAAAAATGTAATAAGCCTTTCATGAGGGCACAAGTAGATTATTATCTATGTACTATTAACATAGTTTTTATGTAGGTGCACAAATTCGTAGCTTTGGGTTTTACTTAACTTATCGTGCTCGGTACCTGCTTACCTATCAAGAATCAAGATAGCTAGGTAGGTAGGTATCTCTTATATTACGACTAGCACTCTCCAAATGATTTAAACACCGTAGCATGTCGTACCTACCTATCTACGGATTTATGCCCGGTGCCACTATTTGAAAAACGATCCGTTATAGCTACGGATAGTAATAAATTATACGAGGCGTAAGCTAAAAACAGTATGGTACGATATTACCTATTTAACGACTCGTAGTCGGTTGAAGAAAAACGTATAGTAATTTTTGACACAATATCACGAATCGTAAAATATTGAAACCGAGAATTATAGACTTAAATTTTTATGTGTAATCCATTTAAAAAATATAAGACACCTAAGTAATATTTTTTCTTTCATCATGCAAACAAAAATTTACCAAGACATGAACATAGCGTTTAATTAAGCATTACGTCACTTTTTCGTACAGTGTGTACTGAATTTTGTTGCGCTATATCATCCATCTGCAATGTTTATTTATTTGTTGAAGCTAAAAATACGTTTTCTTTGTACCTTTTTTGAAATTTTATTGAAGAACGAAATTGAATCATTGTTTTTTTTTTACCGAACCAGTATCCCTATTGTTTTACTTTACTACTGCGAAATAAAAGAAGGGCGATGATTTTCACTGGCATGTGTTTATGTGTGTATATATAATTTATCTATGTACATAATACCTTGAATGTAAATTGAAAATTTAATAACATAATAAATAAATATTAATCTGTACCCTAATAACTTCTTAACGAGATATTTAATACTGACTAATGAGGTGTTTGCTTGTTATCTTAATTGTCCTCTGGTGCTGGTTAATTGTGGACTATGTGACGTAATCATAAATTAAACATGGCGCTTTCTAGTAGGTGTAAAATTATAAACTATAGCTGTGCCCGCGACTTCGTTCGCGTGGACTACATCCTTTCATGGTCGGTTTTACTCCTATCTCCCCTAATATTCGAAACAAAAAGAAGTCTATATTTTAAAAGAGCTATATTTGTGCCAAATTTCATATCTCTAACTTAAAAAATACCTTACTTTCTAACAAAAAGTAGCCTATGTCCGTTCTTGAGGTTCAACGTATACCTATGCCAAATTTCATCAAAATCGGTTGAGAGGTTTAAGCGGGAAAGCGTAACAGACAGACAGACAGAGTTACTTTCGCATTTATAATATTAGTAGGGATAAAAACTACATATATACTGAATAATGTCTTGTTGCTATTAGACTTCAAACGAAGGGCTTTATTAATAAAAAACGTTTTGGCTTTTATTGGTTTAATAACATAACTCTACATTGAATGCACAAACAAACAGGGACTATCAATTACTTTATACATGACATGTTCATTTATTTAAAACCCTTCAGATTTTATTTTAAAGAAACACATAAGTAGCATTAATTTCATCTGAACTTGCAATATGGGACTTGAACCCACGACCTTCATATTACGAGAGGAATGTACTTCCGACTGAGTCCGCATGCCGGATTCCACGCATTACAACAAATACATTTACTCTGAAATCTGAAAAGGACACTTAACTTGACTTGACAACAATCCCGCGTGCGAAATGAAATCCGCACGATGTTAAAACCAGCCTCACTGCAAGTTGTTGCAGGTAACGAATGTTTATGTATTAAACCTCTCAGCCTACGGTTAGGCATAAGGATTCCATCTTCTAGGATCAAGTATATTATTAGGATACCGGTAATTATAACAATACGGTAATGAGGGCAGGTACCTCACCTGGCGTTTGCACGGTGAAGCTTATTTAGTGGTGGCTACCGACCTCCCGGTGTACGCGGATGGTGGTGCATTCATAGTGTCGCAGTATGTCAATTATAAAAACTAATAAAGATTTGGCTTAGCTTTAAGAGACAAAGATCTTATCGAAACAAGAAGTTTGCTGTTTATGTTGATTTTGATATCTATACGTAATCAATTACTTACTTAATTTTTGTAAGATCTCATTAGTAACTTTTGTTAATTGTTTAGACAAATCAAAAGATGACCCGTTCGGTAAACTAAAAGAGAATGGACTTGTCACTTACCTTTGCACTGTAATACAATGTCTAGTCAAGTATTATCCATACTAATATTATAAATGCAAAAGTAACTCTGTCTGTCTGTCTGTCTGTCCGTCTGTTACTCTTTCACGCCTAAACGGCTGAACAGATTTTGATGAAATTTGGTATTGGTATACGTTGAATCTCAAGAATGGACATAGGCTACTTTTTATTAGAAAATAAGGGGGGGATGGGGGTAATACCACCTTTGAAAGTTTATATGGAAAAATGACTATTTTTGAAGTTAGAGATATGAAATTTGGCACAAATATAGCTCGAAACTTGGATTAAAATATAGACTACTTTTTGTTTCGAATATTAGGGGAGAAAGGGGTAAAACCGACCATGAAAGGATGTAGTCCACGCGAACGAAGTCGCGGGCACAGCTAGTATTTTATAAATAAATGATTATCAGACAATACCTTAAATTAACATTGACCTTATCCCAAAGTAAGAATTTAAAGCACATGTGCTACGAAAACCAGAACCAATCGTGGCAACCACGCAAAATATTGTCGCTTACCTACTTAAAATACATTAGTAAACACCGAGAGACAAAACAAACATAAATTGTCATCACACGTATGTTTTTCTTGGGTGGGAAGCGCATTTACGACCCCTGGTTCAACAGCCAGGAGCACTAACCAACGAACCGAGAAAGAGTTGTTCCTACGAGCCAGTGGACTTTCTAAAGCTTAGAAATGGTGATACTTTACAGGGTAGCGATGGTTGCGGTGGAACTCCCTGAGTGCCCTGTGTGCCTGGAAACCATGACAGCGCCAATATTCCAGTGCGAATCAGGGCACAGCTTGTGCCACACCTGTACCAATACTCTGTGCCCACCTATTTGTCCGATATGCAGGCAACGGATGACACAGATTAGGAATCGGCAACTCGAAGATATCGTATCGAAGGTACAAACACTTTGCGTATTTTTATCTGTTGATTTTTCTCAGACTTGTAAGCAGAACATTTGACCAACATCGCTCATAAGCGATGCCTTCAATACCAAATCACTGAAACGGGGAGAACGGGAAAAAATAAAAATTAATGAATATTATGAAATAAGGAACCAAATTTTTTTTCTTACATTTCAAGTTTGAGGTCCTTAGATTCGTAAGTTAGTAAATAAAAAATCAAATAAGTTGGTTTCCCATTAATTACATTTTTTGGGGCTAATTCGTTTAAGATCTCTTCGGATTCTGCAGAAATGCACTTCATTGTTCTACCTCGAGCAACACTTCCGTATCTTCCCGATGCAATTCTTTCTAGTTATGATTCGTTTATAAATTTTAATATACAAGTAATTTACTTCTCTAGCGTTCACATTTTGCTGAACATAACAGGAAAAATATACAATTGTATTTTTAAATTCACGCTACATTTTGTAGGTATGTGTGGCGCCAAAAGTACAATCAACGAAATAACTTCTAAAATGATTACACATGTCAGAAAGATACGTGAATAAAAAAGCTAGTGAATCTATTAACATTGTTATTGTTTTTAATATTAGCAGTAAGTCTCACGTCTGTGTCTGATAATTATGAAGGGTTCCAGTTTTTTAAGTAAGTGGTTTCTATAAGCCTAAAATAACGATCAACATGTTATTATCAGGCTAAGATGCCATGCCCAAACAAGTCGGAGGGCTGCGTCTACACTATGGTTGCAGCTGACGTGGAAGACCATCTCAAAGAGTGCATTTTCCGCCAGATGGATTGCCCTCTCGGGGCTGTATTCGGCCGCTGCTCCTGGAATGGTAATAAATCAGTAATATGGTTTAGTTATCTTGAATTGTGAGATTTTACGTTAGGTATGTAAAATGCATAAGTACGATCTTTTCTTAGTTCATCTTTAAGTTTTTGTTCAAATACGCAGTGAGTAGGTACCGTTAACCCGAACAAAAGTAGTAATAAAAGTATGACGTAATGCGAAAATAGTAATGACTTACTGACTGAAATGGGCTTATAAAGCTGTAGGTATGAAAAACTACTCAATCCCTCTTTTTTTTGTGGTTAGGGCTCTGATCGAATGATATCTTAATTATGTGTAACAGAGCCTGATTCCTGAAAAATGAATGAAATAACGGTAAGGGTGAATGTGATAGTTTGTGAGAATTACCTAATGGTTGTTATTCACTTACTCTACATCGTCTGTAAGGATAAGAATGAAATAAATATTGTGGAACAAGAAGCCATTTAATCGCGAAAACAAAACACCTTGTGTGAAGCCGTAGGTGAGAATTAGTCAAAAAATGTACAGAGCTGTTTATTGTTTTATTCCTTAAACATAAACCATAACCTATATAAACTTCTTAACTTTACTGTTATATGCTCAGGGAAGCTGAAGGAGATGATGGATCATTTCAAGGAGCGCCATCCCACCCACTGCAACGTTACCAGCGACGCGGACGTAGAACTTGAAAACGTTAAAGTAACTGACGACGAACGCTTCGTCTATCTGTTTGCTCAAGGGAAAATGCTCTTCATCATTACCGTGAAGGTCGATACTTTGCAAAAAATGGCTTATTGGTGCATTCAACACATTGGCGGGAAGAAAGCTGCTCAACAACATATATATGAAATCCATGTCACAAGCAAGAAGGACAACAGGAGGAAAGTTGTTTTTATTGAACATTGTTTCAATGATGCCATCAAGGCAGATGAGATATTCCGTATGGCGAAATGCGGCATCTTGCCATTGGAAGCGTTGAAGCATTTCGTTAATAATAATAAAATGTCATTCCGGTTCTTCATCAAAAGAATTTCGCCAGTGCCGAAAAATAAGCCTGGTAAAGGAGATGAAAATAATGACAGTACCAAAAACGATTCTGGGAAAAAGAATGGACCAAGACATTTTGGTCCCGGACCAAAAGGACCTGGGCCAAAAGGGCCCGGTCCTAAAGGACCAGGACCGAAAAAGTTTAATAAGGCTCAGGCTTAAAACAAATCAAGTAGATAAGGCACAGTTGGAACATTCCCACTAAGAAAATTAAAAACCAAGTGAGACCTATAGATTGGTAACTTTAAGTAGTACCTATTGAAGTTTTATCTTGTTACCCCTATTTCCGCAAGGTAAAGGTAAAGGTAAAGGTATATTCACTTTGTATCGACATGAACATGGAACTTTCATTTGTTTTATTTTTCTTTTGCGTTGGATTTTCAAGCTGTTCGTATATGCCTGAATGTAGAATAATAATTCGCAGATTATATTTTTAGTGCCATTTATGAAATATTTTTGTGTACACAATGCTACACGTTTTAAAATAGGTCCAAGGGCTGCGATTGATGTTTATTTAGGATAACTATGTTATTAGTTACAACTATGCTTTCATGAAAGCAGGGAACATTTTTGGTACTACATACTGCCCCAGTTGTGCAGAGCAAAAAGCAAAGTTACACACGGTACTCATATTTTGACCTACGTCATCATCCCGTCTTTCCTCTCAAAAAAGGGGTTAGGTATGGTTGCTCGTAGACAAAATCCCTATCTATTCATTTTGATAAGGAAGTCTGCTAAGAACGTAGGCAATCTGCCAAATATGCACGTTTTATATTATAGTCTCTATTATAAAGCATGTTGGGTTGTTTTAATAGAGATTTGGAGGACACGGCAAAAAGATCCTTCCTCATAATACGGTCAGGTTCTCGTTTTCCTCTCAATAGCCTCAACTTGGCGAATTTCACCCGCTAGGGTTTAGTAAGTCCTACTTACGTAACTTAATTTTGGAAACTGCAGTGCACTACGTAATGATGTCGGTTAAATTAGTGGTTACAATCTTCATGATTATGTATTTCTATCTTTGAACCAAAACAATCATTTAATATCTACACTACAAATAGACTGATTCTATTTTGGAGGGTGTTGCACCGACTTAGTTCTAACTGTTACTGGTGGTTTGACGTATGTTGGTTTTCGAAAATGTACACGATTATGTGATTTATCAGAGGTGTTGTGTGAGATGACGTAACAATGGAATTTTTGTTCAAGCACTATTACAGTGATGAAAGAAACAACGACTAATATCCGCACGCATCTTTCCTATCAAATCACACGCACGTCATTACCAGTCACATGTGTATTTAAGAAAAACAAATCCAAAATAAAATCTATTGCTAGGTAGAACGTATATTATACATGTCATGCTAGGTTCTGGTACGGTGTAAGTATCCAGTTACGGGTACCTACTTGTATTCCTATTATATTTTATGGTACTACCGTGCTTGAAGATGTACAGAAAGTGAAGGTTTAGTCCTAATTATGAACCCATCAACAGTAGTCGCGTACAGTTCCAAATAAATTGTGTATCCCAGTTGTCCCCTCTGGCGTTTGTCCCCTTGAGGGACAACTGGGATTTTTTTATAAAGATCTCCCAGTTGTCCCCCGTCTCACTGATGGAGGGGACAATTGGGACTTGATTTTTTAAATATCGGGTGTATCCCAGTTGTCCCCTCTGGCGTTTGTCCCCTTGAGTATTGGTGACCTGCTCGAAGTAAAACAGTTTCATGTTGCCTTTTGATAAACACTAATGAATCTGAACCCGAACTACATGAAGCACTTGCTATTGACATTGTTAGGAATACACTGATAAGAAATGGAAAATTCCTTAACCCGGCGTCATTGACGCTGGGTCAAAATGACCCGGGGCGATTTAAAATGGGTATATGTTTTTTTTCCGCCAACCGTTTGATTTGAATGTTTATATAGCTGGAAATACAATCTTCTTTTACCTATATATCAAGTTTGCGAAGTGCGACGACGTTCACGGAAGAAGATACACTTGCGTCAAGTTAAAACGGGTAAATATGACCCGGCGTCATCGACGGCGTAGTGTTTTCATGATTTAGCTTCTTTTCATTTATTTGCTGTTTTTATCATATAATATGTATAGTTTAGCCATAAAATGTATTATATTTGGTTCTTTCTTAGTTTTTTTTGTTGAAAATGGCATTAAATAACTATCTAGGGAGAATTTTAGCGGTGTTAGAGGAATCTCAATCTGAACAAGGAAAAGATGACGCTTTGGATGTCAACAATGTAGGCTACATGTCTGAACGCGTATTTGATACTGGTTTGCAATTTTAAAAAACATATTAATCGAAATAATTACAAAGTATGTTTGTGTCATACAAACTTAGAGCAACTTACGATGTGAGCAGAAATTCAAAAGAATGGCCTCTGACGACTTTTTTGCAGCGCTAAATAAATCGGGCATAAAAACAAACATAATATATCTAGCTAACAACACTGATACTTGCACCAAATGGTGACAGTTTCAGTTTGAATAGATTCAAGATCATTAACGCCTTCCTTACACACATGTCAATTTACATACTAGATTTTACAGGCGAATTTGTTGATAAACCTCCAAAAAAGGTTCCTAGAACTCGCAGGACATATAAGTTATGTCCGTTTAGAAAGGATAAGAAAAAATTTCACTCCTATGCATCATGCCAAATCAACATAATGTCCAGACCATGTAATTTTAATTTCCAATAATTGCAACAATTCTAAGTCTCAGATAGAGGAGTTTAAAAGCTTTTCATTTATTATTATTATTACTAAATGTTTAAATAACATTGCTATTTCCATGTAACATTGAAAAATATAAACATTATTAAGAATATATGAAGAAAAACTGACATAAATACGGTAGTTATGTTTTCATAGTCGATTTTGCATATGCTTTTTTTTAAGTCAACAAAAGAATATTTATGGAATATATTTGCATTATTTATGTTTTTCGTTATGCACAAAGAACCCATATATCATAAATAATTTTGAAAATCAAGATAATCCTTTTATTTTTATTACAAACCATTGCTGAAATTTGGGTCATGACGACCCAGCGTCACTGTCTGCGTAATTATTTTCACGTCATCGACGCCGGGTTAATGCTTTGCTGTCGTGCAACGACCGTGCCGATCAATCATAGTACCTAGCTATATACAAATAAAGTTCATTTTTGCATGTACTATTCCAAGCAAAAACACCCCCTCCAGAAATTCCCTCAAGAAATCCGCCATGGAAAAATGACATTTACGTTCCATGGCATTATGAGCGATCGTGGTAAAATCACGTTGCACCGACAAACTGAGTTGTTTACTTTTAAGTTTACATGTGCGAAAGGGATAGAAACAGTACTTTTATAATGGCGGGAGGCGTCATCTTGAACTAAGCTACTTTATGTTTCTATTTTATTTACCTAAATATTTGTTTTTAACTTCTGAGTGAAGTCGGGGGTGTAAAATATAGTTCTTTAATATAAAGAGCCCAGTTTAAAGGTAAGGTAGTTGTTAATTTTACCTATACTTAAAAGTTTATTTTACCCGAGTATAGTTAAATGAAAACATTGTTGTACTCGTTATATTTTACATAAAATAATAAACTATACCTAACATCATGATTTTTCCCTTAATTAACTATTCCTGTTCCTCATTAGACACTCTTCGTCATAATCGGAGCCAGTGGTATATGAAATCTAAAAAGTGCTATATTATTTGTCACTTCTAGCAAAATTATACGGCGACATCTCAAGTGAGGGAGATTGGGACGTCTAAAAATTAAAGTCCCAGTTGTCCCCCTTGTCGCAGGGTAGAGGGGACAACTGGGAGACATTTATAAAAAAATCCCAGTTGTCCCTCAAGGGGACAACGCCAGAGGGGACAACTGGGATACACCCATTATAATGACGTAGGTACCTATTTAGTTTCACATGGCAATGAAACTTTGGTACGATTATCTAAGGATGTCTGAGAGACCTTCTGGGCCAAATTAAAATCCACGCGGCCAAATGCTAAATGTTTATTATTAAATGTATTATTAGATTTATGAATAGGTACTTGCTGTGTTTTGCGCTGAATAGGCCAGAAAAATGTTGCTGTAGTAGTGTTTATTGAACATAATCTCCGGGGTTACGCAGGGTTATGATCATTACCGTACTGAGGGCTAAACACGTAGTTTTTAGTGCATATGTTTATTTTTTGGTTTAGGATTTTTCAATATTCTGCGACTCCTATTTAAAAAGCGCCATTTCGCACCCTTCGTACTAACCTACTTTCAGATGGGTGATGATCATGATTATGTAGCCATAAAAACTTAAGCAAATACTTATTTTAAAGATAATGCAATGGTGAGTAATTACAAATACAGAGAGAGAGAGAGACCTAGTTGCAGTGCCGGCGTTAGGGGGGGGGGGGGGGGGGCGCTGAGGTCTGGGGCCTCGGCCTCCTCGGTTAACCAATTGTGAATTGTGAATACGGGACTTACGTCCCAGGACCGGCGTTAGGGTGGCGCGCGGTTGGGCAACAGCCCAGGGCGCTAGAAAGCTACCCTGAGGTATTCAGATGTATTCCCCTAAATCGATGTATTGGTATACGCTTTTACAGGGGCGCTGGCGGAAATTCGTCCAGGGCGCCAGTAATGCTAGAACCGGCACTGCCTAGTTGTGTGTAAGGAGACCGCGTGGATTGAGTTTGGCATAATCCGTCTCTTCCAATTTCTCAACGTAATGATGTTCTCATTTATCAGTTGAGATATTTTGTGTGATTTTTGGTATGGTGTATGATGCTGATTAAATATGCAGTGTCATTACATGTATGTATATTTAAACCAACTAAAAGTATTCTGAAGCCATTGCATTTTAATTGTTAAATGAGTTTGGTTGAATATACCCCGCAACCATCCACAATATAAATTAGTAAGCGAAAGTGTATAGGCACTATGTAGGTAGGTATAACTACTTGCTATTAATAAATATAACCCTTTCTGTTTTAAGTATAAGTTTACTATATTGTATCTGATTATGTATTTCATAAAAAAAAGTTTGGTTTTGGTCACAGAAATAAATGGGATTTAAAAAAATGCTTTTTTATAAGTACCTATAAAACTGTTCAAAGGAATTAAAAAATCTTAAACATATTAAGATTTTTTAATTTTATAATTAATACTAGATATTAATTACGACATATTATTATTAGATACAATAGCTGTGCCCAAATTTTTTACAGGACATTACAAGAGATAGGGGATTCCCCAAATAGGTATTCAAAACAAAAAGTAGCCCATATTTTAATCAATGTTTTGAGCTATATTTGTGCCAAATCTCTAACTTAAAATATAAACATTTTTCCATATAAACATTCATGGGCGGTATTAGTCCAATCCCCTCTTATTTTCAAAACAACAAGTAGCTATTCCGTTCTAGAGGCTCAACGTATATCTTTACCAAAGATCTTTATCAAAATCTGTTCAGTGGTTTAGGCGTGAAATCCGGGCAGGTAAACAGACAGATAGAGTTACATTCGCATTTATAATACTAGTATGGAATATAGATGAATAGGGCAAGATAACTGTAGGTACTCACATTCGAAGGGTATAGTCGATCTGTTTTATTAGTGCTAGTTGAAAATTAGTAAACATGATTTAGTTTACTAATCAACTGGTTACATGGACTTCCTAAGAAAAGGAGCAGGAAAAAGTAGAAATAGGATTTTTTGTTCTAGGGGGATAAACAAGTTATGTTATACCAGAAATAGACCAATAAGGTATATTGAAACAAGGCCATTACAAGTTTACCCCTTTTAAGCAGTAAAATAGTTTATTAGGTATGGGGCAAATTTTACAACCGAGGGCATAATAAAAGGTCATTCCCAGATTTCGAGCAACGAGGAATGTTTTGAAGCTTGTGTGTGTTCCTCGCAGTTCTCGGTTGACTAACTGCCTCAATTCACCGGGATCTTTATGAATTTGGAAGTATTCGGTTAACCCTTTCGCTGCAGTAGATGAGTTATCTGATTTTAAAAAGTCTCTTCTAAACGACAGTGGACGAGAAAACTCTTGTATGTATCTGCATCTTTAAACGAAGCACTCATTTTGAAAACTGCTTGCACAGACGGGCTCAGTGTACCTACAGTGTCCCGCTAGACCAAGGGGCCGTCAATTAATAATGTGATGTTTTTTGAGCATTTTTAACATGGCGAGTTTCAAAGAAGTAAAAATGTTTCTCAATTACTTGAAAATTTATACAACAAATTTTTACTGTGACATGTTACCGTAGTTACGCTTGGTAGATTCATGCTTACCAACAGTTAGGTACACTCATTTTGTTTATAGTGACTATAGACGAGTAAATTCGCGTAGTTTTTATCTCGTCTTTGGCATATCATTATTAATATCTTCACATTTATAGTTGTGTAATCTATGTTACAATATACAATATAATATATATTATAGATATATTTATTCATATTTAATTAAATTTCTCACATTTCACCTTGGTAAATTGTTTAACTCATTTCATTCTATCTCCACGTGACTGGCACCAACACACTTTTTACTTTTTTTTTACTTCTTACCTACATCATACCTCTCGATTAACAAAATGTCTAATTTACGTGAGCCATGTTGTGGTATCCTGTTATTGGCTTAGATTTATGTATCATGTTTGGTTTTTTTATGTAAATTCATGGTATTGCTGTTGGATATCCTAATAAATAAAAATAAAAAAAAATAAAATACCAAAGCGGATTTTGAAAAACGAGTTATCCCGTCACCAGTACCAGAGAGACGATATTTATTTTCTAAACCCGTACATTATAAAATGCGAGATTCGTGAACGACGAGCCCGGAGGGAAAGGGTTAACTGTACCCTAAATTTAGGGTAAACTGGGGCGGGTGAACTGTGGAAGTAAGTTGGCAACACTTTAGTTGACTTTGTTAATTGTTTTGTTAGGTTTAGTTTTTTTGTTTCACAACAATAAAATCACAATTCACGTTAAATTGTTTCCTTCAATCTTTTATTAATGATTGTTTCATTTAATTTTGTATAGTAAAAATAATCAAAGGTTTTGATCCTTTTCAGAGGTTGTTTAGTTGCAATAAAAAAATTATTAAATAAATCATAATTTGAAACCAATAAACTCGTTATCATGTCGTCAGAATCAGTAGTAGTAGACCTCAGATCAGACACTGTAACCAAACCCACGGAATCAATGAAAAGAGCCATGTCAACGGCGGATCTCGGAGATGATGTGTTCGGGGAGGACCCCACTGTGAATACTCTTCAGGATAGAGTAGCTGCCTTGTTGGGCAAGGAGGCTGCCTTATTTGTTCCTTCTGGTACTATGGCTAATCTCATTGCAGGCAAGTTGATATTATATTGATAATTTCACAATTACACATCAAATTTTAACTAGCCCCATGGAGTAATGTTTACCAGTCCTGAGTGTAAAACGAAGGGTTATGGTTTCGATGCCCACCCATTTTATTTGTTCTGTGTCTGGATGTTTCAAATTTTAATTAAGTATTGGGTGTTCTTAACACAGGTGCTTTTAAGCAACTTATGGACTTTAGGATTAAATCAATGTATGATATTGCTAGCACCTCTATAATGCTATTTAAATAATAACTTGGTACATCTGGTAATGGTATCAGAAGACTATTTTTAGATTACCTATTTAATTTTTAAAATCTCAATTTGATAAATTTTTTGATGCACTGCTTGTCCAGTGTCTCAGCTTGTATTATAGATTTTGCGAAAGTGAAATTTATTAACAAAATTATTGGTAATTTGTACATTTTTTGTTGCAGCAATGGTACACTGCTACAAAAGAGGCTCAGAAATGTTGTGTGGTGACCATTCGCATGTCTATAAAAGAGAAGGTAAAATAATGTGAATTTATGTTAATATTTTAAGTAGCTATGGTTAAACTTTATTATTTTATTTAAATCACATGGAACATTCAGCTATTTATTATAATGCCTTATTGCCAAACTCAGGGACAGGGCAAGCAGACAAAAAAACTACTTAAAAATTCATTTCATTAAAACAACAAACAATAATTTAAGTAATGCAAATTTTATAAAAAAAATCTTTCAATTTCCAGGAGGTATAGCTGACTTGGCTGGAGTTCATGTGACTGTATTGAAAAATTTAGATGATGGCACATTTGATTTAGCTGATTTTGAAAAACATATAAGAGGATCAGATATCCATGAGCCAGTTACTATGTTGGTGTCCATAGAAAACACACATTCTTATTGTGGTGGCAAAGTATGTATCATGGTTTTAGTTATTTTCAGAAATAGATAGATTTTTTTATTATTTTCGTTTGTTTTTTTTTCTTTGCTGACATTAATGATTCCTTTTCAAGGTTATCCCGTTGGACTGGATAGAAAAATTAGCAGCAATGGCGAAGCAACATGCTGTAATGGTGCACATGGACGGTGCTAGACTATGGAACGCGTCAGAACATCTTCATGTGGAGCCGTCGAGGATTGCACGGGACTGTGATAGCGTCTCGGTCTGCTTTAGCAAGGGGCTGGGCGCTCCTGTAGGCTCAGCACTTGCTGGCTCTAGGAGATTTATAGAGCAGTTAGTTCCAAAGGCTCTATTTTCCAGAATTTAAGTGTCTTGTTTTAGGGGAGAGCTTTGTTTATCATCACTAATGTATTAAAATGATGAAATCTTGGTAGTACCTATATCATTGTGCCAATTCCTTGTTTATTTCGTTGGCACTTTAAGAAAATGTTAAAAAACATCACATACGTTCCTCCGATTCTGTGGTAAGTAGCTTAAGCACTTGTAGTACAGAAATCAGAAACAACGACAGTACCACAGCACCCAGACCCAAGACAATGTAGATAAGTTCGTTTCCTACATTGACCCGACAGGGGATCAAACTCGGGACCTCAGAGGTGACGCGACGCCAAAGTCCGGCTTGCTCGCCTCTTGGCTACGGAGGTCGTCAAAGATTTATGGAACCTAATCTATTTTCTGTTCTAAAATTTACTCTAAAAAAAGTCCCATGTTCAGAAGCATGACGTATGTCGAAGCCATCATACACTCAACCTTTGCAACCATAACTTTAAAGTCTACCCTATTGTTTAAAACAAATACAACATTATCATGTATTCATTTACAGAGCGCGACGTTACCGCAAAATGTTGGGAGGTGGCATGAGGCAGGTCGGCGTACTCGCGGCCGCTGCTATTGTGGCCCTGGACGAGTCGGTGCCTTCACTCTGTGCTGATCATCGTCGAGCTCAGTATTTAGCTAAAGGTGATTATTACGTGTCTTAACACTGTGATAGAGATATGCGATAAAAAATACTGTTACATTGGGTACACCCAATTGGCTACTTGACAGTGTTAACAATAAAATATGAAAAGTGTTAGATACGTTAGCTTATTAGTTAAGTAATCATTTTACATTTTTATTTTTTAATTAAAAGCATAGTTAGTATTTTATTTTTGCAAAATAAATTTTACTTTTTTTATCTGTGGAACAAAAGAACCGAAACGGAAACCACCATTGCAATTCGGAAATGACAGCTGTCGGCGAAAATTATTTATTTTAATGTGGCGAAACAATGCTTATTTTACCGATTAAATTGAATTATTGTGTCTCTAATCGTATTAAGAATTTATTGAAACATTTTCCGTTTATCTAAATTAAGTCGTTCATAAGGGTATCGGTTCGTTGTCTAGGACGTTGACGTCATAATGGCAACAGTGACGAGACTTGGCGTTTTCGCGCGTTTTTTAAATGTGTTACACAAAATCTTATTTTTCTCTGGTTATTTACATTTTTTCCGGATAAATCGAATTGCTTGGGACATAAAATGAACGGGCGCACATTTTACAATACTTTTTCAAAAACTGTCAAGTAGCCAATTTTACTGTTTTTGCTGTATTACAAATACAAATAAAACATCCATTCAGGGGTATATTAATTTACCTACTACTGATTAGATGATGGCCTTTTTTTATCCTCACCGAGCTTGTGTGTGAGCGGAAGGGTCACACCCCTAAAATCCTGAATAACTGCCGGAGGGCGTCATAGTAGGCAACGGACCTCTGCTCTGGCCGTTGAGAGGGTAATCGACGGAATAGCGGTCGGTTTGATTCATGACTTGTCGCGAGCTTTTAGCTTCGGCCATGGCAATCATGATGCGGCGCGATCCCTAATCGTTTTGATGTGACTAAAAGTCATTCCGACATCGAGGTTTAGGTACGTCTAAGTACCGGACCTTCCGTTCCTAAGGAACCTTTAACCCGAACAGGATGATCAGGGTGGCTGGGGGGAAAGGGCGCGTGCCATTTAAAGAGAACGGCTACACTCTTGTCTCAGTACGCCATTTCCTGAACCACTCGCCTAGTGTGTCGGCGGCGTGTTGGAGCGTTTGGAGTGCGAATGGAGCAATAGATGGCCGAGTCGTCCGGTACAGAGACATGTGTCTATAAAATTTTTGAGATTTCAAATGTAGGGAAATTGCTGATGGACAGCACGACAAGAATGGGATGTCTCCCATTCTAGTAGTGCTCTCGCACAGAGCGTTGCGGAACTCCGGCTGAAATGGGGTAGGAATTTATACTCCTAAAGGACTGTTGAAGACACTTTCATTATACTAGCTAAATAGATGACTAACTGTCGCTGTGACAAGCCCAGGGTTTGGATGCTTCTCACCCTGAAGACAATTGCAGAATTATTATTTCGGTTTCAAAGACAACACACTCTTCTAGACTTAATTACGCACCAATAACTTACAAAATAATTGAATTCCTTCTAAAATTGTCTAATGTATTATTTTTTTATTTCTTTCAGAAATCCAGAACCTCAAATTGTCATCATTCACTGTTGATGTGGTCAATCAGCACACAAATATTGTTCATATAAAAATAAGTAATGAAGAAACAATAACCAGTCGGAGAGTGATTGATAGACTGGCGATAGTAAGTCAATCAGAAAGTACAATGAACTGCAAAACAGACAAAGGCTTGGGTATTGTTGTCTTGGGAAGTGCAAAGCCTAATCCCAAGATATTAAAATTTGTTCTACATCATGATATAAATGACGATCAATTGAGACTGGCAGTGAAGAAAATCCAATTTGTTTTAACAGAGATTGACAGAAATAAGTGAAAATAAGTTCATGGTACAAAGTGCAAACCAAGTTGATCTAAGAGAATTGATGTATTTAAGCAAAAAATTGATGCATACTTTAACTGTTCTAATAGACTATATCAAATATTTAATTAATATAAACTGATCTGAACAATGTGAATCTATTGTATTGATAAGGAAAGGCACTAAAAGAAAATAAAAAAGTGTAAACTGTTTTTAAGTTTTTTTATTTACTTATGCTAGATGTTCATTTCTTAGCCTTAGCTTCACGAGTAGCTTTCCTTTCTGCTGCTCTTGCTAATTGTTTCGCTGGTTTAAGATTTCCCTTTTTGCAAAACCTCTGGTTCCTCAAGAATTTGGGGTCCATCTGTGGAGAAAAATATATTATGAAAATCTGAAAATGATATCACTCACTTTTTGGCACTTTGTAGTAAAGAGTTAAATTCAATGATAAGTTCGGGGAGCATGTTTTGTTTATTTAGCACAGCCATATTCAACAGGTACACCATTTGGGCAGCAAAAACATTACCATTTGTATGGAGGCCTAGTGCGTTGCAGTTTGACTATACTGAATTAGATCTTTATTCTTGAAGTAGGATAGGTTAGAGAATTCTCAAACTCAAATATTTCTTAATTCAAGTAGGTTACATGTAACACTTTTGAATCGTCATTGAATACAATGCAAAGTGATTCTACTTCCGGTTCGGAACCTATATCTACCGAGAAGACACCGGTAAGAAACTCAGCAGATAAGTTACAGTAGCAGTATCTAACTTATAGCTATGTGTAGAACACTTTGGACCAAGTCATATAGTTTTATTTTGATGAGTGAAAAAAGCATGAAGTATTATTTTATTTTAAGAGGTAAGCTGGAGCAGACCAGTCCCCAAAGGTGGCACCTGTTCACAAGCATGACGTATGTGCCAGCCATCGCTTCACTCAACCATATTGAAGGGAATGTAACGACCCGCCACATAGCGCCACCACCCCAGTGACATTTTAGTGAGCATGACTAACTCCCAACTCCCTTTGGAAAGTAATTACAATTTAAGTCATCAAACCAACTATAGGACCCGGAGCACGAAGTAGTAACCTACCTACATCTTATTCTGTTAATTTGAGACTACTTAATAATTCGTGATAGCCATGTCTATCGTACAAAATTACCAATAACAATGTCATTTTGTCAAATGAAAATTAAAAATATCGACATGTCACATAATTAAAATAAAAGAAAATAATAATTTATGTCTACTTATAGTATAAAATTAAAATTAACAATGTCATTTTGTGAAAAAATAAATTAAATTATCGAAACTGGCGCTTAATTAAAAAGACAAAAAAACGTTTCAAAACATGTGTTGTCACGTTAATTAATATCAGGCCAAATATCTTTATCATTGAGATAATCATTTACTGTATAATAGCCTTTTTTCATAAGTTCATTTTTAACATAGAACTTAAACTTGTGCGTAGGTAAGTTAACAATAGTTTGCGGTAATTTATTGAACATTTTTATGCTTAACCCAACGAATGAATTTCCAATTTTATGGAGTCTACGATTTGGAACAGCAAGTTTATGTTTATTTCGGGTGTTAAATCGATGAATGTCTGATTTTTTAGGAATTTTGTGCAGGTTTTTGTGAACGTGCAATAGACAGTCGAGTATATATTGCGATGCGACTGTTAGTATGTTAATCTCCTTAAATCGCATTCGCAGCGAGTTGCGGGGTCCAAGCCTGTAAATGGCTCTAATAGCCCTCTTCTGTAAGATGAAAATAGACTGAATATCGGCTGCAGACCCCCACAAGAGTAGACCATATGACATTATACTGTGAAAATAACTAAAATAAACTAATCTCGCTGTTTCCTCATCAGTCAGATGTCTAATTTTCCTAACTGCATATGCGGCTGAGCTTAGTCTTCCTGCCAGAGCAACAATGTGAGGAGACCATTGCAGTTTCGAGTCCAAGGTAATACCAAGGAATACTGTCGAGTTGATGACCTCAATAGGCTCATCACTCATTTTAATTACAGTGTTCACTTGTTTAACATTAGGCATTGTAAACTTTACACATTTAGAATATTTAATGAACAATGGCAAGTACGGAAAATTTTAAGATTTACATTTAAATATTATTGACAGCCAGTATTGATGAAACATTGCACAAGCCTCTATCAAAGAATAAATACATTTTTGGTCTAGCAGTTCTGCTAGCAGATGCTCATATATAATTTACTGTTTTGGATATAATTAATCATATGAAAACATTTATACTTACGCCAAGAGTAGATTCGTGCCTGAACTTCTTGGGTTTCTTGATACCATTTCTATGGGCTTTGCGGTCTGAAATATGGTAACAGTTAATCAAAACATTGAACTCTTATTTACTATAGATTATTATATTAATATTTTTTACAATCGAGACAAATAAAAATAACGATACCGGTAATATTCAAGATATCTAAACTACATACAGTGCGACCATAATAATTACATACTTTGGTTATGATTTGTGTGGTTCTTTGACTTTGCCATTTCGGTAGATTTTCTTTCCTGTAAAAGAAATAACTTGATCACAATATGGTAATAATGTTTTATGAATTATAGCTTGTTTTACACTCAAAATATATCCCTTGATTCACAGGATTATTTCAGAATAAATAAAATGTAAACACGAACACTAACCTACACCAGAAAGTACGAAACTGAAAGAAAGAGACAAAAAACAAATCTGACATTTGTTTTTTTAATTGAGAAATGACTTTTTACTTCTTCTGACCATTGACACATACAAGATATGTTTTTTACCCGACCGCTAGAGAAACGAGGGTATATTTTATTACAAAATAATGCGTTTTCTGATTCGGTGGAGGGTAATAGAAAAGTTCAATCGTAAAATTAAATCAATTGGACATTTACATAAATGACCTACGTGAAAATGAGAAGCTCTCATTAAATCCAAAGTCGAAACATCTCACCAGTAATTCCTTAACCAGACGGTTTTCGTTAAAAAAGCAGGACGCCGCTTTATATCTATACTGAATAGACACGGAATATACTTAACTATAACTACACTACTGGTCACGCACTACCAACAGGCGAAAATTTTCTGTCGCGCTGTTATTTCATCCACACTAGCGAAAAATACATAAGAGTAGCACTACCCTATCTCTTTCTATATCTGCCTTCTCCCTTGTTCACTGTTCATTCATAACTGCAAGATTGACATTTGATTTAATTACATTGATAAATATTCTAAATTTGGTTATAAATTTAGTAAACAATTGAATTTTACATTAATTCCCAATTGTAATTGACCTCAATATATAATGATGACAACTTTCTAACCGTAACATAGTAAAATGTGAAAGTGAAATCCAGTACATAGTGAAGATAACCTATGAAGTTATCAAACAACCTCTTTTTTGTTGAAAATCGTAAGTATTCCATTGAAAGTATAATATAATTTATGAGATATTAAGTGTATGTGCCTTGTGATATAAGTTTTTCTAAAAATCTATGTTATAACTTGATTATTTTTACTGTGAATTAACCTAACCTAACCAACTTTTAAACAAGACATGATTTAATTTTACAATATTAAAACACACTCAATACTACGTTATAGACGTATTCAATGTTCTTGATGCAGAGTTTCTACCATCTTCTTTACGTGAGATACTGTTTTGACTTGTAACTGTTTTTAAAGACGATGTTATTTCCATGAAGGAATGTTCACATAGAAGAATCAATAGTAATTTTTCTTAATACATTTTCAGCATAAAACTTGCAAATCTTGGGTTGAAGAAGCTGGCACTGGCAATAAAATAAATTGAAATAAAATTTTAGAGGAACAGCTATTGGAGATTTGTACAACTTGAAGAATAAATAAAATACCATTCCATCAAGAAGGGAAATAAGGTAATGTATTGTATTTATTTAACATTTTGTTTTGAGTAATTTGGACAAAACAAACATCACAGTTTCATTTAAGATAGGTGTTGCAAAAACAATTTTACCAACTACGTTGGTAGACTTTTACTTGTCCCTTCACATGTGCCATCGAAATAATGTCAGACTATATATATATTCATTGTTGGGAAGTTACACTTTTACATAGAGATATTAGAAAACTACCCATGCGAAGCCGGGGGCTTGTATCCCTGTTTATACAGTTTACTCTTATATTTCGCTCCTACAAGTTGCAGCGTGATATTAGATAGCTTAAAGCCTTTCTCCATAAATAGACTATCTAACACATAAATAATTTTCCTATACACACCAGTAGCTCCTGAGATTAGGGTGTTCAAACAGACAAACTCTTCAGCTTTACAATATTTTTAATTTCATGAATTTTTTTTTTTTATGTTTCAGTAATTGGGGAAAGAGCATAAGTGTTCAATGGCTCAAAATCTACATAAAACAATAACTTGGAGAGTTCCAGATTGAAAAATCTATAAATTAACTTACTATGATAACTACTTTAATATTTAATGATAGTTGATGAAAATCCCAATGGGATTCTTATAATACCTGCGACTTTGTTGTTTATTTATATCCAATATGTTATTTTAGTAGCTAATCTGTCTAGCTATCAACTATTTTCAAAATCCATTCATTAGTTGTCATATGAAAGAGTACCAAACAGCCTTACATTAACAGATACTTTTAATATCAAGATATATGTTGGATATTTTGCAATTTTGTTAAAATTAACTTGCCAATTATTACTAACATGGATGTAAAGTAATATATAATTTGTGCTAATTATCTTTGATTGCTTTTGTGAAGATTATTTACATAAACAAGTAGTAGTGATAAGATAACTTCTATTTAAAAAACTAAAGTGATGTTTAAAATATTTACACATATTGGACTTATTAAAGATTAGCTGAAGTAAAGAATTAAATTCAAGAGAATGAATTATTAATTACAATGGAATATTTATTCTTTATGACGTTAACTGTTATGTAAACTAAACATACTCGTATTTAATAATAAATTATCCAAAAATCATTTTTTCAATAGTAAAAGTATTTTGGATACTTTCAAATATTTCATAGATAGTTTTACAACTTAATTCATTTAAAGCTAATTTAGTTATAAATTTGTTCATTGTTCTAGCTGTAAATTTATTCTAGGTAGGTGTAGGTCTAATAAATCAGTGCAAGTAATTATTATTTCCAAACTGCACACTGGAAAATGTTTTGATGTTTATAATTTACTTTTTTAAGTGTTGATGTATGTATAATTACTGTATTATATTAGTCAGTTGTACTTTATTATAAAGTTTTCCAAAAACTCTTGAGAATCGCTGTTGTATAAATTAATTTTAATTATTTAAATCACGATGTCACTAGGAAGTGTTATTAAGAGCAATTGTATTATAGGAATAAAAGCAATAAACGTGTTATTTCAGAACTGATTGGTGTTTTAATTTACTTTTATTATCTTTAAACTTAAGAAGATTTCCGTTTAGAAACCGTACTTTTTTTCGATAAACGTCGGTTATATACTTCACTATTTTCCCGATAACCGGAATTAACCGGTATATGTATAAATTACTATTAAATACATCACTACAAGTTTATGACGTCATCACAGCCAATCAAATTTGAGTTGGTGAGACCCATGGGAGTACCCTATTTAAGTACTGGCACAGACCAATAATGAACCAGACGACCAACTTCATACATTTGGTCTGTTTCGTTGCGACATGTCATTTTTGCCTGTCTTCTTCCAGCAATTTTCAGGATTGCCAGCTCTAAATAAGTAATTTCCATGTATGAGAATAATGAGATTTTTTTGAACACTGTGACGTAGCACATTACCCGTCTCTACCGCACTTACCAGTACTTAAATAGGGTACTCCCATGGGTCTCACCAACTCAAATTTGATTGGCTGTGATGACGTCATAAACTTGTAGTGATGTATTTAATAGTAATTTATACACATACCGGTTAATTCCGGTTATCGGGAAAATAGTGAAGTATATAACCGACGTTTATCGAAAAAAAGTACGGTTTCTAAACGGAAATCTTCTTAAGTTTAAAGATAATAAAAGTAAATTAAAACACCAATCAGTTCTGAAATAAAACGTTTATTGCTTTTATTCCTATAATACAATTGCTCTTAATAACACTTCCTAGTGACATCGTGATTTAATTAATTAAATTAAATTTATACAACAGCGATTCTCAAGAGGTTTTGGAAAACTTTATAATAAAGTACAACTGACTAATATAATACAGTAATTATACATACATCAACACTTATAAAAGTAAATTATAATTATATTTATATGGAAATAATAATTACTTGCACTGATTTATTAGACCTACACCTACCTAGAATAAATGTACAGCTAGAACAATGAACAAATTTATAACAAAATTAGCTTTAAATGAATTGTAAAACTATATATGAAATATTTGAAACTATCCAAAATACTTTTACTATTGAAAAAATGATTTTTGGATAATTTATTATTAAATACGAGTATGTTTAGTTTACATAACAGTTAACGTCATAAAGAATAAATATTCCATTGTAATTAATAATTCATTCTCTTGAATTTAATTCTTTACTTCAGCTAATCTTTAATAAGTCCAATATGTGTAAATATTTTAAACATCACTTTAGTTTTTTAAAATAGAAGTTATCTTATCACTACTACTTGTTTATGTAAATAATCTTCACAAAAGCAATCAAAGATAATTATCACAAATTATATATTACTTTACATCCATGTTAGTAATAATTGGCAAGTTAATTTTAACAAAATTGCAAAATATCCAACATATATTTTGATATTAAAAGTATCTGTTAATGTAAGGATGTTTGGTACTCTTTCATATGACAACTAATGAATGGATTTTGAAAATAGTTGATAGCTAGACAGATTAGCTACTAAAATAACATATTGGATATAAATAAACAACAAAGTCGCAAGTATTATAAGAATCCCATTGGGATTTTCATCAACTATCATTAAATATTAAAGTAGTTATCATAGTAAGTTAATTTATAGATTTTTCAATCTGGAACTCTCCAAGTTATTGTTTTATGTAGATTTTGAGCCATTGAACACTTATGCTCTTTCCCCAATTACTGAAACATAAAAAGAAAAAATTTATGAAATTAAAAATATTGTAAAGCTGAAGAGTTTGTTTGTTTGAACACTCTAATCTCAGGAGCTACTGGTGTGTATAGGAAAATTATTTATGTGTTAGATAGTCTATTTATGGAGAAAGGCTTTAAGCTATCTAATATCACGCTGCAACTTGTAGGAGCGAAAAATAAGAATAAACTGTATAAACAGGGATACAAGCCCCCGGCTTCGCATGGGTAGTTTTCTAATATCTCTATGTAAAAGTGTAACTTACCAACAATGAATATATATATAAAGTCTGACATTATTTCGATGGCACATGTGAAGGGACAAGTAAAAATCTACCAACGTAGTTGGTAAAATTGTTTTTGCAACACCTATCTTAAATGAAACTGTGATGTTTGTTTTGTCCAAATTACTCAAAACGAAATGTTAAATAAATACAATACATTACCTTATTTCCCTTCTTGATGGAATGGTATTTTATTTATTCTTCAAGTTGTACAAATCTCCAATAGCTGTTCCTCTAAAATTTTATTTCAATTTATTTTATTGCCAGTGCCAGCTTCTTCAACCCAAGATTTGCAAGTTTTATGCTGAAAATGTATTAAGCAAAATTACTATTGATTCTTCTATGTGAACATTCCTTCATGGAAATAACATCGTCTTTAAAAACAGTTACAAGTCAAATCAGTATCTCAAGTAAAGAAGATGGTAGAAACTCTGCATCAAGAACATTGAATACATCTATAACGTAGTATTGAGTGTGTTTTAATATTGTAAAATTAAATCATGTCTTGTTTAAAAGTTAGTTAGGTTAGGTTAATTCCCAATAAAAATAATCAAGTTATAACATAGATTTTTAGAAAAACTTATATCACAAGGTACATACACTTAATATCTCATAAATTATATTATACTTTCAATGGAATACTTACGATTTTCAACAAAAAAGAGGTTGTTTGTTATCTTCATAGGTTATCTTCACTATGTACTGGATTTCACTTTCACATTTTACTATGTTACGGTTAGAAAGTTGTCATCATTATATATTGAGGTCAATTACAATTGGGAATTAATGTAAAATTCAATTGTCTATCTAAATTTATAACCAAATTTAGAATATTTACAAATTTGCTCCGCCATGTTTGGAAAACTTATCAATGTAATTATATCAAATGTCAATCTTGCAGTATGAATGAACAGTGAACAAGGGAGAAGGCAGATATAGAAAGAGATAGGGTAGTGCTACTCTTATGTATTTTTCGCTAGTGTGGATGAAATAACAGCGCGACAGAAAATTTTCGCCTGTTGGTAGTGCGTGAGTACTGGTAAGTGCGGTAGAGACGGGTAATGTGCTACGTCACAGTGTTCAAAAAAATCTCATTATTCTCATACATGGAAATTACTTATTTAGAGCTGGCAATCCTGAAAATTGCTGGAAGAAGACAGGCAAAAATGACATGTCGCAACGAAACAGACCAAATGTATGAAGTTGGTCGTCTGGTTCATTATTGGTCTGTGCTACTGGTGGAGCTGACACACAAAACATTAAACAAGGGAGAAGTGCGATACTGCTTCATTACAAACAAATGCTATGTCTCCAGTTTTCTCCTACTACCGCCAACACATTGAGCAACGTAGATACAAAAGCCACCGAGTCAATGACAACATACAAACCATGGACTTACTTAATATAATAATAAGTCCATGATACAAACAAGAGCTGTGATTGGCATTGATACGCTTCACACACACTTAAAGCAATTTATTTTAAATTTACGCTAGTGGGAAACAAACGTTGTCTAGTTTGCGTCGCTGAGCAGGGACCGCACCACGATATAAATCACGTCGCAACTATACCTACAGCGGTTGTTAATACATTGTTCCGTGGTTTAGCGCAGTTAAAGGTTGCTGGTCGCGTTGAACAGTTAATACACAACTCGCATAGCTAAAATACAGATTTTCGTTCGATACCATAGTTCGCCCACGTAGCAGTACTTTTATTAGTTAAAATATTTGTTTTTACTGAGTTATAAGTAAAAAAACAATACTTTCATGTGATATGTGATCATATAGCTACAGTACTCCCCCTCAGGTTTTTTCCACGCCCAGTAGGTATGTAAGGGCGCGAAACAGTTGAGGGGGAGTACTGTAGCTACAATCCCATTGTTCTTGAAGTTTTTAGTTTCAGTCCTATTATTACACGTAACAACGCTACAAGTCAGCATTTTGATATCATTACACCATCACGGTAGAATAAACACGACTGACTAAGTGGCGCGCAGTGATATTTCGTTTTGGGCATGTGGCTGCGGCACGGGTCATGCGCCCGTTTCATATCTATTTCTTTCTATGCTCTGAGAGCCGACAAGTTTGCTTCCTGAATGGATTACGCCAGCTCTTTGAGTTTTACATGTGTATTGCTTTTGAGTATTAGCGCCGAATGAATGGATTGCAGTATTTCTTGAGCCCAAATCGGAGGGTCCATTGATTATGTGAAGTTGTTTAAGATTTCATCCATAGAAAGAATTCTGGAATACAGTTTGGTCATAGCCTTCGGTTTTTTTTTAATGTATATTCATTCACACATAAAGCTCCACGAGCTGTATTGAACACATCCTTCCAAAGAAATATAATTGTCAAATTTTTTTTTTCATGTATTACGTTTACGTGTCGTTTATGACAGTGACGTTTAGCCTGTGTGGATGTAGATTTACAATAAAATTTCCAAAATTTTTGGATAAAATTAATTTAAAAGAGGTTTTATAGCATTTTTCTTCATAAGCATGGTTGTGTTAGAAGGAGAAGCTGGAGATGCAAAACCAATGTCTACGGAAAATGACAAAGAAGAAATTAAAAGCTCACCATTATTGAGTTTAGAAAGTATCCTTTTTGAAAATGTGTATGAAAACTTGTACGGTTTGTACCTTGGGTTGAACATTTATTTATGTCTGTAATTTGTTAACTTATTTGTATTTGAAACTTAATGTAGGTTACAAATGTATTTCCTCAAATCCTTATGTTCCAGGAGAAGTATTGGTCAGAGGCAAATTTTAACTAACCATTGAAAACAGAAAAAATGCACTTTAAAAAGAAACGATTGATTATAAAATGAACATGAAAAATAAAAATACCTTTGAAAATTTTTTGTACATTTAAGTACCCAGGCTGTTGGGTAACTGAACCATAGAATGTGTGATAAAAAGGTTATTAGTTTTCAGTTATTGTGTATTGTGTTGATGAAAACCTTTGTTAACAATATAGATATGTCCTGGGGAATCATCATAGCACTATTACAAGGTTTTTGTACTAGACTGGCACTCTATTTTGGTTGGAGTTTCTGGGATAACCTTGTAATAATTCTAGTAAGTGAGGTTTTAGCGAAAGGGGTGAATTGAAAAAAAATGCAAGGTCCCAAAGGCATAAAAGTAGGAATAAGTGTGGGGTGCCTTACTCGTTTCCATTTTTTTCCAATTAAATCTTAACTGTAACCTATGCCATAGTAGCACAATAATTTTCCTTAAGAGTTATCAGTCTTTCGTATAACTAAAGATGCCCAGCAACAACATGGACTACGTCATGGGGACTACCAACGCTACCGTGGTTACTGCTCCCGACGTATACGCCGTTTACGTAAAGTGCTCAAAATTCCACAGGTAATGATATTATAATTAAGTGATGACATTGAGCTTTATTCTTTAATTTATCTTACAAATTGACTTACAAAATGTCAGCTTGAAAATATGTACCAAGGTCTTTGTTCAAAGATTTTGTATATGTGGATCTACATGCAAAATATAAACAAATTATTATTCCCTGGGTCATGTTGTACATATGAGCTTATATGTCAAGACAAGAATTGCAAAAAGGCCTAAAATGTTGTATGTATATTAAAATATTAAACCTGTATGGCTGAGATAAGTATTTGATGTAAGTCACCAACATAATCTTTACAACACAAATCTTTTGGTGGAGAATCACATTTAGGCGCCACATTTTGCTGACATAATGCGTGCATCATTATGTCAGCAAAATGTGGCATAAATAGTCTATTGGGGGACAGTTCCTTTTAGTTGTAAAACCAATTTAACAACTTTGAGCCCCATACAACACGTTATCCTGCTATTATTCCCAATGAGTTAGGCAGAGACCATCTTATTCCATTTGCTACTGTCCAAGGCGTTAATTTGACAATGTTGACTTCTTTTTTCAGTAATTATCTGTCCCAACCATAAACTAATATGACATTCACTTACATAAGACTATTTTTTACCACCTTTTAATCAACATAGCATCCGGCGCACCTTGGCATTCGCGAGTTCTCTTTATCCTCTCGTGAGAGAAAAAAAGATTAAATAGTCCCCCTGATTGTCTTAGTTGCACAGATGCGTCCCTTGAGCTAATACAATTTGTTGCGTACCTATAGGGCGACCGTCGTCACTACCGGCGGCGTGACGTCACAAGCGCGCACCTGACGGCCAGCAGCGCGGAGAGCAGGCTGCTATGCGTGCCGCTGCTTCAAGCGGAGCGCGCGTGGGCCCACGCAATGCAGCTGCGGCAGGAGGCCAACACGGAGCCGCGGAAGAAGTTCCACCTCGTATCCCGGCTTAAGAAGGCCGTAGCGCACGCACAGACGCTGTTGCAGCTATGTGAAGTAAGTGACCGACTAGTGAAATACCTCCACCTTACAAAAGACCGCAGCCAAATAACTTCTGTGTTGTTGTGTTCTTGCGTGTGAGTAAGGTTTCCAGAGCTCCTGGGGGGTGCGTTAGTAGCAGGGGTCAAGCCTTCAAGGTAAGGGCGACAAGTCCTGTAACAGATTTATTATGCTGTACTTGTCACCCTTAAGCTAGGACCTCATTACCACTTAACACCAGGTGGGATGAGGTCAATCTTGAAGTGAAATATAAAAAAAGTGATCTTTGCAGTTGTCAAACCTCTTAGAGCATTTATATTTTAGCTACCGGGCGGGGATTTAAATATGGTTGTATCTCTTCCTTGTTAGGCTAATTCAATCTTTACGAGTTTCCGAACTAAGCGTAAGTATAGCTATATTGACTATAACGACTGCGCGCGGTTGTTGTGAAGTCTATCATTTGTCTTAAGAATGTCGTAACACATATGACGTGTGGGTGTGGCGCAGCCGCTACAACAGTGATCGTATCCCAGCAGAGCGGCGTGTGCGACGCGCGCACGCAGCTGGAGGCGGGCGCGTACGAGGCGTGGCTGCGCGGCGCACTGCTGGTGGAGCTGCAGCAGTGGCGCGCCGCCGCCGAGAGCCTGCAGCGCGCGCACCTCGTGCTCGACAACCTGTGCGCCGCGCTGCCCGAGGACGAGCGGCAAGTCTACAACCAGAAGGTACCTTGCTCTTTTTAGGTTTCCGTACCGAAAGGGTTAAAACGGGACCCAATTACTAAGACTTCGCTGTCTGTCCCTCTGTCTGTCACCACGCTGTATCTCAAGAACTGTGATAGCTAGGGAGTTGTAATTTTCAAAGATTATGAATTTTTGTTGCCGCACTAATAACAAATACTAAAAACAAAATAAAATTATTAATTAAGGGGAGATCCCATATCATGCGACGCCTTTCGTCTTGTTCGTGCGTTCCCGATGAATTTGTTCCGAGTAAATGTTACATTTTATTCTAGTCGGAAGAACTGAAGCCCAGCCTCCGCTACTGCGCCTACAACATCGGCGACGAGTCCGCGGCAGGCGACCTCGTTGCTATGCGTAGCCAGGGCCTGATTGACAACTTGGATTCGCTCATGGCCCAAGCAAAGTGAGTGTTTGTAATCTAATATAATCTTTGAAGGAGGTGGAGGTTTTAGCCCACTATATTACAACCACATACGGTTCCCAATTAAGCACCTATTGATTCGAAATCATTGTGTGTGTATAAGCGAATTTACCGCTATAACGAAGTTTGAAATAAGTGCTTGCTGGTTTAATATGTATAATGTATGTACTAATGTTTAGATACCTAGAAAGATAGAGTAGTTGTAGATTGCAAAGTGTTACCGGTGGCAATCATGAAAAATAAAAACCAAGCGGATGTGCCTACATTAGGTTTTTATTTTTCGTGCTGTTGGGAGGCTCCAAATTAGACTTGTAATTTTTATTCAAGTATTGAAATAAGGCCCTATAGAGCATTTTTATGGGTACAAGGTAATTGAATATGACTCCATCTTATAATATTTCGCAATCCTGTCAAAAAGATTAACTACAAATTGTAACTTGTACATATTTAATTTTTCAGAGAGTCACGGTCTGGTTTAATGCACGAAGTCGAGTGGCGCGGCCGGCGCGTCACCGTCAGGCCAGAGAAGGTGAGGCTGTTCCTCATCGCTCTACAGGACTACGACAAGTCCGTAGCTAGCGCACAAACCGTCGAGGCCAAGATCGATATAATCGAGAACATCCTCATGGACTGCAAGGACGCCATATCCGCCATAAAGGACGAAATAAAGAACGATCCCAAGCTAAAGGCGGCCGCGGCCGACGAGAGCCAGCTCTCGAGCATCAACTACTTGCTGTCGTACCTGATGTACCTGCGCCTCATGCGCACCATCGAGAGGAACAATCTGCTGGTCCAGCAGGCGGAGGAGGCGCGCCAGAACAACGCGCCGATAGACGGCAAGAAGGTGCGCCCGCACGACCTGACCCGCCTCTACGAGATCATCCTGCAGAACTTCACGGAGCTGCAGCAGCTGCCCGGGCTGGAGGGCGACGCGTGCTACCAGAGCGAGGTGGAGCGGCAGACGAAGGCGTACCGCGCGTTCCGCTGCTTCTACATCGCGCAGGTGCTGACGGGCCTGCGCCGCTTCCGCGAGGCGCTGGCCATGCTCGCGCGCAGCGACGTCTACGCCGGGGCCGCCCTCGCCCGCGACCTGCCCGACGCCCGTCTGCGCGACAAGCTGCAGCTGCTCCGGAAGGACATCGAGAGCTGCAAGTTCGAGGTGCACGCCGACTCCGTGCTCGAGGACGACGAGGACCAGGACGAGGACACCAAGTACTCCGGCAAGTACAAGGACAAGAAGCCGCTGGTGGACCGGCTCGACGAGTACAGAGAGGACACGCAGGTGCTGACCAAAAACGCGAACGTATACAAGATGCCGCCGCCGATGGAAGCGATTCCTTGCAAGCCCCTGTTCTTCGATCTGGCGTGCAACTTCGTTGAGTTTCCGAACTTGGACGATAAGACCGGCGCCGCAGACGCTAAGAAGCAGGGCGCCGGCCTCACCGGGCTGGTCAAAGGGTTTTTGGGATGGGGTAAAAGTGATAAGTAGATTTTTTATATAGATTGACAAAAGTTTTTAATCGTAATTAAATAGTGAAACGAAAGCACACATTTAATTGTATCCAAATCGTCGTTTGTGAAACCTTATGTTGGACTATTTAATTTCGGAATATATTATATATACATTACGAAAACTAGTTCGTTTTATTTCAAAATGTAGTATCAGATTTTGTTATTTCGTCAATTGAGAACAGCCTGAAACTTAGGAATAGGAAAGGAGCGTAATGTGTTTAGAGTTTTTTTTAAGTAATTAAATTCAACCAAGATTATGTACACCAAATTTTTATTAAAACCGATAACACGTATTTTAACAAAAAAATATTTTACATAACTAAAGTATCGTTTTTTGAAAAGTACAAAAATATTTTAATTTTGATAAAATATGAAACAATTTTTTTACATGCGTAATCATGTAACATTTACGATTTTTAAATTTCCTTTTTACGTTTGTGATACTGTTGAAACGTTTATAATACAACTAAATACATAGTTGCATAGTCCCCAACTATTTAATTAACCAAAATCAATTGAATAATGATTGTCTCATAGAAAAAAAATGGCAAGCTCTGACCCTGTAGAATAAAAATATTATTTATAGAAAACGGACACAAATGTTGACCTGATTATATTATTTATAATTGATTTTACCTATAGTCACTGACCGTTATATATATATATAATTATATTCACTCTTAAAATGGTGCACATGGTACTACTTTGAACTAACAATAATTCTCGTATGAGATCAGTTGCATAATTATTGGGGGCCTTGTTAACTTCTATTTGTAAATATAAGAATGCCCTCTATAGTTAATCAGAATGTAGAATCAAATACCACATGTATTTATTAACATTATAACATTGAACAAGCATACCGGATTGAATAGGTTATGATAAATCATGCGCAAAGGAGCAACATGAAGCGGAAAACTTGTATCAGAGTAACTACTTAAGCACATGTTAAAAATCCTACGTAACACAATTGACGCACAAAATTTAGGATAAAATTTCCAGATCGTTTTACGAGTTTTGTCGTCGAATTACAAAATAATGTTATATAAATATAAATGTACAAGTAAACTACAGGATTATCTACATACGTATTTACCATTGTCGACTAACATTTTGAGGAGATTTACAAATGTTCTGGATACACATAGAAGTAATACTAGAACATACATTATCTGAAACTACTAGTCTTATGAATCACATAGGTCATGTTTTTAGTATAAACAACATAGAACACACGAGTGTGTTTCGTTTTGAAATGCTCGAAGTTATAGTAGACGCCACGCTTTTATGCACTGTTATTATTTGGTCACCATTTGCACTGAGGAATCCTTGCGATGGTTTTACTTAGGACGAGCCACGTCTAGCATAACAAAACGCTATAAAGGAAACAAAAGTTTAAATATTTTTTATACATCGAAAGGTTATAAAATAACAAAGTAGGTAAGAAGATGCGAAAGAGTTACAATTTGCAGGAACAAAATTAACAATTTACTATTGTATAAGAATGGCATTGACCTATTTTAATACTTAACTATTTAAGAGACATGATTCGTCAAAAGTAGTTTAATTAAATATTCGAGGCTCAGGCATTCCTCGTGCTACTTAGTCTGTTGTCTAAGAAGTCACATTGAGAGGTTCCGCAAGCGCGTAATATGACTAATCTTATTTCTCTATTTCCTGTACAAGTACATATTATATATTTATGAGCGAATACAATATCGGCATGTGACTACTACCTACTAACCTGGTATAGATGGTAGTGAGGTAGCAGGTACCAATGCGTACATGGATATAGATCCCATTTCTCGTAGAAATATATTTACTTAATTCGTATCCGTATCAATAAAAACAACTATGTAATCATATTTTGTTTTCCACGGTTTTCTATGGCCCAAGGAACGTGAATCATTTTATGATTATTGTACGGCCAACAGGCGTCATAGTAAACAGTTTGATATTCATTCTTATGCCTACGCGATACCGCACACGCTTTTGACAATACCACATCAGTAAGAGGGAAACCCTAACGCACATTTATGAACGATAAAAAGATAAAGGTCTGATGACGTCACACTTAATAAAATAAATGGGACATATCCGGCGCGTATAGAGCATTCGAACGATTTGCGAACTAAGCTCGTCAAGTACGAACGCGAGTGTAGCTTGCGATTGTGCCTCGGCCAATCAACAGTGGCGGACTCCCAGCACCAGAGTCGCCCCTTACTCCCCAATTTATCCGCCACTGCCAATCAAACATTATTCATCTGATGAGAATGTCATGATAAGTAGAGTGCATAAAAGCGTGTCTCCGTACACTGAATGTGCCTAGCGCGAGGCGAGCGGCGGCCAGTGCGCGGAGTGGTGCGCGCGGCGGTCGGCCGGCGTCACGAGCTGGCCGCACGTCGCGCACACCTACGGACAAAATTATGCAATTATTTCGGTGTTGTGTTCCTGCATGTGAGTAAGGTTCCAGGGCTCCTGGGGGGGTTGCTGCATTAGTAGCAGAGGTCAAGCCTTCAAGGTAAGGGCGACAAGTCCTGTAACTGCTTTATTATTTAAGCTAGGACCTTATTACTACTTAACATCAGGTGAATGTCATGAAGTCAATCTTGAAGTGCAATATAAAAAAAAATTCAAGAGCTTTCGTGCATTTGCTACGTGGTGATGATGTCTTGAGGTCCTCGTGGCGCTTTAGTGCCAATGGTTGGGAAACGATACCTAATGATAAGCTACGCTCCAGTATTTAATGGGTTAGCATGCGGGCACATTATTACAATCATCTCCGTGCTTCAGGCAGCACGTTAAGCTCTTAGTCTCTGTGATATTAATCGTTAAACTAAAGACCATTTGACCACTGATTACCAGCTACTGCTACCTAGCGATGTTTAGCAGAAAGGTCATAAGTTCTGGGATCACATCGTGAAAAAACTGATACACTATTCGTGTTGATTCGTGTGTGACAAATACCTGCAGTTTCGAGGACACGTCTCGGCCCACAACCAGCTCCTGCTGTTTAGCGATGTCTGGTAGTAACGCTACTAGTTCCGGAAACACGGTGTCAAGCTGCGGACCCACGGCCGCGCGGCAATGCTGGTAGAACTCTTCAGCACTGATGATGCTATCCCGGAAGGCGCGTGATGCAACCTTTAGCCAGACAGAAATTAGGTTATTTAATCTATATTGTTACGCGCCACGATGGATGTTTTTACCAAACAGCGCCATCTAGTTTCGAATGGCGGAACTTCATAGAGTCGAAACTTCTGTAACAGAACTTACTAGAACTATGGTCGGTCAGGGCCGTACTGTGCGCGAACATTCTGGAAGGTTCGGGAACAACCTGCGGCACTATAAAAGGTCGGGACTGGCCGCGATCGGAGTAGTTTTGAATTAGAGATACAAGTGATTACTTCGAAAGCGATCTTGATCTTGAAGTACGACTTGGGATCGATTGTGGTTTTAATTAGTGTGTTTTAAACTTGTTAATAGTGGCGTTTAATTAAAGTGTAGGTTTCGGTCATTTTTATCGGCACGAACCCTAAGCTCGTAACAATATTAATATTAATGAACCACCGAAATGTACGTCCACGCATAACTTCAGAAATACTGAACCAAACTAGTAAATTGACTGGGGTCATAGGTACGCGAGCGAAACCGCACCGGACCGTTATTTTCTAATAAAGGCAATGATTAGGGGTTCTTCTGCAGTATCAGGAATTTCGATAAAGACTTACGACGCGTTTGAGTATGACGCGTTTCATACTGTCAACATGAACGCCATTGTCACTTCATATATGCAGCTAATTTCGTTTACTAACTAGGCAATTTCGCTTCAAGTCCTGAGATAAAACCGTTTCTGATATTTGACTACACGTCTAGAACTCTCAGTGTCCTAGGTATTCACGGCAATAAGGCTGAATTTTGGACAACGTTTATAAACTTAACACCCAAATATCTCGAAACAAAAAACAAAGGACGTTAATCATTATTGCAGTGGACCCTTCATTTGACAAGCCAGCCAAATCCCTGGTGCAGCACTAGGGGCTACGCAGCAGCACCTTGAAGTCCTCGACGGCGGCGGCGCCCCCCAGCGCGACGGCGAACTTGTTGACGAGCGCGCGGTTCCGCTGCTCGAAGTTCGGCGGCGAGATGTACGCGTGCACGGGCGCGGCGTACGTCTGCCCCGACGAGTTGGTGAACGTCATGCCGTCGCACGCCGGCCGCGGCTTGAAGCCCGGCGGGACGCTGCCGTTCGGCATCTGCAACAGACCGCCCGTTCACGTCTTGAGGAATGGACAATTACTAAATAATAGACTCGCGCACGATTAGTTCCGAACCATCATCTGTAATTATATATAAGATCTGAATATGTTTTATAAGAACTGAATATATAATACAGGAACCTAATCTTAGTATCGAGCATAGGTCAAAAATCACGTTTGTTGTATGGGAATTCCCCCATGAATATTTGTTTAATTTTATATTAATATTAGCATATAATATTTTAATGTCATAGCGGCAATAGAAATACATCATCTGTTATAATTTCAAAAGTCTAGCTATCACCGTTCTTGATATACTGACAGACGGACGGACAGCGAATTCTAAGTAATAAGGTCCAGTTTTTACCCTTCAGGAACAGGGTACTTGGTTCGATTCCTGAGTCATGCAAAGTATATTTCGGAATTCTATAACATAGTGCCTGTTTGTGATCACATTACCAACCTGCATTTAGATAACGTCATGATTAAGACAGTATTTACACAGTACAGCCCGTCGTTGTAACGATTGCCTTGATTTTAATGACGGAGGCCTTCACCCTTCAATGGGACGTTTAATTTATTACCTTTCCTTTATTACCTTTCATTACTTTACTATTTTATTACCTTTTTGCTCGGCGGACAGTTGTCACTACGCGCGTTGAGCGGAGGGTAATCGCGCGCGGCGAGCGCGAAATCGCCATTGCCGCCGTTTTTACGCTCCACGTTCACGGAAGCCGTTGACGAACCGTCAACTGTCTTTATCTTGCGATCTTCTGTCCTCTGCTCGTTTACTGCCCCACCGTAAGACAGCTCTTTCACCATCTTCTTATCTATCACACCGTTGACGTACGCCAACTCTGACATATTCTCCTTCTTCGCAATGTTATTTTGTTTCTTCTTTTCCTTTTTGCTGAGTTTGGGCGGTTCGGGCGGCGGCGCGGGCTGCGGTTGAGGTTGAGGGGTTTTCTTGGGTTTCGCCTTCGTGTTGGTGACGGGGAGAGTGGGGAAGTCCGCGACGGGGTTGAAGGTTGGCTCCCGCGGCTTCGGCGGCGGCTCTTGACGTACCACGCGGCCCTGTTAACAATATTTTTTTTAAATATGAGTTATGAAAAACATTTTTTTCTTACAGTTAATAGATTACTATGAATGTATACTTTGCAATAAAACGCGATTTTAGACCATATTCTAACATTGGCACGTTACAACTACGCCCAAATAGAGTAAATCTAGCTTTCCATTTCTGACCAAATTATGCACTAGTTAGAAATTTTGTCTTGTACAACTGCGGTATAAGGTTATGAATTATTATAATTTGAAGCTTTGCTGTTAAGATTAATCTGTAGTAATTGCAACATAGTTACCTACATAACCAATCGCCTACAAAAAGAGATTTCTGAAGGATATCTAAAGCCAGATATCCTAAGACTCAGCATTTTAGAAGTTTTAATTCATCCTGCTCGATTCCAGTACTAACTCGTCACGCAGTATTGTCTCGGTAATACGAGGTCACTGACCTTATCTTTGGGTTTGGAGACGGTGATCCACTGCGGCGGGGCCTGCGGCGCGGAGGACGCGGAGAGAGCGGGGAAGGCCTCGGAACTAAGCGGAGGCTTCTTGGGCTGCGACTGGTGGCTCTGGCCTTGGTTCCGGCTTAAAGCGCTCATCTCTTGACTGTTTATTAGGGCCACCTGAAAAGAAAGATATTTATAATTTATTAGATCATTTCAATAGGAATAATTTTTTCATACATATATTTTTGGTATCTTGAACCGTTTTCACAGCGCACGCAACGGAAGCTTTTTCCATTATTTCTTCGCTCCTAATAGTTGCAGCGTGATGTTATATAGCCTAAAGCCTTCCTCAATAAATGGTCTATTCAACACAAAAATAATTTTTCAATTCGAACCAGTAATATAATTTTTCAAAACAAACAAACAAACTCTTCAGCTTTATAATATTAGTATAGATTAGAAATTCTTAGATTATTAAATAGAAACTAGCGCATACCATCAAGATTTCAGCCTGGCGTCCATTTCGTACTTTTATGCTGTATTACCGTTTTTTTGGCAAATATCCCTTATGTGTAGCCCGCGAAAACAATTACACTCTGATCAAACAAATCGGTTTGATTACTGTACCTTGTTGCACGCTCGTACCTTGGGGGGCTGCACGGTGCCGGCTCCCAAGCAGAGGCAGTCACCCTGGGCAACGCCGAAAGACAGGAAGTCATCGGAGAGCGACATGCAAAATGCAACGAGCAGCGATCGGTTTGATTGTTGTACCTTGTGTCACGCTCGTACCTTGGGGGGCTGCACGGTGCCGGCTCCCAAGCTGGGGTGGTCGTCTCGCGCGACGCCGAGCGACGGGAAGTCGTCGTCGGATAGCGGCGTCTGCGGCGTCCGCTTCTGCTGCGGCGGGATTGAGATGCGGTTGCCGCTCGTTTGCGTCAACCGGAAGTTGCTGGCGCTGGCTGGTTGGCTGTGAAGTTGGATTGACACGCTGGGCTTGGCTGGAATAAATGAATTGTACCTACATGTTACAATTTGAATGGAACAATAAAATTTAAGTTTAACATTGTTGTTACATAAAAATGTTTAAGATATATTGTATCCGGCTGTAGCTTCAATTTTGGTTTGTGTTCATTCTGACGATGCATAAATGTTACTTGTAACCTACATGAATAAATGAATTGACTTTGACTTTGACTTTATCCTTTTGTTTCTTGGCTTTTCTGCATGGTTTATAGTATAAACCATATGACTTGCAGGAATGGTTAGTTAGTATAAACTTATTTTTAGAAATAATTATAATTAATCCAAAAGATAATATGTAGCCAACGAAAAATATTTAAAGACTTTTACTGAGACAATCGACCTTCTTTTCTATAGAAATAAATATAAAAAGTTCTTTATTATTTGGTGAAAGTATTTTACAAATTAAAAAATCATTCTTAAATTGGTAAGATCGGACGGTATAACTTGATAACGGTGAAGTAAGTATCCCATCACCTATCCTTATTTAGATCTACTTTAGTTCGGTCAACTTAAATCTTGCGATCTGCCTGTCAGCAGTGTTTCATATGTAATAAAATATTAATAAATAGGAAAAAGCATGTTAAGTCAGCAAACGAAGCATCTTTCAAAAAAGCAAAATGAATTAATCTCCTCTTGCGGTGTGGGATTATAACCCATTTATTTGTTTCTTAAAAAATATTGAAAGTTCGCTAGTGCAGCATGAAGTACTATAAAAATAATGAAAAGCTTGAGTAAGTTGCGCCATCTCTGAGGTTCCGGGTTCGATTCCCGGTCGGGTCAATATAGGAAACGAATTTGTATATTGTCTTGGGTCTGGGTACCGTCGTTGTTTCTGATTTCTGTAATACAAGTGCTTAAGCTACTTACCACAGAATCAAAGCAATGTATGTGATGTTGTCCAATATTTATTTATTTATTCATAAGTGATATGTAAGTAGTTGACTCACAGTTCCTCAGGACCGAAGCGGCCACGGTTTGCGCCGGCGCGGGCTGCGCGCGGGGGACGCCCCCCGCCCCGCCGCCGCCCAGCTCGGGGAAGTTCCGGTCGTTGCGCGCCAGCCCGTCTGCACCTGCTCAAATAATAACAAAATAGTATTAGACAACGTATTTAGGTATAGATAATCATATCCCCAAGTAACCGTTTTGAAAATCCAACCGATGGACTTGGCATCGCTCTGATACTCAGGTCATAAGAACTAATATTGATTAGCAAGTGTTTACCGTGGTGTGCTTTCGGCTGTACTACTGACTGACTATTATCGTGAATGACTATCGTGAATAAAAAAATGTTCTGTATCTAAGTTGACCGAGTTTTTGTGACGAGTGCGTAACAAAATTCACAGCATGGATTTGAGCGCCAGGCACGGCTGATATCTTTGGAAATTAGGTACTCGTCGTTGCGCGTGTCGATGTGTCTCGTTTACTCCTTTATCACCCAAATACACACACACACACACACAACAGATCAGGTAGATTCGCATAAGTAAGTATATAGGACTTAAACCGCGTCATCAGCTCGAGGCACTGCGCGGCAGATAGTCACGGAAACGGCCGACGCTGCGTTTGTCGGCGTGTCACGTGGCCTCTGTTAGTTAAGAGGTCATTCACCTCTGTAGGATCTGGACGCCATGCACTAGGCCTTCTGTGGCGGGAGCAGCGAACAACCACAGGAACTGCTCTTCGCTGCGCGTGTCGATCTGTGACGTCGTTTCCCCTATACAGACTCACTTCTACAGGACCCGGACGGCTCCACCAGATCAAGGCTCTGAGCGGCAGGCAGTCATGAATACAGACGATGCTGCGAGTGTCTACGTGACATCACTGTAGGACCCTCACCTGTCAGAATGTCGCTCAGCTCTGTAGGACCTAGATAGGGCGCTTAGCACTAGACCAGTGATTCCCAATCATTGTTTTGCCATGACCCAGTAAATTTCACATTTCCCTTTCGTGACCCACCTAATAATTTTAAACTCGAGCGGGTTCCATTTGGTTAGATAATACTTATTTATTTTTACGCATTTTTAGTCACTAAATTTTCGTTCGAAGAAATTGAGTAAAAACAAGGCGGAAATGTTGCGACCCGGTATTTTATTTTGATGGCCCGGTACCGGGTCGCGACCCGGCAATTGGGAAACACTGCACTAGACCCTTCATAGCGGGAGTGGCAGACGACCGCGGGCACTGCTCGTCGCTGCGTGTATCGACGTGTGACGTCACTGTCCACTCGCAAATTCACCTATTTGTCTAGCGGTCACTCACCTCTGTAGGACCTGGAGGGGGCGCCTAGCACTAGGCTCTGCGCGGCGGGTGCGGCGGACAGGCGCGGGAACTGCTCGTCGCTGCGCGTGTCGATGTGCTGCTGAGTCACGGTCGGCGCGGGAACGGGCGGCTCTATGCGGTCACGGTCGCGTTCGCGGTCACGTTCGCGATCGCGGTCACGGTCTCTGGAGAGGATTAAGAATATTAGAATCACTCAATGCATAGGGCTTGTGGGGCGTCATACTTGTAGATTCTGCCAGCTCCTAAGTGTGAAAGCTCTAAAGTTCTGTAGATCTGGATAAGTGATAAGACTTCGCAGTCATCATCGATTGTCAAGTAGAAAATAAAACCCCGACTTGCTTACTATTGACTATAAACTATACGTGACGTGAATAAACTATTGCACGTCCCTATTGGTAGACGAAGAGCTAGCGACTATGTGGTTCATACACGTATCGCTGCAGACCGTTCGTTGCCAAACAGTATAATACAAAATATCACCTACAATCTATTTATTTGAACTTGTACATTAATTTGGCGATCTCCTTAGCCGAGCGGTGGTCGTGAAAAGTATTCACCCGCCCCCAGCCAAGCGTGTGTCGCCCGTCTAACGCGCCCGCGACTTAAAAGCGTTGCTCAAACTAGTTTACGATTCACACACGCGGGAGTGCGACATGACAAAATAATAATGATAATTAACGTTTTTGTTACACTATGCGGCGTATGTTCGTTTAGGGAATTTGGAGGACATATCTCATCAATTTTTCCCTAAAAAGAAGCAAGCAAGAAGAATGTTAAGGCAATTTTGATATACATTTTTTAACAAGCCCCAACATTTCGATGTGAGCTCAACTTGGATTTGAAATTTATTAAAAACGTATAAATACTATTCACGCCCTTTTATTTGATATCTATATCGAGGGAGTTCTGTAAAAATATATAATTCGATATTTCGTGAACGACACAATCTTGAAGCGATTTTCATCAAACAGCTTAGAACACTCCCACCTTATTCATCTTTCAAACAAAAAAAAAAACATAATTGGGTCGTTCTTCTTTTTTACCGACAATAAGTTGTCCCCATTAACACGAATGTATAATTATAAAAACAAATATATGAGCACTTCAAACTATTGAAATATTCCTAATGTATGATAGATTAGGAATTATGTTATCATGTCGTAGGTACTTCTCTTAATTATTTAACTTAAGAAAAAAGTTACATCGCGTGACGGAGGTGTAAGTGGTACTATTTTTGAAGACCGTGACGGAGTTGTACATTTTGATCGATATTGTTTGCTTATAAATTAATTTGACATCATAAGATAGACCATCTGAAAAATGATTCCTCACACAACAATTTAGGCAGTATTACCAATGATTACTAATATGATATGTACATATTAAATATTAATTTATCAGTCATGTCCATTGTCGGTAAAAAAGAAGAACGACCCAATTAAAATCAGTTCATTCGATTTGGAGCTACGATGGCACAAACAGATAGACACGTCATACCATAGTCGTATTTGCGCCGTGGTTAAAAAATGGAAGTATTGCGTATGAAATTTTATTTTAATATATTAATTTTTCATTAAAAATCTGTTAGGTAGCAATACGTAGGCGTTAGGTCCAACTATTACGTCATTGGTTATTTTTGGCATGACGAGGAAGGCCGGCGCTCTCGCCGGTCTTCCTCGTCCTTGACCATGTCTACACACGTAAAACGAACCGTGTGGCCTGATCCACAAGAATTCTCAGTTCCAGTGATTTATTTCGCGCGCGCGTTATGTGACGTTAAGTAGGTCACGGTCAACGGTCAAGACGAAACTAGTAGGCTGCGCGGGCGCGGGGGTCGCGCCCGAGCCGTGCCTCGCCCCCGCGCCGCGTCTCCCCCGCCACACACACGCGTTATGTGTGTGCGTAAACAGGGAAACGATGCGATTATTCCATGAAAACGTAGTATTTATGCGCGCTAGTCGTAGTAACATGATAGATTGCCTGCTATTTACTTGTTTTAATGAGATAAATTACTTAGTACTTTTTTTTATTTATAAATACATAAATGTAATAAGTAACTTTTACTGATACTGTGGTTAAAAATTTTCTGGTAAATAAAAAATATTCCTGTATATCAGATATGAAATAGGTGTAGTAAAACGTTTTCTCCGTTTGTATGGAGATACTGTTGTTAACCTACATATGAATGGTGCAAGTAATATAAAAGCTTGTAAAATTAATATTTTTCAAAGTACGTTTTAACAATACACGCCAATTTTCTGTCGGATGAATTATCGATATGATAACTGGGTTTCGCAGTACCGCACTATCGAGAAAAAAAGAGACAGCTGCAGGCGGAAATTTGCATAATCAGGAAAGAGAGAAGTAGAAAATCATCAACGCGTCAACGGGTGCCATTTTTACTAATTTATATGTCAACGAAAAAATATTAATTTAATAAATATTACTTGCCTGTGGAAAGTTATGCCACGATTTTTGGAATTTGATGTATTACTTGATTTTCCACACCATTTTATAGCACAGCTAGGCATTTTTATTGTATGTAGCGTCTTAAATCTTAATTAATCAAGGACGCGTAACTCAGGGCGATGCTCAAGGCCCACTGAAGTCAAAATTGTAGCATACACTCGTTTTATCATATGTTTGACGAACGCGGTCGCCCCGCAAGCGCTGTCAATTGGTTATATTGTCTTTGACTATCACCCAATCATTAGTATAGAAACTTTTGTTGTCCCATGCGAGAAATTTGACGTATTGCGCATGCTAGGCCTAACCATGACATTTAACAATCACATAGCAGTTGAACCTCTCGCCCACGTATTGCCTAGCGGATTTTTCATAGTATTTGTACTGCCTCCATTAGTTAGAGTGAATGATGATTACCTGGGCGCGCGCTGCACGACCGGGTGCGGCGTGATGTTGAACTGCAGCTCCAGCGTGCGCGCCTGCCGGGCCGCGCCGCGCGTCAGCCCGCGCCCGTGCACCGTCGCCCTGTGCGCTGCAACAAATAACAACAATATCATATACAAATAATAATAATCACTCCGTTGTTGTTGTGTTCCTGCGTGTGAGTAAGGTCTCCAGAACTCCTGGGGGGTGCTACATTAGTGGCAGGGGTCAAGCCTACAAGGTAAGGGCGACAAGTCCAGTAACAGATTTACTATGCGGTACTTGTCGCCCTTAAGCTAGGACCTCATTACCACTTAACAGGTTCCCACCTGATGTTAAAAAAAAAAGAACTCATTACCACTTAACATCAATTAACATCAGGTGGGATGAGGTCAATCTTGAAGTGCGTTATAAAAAAAAAAGTGACGTAACTTAGAAGCATTTATTGAAAATGGACATAGTCTTTTCTAGCACAAAATAGAAATTGTCGGTTTAACCCCTATCTCCTCTAATATTCGATACAAAAAGAAGTCCATATTTTAAGTTCAGTTATACTTGTGCCAAATTAATCTAACTTAAAAAATAAAAAAATTCCCGTATATACTTTCAAGGGCGGAATCTTCCCCCCCCCCCCTTATTTTCAAAACAAAAAGTAGCCTATGTCCGTTTTAGAGGTTCAACGTATACCTACACCAAATTTCATCAAAATCGGTTCAGTGGTTTAGGCGTGAAAGCCGGACAAACACTCAGGCAGAGTTACTTTCGCATTTATAATATCCAAAAACTAGATCATTTTAGTCAAAAAGCTAGTGTATTATGAACAGTCAGGATTTTTAATTTGTATACACCTCAATATCTTGTCACATCAAACCTGTGAAATTAAATATATACATATTATAGTCAATTACACAGTGAACTTAATGTAACAAAAACTCAATTCACAACTCAGTACAATTTCGTTTACAAGCTAAAGATGTTGAACTAGGCCTTGTGTAGGTTGCAATGTCACTCTACACATCATTTACGCAATTATGATTTATAAGATAATAAAATCAAATACGTCTGTCAATAAAAATTGATTAGTAACATTGCTTATACCAGAATACTTTTATTGTATTTATTCATTTCTACACCAATATTTTACCACATTCAACGAATCGTAAAGTATTGGAACCGGGCATAAATGTTTAATTACAAATTGTATAAGGGTCGTTCTTCTTTTTTACCGACAATAAGTTGTCCCCATTAACACGAATGTATAATTATAAAAACAAATATATGAGTACTTCAAACTATTGAAATATTCCTAATGTATGATAGATTAGGAATTATGTTATCATGTCGTAGGTACTTCTCTTAATTATTTAACTTAAGAAAAAAGTTACATCGCGTGACGGAGGTGTAAGTGGTACTATTTTTGAAGACCGTGACGGAGTTGTACATTTTGATCGATATTGTTTGCTTATAAATTAATTTGACATCATAAGATAGACCATCTGAAAAATGATTCCTCACACAACAATTTAGGCAGTATTACCAATGATTACTAATATGATATGTACATATTAAATATTGATTTATCAGTCATGTCCATTGTCGGTAAAAAAGAAGAACGACCCATAAACAAGTTTGTGTAAATACACGCGCAGCACGAATCTATATGCGCTCAGGGATTCCCCGCATTTCATAATAATCGGAATGAATGAATTCACAATGAAACAGTTACATTGCGTCTAATGTTTCTTTGTAAACCATACAAAATATGGCATATTGAAAAATGGTCGTCATTCACAACTCATTACTAAACAAACACAATTAAGTAGTATGGAAATATAGATATAGGGACACAGTCCCAATTGTCAATGGGCGTTAAAAACCTCATTCATTGGATTGCAAACACATACTGGGGTAGCAGAAAAGTCTTATTACGACTGATCAAGAATGAGTTTTGCAAAACAAATTGTAATTTCCGAGTTGTTTCTGGAGAGGAAGAGCACACGTTTCTAAAAGGAAAACCATTGTATTTAGGTGCCAAATTCCAAGGAGGTGTATTTCATCCTGATCCTACTAATACTATAAAGGTGAAAGTTTGTAAGTTTGTATGGATGTATAGATCAAACTCAAATATTTCTGTATTCAAGTAGGTTACATAATTATAACACTTTTGAATTGTCATTGAATACAATGCAAAATTTCTGGTTGAAAGTTTGTTACTCTTTCATACAAAAACTACAAAACAGATTTGGCCGAAATTTCGAAGAACAAGAGAAGAGATAGGTGCTAAATTAACACATAGGATACTTTTTATTCCGAATAACATGCTCAAAGTCGCGGGCAACACCAAATTTATCACAATTATGTATACTATATAGTGTTTCAGAAACGAAATCGCTACCGCACCTAACCCAAGGTGGCCACGTAACTTACTTCTCTGATGTCTTTTATTGCCGACCTCCACAGCCGAGAGGCGAGCAGCCGGTCGTTAGCGTCACGCCATCTCTGAGGTCACGGGTTCGATTGCCAGTCGGGTCAATATGGAAAACGAACTTTTCTATATTGTCTCGGATCTGGGTGTTGTGGTACCGTCGTAGTTTCTGATTTCTGTAATACAAGTGCTTTTGCTACTTACCACATAATCACAGCAATGTATGTGATGTTGTCCAATATTTATTTATTTATTTTTGTTTACTAGCCAGTCCTTAACTCACCTTTAAGATCAATCTCGCTCCTAAACACAGCAGTAAGATGTTCTCCGGCGCATTCCCCCTCCTCGCACAAGTAGTGGTCCGTGCGGAAGTGCTGCGCAAGCGCCGAATGCGAAGCGTAGTATAAGTTGCTGCCGTCGGCGTCGCACAGGTGGCAGTAGAGATGTTCCTTGCGAAGGTGACGGTAGAGCTCATCTGCGTCCATGAAGCGCTCCTCGCAGAACTCGCATAGTGGATGCCCACTGTTGAAATTTCAACATGTGTAACTAAGCTAACCTTCCACATATCACAACTGTTACAGCCCTGTTCAGTGTTCAAGGGATACAAGATAAGGCGCCATCAACTAGTTATGTCATGCAAACTAGTAGTGTAGCAAGGCAAAGCCATGTCAGAATCAAATTAATAAATTATTTCGTGACTGCTGTTTAAATTTCATGCCATAGAATGATGAGTGTCACATCTATGATAAGGGGGAGGGGAGGAAGTTAGAAAAATACCTAACATTATATCATCATGAAAATGAATTAATTTATAGGTTTATGGAAATATTAGCTCAAGATTACCGCAGTTAATGTATTTCATTTTCTAATAAGAATGTCAATACAAAAAAAGGCATGAATTGGCATCTGCTAGAATGCATTATATACAGAAAACTTAACATTTTGAAAATCTGATACTTACATGTAGGAACTAAAAATAAAGCATTTATATTTATGATGAGCTCAGGAAGAACACTGCTAATTTGTTTTAAACTTTATTGCACTTACAAATTATTATGTGAGTTAATTTATTTATTTGTAATCACATAGAGTAGAGAGTGTTTATCCAGCTAAGCAGCTAAAACTAAATATAAATTATAACTTACTGAGATATGAGATTTTTTTTCTTTACATGGTTTGAAATTTGTTAATTACCTAATCTGATAATTAAGATCTGTTGCTGCTGAGTTTTTTTTAGCCACCTATATTGAATCCATTAAATTGTAGGATAATATACTCAATAATAACTGATTTTTTTAAGATTTTTATTTTTAAGTTTACTAAAAACTTTAAAAACCAAACTTTGCATTGGGCTTAGTATTAAAATATTTGTTTGTTTCACATAATATTCTGTCACCTTTTGTTCTTTTTAAATATTTTCTTTAAAGATGAAATGTATTTTTTTTTAATTATGATTGTGCATAATGTTTGTACTGACCGATGTGATGTATCATCCAGATCACCTTTTCGTCTATGATGACCTAATTCTTGACGCGTGTAGCATTTGCGTTCACTAGTAAATATCTGAAAATTAAAATCAGCTGTTACAGAGTTGGTTTAATGGAATAAACAATTAATATTCAAATATTTTTAAGACATAATATGATGATGATTAAATAAACTTGCCTTCAAATGCTTAACACACAAATCACAAAAATATCTCTCATGGACTTTTCTCATGTGATCACTGAGCATGCTGAACGCCCGGAATGGTTGCAGGTCCTCACAGATTTTGCACCGGTTCTCCAAAAGTGTATCATATGCACATTTTATCTCTTGACTACAAAACCCTATCTTAAACTGCCTCTCAAATAAACGGTCAGTAAACACTTTATTACGAAGCTCCTTGTAAGGTTGAATGGTTTCTGTAAACACAACCTAAAACAATTTATTTATTTTAATACAACTTCTTAGATTAACACGACAGCATTAAACATATTGCACAAATTAAACTTAATTACCATGTCTTCTTAAACTTGCATTATGTGTGAACGATAATAAATAACTTTCCTATTGAATGCAATCACATGTAATTTTATGCGCTGTTAAATTTGGAATTTTAACTAATTATTCAATTACTTACCCTATGGACATGTAAGTTTGCACAATATATGGAAATGTGGCAATATTTAATTGTATTCAACTTACTCTAGAAAGGTCCTGGCGACATATAGGACATTCATTTTGGAGGCAGAGCACCCGCATGCGAGTAGAACACTCAAAACATACGGGATGGTCGCATTCCCCAATAGAGTAATACAGGACGTTCTTGAAACACACTACACAAGTAGTGTTATCATTCGCCTGGGAATCGGCCATGATTTCAGCTGATACAACGAAGTGTTCTGGAAAATTGAATTCGATTTTATTTGATGGAGAAGCTATTGACGATGTCTTAAGAGAATTTCCTTATCAATACATACGTAAGAGAAAAAGGAAGGATGAAAATTTCTTGACCTGACACTAAACTGAGACACCAAATTTGACACACACAAATAATGTTACCATTACAAAATTTTAAGATGCCGTGTTTTATCATCTGATTGCCCAAGTTTCATGTATTTATTGATATTTTATTTCAATAAAAATTTTCACCGCAAGGGGAGATAAAAACAATCTGTTTCTAATATGAAAATAATCTTATTTTTATACAATTAATTCTTTAAAATTGTCAAATCACATTTAAATTAAAACTAATTATTTATAATTTAAATCAAGATAAGCAAGCCAAGCATGCGCAATACGTCAAATTTCTCGCATGAGATGAGACACCGAAAGTTTGATACTATTGATTGGCTAAAAGCATACCGCACTCGTATTCATACCCAATCAGCAGCAGACGCACTTACTTCAATCGATTTTGACGTTTGATAAGAGCTCGACAAAATTTAGGTACTCGCGTGGAGCATGGTAGGCCTGAGGATCAACCAGCACATACAATCACACCCACATAAGATAGCATAGATGTTAATGGTTACTCTTGATTAGACGATAACATACAACACATAAGTGTTGTATTTATATTTACTATTTATAGTTATAAAGTATGAACTTTTAGCCAATAAGCTATCGATAAACTGAATTTTTACGCGTATTTAAAGACATTAGGGATGAATCTGATAAAATCCCTAATGTCTTAAAATTCCTAGCCTAAACCATGCCTAAACCTACACGAACGACCGAACTGGCAACAAACACAGTTAGCTTTGACGTTCGACGGTTCGACGAAGGCAATAAAAGTTAGTTTTGACGTTCGAGCAAACTATTTGGGTATTTCCTGATCATAAACAGATTGTTCTGTGTAAGAATTTTTGCAAATAAAACTACCCATAGATATATTACTTTCCTTATTCTAAGAAACTACCACAAACTACAGACACTACTAATAATATAGCATAAATGTCTGTGCCACAAACATACTACATATTTTTTTCGTTATTTTTAATCGATTATTAATCGTTCCAAGCCAATCGGCTTTGAACCGATGTAAATGATTGCGTAGACGATTAAACATCAATTTACCACATGCTATGTCAAAAAGATCACTGAGGAAATATATCGATTACCTACTACTTTTTTAGGACCTGATAGACGGGCACATTTCTGCTGTCAAAATGCGGATTCTGTGCCTTCCTTATTATTCCAAAGCGCTTTACAATGAGAGATGAAGAACATTCTTTTTTTGGTCTGAGAATTCAGACTTCGACCAACAAGTTTCGAAAGCTTGTGTTGGTGATCGTTTCGAACCATCATAACAAAGTAATAGATTCCTCATATAAAAATCGTATATCGTGGATTCGTAATATTATGTTTATTTTCTTTAATTTTCCTTTGATTTCAGGTGCATGAAAATATGAAACACTGTTATGTCAAAAAAACACAAGTAAATTAATGAAAACCTTTACATAACATTACATAAAATGCTACATAACATTGGTTAATAGCATATATTTATTATGTTCCCTATGCTACGAAAAATAGATGTTACTCTATTGACATTTATGACAGCGCAACATTAATGTTTTCTTAAAAGGAATATCTACATAATCATTAAATGAATATTAATAAAATGTTGGAATTGGTTTATATATCATATATATATATATTCTTTAAACTTGCGCTGTTAACAGATGCTATCAATTATTAGAATTAAATCGCTGGGGTTCATTCATTAAATTTCATTACATATTTTAATTTCATACATTGCGAGTTAAATATAATTCTAATCGAGTTTTTTGGTAAGTGTACATAAACTAGTGGAAAATCGAGTTGACACATCACTTACGGCACTCCTCTAGTTTGTGTCGGTTTGATTTGAAGTTTTGAATTCTGTCAATGGCCAAGAACAAGTTACATACAAATTGCAAACTGTGATTACAATAACTGATTGAATTAAAATAGTAAGATTTTAATTGTAAGCGTGTTCACGCTCATTTCGTTAATCGATAATGTGATAAATTTTAAATTTAGTGTAATTGATTCTTCATAACAACATGTACTTTGAGGTAATGTTACTTTTTAGGCAACTTGAGACGCAGCATTAATTTTCAGATAAATTTTGTACTAATTAAACATTTATTGAACTTTTCCATGTATCTAATAAAGATTGAGAACACCCCGGAGCACATTCGGAGAGCCCGGAGGGTGGAATCTGTGCAAAAGAAGTCGCCGAAGGAAGAACGCCCTCGTCTTACTTTAGCGCCGTTTTCGAGGCCTCCACAAGTGGTTTTCGAAAATGTTACAATCGGGACTTGTTGTGAGCGGACCCTGGAGGTGTTCAACCCGTCCAAACACGTTCAACAGGTAATAACGCACTCCTTTATCTTGGTATAAACACAAACATTATGAAAATGTTAATCCTACTAATGTTGATAATCCAAGTTAAAGGCTTCTTAGAACTAATAATATGAGAGGGAAAAGGAATTATTGTGTAATTGACATAATTTAATAAATTAAGTAAGTATATCCTTTTACTGACAACTATACTGAGTGAGAATAGAATTTGAATTCAGGTAACATGAAACTTTACTAGTAATGTAGAAAAACATTTCCATTAGGGATTTTTTGGCTATTCGCACATTTAGTCAGTATATTTCATCTGCTCCTTACTGAGAGGTTCTATAAAATGTTATAGATTTTTTTAAGGTTGTAGTAGAAGTTTGTAGCCTTACTTGATTTGGAGCCTTACTAGAGATGAATTCCTCTTGCAGCTGATGTTTTAAAGCACTTCTTATTTATTGCAAATATTATAAAAGTGCACAGTGCCCTAGATTAGTGTTAGGCCACCAGTTCCTGCCAAATCACCAATTAAATTGCCTTTTGATCCATTAGTGTAAACCTTTTTTAATGAATGATTTGGAACACCATGAAACCAGTTATATCCAGAGCCTGTTGCATGTCACATGTCCCGTGGTAATGTTCTGACTTTAATGCTGTTTTTACAGATCACTCTGGGTCGAAGTCTACCTGCAGGTTTAGTGATAGAGCTGCCTGGAGAGTGGTTAGTTCTGGAACCAGAAACATGTTACTTGCTGTCCTTCTATTGGACCCCGGTGCAGCCAACAGCACTACGGGACACCATACGATTTACCAACGAGAACAGAGGCAGATATGATGTCATAGTAGTATTGAAGACAGGAATGGTAAGTTATTTACTTTTATATCTGTATCTAAATTATAGCCACAGCATTTTAAAAAATCTTTATTTTTTTTCAAAGAAGTTTTAATTCAAGGAATCATTAAAAATACAATACTAACTAAGAGTATGGTATCTGATGTGTACAGCTGTATAGGATAAACTATTTATTGAGTCACCATTCATCTATACAATCTTATTATTTAATAAACCTAAATACATAGGCCTTTGCATGTATGTATATTATAGAATACATTCTGATTATCAACAAATTATTATTTTTTATTAACAGTTGCCTGTGAGATTGTATGTGTGTAGTTTGTCGGTTTAAACTTGAGTAACTCCTGAACCTTCACACCATCTATAGAGCACACAATTAAATTTCAAGTTTATAAAGTAAGAGTTTCTTCATAAACACAAGAATTTTGCATACTCCATTATTTCTTTCATTCAGCTGATTTCTACATCCTCTATAGAACCTACCTGCCAAATTTTAAGTTAGTTTATATTATACTTTCTTTTGATATAATATTATATAGGGGTAAAAAAATATCCTCGAATTTTAGTGTCCATCTTGAGAAACTGTTCTGAATTGGGTAGCCATATCGGTCTTTATCCTAGCATGTATCTTGATTGCATCCATAAGCTCAAAGGCTGCTATTTATGAAGCTTTAATTGTAGTACATTGTAGCAGTTGCTACCTGTTCTTTTTTGTCTAGAATATTTAAAAAAATAAATGAGCCAGTTAATCACATCAACAGTTAATGGATGTTATCTCAAAATATGCTTTTCCTTATAGCATGAGTACCAGGCTACAGATACTAGCTTGCCAACATACCAGGACCCAGGCCAATCTGGAAAAGTTTGTGTTCTTGATTGACTTAACCAAAAATCGAACCTGGGTCCTTAATCCACACAGAACCATTCCATTTTATTCAAAGTACAACAATATTCTTTAATTAAACTTGATTTCATGATGTTGCAGGGCATTCAAGTGAAAGGCAAAGCAAAAGGTTTCAAGATATCACCAGGTAAAATAAAAAAGAAACCAGTAAAAAAGTCACCAGTCGCTATTTACAAGAAGAAAGCTGAAATTATATACAATACCACAAAAATAAAAAAAACTGTCAATATTTTTCAAACATCATCTCAACATAGGGTACTTCAGCCTTCAAACAAAGAAAACATCTGTAATGTCAATGACTATTCAATGAATTCGCAAATGGACAAATGTCCTTTTGATTCGCCAACCGGTTTTGATTTTAATTTTGACACTTCAGAAGTATTTTCTAATATGAGAAAACCTAATTCAGAAAACTTCTTGCAAAATACTTATGACAAGTCTTTTACTAGTATGCCCCAGAATCAACCATTCAACATTTTGAAACCGTCCAACAAACAAACTTGTAACATGTCAGGATCAGACTTGTTTGACAATTTAACATTCACTCCTTTGAAAAGTTTTCCAGCCAAAAATGATAAACTTGATAAAGGACCTAAAATAATTATGAGCATGAATTCTGAGAGTGATTTTGACGACAGTTTAGATTTGAAGCAATCAAATAAAGAAAATGAAACTCATTCGATTATTAGTATCACATCAACACAGCCTCCCAATAGATGGCTGACTGTCAACCATCATACACAGCTTGACAGCCAGTATATAGAAACGCCCACAGTACAAAGTAAGAAGATTCCGAACACTTCATCCCCTAAAGAGCTGAGCAGCCCTAATTTTTCTATTAATACAGAATTTTCGCGTATTAGTGAATTGTCCTTCTTCCCTCAAAGATTTTCCACTGAAAGAAAAGGTTTGCCGACGAAAGTTAACAATGAAACCCATGAGATTATTGATGACCCTAACACAAAACTGAGTTCTGACACATACACGAAAGATTCACCTAACACGCCAGTGGATTTCCAAATGTACACCGTTGATCCGAGACCACCCCATTATTTTTCAAGAGAGCAACAACCGAAGATGTGTCGCCAAGCCTTATTTAAAGAATTCCAACTAAGAGAACTTCGAGACAGACATTTTATGGGTTCCCATGAGCCCTTCAATTTGCACAATGACTTAAAAATTGATTCAAAGTCTCCTCCTCGATCCGTGTCACCGCCACCTCTTCAATCCATTCCAGAAGAAAGCACTCAATTTTCAGATACACATGTTCTAGATAAAACTGATAAACAAATGACCACGTTCACTATAAATCGTACATTCGAAAAAGACTATAACAGACCTTCTTTGACAACAAATAACAGACAATCATGGTCTAAAAAATCAGTGCGGGTTGAACCGGAACTTTGGAAAGTGCCGACATCTGTTGTAAGAAAGTCGGTTAAGCCTAAACAGAGTTTGAAAGGTAAAGAGTCATTGGATAGCAAGATAACTAATGCTACTTTCGAAGCTAACACCACATATAACCAAAATATGTCTCTTACAAACCATATAGGTAATGTTTATTCACAGTCTTTTACTGTAGATCCCTTCCTTTCGTCAACTTACTTCTATGATCATGAAGCGGTTGACAAATTTGAAAAAGAATTTAAAAGGTGGCTCAATTGTGTACTTACTCCGCCAGCCGACCTCGACAGCAATATCGAGCAGAAAATTGATGTCGGCAAAGCATGGCTTGAGAATCGAAACAAAGAAGTCCCACTGGCTCCAACCAAAGAGCAAGTTTGCAATGTTTATCACAATAGTCATAGACTCGCAAGTCTCCGAAGATCTGCACGGAACTTGTTGATGAGCACAGAAATCACCCAAGTCTTCCAGAAATTAAACGCACAAATCGAGAAAAAGCTAATAGCAATTCGAACGGATAGAAATCTCCACCTAGATGTTGGACTACAAAAGGTGATAATGGAGTTATTATTATCTTACAATCCACTTTGGCTTCGTCTTGGACTCGAAGCAATATATGGACTGGTTCTGCCTTTAAAATCTAATAGCGACATTGAAGGTCTTACTACATTCATATTACAAAGAATGTTCAAAAACCCATATCTCAAAAACAAGCACTCGAAATCAAATGCTCCAAACATGCTTTTACCAGCTTACATGGAAGCCATAAAGAAATTCACATTGAAAAAATTCTTCATGCTTGTATTCTTCTTAGATCAAGCTAAACAAAGGAAACTAATAACCCATGACCCATGCTTATTCTGCAGAAACGCAGTTTGCAAAGAAAGTAGGGAACTATTAATTCGCTTCACCAGAGAACTAATAGCTGGAATAGGTGACATTACAAAGCATTTGCGACCTTTGGGGTATGTCGTTAGCCACAAACAATCATATTTGGATGAGTACAAATTCGCTGTACATAACATTGCTGTAGACATCAGGGACGGGGTACGTCTGACAAAAGTTATGGAGATAATTTTGATGAAGAGTGGACTCTTACATCAGTTACGTACTCCTGCTATATCACGCCTACAAAAGATTCACAATGTGCAAGTTGCTCTCAACGCTCTAAAAGAGGCCAACTTTGTCATAGTCGGCGATATTACTGCCCACGACATAGCTGATGGACACAGAGAGAAGACCCTGTCACTGCTCTGGCAACTTATACATGTTTTCCGCGCGCCGTTATTCGAAAAAGCTGCAAATGTAATCCAAACATGGTGGAAGAAAAAATATGAGGTGATCGTGGAGAAACGCAAGGAAGAAGAGAAGGCGCAACGGAAACTGAGCGACGCAGCGACTATAATACAACGATGGTGGCGCCGTATGCAGTATAATCGTTTAGTGGAATGGCAAATGCAACAAGTTACAAACGCAACAATCACTATACAGAGATATTGCCGCAAGTGGCTGTGCCAAACAAAGTATAAAATAATGAAAAAGAGCGTATTGAAAATTGAAGAGTGGTACAGGTCGATAAAAGAGATAAGGAAAGCAAAGAACATCTTAGCAGAATTAAAGTCTGAGAGAGAATTATTGCAACGAAATTCAGCAATTGTAATCCAGAGCCATATTAGACGATGGATGTGCATGAAGGAATATAAGATGACCTTAAAGAAAATAGTACTAATTCAATCATTAGTACGTCGATTTCTTATCAGAAAGCATTTTGTCCTATTGAAAAAATATACAACACTTATTCAACAGAAATATAGAAGCAAAGTTATTATGAAAGCTGAAGTTTCTATTTTCACCGAGAAAAAGAAAAAGGTTGTTGTTATACAAAGCTATTTCAGAATGTTAAGAGAGTACAGATACTTCCAGAAAATAAAGAAGTCTGTAATAACGTTGCAAACACGATACAGAGCCATGGTTGCCATGAAAAAAGAAAGGCAGAAATACTTGAAGTTGAAAAAGAGTGCAATCATATTACAATCTTTATACAGAGGGAAAAAGATACGCAAGCTGTACCTGGCACAGAGGACATTAATTGTTCAATTGCAAAGAAAGGTTAGTGCACAGCTGCAAATGAAAATCGAGAGATCCAAATTTTTACGCATTAAACAGAGCGCTAACGTCATACAGAATAGAATAAGGGCATATCTAACTATGAAGAAAGTACGAGAAAACTATTTAAAGAAAAGAAATTCGGCGATCACAATACAGAAATACTTCCGTTCCTATCTGCAAGCAAAGTCACAAAGAAATAACTACATCAATTTACGAAATGCTACAATATTGATACAAAAATATTACAGGAATTTATTGATTGTGCGTGCACATGTTAATGCTCTACAAAAATATAAAAACGCAATAATAACAATCCAAAGACACTTCAGAGCTTACATTTTAAGGAAGAAAAGTGCCGTTATCATACAAAGCCATTATAGGATGATAAAACAATATAGGCACTACCTAAAAATAAAAACTTCTGTCATTACGATTCAAAAACGGTACCGAGCTGTGCTCAGTATGCGAAGTATTCGAAAAGACTACTTGAATTTGAAAAATAAAACTGTGATGTTGCAATCATTATACAGAGGGAAAAAGGCGCGATCAGAATATTTAAGGCAAAGACAGCTGATTATAAAATTACAGAGAAGGATCCGCGCTCATCAAATGATGAGAAAGGAAAGAGATACATTCTTAACAAAAAGGAAAGCAGCAATTTTAATACAGACCCGAATCAAATCATATTTATCCATGAAAAAATTGAGAGAAGAATATTTAGCCAAACGCGAATCAGCACATAAGATTCAAAATTATTTCCGCGCTTACTTGCTAACCAAATTGGAATGCAGCAGATACGTTCAATTACGAAATGCTGCAATAACAATTCAAAAATATTATAGGAATTTGTTAAAAATGAGGAAAGACAGAAGTGCTTTCTTAAAACAAAGGAATGCAGCACTGTGTATTCAAAGGTATTACAAGGCTTACGTTTTGAGAAGAAAGTACCAAAATGAATACAAACGTTTGAATATTGCAACAGTAATACTTCAAAGAAGGTTTAGAGCGATGAGACTAATGCGAACACAGCGAGAAAACTATTTACGATTGAAGTGGGCGTGCTCAACTGTACAAAGGCGGTTTAGAATCATGATAGAAGAAAGAGAGCAAACAAGACTGCGTTTAGAGTTAAGGACTGAAAAGGCAGTACTCACCATTCAAAGGCAATACCGAGCCCGCTTGCTAATGTTAAAGGAACGTTCTAAGTATTTAAACATTTTAAAAGCATGCGTTTTGATTCAAAATGCATTTAAAGCTTACGTTGCCCGAAAAACACAAAGGCAAACATATTTAAAACTGAGATCAGCTGCAATAAAAATTCAAAGATACTATAGATATGTTAGGGAAACGAGAGAGATCCGAAATGATTTCTTACGTTTGAAAAATGTTGTGATATTAATGCAAAGGCGTGTTAGAGACAATATGAGATTGCGAAACATACGTAAGGAACAAGCCGCCTGCAAAATACAAAGATGGTACAGATCTCTGCAGAAACGAAACGTTTGTCGACGGAACTTTGTGCAACTAAAAGTGAGCACAATAACGGTCCAGTCTATTGTCCGAATGTACATCTTAAGGAAAAGGTTCCTAACTATAAGGCGTGCTACAATAACTATACAAAGATATTATCGCTCGTATAAAGTAGCGATATCAAAGAGACAGGAATATGTCGACACTAGAAATGCCGTTATTAAAATTCAATCCATCGCTCGATGTTACATTGAAAGGATTAAATATTTAAAATTGCGAAGGACGGTTATGCTTATTCAAGCTATTTATAGGTTTAAGAAACATAAAGAACTCATGAACGCGAAGAGAGAAGCAGCTGCGATTTGCATACAAAAACACTTCCGAAGATATATCGTGCAGTCTCGGTATCTGCGATATCGTAAGACTGTAGTGTTTATACAAAAAATATGGAAAGGAAAACTTGTGACAAGGCTTATGTATTGTGACTTCTTACAAAAGAGAAATATTATTATCAAGCTACAATCCGCCATCCGGGGATATTTGGTCAGGAAAAGTGTCCAACTGAAAAAGGAGAACTTACTTAGAATTAGGCAAGAAAAGAGACAATATTGGGCTGCTTCTAAAATACAGGTAAATTTTTGTTTCAATTTTTTTTTTAAATGACAGAACGGAAATAACCATTTAATAAGGCAAAATATTACATGATTTCAATAGTATCATAACAATCTGTAACAAAATTACTTAATGACGTTCTCAATTCAATCAGCTTTTATGTTAATGACTTGTTAAGATTTTATTTACCAATTGCAAAATCAGCCTTAATAAGAAAATTATATTTTTGAATTGAGCGTTCTCTTTCATCGTTATATATTAAGCAGCGAAACCGCGCTTAAGAAATTAAACGAATTTGTTTAATTTTAAAAACAAATGTTTTCAGGCTCTCTTCCGTGGGCACAAGGCCCGTGTCCACGTGAGCGCCGACACGCGCGTCGCGGAGCTGCGCCGGCGGTGGCGCGCGGGCGCACTGGTGTCGATCCAGGAGTCCCTCAAGGAGCGGAACGAGGAAGCCATTGAGGTGCTGAGGAAAATGTCCGACATCGAAACCGTGATCAGAGCATTCCGCTCATTAGGTAAGAGATGTTATAATTTTATATGTAGATTTTGATATGACTGCAGACGACGTTTCGTTCAAGGTCGCTTGCTGGAATAAAAACCGAAATGTTCAAAGGTGCATACCTTTATCTCTGTGTCAGCATATTTAGCTTATATACTGGGGAGTACACATTCACACGTTATTTCACGTTATGTTACATTTAACTTGGCGTTACAGGCAGTTAATTTAATGTGACAAAGAATTAAGTTTTGTACAAATTAAAGATGCATTTCCATGATAAAAGTCCAACAGGAGAGGCCAACTTGATTAGAACTAATGATACCTGGTTTACCCACGGGCGAATGAGAGGGTTATCAATTTTTTGACTGACTCGCGATCGATCGGTTAGCCACTCCTGTAGGCCTAGCATGCGCAATACGTCAAATTTATCGCATGAGACGACCATAGTTTCGATACTGTTGATTGGCTAATAGTACACCGCACTCGTATTTTCAGCCAATCAGCAGCTGACGCACTGACTTCAATTGATTTTGAAGTTTGTTACGAGCGCGATAAAATTTAGTCGCGTGGCGTATGCTAGGCCTGCTGGTGTAGAGGGCGCTTGAAGCGTAGTATTGCCGACCGTAGCGCCGTGACGGTATAGTACAACTTTTAACTCCAAATGAAACCAACCGGCCCGCAGATGCCGAGTCCTCCTATTTAAAAACCGAGGAAAATTATGAACAAGCTTGCTGACTTAGTTACTTTGAACGATTTTATTTGAAATTTACATATACTTTATTATTTACGATGTCTTGCAGAACTGTTGACGGAAGTATTCCCGATGATGTACCACGACAATGCGTCGTCCATTGTTCGGCGCGTGTACATCTACATGTCTGTCACAAACAGATCCATCTCCAGCGTTGAAGTGCTCAAGTCGGCCGCCTCAGTGCTGGTCAATTTGACCAGATACAAGATCACGGGACCGAAGATATATGCGGTAAACTAGTATAAATCCATTTCATATGAATATCTGGTGATGACTTGCTTGAGCTATATTAATGGACATTTTAATGAGTCCTTTGAAAATCTTTTATGGATTCAAAGTAAATAGAAAATAGAAAATATCTTTATTCATGTAAGCTTCACAAAAGCACTTATGAATAGTCAGTACAAATAAAGTATTCTACCGCCGTGTTCGGAATGTTGATCATGTCGAGAAGAACCGGCAAGAAACTCGACACTTACTCTTTTCAAATATATATATAATACAACTTGCACAAGTGTATTATGGCACTACTTTGTCCGAAATCTCAATTCCCTCCCAATATATAAGTATAAAGTAAAAACTGTTAGTTCTTGAGTACATCTGCTAAAATATTATTCTTTTTTTTTTCAGAGGGACCGCATAGCTCCGATATTAAAGTTTATGTGGAGATTCAGCAATAGTGAAACACATTTGTTCTGCATATTATCCACATATATTTGGCTGTTTTCTAAATATGATGAAATAAGAAAGGTATGCATAAAAGAGTAAATATTATCAAAAATTGGTTAATAGTATTCCTGTGTTATAATACAGTCAATTGGTATGCCATTATCTTGTTACCCACAAGTACCTGTTTATTTTTATTTCACAGGATGTTACAGAATTTTTACACATACCGGAAAATCATAAAATGATGACGACTATTAAAGGGAATGTAGACAGAATGAAGAGGATGGCCACTAATGCCGTGAGGAGCAAGTATCATACGCCGCAACCATCCAAGTTCGTGTCCCACACTGGCAACCAGTCACTGAACCAAAGTGTTTGCAGTATCAGTGGGAACTGCAGTATACTGCTGCCGGCATTAGAACCAGACTATGGTATCATAAGAGCAGATAAACCTCGGTACTTTGAAGAGGCTCAACAAGCTATTAACTGCCTATTCCTTACTTATAAGTTATAATAACTTTAATAATAGAAATAATATTAACCAGACTAGTTAATTTAACGCTTGTTGACATTTTTTACTTCTGATTATACCTTTTCTAGAAAATATTCTTAATTTATACCTATAATAATTTTTCTTTTGCTTGGTAATATTTATGTCGACATCGATTTATCGCCATTTTATTATAGGTATTTAGGCCTACTAGGATTGCGCAATACGTCAAATTCTCGCACGAAGCGATTAAAGTTTCGGTACTGTTAAACTGAAATTTATCGACAAGTTAAGAACGCGTGTACATACTTACGTGGCGCATCCTAAGTGGGTAGATTTAGTTGGGGTCAGGGATCATGTTTATGAATTATTTTTTACTATTATGAGTGTGATTGGCCTAATTGAATATTAAGTTTAATGCCTGTTAATTTAATTAAAGGATAGTGTTACAATGAAATGTAATTAATTTTATTTCTTATTTTTGTGTCCAAAAGTAATATAAATAACGTGATTGAATTTATTTTTGTGTCATGTCTCTCATGTTACTGACAATATTGTACCACTTAAAGAATAAAGATTTTTAATAAAAACTTGAAATTCTATTGTTTTCTACCTTACGTTATTTATTACCACTCCAAAACTATTTAAGCCTACATGAACATGCTTAAAAAAGCTGCTGTTCCGTCAGAGGTATTGGGGTGGGTAAAGTTCATCAGGATTTCCTACGGGGCGTTTTTGTGGGTACTCCCGTCTTTTTAGGGGAGTAGAGCCGCACACACTGCGTCACCTACCTCTATTAACGGTACGAGCGCCATGCATTTTTCCCCGAGAAAAAGAAGTACGTACTAGAAGTACTTACTCAAAGGGGTTTTCGGTTTGTCGTACAGTCCGCTTCATAAAGATCTAAGTGTCCAAAGTGGTCAAAATTATCTGAGGGACAGAAGTTCATTTTTATGTACGTTGTCAGGTCGTCTTATTGTTGTAAACGTACAGAGTGGTCAATATTATCTAAACTACACGATTCCATAAATATGTTATGTGTTAAGATGAGCAATAATATATTATTATTCGCGTCCTAAGTATTCATTGGTATCTAAGCATTCAAAGTGATCAAAAATATGTTGGTAGTAAAGAAAAGTAAACTTTAATGTTTACGAGATACGATTGATTTCATTGTTATTATTGACAGTGACGTTCTAAGACACATCGATAATCAAAAACTAGGATGTCCAATTGCGTCACAGCCTACAAATATATGGATATGCCATAAAATTACGTGCATGCAAGTGGAATTTTGTAAAGATAGGAAACTGAATTTAGAGTTTTTGTAAATTCACCCGGGAATCGAACCGACTGCAATCTACACTCGATTGCGATCCGTTAGTTGAGTCGATTATAAGAATTAATTCTCGGTACTAAACTTGATAAATTAAATGAAAGTAAATTATGAAATGAAAAAAAAAATGCTTAAACTTTACTATTTATTATTAATGAGGTTAAAAAATAAAATATGGTTTTTAATTTGCATTTATGATATTTGATTTTTTGAAGACGCATAATTCGCATTCGAAAAGAATGTTCAACGGAAGTTTATTGAGTATTGTACATTATATATACTTTTTTGTTTTATCATTCTCTTATTTTAAAAGTTAAAGGGGAGGAGGGGATATTTTACCACTTTGGAAGTGTCTCTCGTGCAAACTATTCAATTTAGAAAAAATGATATTACAAACCGCAATATCATTTTTAAGACTAATCCATAATTTTGAATTGAAAAATAAAAAAATTGTAGGCTGAAAAGTATTGATTTTTTCTATTTTTGTGAAAAACCTTATTACGGTTCACAGAATACATACACATATCAAGTTTTAATAGTATAGGTTTTATAGTTTCGGAAAAAAGTGGCTGCGAACGGATAGACAGATAGACATGACGAATCCATAACGGATCCGTTTTTGCCTTTTGGCTACGGAACCTTAATAATCTTAGATATTTTTTAAAAATTAAGATAAATTAATTTAGTAGGTATTAGTATTAGTTACTTAGTTATGTCATAGTGGCTATAGTAGGCAAATTGTTGTTTTTTTTATATTACACTTCAAGATTGACCTTATCCCATCTGATGTTAAGTGGTAATGAGGTCTTAGCTTAAAGGCGACAAGTACAGCATAATAAATCTGTTACTGAACTTGTCGGCCTCACCTTAAAGGCTTGACCCCTGCTACTAATGTAGCACCCCCCAGGAGCTCTGCAAACCTTACTCACACGCAGGAACACAACAACACAGAAGTGATTGTTATTTGGCTACGGTCTTCTGTAAGGTGGAGGTATTTCACCAGTCGGGCTACTCCAGTTCGAGCTATAAATCACTATGCCCTATCTCTCTTATTGAATTTTTACATAATGCGTAATAATACAATACATTATGTAAAAATTCAACTATTTGACTATAAACTGATCAAAAGTTATAGCCATGGGATTAATTAAAACACTCCCGTTAGGAGTTCCTGGATTAAAACTCTGATAAGTCGTAGCCTCGTTTTTAAGTTAGATCTGCAAAAGTAAATCTTAGAAAACTGCATTAAATTTGGTGCAGTTGTTCTTGCGTGATGTCGACACAAACACACAGACAGACAAAAATTCTTAAAACACCAGGTTTTGGCCTCAATTGCTTTTTTCGAGACCCCCTGAACTTTATCTTTTTCCAAAATCTCTTTAATATTTACACGGACCTGTTACACTTTTATAATAGGAATAGAAAATATTAATTGAGATTATTTTAGAAAAATATTTATTGGTAGGTGTATTGGGGTATTTTATAAACAAGCTTTTATTATGAACATACAAAGTAAACAACAACCAAGATATACATAAAACTCATTGTTTTTTAAACCTTACGATGGTGTACCAAATTTCAGCTTAATTGGTCCACATGAACAGGTGTTCCTATAGGTATTTTCTAACTCCATTATCAGACCAGCTCCATGTTACCATGTTAATGTATTGTTATCGCAGTTACCTAAGTAGGCATACCAAATTTCAGCTCAATTGGTCAACCTAAACTGGGTCAATTCTTCATTTTAAGAATTGTAAACATACATATGTACCTATAATGTGGTACATACAAAATTGAAGTTATTATAAAAGCTTACTTACAAAGAGATGTCTAAGTTGCGGGCAGAGCAAACGAAGAAAACAAAATTGGTGAAACAATTGTGGAACGCCGACACTTTACGTACTCGAAATTTAAAAATCTACGTAATGTGTAGATATTTATGATCACTCTGACCGCTTATATACCAATGAACAGTTTGGACATAGTAGAAATACTCTGGTTTGGATGCGTACATATGAATGATGATTGTAATCGTGTACATGTTATTGGAGACTTATGATGAGAAGATATTTATGACTTGTTGGATGTGTACAATATTTAGGTGACTTTGAATGATAATATATTATTGCACCTTTGTTCCTCATATATTTTTGAGTACCTTCACACCTCATATCTTTATGAACGTGACTGTACCTAGGTAGGGGCTTAGTAGAGGAACTGAGGTGGCCGAGGTTCGCTTGACACGTGGCCAGTGGCCAAAGGGCCGCTGAGGAAAGGTGGCTACTCGAAGTCATCTTTACATGTTGCACTAGGGTTTTTAGCGTGAAGGGTGGCAGAGGAAAAGGAAGTAAAACCAAACTATTGCATGAAAGCGATACTATTTAATAATTTTAGTCTATCAATAGATCTATATCGATTAATATTGAAATCGATACCATAGATAGTTATTGATATCAACGAGTACCAATATTAAGCGTCAGTATTGCTTTCATGAAATAATTTTGTTTTGTTTAGAGCTATGAGTAGATACTATTTATCAGGGATGTTACGGAGCTTCGGTTCCGGTTCCGTTAAGTCGGAAGTTCCGATTACTTTTGTGCTTTCGGTTCCGACTCCGGCTCCGATATTTTTTAATCGGAGGTTTGAATCGGAGGTAGAAGCATAGATAGCGGGCGAGTGCGGCGGCGTGTGCCGACCGACTGTTATGATTCGGAATTACCAGCAAAAGCTAGACAGAGTAGTAATGTGCAATCTGTTTTGTCAAACATATTATTAAGTAGTGATGAAGAAGACGATGATAATACCACACTTGATAAAAGTCCAGTTTTTGATAAATTTGTCTTCGTAAAAAAATACTAAATGAGTTCAATAAAGAAAAACGTATTAGTATTAGTGATGATCCGTTATTATGGTGGAAAGTTAATGGTAATACCAAATTCCAGCCCCTGTAATCAATTGCTCGTCAATTTTTGTCGTGTCCACCAAGCTCGGTAGCAAGCGAGCAACTTTTTAGTGGCGCTGGCCTAATCTACGACCCCTTAAGAACTAGGTTAGAGGGAGACAAAGCTTCCAAGCTTTTGTTCATAAAATATAATATGCTACTTTTAGAGTCAATTAATAGTATTGATTGACTTAAAAGTAGCGTATTATATTTTACGATTTTTAATACGATTTAATTTTTTTTTTAAAGCTTTTGTTCGTTAGTATAATATAATTATTAATATATTCTACTTTGGAGTTTGGGTTTAAATTCATTCTATTTAAACTTGTTGTTTATTTGGAAATACGCCAATTTTGCTCATTTTTATGTTTTATGTTACAAATGAAACTTGTAATAAAAAAAAATACTACATAATGTTTTATTTGTCTTTAAATAATAATTCTCTCTCATGTGCTCTCATGTCACCCTGCTTCCGATTCCGATTCCGACTCCGGTTCCGATTCCGATAAAGCAAATTTAAAAACTCCGATTCCGGCTTCGGTTCCGATAAAACTACTTCCGTTACATCCCTGCTATTTATATGACGTCTACTATAAATTAGCAATACTAGAATCTGCCCTTTTGGGAGTGACCAACAAGTCCGCCCTCCCTCCACGAAAGGGGCTGCCGTTCTTTTGTTTTTGGCTCTGCTGTTGTTTTTTTATGTGACAGTTGAACAAGCAACTCACATTCGTTAAAAAATGACATTGACATCACATTGATTGCTATTTTGAGGTTATAAACACTAAACATCAGTGTTTGTACCAAACCAATTATAGTGCCAAGAATCAATAGAATCTTCAGGTGTTCATACAAGTTTAATGAAATGGATGAGTTTGTAAACTACATATTACTGATTTTGGTGATATTACCAGTTATATTGTTCTTCAATTTATGGACTGGAATCGGCTGGGAGTTGTTTGTAAACAACTGAGAACTTCTTGCTCTTGCTACAAAACATATAAGTTCTATTGAATTTTTCAAAATAATTATTTGAAAATCAGACTGAATATTGTTAAGTAATTTACAAAGGGGAAGGGAACATTAAGTGTAACCTTTAAGTGCTGAATTCATGTTAAAATAAAAGCAATACATTTGTGAACAATTTATTTAATAAATTAATAAACATCCATTATGATTTCCTTAAATTACACCCTGTTGTAACATTACACAAGCTAGTGAATATACTTCGATCACTACCTAGCGGTATGTTGTTACAAATTATCTACAAGATCATTGAGTAACAAGATACAAATGGAAAAGACAATCCGAGTAGAAATTCAATACTTTATGTTGCTCACATAGGTTTCTCAATCTACTTAGGTATTTGAATGGTAATAAACATAGATGTTACATGCTGATTTATTTATGCTTTGCACTGCTACTTAATTTTTTCCCTTTTCCATGGACACTACAAACAAAATCAACTTAATTATTATCACATTTAAGTTAAAATTAAAATGTTTAGTAATATGTATACTTTGCTTTGGATTATCTGGGAAATTCGACTTTGAGAACTATATCGCTATAACAAAAATGGATGTGATTAGAAATTTTCTTTATAAATCATAACATGAAACTATAAAAATAAAAAGATCTCGGATTAAAATGTTTATAATAAATGTAAATTGACTAATGTTTATCATATGTACACTTTCTTTTCCATAAATTCTTCATATTCTAAAATATAATGTATATAAAAGAGTCAATACATTAATAAAATGCCAATATGTGGTATTCATTGAAATAAGTCACCCGGGACTGACCAGATAAAAGCAATACAATACATGCACTTCTCAAGACACCATTCTTAAAACAAGTTGCCCAGTACAGAGACAAATGCCACTTACATTTTTCTTGTACAATACTGCACTTACATAATTAAACAGTTGTGTACAATGGATTTTGCTCCATTTATATTTAGTTAATATTTTTTTATACCTTGTTATCAAATATAAAGCCAATCTGACCTTGAGTAAACTGAGTGACCACCATAATATATGTATTCCATTCCCAGGGCAGGGTGTCCCACACACGCAGCCACCTCCCTCGAATGACGGAACCGACATCAATGTATTTGCCACGTTAATAAAAAAAAAGTTCAGTACGAGCAAATGCCACACAATCTAATAGGAAAGTGACTAGGTATCAAGAGGATAGCGGGTACAAATTGATTTTTATACTCTCGCTCCACCTGGTCATGATTCGATGTCGATGTTACCGCCCCCTTTCATGTGACGCCAGGAGCGATGCCCCCCCTCATCAGGGATTAGAGGGTATCAATATTATTTTAGTGGCATTTTGTACATCTGTGTCAACAAGTTAACAAAATAAAATATACATTTTAATATTATTTACAATGACTAACTACCTAGGTGAGTACTAAGTACACATTTACTTGCAGTTTACATATTTTTGTCATGGCGTATCACTGCATTAATTGATTTAATCATAATATCAATGTATAATATCAGAACATAATATTTGTTACTTTTTGGCAAAATCTATAACAAGGAATGAGCATAATTACTACAAACTTAAAAAAAGAATAAATAAAGTTTAAGTAATATAACATTTATCACATCAATATTCCATCTATATATTTTATTTGTCTATATGGCAGATGAGTTAAATTTCCTTAGAGAATAGCAGTTCTTCCATGCCCATGTGTCCACGATGCCTCCAAATCCGATACCTTGCTAAATCTTTACGAGTTACCATTCCAACCACCTAAAAATAAAAATTGAGTTATACGGAAATAATATACAATATAGTGTTTTTTTTTTAATATTGCACTTCAAGATCTCTTCCCACCTGATGTTAAGTGGTAATGAGGACCTAGCTTAAGGGTGACAAGTACAGCATAATAAATCTGTTACTGGACTTGTCGCCCTTACCTTGAAGGCTTGACCCCTGCTACTAATGTAGCACCCCCCAAGAGCTCTGGAAACCTTACTCACACACAGGAACACAACAACACAGAAGTGATTGTTATTTGGCTACGGTCTTCTGTAAGGTGGAGGTATTTCACCAGTCGGGCTACTCCAGTTCGAGCGGCAAATCGCTATGCCCTACCTCTCCTAAAACACATTTTTTCTTTTTTACTGGAAATTACTTGATTCAAGTTCAGTTAATATGAAACTACGACAGATCACAATAAATAATTTTAAGTTGTTTCTAAGAGGCTATGTTGTTCCCGAAATAGAATATAGATGACATTATATGTTTCAGACGTTTTAAACCTTCATTAACACAATCATATCAAAAAAGGCCTAATGAGTCATACAGTCCAATCTTATTTAAACCTGATATAAGAAATTTATCTCATGAGACGACAAAAGTTTCTATACTGTTGATTGGGTAATAGCACACCGCACTCATTTTCAGCCAATCAACAGCTGCTGCACTGACTTCAATCGATTTGTTAAGAGCGCGATAAAATTTAGTCGTGTTGCGTATGTAGATAAGTAAATAAATAAATCATTTTCGACGTAAGGTCACGCGCGCGGACACGAAGCGAATGAGACAAAAAGAAGAAGGCTTGCTATTGTTTGATGCCGTGTTTCGCCAGTGCCATTTTTGGTCGCAACTCTAATCTTTTGACGACCTCGGTGGCGCAGTGGCTAAGGTAGTCGGCCAAACCGCGAAAGATTCCGGGTTCGATTCCCGGTCGGGTCAATTTGGAAAACCAACTTTTCTAAGTTGACTTGGCTCTGGGTGTGCTGGTATGACGCCCCCAGTTAGTATCAGTCGTCTGGTGCTCATAGTACAAGGGAAAACCTTAGTTTGAGAGCAGGTGATTGGTGTGATTGTCTGGCGCAATTATTTATTTATCTACTGAGTCGTTGATCGTATATTGTACCTCATTGACGTCGTTGACGATGGGCAGGTGGCGGAGGCCGAGCGCGCGGAACAGGCGGAACAGGCGCGGCAGCGACGCGCGGTGCGGCAGCGTGTACGGCGACGGGTTCATGTACGGACGCAGGTCGATCGTGAACGTCTTCTCTTGCTCCGATATCTCTAACTGCGAATGTTCGTTAATGTTTAGCTGCACGTTACTAGGTTTATGACTACACCTTCACCTCCATTCCATTAAATCATCCGAAGTTGATTCGTCAATTGGCTACTTGACAGTGTTAACAATAAAATATGAAAAGTGTTAGATACGTTAGCTTATTAGTTAAGTAATAATTTTACATTTTTATTTTTTAATTAAAAGCATAGTTAGTATTTTATTTTTGCAAAATAAATTTTACTTTTTTTATCTGTGGAACAAAAGAACCGAAACGGAAACCACCATTGCAATTCGGAAATGACAGCTGTCGGCGAAAATTATTTCTTTTAATGTGGCGAAACAATGATTATTTTACCGATTAAATTGAATTATTGTGTCTCTAATCGTATTAAGAATTTATTGAAACATTTTCCGTTTATCTAAATTAAGTCGTTCCTATGCGTATCGGTTCGTTGTCTAGAACGTTGACGTCATAATTGCAACAGTGACGAAACTTGGCGTTTTCGCGCGCTTTTTAAATGTGTTACACAAAATCTTATTTTTCTCTGGTTATTTACATTTTTTCCAGATAAATCGAATTGCTTGGGATATAAAATAAACAGGCGCACATTTTACATTACTTTTTCAAAAACTGTCAAGTAGCCAATTGTCCCTATTGTAATTATGGGCGATGGTGACTGAGTAGGTAAGACACCATACCTTTATGTTAACAACTATTTGCCGCGTGGCTGCTGCTTTCCTTTATTGCACAAAAAATGTTTTACAGGGAATTTTTCAAAATAGGTAATTTGTTCAAACAAGAATAGGTATCCAGATCAAATGATCGCAGAACACGGGAGTTGCAGACGCTTTCACATCTCTAGTTACCTAATAGTTACAACAGCTTTGGATTATATTTTAGAGATTGCCCATTATTGTACAAAAGACATTAATAAAATGATTTTTTTATGTAAGTACTGTATGTACCTACTTTGACTCACAAATAAATACATAATGTACATGTTTAGTTAACAATATTAATACTTACCTCATCAATGGACGGATAACGGGGGTATTCTTTCCTGAAGATGTTCATGTCGACCTTGAAATTGGGCCAGTCGTCGTTGGCGGTCTCGTTGTACAGCTTGTTCATGAGGAGGACGATCAGCTGCGACCGTAGAATGATGCCTCGCAGACGTTTGTACGTCGTCACTTCGGCCTGGTGACAAGCATATTGAAGATGAAAATTGCGCAAGTTCTATAGGGACACTCCCAATAAAATAATGTTAGCATTCTTGGGAATAAAGGAACAATTAAACACGCCTAATAATCCTTATTAAATACGACATTTGTATATATGTCGCAGTCATCTGGTTTAATCAGTCATTTAGCATAGTCGTTGAATGGGATATAGCTGACAGACATGACATAACACACCTTAATAAGATTTTTTAATATTTTTTAACAATTTTAAGTCTTAAGACAATTATAAAATAAGTCACTTTATATCTCAATTTCACTCTAAAAATTATCAATACAGTGCTATTCGATTATATCTGTACCAGCTGTTTGACGCCATCTTTGTTTTGATGAGCACTAACGCCGCAGTGGAAAAAAAATGAACTAAATTACAATCACCTGACTGATTACGTCCGCTATGTTCAAAGGGCTATGTTACAATCCGCTAACTTGTTGGACGTTCAGTGAGTCTTATACATTCAACGTTCGGCCTAGTCATTCAATTAAACGTCGTCATTTAATAAACACGCTAGTGATTCAATCAAATAGCTGTTTCAACCAGATGACTGCGACATATATAACATTAGAGATGATGACTGGGTAAAAAAACAATCGTTCTATTCCGTCCGATAGTTACAACAAATAAATAAATATGGATGATTGTTGATGATACGGCTCATCGAAGTTCAGTGGAGGGGTTTGCTTACGTCACTTATTCGTAAAAACTCTGCGAAGAAGTAACAATGGGCTTAATATTAACATGGTTATTTTTTGTTTACACGATAAAAAAGAAGATAGGTACGTGTCCTGATATTTTTGTTATCTCACTTTTGAACTAAACAGTAATTTTTAATCATCTATTATATTTCGAATTCGACTAAGTATTAGGTTAAAAAGGTTTTAACAAACTGAATCCCTTTGTAGGCCGTTGTAATGTAAGACACAACTCAGCAGTTACTTACATCGTCAGCGAGCGGCGGGTCTACCACCGGGAAGCCGTTGTAGGACACGACTCTGAGCAACTCTACGATGTGGCCGACGTTCTCCACGGTGCGCAGCGTGAACACGGGGTGAGACATCACCTCCGACGCGTAGATGTTGTGCGTGAGCGGCGGCGGCTCCCACGGCAGCAGCGGCACGGCCGCCAGTTGGATGTGAATGTCGTAAATGCCCTGGCAACGATAACTGATGTTCAAATATGATAAGAAGGATATAATCGACTGCTGCATACGAATGCCGGCTTTAGAGGTTTGAAACTCCCGAGGCAAAAAAGGAGTGGAAGTCAAATTATTTTCCTAGTGAAATTTGTGGGTTTTGTAACCCATTATTCTTCCATTCCATTCTGCTTGTGCAGTGAACGAGAAAAATGGAAGAATTCTCTTCGTACTAACTTCAATCGAATATTGGCACCAAAACACAAAGAAATGTAAAGCACACAAGCAATAGAGACGCAATATAGTAATAAAGTCTCGACACTTGAAAAAAAAACTTTAAGACTAATGAGTTAAGGTCGACAAAAAGACGTTCGTTAAAGGGGTTGTTGTTAGTAACGGCTTCTCATAGAATGGGATGGAACACGCGCTATGATTGGTCCGCACTTATGACTCGCGACGTCCATGGAAACGGTATTCGTACATGCGCTAGCTCACTTTTGTAAGCCACAACTACCGTGCCTTACTTTTCGTGGTGCCATTTTCAAGTGTTAGAAATGCTTCTATGTTTTTTTCGTTCACTGGTTACAAGTTTGAAGTAGATTTTTTTCCGATATCTATTATTTAGATATTTTGTACAGCTGTAGCCTCGGTTTGTTCAGCTTGCACGTCACTGGTGGAGAAAACAAAGTCTCAGTCCGCTTCCCTATAGTTATAGACAACTAGCCTCATTGAAGAAGTCGCCGGTCCACTTGGCGACGACGAGCGTTATGATGATGGGCAGCGCGTTCGAGATCTGGCCCGTGGTCTCGATGATGATCACCGTCAGCGAGATGGTCATGCGCACCACGCCGCCCAGCTGCGCCGCCGCTCCTATCAGCGCGTACTTGGCGGGGTTTATTGTCTGTCCAAAGTAAATTATATTATATTTCGGTATGAAATCCGTTGTCATCGCGATGTGGGTTCCTCTCTTGCTTACCATCAGGCTGTGTGGAGCCAATATACTGCGCTACTATAAAAAAATACACGTTTAAAAACCGGCCAAGGGCAAGTGGGACGCGCGCACGAAGGGTTCCATACCATTATCTGTAAGTAATCTTAGTTTTGAGCAAAAAACAGCCAAAAAAATCACGTTTGTTGTATGGTTATTTTTGTTTTTAGTGAGTATTTGATGTTATAGCGGCAACATAAATACATAATCTGTAAAATTTTCAACTCTCTGGCTATCACGGTTCTTGATATACAGCCTGGTGACAGACAGACAAACAGACGGACAGACAGCGAAATCTTAGTAATCGAGTCCCGTTTTTACCCTTTGGGTACGGAAACTTAATAAAAACCGACATAGGTGGCGATTACACGCTGGAAAGTGGCGTTTTAATCTAGTTAGTGAACAATTTATTTTACGATACTTAATTTGATAAGAATAATGCTATGTTGCTTAAAATCGTCTCGGAAATTAACCTTAATTTATAATGGAGTAAAACAATGGTATTGTGGGTTATCGATAAGAGATAAGTTTTTTTTTGTAAACACTTTTAAGATGTATTATAAATACTGTGCATGTCAGACTACACAATTTGCCAGCTACACACATTACATGGCCAGGCGGCATAAATCATCGCACCAGGGTTGCCTTCGGCTTTCTTAATGAGAAGCCTTAGCCTAAGACTAGAAAATTGACTAAGCTGATTCTTTTTTTTATAGTTTACTTCAAGATTGACCTCATCCCACCTGATGTTAAGTGGTAATGAGGTCCACGCTTAAGGGCGACAAGTACAGCATAATCATAGCTGAACTTATCGCCCTTACCTTGGAGGCTTGACCCCTACTACTAATGTAGCACCCCCAGGAGTTCTGGAAAATTAACTCACACGCAGGAACACAACGAAACAGAAGTGATTGTTATTTGGCTGCGTTCTTCTGTAAGGTGGAGGTATTTCACTATATAATGAACATATTTTTGCACGAATGTTACTCACATTGGAAGGCAGACAGTATTGAATGATGATCGCCAAGAGGCGTCCCCACGCCGCGCCCGTAAGGAGGTTGGGTATGAACAGGCCGCTGGACACGGCCAGGCCGAACGTCCAAGTGGAAAGCAAGTAGTAGCAGACCACGAAAACGAGTATGGAGGTCGGCTTGTAGGAGCCAATCGGGTCGTGCAGGAATGACCGCACCGACGCCTCCGGAGTCTGGAACCAGATCGCTGCTAGCGCGTTGTACTCGCCGTCTGAGCAGTACAGCTGTAGGGAAAAATTGCAGTTTAGAGTTTTTATACGTTTCGGTTATCTTACCTATATTATGAAGGTAAATGGTTTTATGGGTGTATGGATTGTTTGTTACTTATGTTCTTTTACGCAAAAACTAAATGGGATTTGGTTGAAATTTTGAAGTAAGAGATTAGACACTAGATTAACCTTATATGATAGTTTTTATCCTGAAATAACGTAACGCACAACGCACACACGGTATAGGCCTGCATTGACGTGTTCAAATAACGGCCCAAAAGCGGTCATCTAAGTTATGAATGAAATAACATTTTTCAAGGCAACGATTTTAATTTTTGTAGTAGTGATGTGAATGCTATTTTGATGAACTTAATCTTTTTTATAATATTTGAATCTTTATTTTTTTAGATTACTTTTTTCTCAATGGACTGAGTAAATGACTCACAGAAGAGCAAGTAAATTTTAACATCAAAAACTAAGTTTTTTTCAACCGACAACGGCACGAAATGAGGCTGGTGCAGCTCTCGTAAAGCGATCGGCAATCATTGAGCAGGTACATCATGAGCAATTTAACGGTAGCGCTCGATTACCACTGATAAACATCAATCACTCTGTTATTTATGTAAAGCACAGCATGAGGCCGATGATCAGTGTGACTAATATCGTATGCTGGAGTGTTACCTGCAAGGGCACCTTCGTGGGGTCCTCTCCGAGCGGGCGGCAGTCGTTGAGCAGGAACATCATGAGGAAGCCGACGGTGGCGCTCGCCGCCGCCACCAGGCACGCCTCCATCACGCGCAGCCACCGCGCCCTTATGTACCTAATGGAAGACATTTAGTACTTGAGGGAGTTATAGTTGACTGGATTGCCAACTGCGATACTTTTAAATACCTGTCAAAACACAATTATTTCATACATTTATTTGTTTAACGATTTTTTTGCACAAAAATAAAGTTCAAAATGTGGAGTTAATGCTAAGAGCATTCTCTACCAGTCAACCTTTGGGTCATGCCTATTCTATGAACTTAGCAATCTGGGAAATTATGGGTAGTGTTCGAATCAACTAGGTACCTACCCCAGCGTAAAGACACAATCAAATTTATTATTTTATTTTTCACCAGGCTTAATAAATATTTCACACACACATTATACACGAACCGGCTGTCGCTTCAATTTGGGTTTGTATTCATTTTGACGATCATAATAAATAAATGAATTGATTTTGTTTTTTTTTTAATATATCATCAAATTATTATTTCTCAATAATTTTTAAACTCACCTGATTCTAAATACAGCCAGTTTATAATTTAAATGATTCCAAAGCGCTCCTAACATACCACCAACGGCTCCAAAGAACATGAACACTGGCAGCTCATAAAACTGGAATGGAAAAGGTTCCATCTTTCCCAAGTTTAAAAGACCTGAAAGAAACAATTAGGATTAAAGAGGTATAGCGTTACAATCACAACTCACTGAGGTATCGGTATTAGGTAAATATTAAGTACGGATATTCTATCGGAATATAAAGGAACGCGTCAAGGTTTCAATTTTAAAAGGTTATTATAAGTAGGTAGGTGTAATGTAACACGCAACACACTCAACAGATCGAACCAATCTTTATGTCGGCTCTGAAGATAGCTGCGAGCGTAATTTCTCTCAGATCCACGGGGGATACCGAACTCTGAAAACCGTGTAACGTTCTGCACGGTTTTCAGAGCCGTCTTAAATACTAGTTCAAACTAAACTATTGCTAAACTGACTAAAGTGTATTAAAATTTTTTTACGTGCATTATAGGTAAGTGTGATTTTTGTTAATCATAAGTGTGATATTTAATATTGGACTCGTCACGAGCTTATTCGTAGTTTGCATCGGAGTTATGTTGTGAATCAATATCAAGATGGAAACGATATGACCTAATCGCATCAAAACTCCTACGACTGTGTCATAACTCACGCATACGCTTCCAAGAGCGAGCCTTTTTGCGCGGCTGTGATCTGATACTACCTACATTAAAGTTAATCCATCTATTTAGGAAATGTATTAAGTACAGAAAGGTCATTTTCGCAACACCGAAACTAACTCAGCGCGCAAGCTAGTCGCGGCGGTGCGAAAGCGACAGGCACGACACTCTATAGTTAGCGGGTAGCTCGTTTTGTAAGAGACGGAACTAACGAATATTTTTTATAAAAGTATGAATATTTACTATTATCACTACTTACAGTTAATGTAGATCTAAATTAATATAAATACCTGGAAAACTGAGTTCCCCAGGATGACCATGGTAAGCTGATAGAGCGAAATTCAAGGAAAACGTCGCCACTACTGTGCCAAAGAAGGTCCTCCATGTCAAAGCTTGGTTCCAGAAACTCGTGCCTTCTTCAAGAGAGAAAAGGACTCCACCTACACAACATAAACATGTTACATAGCAGGTATTGTAATTGAAGCATTGAATGCGGAATTTCGCAATAAATGTATAATACTACATATAAAGCACAGAGTAAAATAAAGTGTTTTTTATTAAATATCTACATTATTGAAAAAAATAGTACGCTTCAAAGTATATTGTGTAAGTTAGACAAAGAGAGGGGAACTTTATTAATATCATATATCAAACGCTTTTAAATTTCCAAAGGATAATAAGAAATGCAGCGTTTAACGTATTAACTGTCCAGATATAGCAATTAATAGCATAGCATAATGTTCCCACCACATATTTCAAAAGGCAGAGGAATGTGCATGCCCGGTAGACGCTAAAATAATCTAACGTTATCTCAAAAACACTGTCCTTGAATCTTTACTACTAATCGCCCAAATGCTCTAACGAAGCGGATTTTCGTTATACAAATGGAAAAGGCCGTCTTGCTTTACCTATGGGGGCGCCGAAGGCAGCAGAGACGCCTGCAGCCGCGCCAGCGGACACGAAGTCTCTTTTCTCGTGATCCTCGCGGAAATACTGAAATATCTTCAAGTCTTTGTTGAAAGTGGTACTTTTGCCTTGAGATATTCCCGCTGCCACCACAGCCCCACTGTGGATCATTGGGCCTTCCTAAAATATTTACTTGATATTAGACATACTTAAGGCACTCCCTCATCTGAAGTAATCGTTTGTAGCGTATTGTTTCATATCTGGTTTTGATTATAACTTTAGGAAGCTGTAGTCTCCAGTCACAGACAAACATTTGCCTGCAGTGTAAAATTAGAGAATATGCGTCCACAACTAGTTTAATTACAAAAGGCGCGCACTGATGTTGCGAGTAAAGTGTCAATTGGATTCCTTAAGATGGATACATTTATATATTTTTATATTAAGTTGCACAGTGTAATCCTCCATTCATCTCCTGCGGGATGTTATGCTTGTGTCTAGAATGTTACTTTACAGGCAAATAGAACGGTTCTTAATGATTAAGTCGAGGTACCTACTGCCGAATTTAATAAGTGCTCAGGACAAGAGTTAAAAAAAGGTTAACAAATAAGTACTTCCGTTGACATTTAAGTACTTTTTCTAAATTACAAAAGAGGCCCTATTATCACCTTTCCACCAGCCAATCCTCCGACAACTGCACTGATGACCCCAACTGTCTTCACCAGGAGAGTCTTGATGCGTACAACATATGGGACTTTAACTCCATTTAAATAGCATTTTACTTGCGGTATGCCGCTGCCAGCTGCCACAGGCTAAAAAGGAGCAAACATTTTACCTTCCAACACAAAAATAAATGCATTCTACATAAAATATTTTTCTGATTTAACTTCAAGAAATTGAAAAACATACAAAATATTTTTGTGAAGTATTGTTAACCTCCACCTCTTTTAAACATACATAATTAAAAATTAACAAAATGAAATTGATTCTGATAAATGCATCCTAATGTTACTCATAATGAATGTTATCATTTCCATCAATATATGTTTTCAACTCACATAATTTATGTCAATTAAAAGGTCAAATTTATAAACAACAAATTAATGTTCTTACCTCTACATATGCAACCAGCATAGACCCAATGAACACTATACAAATGTTAGATAACACCCACAGTAGGTATGGAATGTATAGTTTGTCTATCACCACATATTTGTCAACCGCTGTAAATGTGATTAAGGAAAAAGTCAAACACATTTAAAACAATTGAACCTTCTTTATTTATAGTCTTTTTGACTATGATTTCTGTAACACTTCATATATGACTCTTAACAAAGTTCCTTAATGAAATTGCAATTAGTATTTTTTTTTCTGACAATTGATGAAGTTACAAACAACTAAAACTTTTCATATTCCTTTGAAGATTAAATAGGATTCTGCAAGGCCATTTATTATGCTGTTAATAGTGTTGATATTCCATTATTTATTCTATTTTTAGTTTACACACAGACACATGGCAGGAAAAAAGAATTCGATAAAATAAAAAACCTTAATTTATATCAAAGACACCACATTTAAGAGAATTTAACAATTGGAAACATTACTTTTATTACTTTGAGTGATTTACCACTTACACTAACACTCTGTGCGTGCGTGCGAGCAATAATTTGGTAATATTGTAAATATGTTCCGAAACACACTATTTTGCATAGAAAAGAAAATGTTATTAAAATAATATTGAATTTGAAAATGTTTCTTTGATAATAATTTAATAAATTTCGATTAGGGTACTCCCTAATTGGTGTAGTGATGGGTGATGCAATTTTATTTATAGATTTTAAATGCTATTGAAAAGGATACATTTCTTTAGCTCCTTATACTTGATGTTTGAGAATTCTTCAATACATATATCTATCACAAATGCTATTAAAGCTGTGACCACTCCAATCAACAGTATGATGAACCATCTGGCCATATCCTTCCATACTATGAATGCATACCCCCTCTTGCGCTCTTCATCCAGTAATAAATTGTTTTCACATGTGTCATAATCTAAGCTCTGTGAATGTAATTATAATTGATAAATTGCACACTTCTGATATTATAACAATACTATAAATATTAAACAGCTTGTTGTGCACTGCAGCACAGCTTTTATCTTTTAATCAGTTTGTTTTTTCACTTCTTTAAAATTTTGGTAATATTATTTTTATAGCTTATAATTTGTAGTCGCACTAGCAAATTTATTAATATTTTTTTTACCTCATTAAATCCACAACCACTGAAAATTGTAACTAATATAAAATGATAGCAATATTGTTCATGCTTACTTCATATTTTGCCGAAAGGATGTTTAAAGAGCCAGGTTCTATCTTTTGAACTGGATGCCTCCGTCTTACACCATGACTTCCAGTTATGTCATCTTCCACAGAGTCCTAAAGAAGTTTGATATAATTGAGAATAAATAAAGGGTCATGATTATTAATAGAATATAACAAAATTTAAAAACTAAGTTACCTGAAAGGCTCCATCACCATTTAATTGTCCATAGTTGGAACTGCTAGCTTCATCGTCCGGGACAAGACGTTCTGTATCAGCGGTAATAGTCGAATCACTGGCAGTACCCTCAGTCGAAAACAATGAATTAGAATTCATTTTTTGTAACAAAAAATTGCATTCCCACAAGCCAAATATTAAACAGGGAAGTTATGGCTTTACAAGATGTTTAGCAATAAATTTTTCAAGTCGATTAGTTTACCGCATACGTAGAAAATTTACCAATTTTAATCATTATTAAACCCATCAATCACTGACAATAGTAGTTATAAAATAGTCTTGTAAACAGTAACCACCCGATCAGCAGGCCCAGCAGTTAAAAACTTTAGTAAAGTCATCAATTTGTTACCATAATATGTCACTTGTCAAAATCCAAAAAGGAGAAAATACGTCTATCTCTTTCTGCCAAAAGACGATCACCGAGATGAAAGAACGAGTAAGCAATATAGAATTGATTAAAACAAGATATTTTTAAGGTTCGTACCAACTACCTACTAGATTCTTTTATTTTACACTAATAAAATGACCAAATATATAAAAATGAAAAAAGAAGCAATTTTTTTTTACATGAGATTGATTTACCAAAATTCTAAAACCAGTAACCGCGCCGTTTAAAATTAAAGTAGGCAGTGTGCTTGTACGTTCATATGTTGTTGACTGTAAAGTACCTAAGCGTTGTCCCAATTTGACACAATAATATTGCCAGTTTTCTTGAATTCAAACAATTGCGACAAGTGCAATGAAAACGAACTTGTAAAAATATTTTTTTAATGAAATGAATTTATTTTTATACCCGTGTGCTGACTGATTTTTTTTATTAAATGTGCCTCAATATGAAGTGCAAAACGGGCTAACATGAAATTACTGATGTCATGCGGTATTACTACTACTATCTCTCTCTTAGAAATAATTAAGGTTCGTCTATGTTTGAGAAAAAAGCTACGAAATTACTTGATATGAAAAATGTACAGAGATTTAGTTCTTCCTTGGAGAAAACTTATGGAAAATATATTTTTCTCAAGCAACTAGGGACCGATTTAAAAAAAATCTTGAACGTCTTTCAATTAACTATTAAATTTACAATAGAGATTTAATCTTTCATAATAAAGTCTAAATATAGACATTATAATATTTATTATTCTTTCAATCAAAACAAATATTAAATTGCACCCTACCACGGTAAAAATATTTTCAAACATTCTCTATAACAGTGTTAGTATATTGACACCTAAAGAACGTAAACATATCATTATTCATGTGGTTTATTTGAATTACAAAGTTGTAATCAGTTTAAATACCAGTTTGTAAAAATGTTTCCTAAAATTGATAAAAGATAAAACTGATAATGTTATCAATTTTATCAGTGTGTAAACGAAAACAGTCTTTAGCATACAAACGCAATGTTCACCGTAGCGTAAACAATGGATTCTTTGAATGTGTGTGTAGCTTGCTCGTTCGTTTGGTTGACAATCGCGATGTGATGTATTCTATCATCGCATGCTGAGTTATATTTTCATCAAATCCTTTTAATTTTATATCAGTTACTCGATTCAGTTCTAAATGTTTTCTTTCGTTGTGACCACCTTTCTCTGTTTTGATTTCTAAATATGTGTAATTTGCCGCCGAAGTTCCATTCAGTGTGTCGCCTTTGTTTATCATTCTGTGGCGATAATTGCAGTGATGTTAAACTTCCAATTTTTGACCATGATAAGGAGAAATCACAGCTTTCTGATATGATAATGACATATTTATCAATAATGGTAATAATCTTTCTTTATTTTTTACTTTAAACAGCAGGAAGATACCGTTTTCTCGTGTGAAAGTTTAGCGTAAGCGTATGAGATTGTGGATGCTGATAAGCGCCATTAACTTTCTCGCGGGTGTTGGGTATTTTCGCATTGTGATATCATATTACGGCCCACGCGTTGAGTGCTCGGGCGTATGACTAATGTCATTCGGGGAAGTGATAGACGGGTGTGTGTGGTAAGCAAGCGCGGTATCTCGGGCGAGCCGTGTCGCTGATAACAAAGGAGCGCACGGAGATCAACTCGCCCCGCCTCCTCTAAGGCTCTCGCCTTGCTGCGCGCCCGCCGCCCCGCGCCCCACACTTACACTATGCATGTTCCCTGCTCTTTTCAGCTTCACCACAATTTACACTGCTATTTTGAGAATTCAATATTTTCTAAATTTAGATGTATATTTTAAGGGAATCAATCTGTAGGGGACTGCATCTCCCCTTGTCTTGTTGCAAGGAACATTCAAGTAAACACAGATATTTGGATGTTGTTTGTTATCAGATTTACTACCTATGAGTCATCACCTATGATTACATTTGCAAAAGGTCACTGGCCACATCATCTCTTAATCATTGTGATGTTGTGAAACTTTTGTATCTAATGATGGAAATATTTTTAGGTATATCCTGGTGACTTGCTGCCACAAGTGGTGTGTGGTAGCTGTGCACACAAGCTGGATGAATTTCACACTTTCAGAGAACTATCACATAAATCTGAGAGATTATTAGAACAGTTTCTGCAATATGCCAATTCATTGTTTGGCCCTAAAGAGGTAAGATCCTGAATGAAACATTGATTGTTATCTTGAATTTTATTAAGAATTCAGATACAATTATCAGTATTCATAGAGATTATTAATACAATCTATTATAACTATATAACAAAACTATAGATTTCTTTTGCAAATCACAAATTTTTAAGCAAATAAAGAATCTGTGTTTAAGTTAATATAACGGATGGGTTGTGCCTTTATTTTCTTATTATAGAAAGATTTTGAAGTCTTGAAAATCCAGCCAATGGTCATTCCAAATGCAACTACTATTGTAACTCCAAATATGCTCCATAGTACATGCTTAGGTTTCAGGTCGGTAATACTGTAACCTCTTTTTGTTGAAAATGTTTTATCAAATGTGGGACAGAAAGACACTGTTATGTTAGTTATGTATTCTCCACTTAATCTCATTGGTGCAGCACAACTGGAAACATTAAAAAACTTTAATATAGTGCATCTTTATACTTCATGTATTATATTGGGCAGTTGTCACTTGGTAATTTTATTAATATAATTGCATGAACAGTAATTGAGCTAAAAACAAAATGATCCATTGCAAATGTTGTAATCAATACCAGAAAACATTGACAGACAGTTTTTTATGCATATTTTTAGCCAATTAGTAATATGTACAATATTACTATTTTAATTAAATTGGTTGGCAGATTAAACTGTATACTGTTCCTTCATCAATTATATAGTTGTGGATTATGTTTGGCTTCTTACTCAAACATTAGTTCTTTTCAAAAATGATTAAATGAGACCAAAGAGGTTACCCAAGAAAATGGCTACAAAAACTTACTATGGTATCTCTCCAAACTTGAATTTTTGGCCAGCCCCTTTAGCCGTGACAATGTCTGCCAAGTCACAGTTACACAGCCAGTTGTTGCCAGTCATTCCCAAAATCTCCAATTTGTTCCATGGCATTAAATCTGAAGATAGTTCGCTAAGATTGTTGTCGTCTAGGTATACCTAGGAGAGAGAAATGGGATTTTAGATTATTTATTGAAGATAACATCCCTTAGAAATAGATAATATAAGCTCATAGTATTGTACAACATTTGAATGCATAAAATGCCTATATTTTCCTATCAAACCTGTGAGGTTGACTGGGAGAGAATGACACTAGGCATTAAGTTCACCATTTGTATTTTTAAAGTTAATGTAATTAAGTTTTAATAAAGTAAATGTAGCAAGGTACATAATAAACGTAACAGCAATTGCTTTCTGTAGTTTTCGCCTTTATAGATGCAAAAACTACAGAAAGATTTTGCATAATCCATAAATTCTTACATACTTTCAAGATCATTTTTAAGTAAGATACTGCAAACTCATGGACAGTCAGCAATATGTTCATGATTATTATTGCAAATGCGTGGTCTGGTCTAATGATCCAGTTATGTATTTGAAACATTCCTGATCTAAGGTATAAATCTATTTAACCATAAAGTTAATAGCTTTTTTTGTTTCTCATACTCATTCATGACTTTTTTTTTTTATATAACACTTCAAGATTGACCTCATCCCACCTGATGTTAAGTGAAAATGAGGTCCTAGCTTAAGGGCGACAAGTAGAGCATAATAAAGCTGTTACTGGACTTGTCGCCCTTACCTTGAAGGCTTAACCCCTACTACTAATGTAGCACCCCCCAGGAGCTCTGGAAACCTTACTCACACGCAGGAACACAACAACACAGAAGTGATTGTTATTTGGCTGTGGTATTCTGTAAGGTGGAGGTATTTCACCAGTCGGGCTGCTCCAGTTCGAGCGATAAATCGCTGTGCCCCACCTCTCTTAAAAAATGCTATATAAAAGAAGCTGATAATGTTACATTTTAGCTAAGTATATAATATTATTTTCATTCAAGTGTTCCAGTTTTAGGATGAATTTTGCAATCAGTGATTGATATGAAAACAAAATGATTAATCAGCTGACCTCGTTTTGTGTATGTTCAGTAAGCAAGTAAAAATCTGGGCCAGATGGATTTATGCACACATTAGATTGGAATTTAAATAATGTACAAATATTGATTTAAGAAAAGTCCGATAAAGATTTATTTAAAAAGTGTTTATATTAAGAAAAAGAGGCATGTCAATATGCTCTAACCTGAACATTATCATTTACTATTTAGATCAAATATCTACATGTTCTAATGCCCGGTTCAAATATTTGAAAAACGAATCGTTCTAGTTACGGATAGTAATTAATGATACGAGGCATAAGCTAAAAACGACCGACGGAAGACTGATGACGGAATGTAATATAGGAACGGTATTAACGACTCGTAGTCGGATGGAGGAAAACGTAGTCATTTTTGGCACATTACACATTTACGAATCGGGCATAAAACGAATACATCTAAAACTTAAATGAGATTAAGCAAACAGGCCTAGTTATCATACAGTCTAGCTAATAAATTAATTAATTTAAAAATATTTTTGAAGTTACAGTTTTATTAACTGAACTAGGTATAACAATTTCAAACGGATGTTTCAAAAATTGTCGTTGTGCAATTTGACAACTTTGTAATCGCCAGTACCTAATAGTTTTAATAAATGCTATAATTGTTTTTTGATAAGGTGGAATGGTGGTCAAATGCAGATCACAGCAAACACTCGCAGTTAGATATTAGTACTTTAACAAGTTTTCATTCGTTTGTGAATGATAAAAATAATCCCTTGGTTATCTAATATCTATCTACCAAATTTCATACGAATCCATTCAATAGTTTTTCATGGAAGAGTAACAAATGTCCATACATACAAAATTGCCCGCGAATTAAAGTTCAAAGTGAACAGTCTGGCATACAATTGACAGTACAAGTGGAAATTTAGAAATTTAGATGGAAATAATTACAAAAGTTAGTGACGGTTAATTAACAAATATTAAGTATCAGATACATGGCGCTATATGTGTCAGTATTATTATCAGTGCATGATTTTGTTCCGCCACGTGTTTGGAATTTCCGATGTTAAATTAATCAGGATGTAGTTATATGAGGATGTAGGATGTAGTGTATAGGTCGAACTGATAACGACGGTGGGCCGAACTCAGTTGGCTTGAAGTTTTCAAACCTGGGCGTCTACTCTTGAAAACGAAATATGTCGGATCCGATGACGTTTAGTATTTTTTATTGCTCATTATCGCAACTAACACACTTCGAATGCGAATAAAGCGTTATCAAAAAACAAAATATTATTTATACAAATCAAAAATCACATTTTAATTCCCTAACTTTTGATCAATCTTCAAAAACGAAACCTTTCGTTTGTTCGTTTCGTTTTCAAGAGTAGACGCCCTGCTCATGTTTCGCATCGCGAATGCGTGGCAAAAAGGCTTTTAAGTCTTAGCCCAGAGGATCTATTTTTTTATCAGTATCGGTAGTTACTACAGTAAAAGTAGTGAATGTTGTTTTTTCTTGCTTCTTCTATTCACTGTTACACTTCACAATAATATTAATTGACTTTCATTTGTCGATGAAAATTTTCGGTTCCTTCTCTGGCTTAACGCAAAATCGTTATTGATGGAGCAACAACGATTATTCTAAAGCGCTTTAAATATATTTTTATGGGATGAAAGTCTTGTGAACTATATCTATCATCCATATTAGTTTACGAATCAGGCGAAATCGCTGGGCTGAAGTCGATGCGACTTTCTCTGTTGTGCAATGAATGCCAATGCGTTAGCAAAATCTAAACGCTTTTTCGCCTAAGTTGTTAGTAGAGAATAATTTATTGAAATAATAAAATGAATTGAATCCTTGGTTTGGATATGACGCAACTAAAACTTAAGCTAATTAAAATAATCTAACATTTTTAACGGATTTCCCGCGCTTCAACCGGCCTGAAGTCACCAGCAACGAAACTAGTTTAATACTTTTAAGAATGAATATGGAATCCGGAGGGATTTTTTTCTTAGACCCACTCGCGTGTTTCATGACTGCCTAATGATGTCGCTGCGTATTTTTAATAAGTAAATAAAAATAGGAACTGTAACTCATGTTCATGCAATAGGCCAAAGCGCACGCAAACCTCTGCGCTTGGTTGATTCTTCATTTGGACATCGATCAAATGAAACGGATGCATGTATGTTAGGTTCCGTACGAAAGAAAATCCCTCAATATTTTTTCATTCTAAAATTCGAAAGCTTAACCCTCCTCCTCATCTGCAAGAGTAGGCGTCAATGTTACAATTTATTATCGTGTCTGGAAATCGATGGAAATTTATTAAATTATTTTTTTTAAATAACAGCAGAAGCTGCCAAAAGTGTCAAAGGGTCTTGTCAAATTACAAATGCACATTAATGAACACCCAAACACAAATGTTCATCTTACGAATGTTTGCCTTTCATAAGAATCGAACCCACAACCCTTGGTTCAATAGGTAGGAGCTCTAACCGTGGAACTATCAAGCTAGCATGTGTGCTATCAGTATGTTTTACATTAACGATAGTCTCTTTATGGTCCTACGTGTGAAAAATATTGCTTCCTAATTGAGCTTTGCCCATCGTTAATTAAGATTTTTAAAATTAAAACAAGTGGCGGAGTTTTTTTCACATTTTCCACTAATTCTTTGCTCCTAATGGTTGAAGCGTGATGTTTATATAGCCTAATGCCTATCTCAACAAATTAACTTTCCAACACAAAAAAAAATTATCAATTTGGAGCTGTAGTTCTCGCTAATCCCAGGAAAACAAAGTCTTCAGGTTTAAAATATTAGTATAGATTAATCGGGTTGTCTTCTGATTAGGTTTTAGGTCACGCGCTATTGGTTTCATTTTTACTGGAATCATAATATCCAACGAACATTTAGCACATACCTCTTTTAGGGTCCATTTGTCTTTCAACCCTCGGAAAGCGCTGTGGCTGATGTATCTCAGATTTCTGTTGTGACACAGGTGGAGGACCCTTAAACTGGTCAGTGGGGTAAACGTAGCACGCTTTACCTCTTCAAGGTAATCATTTTCAGCCACTTCCAGCTCCACTATATTAGTTAAACCTATCAAAAACACATGACTATAGTAGCTTAAACCTTTATACTCATTTGAACTAAGGTCCAAAACCAATGAAAAATTTAAATATGCTCTGCTGTGATGGGTTAATACAACTAAGTATCTATTTATTTATCCTTCAAAACGAATTTAAGAATGATTTATTGTGTCACTCAGTATAAGTATTTTCTGAAACTGAAAAGTTATTATAGGTTTTGAATTCGGCGTTACGGTCAATTATGTTAGAACTACTATTACGACATAAAATATGGATCACACACGATTAATGGTGGATTTAGGCGTGTGTCGACACGGGTCTGGGATATTAAATTAATCGTATGAAAATTGTATAATTACTATGAACGGTTTTTTTGTCTGACTTATTTGTTGATCAGATGAAGTATGGGCATGAATCATCAATAGCGTTGATTATTTCATCCCATTATATTACGTCATATTCTTGTTTTAGTTCTTTATTTAGCTTCGTGCCTATGCAGTGATCCAACAGTTATTAACCAATTTATGGATAATATTAATTAATTTCCTCATTCTTTTTATGAAGTACACATAATATCATAGAGATTTTACCTATGAAGCTATCGTCATCCAGTTCAACTATTGGGTTATTATTGAAAGTAAGATATTTCAAACTTTTTCCAACAAGGCTTAGGCTTTCTGGTACCGTTATAAAATTATTATTGGATAAATCGATTTGTTGCAATTTTGTTAAGCCTTTAAACGCATCCAATGGTATAGTAGCGATGTCAGTTTTTGATAAATCCAAGACCTGAAACAGCAAGATGGCAATAATATAAAAATTTAAATACGTTAATAGATTTTTGTTTAATGTAACAGAAATACAGTAATTTACATATAAATTGACGAAACGTAAGTGACTCGAGTATTTTGTTCACTTATGCCTAGTTCCAATATTTAACGATTCGTAATGTGTCAAAAATGTCAATCCGTTTTTTTCTACGAATCGTTCATTCTAATTTCAAATTGACTTTTCGTTCCAGCTGTCATCAGTCGTCGGTCGTTCTATTTTAGCTTACGCATCGTATATTTTTTTTTATTTATTAATTTATTTAGGATTAACAACAGCCAACTTAATTACAATTTTTACACCATATTATAACTTGAGAGTTACTTAGGGCAAAAAAGTTCACTACAGTTACAATAATTAATTTGTACAATATTAGTCTTGACAGCGAAATAATTATGTTTACTTACAACTAAAGCTAGTTACTAAGTTAAACAAACTAACTAGAACGGATTGTTTTTCAAATATTGGAACCCGGCATTAATAGATTTAGATTTATGCGCGAATGCCTAAATCCCTACCTGTAGGTGCCATAAAAGTTCTTATTTTATTTATTTATTTATAAACTTTATTGCACAAAAAAGTACAAAAGGTGGACTTAATGCTAGGAGCATTATCTACCAGTCAACCGTTGGGTCATGCAGATAGTAAGTTTATGGGTGCGGTAACAGTAATAATTTGAGTATGGATAACAACAAAATTAATAATCATAAATGGCAGAAAATTACAAACGAGAATAGAATATTCATACATAGGTTCATGAATTTTATGAATGAGATACGCTTAAAATACGTGATCTACGTACTTCATTTTGACTTGGTACCATTATTAAGATAATCGTTCTTGGACTGACGCACAATCCATTTTAAGGTTTTCGTTTTCTTCACGGAGTTCTTAAATTCAATTTCGTTAGGTTCCTATCTGTTGTTTACTATGTAAAAACTATGAGCCTCTTTTAATACTTCTGTCCTTGAAATAAAGTCTTCTTTACTGGTTTAATCACCACGTTAGCCAAAGGCGAGTTGTTGACCAAAAATCCGAGCTATGAAATGGATTTGGATTTGGTATGATAAAAATTGAAATGGACACAGGACCCGAGATTAGGACCCGATGTTTAAACCACGGGTATTTTATCCGGTTACAGTATTTAAAAAACTATACGTTTAGTTACGGATTGTAATAAATTATACGACGCGTAAGGTAAAACCGTTCTAGACTCGTAATCATTGGAGAAAAACGGATTATCATTTTTGACACGTTAGGAATCGTAAAATATTGTACCGGGCGTTAACCATTGAGGCGTTCCACAATATCGAGTGTGTACTATTATGATACGCTTAATATTGTACTTGCTGGTTGTCTTTTGTTATTAATTACCGTGTTTATTGATAAATAGTAATGTTTTAAATAGGTACGTTAGTTACCTCTAAATTAGTAGCGCTCGATAGAGCAAGGACGGTGACGTGATCCAGTATCTCTATGGGATTATCGTTGAGATATAATCGATTCAAATTCGGTGTGAACTGAAACAGGTATCTGTCCAGTGAATGTATCTCGTTGTGTCCCAGGTTCAAGGTCTCTAAGGCTATGTTTTTGTACTCGTTGTCCGTATACGGACCTCGGAAAATTTCGGCACGAAGTACTTCCCCTGAAAACAGGAACATAAAAAATTGTTATTCTATTATTTTATGAGATATATGTATTATTACGAATTTTGTATTTTAACAACCATTTAAGAGAGTCAAAGTCAAAGTCAAAGTCAATCTTTTTTATTCACATAGATTACATTAGTAATACTTATGAATAGTCTTTATATAAAGCAAATGAAGCTACCTCCGGTTCGGAACCTATAACTAAAGAGAAGATACCGGCAAGAAACTCAGTAGTTTTTTTTACAAATGAAAGCTACACTTATTACTAATTTTGCACTAAGACACACAGTTAGTTTGTCAATTGTAAAATAAAAATTAAAAATTAATTATTGAAAAAATAATAAAATAAAACAAAAGTATTTGTAAGTTAAATTAAATTAACTGTGTAGGACTTACATGCGTCAACGGGCCCAATACTGACATTGATTGAGAAAATGTGTCATACTATATTTTTTAAATAATACAAAACACGCAAGTACAGGTGAGCAGGCTAGGTCGTGAGAGGTAGGGCATAGCGATTTATCGCTCGAACTGGTGCAGCCCGACTGGTGAAATACCTCCACCTTACAGAAGACCGCAGCCAAATAACAATCACTTCTGTGTTGTTGTGTTCCTGCATATGAGTAAGGTTTCCAGAGCTCCTGGGGGGGTGCTACATTATAATTTTTATAGTAGCAGGGGTCAAGCCTTCAAGGTAAGGGCGCCAAGTTCAGTAACAGATTTATTATGCTGTACTTGTCACCCTTAAGCTAGGACCTCATTTCCACTCAACATCAGGTGGGAATCAATCTTGAAGTGCAATATAAAAAAAACCATGAAAACGGCAATCATAACTTTTCTTCATTTCCATATTTGTTTTTCGTAATCGCATAGACCTTATAATGTAAACGGATACACAGTTGATTAGAAAAGTAAATTAGAAAGCGTTCATACAGCAGAATTCTAAACTTTATAGTAGTAGAGTTTATAGTAGGTAAAAGGTTCTCTTAAAGGAGCGAAATCATTTTCATTCCCTTTGGATGAAATGTGCAACAGTTGTTTATTATGGTCATAACTTTCGTCGTTGGTTGATTGCTTATAATTAAAGATCAAAGAAAAAGGTGATTAACCTAAAAAAAAATGTTTTTAATTTTGAAGACTTGATACCTATTTTTGGTAAGCTTGTTATTATTAGTATAATTTATCATTTATTTTATTATCTTACTCATTCATTTAAATTATCGGTTTAAGATTGTAATAGTGTTTATTAGCAAAAGAATTGTTGATTGACGGACTATGATTTTCACTAAATCAAACTCCAATAGTGATGAATAATCATGACCTGTTTATGTAGGTAATGTAATGAGGCAGTTTCTTTTTAGGATCTAATGAAGCAAATTTCTGTTGACATCTTTGGGGAAAGTTGAGTTAAATGTATGGGTAATGCCAGCACAGTTGAATGAATCTTTACTAAAATAGGCTACTTTTTACAAATTTTTGCATGAAAATTTCCATTATAACGAAGTTACAAGTGATATCTAGTGTATGCCTAATTTCACGCTGCAGTACAAAGTTATAATACAAATTCTATCGCACCTGTTGGATTTTTTTAATCTTATCGTAGCGTCTTGGTGGTATTTTACTAAATTTGTTTTGGTTCTGCTGTTTGATAAATCACCATCGATAATTTATGATTCATAAATAAGACGAGTACCTACAATGACACCCGCTTTCAAACCTTAGTTAATTACCTAGTTTACTACTGAAACTTTTTCATTTGTGTTAATGGTAACATAATTTAATCTGTCTTGCAACCGTAGGATGTTTGTTTCTTGATTCAATAACAACAAAAATAATCAAATTGAGACATGTACACGCCGTCACGCAGGCCCAGTGCAGATTGGTTAATGGGTGTTTGTAAATGATGTATCCAACTTAACTACTGGATATTCGCAAGTTTTCGTCGCCCAGGGTTAACCGGAAATTTACCATCGATCAGATCAGGCCAATCGGCAAAGGGGTAGAGACAATGGCGCGGCGGGGGTACTTAGCGACCGAGGGGGAACTATGGGGTAGTGGTAGGCAATTCTTTTTATACTTCTCTCCATCTGGTCAAGGTTTGGGGTCGGTGCTGTCGCGCCCTCCGGACCTCTCCCCCCCTCACCCATTCGCTATTGATCTACTACCCGCGCCTGCGATCACGATGTACGATACCAAATACATTATAGTTATTGATAGCGTAACAACATCCCTACATCTATACAAACTTCAACGTTAAAATATGAGTAAGTCAGTACCTGATATGCGATTTTTGCTGAGATCCAAGTAGACGAGTTTTTCCAAATTGCTGAAGGCATCCTTGTTGATCTCGACGATGGAGTTAGCTCTGAAGATGATGGCGATGCGACTGCCCGGCACAGCCGCTAGCTGCGTCACGTTTGTTATGCTATTGTTGGAGAACGATATTCGCACATGTTGATCTAAAAGAGAAGCAGCCGCAGATAGAACCACAATGGTGTAAATTTTAATGGTAATGGCAAGGAGACATGTTCCTTTTTATGGTAATGGCAAGGAGGAAGACCGTTTCTGCCAAAGTGACAGGAAGGTTGATATAATTTTACGATAGAACACAAGTCTGCAGTGCTTTCCAAGGCCAGACAACAGCATACGCTTGTTTGAAAATATAATCAGGTCCAAAAGAAGTTGTCCATGTGGCAAGTTACTTGACATTCTAAAATGTTTGCTTATCAATGTATAAGTCTTCAATGTGAACATGAAATCAGTCTGTAGTGTTTTAGGGGTTTTCTTTCCCTGGTTAACCGGAAACAACTACTCATCCCTACTAATATTAGAAATGCGAAAGTAACTCGAATTTTCGAAGTTAGAAATATGAAATTTGGCACAAATATAGCTCGAAACTTGGATTAAAATATAGACTACTTTTTGTTTCGAATATTAGGGGAGAAATGGGTAAAACCGACCATGAAAGATGTAGTCCACGCGAACGAAGTCGCGGGCACAGCTAGTATTTTATAATTTTGCCTTCTGAGAAAAACTTTTTCTTCGATTTAAGTTATCCATTTTTCCAAATAAATAAAGTCAAAATAGAACAATAATAGATAAAAAAGATCATCGTAATAGCAAGCCAGGCAACCGTTAATCATGTCATATCATCCATCAAAACCGAATTACAAGATGTCATTGATTCACGATGTGTGCATCTGTTATAAAAATAAGTTTAAGAATCTTAAGCACAATCTTTATGTTAAAAAAAATATACGCATGTAATTTGACACTGTTTTGGTCAACAAATTGTTTTTGTTTTCTGTAGATTATGATAACAAATCTTAGGATAAAATGAAGTAGATAAAAATACTTCCTTTTAATTAAAACATTACACGATGTTATGGTCAAAACAAAAGTTTTACATTAAACAATTTAAACGTTTTAAATCACTTGCTAGCAATAAGACCGTTTAAATTGTACTTGATTATGTCTGTATAACCAGTTTCTGGAAACTTTTTCTGTGCAATAAGGTGTATCTATCTATCTATCGCTTTAAAATAATAATTAGGCCACAAGCACTGGCATGGGCCAGAGTTCAAGTTAAAATTTAAATTTCTTACATAGGTACACGTTTTTAGTTCAAGTTTTTACCATATATTATATGATTGATTAACAGCTTTTAGATCTAAAGGTTTATAAATAGAAATTAACATAACCAGTCCAAATTTCTTCACTACCTACGAATAAAAAAATACAAGTGCCTTCGCTAGTTTTAAAACTAAACTGTTGTGAACTCGTCAATATCATTGACCAGTAATTGTTTCTACCATTTTATATTATATACATAAGACGGAAGGTATATGCAATATCTAGATTGAATATAGTCTATAGGAGACTACCAGTCCTTAGGTAGTGAATGTATTTATTTTTATTTATATTTAATTACGAATGTTTTTGGATTCAATACGTGATTAATATTTCATTTGCAATTTAAACCAAAATATCTATAAAATATCAATCAGTTTATGAATGGTGTTCAAAGTGTCCCAATAACTTGAGCACATGATGTATTTGACTGTAAAAGTAAAATTTGAAATGAAATATTGTATTTCGGCAATAATAGTTCTAAGCAGCAATAACAAAAAGTTGGTAGAACCGTCAAATTAAGTTAAGAGTTTTTCAAGGGTCATATTGTTAATAAAAGTAGGTAGGCATAAATGTGCATGAACGTAGCGATATACGTTGTTAATCCTGCCTTTAAAAGTTCTAGTTGTTTGTTTCCAGTATCTAATGTGTGTGTGTACTCACAAGATACTAGTGATAAATAGCTACCTGTTCTATACATCAAGCTATGTATGGCTTACCTTTGTCTATTTGGCTTATTTCATTTGGCCAGCCAGGTATTGCATCCAGGCTACGTCTAGAACAATTCACTACAAGATTATTCTCGTCTTGTTTAGAAATATCACAAGAACCGTTTATCACGTCGGCCTCTTGAGTGTAACTCGACGAAACTAGGACGCATAATATCACTAACACCTACAACAAAGAAACGCCATTACTTATGTAATTGTACCTAAAACACAAGTAAACAAACGCGATCTGTCTCGGACTACGCGTACTCACTTCTCGCTCTTTCAAGAACAACATTTTTCTTATTAAAATTAAAATGGACACTGCAACGATCCGACTTGAATGGTTTATCTTATCACTTTGGTAGTGATATCACGAGTTACAAGAACGAGCTTGCACCTCATTGGCCGGCGTCTTTGTTATCGTGCATCTAAAGTTGTCATCGTTTGTTCTCCAAATATTGATCAGCATCATTTGTTTTTAGGAGGTCCTGAACATCACGGCGGCAAAGTTGGAAGAAATTATCAAACCTCTGAGTCACAATCAATATGACCACGGTACTAAAATCAAATATGAGGGCTCTACGGATGCGAAGTTCGAGGAAATTAAGCCCTTAAGTCATAATCAGTATGATCACGGTATGAAAATTAAATATGAGGATATGGGCTCTCCGGATTCAACAGAGGAGATGAAAAACTCGGAGAGCCGACAGGCGGCGGTGGCATTGCTCTCTATAAAACATAATGACCCGAATAAATATTCTGTTAAACCGGACGACGAGCCGCACATAACGTTCAAGAGTGTGCCCAGTATACCGCCGCCCGAGAGGGCGAGGGAGGTGATGCACTGTAACGCTGTGATCGACATAATAACGAAGGCAGTGGCGGTTGCGCAGCGCGAGAACGAAGAATCTCAAAAGTTTCCTCCGAACTACACCAGCGTCATAGACAGGACGCATGCACTCAGCTCCAGCGATGTCAAATACTCACACGAATACACAGAAGACCAGTATAACCCGTACAGCGCGTCCCAGACCGCCGCCAGTCCGAGCAGTAACGAGGACCACGACAATAAAGAGATGGACCTGTCACTATACGGCTCAGTTAAAAACGAGCCTTCAGAACACAATGAGAATACAGATCGCGATCATTCTTTCTTTCGCGGTGTATTAACCCGTCAAGCTCAGCCATCAAATTATCCCGATGAATACAAACCGTCAGTTTTTGCCAGAACTTCCAGTAAGAAAACATCTAAAGATAACTCGTCAGTATACGAAGATTGCAGTCAGAGCAGTAGCGGGTCAGATCCAGATAGGCTACAAATGGATATTTCTCAAATGTCACAGGTGAGACTTGTAAGTTTAGTCATAATAGTGTTATTTATCTTATTTACCAGATTATATAATATACCAGAACACTCCATTCTTGAAGCACATAAAACTGCCAAGAAATTTATTCCGAAATTAACTAAAAGCTAAATTTATATTATCATACCATATACATAATATGTCATACTAATTTATTTATTCACTTAGGCGATTTTGGCGTTTGCTAGGATTATTCTATTATTTTTGGTCGAAGCCGAATATTCGACCGAAGATACGAAATCTGCCTAATCCAAAATGCTCGAGAATAATAATACTATTTTTTTCATAAGAATTCTTGCACAAAAATTTTCACTATTATTTTTGACTCATATTATGTCGTTACATTTATAACCATGCAGTAATTCGACATTAAATAATATAATTTATCCTCTGCCATTGGTCAGAAGATAAATTATTTATTTGCCTTTATACTGGCGGTCTAGTATACCGGTAATACCGGTGTATTTGATATGTAAATGTGCATTTTCAGGATGATCCCGAAGAGACCCAGTCAGCGCGGTCGACGCAATCGTCGCCTCAGCCTGCACTCGAAAACGAAAACGATAAAGACGCATTATGGCAAGCGCTACACAAGCAGAACGGTTAGTAGAATGCACTTAAAGCCAATTCAAGAACTGCAACTGCAGTCTAAAAGTAAAGCGCCGCGGACTTGCGCAGTCGTTGCGCAGTCGACTGCAGCGGCACCACTGATTTGTATGGATTTCTAGTGAAGGTACAGTAGCTAATCTTGAACTTGTACCTTAATCACATAAATCTAAATCACAGTGAGTTTCTGAAGCCCCGATGAAGGGATTTTTTACCTGCCAACAAAATAATACCAGAATGTGCTTCACAGTCAGAATTTCCAAAATACTTTTCGGAAATGAAATAACTTATCCATGCTCCTCTTCCCCACTGGAAACACTCGGCTCACTCGTGGATTTACCCAACTCGGTTTTTGAGCCAACTAAAGCTCGCTAAAAAAACAGGCTTACCGATTGCAGTATGTTTGTTTTTATTTTGTGATCGACAGTCACGAAAGTTAATCGTATTATTTAAATGCAGCGACGAAAATAGCGTGAAACGCGAATATTGACGTTATTTATTATGGTCATAGGGGCCCATTATTCTTAAGTGGCTCATGGCCTCTTATAGGAAAAAGACGGGTATTTATCTAACTTCGTTTAGTATGGTTCACATAGCTGTGTGGGCTAGTGTCATCTCTTTTTGCCGTCCCAACAAATTTACTATTCAGTAAATATTGAGATGTTATCATCCTAATTTGTAAAAGCCAAGCATGACTTGAGTACGTGACCCGACCCACATATATATTTTTTCATAATATATACATACGTACACATAAATAAAGTCTAACAGCTAACAACACGCTTCAATCAGATCCGTGTTGTCTTCAAGGAAACAATATAAATATTTACAGCGTATTGTGTTGAGAAAGATCAATGATATGATATGAACTACAATGAAATTCTTCTATTGTTACCATTTCATATCCGCGAAACTTATAGATTTTTTTTTTCATAACTTCATTAAGCAATATTTGCATATTGTGCGATGCTGTGGGTGATTTACACAAGTTTGCAATTATAATTGTTCGTTTTTCCTCTGAAGGTTTTTAATTCACCACGTACAGTACTAAGCGACGTATATGCTTATGCTAACACATAGCAAATGTATTTTAGAGCGTTAAACTTCTTTTTTTTTTATCGAAAATAATGGTCTTAAAAAAAATCATGTTAAACATACAATCACGCAAACTACCTTAGGCTTATAATGGTTGGCCACAAATTTAATAAGTGAGCCATAAGTGAGCCCAAATTAATAAAAGGTGCCTCTGATATTACTTCTCCTGACGACACTATTGCAATTTTGTCCCTAGTATGTATCAATGTACAGTCTTTTCTCGTTAAAAAGACCTACCAAATTCGTGAAATAATTTTTAGTACTCAAGTGTTATGGTCTCATTAAAGCATAGAACGTATCGATCTTTGAAAGCGTTATAAAGCTCTTTTGGTGATAGGTTATATTTGTTATCTGTTACTGGTTGAGAACATCAAGGTCCTAAAAATATGGTTTCAATGTGTTTTGTTCCATTTGTACTTCTACTCTGAAGAAAGAGACTTTCTATTTGACTATATTATATTAGCCTATCTTATACGTTACAATATTATAAGACACGTTCTGTTTATGGCACAGGGCGCGGCGGCGAAGCGACGCAACTGCTCAAGCGGTTGATCAACAGCAAGCACCTGGGCATGACGGTGTCCCCCCTACGCGCCAGCACGTCGCCCTTGTCTATGCAGCAGCCAGTCAACGGCTCTGTATCCCCGGTGAGTCGAGTCAACTCCTACTACAGCTTTTATACGCCTTTTATTACCCTTTTCTAATCCGGCCGTGATGATGAGGGTATTATTACAACAAATTTAGATTGTCATAGACCACTAAAACCATGAATTGGCTACTTGACAGTTTTTGAAAAAGTATTGTAAAATGTGCGCCCGTTCATGTTATATCCCAAGCAATTCGATTTATCTGGAAATAATCTAAATAACCAGAGAAAAATAAGATTTTGTGTAACACATTTAAAAAGCGCGCGAAAACGCCTAGTCGCGTCACTGTTGCAATTGTGACGTCAACGTCCTAGACAACGAACCGATACGCATAGGAACGACTTAATTAAGATAAACGGAAAATGTTTCAATAAATTCTTTATACGATTAGAGACACAATAGTTCAATTTAATCGGTAAAATAATCATTGTTTCGCCACATTAAAATAAATAATTTTCGCCGACAGCTGTCATTTCCGAATTGCAATGGTGGTTTCCGTTTCGGTTCTTTTGTTCCACAGATAAAAAAACTAAAATTTATTTTGCAAAAATAAAATACTACCTATGCTTTTAATTAAAAAGTAAAAATGTAAAATGATTACTTAACTAATAAGCTAACATATCTAACACTTTTCATATTTTATTGTTAACACTGTCAAGTAGCCAATTCTTAACAGGTGGTCTGTTCACCACCTAAAAGCCTACTAAGGGATGCCTAAAGTCATCCAGTTAAGATAAGAATACAATCTTATGGCATGATCGTCTTAAGATGACGGACGACCTGCTTTGTCAATCCCCCATTTGGATATTAGGAATGACAGTTCCATAAGAAAAAAAGGAGATTTAATGCAACAAGGTACTGACTGAGTGTACATAGGATAATAGGTAGATGAGCCAAGAAGGTCCCAGCATGAGCTGCTAGTAATCTTATAAATGAAAAGAAGACTTAGCCTCGGTTTGACACCTTTCAATAAGTTTACTTCATGATTTGGATGAAGTAGCAAAAACCCGGTTTGGAAGACGAAATTACAATATAGCATCATACTATCCCTACTAATATTATAAAAGCGAAAGTAACTCGGTCCGTCTGTCTGTCAGTCTGTCTGTTTGTTACGCTTTCCCGCTTAAACCTCTCAACCGATTTTGATGAAATTTAGCATAGGTATACGTTGAACCTCGAGAACGGACATAGGCTACTTTTTGTTAGAAAGTAAGGGGGGGTAATGCCATCTTTGAAAGTTTATATGGGAAATTTTTTATTTTTTAAGTTAGAGATATGAAAGTTGGCACAAATATAGCTCTATTAAAATATAGACTACTTTTTGTTTCGAATATTAGGGGTGAAGGAGTAAAACCGACCATGAAAGGATGTAGTCCACGCGAACGAAGTCGCGGGCACAGCTAGTTAGATATATGTGGTTCAAACGCAGCTTTGCTAACTGCCTCGAATGCTCTGATATAAATGAAACCTAAAACTTACGAATGAAACAACTAAGGTATTCCCTCATACATAAATCTTCAATAAGAAACCTAATTGTTTATTAATAAATTTTCCTGGAACATTTTCCCCAAATGGAAACTGTATACATCGTTACGGCCAGCAACGGAATGCCTCGTGCACAACTTACATCGTTTCCCTGCATATGTGATGAGCTTCGACCATTAGGCAACACAAAAACAAATCGCCTCCGCGAATAACTTTTAATCGTTCCAACTTATGTCCGCTCGGCACGCGAGAAAAACATTTTATTTCGTTTTTATGAGATAATGTTGCTGTCGAGAAACTCAAGGTGAGACTGAGCTCTACCGGCGCAAATAATACGAGCGAATATAGGTTTGAATGACAGAATAAATTAGGTACTTTACGTGTTGTTATGTTAATGCTTTTTGAGGTAAAGTTTTCCTCGATTCTTGTTAACATCTGTGTGTTAGTTTACAACATCGGTATGTGAGCTAGTGTTTTGTTTTTTTTCTTTAATATGACTAATTCTTGGCAAGTCTGTATGCAATGTAAATTGTAGTATCAATCTGTGGTTTTATTTTCGGAGTCTTATCATGTTCTATTTCCGGGTATGCATTACAATGCATACCCGGAAATAGAACATGAATAATACACGTAAATATAAAACCTTGTTTAAAGATAGCGTTGTAGATTTTAATATGTATGGGCTCTTTTCAACCTTATTCAATCTGAAACATTAGATTAACTATCTGTGCCTGCGACTTCCTTCGCGTGGACTACATACTTTCATGGCCGTTTTTACCCCTAACTTCCCTAATAGTCGGAACAAAAAGTAGTCCATATTTCAATCCAAATTTCAAGCTATATTTGCGCCAAATTTCATATATATATAAATAATATTAAGCTCATCGCATTTTTAAAACAAAAAGTAGCCTAATCCCGTTCAAGGGAGAATGCTGAAAATCTCGTGGACACAGCGGATTCGTAACGAAACGGTGTTGCAGAGAATGGGCAAAGATACAGAGATTCTTACCACAATAAAGACTCGGAAACTCCAATATCTCGGCCACCTAATGAGAAACAACAAGTATGTTCTTCTCCAACTAATCATACAAGGGAAAATCCAGGGCAGGAGAAGGCCTGGTTTCTACCAGGCCTTCTGAAGAATCTCTTGGTTAAGAAATCTTCGGGATTGGTACGGCAAGAGTACTAGATCGCTCTTCCGTGCGGCGGTGTCCAGAATGCAAATAGCCTTAATGATCGCCAACCTTCGAAAGGAGACGGCACCATAAGAAGAAGTTCAAGGGGTTTAACGTATATCTATACCAAATTTCATCAAAATTGTTTCAGTCGTTTTGTCGTGAAAGCCGTACAGACAGACAAAAGTTATTTACGCATTTATAATATTATTATGGATGTAGATTAAGCAATATTTGAAACATGAAAATGAAAGACAGTATCTACTATCATGCTCTCGCGCATGTTACTGCATATTGATTGTAAACGAAAGCAGATACCGATCGAATGCCTAATCTGACCTTTCAAGCCAGGGTGCTTGCTGGGTGATAAGTGAGCGAGTGTGTGTTGTTATGTTTTAAAATAAATGAATTAAAAATACCATCAACAGAACGGCGAGTGGCAGTCGTCAGGGCGAGGCGGCGGCGGCGGCGGCGGCGGTGGCGGGGCGGCGGGCACGGCGCGTAGGAAGCAGAGCTTCCCGGCGCGCGCGCAGCCGGCCGCGCCGCCCGACCTGCCGCCCGCGCCCTGGCCGCATCATGCTGCCGACAACGTGAGTATACATACTGGAATATAAGCCCGTATATTGGTAAAAGTAAATGTTTAGATGAACTATCAGTCTTCCTCTCACGTAGAGTAAAATATGATAACACCATTCACAAATAATAAAGATCAGTAAACGTCGCTCTCATTGTTGTCTTGCAAATTGGCTACTTGACAGTGTTAACCTAATAACCGCCAACTACTTCTATAGAAGTTCAAGATTTTTGTGCCGTCAACGCCACTACTTCTATAGAAATTACTCATTGTACCTACTCTAATTAAATACCTTTAAGATGCATTAAACATTTGTTTCTCTTGTAATTTTGTAAGATGGACAGGACTGAAGCCCATTATTTTTATTTCGCCAGACGAAACAGGCTTTATAGTGTTTTAAAATAGATAAAAACAAAAACGCCTAAAATATTTTGATGTCCCATACGCCAACGACTTCATATCAAGTAGGCTAATGATGTGACGCGATAGTTGCATTTATTGCAATCCTACACGTTTACTTTGTTTTGTTCCATACAAATATTCATAGATTTTATGATTGATAATTAATTCTGAAAATAACGTATTACACAATAAATATTAAAATTATATTTTTCATGAAGATCCTTACTAATATTATAAATCGGAAAGTGAGTTTGTTTGTTTGTTCCGCTTTCACGCCATAACTACTGAACCGATTGATTTGAAATTTTGCAGACGTATAGTTAGAAGTCCGGATTAAATAATAGGGTACTTTTTATCCCGAAAAAAAAATGATATTCCCGAGGGAAAACCAAAATATAGTTTGCTTGATGGATGGATTGGAGTTGGCGCTGTGTGTCGTTTTAATCAAGGTAAAATATTGCTAACGAATATAAACATGTAAAGGGTCTCGCCGGGTTTCCATATGAAATCTGCACTGGCATCTTTTTTGACATTGGTGCCTTTAATATGTTGCTAGTAGTTTAAAAGAATTTTTGGCCAATTACCAAACCCCTAACTCCATTCGTTTTTGGAAAATTAGGGTTGCAACCCCTAACTTCAAAATTATTTTTCTACGAAACTATGATAGATATTCGCATAAAATCAACGCGACATGAAAGCTCTTAATTAGCTTTACATTCCCTATTTTTTTTATAATTTTTTAAATAACTATAGGGCTGCAAAAAAAATATTGAAAAAAATAGGGGTGGTTTTTAGTAGCTATTTCTTGAGGTACCACGACCAAAAAAAAACCGTATAATCAGTACGTATCCAACTATAATATGTAATAATTACATAGATGTGAGATAGGTGGAACATATTAAAAAAAATAAAAATCTCATTTTGTTACTTAAACTTGATTTAACCTGACGTCTGTTTAGATTTTTACACGATATGTGATTATATAAGGGAACGTGAAACACAACAAAATACACTACAAAATCTAATTGAAGCAAAAAAATTAAACCGTTGCAAAAAACCTTTTACAACACTGTCTTCTACTTGCCTCATAGATTTTCCAGAATTAACCGAAAAAGACCTCAAAATACTCTTTACAGGAACATATCAAATGTCACAAGCGGTATGTTACCTCGCTGAGCTGCTGGATAGTGACAACAATATTAATATTGAATACTTAAAAGAAAATGATCATATAATAAGGATGAAATTTCGTTCTCGACACATCAATAGCAAAACATATTAATGTTTTATTGAATACGAACCAAATATGAACAACTATAAGGGCATAAAGAGATACACCTGTGATTGTGCTAATGGAAATAGGACTATAGGTTGTTGCTCACATGTAGCATCAATAATTTATTATTTGTCACATGGCCGTTACAAATCGAAGATCATCAAGCCCGCTGAAATATTAACACATATATTTGATGTTACAAATATCACTACAACTATAGAAGAAAATAGTGACGAAGATTAAATTATTTCAATATTTTTATATGGAAAATAAAATATTAATATTTCATGGAAAATACTGTTTTAATTTTAATTTAAGTGACTTTTATTGAATTAGCTAGAATTCAATATGTGTCCACTTACATACAATTTTTATTTTTTTGAATATGTTCCACCTATCTCACATCTATGTAATTATTACATATTTTAGTTGGATACGTACTGATTATACGGTTTTTTTTTGGTCGTGGTACCTCAAGAAATAGCTACTAAAAACCACCCCTATTTTTTTCAATATTTTTTTTGCAGCCCTATAGTTATTTAAAAAATTATAAAAAAAATAGGGAATGTAAAGCTAATTAAGAGCTTTCATGTCGCGTTGGTTTTATGCGAATATCTATCATAGTTTCGTAGAAAAATAATTTTGAAGTTAGGGGTTTCAACCCTCATTTTCCAAAAACGAATGGAGTTAGGGGTTTGATAATTGGCCAAAAATTATTTTAAACTACTAGCAACATATTAAAGGCACCAATGTCAAAAAAGACGCCAGTGCAGATTTCATATGGAAACCCGGCGAGACCCTTTAGAAGCTAAATGATATGATAATGAATCCCCGAAAATGATGAGTTCCCGAGGGATGACGTACAATTTGTTTTATCGTCTAAACTGTTTTTTCATCTACATCTACTTAGGTATATAATATAGTGTACCATTCAGTTTTTGTTTAACAACGAATCGTATCCAGCGTTACATCGCGCTTCTTAGATTTTTCCGTGGAAATGAGAAGTTTTCTTATAGTTGTGCTTTATACCGCAATATAACCGAATTCCACGCGGGCGAAGCCGCAGGCGGAAAGCTAGTTAATTTATAATTTAATTAGGATTTTCGATATCGCAACACACATATCTACGCAATGGCAAGAATTCAGTGCTACGAGCGCCACCAACTTCTATGCAAGTAAACCTGTGACGTCGTAAGCGTACAGGTGTCAAGGTCATTGTGTCATAGTGCCGGCCGTTACAAACGTGCGCTCGTCTGTTTTTTCTTTCGTACAATAATCTTTAAATATAATTATCGAAAATATAAAAAGTAAAATATCGAAAAGTAAACTTACACAAACTATAAAAAGTTATAAAATATACGAATAATAACTAAAAGTAAGACAAAAAAATGAATGGTACATTCTTTTGTCTTACTTTTCACCGTAACATACTTGTTATGGTTTATTACTACCGTACAAGAGCCGTCTTTTCTTTATTCAAGTCATCTAGAGAGATAGAGAGAGATTCACTCAAGGTGAAGAAAGAAAAGCATAGACAACACTTCTATTTGAGATATTTATCTTGCCACGAGGGCCAACGACTTGATATGAAGTCAACAGACTACGTTATAAAATGAATAGTGAAGTGCCTTTTATAATACATGTTTTGCAAGATTATGCATGTATTTTTGTCTATGATAATAGATACTCGTTTTTCTTACTAAAAATGTTCATAAAATAAAACAAATTACTATTATAATGTATCAGGGTTTATTTATATTTGCAAAATTTAAAAATAAATCTTGATTTAGACATAATTTTTTATCGATATGACGTTATGCCACATCCTTGCTTTCGTACTATAGATACTGTTATACATTTATACGTTGGCGTATAGCGGGCCACTACGTTTAAGATAGCTGGGCTGGGTAAAGGTTAACAATAAAATATGTAAAGAGTAAGATATATTAGCTTATTTTGCGGTATGCGAAGCGATTAATGCTACTTGACCCTAAGTATACTCTTGAGCAGTGGCGGTTGCACCTCATGTGCGCTCGTGCGCTGAACTATCAATGTTTAAAAAAACCACATGTTTTTTTAACAAAACATGTAACAACAATATTTTTATTAAATTATCTAATAAATTTTAGGTCTTGTATGGGGTAGTTCTAATATGACGATTGTAAAAAAATTAATCAAGATACCTACGTACATATTAAGTTATAAACCTTTTTCTGAAGCAGTTAGGTAAAAAATTCAATCAATGATTTTATAGATTCTTAGTTGCAACCTAAAAACTTCAAATAGAATTAAGCCTATTTTTACTCTCATTTGCTTCGCCTTGAAGGCTTGACCCCTGCTACTAATGTAGCAACACAACAACACCTACGTGATGTAAGGTGAATGTAATTCACCATCCGGGCAATAAATATCTATGCCCTTCCTCTCTTGTTGTACAAAATCTTTTATTGTAGTACAAGTAAAGATTTGCGGTTAAAACATTATTTAACGTGTACTACAGCAGGAGGCATCAGAAGCGTCGTCAGTGAGCGGCGCGAGTGGCGGGCGGTCGGGGCCCCGCGTGGAGCTCTCGTGCAGCAACTGCGGCACGCACACGACCACCATATGGCGACGGGACGCGCGCGGCGAGATGGTCTGCAACGCGTGCGGCCTCTACTACAAGCTGCACGGCGTGCCGCGGCCCACCGCCATGCGACGCGACACCATACACACGCGCCGCCGCCGCCCCCGGCACGACGCCAAGCACACCAGGAACAGTCAGTACCAAACTGGTTTATTATGCTGTACTTGTAGTAGAGTGAGATCCCAGTCAACCCAGACTTACGTCATTTTAGGAAAAATGAATTTTTAGGATTGGTAGTATAACATAAGCTTAGAAAGGAATGGATACTCGCTAAGCTGAAAGCGGGGCCGTTTTACAGGTAGCAGGTATCAAAGGTGGTGAAAAATCATGCAAACTTACGTTAAAGTGGGAAGGCTGGTTTTTACATATGTGATATATAATACTGTAATAAACAAATAAACATAATTGCCAGACACTTTAAAAGTCATAAAAAATTCTTGAAACTTACGTTATTTTAGGAAGGCTGAATTTTATATATATTAATAAGCATAATATTTCAAAATATTTTCCAATGAGCCAGACAAATCTGACGGGCCAAACATCCTGCCAGACTCATTAAAAGTTCCACTGTGCGTGGAAGCGCGACAGCATTATTCAAGTGAGATGCATTCTGACGCGAATATATCTCAAACATTGTAATTAAATGTTCTGACACTTATAATGCCGTAATAATGTTGGCCAATATGCATCATTTGAAAGATGATAGTTGACATGTTTGGATATTTACAGGCACCGGAAACAAACAAAGATATGTTGATTTAACTAAAATTTATGATGTTAAATCAACATATCTTTGTTATGAGTTTCGTATTTTCATACAAAACCTATGAAGGAGACAGTTATTTAAAAGTGTCTGAATTGATTAACCAGTCATCATCTCTATGGGGTTGTCATTCAGTACATTTAACATTACAGAATCCCGACGGAACGGCGGCGCGTGCCAAGACAGCGGCGATGCGGGCTCAGCGACGGGTCCGACGGCCGGCGGCGGGGGCGGGGGCGGCGGCGGGGGCGGAGGCGGAGGCGGGGCGGGCGGAGGCGGCGGGGGCGGGGGCGAGGGCGGCGCGGAGGAGGCGGTGCTGGCCGCGCTGCGTCGCCAGCTGCAGCCGCACCTGCTCGCCGCGCTCCGACCGCATCGCCCGCAGGTACCTACTCGCACTAAACAAACTAAAAGTTGTCCTACACATTGCTCTCAAGCCGCTAATGTTCCCTGACAACTTCCATCCCGATATAAAAACGGACCCCACTACCGTGCCTAACGCAGCACGAAGACGTCGAAATCTATACTCTTATAATAAAGCTAAAAAATTGTTTAACGCGTTAATCTCAAAAACTACTGGTCCGAATTGAAACTTTGCTGCGCCAATTCGGTTGGAGTATTCATGCAAAGCGCTCCCCGGCGTGTATAGCTCAACTTTTGGTAGTTTTCGAACTTTGTCACTACCTCGCCACACACGCAAAACATTTTATATATTACTGCCAACGCTGAAAAATAAATGTGTAATGTTGGTATAAAGTGACGAGAGTGCATTATAATAGGCTTGCTGACATAGTTTGTACGGTCGACAACACGTCAAGGTAAACAACTTGCACTTCAATATTAGTTCTTATGCTCACGACATAAAGGCGGTACAAAGTCCAATGTGTGTAGTCTGACGTGCTTTTGCGTGTACTAAAACTTTGAGATGGTAATACGTAGGTGTAACTTTCGATTGATGTTATTATCTATTTTCCAAATACCGCGGTAAATAGTAAGAATTAATATTGACATCACGTCTAAATTCATCAAAAAGTAGTTAAATCTTACGGCTAAGGCAGTGTACCCATTACGCCGGATAGGTAGAAATGCAGGAAAAGCTAATGACAGACCCTTACTCTGTAGTAAATGTTTGACTACTGTCGTACGTAGGTAGTAGTAGTCTTCTGCTATAGATAATCTATATTTCCATGGCGCCGTCACTAGGCGATGAGAGGTGCGGAGGGGTTTTAGTGGGTAGTCTCTTCTCAGAGCGCAGGAGTCCCACACAAGCCCCTGCCTCCCCCGACGCAACGGTACGGTGCGCCAAGGCATTCCCCCCCCCCCCCCCCCCCCCTTAAAAATAAAGGTAGTAGTAGTCTTGAGGTAATAGCTATAAATAGTCTTGAGTTAATAAATAGTATAGTACGCTACATTTTATTGTTTCATACAAGATCGCTCTCTTCTCCGAGTACGACGAGGCGCCCCTCAACCTGGTGGCCAGTCACGTGGCCGCGGAAGAGACGCACTGACTGCCGCCTCGGCGACGCCGCGCGCGACCCGACCCCTGCAACAAGGAAGCTAACTGACAACTACGAAGTTCCCTTTCCGCAAGTATCGTTTATGACATCCGCCAGGTGGCTGTGCGTAGCCGATTTGTAAACCGTAATCGAAGGTCCTTGATATGACCTGCCAAATGGGGATCATGATTGGCCAGTTGAGATTCTTATAAAGACACGTCATAAAAATATTTTTCGATTTATTGTAGCTAAAATTAAATAATGATGTCATCAATTTAATTTTACGCACCCATCATTAAATCACTTTTTAAATATAAATTGCAATAAACCAAAGGAAGCTATAATTAAGTAAATTTTGAAATTCGATCCGAAATAGTAACCGAATGTGCTCTATGATAAATTAAACGAAAACATACTTTTTATCGTCTATTCTCAGCAACAAAATCTTTATTTCCGTTGGTAAAATGTAACTTTACAAAACAATTTTTTAGACATTTTTCGGTGTTTCGTAAAGCACGGCATTAATTAAATTTCAATTATTTTTCAATGATGTCATGATCCCTATTGATAATACAATCGTCAATGTTATGGTTACAATAACTAATCAAGCTAGGACCCTTTGATTACGGACTGCCCCTATCTGGCTGTTCAACACAATAGCCCCCAATCAAAATATGACAGCATCTACCTTGAACGATTGTTCCTTTAAAGAGTTATAGTAAACTTATATAATTAAAGTATAAAAACCTGATGTTCTACACAAAAGTATACAAAAATAATAATTAAGAGATTACAGAGAAATTAACTATATACATGAACAAAATGTACTAATTTTGCATTTTACACTGCAAATTAATAATATAACGAATGTTTTGTAAAGGTGATTCGTGCGTCGTGAATATTTACTTTTAACTAATCAATAGACGCCTTTATATAATAAGCGTTGTAATATTATACTCCACTGTTATTTATTTAAGTTCATATGAAAATTGTAAACACTCATCTCGAATATATTTCTTTACGTAGTGATAGTATGGCCAGTAATGACAATAGCTAAATGAAATAGTGCAAATTGTTCAAGTTATACTTCTATTCTAAAATTAAGTAAACCGGCGAATTCATGAAAGTATTAATGTTGTAGTATGTAGATGAATAAATTCCTAACCAAATATACTAGGATCGGATACCAATTAAACAAATAAAAACACGAACTTTGATCAAACTCTCTTCATCAGTTTCTTAGATGAAAGTGTTATAATATTTAGCAAGTATTACACAGCAGGGCATTATAGGAGGACGGCGCGGCGGGAAGCAATACTCGTTGTCATTGTCTTAGTGCCTATTTATTGTATAGAAGTAATTGTGCCGCGGTCGTAGGTGTATGCGCGGAAGAATATTTTCCACGTGTGTATATTCTCCCAAACTTGTGATATGTGTGATTGGTAGAATCATGCATGTATTACTTATTGGTAATGACAGTAATGCAAATTTAAGACATACTGATCAACTGTTCTACTGTTTGCCTAGAAAGTTAGCTGGTAAAGTCGGCGTCAATTTTGTAAGGTTACCGAGGTAATCTAGAGGTGAAATCTCATATGAAACACTGATATTATTGGTTTTAAGCCTTGCCTTGAAATGCTCTCTTAATATTGATAAAATTATATTTACGGTTACCTTTGCAGGACGCAAGTATTCAATTAGGTTTAGGTCATTTAAGATATTGTAAATTTTATTTACTTAGTAATAGTAATACTAAAATTTAATTATAGTTATCTAATTTATTTCCCATTTCGGTCAGTATTTACGATGTAAGTATTTTTATTTCTATCGAGTATTTTCTTTAGTTTAGACTATGAGATGTTTTAGAAGCAATAATGACAAGTCTTATCACACATAAATAAACATATTATATATATACAAACCATGTAAGACAAATATAAAATTACGTATAGCTATTAGAATACAATACAAATGAGCAATAATATTTTGAACTCTAATGGTATTACTGATTAAAGTTGATATTTACTTAGTAGCAGAACATAGTTTTTTCCAGTTTTGAACAGTTATGTTTGGGAAAGAGATACTTTAATCTTTTTGGCATTATTAAGATAATATAATAATAGTTTATTTTAGGTATGTACATGTTTTGTAATTCATTAATGTTTGTTACTCAACATTCGATAGTTGGCTATCGAGTGAGGAAAACCGAAGACCAAACGTAGCGGCATTATTTTGAGTAAATTTTTACCAGATTCACCTCATTGTGGTCAGTGTTTTTTTTTTATATTTACAAGTAGCAAAAAAGCATTTATATTATGTAAATTTAAACTGGGCTGTTTAGTTATTGCTTCCATTCTACTTATTTACGTTTTGATCACCGTCCTATACTCGACATCTATACTTGATTTAGTGTTAGTTTATTATCGAACCCCACGGGCCAGTAACATACATAAGTCTCTGAGACATTGTGATATACTTAGCTAGACCGGGCTCGGCAGAGTCGTCTGAAATCATGTGATTTAATTGCAAATGAATCCTCAACAATATTTTCGTCAAGCTTGTCGTATTTAGAAGCTTTAAAAATTGAGATTATTTATTCTTTATAATACTATTGGGATCACTTTATAGTTTTGGTATTCCAGATGAAAGTACTAACGGTGATATCATTGTTTATGGCAGTTATGTCGACAATAATGGAAAATTCTCCCTTGATTACTATGTCTACAAATTTGTTGCTCTCTATTTGTTTTTGCTCTCTGCGCGATGATGCGTCAACCATCGTTTTCAATAATGATGGTCTTATGATAAAGATAAGGCACTTTGTGTGCCTAAATATTTTTTCTAAGAGCATTTTGGATTAAGCTATAAATGAATGTTATTCATTTATACAAGACTTGAACCCGATAGTCTTAATTTATTTAATAGTGTCTCGTTTCGTGTATTATCAGAATATAATCTTCTATAACGGTTATAATTCTCTATTCATATTGCTGCTTGCAGTAGTGATACAGTATTATTTTATTAAATTCTACTCTGTACATTGTTAGGTTTATAATTTTGTATTTTCTTAGTTTTTATCGAGCTGACGTCCGAATTTATCTTTTACTTATGTGTACATAGTGCGTCGATTGATGAGTTTGACAGCTAATTTAGTAGTAACACAAAAATCGTCCAGATCAAGAGCCTCTTTTATTTATAACAATTATATTAGACCAAGTTGAACGAACCTTCCTACGTTTTATTGTGTCAGACGGAAGCTACAAGTAGATGTATTCCTCGATCTTCCAATTTGGTTATATTTATTATAATTTAGGTTAACGTATCAATGTAATGGTGTTAAGAGTTGATGAACAATGTAATCGTCATTTAGCTACTAACAAACCGGTTGTGTTGTGTGTGCTTACGCTCTAACAAGCATGTGTTTGTGATTTCGTTTTTTTTTGTATCGTCTGTAATGGTTATTCAGACGTCGTACCAATTCTATTGTGTATTTATAATTTATGCTGAAATATTGGCTTTATTAAATTCCACTCGAATGTGACATCGTTTCTCGAATATTAAAGACTGACACGTCTTCTGTTTCAACGATCGCGGGCGCAGCTCTCCTCTACGGATCTCGCGGCGGAGTCCGTGATGAACGAAGTATATAATTCTATTGTGATAGTATAATGTTGGATAATGTGAATGTAGATGTTTCAAAAAAGCAATAACTTTGTGATATGCGGTGATGACCCTTGATAGCAAGACTCAACATAAACTTATTCTGCATAGTTTAGAATGATATTGTCAATTATAAGATTGTTGTATGTGCACTGAGCTCACAATCATAGGAGATATCTATGCCTCCTCGAATTAAATTGTTTCCTTTGTGATGATGACATAGTAATAATAGTTGTAAGGTGTAAAGAGTTACAAAATATTTTAATAAAGACCCTGATCGCGCCCTAGGATTGTGAGTTCTGTGGCTAGCCCTCACTTTCATGTCGATATCGACTCGCTACTTACTGGTACTAATCTCAACCGATGTATAGAAGTAGGCACACTTGCTCCATCTGTAGTTAAGTTTAACTCGAAAGACGTATTTAATATGCATAAAGCAATAATTTCCAATAATAGAAAGGCTTTTATGGACCATTTATTAAATTGTTGTCGTGAGTACGTAATTGTATAACGTATCGATTGTAAGTTTCAGCATAAATTATCCGATTGAGATTTTCGTACGTACACGTGGCCGGATTGCCGGAATACTCATTATGAACATTAGGTATTGTTGTATAGATGATAAATAATGTGACTTACGCAGGGATGGATACTTAAATTATTAAAATTTTAACTGATATATTGGCTATGTAGTGAGTAGAATATTTTTTTACAAATAAATTATAGCAGCTATACCTTGACTTTAATTTGATTTATATCCTTAACTTTATTTTGATCTATGAAATAGAGAGATCGTACTCCTATATTTAGTGTTTAACATTTAAAATTTGCTAATTAAAACCATAATTACTCTGACTCTGTGGTAAGTAGCATAAGCACTTGTGTTACAGAAATCAGAAACAACGACGGTACTACAACACCCAGACCCGAGACAATATACAAAAGTTCGTTTTCCATATTGACCCGACCGATAAGAAATTTATTATGGCTTGTACCTTAGGAACCATGTAAAAGCAAACAACAATAGAAGGACCAATTATGTGAAGCTTTGCTGTGTAGCAATTCCGCGAGTCTTGTATTAAAATTATACTGTGATCGCGTAAACTTAGACGACTGACCCGAAGTTGGTTGGTAGCTAAAATAAAACAAATGCTTGTATTAATCTGGTATATTTTCAAGTGACGGTAAGTATGGGTCGCTTGAGGGCGTGCCTCCTCCGGCGCCGCTTGTCGCCGTCTGCGCGCGCGCGGGTCGCGTCGCGGAACGGCTGCTCGCTCGCGGCGGCCTCCGCCTCTCGGTGAAGCCACTGCAGTGCGTGCACGTTGAATCCGACCATGTCCTGAGGACGATTAACTATGTTGACTGATGCCCGGTTCCAATATTTGAAAAAATAAATGTTCTAGTTACGGATAGTAATTAATTATACGAGGCGTAATCTAAAAATAACGATAAGGGAGAAGGAAAAGACACGGAAAGTAAATTTGAAATTAGAATTAACGACTCGTAGAATAATGGATAATCATTTTTGACGAATCCGCAAGAATGGGATGGAAACGCGCATGAATGCGCAAGAACAATTTGAACACACCGCCCGCTTGGAGTCATTGACATACTTAGGGTCAGTTGCATCAACTTAACGATAACGGACGCTTTGATGGATTGTCAAATTGCAAAAAATATGACAGTTTTGACAGCTGTCAAGTTTGTTGAAGTTAAGTTGGTGCAACTGTGTCATCAACAACCCTGTCATCATCTGCTCAGCTTGGCAGTTTACACTCAGAAGGCCTTGTGGCTTGTACGAGGTATCTATTAAAAATGGTATGGTGGAGTTTGCAATTCCTTGATGAATTTCCTCGTTTTTGTTACATAGTTATTTTACAAGTAGTTAGCAATAACCCGGAACTCATTAGATTCATTAGCCCCGCGCTATCATTGCACCAATAGGAAAAAAATTGGCGCAGACTATTCTTTAGACAGGCTTACACAGTAAATAGAAACAAGGACTAAACCTCCAGTAGTATTTATTTAGGGGGTGAAGTAAGTGCGTAATGATGACTATAAGCACTAACATGGCTGACGGTTACTAAGTCCTACTGGATGACTCACCCTCAACTCGTTGAGTCTCATGCTAGCTTTCGCCTGTATCTGTATCATATGCTTGAGCAGCTGATGGTTGGCGACAAGCGGCGCGTGGTGCACCTTCACGAGGAAGACGGCGAGGCGGCAGAGCATCTCCGGGTGGTCTCCGCGGTCTAACAACGTCGGCAGCATTCGCACGATGTCGCACGCCGCGCTGAACGGTAGCAAGAGGAGCGCTTCTTCGAGGTCACTGGAATGACACAGGAAATGTTTATGTAAGTCATTGAAAAAAAAACAGGCTGTTTATGCCAGTTTCAGTTGCCAGGTTCTCGGTTTCGTTTACAGGGTTCGCAATTTTCTGACGTAAATCACTAATTCGTAAAAAAAATATGAAGATTTGACGTCGCGCTAAAATTAAACAAAATCTTTATTTTTGTGTGTAAAAGGTACAATTTTTTTTGGTAATCTAACTGTTCGACCAATCTGAAATGTCCAATTATCTTTCGCAACACGACAGCGCCATAAAAAAGAAAAGAAATATTATAACTAAAACTTACCTGGAGCGTATCTTCTTGAACGTCTCAACAAGGAAGTCCTCAGCCGAGGCACAGTTGTAGGCCATCATGAGCGGCGGCGGCTGCACCGGCTGGCCGCGCGCCTCCTCCACTTCCTTCTTGTAGTCCGCGCCCACAGACAGGCATTCGAGAATTGAGTCCGCCTTTCAACACAAACACATATGTGTTAACTTACACATGCCTATTACACTACTAAGACACGATGTTTGAGAAATTAAATCTATTCATTTTAATCAGTGGTTTTCAAAGTGGGTGGCGTAGAGACCTGCAAAGGGGGGCGACCTGGATCACTAGTATGGTTAAGTACTTTTTTACACATTACCTGCGTTTTGCCATTTCATACATTTTTCACTTCCACCCTGTGTATAATTTCAGGCAAGAGGGGCGTGGAATTATTTCTTTTTAGAAAGGGGGAGCGTAAGAAAGAAGTTCGGGAAGCCTCGATTTAAATCCTTTGTCCTGAATGACTGACGAATCAAAGCACAACTTAAACCGCTGTAGTTTTTTGCCGGCTGCAAGAAAGTTGCGAGTGTAGATTCGAGCAGGTGAGCAGCACATCAAGGTAACAGTTCGATTATAGTTCTTATGCCTAGGACATAAGGACGGTAAAAAGTCCAAAGTGGCGAACCGTGAAGTCTGACGTGCTTTCGACAGTTTAATACGGCCGCGGGTGATACCGTCCCTCGCTGAGACCTAAAATTATGCTGTGCGCAACATTCTGTATTCTGTTTTCAGAGCCGTCATAAAGACTGATTCGTACTGTAAGACAAGACGGATACTTGTTTGGAGCTTGAACCAGCACACCCAGACCCAAGCTAGTATAGAAAAGTTTCCTAAAACCGGACCGAGAAAAGAATCTGGGACCTTTCACGCTTCGAGCGTTTATCTTAGCCACTGCACCATAGAGGTCGTCACATTGGGTTGATATGTGGGTATTAAATAGAGTCGCCGCGACATTAAATTACTCCAATAATCTAGATGTGATGTGAAAAAAACAAAAATCATTAACCCATTGACCGCCATTGACGCTTTAAAGCGTCATCAAGAATTTTGATCCAGACGCCGACGACGCCTTTAAGCGTCATTATTTACCTTATGTTTGACGGTGAAATAAAAAGTAATGAATACCATCTCGTATACATATTTATACACACCGCGCACCAGGATACGATAGATTATTATTATTGATGACTAAAAACGTCCTACAGCATAGAATTGAGTTAAAAAATGATAAAAATCAACAACTAAAATTATTAACGTAAAATCACACTGCACGACGCCGTGGACGTCTTAAAGCGTTAGGTAGTGATGTGACAAAGTGGACATTTTTAATACTTTTTTATTTTTATTTAATATGTAGGTATTAGATGATAACAACAAAATGTGATTATTTTTCGACTGTTCTACTGCTAGTGTATTAGAAGTGTATTAGTAAATAACTATTATCATTATCTCTGCCTATACACATACTTGATAGATGGATTGATGATGCTCACTCGTCATATGGTTAACGTACGAATTTTTTGTCTGTTTATATTTTACCTAATTATTAATGTTTACAGTCAATTGAGAGAAAAAGTTTGTAATAATAAACAGATGACATGTCATTGTGAATTAATTTCATGACTATGTATTTACTATTTATTATTGAATTTAATCTGCTTAAAATATACCTTAATTTTTTTAAATTAAATTTAATGTTATCGATACACCCACTTAACTCCACTATGTCGTGTTCACTTTAATGCACTGCCAACGCCAACGACGCTTTAAGTCGTCCGCTTGTGACGTCATAAGCGCGTATGCTGCTATTGATAGTGTTGGGAGTTGAAGGTAGATCAAATATTTTTTTTCAATTACCCTACAAAAACTAAATGCTACTGAAGTTATTGTCCGTGTTTCTATATTGTAGACTTTTTGAGTAAAAACCTACAAATATATTATTTACGAAAATAGTTTAAACAATAATGGGTTGTGTTGAACTTTTACATATTCTGAAAGTAGTTGATGATGATGATATTTTTAATGAATCTTCGCCTGATAGTGAAGTAGGAGAAGTGTTTCTTTTCGAGGCACCTATTTATTTGAATCAAACTAAATTAATGAGCATGACAACCGGATCAATAAATTCTAATTATTTCGTAAGTTATTCCATAAAGATTATAATACCCATATTTATTATTTACTCAATCAACTGAAAAAAACTATGTATGATAAAGCTCATAAAAATTCGAAGTTCACTATGTCGCTGCTAGTTTTAAAATGTATCTAGGTGTGACGTCATACGACATTTCAACGAAACACTGCACCGTGATTTTTTGATTGATTAAATAAAAAAATATGAATGTTAATCGTTAAGTGTATATGCACCGTAAAAACCGGGAAACATGATTTTGGTATAAATTTGTAAAACGCCCCTTCGTATAACATATTTTGGTTTCTGTCTATAGAAAAAAATATACAATGTTTTGTTGTTCTTCTTTTACAAAAAAATAAAAAAATTATAATAAGTTCAAAAGGTGTACCTACTTATTATATTTTCATCACCGACATTAATTCATATTATTTTGTTTTTAACCAACACAGTGGCGTTTTTTCCAATTACATCGATAAAGTCCTTAACAACACTATAAGAGTAGGTAAAATTAAAGTTGTGATCGCCGATGACGCTTTAAGGCGTCGACTAGTTGCGTCAAAATTCCATGCATACTTTAAAAAATCTTGTGAAAATTTTCTGATTACTAAGACATATAAAATTACTATTGATCTATTATTTCTTATTACGTTCAGTATGTATGAGCATTTATTTCTTTATCCTTAGGAATAGGTAATAAGGTTCCGAAACAAACTTTTATTCTTATCGTTTAGTGCAGCATGTCACATCACTATCGTATTGGGCGAAAATTCTAGCTAATAATACGCATGGCGTCGGGAGCAATATTTTCTATGGGTTAAATTTGGCAAAGCAATTGTTTTATTTCTTTTTAAGGTTCTTCCTAAGACTACGATTATTTTTGGATAGGGGTTTTTATAAAATATACTTACAGCTTTTTCTGCTCCAATTGTTTTCTTCGTAGGCATAGTCAGACCAGGAAGACCAGGTACCGGGGCCTGAAAAAAAAAACAAATTCAATGACGTAAGTTTATTTAAAGTGTTCAGAGGAAAACCTAGTAACATCATATAAAGTTGGATTAAACTATTTTTCGAATTAAGGGTTTGTTTGAATTAATGTCTAAGAGATAAACTAACTGAGTTTTATTTATGTTTCCTAATTAAATTGCTTTTTATTAAGCCAACGTAGTTCGAGTGCTTTTCAATTACGATTACGAATATGCTCAATTGAACAATGAATTGAATTATGAATACGTGAGAGTACAATTTATTTTGTTTTCCGTTAGGTGGAATATTTCTTATGTCCCTTTAGTACATCTTATTAAAAAAATGATTGTCTGTAAAGTCGGTTTACGGACAGTAGTTTGACGTGACAACGCTGAGCCGATCGCTCGAGCCGATCGTGACTCTCTCTCGTTCGTGCCGCGCTCTCGCTTGCGGAACGCGACAATGATCGTAATGTGACAATGAGGTCATCTTATTCGTGCACGCAGCCCGTAGTATAGAGTTATTATTAGAAGACGTCACTACAAATTCAGAGTACATGTAACTCACGTGCGTGTCCCCGGTGGCGAGCGGCTCGTCGTGTTCAGCGTCGTCGCCGAGCACGAGCGGCTCGTCGGTGCGCGCGTACAGCCGCAGCGCGCGGTCGGCGCCGCACGACGCCGCGTGCAGCCCGCCCGCGCCCACGCACACGCCCCAGCCCTCGCCCGAGTGGCCCTGACACAATACATCGCCTTCAGTCAAACAAACAAACAAAACTCTGTGATTAGCCCAAAGTTGCAAGCTATAACTTCAATACAGATTTTTTCCGGGAGAAATGCCCACGCACCGTCACTCTCTGCCACGGGGAAAAAGAGAGGTAAGAAATGCTTCTATGTTTTTTTCGTTCACTGATCCAAAGTTATAGGCATACCAATAAGTTATTGTAAGATCCGTACCATCCCGCGGTGTAAGGCATCTATTATAATGAACGACAATAAGGTACCCCGGGTATCGTACTTCGTATGGCAGGGTCAATCTACAGCCTCCCAAGCTATGTATGAAATTAAAGAACAAATATACCACACTGTTCCTGCATTCCAGAGGAAGTGAAGGAATAGGTGTCCCGTGGCGCAATGCCTCGTGGTCGTTAGTTAACGATTGGCTATTAAGACGACGTTTTTTTCTTACTTATAAATTCACCAAATGTCAATAACAGTTCTTGCATCTTTCATTACTGGACTCAAATAGGTGATACAAACCTACAATGTTCAAATTGGGCAAACCTCACAAATGGAAGGTTTTGAAGCCCAACGCTTAGTACACCACTTGTGCAGTTACTTACATGCAACGTAATAATGTTATCGTATGTATCCGCATCCCACTGCTTCACCCGCCCGTCCTTGGACGTCGTAAAGAAGTAATGCGTGCTAGGAACGAACTGGAGCGCTGTGATGGAGTCATTGTGCGCGAATATCGACTTGTGACAATCACCGAAGTCCATGCCCCATATCTTGACGTTCCGGTCCGCGGAGCCCGTTGCAATTATGTTCGAATCGTAACTTATGTCCAGGCAGAGTACTGGCAGCTTGTGGCCGTATAGTGATAGGTAGAACTGAAAATAAATAGCAATCAAATTAGGCGCAATCATTCAGCATGCAATCTTTTCGATGGAAAAATCTGGCCTAAGAAATAGACTATGTTCCACCAACTTGTCTTGAACGATAACTGACAATTTGACAGCTGTCAAGACTGTCATGTCCCATAAATTTTGTACAATTTGCCAATAGTTAACTCGTTGGTTATCGTTAAAGTTAACATAACATTAACTGTAACTGATGATACATAAGGTGTCAAAACTGTCAAATTATTAATTTTGTTCAATTTGACAACTGTCAATTCGTTAGTTACTGTTATAGCATATTCTAATGATGATATTTAGTAAGCTCATCACTTTTTATCATTAGAACAATCAATAATTTAAGAATATATTTTTCATTGATTACCTTAAATGTGTCGAGGAAAAATATTTTGACTGTAGAATCCAGAAGGCCCACTGCAATAAACTTGTTATTTGGACTGATTTTTACACACAAAACTGATTCTTCCAATTCAAGTGTTCTAGTGTGTAGTAATGATAGCACCTAGAATAAATCAAACTCATCATAATTTTAATTGATGATAAATTTAAATTCGTAATGCAAAAAAAGAAATGTATAAATCGAACCTTAGCTTTTGATTCGCCAGTTGGGTCATCTATTAATTCAAACTGCCATAACTTAACAGTTTTGTCGCTGCCTCCAGAATAACAACCTAGCTGTAACCGAAAACAAAGTTCTATATAATATGTTTACCTGTCATTGTTGTCTATCATTCAATATCAATTTCTTTTGTTTCATCGCTTACGCACATGCAAATGAAATAAAAAAAAAACATAATATTTAACGCGACGATACGGTCGTGACGAAACAGGGTGAACACTGATATTGTACTGCGACGTCACAGGGCCGCCGCCGCGCGTGCATCTAAAACTTAATATTTTGGAAACTAATTTACGTATCGAAATAATTATTTCACACTTTTTTTAATTTAGAGAACAGAAAGCTTAAATTGCAAATCAGTGAACATTTGAAACGGGTTACAACGAGTATAAACTGACCATATTCGGCGTGAGTCCCACGCAGGAGCATTGTCCCGTGTGCGCCGGTATCTGCTCGAGCACGCGGCCGGCGCCCATGTCGAGCACGAGCAGCGAGCCGTCGGCGCAGGCCACGAGCGCGTGCCGGTCGCCGGGCGCGAAGCACGCCGCCGTCGGCCGCCCGCACGGCACGCCCACCGTGCGCAATGCCGTGTGGTTCGGCCTGAACAACAACCAAGCATATTCATTTATTTACTAGCCGTACCCGCGACGTCTTAGTCTTTTCTAGCAATTAATATACCCTATGTTACTCAGGGTAAATGTAGCTTCCCTATGGTGAAAGAATTTTTGAAATCGGTACAGTAGTTTAGGAGCCTATTCATTACAAACAAACAAATCTTTCCTTCTATTTAATACTAGCGACCCGGCCCGGCTTCGCACGGGTGCAATAGGTACTAAAATATGTACGTATTATACATATAAACCATGCACTTTATTTTATTACATTGACTCCCCCCGTAACCCAGTGACGCTTACATGGAGCCTACATCGCATGCTGGCTAACTGAGCGCGGTAAGCGGCAACGACGCGACTTTTTTCTAACACTTGCATTTTTAAACTCGTAATATCTTCCGAATTAAATGTCAGAATTAAATAATTCAAAAAGTTATATAAAGGTATTGGAGCCGTCTTGAATATAAAGTAATTTATTTTGATAAGGATTATTACCAAGTTACAAATAAATAGCATTTTCCAGCGCGGCATATTAATGAAATTTTTAGATTAAAAAACCGCTTATTGTGACCTAACTTTAATATTTAGACATATGCTGTTACGACATTTTTTGTAGATAATGATGAGTTCTGTAAAGTCGTAGTACATGATTTTGTTCCATCATCAATAGTTTTCGCAGCGCACGCGATGTAAGGAATTTTTCAGGTAATTTTTTTATTGGAGTTTTAGTAAGGATCCCTAATTCTTTTGAAAATATAATATAGCCTATGTCACTCAAAGATAATGTAGCTTCCCAACGGTGAAATAATTTTTGAAATTGGTTTAGTAGTTTCGGAGCCTATTCATTACAAACAAACAAACAAATCTTTGCTCTTTATAATATTATTAATAATATTATTATATTAGTATAGATTAGTAAAGAAGTATAGACTAGCTATGCCCGCGACTCCGATCGCGTTAACTAAAACTACCGGTTTTTTCCATATAAATATACTTCATGTTTGATTTTACCCCTGTCTCCCCTAATTTTCGAAAAATGTAGTCTATCGCTTACGTATTATTTTGCTGGCCGTAATAACTTTAATGTAAATGAACATTTTAATTACCTGTTCCAAAGTTTCACAGAATCTGCAGATGCTGAAAGCACCGCCAAGTTGTCGGAACTGATAGCTACACATCGTGGTTCCTTTTGGTGTCCAGGAATAGTGATTTGTTTTAAACATTGTACTGAAAAAAAATACACAAAATTCCTTTAACAGGTAAGAGGAAAACCAAAAAATATATAAGATAGCTTTTTGCAAGTGTGGAATCATTATCTGGAAAGAAAATGCACTTTGCAGAATACTTTGTCAGTTAACATAATGAGTTCCTTGTGATTGCAAAGATAAAATAATAAAAGTACAGACAAAAGCACGTAAGACTACATTTTATACAGTTTGGACTTTGCACCGCCCTTAAGGCGTCCGCATAGGAACTTATTTCTAACTGCAATGTTTACCTTGACATGCTGTTGACTGTACAAGTTATAGTTTGTTTATCAGTAATACCTTCATTAGTGTCATCCAATCTTAAGCTATGTAACTCAGCAGTATTATTGGCCAGCGTGACTCCCACTCTCAGCTCTCCAGTAGTACCAAGCAGAACAGAGGCAGCCTTTATTTTAGCTCCAAGCTTCACGGATGTCAACCGGCGTACCTCATCTGTCAGAGTTAATAATTCGCCTACTTCTGTTGTTTCTGGATCAGCTTCGCCTTTTTCTTTTAATTTACTAAAAACATTAACAGAAATTTACTTCAATTTAATTTTCAGTTCGAAATTTATTGAGGTGGAATAAGGTGCATTTCATATTAATTAAGGAGAGATACTTACGCCAATTTCTTCCTCTGTTTCTTTATTCTTTTATCCATCCTAAGCTTGGCTTCCTCATCAGGACAAAAGGCGAATACTTCAAGCAATGAGTCCGTTCCAAAGCATGTTAGCACACTCTGCCCTAGATCTGTATTCAGACCAACCACTCGCCCCTTTCCCCCTCGTACAAGGGTACCTACTTGATGGCATTGTAAAACCTGAAAAAAATTTAAACATGTTTTAGAGCAAAATAATTTAATGTTTTAGGCTTTTCAATATTCTAGCATAAAAGACTCTAGTTACATTAGCCATATTCATAGTTTGCACATTATCTTCAAAATTCTATTTTTAAATGTACTGCAAATATTTAAAACTCAAGGTGTTGATAATTCTATGAAGGAATTGAGTTTTGATGGGTATTTAAAATTATCTTTATTATACTAAATTACATGCATTAAATATTCATACAAATTACTGTACTTTTATATTCATAGAAAAGGCCTTACTCCAAAATTTCATGGATTGGTTGACAAAAATTACTTAACTTGCATAGGAAGAAATAAATAAAAAAGAAAATAAATTTATTGACCAACATTACACACATAAATACAAAAAATAAACAAAGCGTACAATCACATTCAAAGGAGAGAGTAAAAATGAACAGAGTGGTCAATAGGAGCCTGCCTCAGCATAAGCGGAGTTACATTTTCTATTCAAATCTTTTTAAGCCTGTTTTGAAAAAAAAAGGGCTTTTTTACTGCTCCAAGATGTGGTTCAACTTTGTACAAAATTAACTAAAACTCAGATCAATAGTTTTGAGGTCAAAGCTATACAGACATTACTTAAACATTTCAAATCTCAGTAGAAATGTTTGTAATGGCAATAATTTAAAAATCAAATGTAAATAATTGAACTCACCGATGAATCTTCAATATTGTCAGTCTCTTCCAGCTTCACAATTTCCAGCTGTTGTGCCAGCTTATCTTCATCTTTGACGTCACTGGTCCAGTTCAGCTTCCACACTCGCAGTTCTTGGTCCACAGTGCCAGTCACTAGGTACCTTTCCTCTTTTAACAATACAGCTGACCATACCTAATTAAATATAGAAAAATAATTACCAACTTAACATTAGGAAAGATTTAAAAGGTCAAAACTGTCATATACATTTTAGGCAATTTAACAATCTAAAAATTTCCATTATGAATAAATTTAAGTTGGTGCAATTGACCGTAAGTCTTTGTCAATTACTTATTGATTGTACTATATACACTAAATATAAGCATATTTAATCATGTATTTTGCATAATTAAATGAACTTAAATAATAAATAAAAAGTACATATTTTCCTCATAGGAACCTACCTCCATTTGATGTCCACCCAAGGTTTTAAAACAATGTTTAGTTTCAATATCCCAAAACTTAACAAATGTGTCTTTTGATGAGCTTACAATGCAATTCTTTCCATTTATAAAAAGGGCACTTGTTACTATGCCCTTGTGTCCACTAAACCTAGCTATACCTGTCTCTGAGACTACATCCCAGAGGATTACTTCTGTATCCTGCAACAAGAAACGAATTAATCAAAATGAAATGTGGTGTAAAACTAAACTCTCTGAGCCATCAGTACTTAATTTAAATTTTTATCTACTTTCCAAGCAATATTATAAATGTGATAGTTGGGAAGAATGTATGGATGTCTGGATGTACATTTGTTACTATTTCACGCAAAAAGGCATAATACCTTTGCTAGGTAATAACATACCCAGCATGGGATGAATAAAATGAATGGCCAAAGGTTTTAAAGCATTTATACCAAAAATAATAGTTATTTTACCTTAGACCCAGATACAAGTCTGTGTCCATGTTCATCGTACTGCAAACATGTGACAGCTGATTTATGACCAGCGAACACACAAACAATTTCATTATTGGTCAGTTCAAACACGTTAATGTTGCCATCCACATATCCCACAGCCATGTGGTTACCAGTAGGGCTTGCAGCTATTTGGGACACTGTTTCTTTCTCACCAGGAAGCACTTGAGCCTAAAACAAAATGTTAGTTGGCAGAATTGACTACACATACCATGGAAAAAGAAACTTAAAAAGATCTGAAATGATATGTTTGAATGTTTTCTAACCTGACAAATAACTAAACAATTAAAACACGAAGGTAAACTTCATAAAAACTTGATGTACGGACTTAGCTTAAATGTGTTATAATAATACGAACCTTCTCTCCCAATCTCATGTCCCAAATCACAACATGTTCACAAGCACCGACGGCCAAGTATCTTCCACTGATGCCATTTAAAGACACATGGGTACAATTACAATCTGCACTAGCAATCACATTAAATGTTCCACTCGGCGCGTATCGTAAATACTGCTTAGTAAGACCCATTTTAACACAATTTAATAAAATTAATCAAAACGTAACCAATGCAATCTAAACCACATTGCATTGTTTTGGTTATTTTGACAGCTGATAACAGTGTTACCAGGTGGATGACCATCTAATAACTCCCTCCGTTTCAATCTTAAAAATGACGGCTCTGTCCATTTTAGAATTTTAGATACAGCTCGCGAGTAAATTTTATCACGTTCTTATTAAATGTCATAATCATCAAAATTTAGTTTATGTAGTGTTGATTGCCAGAAAATATGAGGGTGGGTTGTTATTATGTATTTTCGTAATTTAAGCGTGCATTAGCTTATTATATTAGATAATGCACTTTGACACTTTGAAAATTACGTATTTTTTAAAATCCCATGTCATAGTAACAAAAATCTTAAATCAAGTTGAGAACCAAATTTTTTTCTTAAATATTTGCTTATAATTTTTCCCCTAATCATAAAAAATCCCGAGTTCCGAGGAATTCCCCCCATTCTTGCATCACTGGCTTAATGACCATTGACAAGTATAAATGACAGTTACACTTTTAAATTTCGCCTTTCACTGAGGCTTTTCATTTTACAAGTTGTAAAATTAATAAAACATAAAAATATTTATACATCACGATATACTTACAAATAAAAAAAAATCCCATTTCACTTCCAAGGGACCTGGTGACAAGAATATTTACTAGGATATCTCTTTGATTGTTCAGATTTACTAGGAACGGCTTTTTCCCAGTAAGGCCCTTTGGTCTCTCCACGCTACACTTCTTTTAGTCATTTAGCTAAAATTAAATAAAATTAAATTTTATTTAGCTGTGCCCTAACAGGGTGTGATGTATCTTTTACTTTGTAAATGAAACATTATTGTGCAATAAAGTATTGAGTATTGAGTATTGATTGTTGTGCGCGGCTGGTCCCCATGGTTCCAGAGTCTTGACTCCAAACGGCTCAAATATATACAGGTGTTACTAAGACCTGTATTTTTATACCGTTTGTGCTCTTCAACTGGTAAGGACGCGATGTATGATACCGTTGAGGTAGCATGGTGGGGAGGGAATCAGTAATTACCTGTAATGCCGAATTGACCAAGCGCATCCACCGTAAGGACAGTGATTGGGACGTTGCAGGGTGGCCCCAAACGGAGAGAAACAAGACGGAACGAAGAATTTTCTAAGAGAGAGCCTAAATGAGGAGATGGTAGACTGTGGAGCCAAACACCTGGTTATTACTTACCTATATATCTATGGTCTAAAGAAAGAACCTCCAAAGCATCGAATTTGTATTTTGAGCCACAGATATCTAATTATTATAATATGCATGGACATAATAAACATTAAGTCCATGATAATATGTCTGTGAATTTGAGCTAATTTTATGTTTTTAATTTTTAATTTTAAACCACAAACTAACAACTCCAACCACGACTTTAGCATAAAATAAAAAGTAAAAGGTTTCTTTGTGGTCCTGCTGTCATGGTAGCAGGCTGTTCTGCTCTATTTTTCAGTTTTTCAAAATAAATCTAATTAGCATTTCATGCTGGATGCTTTTCAGAGAAACCATAATATTCAATCATTATTTTATATAATATAAAATAAATTGCACTCACCGTAGTACAAGACTGCCATCAGGTTATTATGTTACTCAACAAAACCAGGTTTATTGTTTTTCTAAGTTGATCCAACGTGATGTCCCCTACCTGAGTGATTTTTTATGTTTTCGTTTCATGCAGTTTTTAACGTTCACCAATTTTTCAGGCTGGTGGGGTTTACCAATCGATCTCGAAAGAGCAATATGGAAGGTAATTCCACGTCGGACATAGTAATTTTGAGCGGTAATTCACACCCGGAATTAGCCGAATTGATAGCTAAGTGAGTATTACAGTCGTTTCTCAGAGCAAATTTACTGATCTATTTCGTATCCGTTACGGCTGTATTATTTCTGATCAAGGTTAAATTGTTTGACCTCATTTACTTACAGTACCTTTTTACAACTAGTGTGATAACTTGGTACCTTAAACCTTGTTCCAAAGCACATTCCATTATAACCCAAGTTATCTTTATTACAGTCGTCTAGGCGTCAGAAAAGGAGGATGTTCTGTGTACCATAAAACAAACAGAGAGACCATGGTGGAAATTGCTGACTCTATCCGTGGAAAGAATATTTACATTGTACAGACTGGTACAAAGTGAGTATTATTGTGAAGTCCAATACAAAATTATTTTGCAATCTTTCTTTAAAACTAAGTGGAACAAAGGGGTGATTGTGGGCTCAACAATTTAATGATTTTGCTTTGTAGACCTAATGTATTCTTATTTTCATAATTCTGTTTCATTATAATACTCAGTACATAGTTCTAGTAATTTTTGAAAGCATTTTTATCCAAATTTGTTTGCATAATTGGGCATTCCATCAGATATGATTAAGGCATGTGTTAAAAGATACTCGCAATCTTTTTAATTTTTATATTTTCTTTCAGAGATGTAAACAATAATATTATGGAGCTTTTGATAATGGCATATGCATGTAAAACTTCATCTGCACGATCCATTGTTGGTGTTATTCCATACCTGCCATACAGCAAGCAGTGTAAAATGAGGAAGCGAGGGTGCATTGTCACGAAACTACTTGCAAAAATGATGTGTAAATCTGGACTTACCCACATTATCACAATGGACCTCCACCAGAAAGAGATACAGGGATTCTATGAATGCCCAGTGGACAATTTAAGAGCATCTCCATTTTTACTACAATATATTCAAGAGAGTGTAAGTTTTAATAAGTGTCATCTGTTATTATTCCTCTTCATTGGAAAAATTGCTTAATTCCAATTTACCTGGAAAGTCATTATGTAGTTGATAGACATACTAGAGCACATTAACAGTACTATCACATTGATCAGACAAGACATGACTGATTTCTTTCTATTACACTTGCAGGCGTTTTCCCAATTATTATTGAAAGAGAAATAAACTCATCAAAAGCTTTTTCAAAAAGAATGCTATTTGTCAGACTAATTTAATATTTGTTTTTGAAAATTGTGACTTGATGCCACAACATCGTGGAGGCTCAAAAGTTGGTGGCAGGTTCTTATTGACCAATTTGTTCATAATACCAATGAAAAATAATCATGAAGTTTTATTGTTTTCAGATTCCAGATTACCGGAATTCTGTTATAGTTGCACGTAATCCTGGATCTGCAAAGAAGGCTACTTCATATGCAGAACGTCTAAGATTGGCTATAGCTGTTATACACGGTGAACAGAAAGAGGCAGAGAGTGATGAAGTGGATGGCCGGTACTCGCCTCCTTGTATACAAAGGTACATAGATTTATGTTGCCTGCTGTACATCTCTGTCGAGCCTCTGAATAGATTTATATTCTTCTTTGCACAATACATTTTCGGTAATTGGTTATGAGGGTCCTAGTGCTATAAAAGCAACTCTTTCTGATTCCTTGGTGTTAGATGATCTGTATTTGAATTTCCTCTTTAAAATATATTTGTTAAGTGATTTCTGTTTATTGCCATCCTGATTTAGGTGTTTGAACATGGAAATGAATCCTTATCTTCTATTCTTATTCTATTTTTATATTTAGTGTGGACAGATCGCGGACTATGGATGTATCTGTGGGAGTTCCTGTCCACCCGGCAAAGGAAAAGCCACCAATTAACGTTGTTGGTGATGTGGGCGGAAGGATAGCAATTATGGTGGTTAGTATATAATACTTATTCATTTAGTTCTATTTAATTATCCAATCTCTACAATAGCCAAGCAAGGGACTTCAACTCGCTAATGAGACCGATTCTGACATGTCATTCATGGTAAACTTGAATCCAGACTTTTGCAATATTATTGGCCTTCATGATATCCTGTAAGATTTGTAGTCTTAAATATTGTAACCAAAAGCCCCTAGTAGTAGTGATTGACAATTAAGTGTCATAATTTAATTTATAAATAAATTAAATGTTTTATTGGCTTCCTACTCATCTGGATGTGGATGGGGGGAGGGGTTTACTGTCCCAAAATTAACTTTAACAAAAAATTCCTTTATTGAACAGGATGACATGATAGACGATGTGCAATCCTTCGTTGCTGCTGCTGAAGTACTGAAAGAATGTGGTGCTTACAAAATTTATGTTTTGGCAACACATGGCCTGCTCTCATCTGATGCACCGCGCCTAATTGAGGACTCGCCCATCGACGAAGTGGTTGTCACGAACACCGTGCCCCATGAACTTCAGAAGATGCAATGCAACAAAATCAAGACCATTGACATATCAGTGCTGCTTAGCGAGGCTATCAGGCGCATTCACAACAAGGAGTCCATGTCATATCTCTTCAAAAATGTTACTCTTGAAGATTAAAGCACTTCATTTAAACCATTGTCGAATCAATGTGATCCATGTGTGTATTGATATTCAGAAGTAAATGTATCAGATGTATTGAAAACTTATGAGATAATTCACCAAACCACCTTTCATGAGAGTGATTTGCATTGGTTCGACCTAATTGTAATTTTAAGTTTCGTTTTAAGATGATATCCTTTTTAGGTTTTATAATCAAAATTAGCAATATTTTCCTTGCGCTAAGCGTGAAGCCTAATCTGTATGATTGATTATAAATTCCTAAGTAAAGGGTAGTTTTATAATTCCCATTATTGCATTATTCCTTGTGTTAATCATTATTTTATGTTGTGTAATATTAACAAGTGGTAATGGTTATCCAGAATCGTATTCTGTACTGCAATATGAAAACAAACTAAGTATTTTCAAGTTATGTTCTTTTAATATCAATTCTGTAGATTTTATTTATGTGTGCAGTATTTTTATAAATGCTGTTTCATCCATAAAACATAATTGACATTTAAAATGTTAATTTCATCATTCGTTTCTATTTTATTAAGTATTCTGTTACAGTATTTTGTTTTCTCTTTTCAGTATTTGTAAACTGTATTCAGTGTTCCATTGCATTTTTAACTATGCATTTTTTTTTCTGTTATATATTCACATAAGTTTATACAATGATCTGATCAACACTTTCGACCAATTAGCCAATAATATGGCGTTTTATACAAGTTCCCACACATTTTAACATACAGTTTTGTACCTTTAGGAGCGATCGAGCATTTGTTGTTTGTAAAGAGAATCTGTATTTTATTAATGTTTATCAATAAATTGTCCAAAGCTTTGTGAATAACGAATATGTACTGTATATATCATAAACTTGAATATTTACACAAAATATCTATAGTATAGTGTATTAGAAGTCATAAAATGCTATTGTAATAAACGTTTTGTGGCATTATCATGTTTATTATTTTCATTTTTTACATACTTACCTACCAAATATCTGACTGAAAGAGATTTCATAATAAAAAAAAATCATCGGTTTCATATCATGCATTTTTATAATCTCAAATCAAGAACTTAGACCGCAGATCCACGGAGGCGCAGGTTTCACACGCTACGTACGACTTGATCGACGCGTGCGCATCTTGCGTCGCTCTGTCGCGCATCTTTCGCGCTTTTAATATACTAGGTAGGTAGTACATACTATAGTCAAAAGCACATAGGATCTGTAGAATCGGACCCTTCGAGCATGTTTGGAAGCTTGTGCTACTGGAAGATCACACCATAAATTTGTATGTACCTATGTGTATAAACCTTATATCATTGATAAAGAGCTAATATGGAGTTGCAAGTGTCTCTGTGATAAGTTTTGAAATAGTTGAGACAAATAACTTAAACAACTCAATAACCTACTTTCCTTGTTAAAAAAAGAACATAATATATTCACCATGCGTTCGTTTTCTTTAAAATAATGTTAGTGTTGAAACTAAACTTAATTTTATAAAATATCTGAACTAAACGCAAACGTCAACAAAGAAAGACTTGTATCAGCTGTTTTGATGAATGACGAGAACGGTTGTGTGAAATTACATTATGAATTAAAAAAGTGTAAGGAAACTGTAAAAATAACTTGAGTTATATAATTTGTTCACTCGTCACAATATTCTTTTTTACATAGTTTTAATCTCTACTCCTAGTGTGATATGATCAATGATTTGAGGTTATATCGGTTTAAAATGTTGAAGCAAATACTATTTGCTCCTAAAAGTTATTCTTGGTCTTGCAAGCGATTTTACAGCAGTAGAAATGTCTTGAAGCTAAGTGAACGAGGCATGTACCAGGATTTATTTCCTAATACAGCTGCGTAAGTAAATATTTTCATGTATACCAATTCTCTATTAGAATTATTACTCCTATTTTGACCGCGTTATTACGGAATAAAAAATATACTATATTGTCAGTGGTAGATACTAGCCTTGCGATCCATCTACAACTATACTGTTTGAAAAGGCAACTCTTAAGTTATTGTTTTGAGGTACAGGTAAATAGTGCTAGATTTAAATTTAAAATTTGGTTTCAAATGGTTCAATGGAAGGAAAGGGTGAAATTGAAGGTCATTTAAAGCTTTGTTAAGATACCTGCAAGCACTCTGCTACCTATAACTTCTACACCCTTTGGTACATTGTAATCATATAGGTATGTAAGAATTAACGAAAAATGAAATATGTTGCAGCAATGAAATTAGAACCTTACTTTCTAAGGCTCCTCAGTGTGTCTATGCTGGATTTGATCCTACAGCAGACAGTTTGCATGTGGGTAATCTGCTTGTTATAATAAATTTGCTACATTGGCAGAGAGGAGGTCATAATGTTATTGCTTTGGTAAGTTATGAATGCCATTTTTATGTAGATAAATCAAATCTGTTTAGATATATAGTTGCTTTTAAAGTATCACATTTAGGTAATTAATTCAGCATGAATGGGTTCTGACGGCCTTTTGGCAATTGGTTTAGCAAATGGTTCACAAATAACAAAGCTTCTTCTTCAACTACATATGGTTAAACTATTGTAGCTAAGAAATGAAATCATAAGGTAAATTTCCAAATAATTATGGAATGGAAATAATATTGTAAGCATAAACCACATTTTGCCAAGTTGTATTAACTATACATTTAACAAAATTGAAAAGCGTACTAATGTCTATTCCTAAACAAAAATAAAAAATTATTATTATTTCAGTTAGGTGGAGCAACTGGACATATTGGCGATCCAAGTGGTAAAACATCAGATAGAGTTGCTTTACAAAGTGATGTAATACAACAAAATATTAACAGTATAAAAAGGAATCTTGAAACAGTATTTGAAAATCACAAAAAGTATATTTGGTCAAAAGAAGAAAGCAAACTTTCGCCCATCAGGTATACGGTGTTATGTGTATAATGGGATTAGAATAATAAAAGTTGAAATGAAACATGAAAATTCCTAATTGATTATTAATTTGGTTTATAAGGATTCTATTAGTTCAATGCCCAAATTACCTATAAATTTTAACTTTTTTCAGAATAGTTAACAATGAAACATGGTACAGGAGCATAGACTCAATACAGTTTGTAAGTGAAATTGGTCGCAACTTCCGAATGGGAACAATGCTTTTAAAACATAGCGTACAGAGCAGAATAAACTCTGAAGTTGGAATGAGTTTCACAGAGTTTGCTTATCAAGTTTTTCAGTCATATGATTGGCTACATTTACTCAAGGAATATGATTGCAGATTTCAGGTATCGATCAAATACAATTTGTGTAGTTTATAGGTAGTTTTTACTGATTATTATAACTTTTTTATTTCGTCTTCAATAGGGTAGACGACACAACATTTCTATATCATATATCATATCTATAAAACACATATTTTATTTTTTTATCACGTAGGTAAACTATAATTTACTAAGATATATGACAAACTCCGTAGACGCCGTGCCACACCATCTCTAGAGCTTGATTTCCGGTTGTGACAATATGCAAAACACTTATCTATGTTGTCTTAGGTCTGAGATATGAATATGTGGTGCCATTATTGTTTCTAATTTCTGTAACACAAGTGTTTCAGCTACTAACCATAGAATCAGAACAATGTATGATGATAATATATGATGTTGACATACATATTATTATATTTATTTATTTTAACATTCTGTTAGAATGTAGTTTTTTATAAATATGTAAACATACATTCACTGCTCATATACAGCTTTTAATTATTTGTTGAATCACAAAAAATATTTTCATTCTATTTAAAAATCGAATGGACAAATTAATAAAATCATTGTTTTTATTTCAGATTGGTGGTAGTGATCAAATGGGGAATATAAGTGCAGGGCATGAATTGATTAGCAGGACAGTAAAAAAAGATGTTTATGGTTAGTGACATACATAATTATTTCCAATTGAAAATATTTTATCCTAAATGATCTAGTAGAAGAGAGTTATAATAAATAATGTATATTTTATTCATAATTCTTACTTTTTGTATAATTTGCAGGTTTAACATTGCCTCTTGTTACCACTGAAGAAGGTGATAAGTTTGGAAAATCAGCTGGAAATGCAATATGGTTAGACCCACAAAAGACCACTCCATTCAGCTTATACCAGTTTTTTATTAGAACAAAAGATTCTGATGTGGAAAGACTTCTGAAATTGTTCACATTTTACTCTTTGGGAGAAATTAAAGATATAATGTTTAAACACAAGGAACACCCTGATCAGAGATATCCACAGATGTGTTTGGCTGATCAACTGACTACTCTAGTTCATGGAAGTAAGACACATTTTCTTATAAAATAAGTCACCTTTTTGTTATTTCGGACATTTTTTTGTTATAATCTACAGTCAGCAATATAAGATAGGGATCTTAAACATTTTCTAAATGATTCATGTCAAAACAGTTGTGGGAAAAAATATCATATTCTTTTATTTTATTTTAGACTAGCGGGCCGCTCAGGTTTGGTACGAGCTTATATAATTTAGTTTTCATTCAGAGCTCTTTAATTTCAAAATCATTCCTATACTCCAATGACTTATAGTATATTAGTATGGATAATGTACATTAATTACTTTTTTGCTACACACACCCTACCTACTTAATAAGTTTTTTTACATTCTCCATTTGTTTTAGAGACGGGCTTAGAGCAGGCTCATCGCGCTACCGAAGCAATTTATAGCAAAGATGTTAAATCACTAATAACGCTTGGCTCGAATGAGTTGGAGCAAGTTTTTAGTGGGGCTCCCATTGTGAAAATACTTTTGTCGCCCGGCATCACTGTGTTAGAACTTGGGATGAAGGCTAATTGTTTTCCCACTGAAAGTAAGTATTATCACATTAGCGCATTACCTACATTACATTAAACCTACTTGTCGTCATTAGCTGTTTTAAAATGCAACACCATATTTAACAGAAATATAGTTTTTTTTTAAATATACTTCTTTCGCGTGGATTACAGTCACAGGTTTTTTCCATGTAACATGTACATACTTTCATGGTCAGTTTTACCCCCTAATATTTAAAACAAAAAGTAGTGCATATTTTAATCCAAGTTTTGAGCTATATTTGTGCCAAATTTCATATCTCTTAACTTAAAAAATAATCATTATCCCATATTAACTTTCAAGGGCGATATTACCCCCATCCTCCCCCTATTTTCAAAACAAAAAGTAGCCCATGTCGGTAAGCCAATTTCATCAAAATCGGCTGTGGTTTAGGCGTAAAAGCCAAACAAACAGACGTTACTTTCGCATTTATAATTATACTTATATTATTATTAGTATGGATGTCAGTATTGTGTGACTATAGATATGTTATACTTTTGTTTCAGGTGACGCAATAAGAATTATACAGGCAGGTGGTTTTTACATAAACCATCAAAAAATAAAAAAAATAGACGAGGTTATTACGCAGGCTGCTCATATACTGCCTAATTTAATGTCGCTATTGAGAGTAGGTAAACGAAATTATTATATTGTAAAGTGGCAAACGTAAATAAAGATCTTTGAAATAAACATGGAATTTTCAAAATATCTGTAAGTTGTGTTTATTGTTTAATGCCCGGTTCCAATATTTTAAGATTCGTTATGTGTCGAAATTGACTATCCGTTTTTCTCCAAACGACTAAGTCGGTAAAAAAGGTAAAAAAAAAAAAACGAATTTCATAATTAATTTTCCACATCAGCTGTCATCAGTCGTCCGTCGGTTGTTTTTAGCTTACGCCTAGTATAATATATTACTATCCGTAACTAGAACGGATTGTTTTTCAAATATTCGAACCGGGCATGATGGTTTGTCATTAGATTTGTAATTGGCTACTTGACAGTTTTTGAAAAAGTATTGCAAAATGTGCGCCCGTTCATTTTATATCCCAAGCAATTCGATTTATCTGGAAATAATGTAAATAACCAGAGAAAAATAAGATTTTGTGTAACACATTTAAAAAGCGCGCAAAAACGCCAAGTCATGTCACTGTTGAAATTATGACGTCAACGTTGTAGACAACGAACCGATACGCATAGGAACGACTTCATTTAGATAAACGGAAAATGTTTCAATAAATTCTTAATACGATTAAAGACACAATAATTCAATTCAATCGGTAAAATAATCATTGTTTCGCCACATTAAAATAAATTATTTTCGCCGACAGCTGTCATTTCCGAATTGCAATGGTGGTTTCCGTTTCGGTTCTTTTGTTCCACAGATAAAAAAAGTAAAATTTATTTTGCAAAATTAAAATACTAACTATGCTTTTAATTATAAAATAAAAATGTAAAATTATTACTTTACTAATAAGCTAACATATCTAACACTTTTCATATTTTATTGTTAACACTGTCAAGTAGCCAATTGGGTAGGTATAATGTGTTGAGGATGAAGTTAACAAAGAAAAAGTCAAAATGTGGGTATAGTTGTTATTAATTACAACAGAAGCTTGTATACTTGCAGTATAATAATAATAAAATGCATATCACATAAAACATCATAAATACTACATAACATACTTAAGGCTAAAATAATATTATGTTCACTGAACCAGCGTATGTGATACTACCGCGCTGTCAAGTCATAAATATAAAAATATGGCTATCGTCATACAACATGTTACGTTTGTGCTCCCGGCGCGACGCTGCGCCGTCGCCAAGGCTCCGTGATCATATTTTTCTAATATCACAAGTATAATTGCAACATTTAAATGTACCACTTATATTGTACAGCTCGTTCATACGAAGCGCTACAGAAATGCAATAAAGCTAAATTGACAGTTCTGATACCGATATGTCTTTTGTTTTTAGAATCTAGTTCAATCGACGATTATTTGCTTATTTTCCTTGTACACATTTAGCAATACGATAATTAAGATAGCGATATCTATTTTGTTTGGTAAACGGACGACTCATCACAAAATACGTTAATTAATATTATGTTACATTAGATTTACAAAAATAAAATCAATTACAAATCATACATTCTCATGCAAACAAGAACAATATGTGATCACGTGGTTTTGCCGCCTGTGATCTCTGTAGTGTGAACTGAGCGCGAGGAGTCTCTATAGTAAATATAAAATAGGCTTCAGTCTCTTTCTCAATACTAAAAACCTCGAGGCCGGGACGGTCGAGCGCTGGGCCGGCCAAGGTGCGGTGAAGTTCACTTCAGACCTAACCACAAAACATTATTTTGCATTTCTTATCGTTTTTGTGTTTTGTAAACTAGCTGCATTCTTGGAATGGGTTTTAAAAACTTTTAAAATACAAGTTACCAATTATGTATGCTACTGATACGTCAATGTTTATTTACAGTTTTTTGACATTGAAAAAGTCTCATTCATAAGGCTTCCTTAAAGCTAAGGGGTGCAGTTGCGGGATATTTTTCCTTTTGTAAAAACTGATAGCACCTTAAACATAATATATCAGTAAAATTGCACTTTTTTTTTGATAATTAACCTCAATGCACTTTGATGGGCAGTCGAAGTTGGACGCCTGAATAATATTCCTAAAATTTAAGCACAACAAAATAGGAAACACTTCTCAGTAGCAATACAAGGACTTCAGAGCCCATCTATTTTGTTACAACAATGGCCTTCATGTTGACGTTTCGATATGATAGCTAATTCCGAAGCGGTCCATCAAAGATCGAGTCGATTGCGTCGACTTAGCGCGTCATTGGTTATTTCACTCACGTCATGCAGGTTTGTCGATAGGAAACACAAAACAGTAGTGGATAGCGTCGGCGCGCGTGTCGCCTATAGGTCGGTGCTCTCGTGGGTGGCGATGGGCGCCTGGGCGACGGCTGCGGGGGCGACGGCTGCGGGGGCGACGGCTGCCGGGGCGACGGCTGCCGGGGCGACGGGCGGCGGCGGCGCGGGCACCATGGGGCGCGGGGGGCGCGACGGCTGCGGGCGCGGCGAGTGCGGCGACTTGGGCGACAGCGGCACGTCGGTGATGCTGCCCTCGGACTGGGACAGCTGCCGACTGGCGACCGTTAGGCTCTTCGGCTCGTCCAGCTCGACGTCCTTGCCTCCCGAGCTGTGCGTGCGCTGCACCGTCGCGCGCGGACCTTCCTCGCCGGCGCCCACCTGCCACATACAGATTCAATATTAATGTTGAAGGGGGTCCACGTCCACTGGGGTTATTTTGTCGTCAAGGGACCAAACAATGATGAATAAAAACGAAAGACAAGTGTCTATATGCCACTTTAGGCTTTTCTTGCAATGCTTGTGTTAATATACATACACCTATGTACGTCATGACGCGGGAGACAATAATTTGTTTCAATTTTGCACGGAACTGTGGCTCTACAAAATTCTTTGATCGACAGTAAGAATATTTCAAAAAGTTGAGTACGGTATTTACCTGAATGACTGTGGGGTGGTGCTTGTCGACGGTGTATATGTGCGTGCGCTCCAGCACGGTGGGCGCGGGCTCGTCCGACACCGAGCCCCTCGCACGGAAGCTCTGCGGGCGCAGCGTGGCCGGCCGCTCGGGCACGGCCGGCTTGGCGCGCAGCTGCACGTCGGCCTCGTCGGCGGCCGCGGGCGGCAGCGTGCGTGGCGCCGCCACCGGCCGCGGCGGCGGCTGCGTCGGCGGCTTGGCCAGCGGCGCCAGCCTCGCGCCCAGCGACGCCGGCCCGCTGTCGCCCAGCTTCAGCCGCGTCGCGGCCGCCGCCTGCGCCGCCCCGCTGCGGGCCACGACGCCCTCCGCGCGCACGCTCTCCGCCTTGTCCTTCTCCAGCTCGAGGCTCTGTCGGCGCCCGTCCACTAGGTTCTCGCGGCTGCCGCGCCTCTCCGCCTCCTCCTTCAGCGCCTTGCTCTGCCTGTAGGTGGACCGGTTGATCGTCTGCACGCCCGATATCACCTTCCCGGTGTCGGAGACGATCGGTCGCGGCGGCTTCGCCGGCTTCTCCTCCCTCGAGCCGGGCGGGTCCTTCGCCGGCTCGGGCGGCGGCGCGGCGGTCTGACTCTGCGCGTCCACTCTCTTGTTTTTGTCGGGGGTGAAGTTGGGCGGCACCGGCGCGAGCGGCTTGTTCTTCCGTCTCATTATGGGCTTCGGGCTCCCGTGCGGGGGACTAGATTGGTCGGACAGCGAGCTGTTCGATTGAGCCTTTTTTATCTCGTTTTCTATTAATATTAAGCTAGTGTCGTGACTATTACTTCTAGAGTGGCGGCCGGCCCCGTCCTTGTTTTGCGCGTGGTTGTAGTCGCACATCGACTTGCTCATGCTGTTGTAGTCTCCGTTCGATTCTTGCGTGAGAGCGGCGGTTTGGTTGTAGCCGTGGACGAAGTGGGGCGTGAATCCGTACTCGCACTGGTCCGGCAGCAAGTCTTCTTTGGTAAAGGATAAGAAGAAGTTGATGTCGTCCTTGAAGAACCAGTCGGCGTGCTTTATCAGGAGCTCGACGATGCAATTGACGACGGTGGTCGCGTTCATGTCGAACGTGCTCTCGTCGGCGGCCCACAGGAGGTTCGGGGCGATGACGATGGCGAGGTTGGAGGGGGTCATCTTGTTCGTGCTTTGGTTTTTGGTCAAAGCCGACAAAAATTTGATAAGGTACCTAAGGTTTTGGAAGTTAGCATCGGGGAGGAGATGTATGGCTTCCCAGAGAGCGTTGAGGCGGGCCTGGTCGGTGGGGTGTCGCGCGGCGGCGATGAAGTGGTCGTAGAGGCGGTACGTGAGCAGCGGCTCGGGCAGCTCGCGCAGGTACGACTTGAGCGCGGCCGCCACCACGTGCACGTCGCGGTAGTCGCGCGGCAGCGGCACCGAGAACAGGCCCGCGTCCAGCGACAGCTTCATGCGCCGCACCTTCGATGTGCCTGCACACATCAACACATACATTTAATCCAATTTAACATTGACGTCATGCCCGCCTCCCGCACGTCTCCTCCCGTGCGTCAAGGACCGGTCATGGACATGGACGTTGGGACTTTTCAAATAAAGTCTAAAATAAAAGTGGTTAACTAATTACATAGATCACAGATGCTTTTGTAACTGAATGCGCAATAGCCTCCCTATTGACTCTGTAAAAAACAAATAACATTTTTTTTCCCTTTGGTTAAGTTTTCAGAATACAATAAACCAGCCTTTTGATTCTACCAATAAATAAAAAATTATGAAGATATAGTGCACCAAAGTTAAGTGGAAGTGATGCCGCACGCCACTATAATGAGTAATTTTTTGTTGACATGATAAAAGAAAAAATATGTGTCTTAAATACATTTTTATGAAATGTATCTTCTCTTTTGCAGATGCATTATAAAATCACTTGGGCACTTACGGTCTTATTATTTAAAACTTAGACCAGGTTTAAACGATGTTCCAAAATTTAAAAAAAGCTGTTGTCAATATTTTTATTTATGCTTTGGTGCCTTTATCTATATCGAAAAACATTGATATTCTCTATTTATTTTTAGTTCGTTATTGGTCGGTACCGCTTTATGAAATATATAATACAATTTAAACTTAAAACAGGAAAAATCCATCGGTTAGTAATTGTTTATCAATTATAATAGGATTCTATAATACAACAGTAATATTTCGACTTTTCCTATTGTACTCTGTAATTTATCATGAAATTATTAAAAGCAATCTGAGTATTAACTCAGTAATTTCAAATTAGAAGTGTGAAGTAAGTATCGTAACCAACTCCATAATATGTCTACTTCGAATTGTCACCTGAACTATTATTTTAAATGAATGTAAAACGAGATTCAAACATAACTTAAGCACACCAATACAAACTCACTGTTCATTTCGCAGATGAGACCATCAAAAATGTAAAAGTAGCCATACCCTTATATGCATAAGTCATAGACCTACTCTCGCGTAGCTTCCGACTACATGACGTGCATAAAATGCAAATGAATACGTAAGTAGTCATGGCCTACGCGTTTTTTTTGCCTTTTATTTGAATGTGAAGAGAGGATAAACTTATCGAGTTACGTTTCTAAAGCCATTTAAAGTCTCCAGGGTCTTAGATAGTTGATCGATTTTTTATGGGTAGGTACGATCCAGTAAATCTAATGAACAAAATCTCATACGACATATTCCACAACTGTCTGACCATTAGGAGCAGTAAAAATAAATTACTAGTGTTATTAGCACTTAGCATTTAAGTCATAAGGTTTATTTAATCTTAAGTTCGTTTTATCTGTATTTCTAGTTATTCCGACTCTTCGATGGTCTATGTCGAGATTCCAAGGGTCAGCTCGTGACCACGGTTGGTGCAACCTAATGAAAGGTAGTTCGTATTCACTACTAAAAAATTGTGTCGCGTTTTGACCCGTTAACTTATTTTAAATCGTAGATGGTCTACTTAGGATCTGGGTCCGATTCTAGAGTCCAGTAAAGTATGTTTCGGATTTTTCCCACACAACTCAGTTATCTTTTACTAGATATAAGATAGAGAGAACACGATACTCTAAATATGAATTAGGCCTTTCTGATTCTCTACGTCTCCATAACACGTGGTTTGGATACGTGTGAGGATAATATCAAGACACTAACATTGGAAATAAACCTTGTAGCCCGAGCTGGGCTCAGCCTCATACTAACTTAAGACATAAAAAATAATAATCTTAGAAAGTACAGTTATATCCTATCTACTTATGCGATGGGTGGGGCCGAACGACATCCGCTTAAGTGGGGGTATAGTTTCGGCTACATGAATATGAAGACGAGATCGAAAACTTCTTCATTCGCGTTACCAATTTGATCAGCCTCTGACATAGAGCCCATTTAAGTCAGTGATAAAAAACACTTGAGAGGTGTCAAAGGACACCCGGATAGAACGAAGTATCGAATAATTAGTAAAGGAATTGTAATAAAAATATTAATTAATCGGCGATGAGTTTTCCCATTTACAGCCATATAGTGGATTTTTCTAAAACTAAAGCATCTGTACGAAAATAGCTGGCTTGCTTTCTATAAGAGAGAAACAGACAGAGAATCACGCGCACGGCACGGTTTACAACTATAGCAAAAAGTGTCGTTACAACCTTTGTGCTTAATTTTATCCGTCTAGCCCCCTTTCACAAAGCGCGAAGGAAATTCGTTCCAAAAAAAAAATGTGGCACTTGCACAAAAGGCGAACTGACAAAGATACACACTCCGTGTTCTCGTAAATCGAGGTATAATTGTTAACGTACCCCCAGCGATCCTGAAGAGTCCCTCTTCGTTGAGGGCCAGTTCGTGCAGGGTGCACACGCAAAGCTCGAGAGGGAAGGCGATTGTGCGCCCCGTGACACGCAGGTGCTCCTCTAAGGCGTACCCAAACACTGGCTTCACTGAGCTGTCATCTGCAACAATCAAAACAAAAAAAAAATAGGTGCATCTCAAATGGAAATGGGGGCATAAGAATACATTGGACAGTGAGGATAGAGGAGTGGAGTAATTCCTTCTTAAGCACGGATATTCTCGCGGTAAGCCTCGTCACCCACCCATCCTATGTCGAATAAGTGGGTGTACTTTAACTGTAAAACTACATCGGTATCGTTTCCAAACTATCGTATCGTACTTCCTCGACGTTCGCTTTGCTGTGGACCAGAGACCTATCTGTCAGATAACTGGGACTTTGTCAGTACCTGGTGCAAGGTTGTTCTAGTCTTGGCTTTTAACCCCAGACGCAAAAACTATTTTTATATATTTTTGTGGCCAATTGTCGCCAAGAGTAGAAATTACGCACGTAACCAGTGAAACAGGGACGTGGAAGAGTCCACGATATATATGTTTACGATGACGAGTACATTTTCTTTTTTTTAAACAAATGGACTTACCATTCCCTACTATTGTATATTGCCCTTGTCCTGACTTCTAAAAAAAATCTGGCCTGGTACATTAATTTTGAATTAACGAATGAAGTGCGTCACATTATAGCTGTAGTAGGTAATTTTAGAGAGGGGTTCAGTACTGAACGAAAAACACGAAAATGTATACAACTTTTCTATTTCATTATTATTTGTATCTACCTACCTACATTTATATTTTTAGCTTACGCTCCAACTTACTGTGAGCGATAAACAACCTTGAATAAGCTACAAATGACATGATGCATTGGTTTTCAATCTTATCTTACATAGATAAAGTCCATCTTTACAACTCCAGTATCAATACAAAAAACAAATAGTTTTCGTGCAATCGTGGTAAACACTACTAATAATTTCCTGGTATGAAATCACTATCTATGAATTGACAGTTTTTTATTAACTTATAAGGAAAAAAATTGGACCCTATAAAACTACATCGCTAACTGTATTAAATTACAGTTTTTCATTATCTACTAAACATATTAAAAGCGTAATCTCTAACATAGCAGCTGTATTGTTCTGAACGTAAATTATTGATTAAAATAGTTCATACGCATTCTGTTTAATGTTTGTTGGTTAAGTTATGAATCTTGAATACGAATGAAAAGATAAATAGAAGAGATAGTACATAAACTTATAAGAACTTTTGTAATGAAATGAACAGGTTGCAGGATATAGCGAGTCAAAATATGTTTAATCTTACACAAATGAAATATTTTTGAGATGTCAGATTTAGATTTTCCATTACAGACATTAACCAAAGCAGTGTAAAGTCAAGTTAAAAAAAGTTTTCTGCATAAGAGTTGACTTTTATATGTCAACTAGCGGTCCCGGCGAACTTCGTTTCGCATTAGAGAATTTTTCCCGCTTTTCTGTTGAAATTTTTCAAATTTTACCAAAGATCCCTAATTTTGTAGCCTATGTCAAATTGGAAGAATGTAGCATTCTATTTTTGAAAGAATTTTTTAAATCGGCCCAGTACTTTTTGAGCCTATTCATTACAAACATACAAAAATAGGTACAAATATTTCCTCTTTATAATATTAGTGTAGATGAGCAGCTCAACTGGTGAAACACCTCCGCCTTACAGAAGACCGCAGCCTAATAACAATCACTTCTGTGTTGTTGTGTTCCTGCGTGCGAGTAAGGTTTCCAGAACTCTTGATGGGTGCTACATTAGTAGCAGGGGTCAAGCCTTCAAGGTAAGGGCGACCAGTCTAGTAACAGATTTCTTATCCTGTACTTGTCGTCCTTAAGCTAGGACCTCATTACCTTAGAAGGCGCAGAAGAGGCAGGGCGCGGCGGCTCTACGACCGCGCTGTTCTTCCGCATGGAGACCGGCTGACTGGGAGTGAGAGGGCACCCCAGTCGGCATTGCACCCACGGTCTCCAGTGCGAGGCGGGGATGGTTCAGTGGATCGGCCATTCCCGCTTTCCCCCCCGGCCACCCAGGGGGGGCATGTCGGGGCCGCGTAAGCAGCCATTCCGCCGGCGGTGTTGTGGATGGAAAGGCTTAGTCAATTTCCTACAACACCGCCACTAAGGCGATGAGGTCCGCCGGGGAGTTTTAGTGGGTAGTCCTGCCCTTTCCAGGGCAGGAGAGTCCCACACACGCCGTCACTCTCCCTCGGGTGGCTGTACGGTGCGTCACGCATTTCTCCCCGATAAAAAAAAAAAAAGTACCTCATTACTACTTAACATCAGGTGGGATGAGGTCAATCTTGAAATGTTATTTAAAAAAAAGTTTATTCGTTCGACACATAAACATACAAAATAATTATCTTTAATTTATTATTAGCGTAGGTAAAACATTTAATCTTTAATTATCCTTTATCATACAACGCCTACTCAAGTGATTATGTAGGTTCTCATAAAAGCTCATACCTTACTTAGCGCAAAATCTATTTAAGCAAATATTAAAATATTTTCTTTTACATCACAAAATTTGCTCTATTTATAGAAAAGAACGCCTAAATTTTCGCTCGCTCCATTAAACAAATTATGAATAAATAATAACTAAGTGAACAATATTTTATATAAATGGGTTTAGTTCGGAAAATAACTTTTTAAACCGGTTTAGTTACTTACTATACGAATTATTATCAAGCGTAAAGTCCGCACACGTCCATCACGTAGGGAGCCGACCGCGCGAGTGAGCCGCGCGGCAAGTTTATTTCGTGATCTTAACCCCCCTCCCGTACTCCTGCCCGAGTGACGCCTACAACGCATAGCTAGCCGAATACAGTTTATTTTTTAATTTTTTTTTAACTCGTGATATCTTTTGAATGGATTGTCAGAATCGAATAATTCAAAAAGTAATATAAAGATATTGAAGCAGTCTTAAATAATACATCATTTATTTTGATAAGGGTTAATACCAAGGTACAAATAAAGAGCTTTTTGTAGCGGTGGTATTTTAATTTATTTTTTCAATAAAAAAACGCTTATTGTGACATGACTGTAATAGTTAGAGATATGCTGCCGCTGATTTTTTGTAGATAATGGTGTGTTCTAAAAAAATGTAGTATATCATTTTGTTCTATCATCAATAGTTTTCGCAGCGCACGCGATGTAACGTAGTTTTTTGATATTTTTTTCACACCTTGGATTACGTTATCGTAATTTTAGTAAGGATGCCTATTTTTTTTTAAAATGAAATATAGCCTATGTCACTCAGGAATGATGTAGCTTTCCAACAGTGAAAGAATTTTTCAAATCTGCCAAGTAGTTTCGGAGCCTATTCAATTCATACAAACAAACAAACAAACAAACAAAAAATCAAACCTTTCCTCTTTATAATATTTGTATAGATGTATAGATGTATAGATAATGCACTTTTATTTTAGGAAGTGGGTCCATTGCTTATATTATGAATCAGGTAGCCAGGCTGCAAAGATCCATTGCTTTGTTTAACGCAATCAAAGGAACAATGATGCTTCAATTAAGATGCCTTAGCGCAGTTGACGACAATTATTATGTGTACCGCATATTTAGATAACTGACCGCCTAATTAATGCTGTCTCCTACATTTGCTCTTTAATTGTAGTATGCATGGCTAATCGTCTAAATATAGATTTGGTAAACTTCCTTATTTTGTTTCGCACATGGATGTTGATATGATACACATTAAAATGTATAATCGTTTTAATAATATACAATACATTTTAAAGTGTGTGTTGAATATTAGAGAAACATTAGAGGAAAAGACAAGAATTCTCAAACTCATATGAATGAGTTCTATGATTTAGCGAAACATTGATTCAGTGAAGTGTAGCATCATTAAAAATGTATTAAGTAAAGCGGTAGGTAACATATACATATTTTACCTACCATAAAAAGTATACATATATGTATGTAGGTAACATATACATATGTATATGTATATGTTACCTACATACATATATGTATACTTTTTAACCCGATATAACGCGGACAAAGCCAGGCAACAGCTTATTATTACATTTTAGAATGTAATTAAATATATTCCCATACTGTTAAGTATAATAACGGAATTGTATTTCCTCATTTCATGTTTTATTTGGATTGTGGGCAGTAAAATTATGAAAAGATGATATAGACACTTAGTGACTTTTGGCTAGCTATTAAACTAATTAGTTATTATATTTACGCACAATTACCATTTGAATATTTAAAGTATTCAAATCGGAAATTATGTGTGCATTTTGAATAACTCTTTGTTATTTAACTTGTATGATAATTAAGTATTACAACCAATTAGTAATAGGATCATTGTAATTATATCATTTAGTTTTGTTGATTGTTGTTGACAACATTAGCTGTAATATTGTTATTTATGATTACAAAATACATTTTGTAAGAATAAACTACACCATACTTTATCTAATATATTTTTTATCTTCAGTGTACAGTCTGTGTGCTAGTCAGATGATTGACATCCAAGTATATCAATGATGATTGAATGTTAAGCCTAGTAAACATACATACCTATTTGAAATAATTTTCATTTCAAAACATGTTATCTGATTTACATAAGACTCAAGTAGCCTATGGTCAATAGAAAAGTAATAAAAATTGATGGTCGGTTTTACACCTCTCTCCCGTAATATTCGAAACAAAAGTAGTCTATATTATAATCCAAGTTTCGAGCTATATTTGTTCGAAATTTTATATTTCTTACTATATATATTTCTTAATAAATATTTCCCATATAAACTTTCAAAGGCGGTATTACACCCATCACCCTTTATTTTAAAAACAAAAAGTATTCTATGCTATTCTAGAGGTTTAACATATACCTATACCAAATTTCATAAAAATCGGTTTAGTGGTTGAGCCGTGAATGCTGTACAGACAAACAGACAGACAGAAAGTTACTTTCGCATTTATAGTATTAGTATGGATGACAAATTAGGACACATTATTTCTTGGTACAATGCTGTTAAGTCACGGGCAACAGCGAGTACTTACTTATAAATCGTTCCAGCTCTGGGACTGTGTCCGCCAAGGAGTGCAGCGCCGACTCATGGTAGGCCCGCTGCAGCTTCACGTATTGCAGTAAGGTTTGCGCTAGCTCGGCCTCCTTAGCGACGAGCGCGAACATATCCGCGGCCAGAGCATCCCTCGCGGCCTCCACACGCGTTCCAGCTTCTTCCAACTCCTCACGAGCGGCGCTTAGTTTTGTTGGATTTTCTTCTTTTTGCCGTTCTAAATGCTGTCCAATTGCAAAGTATAAAATCAAAAATTTTATTTTGTAATTTACATTGTTATAACTAAGCACGCCACTATGTGCTGTACCTACTACTACCTTTTAAAGATTCCATGATCTACTATATAAAAATAAGTCGGGTTTTCCTTCCTGACACTATAACTCCAGAACGCACGAACCGATTTCCACGGGTTTGCATTCGTTGGAAAGGTCTCGGGTTCCGTGAGATTTATAGCAAAGAAAATTCAGGAAAAATTTCAACAGAAAAGGGGGAAAATCCTCTAAGGCGAAACGAAGTTAGCCGTGACTGCTAATTTTTTTAAAACATAATTGCTTGAGTTTCTTAATACTAGGATCATGTTTATATAATATTTTCTATTATAATATACTGAACAAAATTTAATATAGGCTCTTAACTTCTAGATAACAAAAGCCAATCATTCATTACTGACCTGAATCTTTTAATGCAAAGCACAAACTACTATTGTTTGTTCTGAAATTTGATACTTAGATAATTTCTTATGATAGGATTTTTCTAGATTCATATTAAAAGGATGAAATAGATGTCTTAACTCCATGAAAATGAAAATGCTTAAATTGAACAGAACATTTTATAATGTTAATTGTTTTTAAAAATACATACACATGATTAAAACTTAAACCGTAATATTCTTTTTATAGAGCAGATGTATCAGGGAACTTTAATGGGACCAAATTACATAATGAGCAATCTCACAGCATTGTAAGATATAGTTTCATAGAAGTTTCGACATTGCTAAACTGATCTTATTTTCTTCTATGAAAATGAAATCTTTAAATCAAAGGCCCTTAATGATTAAATGTTTCACAAAAGGGATGAGAGAAACTGAGACCTTTGTCAATTCGTCTAAAGTATAAATTTCTGTTAACTTACATGATATCTGCTAGCTGCAGATTCCTTTTCACTTATTAATTTAGTCAAATGTTTTTTTGATTTCATTATAGCCGGTAAGTCCTGATCGCTGATGGCCGTGAGTGGGGCACACACCAATTGTTCTACCTTAAGTTCATGTTCAGCTATTTCATTTGCAAGAAACTTTTCTGTTTTACCTAAAAAAAAAATTCATCTTTTATAAAAAAAAATCACAAAATGTGTTGGTAAGCACATAACTCTACAATGCTTGGACCAATTTTGACAATAATTTTTTTTTATTTTCTTTGAAGTTCAAGGTTTTTACGGCTAGAAAAATTCTAATATTTGCCTGGAAAATTCTAAAGACAGCTCTTATATTTTAGCCAAATTCCGAATCTTTTTGACAGGATGAAGTCTGTCTGGTCCGCTAGTATTTTATAAAATTGATAGCAAAAATTAGGTAAATTTTAGAATTAAGAGAGGTAGGGCATAGCGATTTATCGCTCGAACTGGAGCAGCCCGACTGGTGAAATACCTCCACCTTACAGAAGACTGCAGCCAAATAACAATCACTTCGGTGTTGTTGTGTTCCTGCGTGTGAGTAAGGTTTCCAGAGCTCCTGGGGGGTGCTACATTAGTAGCAGGGGTCAAGCCTTCAAGATAAGAGCGACAAGTCCAGTTATAGATTTATTATGCTGTACTTGTCACCCTTAAGCTAGGATCTTATTACCACTTAACATCAGGTGGGATGAGGTCAATCTTGAAGTGCATTATAAAAATAAAAAAAATGTATATAATATCATACACTGGATATTGTTACAGTTAAAAAATCTTACCACATTCATACAAAATGTACTTCAAGATGCTATCGTCATCATCGAAATTGCTAGCTTCACACATAGATAGGCCAAGCATATATTCTGGAAGTTTCTTTAGCCTTTTCTCTCTTGCGGCCGGGTCTTGACCATATGTGCTACCAGCTCCAGTGGCTAGTCGCTTGCTGATCAGCTGAAGGGCATTGCGGAGATGCTCCACCTTCTTATCAGCAGTTTGCAACTCATCTGTCAGTGCTTCATTTTTTCCTGACCTTTAGAAAAAAAAAACAAAATTGTTGTCATGATGTGATTTTCATTATTGGACTTTATAGGGACCATAATAGATGTATGCATGAAATAATGTTACTATTTATACCTTTAATGAAAACTCTCAAGAGCTATTATTGCAACTGAATCATACTTCCACTAAAATGACTGTGAAAGTTTATATAAGTGTATGACTGTATATTCATTTGTTAGTTTTTCATTCTAAATGGATTTAGATGAATTTTGATAGATTTATATAATTATATTATTTATAGGATACTTTTTATCAGGAAATAATATAAAGAAAGTTATGGATACCAACTAGTGATATTTTATGCTTATTAAGAAATGTCAGTGGGTAATCAACATTAAAATTGAAATGAAAATATAAACAAGACTACCATACTTGTTTATCAGGCTGTCCACTGCTAATGTTCGAAAGAATTCCCTGGCTTTCCATGACATTTTAACTATATATTAAATTTCCCTGGCAAACTATGTATATTCATTTTACAATAAAATAAAATACAATTGAAATACTTAAAATTTTTCAGTATTTTTGGCAATTTGAACTAAATGATATTTAAAATTGTAATTTCTAAAGAAAACAAAAAAGAACTACTATTAAAACAAAAAGGAGTAATCTAGTTATGCCAAAAAAAATACACCATAATTCACTCTAAAACTTGAAAAAAAAAACTAGAAGAAAATAATGTAATTAGGAACTAAATTATATCAAAATGTAGATCACTCCACTCCGTTAGACAGAAAACTAAAAATAAGTAATTTAATTATGACTAAAATCTAAGTCATTATGTGTCACTCAAAACCTAAAAAAATGATTCAATAGTCAATATTAAGGGTATTTCTAGAGCATAAATTGTTTATATCCATTTTAAAATCATTGGGAAATTTTGGGAGACAAGCAGTGTTTTAGGGGACAAAACCTAAATTTTCCCCTGACTGCTTTGAGCTTCCCTGACTTTCCAAAATGTGGACACCCTGTTTTTGTTTTGCTCTTAAAACACTACTGTTGTTTATAAATGTTAATAATATTTAAACATTTAAAATTACTTATTGAAAATACATGCACTATTTGTGGCATGTTAAATTTATTTAAAAAACGCAAGATTAAATGATGCGAATTGGTTTAAAAAAAAGTAATAAGCTCGATAAACTAGTGGTTAATCCATGTTCACAAAGGAAACAGAAATCTTATCAGGAAGATAAAAATCATATTCAATGTACCTTGAAAATGTTTGATCCGCCAGTTGCTTCACTTTATAGAATTGTTTCTTCATTTTGACTAATTACTTTTGATGATTTTATTAAGAACTACAAGGTCATTGGACTTGGTCAACAGTGAAATAATAAAACGATCAAGATCTCTCTAAAAAGAACGTAATGTCAGCGCGTCAATGAGATCATCCTCGGCAGGAAATCATGAAGTAAATGAAGCCATGTACACCTCACAAATATTTTTAAATTTAAGGCACTACATTTCCTCCACTTAGTAACGAAATACACACTATACACAATAATTAATTCGGTAAAACATCAGCAGTAAAACTTATCTGATGAATCAGGAAAATAAAATCACAATAAAATATCCATAGACAAACAAAACACATTTGACACTAACACAGACTAAAGAGTGATTAGTAATCTGTGATTAGATCTGATCGGACTTTTTAAGTCAAACCGTACCGTGACCGGACTGTAGCGCGGATCTGTAACTGAAAGCCCGTCTTTTCCATACGCTTAAAATTTAACCCAATAGTTTTTATTACTGAGCATATAAATCAGTAACATTACAACTGAAAAATATAACTGGTTTTGACGCGAAACCCTATGTTGCATTGTTATTTGATGGAATCTAGTTAAATGCCCAGGGAAAGATTAAACTCACCAATTAACACTCAAACACAAAGTTTAAAATGCTCATTGGTTTGCTCTTCCTGGGACCCCTGGCAACATGCAGGCGAAGCATACGCAACGTGACTAAATTTTATCTCACTCTTAACAATCGTCAAAATCGATTGAAGAGTGGTAGGGATAGCGATTTATCGCTCGAACTGGAGCAGCTCGACTGGTGAAATACCTCCACCTTACAGTAGATCGCAGCTAAAATAGCAATATTTCTGTGTTGTTGTGTTCCTGAGTGAGAGTAAGGTTTCCAGAGCTCCTGGGGGGTGCTACATTAGTAGCAGGGGTCCAGCCTTCAACGTAAGGGCCACAAGTCCAGTAACAGATTTATTATGCTGTACTTGTCACCCTTAAGCTGGGACCTCGTTACCATATAGCATCAGGTGGGATGAGGTCAATCTTGAAGAGCAATATAAAAAAAAACAAAGAAGTCAGTGCGACAGCTGCTGATTGGCTGAAAATACGAGTGCGGTGTACTATTAGCCAATCAACACTATCGAAACTTTTGTCGTCACATGCGCGAAATTTGACGTATTGCGCATGCTAGGCCCAATCATGGACCTAATATAATTATACTAAGTCCATGGGCCTAATGAAATGAAATAGAACATAAATTCCAAGGAACGGATACGGTCCGCGGAACAAATACAATTGTCAATTTATCCATGGGTGTTTGACGTTGTCAGTTGCCTTCTGCCACTGTCATTTTAAGCTGTCATTTGCTTGACACCTCTGTCAATATGTCTCCCGTGTGTTGTCTCGTTTTTCTTGCTGTTTTCGGTCGGTGGTGGTGGTATTGATAAACTTTGTTTATTTCGTTCGTTGCACCGCCTTACGCGTTATTGAAATCTTTGCGGAGAATGGATTGGAATGCATTGCAGAGAGCGTTGAACAAGCCAGCAGTCAGCCACGAAACATTTTAGTTGACTTCGAGCTGTTACTCTAAAGTGACGCGTATAACTTTACATGTAAAGAAAGATATTAATTAAATTAATAATTTATAAGTTATCGAGACAGTAGTAGAATTGTTCTTCTGTTTATTTTGTATTCGTATTAGAATTTCATTTGAACAACAACCAAGATGGAGCGTAAATTTGTAAATGTTATTCTTCTGGGATTCGGTTTTATGTTTGTGTTTACTGCTTTTCAAACCATGGGAAACATAGAGGTAAGATTTTAATTTTAAATTTAATCAGATGCATTTTTATTATCACCTTTTCCTAGCTATTCCTAAGTTAAGCTTTAATTAAACTAGCTCCTTAATATTTTGTAGTTGTTATGATAAATCATTTATAGTTGATATACATACTTAATCATCATAATTAGATTCATCACTAGAGTACACAACATAAAAAAAAATATTTTTATGAATAGGTAAATTTCGACGAATTGTAGTTTCAAATTATGCAACCTTCTCCATTCTTAATGGGAACAACCAGCCCAACACTTAGACGTTCCTTGAGAATGGTTTATTATGTTTCACAATCCCCTGAAAATTTTAATTTCAACATTATATGTTTATCTTTTTGTATTCAAGTAGTTTTTAGTCATAACTTTCATAATAGTATCAGAACTGTATTTTAGGGCACATCGAATTTGCGATATGGGATTAGGCTTTGCCTTGTAATCTGTAAAATTGGTTGTCAATTCACAAAAGTAAAATATTGAAAATATTGTCTACTAGTAGTTGATTAGTTCTGGTTTTAAAAAATACTTTATTGTGATATTATTTATTAATACATAGAGAATGATCTTATTTTATGCTCACCATTTAAGCATATTTTTGTAAAAAAATAACACAATTTTTTTTGACAAAAAAGTCTAAAAACAAAAGACAAAAGACTTACTAAGCACTTAATTAAAAATTTTATGAATGTTTGAATTAATTTCAAGTTTTATGACTTGAAGTTTTTATAATTATCAGTTAATTTTTACAGCACAAAAATTAAGTTATAAATAAACTAAACTAGTTTCGAGATAACTAAACTAGATTGAAACAACAGAATCACAACCATTATAATATTATGCTGATTATTATTATTTTTTATATTATTGGTGAATTTAAACTAAACTAGTTAATTTTTTCCTGATGTAAATGAACTGAAAGACAAAATAGCTTATACCGAAAGACAAAATAGCTACAATATTCCAGACTTTTAATATGTGTACCTGTTCATTCAGTTATTAAGTCATTTAAAATTTTGCTATCATTCTTATTTGAAACTGGACCAAGATGCAATGACCATCATATTGTGGTGCCACTGATGAAAGAAACATTGAAAACTTCTGTGAGTTGGTGTGGTTTGGCACAGAACAACAACAACAACAACAGTAGTTTCAGTGTTTGTGCACGTGTTGCTAGATCTGAATTTGATTAATTCAGGTCACTCCACCTCAGTGTGTCCATACTTTCGACTGTCCCACAGGAGGCGTGTTTTTTTGTGTCCCTTGTCTTCACTAAGACAGGAAGTAGTAGTTCGCAGGAAGTATCAAGGATATTGTAACTCTCAAATTCTATTTTATCTGACCTTCGCCTGACCATGTCACTGCATCTGCCATTGTGAATGGGTTTCCTAGGTTAATTGTCATAGTTTTATTTCTTAATGATAATGGCCATTGTAAAATTAAATTTTTTATAAGTTCTCACCAAATCATAGAAAGTGTGACACTGGTATATATTTGCCTTCTAGACATATTTTAAATTATTGAAAACATAAGCTGGTGTGCGTGACGTTTTTAGCGTTTTTTTTAAATATAAATAATAGAGTAACAAACATCCATATAACATCCAGATACCAAAACTTCTTTCCTTCCTTCTAATTAACTAAATGTGATTAGATTACTAGAAGGATTATTGCATTGCTGGTTTTATGATCCTTTGAAACTTAGCTAAAAATATCTTAGAACCTACAATGTTTCACTGCTGGGCAAAATCCCACCCTAATTTACCTTCAACGTCTCCTTCGCCGCCTTCCTCGCTGTATTTTTCCCTTGGGCATCCAGTTGATTAACAAATACAAGTCTAATGACCGACTCTCTATACATGGTTTAATCTACAACTAAGCACACCCGACAAACTGCAGCGACGCAGATTCCAGTCGATATAACTTCCTTAATTTTAACCCTTCCACGATCGTAGAAAATGTTTTCTTTGCATTATTATGATGTATCTAAATGTCAAATATTTAATTAAGTTACTGATTTGCCATTTGCTAAAACAAAAATCGTACTTACCTCGAAAACTGGCTCTAATCCTACGTCGCGTATTGATACACGCAACGCAACAAAACAAAATAAAATAAACAAAACATAAAATAATAATGATATACCTACAAAACATGTAAAGAAATAACGACCATCTACTTTATTTGTACTTGGTAGATAAAATACCTACCTAGTCTCGAAATAAAATCTTGTATACTTTTTTATTTCACTTAACAGTAGCTCCAAGCTCGTTCTTATCTTTGTTTTTTAGCATAATGAGTTTATGTTCGACCTAAGTTTCCAATGAAATATGCTGACGTCCACTACTTTTGCATCGTTAAGAATAGGAACCATCTAATTTTACTATGGGCATTGTATTCAGAAACAGCCTATCTGGACAGACAGAACAACATTCCGTTCGTACCCGAATGAATGTAGACTGTGCGTACGATATCACGAAACTTGCATATTTGAGCAGCTTGACCTTGCTATTACCGTAGCAACTTTTCTATGTCCCATAAATGTCAAGACATGACTGATTTTGTGGTGTTATGAAATGGTTATACGCGCATATTACGATACTCAGTGCCGACCTTTCTAATCTTTTGTTAGAAGTCCTTCGTTCGCATGTAGACAGGCAGGAAGTAGTACAACTGTAGAATGCATGCTTCTGAAATTTCTGAATACTGATAGCCTAGCTCAAGTGTGAGTAAACATCATGGCATTATGGCAAACGAGGGATTCGTCTCTGATGCAGTTGCCCGAGATTCGATAACGACAATCGGTCGGTCGAGTGCTCATTGCAAACGGGAAATGACCGCGTGCGTTGAAGGAGGGCGTGGACTTTCGTAGTGTAAAGAATCGACAAATAAAAATAATTGGACAACTCGTCCGTGTCAATGTTCGAATAACCTTCTGTTGCGATTCTTGTACAGATCACCAGTCTGGACTAGTTTCATTAATTTAATGAGCATAAAAGTTTCCACTTTGCTGCTCTCGTTGTTTTTCTAAGGATTCTTGAAATTAATTCATAAAGTTTATTTATGCACTTTATAAAAAAACGAAAACGAAAGACAAGATTCGTCTGACTTGGGTTAAGTCAGGCGAATCTTGTCTTACTAATTCGTAGAATAAAAACTATTGCTAATATCCCTGATTAAATTCATCACATCTGGCCTTTAAACTAACTTACGCGGTAGGTAGGTACATGTCTAGGTTTATGCGATACCGTTATGATATCATTCAGTTATGAAGATGAAAAAATATGTCACGAAATGTATAAGCATCATGCTCACTTGCGCGTGAGTAAGTAAACACCCGAAATGGGTCTGCGAAGGTAGATACTTACGTTATTCGGGAGGCTACTTTCTTTTTTTTTCCTTTCACAGATTTGGCATCAGCGCCTTTTTATATTTCATTATTAAAAAGGTTTGGTGATCCATTATGCACTTATTAGCTTACATAGTACAAAACAAAGTGTAAAAGTGCCCTCTGTGTCATTTTAAATCTTTAAAACTACACAATGGTTTTGATGCGGTTTTTTTATCTAGAGAGTTAAGAGGAAGGTTCAAAAGTATGCATATTATGTAATACATACATATGATGGTACAGTAGTAGGACGGATTGCATGTTTGTTATAAGATTGAAGAGTAGATTTGAGATTTTTTAAAAAGTACACTTATATTTATTTTAAAAATGTGTTCCCTGTTCCTCAATCCACTTTTGTTGATCTGATTGCATTGTAATTGGTCGAGTGTTTAATAAACAAAAACTCTTAAACGGAATCCGTCATCACTAAATTAAGATTAAATAAATGGGTTATCGTATTGAAAAAATGTCATCTATTTATGTTTAATTTAATACAAATTTTATGACGTAAATGAATATTTAATACCATGATAACAAACTAGCACGTTTTTTTGCTAGAATAAAATGTCAAAGACTAACACGTCCCACATAGGGCATAGGCCATGAGATAGAACAGGCCACGCGGGATCTGCTATATGTGGTGGGTTGTGTGTAAGTAAGACAAGTGATCAATTCGTCATATTTATTTAAACTTTATTGTATGTATTAAAAACTATAATAATTTTATACTAAAAGGCCGAATTAATGCCTAGTGGCATTCTTTACCGTTTAATCCTACAGATTTGAGCTGAAAATATCGTGACTGCATGAAATTTATACAAAACTACGCGCGAGTTTTCACACGTGGATTTAAGCAATAAATTTAGCAGAATGTTACTTACTATGTTACTTTTCCAATGATGAAATAATTTTTGGAATCGGCATAGTAGTTTTTGAGTTTATTCTTTACAAACATACAAATCTCTCCTCTTTATCATTTTAGTGTAGATATATTAAAACAAACAATACTAACAGTAATATAAAAAACTCCATTAATTAATTCATAAATATTAACAGTATCTACGAGAAGAAATAATGTTAAAATGTACCCCCAGGTGGGTAAACGCTTTCAATTACCGGTTAAGTTATTGAGATGATTCCGCTGCGATTTTTGAAATTCATATTTTGAACTCGACTTACATAGATAGGTAGGAAGACTGGAAGACCATTTCAGCAAAGATAGGAAAATATTTAAGACATGAAACCAGAAGAATGAGAAAGTGTAAGAAGAGAAAGATTATTAGCCAAACGCAGGTTTCTGGAGTGGGATTCGAAAAGAAATTTAAACACATTTTTGAAATAAGAAATTTACCTAGGATTGTATGTTATCCAGTAGCTACTCGTAAAAAGGACCTTTGTTTTGACCTAAAGACTAACATGGAAGAAGAAACGTTTAGTTGTTTTTCATGGCTAATATGTCAGGACATCGTGTATCTTATTATGCTGGTAAATAGGAAATTCCATTGCACGAACACTAGGTACATACATTGTTTACGTTTGATTGTAGCACGATTTATTGAAGATCTTGACAGCGACATTACCCAGTTTATTGACACATAAGCAGGCTCTTACCTTACGTAATATAAATTGAGAGCATCGACCGAGATTCGCGATATTGTATAACCTAACGGCTTTTTTGTACGCCTCTCTAATTGACGATTGAAGATGCGGTCTCTCGGTACAGTTTGTTTAAAAGATCAGCATTTCCCGAAAAGGGTGAAGATGATCTTATTTATTCCCTAAGAATCAAAGGAGTCCCTTAAAATCAATATACTTTTTTATTGTCAGCTTTTATTCGTAATATCATCATTGTTTTTTTTATTTGTTTGGAGTGGGGTTGTATAAAATACAAGCGAATTGAAGATTCCGCAACCTTATATGTTTATTGTTAAACGGATCTAGATTATATGGGGCTTCAGTAATTTTTGCTTCATATCATAAATTTCAATATCCAATAAGAGTCATTTTGTTTTTTATCTACTTCTATGAAAGTCGAAATTTAGATGTATCGAAACAAAACATATCAACTACACCCAAGAACGAAATATGTCGGATCCGATGACGGATAGCAATTTTAACTCTCAATCGTAACCGATTCTCTTCGATTGTGATGTAAGAGTTTTCATAAAAATAAAAATATTTCTGAAAATCACAAACCACGTTTTAACTCCCGAACTTTTGACTAATCTTCAAAAACGGGCCCTTTCATTTGTTCGTTTTGTTCGAAATATGTGTGTCGGATCCGATGACGGATAGTATTTTTTTTTAATTCGCATATTGGTAACCAATCCACCTCGAATGCGAATTAAGCGTTTTAGAAAAACAAAACATTATATATGCAAATCAAAAGCCACGTTTTAATTCCGATACTTTTGATTAATCTCCAAAAACGAAGCCTTTCGTTTGTTCATTTCGTTTTTGGAAGTTCTACTCCCATACCTATAGGTTTCAAAGATTGCTACTATTTTGCTTATTGATTATGTTAGAAGATCCTAATTTATCTATGTTATGTAAATATTATTTATAAAACATATTGCAGATCTACTTCAATACAAGTAGATTAAGATACAAACAACACGATATGCTTTTAACTAACGTTAAGTGCGGGTCTCCATCTTTAGAAATTATGTTCTCGTTGTCATTGTTTGTCTATATTCGATAATATCAAGGATTTGTTTTTGTTTAATTTAGGTCAATCTGATTGACTGATATGGTTTCAAGGGTTTTGATCAACGTTGTGTCAAGTTATGTTTTAGATTGATAAAATGGCACATGTGGGAACATCATACAAAAACGTAATCTTTCGAAAATATATTAGGTATGTTTTTGATATCACGGCACGTACTTATGCAGTTCTCCTTTATACTGTGCACTATCTCTATTATTTTATTTATCCATTTTAAATTTTTATTACAGTTTATGTTAGAGTATTTTTAACTGTCGGGAATTGATAGTACCTATTTTGTAATAATGCGAAATTTCCACGTTATTATTCGTTATTTAATCCGGCTTTAGGTTAAAACTATTTTCAGTTTTCATTGATTTAAAGTCAATGGACTTGTGTCTTCTTTAGTGTTTCCAAATCATATAATTCACCGGCTACCTTGAACTATCGATTGTGGCATTTGACGTGGTATTTAGGTATTTGCTCAATGAGATCACATTCGATCCAAATGCGTTAGGCTTTGGCAAGAATTTATGAATATTTTTACCGAATACGGATGACATCGTTTGGCGACATCGAACCTTTTGGTGCGCTTGGCGATGTTGTAATCAAAGGATTGTCCGGCATTGCAACAACGCTTTTTATCGTTGACGCCTTAGCTTATCTCACGTTTCAGTGGTAAATAATGATTCACTTAAGCTTTAAAAGTTTTATTTTATGCAACGATATCTTAAAATGGCAGTACTGATATAGCGCTATGTTGATGATGTGTTAACAAAGAGTAATTTACATAATTTCAATTTTGTAATTTCACTGTGTATTTATTTCTTTGTCGTACCATATTCTATGTAAGTCGGTAAAAACTTGTTATTCCTCTGTCCACTTTACGGATATAAATCAACAAACTTAATTTACATTTGTTTAATATTACCTATAACTTAAATAAAAGGTCATCATTGAAATAATAGTTTGCTTGTTCAAGTGGCGATATTTTTTTGCATATATTCTGGATTTCTTGTATTCAGGTATATTTGTATTGTATTTTATTATGGGTTTCTATTTGCAAAACATATTTTTATTTACTAAGAATATCCTTGTAGGTACATTGTATTTGGGATCAACATTGTGTTTGGTAATTAATTATGGTATACAATCACCACTTTTTCTGTATATCACTATATGCGCTTTAAAACTACGCTTTATCTATTTCATCTACATATGAATGTACAGAAAAGCCGAAAACTGCATTTGTATTTACTTGCACCCGTGCGAAGCCAGAGCGAGTCGTTAGTAAAATATAAACCTGACAATATATTCACTAATATGTCTGGGGCGGCTAAGAGAAGATAACAGCCTGTTTCATAATCTTGAAGTAAATTATATTTGACAGATGTAATATTTATTTATTACTTTAAATGATATAACTGTCAACATTTTATGAATGTATCTGTCAAGTCAGGCTACCCGGTACTTACCTACTTAAACCCTGTCCAATCAGTAAGACCCATTGGCTTGATTTTGCATTTAATGCTGGTGACTTTTCACAGGGATTCTTTCATACAAAAAATATTATTATACTCAGAGTTAGCATCATGTTAGTTAGATACCTATACACAGCAATTTGACAACCATCAAATCGTCCGTTAGCGTTAAGCTAAGTTGGTGCAAATGACCCTTATAAACAATTTTAAAGAAAGAGGAAAATTTCATCTTTTCTTGCGGCGTGGAAGACCCTTAGTAAATTATCTTGTTCTGCATTAAAGTCTTGCTCCAGTGCCAGGTTTCACCGTTCCATACCGATTTGGTTCAACATCCTTTATTTGTTTAAAGTTGCATAAGCAGATATGCAACAAGCGGTGCAATCGCGTATTATTGGTCACATCGAGACAATAAAATTAAATTTACGAACTGTATGAAACATACTTTTTCGGTGAAATCGAAGGAACTTTCCGCCTACGTGTGTCAAGCCCCAATGTTACTTATTTTATTACCACAAGAGGTAACATTGATAAAGGTCTCATACTAAGTTGTGTATTCTATTTTTAATTTTGATTGTTGCAAAAGAGAAAAAGTTAAGTAAATTTGCAGGCTTTCTTTTATATTACATTCGGGTAGGCTATACCTGCATCTACGTATATCATTAGTTTTGTCTTTCGTGGAAAAACAATTGAGTTTTTTAATACATTTCCATCAAAGAAGATGGCTCATGATGATGAAGCATTGTTTGTTACTATTTCACGCATAAAATATTAAATCGATTTGTCTAAAATTAGGTAGGAAAATCGATGCGTGACTAGATTAACATATATGGAAGAATTTTGTCCCAAAATGACGTGAACAAAGTCGTGGACATTCGCCAGTAAAACCTAAACATATATTACCCATGTGACATTTCGGGTTGTTTTATTATAACCAATATCAGTACCATATTGGAGACAGTTGTTCAATACCGTTATAAAACAGGAAAACATTGAGTACATGAACCTGCGCACATTCTCAATTTCCCAATTATTTTTGTCCCACTTTATTCTTTAAGCAATTTATGGTACTTCTTAAGAATAAAACAGTGTTCTTTAAAAAAGTTTTGCTTTTAATTTTAGTGGTTAAATGGTTACTAATAAAATAAACAGACAATGAATAAACCATCTGATCATGATGACCTAAGTAATTACCATTGCACGGATACCATACTCATTTGTAAGGTTGGAGAATAGCGCCTTCATTCGTTTCTTATACTTGTCTCGATATGTATGATGTAAAACTTTAATTTTTATATCATATATATTTAATGAAGTTCCCATTAAAAATTTGTTGCCTTAATATATGAGTATAAAATTTCATGTCAGATTTGGTTGGAGGCTGTCAATATTAGATATTTGAAGCTAAGGTAATTCAAGTACCTATGTAATAAGATGCAAACTCAAACGCCACTCTAAGCTAGTGATTTAAATGTGGGTCATAGTTCAGGTTTTGATTCCAAAAATAATGGAGCAAAGTATCTTTCGAACTTTTCAAATATAGCTGGTTTGTGATGATCCCTAACCCGCTTTTGATGATAAAGTCCTATTAATTGGAAACGGTAACTTGATTTCATTTAATGATAAAGACTACCTCTTACTATACTAATAGATAGATAGATAGATATACTTTATTGCACAAAACTTTACAGAAATAAGTTTTACAGATTGATTATAGTACAATTCAGGCGGTCTTATCGCTAGAAAGCGATCTCTTCCAGACAACCTTAAGGTAGAGGAAATAGTAGATGGCGAGAAATGGGAACGGCCGTGCAACATTAATAAAGTTTTATTTTTTGAATTATATTCATAGTATAGCATAATAAACATACATAAACTCATAGATATATATTTTTTACTTTTAAAATAATATTTAAACTTAGCGTATGAGTGTTGTAAGTAATGTAATGGACATAATTCAAGTTTTGAACTCTTGAAAAAGCTTGTATTTTTTTTGTTCACAGAAAACTATATTAGATAGTATATCGCAAGATGATCCTTCGTTCGTGGGTGATGGCTACACGTCCCTGGCCATCATCTACGCGACATTGGCGGTCTGCAACTGGATGGCGCCGTCCATCATCACGGTCACGGGCCCGAGGGGAGCCATGTTCATTGGAGCCATTACTTATTTGTAAGTATAAGTTACACGGACCTTGACATCTTCCAACTTAGGTAAATTGATGCTGTATGCAGGGTTGCCGATTCCAGTGTTAAAATCCCAAATTTGTTAAGAAGAAAACTAAAATTGACACCGAATTCAAACCTGATTTAAAAAAAAACTAAGAGGAATTTTTTAGAAATGGTAATTTTTTGCTTATTAAATTTTTATCAAAGGAAAGGGCAAAAGTCCTATTTTTTATATATTACGTCTTCCATTGCCTTTATTAGAATACTGTGAAATTTTCGGATTCTCATCACTCTCATCATTTCATATAATTCTATTCGGTTTACTCAAAATCCCCTCATTATGGCATACAAGTCTACAATGTTGGTTCTTGGCTACGGATATTTATATTATTATTAGCCATGGGCAGGTTTCATCGGATTCTAAAACAATAATATTTGTAGGGTACCGTGTTGTTATTTATGTTACGATAATCTTTGTTATCATCACCTGAATGCTCAATGTTGTATGTCTCACCAAGCTACGGTCAGTTCTAACTACCTGTAGCCTATTTACATAGAACAGAAATAGGAAAACAAATTTCGGTATAGCTCTGCAAACGAATGTAGTCTGTACATGCGATATTTGCATGGCAATTGACTATTATTGTATTTATTCCTGTGATCAATAATCATGATAACGATCAGTTCTATTGCGGTCAAAGACCTACCTTAACATTATTGTTCACATTAATCTACCTTTTTAACACTTACCTTTCAAGTGCGTACGCAAGCACATTAGTAAAACATATCAAACGTAATGTCATAACGTCAGTAAAGTCCTCTGTTTTCAACAGCGTGCACTTTATTTCAAGTATCGATGCAATCACGTAGACTCCACCCTGCTTCTTGTAGCCTCTGCCTTTCTACTAAATTATTCGAGGATTTGCTTTTCACCAAACGGGCCTTTATAAATCACTCCCAAATCTTAGCGGTCCAATTTGTTCGTATCGTTTTTATGTTCGTGTTATTGAGCCCGATTCGTTTTTAGTCATTGATGCAATTCCAAATCCATGTTATAACCTTATATTTCCAGGTCAGTCAGTTCTTAGAATATACATTTTCATAATCATCTGGTGTTAGTATTTCTTCAGTCAGACATAACTGTAAATGTATTATTTGCGTACCAATAATTACCCTTGCACAACTCTTTGTTGAACTATGTGAAGGTAGACAATAAATTGAAACAAACGTACTTTTATTGTTATACACGCAAAACACAATAAAATGCTTGAGAATAAATGTATATCCATCTTATTTCATTGTAGAAATAAAGACATTTAAAGTCAGAGATATTGTAAAAAGCTATTGCGAAATCAAAACACGTAGACACTGAGGCATTGACTCTAATTTCTAATGCATTACAACCGTCAAGACAAAGCCAGTGGTCGAGCATTAATGTCGTCAATAGTAATATTTACATGTTATTTTGCGTTTCTGTTGAGGCGGGGCAAAGGCAACGCGTTTAAATAGGAAATTTCAACTGCCGAGAAATCGGACCATCCCAAATTCACTTTAAGACCTGCATCATATAATTAAGAACTTTTGGCAATCCTAACCTATGAATCGTTTATACAACGACCACTAAGCATTAATATTATATTATCTGTGACCAAGTTTCTGCGGATTTACGGTGTGCGATTCAGAAGTTCTTTTACATATTGATAAGTCGAATGCTTAACGAAGACTAATGTGCGCTGTTAGCATTTCTGTGCCTATTCATATTATTTCCATGTCTTTCGGCGATACCTCCGTAATGGCTACACTGGTTTATAGAGGTTGTCTTTAGAGGTTTTGGTCAGTTGTCTAAGAGATTATTTATTCGCATCTATCAGGTCATTTTCAATCGTATTTCGTCATTTAGTCTCGCCACTTCTATTTCTACAAAAGCGAATGTGTAGAGGTTTGGGTCCTTTGTGCTTAAGACATAAGTATTATATATCTGTAAACGCTGTTCTTAGCTTAACGAAGTCGTTATGTTTCATCGAAAATAAAAGTTGGGGTCTTATACAAACCTGTGTTTAGAAACACGCGTCAACAGCCAAACGGAGGTGTGTCCAATACATTCGCAGTGTTGGCGGTTGGCGAGAGGCGTGGCAGCATTGACCGACTTTAGTGTAATTTTCATAAATTATTACAATTGTATTGCTCGCACTGCAATGCAATGCATTGAACATCTAACAAGAAGTTGTGTTGTTGAAGAAGGTAGAGTTACAAATCAAATCCGGTTAATAGTCGGTTCGGGTAATACATTCCGGTTAGTGTAGATACTGTTAAAATAGGTAATTTTTTTTTGGAAACTTTGTAGTTAGCTACTCTGCAGTGATAAAAAATCTAATTATATTTGCAGTCGAGTCCTAGTGCGACACGCAAGTACGAAAACTAGTTACTTGTTACTCAACCCTCAGTTGTTTATGCAAGACTGTTTCACCTAGATCTTTATATCTTAGTTGCTGTGTGGTCGGTACGGAATTTTACTGAATTAAACATTTTAAAGCCTTAACAAATCAAGTCAAGGTGCCGAGCGTCCTAGACGAAAGACATACGATGTATCTTAAGCGTAAAAGAATCTCTACAAGTATTCTATCAAATACGTTTCATTCATATTCAGAGGGAAATCTTCTAACAACGTCGATGACCTTGGTGATCGCCCGAAGCGTTAAATGTGTCCCGAGTTCGATTCTGGTCGTGATAGGTTAACATCCCCAGTTATTTTTCGCCGTCTGGTACTCATAATAATAGGGAAAATCTAAGTTTGAGACCAGTTGATTGGTGTGATTGTAAGGAACGTTGATTACATTTCCAGCGAGCTATATCTTGTAGTTGGTTTATAAATATGTACGTGCTGTGTTTGAATAAAAATGTATTCATTTTGATTCTTAATTACTTTCTCGTAATATTTCGTGTTCAATTGTTTACTCATCGCAATGAATTCAAATATGGCAGTGAGACACCAAGAAAGAATACTTTCTCTCGCTCAACTATACAACCGGCTAGTCGTAACGTCCATTATCATGCTTATGTGAAGTAATTCTGCAACACATGACGCTGGCTTATACAGGTCCCACATGCCTCGGTAATTTCACTGCATAATGGTGCGATCGTTAGATAGGAATCGCACGATCTAAAGCAGAAATCCACTGTTTTTGAATGTGCAGTCAAAAGTACGTCAGACTATATGAATTGGACTTTATACTGCCTTAAGTCCAGCGAATAAGAACTAAAATCGAACTGCAAATGTTTATTAAAGATTTGGGAAATATATTGTTGAACTCTACCTCTACTAGATTCCAGCGACTTCGGAAGATAGAGTATCCTATTTTAATTTAGTATCTCAGTTTTCTTATTACCTAATTAGATCAAAAATTGTTATTGCCTTAAAAAAGATAAACGATATCCATCAAAACAAGCTTTTGGGTATGAATCCATTATTAAAAAATCTCGCGTTTGTGAAGGGGTAGGTACTAAATTAATTATAAAATGAGTTTATTATTAATTTTGGTATTGCAATCATAATGACAATTAGAATAGAACAAGGTGATAATTACATCAATCTCAGTCTGTTATTATTTGCTTTGAATTGTCTTGTAATTTAAATGCGCAATAGATTGTTTGTTAAAGTGATTTCTTGTAATGACATGGGCCTTTACTCTATATTCACAGAAACAATTAGCTCTGATTTGTTTTGGTAGGCATAGGCAATTAAATATATTGTTATCCAATTAACTAAGCTAACTAGGTGAGTATTCCTCAAGTTTTAACAACACATGTATATGATTACCATTGGCTGACATACTTAATTAATAATGTGTAGAATATTTAAGAAACATGGTCATTGTTAAATTAAACATGGAAATAAATGTAAAATCCCGAAGTCCGACTGTAAAATTGTATTTTTTAGTAATATTTTTACATTGCTCTGATTCTGTAGTAAGTAGCTTAACCACTTGTGTTACATAAATCACAAACAAAGACGGTACCACATCACTCAGACCCGAGATAATATATAAAACTTCGTTTCCGATATCGAACCCGGGACCTCAGAGATGGCGCGACGTCAAAGTCCGGCCCACTCGCCTCTCGGCTACGGAGGTCGTCAAAGGGAGTTATGTGTTGTCGATAAGGATGCAACATCGTTCATGAAAAACATCGATGTCGAAATATCGATATGTTTTTAAAAGTCAAACATCGATGTTGAAAATATCGATGTTTATGATCGATATATCGATGTTTATGAACGATATATCGGTGTTTTTAAAAATACTTACAGGATTGACAAAATGGCCTTGAAATACAGAGAAAAAGCGTTTTCCTATCAGATTGATATAGTTAGACTGATTACTGATAAACAAATTACTTACCTACTTTAAATAATACAGATATAATTTACTAGGATATGAAGAGTGGAACAAAATCAAAGACACGTAGATATATTTATTATACTTGGGAGGAATTTAACAAAACAACAACCTATTTCTTTTTCAATGTAGAATTCAAAAATAATAATTTCGATAATCTACTGCCAAGCAATCGGTTTCTTTCTCGAGTAATAACAGCTCTAGCTTCAGAAAATAGGCGCTCACTGGGGACTGAAGTTGCTACTATTGGCAAATGTTTCATACGATACTACGCAAACTAAAAAAAAAACTAAAAATATTAAAAATTATTGTTTTTGTATGGCAAGGATTTGAGCGAGCAAGGTTGCACGAGTTCTTGGTAGTATACGCACGAATCAATAGATGGCGCTAGTAAACATCGGTCATAAAACATCGTTCATAAAGAACGATATATCGTCGATGTTTTGAGTTTCAACATCAATGTAAAAACATCGATGTTTATGAACGATACATCGATTTTTTTAAACATCGATGTATCGTTTGGATCCCTAGTTGTCGATCACGCTCACTTGTAAATACATAGGTAATGTACCTACAACGATTGTCCATTATTTTCCAATTGAACTTATCTGCATTTGTTTCATTGTGTTTCTGCTTCTGCATTTAGTCAGTATGGAGCGGAGCTTGGGCGCATCAAGACACGTTTCCTTAAAACAATGTTTCAGTTTTTTGGTTATTTTCTATTCTAGGATTTCTTGAAGCAATCTGCTTCACGTATTTACCTATTATAATTCATTTCAAAATTTTCTGACGTATTGCTTGGTAAAGTAACTTATCTAGTTTAAAAGAGTTGCCTATGAATGAACAAGACATGAAATGAAATGAAAACGCTTAAAATAAAATGTCGTACGAACATGGTTATTTAAATAAACATGGTCCCTTGGTTGTTTAAAACAAATCTAGCTAGCTTGCACATCTTATAAACATGCATATGTTATAAACGTGGCGATTTGTTATTCTTTCAAAGAGCACTGAATGGATTGTGATGAATTTTGAAGTGGACTGAATAAATACTAGAAAAATAGAATACCTAGATACTTTTTATCCTGAAGTTGTGAATGACGTCGCGGGCTACGGCTAGTGTTACCTTATATTATATTGTGGCCAATTAACATAAACCATAGTCGAATAGAGGTCCGTTACACTTGGCGTCGGCGCTTGCATTTAAAGTAACCTTAACATAACGGATGTTAACTATGGTACGCGTTTCGAGATTGGCGTGAAATATTTTAAAAGGAGTAAAGTAACTCTTTCACTGCGCCATTATATTTAAAAAAAAACCGGCCAAGTGCGAGTCGGACTCGCGCACCGAGGGTTCCGTACAAACCTGCAAGGTTTACAAAGTTCGTTCATTACGACAATCGAGTCATAACTATGGGTTTTTTATTGCAAAATGAAATTCATAACATTACAATGGGGAAAGATGGAGGAGCATAAATATTTTGTAATGTAACTAAAAATTTAAGGTTTTCGGAATTTTTCCTTTATGTGTGCTATAAAACATTGCTTCATGCCAAATTTCAAGATTCTAGGTCGACTGGAAGTACCCTTTAGGTTTTGATTCCCTTGCGAGTACTTGCGAGTTTCAAAATATGCAGCTTAAATTGCTGTTTCTTTTGATTGCGTTGACATAGAAGTTTGATTTTGTTACAGCTTAAAGGTATTATAGACCTGAGTATTTGGTATGAATTTCAATTTAATACCTCTACGCGTTTATGAGGAAATGGGTAGTAAGTTTAAAATTATTAAAAAAAATATATTATGTGATGTAACTAAAAATTTATGGTTTTCGTAATTTTTCCTTTATCTATGCTATAAGACGTTGCTTCGTACCAAATTTCAAGATTCTGAGTTCACGGGAAGCACCCTGTAGGTTTTGATTCCCTTGCAAGTGTCGAAAATTTGCGGCATAAACGGCTGTATCTTTTGATTGCGTTGGCTTAGAAGTTTAATTTTTTCACAGCTTCAAGGGACAGTAGACCTGAGTAATTGATATAAATTTCAGCTTCATACCTCCACGCGTTCCTGAGAAAAAGGGTCTTGACAGACGGACGGACGGACGGACAGACGGACAACAAAGTGATCCTATAAGGGTTCCGTTTTTCTTTTTGAGGTACGGAACCCTAAAAATAGCACGAACCAAAAAAGGAACCTATTAGACACATTAATGATTCGTAGATTTATACAACTTGTATTTTACGCCAGGAACCACTTTTGATTGATAAAGTGTAAATTAGTATTGTAAACTCTTGCGCTAATCTACTTAATATATTCTTGGTCTATAAAATATAAAAAATAAAGGATTAATTTAAAACATATGTATATTCTTTAAGAAACAGCAGAGTTCCTATGGCCATTTCCAGTTCCAACATCGTATCAGCTCCATGTCATTATATTATTGCATTGTCACGCATGCAAAATTTCATCTCAACTGAGAAGTGGTTTTAAATTATTTGGCATGATTTAATGACAAATGTTAGTACCTGCCACTCCTACCAGGTAAGATTAAATAAAAGCTTGTAAAAAAAGATGGACTCCTCTCATCTAAATTACAGTTCTATCCCAAAGTTATTCTTATGTCAGACTTTTTGCACGGACTCCCGTGCATGTTCACATTTTCATTAATAAAGTTTTCTAATTATATTAACAGATGGAACGTTTTGTATGAATTATTTCGTAATACATTTTTATTGCGTAGGTTTACTTTGCATATCATTCATTATTATCAGTAGTTCATGCGCACGTACATTATGTTATGTTAGTTATGAAACTTTTCTGTTGTGAATTTCCGCTTGTCTGTGCGGATCTATTATAAGCATACCTTTGTTCAGCCTTCTTTTGGCCTCAAGGCCGTTTTTGCTTTGAAACAACGCCTACTGCAGAAATGATTGCATTATTAACAAAACGGTAACCAATCAACAGGCTTATATGGAATATTCGTTGTTTTGTGGCAACAAATTAAGAGGTTAATGGTCTTTAATTTGTTTTTATATTAAGTATTTGACGTTTACCTGCTGCTTTATAAAAATGTAGAAAAGGACGAAGAGATTTGTGTTATTCAAACGAAGTTTAGTTGATCGTTTTCCTTAACAATTGTGTTAAGACGATAATATATCTATGTATCTTATAGTTTTTGAGTAGAGATTAAGTAGTTTATTACCTATTGAATCAGTAGTCTGAAGCGTCTTTGTTTTAAATTGTCTAATGTAGGTGAATTGCAGGTCTGTACGTGAGTTAAAAATGTTATGGGTAAACATTAAATAAAGGACCGGTCAATGCAATCAGGCAATTTTAAATGACGAAAGGATGAATTCTCATACCATTACTTGTTGGTTGCAAAAAAAAAAGCTATCGAGCAGTTTGATATGAGAGTAATGACGTCGTTACTATAATAAAATCTTAATAAGTAAAGTTGGCTCAAAACTGTACAGTTCAGTTGCATGTTTTTTTAACGACAGCTGTCGTTAAAACCTTTAGGTACATTATTTGAATTTTAGTAAAGATCTCAAATTTTATAAATATATAGATTCATAGCCTATGTCACGCTCGTATTGTATACATAATAGCTTCCCAACAGTTTTTTTTCAAATCGATTTAATAATTTTGGAGCCTCTAAGGATGTAATATGTGAATGCAAACAAAAATACAAATCATTCCTCTTTAATATTAGCATAGATTAAACGCTTTTACAGACTCGAATGGGTCTAAATGATAAATTGAGATTAGTTTTAACTTATTTAGTATTTGATTAGAAACAAGAATGTGTACTCTTATCTCATTTGGTTACGAAAAATTTCGCATGTATTAATCATAAAAATTTAAACCGAAGTCTCACTAAAAAGTATATTTCAAGAATGTAAATTAAAGCATATTAGGTGGAAGGCTTACGCACGAATCATATCATACCAGTGGAAAAATACTGCGGGTCGTAAAACCGATTCGAATGATACAATCGTGTCAAGGAGGGATACCTGGACAGACCTCAATTCACCTCATCATAAATGTCACATGCAACAACATTTGTTGTACAAATGGCGGTTTGATGGCAATGTAATACGGCGACAACAGATAATCTTTGAATTTACATATACCTTCTGGAATGTAATTTAAAAATAACATACATATTTTATTAGTATTCCAAAATAATAAGAAAAATACAGTGCCATAAAACCTTTGGAACGAAACCTAAGGAAAGATTTGATAAATTAATTTGATATCTATCTGATAGCACTTCCAGGGATGATGGTGATTCTCAATATCCAAAGAGTGTAATCATTTCTTCGTCATCTGAATCATTCTTGAAGTTTTCCAAATTTAAAAGACAAATAAAATTTGCATACATTTTCTTCTAAATAATCCAAATGTATTTAACTAAATTTTCTTTAGAAACAGCGGCGACCAAACTCCGCAAATACTTCTGATCGCGAGGAATTTAGATTTATTAGTTTATGGCTTGAAAACTTCTCTTCCCAACAAAAAAAGCTTTAAAAATTTTCCGCCCCTAATGACCTCTAAAATTTGAAATATCTACTGTTGTCATAAATTTTGTAAACGTATTTGAATTTAAACGACATTCGCAAATTCATAATTAATTTTAATAGCACACATTTCTTTCCGTGGCCTTACTTTTATTGAACCATTTTTTTAGGCTTTTCATAATCAATAGTACTTCCGGCACTGCTAACACCCTCATTCGTTTGTTCCAGGTTCTTCATAGTAACGTTCCTGTTTCCAAGCACATGGCTACTGTACGTCGCGAGCGTGCTCATCGGCGCCGGCGCAGCTGCCATTTGGACCGGCCAGGGAAACTATTTAACGCTCAACAGCGATGCTGATACCATCTCTAGAAATTCCGGTGTCTTCTGGGCCATGCTTCAATGCAGGTAATTAATGAAATGAACCATCGTCAAAAGCAAATAACCGAAATGTACGTATTGTACGTAATTAGAATGATGTTTGTTTATCATTATGTCGCTGGAATATGTGGTAAAATACATTTAGACTACTAATAACTAAATTGACCGTGTGATATCTGCAAAATCCAGGGCCTACCAAACTTTATTTCGCCAAACTTCCCCGAAACAACAGTAAGTTAATTAAGTTTCAACAAATTCGACACAGATATTTAATGAATTATTTACGTGTTATGAATTGTCGGAACTTACACGCTAAGTAGATAATGTGTTTCGGTAATGCAAACGTATCTATTTATTACGCCGCCCTGACATTTCTTTACGCTCCCTATCGGTGCGTGTCGTCCTGCTTGGGAAGTCCTGCTCTTATTCTTTGTCTTGTATGTTAATGTAATAAATAAGCATACGTTATTATAGCTTGAGATAAATATGTACACGAAATCAATAAACGCACCCAAATTCATGAATTTATATTAATAAAATCACAAGTAAATGTCAAGTGTTTACGATCGTCGAAAGGTACTAATGTCAGTAATTATTATGTAATATACATATATTAAAAGTTAATGTGTAAAATAAATAATATTTTATCACGATGTTTCAAATTAATAAGTCGGTTAGTACGTAAGTAATAATGTACTCTACTCTCAAAAACGATATATGTCGGATCCGACAACGGATAGCAATTTTTAATTCTCATAGTCGCAACCAATTCACTTTGAATGCGTCTAAAGCGTTTAAAAAAACCACAATATTATTTATGCAAATCATTAACCACGCTTTAACTCCCGAACTTTTGATAAATCTTCAAAAACGAATCCTTTCGTATGTTCGTTTCGTATTTGAGAGTAGACCCCCTGGTTAAGTGACTTTACGATTAAATGTTCGTGTTTAAACATGTGCAACTTATATGCGTGACATTAGTTATGATCAAATGAGCAGAATGTAATGATGATAAGATTGTCTATTACCCTAAAAAACTCATCAAGTAAACCGCACTAGGTCAGCTCGTTTGGTTATTAATTGAACTACTATTTTTATTGTTCATAGATACCTTCTGTGGGTACTTAAAATGCGATTTGAAACCGTACATGAAGACTAACCAAATTCAAAAGATTGAGTCGCTCTTTGACCGATTGGTACATGCATTACCTAAATTAAATACGTCAATATATTTTGATCTATGTCGATCGATAGTCGGTGAAGACTCTTCTTTTCCCTCGTATATTAATTAGGATAACAAAAAACGTAGAACGAAGCGGGTTTTTTTGATTAACTTGACTGAATTATATAATTTTATTCGCTTGATGAATATAAAAAGAAGATTTTATTGCCGTGCAAATATAGGTTAATGTAATTCGATTTCCCACACAAGTCTGCCACTATAAAATTTTTAAACAAAATTTGCATTTTAGTACGTACTTACGTGTACCGAACTTTCTATTTTTGTATCTGTTAAGTGTGTAGTTTGACCAGCTGTGGTTAATAAAGAAAATTGTATCATGTAGTGTCTATCAAGATGACCTCATGGTATAAATTATTGACCTCGAAATAAAAAATATATTGACAGCCAGAAAGGTCTTTGCTCAGTGACACCATGCTAGGTAATGACTAGATTTTGAATTGGTCCTATTACGTAAATATAGGAAATAGGTCCTCCGGAAGGATATGATGAACATCACAAGCTTTAATTAAATAATTAAATAAATGAATGTGCCAGGCAACCACACCAATTACCTAGTCTTAAATTAAGGTTTTGCCTTGTACTATGAGTACCAGACGACGTATACTAACTTGAGGCGTCTACCCAGCATACTCAGACCCAAGTCAATTTAGAAAAGTTAGTATTTTGCAAATTGTCCTGACCGGGAATCGAACCCGGGACCTTACGCGCGTTGGTCGCCTACCTTAGCCACTGCACCACCGAGGTCGTCAAATTTAGGAAGCAAGCATGTACAAAATTTTGAGAAAGTAATAAATAATTTAGAACATGTTACAGTTTGGACACAGGGTGTCCCAAAAAGAACGTGCTAAACTTAAGGAGATGATAGACAAATGGATTATTATTGGATTATATATATAAGTCTATCATCTCCTTAAGTTTGGCACGCTCTTTTTAAGAATATTATAGTACATACTTCCTGTATGTACTATAATATTCTTAAAAAGAGATATTCTTCTTACTAATTTATGCGAGTTCAAGAGGAACTGTCCGCAGCGGCTTGGCATACGTGCCCGGTAAATTATCTATTTCTTTTACAATCCTTTGTCTACGAATATGAATATATTAAAAGAAGAATTATACGATTTGGTCCAATATTTCTAAAGTTACAGCCATGATTTTCTAATTCAGGAATAATTGATTGCAGCATGTTCTTCGGGAATCTGTTCGTGTTCATAAAGTTCCAAGGCAAGAGTCACATCGACCTGGAGACTCGGAATGTTGTGTTCGGTGCCTTGACCGCCGTGTGTGCTGTTGGAATCGTGTTCCTCTTGCTCCTGAGGCCTAGCAGGCGCACTCCGCCCACTCTTGAAGATGCAAAGGTATGCAATAATAAAACACTATCACTATATAGTATTTATTAATTTAAAAAAAATAAAAAGAGTTTATTGTGCAATATTTTACAATTTGTACACACCGAAAAATGGTTAAGTAAACTTAAAGTACGTTTCTAATTTAACTTAATACAAATTGATAGGCATACAATTTTCTAAACAGAATGTAGGTAAGTACCTACAGAACACAAACCTTTACCTTCCGTACTAGTTCGAGAGTGTGTTACGGCAAGGTAGCGATAATCGTCCTGTGCATAGGGTACAGTTTTAAAGCACTTGCGTTGGAGTTCAACGCGGGTAACAAAAGTATGCTTCGATAGGAATGGTTACAGTGTGGTAAACAACTTTGCACAGTATAGAACAAATCCGCTATTTCTGTATGTCTCTATTAGGGTTGCCATCATTTTTTTTGCATTTAAAGTACATTATAGGTAGGTACGAAAAAAAATACAAAGTATAAAAATAAAGTACAAGTTATTTCTCATTAGTATTATTTTTTTATTATTTATTAATCGATAAATTTCAGTTAACGAAAAATATGATTGCACCAAATTATGCAAAATAAAGTATTTTGATGCACTTTATTATTCTTATAAAGTATAAAGTACAATTACCTTAAATAAAGTACAATACTTTATTATAAAGTACGTTACAGAAACCAGAAACAAAGGTCACAACCACGACACCCAGACTGAGAGGGAATCGAACCCAGAACCTCAGAAACAGTCTACCCAAGTCTGGCCCACTCGCCTCTTGGCTACGGACTCGTCGACAGCATTGTCCTTCATTACAATTAAACTTCTCTGCGATAAAATATCTACATGTAATGCTAGCTAGCCCTTGATCCTCGAAATAACAAATGTTGCAAAGCATCATTATTAAGTAAAATATTTTAGCAGTTAAATTTTGCGTTAGAAACCCCCGAATTCAATTAACGCGTTCATTCATGCTTGTGGAATGTTGATTAATCAAGCTAAATTTTATGAGTGTAAATCATAGCTACATAACTGACCAATTTAGTTTTATTAGGAAGAAAAAAAATCAAGAAAATTTAAGTGTGACCATTGCGTTAAGTTTATAGAGCGCAAATAACAGCGTCAAGAGATCAGTCCGCTATTTACAATACACCTGTAACCACCGTTCCACCAACTTCACTTGACGTACTTCAGGTAACAAACGATTTGACACCTGTCAAAACTGTCATCCCTACTATGCCTACTTCCCTACTATCCCTACCAATATTATAAATGCGAAAGTAACTCTGTCTGTCTGTCTGTTACGCTTTCCTGCTTAAACCTCTCAACCGATTTTGATGAAATTTGGTATAGGTATACGTTGAATCTCAAGAACGGACATAGGCTACTTTTTATTAGAAAATAAGGGGAGGATGGGGGTAATACCACCTTTGAAAGTTTATATGGAAAAATGTTTATTTTTGAAGTTAGAGATATGAAATTTGGCACAAATATAGCTCAAAACTTGGATTAAAATATAGACTACTTTTTGTTTCGAATATTAGGGGAGAAATGGGTAAAACCGACCATGAAAGGGTGTAGTCCACGCGAACGAAATCGCGGGCACAGCTAGTATTCCATTTTTTTTTCAATTTGACAACCCACAAATCGTTCGTTACTGTTTAAATTAAGTTGATGCAACTGACCCTTTTCTTAATAAGCAGAAAGGTTTCCTTCTTATGTATGTGATCAGAATGTTTAAGACTTTGGCACCTATTCGTATCTCCTCTCATTTAGGATTCGAGAAGGAAAGTTTTATGAATGCCACTGGAATATGGAAATACAGCTCAAATGCATAATTCCAATTAGTGCTATCTACCTTTTACTTTAAAAAAGCTTATTCATCTTTTTTAATTTTCACTTTTGTAGTTTTCGCCAGCCTCAGATTCCAATGAGAATTGTCGCAATTTCCAAAAACGAATGTAAAATTTTAATATGAATAGCGTTTTTTGTATTCCGTTCTAGATGTAATCGAATCTAAGGGGTCTACTCCCAAAAACGAAATATGTCGGATCCGACGACGGATTTAATTTTTTTATTCTCATAATTGTAACGAACTTACTCCGAATGCGACTAAAGCATTATAAAAAAAAAACATTATTTATGCAAATCAAAACCACGTTTTAGCTCCCAAACTTTTGATTAATCTTGAAAAACGAAACCTTTCTTTGGTTCGTTTCGATTTTGAGAGTAGACCTACTGAGTAGATTTATCTTTCAGTTGCAATTGTATGAAGACCTAGTGGGTACAAGACGTGAATCTTCCATGTCGACCAAGTTATTACACCGTTATCGTAATTATGGATTCTTATCGTTGTAGTACTGAATTGTGTGCTCGAAAACAGCACTTGCTTTTCACTTTCCTTGATGTATAAGTTGGATATTTTCTAAATATGTATTATAAGAGAGGTAGGTAATGTTATTGTACCTTATATGATACAAAAACAAGATCTGTAATGTTTTGGTTTACCAAGTACCTGGGTCACATAATTTATTTATGCATTTGATGTTTTCATTTATTATTAACTTGTTATGCATTTTGGATACGATTATCTCTATAATCATTTAGTTATTTTTTGTCTAGACTTTTTCGTTTTTCTTTCCACATAATCTCATTTTCATTCCTATGAGTTTGTCGCAATCTTGTAATTCCAAATTCTACATCTGTGAATCCTAAAGTAACGTGTTACTTAATAATAACAACTTTTAAATGTATGTTCTTAGTTTTACTAGTCCAATAATCCTTTGTATAAAGATATAAAGCATTATTGGTCTAAACTAAAGAGTTTTATTACATTTTATGTTGTATATGTGTTCTAATCTTCAAACCAGAGGAGCTACCTAACTGTTGATGGTACTTTGTTCCAAAATAATTATAATTCGCATCATCCTGTAAATTATGTAAAGTGTAAGAAGCAAAAAAAGGAACGGGAAGTTGAAAACGTTGATGGTAAATTTTTTTCTTATCAGCTTACCCACGGGACCTATTGCAAAATCGAATCAAAAGTTTCGTCATTCTTGAAGTCAAATATAGACGTCTTTTACGACGAAGACTCTTGATGCATAAGTATAGACATTTATACAAATTAACTTGTAACAATAATCGCAATGTTTGTTTCTAGAGCGAAATCGGCAGGCCCGAAGAGGAGGGCCCCATGGAGGCATTCAAAGGAGCCCTGAGACTGTTCTGCACAAGAGACATGTTGCTACTCAGCGTCACATTCATTTACACTGGTGAGATATAATTTATAGCGAAAAATAAAGACTGCCCATGAATGCATGATTAAATAAATTGACAAAACATCGCATTGATATGCATAATCAACTTAATGTTTCAACTCCGCATACATTATACTGAGCCCAAATATAGAGACTATATCTATTGAATAAAATACATACAGAAATAGGTTTGGCAGATAAATGATAGTACCTATGATTAAGGCGGTTTTATCGCTAGACAACTGCCTTTCTTCAGTTAGAGTAAATAGTAGATTATATCAGCTATATATAGGTAAGTCGGGTTTTCCTTCCTGACGCTATACCTAACTCCAGAACGCACGAACCGATTTCCACGGTTTTGCATTCGTTGGAAAGGTCTCGGGTTCCGTGAGGTTTATAATAAGAAAATTCAGGAAAATTTTCAATAGAAAAGCGGGAAAATCCTCTAAGGTGAAACGAAGTTCGCCGGAACCGCTATCAGATATATAAAACCACGAGAAATGGATACATGGCTGGTCCCTTTATGGAAATAAGAAGAACTAAAATATCGGATATCGACCTTCCGCCCATCACAGTCGTTCAGAGGGCACAAACCATAAAAAAGAAACCATAAAAAAGAAACCGAGAGAGCCAAGAATTACGAAATTTTCCCTAAAAGAGTTGCTTATAAAACCAATTCAAGTTTTTAAAGCCGCATAAATTATAAAGTTGTTTCATTTCATACAGTAATAACATTGAATTTATGAATTTGTTATTGTCAGTGAAGCTACATTGTAAATGTTCTTATGCAAGTAGATTTTCTGCGCTTGTTGGGATTAATTAAGACTTGAATATAGTTTTACATAATTAGTAGATATATATATGTACATACATGTACTTATTTATGGGAAACTTTACCTATCCAATGAGAAGGATCAAGGCTAAATCATGTTGGTTATTTAATTATGATTTTGAATAATTCTCGATAACTGTCGGTATCAAAATATGGTAATCAAAATACGGTACCTAACTATCAACTAATATGTCAACACCATTGTGAATCGGATTTTTATTCTTAGACATTGCAACACATGTTTCCATTTATTAAATTGTTTGAGGCTCCCTTTTTTGAGGAGTTCATTTAGGTTCTACCGAATCTTTGGTAGAACTTTCTCAGTTGGCGGTAGTTTTCATACCGATTTCGTTTCCAATTAATGATAGCTAGGTACTTAATAATTTAATTGCTTTTTCTCAGGTGTGGAGTTGTCCTTCTTCAGCGGTGTCTACAGTCCTAGTATCGGCTTTACGTTGGCTATGGGTGAAAACGCTAAACAGCTGGTCGGACTATCGGGTGTCTTCATCGGTCTAGGAGAAGTACTTGGTGAGAAACGTGATGAATAATACGTTCAATAATAAATAGGTTAAGATTACGTAAGTGACAATGCAGTCCCGATCAAACAATAGCCATATCAAGTGCGATTACATATCGTTTGGTTTCACTTTTTTATTATTTATAAATACTAGAGGCGGTAAGTGCGTCAACTGTAGTGCGGACGCAATACTTTTCTTTTTAATAAGATTTTCTGTAGACACAGCACGACTTAACGTCACATCCGAAAGCTTTTTGATATTTGGGGGCTCTTTGGCCCCCCGTTGCTAAATTCCCTGATTAATTTAAATATACAAGGTCTTTTTCTTCTTAAAATCGTACTATTTTATGGATTGCCCTTTTTTTCATAAATTCATAAGGAATTGATAGCTGTATTAATCTGACAAATTCTCCTAGTCAAATTTAGATTAAATTTTCGAAGCATATAAAGTCCGATTTCTATTGGGAAATTGGGGCAGATTTAAGTAGGTCGATGCGATGCCGTGTGCACAATAACAATAAGGTGTAATAATGCGATATCTAATAATTTATCTACGATTACAGAAACCATTAACCTTATTATCGATATACATGTATTGATTGACCACATCAATCGATTAAACTAATCTTCAATCCTTTGTCACGTAACACTAGCGTAGATAATAACCTCGTATAACTCATCGACTCGAGTGTTTTTTTATCGATACACCGATCGACCTTTTCTTTATCTTCTTTCATAATATTGTACTGAAGATAATGCATAGAGATGACACGTTGTCAAGGCCATATTTACAAATCATTTAAAAGTATGTCAATGTTACCTTCATAAAAAATATACATTTTGGAAATTTTAATAAAATTATAAAGGCTACCAATTTTCATGCAAATTCATAGTTTTTGAGTGACTAAAAACTAAAAACATTAGTAGGATATCATCCAATCGCAAAATTTTCATAATTTTGATGGGTTTGATAGCGTCATATTGGTTCTATACTAGCAGTTCCGGCGAAGTTTCCGTGTATTTTACAAATGTTAATGTTATTTAACAAACGTAACAAAAATGAACTATCCAATATGGTGTAGTCGTTCTAAAGTCTTGCGCAACACAAACAATTTAGCGATTCATATTTATTAAAATAGAAGACTAGCTTCCCGCCGCGGGTTCGCACCCGTACTATGTCAGTTTTTTACACATTTCCACTGATTCGTCGCCGCCTGATGTTACATAGCCTAAAACCTTCCTCAATAAATGGACTATCCATCACAATAATATTTTTTCTAACCGAACCAGTAGTAACAGAGATTAGCACGTTCAAACAAACTCTTCAGCTTTATAATGTTAGTGTAGATAAGAAAAATTACAGTAATAACCTCTACCTCTAGAATTTTGAAATTATACCTACATAGCATAAAGAATCTGACAAAAGGAAATGGCATTACATTTTATTGACACTCGTATGTGAAGTATCAGTTAGTCGAAATAGCAACGCATGCACAAAGTAAGTATATGAGACGATATAAGGATGATAATTGACGAGGAAAATCTTTTTAAGTGAAGGCCAATAACCGGAACATAGCCTTAGTAGTAACTCAGTGTCTTCCGGTATGTTGTCTGTAGGCCACTTGTATAGGGAAAAATGCCGTTTTTTTCTGCTGTTGGTACTTTTGCAATTGTATTGTCATGAAAATTAGAAATAATATAATGCATGTTTTGACTGTGACTTCTGTTGGATTAAGATTATCTGAAGAAATCGTATCAAAATATGAATATCATTATTTTTATCTCCAATTTTTGAATCTTCATGTACAATACAATTTGACTCTGCCACCAGTTCGGAACCTACTTCTACCGAGAAAATCCGGAAAGGAAACTGAGAAGATGTAGTAGCAGTAACTAACGTATACTATCTGTAAATTACTTAGGATCCAATCATACAGCTTAGATTTAAGGAGTTTAGTGGCAATTAAATATGTAATGTTATTTTGAAGTAAGCTGTCAAGCAAAGGTGACACAGCTTGACGTATGTGTCAGCCATCGCTTTAGTATTGACAAACACAAACTTATGAACTTCGTACATAATTTCAGGCGGTGCGCTGTTCGGCATCCTTGGCAACAAGACCACCCGCTGGGGACGCGACCCCATCGTCATCATGGGCTACCTGATCCACCTGAGCAGCTTCTTCCTGATCTTCATCAACCTGCCAACCGAGGCGCCCTTCGGCGACACAAACGAGATCTCGTACATCAACCCGTCCCCGTACTTGGCCATGCTCTGCAGTTTCCTACTCGGCTTCGGTGACGCGTGCTTCAACACGCAGATATACTCCATACTGGGTGGAAATTACTCTGATAACAGCACCTCTGCATTCGCCCTGTTCAAGTTTACTCAGGTTTAAAATATATTAAGTAAATATCAGACATCACAAACAATCACATACAATATTTTTAATGTAAGTAGCTTAAGCGCTTATATTATGGAACCAGAACGAATGGTGACACCACAATACATACTAACTTGAATACATTTATAAATACACACACAGAATCATAGCAGGTAACATCACAATATACATTATACCAAAGAAAATGGCTAAAGCATTTGTATGGAAACTGGAACCAGCGATAGAACCACAATACGTATTCAAATTTGTTTGTTAAAGACCCAGACACGGAATAAAAACATAAATAACATGTAATATGTTCATCGCACGAATGTTTGTTCTGTGGGTCTCGAACCCACAACTCTTTAGCAGGCAAGAGCGAGAGTCAATTGGCTACTTGACAGTTTTTGAAAAAGTATTGCAAAATGTGCGCCCGTTCATTTTATATCCCAAGCAATTCGATTTATCTGGAAAAAATGTAAATAACCAGAGAAAAATAAGATTTAGTGTAACACATTTAAAAAGCGCGCAAAAACGCCAAGTCATGTCACTGTTGAAATTATGACGTCAACGTTGTAGACAACGAACCGATACGCATAGGAACGAATTCATTTAGATAAACGGAAAATGTTTCAATAAATTCTTAATACGATTAAAGACACAATAATTCAATTTAATCGGTAAAATAATCATTGTTTCGCCACATTAAAATAAATTATTTTCGCCGACAGCTGTCATTTCCGAATTGCAATGGTGGTTTCCGTTTCGGTTCTTTTGTTCCACAGATAAAAAAAGTAAAATTTATTTTGCAAAATTAAAATACTAACTATGCTTTTAATTATTAAATAAAAATGTAAAATTATTACTTTACTAATAAGCTAACATATCTAACACTTTTCATATTTTATTGTTAACACTGTCAAGTAGCCAATTCGTTCAAACTTGAATTACTTTGGAGGCAATATTAATATCTTGGTGAGATTCGTTGCGTGATAGCGACAATGGTTCGGAAACCATACTCAAGGTTCAGCTAAACGCGCCGCTTGGATGGTCGGTGATGTGGTGGTATTCCGACTGAATCGATTAACATTTATTGCAAGCGTCTCTGTCCTTCAAAAGACACATACAGGTGGTTTTGGCTGATAACAAAACGTTAAGCTAAATCAAAGAACATCTGACAGTAGAGTTGGTCACTTCTACTCGCACACACTCTACGGATCAGTGTGGTGGAGTCAAGCCCGTTTCCATCTCATATTTGAGATGAAGCCTGTGCCCAGCAGATATATAAATAGCTGAATAAATTGATTAATCATTCCTAAATAATCATCTATTTTACGTAGTTTTTCACATTTTGTTGAGGCTACCAATCCTTACCTTGTCTTCAAGTGTTTCGGAGATATATTTTTTTTACTGCTACTTGTGACCAGATATATTTTTATTACGGTAAGAGTTTTAAATTATTTAAAAAAAGATCTGCTACTATTTTATAAGTGTTTTGAATTGGGTAAAACCAAAAATAGATGTCTGTCTATTTTTAGTTTGTCGACATGGACACCAAACTTATGACAACTTTCTTGTTGCGTCCAGGGTTACAAAGGTTACTAGATTGCACATTTCTTTTCATGTATTGTAAAATTGGTTTGTAATTAATTACGTTTTCGTATGAAATGAGATTGTAAAATTTGTGCTAAAAGGGCGTTAGTGTATTAACAATCTTTCAAAAGTTACTACATACTTACTACAATATAACACCTAAAATAATAACTATGTATGCTGATTAATTGTTATAACGCTTATTACTGAAAATATTGATTATTGATATTTGCCCTATTAGCACCAGGCCACAGAATTCAAATAATTTATACTTGACATTGACTACAATAATGATAATCCGTGTCAGAGAGGCTATCATTTAAAATTGGCGCACGGTCAGTCTAGTAGGTATCGTTTATCAGTTCTGTTTGTAGTTTTTTCAATGTCTACAACACGCACATCGTTCTAATGCGTCATCGTTTTTGCAGACCTTTGATTGTATCAACTTTGATACTGTCAAGGACAAATCCTTGTGCAGTCGATGGCAAGGTTACTGTACTTGCTGATGAAATTGTTATCGGGTTACGAAATTTATCGGTATCGAAATCTAAACTTGTACGAATCATGTGGGACGGTTTTTGCATTGCGAAAGCTGAAAATTTGTGACGTGTTCGATGGGTTTGAACCTTGACTCAAATGCAGATGTTAAATTTTATTGATGTGTACATTCTTGTGTAGTATTTATAATACTAAAAAACGAGAAAAACATATTATTGAGGTTAATTAGGAGGACTTACTAGAAGCTTCGTTTATGTCAAGACAATTTTAATTGACTGATGATAACCCACTGTAATCTTTTAGGACATTTCGTATTTTAACCGTTGAGTTTGTGTGTGGAAGAATTAAGTAAGTAGTTAAAAATGTTCTAGATCGTTTAACGTTTATTTTGATTTGTGTTATTTACCAAAGGACCATTATCACCGAAAGAAATACTAAGTATTATTTTTTGTAAAACAAACAATTTAAGCGTAAGAAGGGTACATTTAACAGTAGCAACAGTAGATAGGTACTATTTTATTTTGTGTTATGAACAAATTATTCAATGACGTTTTAAATTTTATTTTGGTCTTTGTGACAAAGTACCTACATTATTAACTTCAGCAACCGTAAATGTATGCATTTACTTAGGTATGTATATTGTAGTCTTCATTTTATAAAATTTATAATTTGTGTATTTGCCTAGTTAAGTTTGATCGGGTTCAATGAAAAAAAAAAATCTTTTTCCAATCGTTTTATTATTAAAACTATACAGACAAATTATAGCACGAGTTAGGTGGTCTTTTAGCTAGAAAACGATATCTTCCAGCCAACCTTAAGGTAGAAGAAATATAAGATGCCGAGAAATGGCTAAGGCCCTGCGAATATCCATTTCATACCTATGTCATTAATATGTACGTGGTCGCGTGTTCCAGTCTATAGCTGCGGCGGCGTGCTTCTTCTACTCGTCGCGCGCGTACCTGTCGGTGCAGCTGGGCGTGCTGGCAGTGCTGGCGTCGCTGGGCGCGGCCGCCTTCTGCCGCGTGGAGTGGGCGGCGCGTGCACGGGCCCGGGCGGCCGCGCTCGACGCCGTCGACGACAAGATCAACCCGGCCGCGCACGCGCTCGCAGACAACGCGCTGCACTACGACTGAGGATACGCCCCTAGTCAGTCTAATAAACCTTTTTGCTATAAAGCTTTTATAAGAAAGAGTGTACAGATCAAATTTCGATAGCGATGAGAGCCTTCCGCTCCCCTGCTAGCGCGGTGAAGATGAAAAAACCTATATGCGGCCATCATATATGTTATAGTCAATTGTGTGTAACTGACTAGATGGCTGTTATTTAATAATTTAAAATAAAAACTACTGCAATTTTCTAAATTACCTACATTCATGTAAATTACATCAGCTATACTTATGAATCATCTATGTAAAAAAATTAAAGCTATCACCAGTGGGTGACTGACCAAGTCGTGTTTTCAAAGTCTGGTAGCAAATATGAAGCTGTATCTAATGTTATGGGAATGTTCAAATAAATAATTTGTAGTGTATTTAGAGCCCATTCTAAATAAAAGTTGCCTGGTCGACTTTTGCTGGACTTAGGTTAAGGAATTTCAAAGGCAAATAAGGCGAAGTTAGGTTCTAGGAAAAGCTGAACTTATTTGAATTGTCGTTTTGTTAAGACATCAAGGTAAAACACTGCCTTCCTTAGCGTATTAATTATATAAGGTGCATTTTGGTAGTTTGATAATATAATCTACGTTCAAAGCTCACCATTCTCGTCCTGATCGACTTCTCTAATGCTTTTAATACGGTTGATCATGATCTCCTACTTGCTACCTTATCCTCACTAAATGTATCCCCTCCTGTTTTAAGCTGGATGTCCTCCTATTTACGCGGTCGCCAACAATTGGTTGCTACAAAGTCTGCCTCTTCTAACTGGGTTTACTTATCAACTGGTGTCCCACAGGGCGGTATCCTTTCCCCGATCCTCTTCTCCATTTTTATCAATTTAATTTCCAGTATTCTTGATTGCTCGTATCACCTGTACGCCGATGATCTGCAATTGTATACTAGTGCAACTGTGGTGGAGTTATCCTCGGCTATCGATAGGTTGAATATCAATCTGGATCGTGTTCGTGCCTGGTCACATGATTTCGGGGTTTCTGTCAATCCCACTAAGTGCCAAGCGATGTTATTTGGAAGCTCCAGACTTCTGTCTAAGCTTCGTATTTCTGACCTGGGACCGATACAATTTGATGGAACAATTATTCCCTATTGTGAGTCTGTAAAAAATCTTGGTCTTCATATGGACTCGAACCTAAGTTGGTCTATTCATGTTAGTGAGATTAGCCGCAAGGTAGTTGCTTGTCTGAGGAGTCTTTATCGTTTCAAATTTTTTCTTCCTTTCTCCACAAAACTCATGCTTGTGTATACTCTAATTTTACCCATTATTGACTACGCTGACGCATGTTATCCAGATATTTCAGAAATCCTGGTTACAAAACTTGATCGTCTCCTTAACAACTGTATCAGATTCATCTTTGGGCTTCGTAAGTACGATCACATTTCTAGTTTTCGCAGTCAACTTAAATGGCTCCCGATACGTGAACGGAGAAACACTAGAATTCTTGGCCTGTTATTCAATATTCTCAACAATCCATTATCCCCGTCCTATCTTAAGAAACAATTTAAATACCTCTGTCTTTCTCACGACCGTTCTCTTCGCTCCTCAGACAATCTCAGCTTAAGCATTCCTCGCCATCATACTGAGTTCTTCTCCAAGTCTTTCACTGTGCAAGCCATCCGGCTTTGGAACGCTCTGCCCACCGAAACTCGACAATCCCTCACTAAGGGAATTTTTAAATTAAAAGTTCGTGAATTCTTTTATTCCTCCCCCTCTACATAAAATTTCGTTTGCTTTATTTATTCACTTGTTTGCATATATTTATATATATATATTACTTTGTTTTATTTATATATATATATATTTATATTATATTGTTTAATTATTATATTTATTTATCATGAACTTATGTATGAATATTCTTTTCTCGTGTGTAATTTTCTGCTATTTATGATTATTAATTTTGTTGTTATCCATACTCACATTTTTACTGTTACCGTACCCATAAACGTACTATCTGCATGACCCAACGGTTGACTGGTAGAGAATGCTCCTAGCATTAAGTCCACCTTTTGTACTTTTTTTGTGCAATAAAGTTTTTAAATAAAAAAAAAAAAATAAATAAATACGTGAATAAATCCCCGAGATCAATTTTAATGGGTTTAACATCGGACTTGATTAAAGAAATTTCAACTCTAATGACTTGTATTGAAAACTATTTTGTACCTTTGTAATCTGTAAATAAAATAAATACCATATCACGAATAACGGTTCTGTTATCATTTATTTACAGGAAACCTTATGGATCAGGAGACGCTGTTGGATGAGGGGCAACAACACAATGAGCCGCCTAGGTTTTGAGGTGTTGAACAATTAACGAATAATGACTATAATTAAATATGGTATATAGTTGCCTCAAGTATATTTCATATGTTGCAGAGAGGTGGCTCTGAAAGTTTATGTTTAAGCTTCTTGGCATTTAAAACCTAGACGTATTAAAACTTGATCAAGTCAGGCAGAGTATCGGCCTTCATTCATTATTGACGTTAAAAGTAACACTTTTAAAATATTGGAATAGTAAATTATACTCAGTAGACATAAAGACCAGTTCTTCCTTAAGTTTTTAAAAGGTCTTGATGATATTATTCATATAGAATATGAAATTTCAAATAACACGACATTATTCCCTCAACCAGATTTTAACAAATTAAATTTAAGATTTTCTTTTTCTCAGCTTATGATGTGTAAAAAGGCTTGTCTTCAGCAAAAGTTCTTATTAATTTTTCCTCAGAGCTATTAAAATAAATTTGTAATCAGGTCTAAATAGAATCCTTTCGTATTTAGTTCTGTATCATAATTTAAAACTATTAGGTTCGCAAATATTAATAGTATTTTTCTTGCTTTTGAGTGATATCTGTGAATGCTATTTCGAATTGAGATATAAATGTTTAAATGATGTGGAATTTTATTGAATGTTGATTTTTTTCGTAATAAGTTTGTATTATTTCGAATATTTGCGTTATCATAGAAAAGGGACTTTCCTCTTGCGTTCCTTGAATAACTATTTGATGAGATTGTGACGTGTAAACAAGTAAAATGTGACAGACTAGATAGATACCAAGGAAATTAAATGAAATCAATAGTCCATCCGTATACTCGTGCATGCGTCCTTGTGTTTATGACGGACGTCGGTATGTGTGAGGCACGCAGGTGTTAGCGAGGTGCATGAGATGTAGAGGGTAGGGAGGAAATAAAGCAACAACGACGATTCCTTCGTGGAAAACGATTTGTGTACAGGTATCGTCGCCATTAGTCAAATCCGATAATAGGGAAGCGGGCTGGCAAAAAACCAGATTGTTTTTAGTTCGTTAAATAGTTTTTAAAAAAATATTAGACATGTATTTTTTTATTTACCAAATTAAAAAAAATATACTTATATTAAACGATGCCAAGTTGCGAGGTTGAGAATCAATACAACACTTGTGAGTACAAATGTAACCACTAATTATGTCATTCGATAATTTAGTTCATTGCATCGCCGTCATTTTTTGATTAGGTGGAAAATTCAAAAATATATGTCCCATATTTTTTGATAATTAGTAGAAGGACAAAAAAACAAATATTTTGTCCGCTTCCATACTGATTAAAATTTTACATTGTGTGTCGTTTCCGTTTTGACTGAACTGATTGTTTATTATTATTGGTTTTGTAAACAAAAGAAATTTAGACAGATTTGTGCTACTTAAACTAAAATGACTTGTTGCCTAATCTCTCCAAACAAACTAGTAAGTTATTGCTTCTCGAATAAAATTGTATTAATTTGATTTGATATCATACATTCCTATTGTAGTTTGAGTAAACTTTTAGACCTAGAGGATAGGCTACAAAAGCTATTCAATGAAATGTTGACTGAGAGTGCGTGAGCACTGGAATACAGGGAACCAAAATACTTTGTTTGTTGTTGTACATGTTTTAAGTCCAGAGTTCAATATTTTATTATACATAATGTAAATATGCATGTACATTCAATTAATTTTGCAGCTGTATATAATGATGTGATCTAGTTATTAATACTTAAAGGCTTAATAATAGTAGACTCAATTTATCGAATATATATATTTTTCATGTGTTGTATAAACATAATAAATGCTGCATTCGTTTGAGTTAATACAATATTCATATTTCCTAATTGAGCCATTTCAAAAAGTATTTAGTATGTATTATTCATGTTTTTTTAAACATGTGATAAAGACACATTCCTGCTTAATGTAAATTTTAATTAAGTGAAGTTTTCACAGTACTGGAGGAAAGAAGTATGTGTGTAAAGAGGGTGCTTTTAAGATGCTAAGATGGATTTGTAAATTTTGTACATAGGTGTGTATAGAAATCAAAAAATCAATATCTATTTTCTAGTCACACAAATTGAACCTTGTATACCAATAAAAATCATCATAATTTTAACTGAATGTATTGAGACTGTATTTACAGATTATTTGTACCTATCACTTATTGACGTCCAACTATATTATTTGAATTATTGACTTACAATATTTGATGTAAAATTTGTTATCTATGCAAATAAGTCAAATTGTAGTTTCAGCTTTGATTCTAACTGCATTATGATTAATTGTATGTTATTACGTATGAAATAGATTGGCAGTACTGTCTAGTCAAAATAAGGATTACTAGATGGTTGAATGACTATGTATGAAACTTATTGCTGCATTATCTTGTCATCAATATCTGATCAACAAATTATAACCATTACATATTTAATGTCTTGATACTTCAACTAAACTGAATGTACTTTGAACTAAAAATGAATAATAAAATTGTGTTTGGATCAGTTTTATGTTGATGTTAAAATATTTAGGTTATGTTTAAATATTACTAACTGGTTTAGTAAATAAGGATTACAGTATGCAATAAAATATTTTAACATGTTTCAATGACTTTTATTTCAAGTAAATAACACAATATAGCAGACAAAACAAGAATATGCTCAACAAGACTCTTCATGTCCTTTATTCCTTATGTGTTAAGAGTTGTACAATGCTCCATCATCAATCATCCATTCTGGTTTAACCCATTGACCGCCATTGACGCTTTAAAGCGTCATCAAGAATTTTGATCCAGACGCCGACGACGCCTTTAAGCGTCATTATTTACCTTATGTTTGACGTTGAAATAAAAAGTAATGAACACCATCTCGTATACATATTTATACACACCGCGCACCAGGATACGATAGATTATTATTATTGATGTCTAAAAACGTCCTACAGCATAGAATTGAGTTAAAAAATGATAAAAATCAACAACTAAAATTATTAACGTAAAATCACACTGCACGACGCCGTGGACGTCTTAAAGCGTTAGGTAGTGATGTGACTAAGTGGACATTTTTAATACATTTTTTATTTTTATTTAATATGTAGGTATTAGATGATAACAATAAAATGTGATTATTTTTTTATTGTTCTACTGCTAGTGTATTAAAAGTGTATTAGTAAATAACTATTATCATTATCTCTGCCTATACACATACTTGATAGATGGATTGATGATGCTCACTCGTCATATGGTTAACGTACGAATTTTTTGTCTGTTTATATTTTACCTAATTATTAATGTTCACAGTCAATTGAGAAAAAGTTTGTAATAATAAACAGATGACATGCCATTGTGAATTAATTTCATGACTAATGTTTTTACTATTTATTATTGAATTTAATCTGCTTAAAATATACGTCTTAATTTTTTTTCATAAAATTTTATGTTATCGATATACCCACCTAACTCCACTATGTCATGTTCACTTTAATGTACTGCCAACGCCAACGACGCTTTAAGTCGTCCGCTTGTGACGTCATAAGCGCGTATGCTGCTATTGATAGTGTTGGGAGTTGAAGATAGATAAAATATATTTTTTTCAATTACCCTACAAAAGCTAAATGCTACTGAAGTTATTGTCCGTGTTTCTTTATTGTAGACTTTTTGAGTAAAAACCCACAAATACATTATTTACGAAATTAGTTTAAATAATAATGGGTTGTGTTGAACTTTTACATATTCTGGAAGTAGTTGATGATGATTATATTTTTAATAAATCTTCGCCTGATAGTGAAGTAGGAGAAGTGTTTCTTTTCGAGGCACTTATTTATTTGAATCAAACTAAATTAATGAGCATGACAACTGGATCAACAAATTCTAATTATTTCGTGAGTTATTCCATAAAGATTATAATACCCATATTTATTCAAAGTCAAAGTCAAAGTCAAATGATTTTGGTGTACATTTGTAAAACGCCCCTTCGTATTACATATTTTGGTTTCTGTCGATAGAAAAAAATATACAATGTTTTGTTGCTCTTCTTATACAAAAAATTAAATCATAATAAGTTCAAAAGGTGTACTTATTATAATTTCATCACCGACATTAATTCATATTATTTTGTTTTTAACCAACACAGTGGCGTTTTTTCCAATTACATCGATAAAGTCCTTAACAACACTATAAGAGTAGGTAAAATTTGTCAAACATTTAAGTTGTGATCGCCGATGACGCTTTAAGGCGTCGACTAGTTGCGCCAAAATTCCTTGCATACTTTAAAAAATCTTGTGATAATTTTCTGATTACTAAGACATATAAAATTACTATTGATCTATTATTTCTTATTACGTTCAGTATGTATGAGCATTTATTTCTTTATCCTTAGTAATAGGTAATAAGGTTCCGAAACAAACGTTTATTCTTATCGCTTAGTGCAGCATGTCACATCACTATCGTATTGGGCGAAAATTCTAGCTAATAATACGCATGGCGTCGGGAGCAATATTTTCTATTTGAAGTCCGGCGGTCAATGGGTTAATTTGGCAGTAAATTATTTCTCCCCATGTATTTGGTGGAAACCTTAATCACTTTAAGGAACATTTCTAACAAATCTTAATTATTATATTTCCTACTATATTACAATTTTTACAGCATAAGAAAAATCAACCACTAATGGAGATAAATCCATAAATTTAATTTTAAACATACAATTACAATAAATACTTAGCAATTACTTGTATTTACTTTCTTCATCCTGTATTTCTCCCAGTTTAAAGTCCATGGGTTTGTCATAGCCCATTATCTTGGCGTAATGAAGAGGGTTGTTGAAGTGCCTTGCCTCGACAAACAATGGCTTGCCTTTGGCACGCATAGTGGTGAACATTCCAGGGATGTCAGGCACATTTACATCATCAGTTTTGAATTCCAACTAATTTAGGAAAAAAAAAGAATATTATTTGAATGGTAAAAAAACAAGATGTGTGTCAAGTAGGTAGTGACACTAAATAAAACATAATTTAAAAATGATTTTCATCCATATAACAAAGTAACCAGTAAAGTACGAGCAAATTAACGTAAAGTAACCCACCTCTTTTTCTACCAGAAAAAAGTTTATTGTTGTAGCTTTGTAGGTGGAAGTTTCAGGGTCATAGTGAATTTCTGTAACATATTTTTTAGTGACGAAGTGTAGAAGTAATGGGGTGATGAATGTGAAGAATCCAACCATAGAACAAATCACCACGAGTAGAGATGTGCTTCCAATGCTCGCTGCTTGCTTCACTATAAGTGGTTGTGCCATAAGACCCGCTAAGCTGGATGTGAGTGAAAATATCTTTACAGCTTTAATTTGCGGTGTCAATGGGCCGTAATAAATCAGTTCTGTCTGTTCATCTTGTTTCTGATCAGTAGAATATAGCCGAAATACTTTGTTTTGATGGACACTTACACATTTTAGTTTCGAAATTTGTTTATGCAGGTTATTTTGGAATATCGATTTGCTCTGTAAGCAAGTGGTTTGCAAGCAGAGGCGTAGCATTGTTTTTTCGATAATTTACCCAATTCACTATAACCAGAGAATTTTGATTGAAAAACAAATTATGTAAAACTAAAATTGCGTGAACCACTATGCGAGATGTCAAAAAAGAAAGAAGGATATGTCAAAGTGACGTTTATAAATTTCGTTTAGGAATAAAAACTAAAACAAGATTTAAAAAAGACGTTTGGAAATACAATCCTCAAGCAATTTTGATGAAAGAATTTGAAAAGTAAGCAATTTTGTTACAAATTAATATCTATCAGCTTGGTGTTTGGTTGGACAGTTATCTACGTCATAGCAGTATCCAGTATCAGTATCTAGCACCAAATGTTCTGGACAGTCACAGCGGCTGAATCCGCACACTATTCCCACCAACATAGGATCTGGATGTTCACAAGTTCGCTGTGACTTCCAGTAAGAGTTTTTGCAATTGCTTTTCACTTCTATCATCCATTCTGGACATGAGTCGACACCTACAAAACATAGGAGAACAAACTAAGGTAATTGGTAGTTAATGGGGCCAAACGATCACAGGATTGCTTAAAAATTTATTACATCCCCAGATTGGAAGTCTCTTGAGCGGGTATGGTTTTGACTATACAACTGACCACGTTGTAATTTTTGAAAATGGAAAATACGACTAGCTCAGTTAGATTAGTATGCGGTTTATATTGATTAATAAATAAACTGAGAAAAAACTTCAAAGTACGTAGGTACCTACGTACATTGTGCATATTTTTAGTTTGTGTAAAAAGAGTAATTAATAACGTTAATGTGTACTTACACGAGTTATTATGCCAAAGGCAATAATTAATGGTAGATTTTTCGTATGTCCAGACTGCTCCGAAATAAATAAAAATCAAGGCCTTCTCTAACATTGCGACTAGATCAACTGAGGGCACGCAAATAACTGAAACAGGGTCTAATTTACCTTTTATATGGCTATGCTGATGTTTATTAAACGTACTTGATGTAACCATTGTATTAGAGGAACAATGCCTAGAATGAAATAGATGACCGAATCTTAAAAATATTCAACAATGACGTGACGGAAACACACATACCTGTCTACATAGGCCATTGACGAATTCACACAACTAAAACTATACAACTGTAATAGTATTTGGTAAAGTACTCTTATAGGCCTAGAGACTAGCATGCGCAGACAAAAGTTTCGATACTATTGATTGGCTAAAAGCACACCGATCTCGTATTTGCTTAGGATGTCAGAAGCATACCATAAGCCATAAGTATAAAAGGTCTACTGTTCGCAACTGATGTCATAAGCGCTTATATATACGTGTGTGGAAATTTATGTTTGTCCAACATCGGCTGGCTGAGTTTAACGTTGCAGCAGTTAGCTAAAAACTTCTGAGTTATTTTATTCTGTACGCCACAGGTTCTGAGCGGATTATGTTTGTTTCAGTAGTTTCTTCGATATTCACGTAGGATTGTTTGTAACATTTTGATATATCCCGTGAAGAGGCGTTTTTTTGAACAGCCTTTTTCCTTTTTCGAGTTTACATTTTTATGGGAAATTTTGGCAATACTTGCACATAGTTTACTGATAATGAAGTTTATTACTTCTACTGTTTGTTACCACAAGGTGACTCTCACTTTTTATATCCCTAGCAAGGCTTTACATACACCACGGGCCGTTAACTTAAAAGAAATTTGAAACTTTCACAGTTGAAAGGCGTTATTTTTGCGTAAAAGGGAGATAAGGGGCGAATCACCGGCCTAAACAAGCACGAGTCAATGCGACAAAGCGGCTATCTATCAGAGAACAAACACGGGCTATTGATATAGTTTATCTGTCTGCAAACATGGACGCACGCACGCAAACAGGCAACGGTGCCGTGCGTCACATACCACGAGGGTAGGGTTGATTCCTCGTCACACGATCAGATGAACGTTGATTTGGTTTCAATCTATCAAATAAGCGACTACTATTAAAAATATATCTAACTAGCGGTCCCGGCGAACTTCGTTTCGCCTTAGAGGATTTTCCCGCGCATTCGACGAAAGACATTTTAAGACTCATTTTTCGACACCTTCGGTTACATTGCTCAAATTTTACCAAGGATCCCTAATTTTGTAACCTATGTCAAATTGGAAGAATGTAGCATTCTATTGGTGAAATAATTTTTTAAATCGACCCAATACTTTTTGAGCCTATTCATTACAAACATACAAAAATAGGTTCAAATCTTTCCTTTTTATAATATTAGTATGATATGATATGTTTTGGAAGTTCTATTTAATTAGTCCTATGTACGAAAAACCATTTCATAGAATTGCCTTGAGAACAGACAATTTAAAATAATAAATGAGAGAGAGAGAGAGCTTGACACTTTTATAATTATTTCATACACCGTTCAATCAAAAAATAAAATATTTGAAACTCATTTTTTGTGATATGATACCAGTCCAGCTACTTGTATCTTTGTTGCTAAGCATACGAGTACTACACTTCGTTCGTTTGTTCACATTTCGGGAAAAGTATATAAGAGTACCTTTATAGACATAGTTTTGAAGAAAGAAAGAAAAACTATTTATTGGCGTACATAGACATCCAACTTTTGTATATATAATAGGTACTTAGATAAGGTACAATTATTGTCCAAATGGTCCCAGCCTCAGCATGAGCTCCTGCAGCACAATGCTGCATCATATTTTAATATAACAACACATACATTTTAAATATCAAAAAGCTCTTAATGAAGCTCGTTATTGGCAGCCCTAAGAGAGAGAACCGAATGGCTAAACTTACCTGCCCATTTAGGGTTTGCGTTTGATCTTGAAGTTTTCTTATATGGAAGACGAATTAAGCAGAACTGATTTGTAAGTGAAAGGCCGCTCCATTACATCTTCATACAAACACGGTATTGACAAGTAATTGGTAGAAAATATATCTCATCATAACCTTAGTCTATTGGGAATTGATTTATCGTTGAAGCAAAAAAAACCTAACTTACATACTTAAGTAGAAATGTTTCGTCGGTGAAACCTTAATGGGCGTTGAAATAAAAATATATAATCTTAAAAATGGTTGTTGGTTAGTTAGCTTTAGGCGATTAAAAATAAATTGATGTTTATTTTGTTATTGTTATTAATTTGTTTCTTATTTCTCATATATATTCATAAAACTCGTTCTTTTAATTTGTGTCATGATGTTAATGACAATTAAAAATACTTTTATGAAAATGTAGAGCTTTCATTCAAGCATACTCGCAAAATAAATGCATAGTGATGTGTGTCGAAAAATGTACTGAAAGAAAAATAAGTAATTTAGTGCTGAAACAGCACATCATGGTAAACAAAATTATATTTGTTAATTACCGCAATAAAAACTACAAACTTAAAAATGTTTACGTCGCACTTTTGTCAGTAAATACTTACTTAGTCTACAAAAAGATTCAAGAATATTAAATTCGCAAAATCAAAAAGAGCAAAAACTGCCATCATTCACTGTTAATTACTAATATTTAGATGCGCGGTCTTTAACCATAAAGATCAGTCGTAGTAACATTCTAAAATGAAGCACAAGCAAAAAATGTTACCACAAAAGCTTGAGATTACGTTTGAGATCAGGGTCCTGTATATTATTATAATGTTTAACGTACTCATACGAATAAAAATGAATCAATTAACTATGAACCGCCTTGCGTTGGGGTATAAAATCTAATATTTAATATGAAGCAGTTGGTTACCGTGTAGTGCTTTTGACAGTATAGATACTGTGCAGACATTAGGTCTAATGTCCTGCCTGATAGAAACGACCCTGGTAGCTAAACTAATGCTCGGTTCCAATATTTTACGATGTGTAATTGTCAAAAAGGATAATTCGATAGATAGATAAAATCTTTACAGAAATAGGTTTTACAGAAAAAATATAGTACAATTTAGGCGGTCTTATCGCTAGAAAGCGATCTCTTCCAGACAACCTTAAGGTAGAGGAAATAGTAGATGGCGAGAAATGGGTACGGCCGTGCAACATAAATACAGTTTTTATTTTAGAATTATTTCGTAGTTTAACATGATAAACATACATAAACTCATAAATATATAACATTATAAATATATACAAATATATATATATTCGATTTGCTCCAGCTGACTACGAGCCTGGAAAGGTTTTAGCTTACGCCTCGTATTTATTACTATCCGTGACTAAAACAGATCGTTTTTCAAATATTTATATCTAAACATACAAACTTTTCATTTTCTTATACTAATAGGACTAGTAGGATTAAACTGTTTTGTTATTTGATGACGTAACCCTAAATATGAGGGATGTTTTGGCAAGTCATAAGGTCACCTGAGACGAGGGGCGGGTAATCATCAGTTTAGCGATCGTTTGGGCCTGCGCACCCCATCTTTATGGACCTACCTGAGGCCAATCAGTGAATGGGCAACTTTATAATGGATGTTTTTTTTATTTGAACAATAATATATCTATTAGTGCTCAGATACACTTAATTTTATGATTTAGATTGGCTTTTAAAACGTTGGGTATTGTTAATCAGTTTGAAAATAATAATAAATAAATGCAAGATGCATTACTGCCGTCCTAGCGACGAGTGCAACAGGTCGCGCTTTTTGGCAAATTGACTTAACCATATCTGATTACAGTTACGGATAAGACGGCAGAATTAGTAAATATAAGAATGAATATAAGAATAAATAATATCTAAAATAAATTGCAAAAAAAATTGTTTCCTTTCTTTCTGTGGGACAAAAATATCTTTTAGATTTGCACATGAAAGTACCTACCAATAATGTAGCATTATCGATAAAAACTTATTGATTATACCTATATTTATATTTTACTAATCCTTACTGATATTATAAATGCGAAAGTAACTCTGTATGTTACGCTTTCCCGCTTAAACCTCTCAACCGATTTTGATGGAATTTGGTATAGGTATACGTTGAACCTCAAGAACGGATATAGGTTACTTTTTGTTAGAAAATAAGGGGGGGGGGGTTAATACCACCTTTGAAAGTTTATATGGGAAAATGTTTATTTTTTAAGTAAGACATATGAAATTTGGCACAAAGCTCAAAACTTGTATTAAAATATAGTCTACTTTTTGTTTCGAATATTAGGGGAGATAGGGGTAAAACTGACCATGAAAGGATGTAGTCCACGCGAACGAAGTCGCGGGCACAGTTAGTTATATTATAAAATCGAATGCAGCACTATTCTTTATTTCGTAAAACTAGGCTAAGGAGCTTAGCATGCGTAATCCATCAAATCTCTTCATAATAATTACTGTAAATTATTCGTGTGCGTAATGCCAGTATCCAGTCAGCAGTTGAGAAACAAAATATAAAAAATAAATAAATTAAAGGAACATATTTATTTCGGAATAAATAATTATCTTTCATGATACATTTTACTGCAGCTGTTTTTTTTATGTTCTTGTCTCTGTGCCCTGCGTTATAACTGACGAATTAGGTTTCACATAAAATTTGCGTTGACCGGACAAAACTTATCATTTCACAAATCGGAACAAGAGTTGTAACCGCGAAGTTACGGCAAGGTAAAGCTTTCGCTCGCAAACAAACCTTTCCCGCCAAATCGTTAGCTGTTGTAATCTTTCAAATCCTTTTACTTGAAAGTCGATCATAATTCATTATAATAAAGTTTATATTTGAATGTCAAAAGTGTGCAGATGCTAGAAAAGGACAGTAGAGCGGTCGTGCTGCTTCCACGCTCGGTCCAATTTTTGTCTCTTTTACTCGTCGACAGCGATTGGCGTCTAAGAGTATCCCTTTCTGTCAAAAAACTTTTAGTTGTGATTCTGATCCTAGGGAGGAAGGTAGCGTACTTGCTGCGTGAAACTATTGTTTACCGAACTGATTGAAAACGTAAATTTGTGTCTTTGTACTATGTAGGTGTAGCACATTGTTTATAAGTGATGAGATGGCAGGAGTGGCTACTGTCAGAAGGTTAGCTGGACTGAAGATGTGGTCGGTTGTGTTGTGGACTGTTGTGGTGCTGTGTGGCGCGGAGGCGGCTGTGATGGGTGACCAGTGTGACTGGAACGGCAGGTACGTGGGTGGATACTTCGTATTCTTTTGTTTTCATTGTGTACATTTAATGTAAATATACCATTTATTACTGACTTCGTTTTAATTAGATTTAAATACCATAATGATGCCGTTGAAATTACCGTTCTTGAATATTTATTTGAAAATATAAATGCAAAATCTGATAGCATTCTATGTTTCAATCGTTAGTGTTCTACACCAATTTAAAAATAAATTGGTAAAAAATGTTTTCATAGATTTTCATTTTGTCTAAATTGGTGCAGGTAGGCGAGTACTTTAAATACCTACGTTACAATCTAAGCCCTAGGCAAAGGAACTATTTATTGTCCTTGGCTGTGCTTGTGTGTACATAGTTCCAAAGCTTATTCAAAGAGGTAAGCTACCTGTTGTACCTACCTACTTTATCATTATTTACATACCCACATTATTTGGATGACTGTGTTTTAAAATAAACTCATACCACACAGTAAAGATAAATAATGGTGCATTTATTACCTTAAGAGTACCTTACACAATTTTATTATACCTATTTACACTAAACCCCGCATTAAAACTGTCCTTTGCCTAAAGGTTGCATAGAAAAGATCACTTGTAGTCCGAGGCTTAGGCCTCTTTTATTTATTTATTGAATTTACTTTGTCGGTAATAATATAGGTACCTAATGTATTGATTAAATATGAGACCTACGAGAGGTACTAGTTAGTAATTACTAACAAACTAATTCTACTGGGTCTAATATTTAAGAATTTTAAGTCTGTAAAAATGTTATATATTTCGTTTAGGAATTTATTCACCATTTCGCTTGAAATAATTAGAATAATATCGGTCGTTTATCTCTGATCCTGCCCGGGGCTGATGTATCAGCGTGCGCCAGCGCATCTCATCTCCATCTATTAAGCATATCGCGTGTGCCAAGTTATTATCGCCAGATTGAGGTTGCTTATTCGGCATTCCACGAATGCGAATAAAACATTCAAGACATCACGCTGATTCGCCTGTTCGCAAATGACACGAATTTAACGCAATTATCTTTTGCGCAAAAAACTGAGTCAAATGTGTCTATTGTCTTTTTTCAAGTCATTGTATAGTCAACAACGATCTTATGAAGTAGAAGTTTTTGAATCTGGTTGCCTAGGTATATTCATTACGCTTTCATATGATAAAGCAATCATTGATAGCCATACAAGGAAAATATGTATATTAAAATAGGCTATTGTGGCTAAGTTGAAATGCAATGGACTTCTTTGGGATGACATTGTCTAATTAATTATGATGAGGAATTCGTTTGGGTATAGATGTCTAGAAGGTAATATATATTTTTTATGCCTTTTTATTATTTTAAATTTAGCGCTAGTGGTTTATAAGGTAAGTAGGTATGCTATTGATTCTACGTGTTAAAAAGAAAGAAGTTGTCATAATATTTATTTCTATTTTGTAGACTATGACATTGTTGAATTGTATTTTAATGAACTTGCATTCTTCTTAATGGCATTGTGCAATGCATTGCATTCTGCAACTCATGATGAATATTACGAAGACTCCAAAAAAATATAGGTATCATTAAATGAAGATTCAGTTGAAACTCCAAAAAACCCTGAGTCTTCCATATTTTGTTTGTTGCGAAATGTTACTATCAATTAGGGCTAGGCACAGTGTAATGAATATTATACTGTGCCTAGCACTTATCTAACACCACTAATCAATTATCCATTTACATTGAAAGTAAAAGCATATTGTTATTATCGGACTTACCTATCTATCACAAATTTTACAAGAAATTTTATATAAAAAAACAAACTAAAATGCATGATTTGCCTCTAACTCCTGGCAGAAAATACTTGTCAAGTTAATAGAAGGAGCCATTGTTATTATTCTATAACGTATTAAGATTCACACTGATTGATTATAATTTTGCTCTCACCCATTTATTTCTTTCGTCAAACGTTCTAACAAAAAACGCAATCATCATTAAAGGCCGTCCGGAAATGGTGTTATATGAGGGTTGGCCGGGACAAAACCAACAAGCCGGGTTTCCCATCAGCGAGGGGGTGGCGTGGGAAATGGATGGGAAAAGCGTTCTCGTCATCCCTCTGCCACGTGACCCTTCCGGCTGGCCTGCGCGGGCGCACCCTCCCCCAAGCTGCCTTGTCAACATTGTTTGTTACAATCAATATAAGTCGAGTTATGGTGACAGTTTTTTGTGATTGAATGTTGAATAAAGGGTCAAGATCTTTGAAGAGAAGAGTGTATATCGACTTAAAAATCACTTATATGGTATTTTTCTACAGAGTATGGTTGGTAAAATCGGTCTTAATTGTTGATTCGTTGGTGATTTTGCAATTGGTCGCAGACAGGTAGGTAGGTACATATTTGGTAAATATTTAATTAGATCTCATTAACATATTCCTTTTTGTCATTACGAAAAATGACTAGACTGTATTTTGAAAAATCAGAGATAAAAATAACGGTTGTAGAGTGAATAAGGGCTACCTAAACGGTTGACCAAAAATATTTTTATCAATAGAGAATAATATCATAGTTGATTCCACCTATTTGTAAGGTTTCCAAAAGACAATTTTAAATTGTTTTTTCTACATTTCACTTGTTACTGTTATCAAATATACAAAGTAGGTACCTACCGTTTTCAGCATTATAATGTTTAATACTACGAGTGTTGTACCTACCAAGATGCAGCCATTTTTTTTAAATAAATAAAATGCTGTTAATTCTTCCTTAATACTGTTTAGTATTCTACTCAGCCTTAAATATGCTATTATTATTTAAGAAAAAGGTTGTCAACCCTTCCTATCTGCCATGTGTCGTTTTCGCGGGCGACATCACAACTTCTAGAACGAACAAGTACCTAATGAGATAGGCGATTAAGATAAAAGTGTAAATAAGTAAGTAATATGATGCATCTACTTTATCCATCTATAAATCAGTCTAATGACAGCTCATGCTAATGTCGTCGAAGCGACGCCGATCTTTAACTACATGCAAGAAAGCTGTCCCTTTGTGGCGAGAGATCCTGCAAAAAAGGCAAATTGAGCGTCAATGTACCAGCATCGGTCGGATCCATTGTGGAGCATTCAAGTTCATACATTAATATTTATTAGGGAGCGGTCGGAGGGGACGGATCTGTTTATTATAATTTCCTCCTCCTCCTATTATAACGCGTTCGCATGATGCGACCAAGTGCAACAGACTTATGTTTCAGTGCTTCGATCGTTTGCTATCAAATTTACGGTGAATTTCTTGATTTTAATGTAACATCACCATGGGAAGCTAATTTTGTTTGGCTTATACATACATAAAGTACGGTTAGGTTAGCAATACCTACTAGTACATTAAACCTCCGCTTTACTAAGTTCCATAAAACGTTCACTTACCTAATAGTACGTAAATGCAAGGTTCTGAGGCGTAAAGTATCTAAAGCAGCCTTTCCCAAATTATATCTATGCATATGTAAATATGGTGATATTAATGTTTAGCCATTGAGTAGATTGTACTCTCGTGTAAATAGGATTTAAAGTAGGTAGCCACATGAAAGTAATAAAACAAGCGAAAGTTTGTTAAAAACACAAGTTACGTAAGTTTTTAAAACCTTATGCATGCTTGATTATTTTCAAAGCTCACAAAAGAAAAGAAAATTGGTGACAATTACTATGACGTCATTTAAAGGGAAAGTCACACGAGTAATTGGTTAATTAAATTGCCCCACGCAATCCCGCAAGATGTGGCGGAAGTGCGTAATAAGTCGGTGTCAACTAAACAAAACGTAAAAATATAATCGTTTTACAGACATTCGCTCGCTTGCGTAATTCGATATACCCGGGTGTTAGTAGGTATAACTTTAAGTGCGTGCTAAATATATATATTCGTTTTAATTTAAACCCAATATAGGACTGACAAACATTTTGTACCTACTGTTTTGTAATGGAATATCATTAGAATACACAAAAAAGTCCCAAAAGAAAGTTTTAAACAGAGAGCGAATGCCGAAGCCACAAACTTCAAAAATACGATTTGTAAAAAGATAAGGTGTAAAAGTCACTATCATCATTTATTAAAACTTCCTAAGTGGTTTCAACAATACGTTTTCTGGGCACGCATGTATACATTTTTTCCTTGAAAAAGTGGCGCCAATCTTTAACAATAGGGGAACTTAGCTGCGGACAATGCCTTGTCACAAATTCATCTATTGTTCATTTGAAAAAAAGCTTTACGATATGACTAAAGGCTTCGGGGATATTAACATAAGATAACTATCAACGTAAGCGTTGAAGACAATCCAACGTAATATACTGAATTGTAAGCATTTAAAAATCATAAATGTTGAAATATGTCATACTTACGCAGACGTACGCAATAATGACAAAGAAAATTTATGTTTGTAGCTTCGTGTTCGTACCTAACCAGTAGACTAGGAATTAATATTGCTGAACAATTTTAAGCTTTCCCTTGCATAGATATCAAAATGTTTAGTCAGTCAGTCTATTTGTTTAAGTAAAAATGCACGTGAGAATCTGCAATAATTAATGCTACTTGATCACGCCTATGGAGGCTAGCGGAAGTTCAGTATAATACGCACAACATTATAAGCACCCCTGAGTGCAATTTGCACTGCAGGAGTCTCTGTGATCGAGGCGTAACTGGCGTGTGACCAGCTTTTTCTTATCACTTTGTCACAATCGTTACCGTGCGTGCTTTAATGTAGAAAACAGTGGGAATGTTAATCCTATTTTGTGGTGCATGATATCTAGGATTGTAGATCACATTACATAACATGTTATAAACCCACTTTTTAAAATTAACGCCATCTCTGATAAATCTCATGTTCTTATTAGTCTTAATGGAATCTCAACTCTGCTATTCGTAAATAAAAACTACCTAAAGACAGTAGGAAATGTTATAGTTGGTCGGTATATTAGCAACTGCGTGGGTGCTCTATCAGAGTACTAGCAAAACACAATTTGTGGGAACAGAACGTTGCGGTTTGTACTTCCTGAATTTGACCCACATATGGAACATGGGTAATGCGGATGTCACTATCTCGCCATTTCGCGTCCGTGTAAACATCCAGATGGTCACTACGCGACCTCCGAGTTACGCGCCCCATCTGCCGTAAGCACTGGAGTTACAACGTTCCACATGTTCCTGAAGGAATTTCCCGTTCCTATTAAACATACGCAGTTCATTATCATTAGTGAATCAGCCTTGTTTCGGCGTATGGGATAACGCCGGCAGGACATTTCACATGGGATGGTGGGAACATCAGCGAACATCGCCTCGTTCCAAGAGAAAACGCGTCACATGTTGCGGGATGAAATCACGGTTATTTTTAAGCGACGATTGTTTTTATTCGCTCGCCAATTGGGGGCAATCAACGACACGTGTTCCGTTTGAGACGCTCGCCTTAGGTTCGATTGAGCTCGTTGGTTCGCCGTGACAGGCACCGAGTTGGACCAGAGGACACCGACATGGGACTCGGTTTAAAGATATATGAAGTAATCTCAAATAACAATTGACGCAAACTAAATTTGTTCTTTGTTAGACTAATGTCCCTGATATGTTCTTCTCTAAATAGACCGACATATTTTTTCAACAATGATTCCAAATTTCCCATTCTTAACTCCATATTAATTATATGGGTAGATCGTCAAATAGAGCTTGTCATAAAATTTTAGTTCGTTCCCAAGACACTTGAAGTAGGGTTCTCCACTATAGAGTAATTAACCAAGAGTCTGTTGGATTTTGATTCTTATGCCATGTTATTTAAATACGTCCGTAACAAAACTGAAACAAGTACTTGTGGCCGACGTATGTGCTTTATAGAATATTTTTATTATAAACTCTCAAGTTCCAATCTTATGAGATAATGTGTCTGTACGATTCATTACCATGGGAGGGTATAGAATGCCGCCATATGTCCTCTTAAATAATACAGTAGGTATCTTTGATTTATATCACAAATGTGTCCTTGCTTTAGTCTTTAATTACTACAAATAAGAGCGATATAAGTCAACATACAAGTACAATTTTATGAGTATGTTAGGGTCAATTTTTATTTGCAATACTGATTTGCCTAAGAGCAATATGTCTTTTAGCCTAAGAGCAACTTGCATATGCATCTGTAAATAAATATATTAGGTAGGTACTTACTACAAATTGTTGACCCTGAAATAGTTAGTACTTAACTGGATATAAATATGGTTTATCTACTCGTAAATTAGCACCACATTACTTTGTTATAGGTAACATAATATTTGGTTGGTTTACAAGTTGAACCATTTACAAGTTTTTTGGCGTGGCGTTGATTGAAGTAATGATTGTGGCCTAGATCTTAACGAACCGACTTACAATAGCGCCTCCGGCTTTTATTTGAATTAATAGATCGTCAGAAACAAGTATCAATTTAGCCAAAATGATAGCATCAGAATATTTAAGAGAACGAACTGAATTACGACCTGCTAATTTAGTGGAATCTTTATATGCATTACCTATTTGTATATGGACTGTAAAATATCAAGTTAATAAGCTTCAGCAGAGAACCGGCAAAATCAATCAGATAAGATTTGTTTTGTCCTATTTTGTGAAGGAACACGGAACGACTAACCCTCGATGTAAAATTTAGGTATTCTTAAACGATTGTTCATAAAAAATAAAAACGACAAACGTATCATAAATAGTAATCAAAACTAAACGCGTAGGTACTGTATTAGGCCTAGCATGCGCAATACGTCAAATTTATCGCATGAGACGACAAAAGTTTCGATACTGTTGATTGGCTATGAGCACACCGCACTCGTCTATTCAGCCTCTTCAATTGGTTTTGACGTTTGTTAAGAGCGCGATAAAATTTAATTTTGTCGCGTGGCGCATGCTAGGCCTATACGTCAAATTGCTACTCAAATTATTATCAGAAAATTATTGATAAATAGATGTACCTAATGCTATTTTATTACGAACATGTCAAATTCAACAAAAGCTTGCCGAATTCAACAAAGAGGTGATAATCTGATTGGATACCACTGATGATTTGAAGTTTTTCCAATTAAGTAAATACAAGAACGTTTCGTAAAGATCTTGAGAATACCAATAAGAAAGCAAATTGTTCTGTTCCTAGAACAGTTCGTTCTTTGTAAAGAAACTAATTAGCAGTGAATTGTAGGTCGGCTCGGCCGGCATTGTGTCGGCGCGGGTCAGATGAAGCCTTCTTTTGTTTTCCTGTGTTTAGCTTTTCAATCTGTTCCCGGAGCTCATTGAGTGCGCTAATTAGAGTGCGATAGCTTGTAATTGTACAAAGTAATGAAAGGTGCCTTTGTTGAAGTTCAGATTGTCGAAATTCAAATTTCGATTGATTTTTTATTGTTCAGAACCAAAAAGTTCAAACTAATGTGAAAAGTTCAGTTTTAAAATCTATAGGTATTTCACATGACTATCTATAACTTTGGAAATGTAGTTTTTGAACTTCAAACTAATAATTTGTATTAAAGATCCTCTTTACGATATTTAAGTTGGTATTTTTTAATTGTTGGCAGTGTGATAATAACGGTCCGCCATGTTACGTCTCGGACCGTCGAAACTAATATTTTATTGCTTGCTTCTACATTTTAATTGGTGACTAGAATAACAGCATTAATTATTGCCCCGAATATTGAGATGATTTGTAACCGCAGTTGGGGGACAATCAAATGACCAATTTGAATGTAGACTACAACGTTTTAAGTGTAGTGGAGGTACCTATAATGTTTAAGATTGGTAGATAATTGCGGTTAGCGGGATTTTAAAATTCAAACACGTCGGTAATCCAAATTTATTTGAAACAAAATGAATTGAACTAGAATTAATATGACGATATTGTTTTTTAATAAAGTATTCGATTCTAGACTAGCAACACAGGCTTATTGTTCAAAGTTCGAGTTATTCCAATTTTTAAATGTTTGCACCTATTGAATGTTTTTAAAACGTGTGTCAGGAATAAATCACTAAGGAAGGACTATTGAATTTGAAGCCAATCATCCATTAAATAGCCTACGATCACTTTTAATTCCATTAAGGGATAAACTTCGATAAATGATTTTGCTAAATTTTAAGTAGGTAGGTTGGATCAATCACGTTGTTCCATACAAACTTTGTCTCACTATTTTAAATTCCTAAGGATGTAATTTTCTATAGTCCTTTCTTATTGTATGTCTTCGTAATACAAAGAAGGCACTCTTAAAGTTTTAGGTTTATACGATCAGCCGTTGTAAGCTGTGCTCCATTAGTTATTCAGGACACAGGATTTTAACCGTGTAGATGGATTTAGATTTTTGAAACCCGATTGTTTGTCTTCAAAGTGCAAAAATCATAACTTGATCCAAGTATGATTAACTAATAATTAAAAAGAAACACAATTCAACATTAGGGCTCTGATAACATATTCAGTACATTGCAAACATTGATTATATTATTGCGTTTGCAAACTCGCTTAGAAATTGGACTCCTATATTTTTCTAAGAAAATAGAAATGCTGAGGACACAATAGTATTATGCTTATGTTTCTAAAAATAAGAATTTGGGATTATAGGGACCCGTTGAATAATGCATGGGACGCGGCCGGTCCATTATACGAGGATGCGCGGGCGCGGCTCGCAGCACGAGCTGCATTCTAATGTTGCCCAATTTCGACTGCGCCTGTCAAATTACAATATTTCATTCAAATATATTTCCGAAATAGATAGAAATGATTTATTTACGTTTCGTGATTATTCCACCACCTTAACTTTGACATGCATGGAATTTTAACGTTACCTTTGTCATTTAAAATAAAAAATGCTTCAAGGTACTTTATTGGTCAGTGACAAGCTGAAATACAATACAAATGCAAATCGCATGCAAATTGCATGTGGTTGCGTCGCTAATGAGGCGGCTCGGGCCTCTCTGAAACCCGACCCGGTTCTTCTTCCACCCAACTGCCCCTACTTGTTAGCGTCCAAGCGTCCATCCATCATACAAGCCCCACTCCGACGTAAACCAACACCGCTCGTGCTTCGCCGAACAAACTACGCAAAGAAACATTCTTTGAGCCGACTTGAAAATTTCGATGTTTAAAATGTGACGCATTACCATCCGTGGCCATGTAGGACGATCATCGCTTCTGCTGCAAAAAAAGGAGTGAGCGGCGACCGACCGATTATAATGTAAAAAGAGGTTGGCGGTCGTTCCATAACAGATTGCAAATGGCAACCGCCGCGGGCCTCCTGAGCCTCTTATAGCGCTTGCAATCTCGGCTGCTAAAAAATAAACGCATGCAAGGATTTTCTTCAGAAGTTTCCTCGCTATCTATCGCTCATAATGGGCATCCAAATGAAGGGGACAGAATGCTACTGGGTCTGAGGCAAAAACGCCGACGCCCTGTCGAAGTGCCGACAGCCTTCTACCGAATGCCTTCACGAATCCTTCGGCTGTTCCTTCCGTTTTTGTGCCTTTTCAATTTTCATCCGATCGATTTTAATTTAAGGTCCTTATTAAACAATGTTTAATTCCTTCCTTGTTGTAAACGCTTATGGCTTAATAAATCTCCGTTAATTTACATTGTCTCAAGACGACAATTGAATGAAAACATTCAACGTTACGACTTACCATACCTCAGTAAACTGAGACAAGAATGCCATAAAACTGAGTCTTGGGTCTCATATTATAACTCGTTTTGTTTACGGTCGGCTCATGGGTCTATAAGTCCATAACCAAGGCGACACAACAATGGCGCACTGACTTTAGCGAGTTGGTTCAAGATTTTGCCCGATAAAGGCTAAATTGGCTCTGTTGTCCTTAATAAGGTATATTTTACCCTTATTTCAGGAACTGTCACCTTTGTATATTGTGTTCTTGCAGGCCATAAAGAAAATTTTGTATGACTGCATTCATTAGTACCTACACAATGCAATTTTAATGTCATTAACACAACAGTATTTGTTTACCATCACCACTTAGAGGCAGAGCATTGTTTAAAAATACACGTCAATATCGATTAACACCATTAAATCTTCCTGTGACCACACGGATAAATCTTTACTTCCTTCGTGATTTCATGTTAAATTACTTTATTCCGCTTGAACGACATTTAGGCCCGCTACATAACCGTAACATGATACAGGAACACGCGAATTGACATTCGATACAATGAACGGCGTGAGGCAATCGCTCTGACACGGTGTTTTATAAATAGATGAAGGAAATTTCACCGTATTTTATAAACAAGATAGTTTGATGAGGTACTAGTTATCCAGAGTCATTACAGGGATAGATTGGTGCAGTTGTAGCAATCGGGCTTAGAGGGTATCTACAACGGTAGGCGTATTAAGATGAATACACGTACCTAAGTGGACGACGCTGCCTCGGATTTATGAGGACAGGTTCAGTAAGCGGCTAATCTGCTGGCCACAATAAGAAGTTCACGATCGGTCGGCTTTTCACACCTCCGTGTTTGATCGCACGTTAGCGTTCACGCCTCGTGTGTGCCTACCCCGAACCTTCGCACCTCGCTTGCACATAACATCTCCACATAATGTAAGGGTGTTCTCTGTTTATAAGGATTTTAGACTGTACCGTTCAACTTTAAAAAAAAAAATAACACAGCGTTCGGCTTTTAATACTTTGTGGACTATTTTAATTTACACTGTAGGAGATTATTTCGTGTATTTTTGGTTATGTTGTTCGCGTTGCTGGTGTTATAAGAATTTAATTTGCCCAAATATTTGATTTTGTTTATGGCAGTACCTAAGGGTACTATCTAGGTAAGATCTAGTTTAAGGGGAGGGTAATCGGAGGTACAGCTCCGGTGACTAAGAAGAGACTTAGGAAAAATAATTTGGGTTCAGGGGCCTTCAGATTTCTTAATCCGGCATTGCCCTTTCTGCTCATGATTTGTCAGTGGTTGGTGTCGAAGCCTACGTCCTGCGTGACTAGAGGTCGTGCCGTTACCGTGATGTCGTACTATTGTTCGAGTGAAAGTCGCCGGTGCGACTTACGACCGCTTTGCGTGTTACGAAAACCTCGTTAAAGCGTCGTAGGTACGCCGTAGTGTTCCATAGCGAGTAGACTCGCGTGATGTTTGTTTATGCTTCTCATCTGATCATCTCACAGCAATGCCCATTAAGATCTTATCGTTGCATAAGAAAACAAGTCACATATTATATGGTTCACTGTTGTACGTAATACTTATTACTTTTGAACTTACTTACTGTACTTTTGAACGTAGAAATGAACTAAGAATTTTTGAAGACAAAAACAGCTTTTCACGTTAAAATTTTAATAACACTGCGCAACCTAGTAAAAGCAAGAAAAACCTTATGTTGGTTTAATATTAGTTACAGGGGCATCATCCATAATAAAATAATGATATAATGTCTCCATCGTCGTCGAAGTTGATTATAAATTGCACTTTCGCTGTCGTCGGAAGTTAATCAAAATTGCATTACGTTTCGTCACGAGCCTTTATGCGATGGGCTCGCAGGAAAAAAGACGCATCGACGCAGCATACCGCGCGTATCACTGCACTACGCATGATTGATGGCGCGCTTATTGAGAGACCAAGCCAATTATTTGTTTTTAGCTTACTTTTCAAAAAAATATATTGTTTAGGTGACGATAGGCGAAAGTCAATATTATGAGCTGACTCGCAGCTGCATGACGGCACAATAGAAGATAGAGTTCGTGTTGACACAAGAAAATATTTCGTTAGAAGACGTATCCAATAGTCGAGCGTAGGCGGCGCGGGCGCAGCTCCGGCGTCTAACTAGTTATGTAAACACGGCTTGCTGACCACTGCCGGTTGGTTCTTTATACATGGCACACGTCAACAAAAAATACATTCTTGGTAGCAAGAAAAGCACCATCACTACCGTTAAGGCGCTAGGTGCAAGCTTGATATCTACGTATGTAGGAAAACCCTGTTGCATATGGGTACATGTTGTCTCTAATTACAACACATTCAAATCAAATTCTTTGTATTTTTTTGACATAAGTTCACCCTTTTTTTACATGTTTGATTTACGTTTGAATAGGATTTCTGTGTGGTCATGCGGTTGGAATATTTTATTTGCACGGGCTCTTCACTATAAAGGCATGTTTGTGGTCGACCATTGTGTCGGACTTTAGTGGTTTATAAATATGTTCACGTGAAAATATTTCTACTTGCCATTTTTGAGACTGTGATCAAATATAGGTCTATAACGTAATATTTTCCTAAGATTTGAATTTTATACAAAAGTAAATGCTACATATTTATTTAATAGGTGTATTTAGCAGAAAGCGACCAAAAATCCTTTAAAATGCGGTATCGTCAAAGTCAACGAATTCGGAGCTCTGTGAAATAAGATATTGTGTGCACTCCAATAGTCCAATTCCACCCAAACCAGCCAAACAGCAACTCGGGTCACGACAGACCACTTAATATTTTTCCAAAAATCATAAGGCACAACCGGCAGGTTTTAAAAATGAAACTCAACTCAACCTAAAAATGTGTTTTTTTTTCTTTAACGCCGAAGTTGCCTCTAGAAACTAAACCATGGAAATGTTAAAGCGTTATACTAAAACCAGTTCCGGTATTAAATTTTAAGTTCAGCCGTGTGCGGAGCGGGACATGCAAAGGTCTTTAGTACTCTTTAGTCAGGGAATTACGTTATATGAGCAATAATTCTTGCTCGCTGTCAATGTCAATTACTATGACTGTAAGGCTAAATCACGAGCTAATGAAGCCTCGCGAGTACGTGGAGGTAGACGGCTTCGGAATGTTTTGGTCAGTCTGTCCGCGACCGTCATCTCGACAATTTATGAGCTCAACCAATCTCGCGCTACTAATTGGCCCAAGCCTCGGCTACACATTCGAGATGTTGACCATTTGAATAAAATATCGCTAGGTATATACCAATATCAAACATTTGCATACAAAGCATTTTGAACGTGCGCCATATTTTATAGTTATATTCGATTTTTTACCGCTACAGCCTAAGCTTCAAATTTCATCGTAACTTAAGAGACTATTATTCTCTTTCGAGAGTTATTAATTTTATGTACTAAACCAGTCCGGTAGGTAAATTGTTATTTTTAAATCCTATATTCGAATGTATCAAATACATTTTAGTTTTTGTATCCAACCATAAAATTGTCAGTTATAAACTCATTGGGTTTTTATCTTAATTGGTGGGTTAGCTTGATTGACTCTTAATGATCCTAACACTAACTTATTTAGTTGTAATTACGCCATGAAAGATAGAAACAGCGTCTTGCGTATCATTAGCAGTAATTACACTGCAAAGTGATATATTAAAGTATCGAAGGCCTACCACTATCGCTGATTAAAAGCTGTCATTACTAAATAGATCACAGTTACCTTCTCAAGAAAATATTATTTAGAGCTGAACTAACCATTTTATTGTAGACTGTCATAATTTATAATGATTTATCTAATGACTGTAAAGACAAATGACAGTAAAATTTAGATCACTTTGAAATTCCTGACACCATAACTACAGCTATATTGCCCGTTTCGAAATATTGTACAGAGCGTGCCGCAAGAGGTTGTTAGGTTTAACATATTATTGCACCCTTTTCCTAGTATCAATCTGATTTAATGTCAGTGTAACTAGGACTATAGAATTATAATGAGGCCGGTAAATCAAACAGAATAATACGAGTCAGAGCCGGCGCGTGCCGCAAGGCCGGTCAACTGAAGGAGTCGATGCTGCGGCCGTCGGTCTCGCTCGCTCTGCGCCCGCGCCGATCCGGCTCTATAAGGAGTGTCGAGTATTATGATATGCCTAATGGAGCTGACCCGTTTGGCTGGCACATAGTATTCGTCACCGCATCGCCGACGCCGGCCGCCGACGTTACTACATAGGTACGCGGGTATCTTGTAAATCGCAGCACGCGTCTCGGTAAGGCGTTGCATTTACCGGACACTGCTAAGACTTTATTCAAATTGGCAATATAAAAAAATGTCAACACCAAATACAGAGATCGGGCGCAATTTGAATGACGAATTTGGTAGCAAGACTTCGTCCTCATTACCTGTCACTGCATTTAAAGATTCAGTAAATGTCGATACGTGCCGGTTGCTAAATAATTTTTGCAATGCAAAATGCAAAGGTTGCATTTACTTTACGTAGAATGGCGGATGATTATGGACCGTTTCTATTTAAAGATTGCAATTAGTGGACAAAGCTGATGTGTGTGGTTGTATTCTTCGGATCATAAAGTAATGCATACACGTTTAGCGGGGTTGCATTGGCAATAGCCGGGGGCGCGGTCCGTCCAGGCCGGGCCGGTCCCCGTTAAATAATAACAAGCATGTACCAGGTCGGTGGTTCCAGTGCTATAAATTGCCGGCAGCCGGCGGGCACGCGGCACGCAATCTCAATGCGGAAAATATTATGGTGGTGCCTGGTCTCGTATATAGCTAGGCCAGGTTTTACAGCCGCTGGCTATGTTAAGCCTAGTATTGTTGCTCTTACTCTGTACCAGTCGTTTGCATTCGACCACTAGCTATAGTTTGTAGCGCAGATTATCTGGCGAACTTTGAATTGATTCTTAGTGAAGCACAAGGACCGTATTGTTTCATAAGAAACTACGGTTACAATTCGTTTATAGACGGTCCGTTTTAGAGCAAGCAATATTTCTACGTAACATCACTGTCATTAATCATGTCTGCTCCATGATATCGTTTGTCTGCTTCTTAGATTGAAACATCCTCTAAATTTGGTTCGACTTTTATAAATAACTTATTAAAATTATATAGGAATATGTTTTGATGATTAGTTTTAAAGTGCCGGTACAAAAAAGAGTGGTTGTATTATTACATTTGGTCAACACCCGTTATTTTTGGACATATCAGACCATGATTTCTGGTGTATATATTTTACGAGAATTGTCGAATTAGGCAAAGATACGATGTTCTTTGTTCAAAAATACCAACTTTTTCCACATTTAATTTTGAATATGTAGGAATATGTATAACAACCACAATAGATTGCGCTTTATACTTGGAGGCTCCAATTCGCATAGACAACCTCCAATCAGCAATCAGCGATCTCGTAAATGGAGTTACAGATTTAGAAAGCAAATGCAATTTGAATTGACAGTTAAAAGAACATGCACGGTGTCATTGCTATTGTTGTGATAAAAATGCAATATGAGCAGTATTGAGCGCCGGATGAAGTCTGGTGAAGTGGTTTGACTCCGGTGGGCGAAGAATTTGGTCGCGGTGCATTCCTCGCCTTTGTCGCCTCCACGCTCTGCTTGCACCATTACTTCGTTATTTGGATCCCTAATTCGTTGGATACGGATGCTGTTTTTGTTAGTGCCGTGATCTATGGAGTCTGACGAAAATTTCATTTTGATCTAGCTTTACTCAAAATTATTTTTTCCATGACGTACTCTGTTGTAATGTACGTAAATTATGTACGTTAATGTGTCTATGAGTGGAAATGTCTCTAACCTGTTTGCAATGTACCTTTCGTTGAAAAAGTCCATAGTATTTATACTACTTTGTTCTTATATCGTAGACATAGAAACTAATATCAAACTGCCAGTGTTTACAGTGATGTGCTGATGACCGTCATACGTACAAATGTTTGTAATAGGTTATTTTAGTATTTACTAGCGACCCGCCCCGGCTTCGCACGGATATAATATAAATCCTTAGAAATATTGGCTTTTCTATTATTTATTGCAAATAAAAACCTACCTCTTGAATCACTCTATCTATTTAAAAAACCGCATCCATTGCGTAGTTTTAAAGATTTAAGCGTACATAGGGATATAGGGACAGAAAAAGCGACTTTGTTTTATACTATGTAGTGATGTTCCAACTCTTTTACCAAAATCTTAAATTACTACATACGATGATATATTTCATCAGCGGCCGGTGTCATATAGAATGAACACTTACGTCACGTACAAGAAAGTGTATCTGACCAAATAAATAGGACAATGAAAACGCAAGTGTCGCCTTAGTATTCAGTGGGCAGGCTCTCGCGTCTTTCTCACGACTCCTTGCGTATTCCTTGTGCGATTACGCGTGAGAACGGAGCGCCATGCGGGTCTGGGAGTCTACCTACATCCTTACTTCAATGCATCAGCTCAGGGACCTGATCGTTTACGAAGTCGTAAGTTTTTAGTGGCGTACAGTCGGGTATTGGAAAAAAAGTGCGTATTTGGGCATACTTAGGCGTTTTTAAGAAAGTTTTTTCTACAATAATCCCAAGTCTTAAATTTGATACGTTTAACGTACTTAACTTATCTACTTCAGAAATTGTCTTCAAAGAGAAGGACCGCCCTCTAAGGGGAATCTTATTAAATAATAAAAATAAATATCAGATAACACCTATCCAAAAGTAAATAACTTAGGCAGTTTTGTTGTGTTTTGGTAACTAGAACTAACGGTGATACTTATAACACGTACATACATTTGTAAATACACAGTGACAGAATACATGAAATGTTCATCACACGAATATTGTTCTGTCTGGGTATCGAATGCAAGACCCTTGATTTGGTTCAACTGTCAGGAGTGTTCCATTGTTCAATGGGGCCTTACCGCAAATTTTATGTGTATGAGAACGTACTTAAATGGAATAATCAGTAATAAAAAATATGCTCCTAGAATTAAAAGTATGCCTTTTGTTTTATTACAAACGAATGATTGAACTAATAAATAGCGGTCACAACAAGCGCAGTTTAGAATGTAAACCAGTTTAGTTAGAGCAACGTCTTTTATCGGCCTAGTAACTATAAATTGTACTTTCGATTTATATAAGAAATCTTGTTTTATATCATTTAAAGACGTCTTTATGGACAGTTTTTAATTAAATGTATCTCTACGTGTAATGTTTTTATGAGACGTTGATTTCATAATCGATTTGAAAGTGGTATAATAAATATTCTTGTTACTCTAGTCATTCGCAATAGAAACGACTGACGTCTAATTCAGAATTTTAAAACCTGTTTCCGATTGGACCATCAAAAGACCTGGAAACTAGATTATTTGTCTGGAATAGTGGCGATGTAATTATTTCCTTTGCAATCTTATTAGGTAAGTAGGTAGTTATTAGATAAATAATTTTATGACACTTTCACTTATGCAAAGCTGTTCTTATCTAATGATTAGGTATATTTTCATGTTAGAAGATACGAGTAGGTACGCGTATTTCTCTCGATCCTGAGAAAGGATCTTAAGGTTAGAAAATATTAGGGGTAGGTAACGGAGGGAAAAATGGGGTCGATCCAGTTTTATGATTAATTTATGATTTCGTGAGCTTTAAGCATTATGTGCGTATTTAATAGTAAGTCTACAAAATAATCTATATATCTATATTAATATCTATAAGTGGACAGCATTCAAACGCCATTCAAGTTTAAAGCCACTTGTCCACGTAAACAATTTGCTTCAGACCCAATAGTGCCTTGAAAAGAGCTTCAAATTTATAATGGTATCCATGGTATCCTCAGAAAGCTATAGAGTAGACTGCGGAGTTTATCGTGAAGTTATAACATTTCTCTCCTGATACTAAGACAGGGGTAGACTTCGTCAAAAAAAGCTAGCATAGTTGCTACATATTATAATAAAAAGATGTTATGAAAGCAAAGTCAGCCTTATTTTTAAACCTTTAGAACCTATGCAATAGTTTAACTTCACTACAGTTATAAAATAAAAAATCGGGTAGGTAAGTTATATATAATTAGGTAAGAAAGTTATATAGAACCTCACAAACATCGTATGCAAGTTAAATAGTCCAAAGTGTATAGTCTGGCTTGCTTCAGTTTGTAGGTAGGTAGGTACTTCTAAAATTATCAGTTCACTGAGATTTCATTTGACATGTGTGAGAAAATGAGATCTATGTGAAGCACAAATAGACTGTCTGATAATTCTGTCAGCTTTCACGTTCGACACAATTTACTTCATTCGATTTACCTTTCAAGCTCTCGAATCCTGATAGCCTGTCAAACAGTATTGACTGAGCAAAGTGGACAAGTGTCAACCTGTCAGATAACCGTGTGAATGTGGCTTATCGCGATGTTGTGCTCGTCTGGGCAGGCACCGGGCATGGGATCTAAGATTGACCTATTTACCAAAAGTAACACAGATTGCAAGCCGTGACATCTACTGTAGAGCTTGCAATTAAAAACTGCTAATAACAGTTCCTGATAGTATGTTTAAATCAATATACCTATTGTCACTTCTTCAAATCAAATTGTAACCAAAATGAAAGTTTACATTTTTTTAATGTCAAAGAAGCTATTTAGAACATTTACAACATGGTTACTTTTCTGGCAACCATAAATTGTATGGTATTATGAAAAGACACAATATTAAGAGTAATATTAAACTCTGCTTATTTTTTATCATAGATTTCCAACAAATTTATTGATCCACAAAAACGCAGTATTGGTAATGTTATACATTTTAAATCTGCAGTAACAAACACTCATACATAATATTGACTTTATTCGCACTCATTAATTATGAGTTCAAATTAGGTATTATTTAAACTATGTCAGCGCTTGTATTACAAAGTAACAGGCAATAAATTAGGTACGACGCACCCGGTAGGTACCTACCTACTATCGTCAATCGATTTATGTCCAGAAACGAATTAATCATTTAATTAACAATAATATATGAGACAAATAATGCAGCTGCTTGTGCTTATACTTGCAACTTATTCCTACGCATTTCTACAAATAATTTTAGCGCGGCGATGAAGGCGAAGCTCAAAAGCATATTTATTCTAAAAAAAGTGTAAGAATTCTTATCAAATTTTATGGTATGCTATTTAGCTGGAAGATAATGTAGATCAGTGATAGGTTCCCACGTTTCGGTGATCATGAGAAGCATGCGATCGCATGACCGAATCATTGCTATCTCCTTATCGATACCATTTTCCCATACGGACTGTTCTTCGCAACATTTTACCACGCTTTATTTGCGTAAAACCGATTAATGGCGTTTAACGTAGCAGTAGTTTGATATTTAACCGTGGTATTGACCCATTCTATTTCGTGTTTCATTTAGTTTTTTTGGCGATTTGTTCAGCTTCGAAATACGCGTGAATTTTTGATGTTAATTCTATTGGCTACTACATATGACTAAATTCATGGGATCGTTAGGTAGAAAACGGATACATTTAGTAACTAATAAGTTGTTTAAGTTCTTAGATATACGTCCACAATGAATTATGAAGTTATTCTATGATATTAAGTAGATAAATACTTACCTCTATCTATGAACGTAAACAACTTATTTGTAACAAAATGTTATAGTTTTATTTTAAGTTTGTTCTATAGGGAGAAACCGTCACGTGTTTTGCATTAATTATAGAGAACATAATTCTGGATGCTAATGTGTTTTAGCAACGGCTGTAATTTAATTCGAATGTGTTTTTTTTTTGGTCTGACCATCGAGAATTCGGCTGAGTGCGCATGTGTGGCGCCGACGTCATGGGCCCAGGCGCCGGCGCACATGGGTTTGCTGACAGACAATGTTGTTTATTGTTGTTATTCATGAACATACTGAATGCTGACCTTCGCTTAGATGTAATAATACAAATTACTAGTATTACAAAGGTAGCGACAAATTTTCTGTGCAAAAATAAGTCCATAAGTGCTCGACAATGTCGAACTAGTAAAATTGGATTTTATTTTAATTCAATTACTTAATTAAATCATAATTATTACATAAACCTATAATTAAATTTGAATATGTATCACAGAATTAGCTTCGATTTTACAAAATATCCTATTATATTATATTAATAGATTAGTTTTGTGTGTGTCTTAGCCATCACATTAACTGAGTAAGTCATGGGTAGATAGGTTCTGAGTTTACTGACCAATAGTAATGGTTGAAGACCTCTTTGACATAAAAAAAAACTAAACGTCTTCTCACAATGTGTGCAAAAACAAGTGGAACGGGTCGTCCACGTGAATTGCTGAAATGTAAAATAGCCAACAATTAAGCGACATAATGCTGTATGCTGTCTGCGCAACTCCTGCGCACTACAAGGGCTCAATTATGCACTTAGGTGCAATTCTGAAGGCATGCCATCATTCGGGCGACATTGCACACTCTTCGACGCATAACTTAGCTCGGCGGCACGGTGTTTAGTTATAAATAGGTCCTCAGTTTTTCAATGATATTTGTCTTGAGTTGAGGTAATCTTGACTGCACTAGTCCGCAAAAATCGGAGATCTTTCTGTTAGATAGCCTTATCCATTTTTGCCTGTATTGACACTTCTCTATAATTGGAAAAATACTAACTATTCGTATTAGTTCGACATAAAATCTATCAAATTTTATTAATATCTATTCAGTCGTTTTTGTGTGCAAGAGTAACAATCCATTCAAATTTTCGTGTTTATTATATTGGTAGGAATCGAGTTTGAATTGCACCAACTGCACCTATTTTATTGTTTATTACTCTACAAATCTCAGCAATCTACCAATGAATTCTTATTAGGCTGATACCTGCGGGTACCTAAGTATTATTTACATTCATGTTTATACATTTTGTTAGAGTTCATCCTGATCATGAGGGTCCGCTATAGGTAAGTCTTATAAAAATCATAAAATCAAAACTGGCCTTAGTTGGTAAGGTAAGATAAATAGATGGTGTCATTAGAATGGTAGCAGTAAATGCCAGGCAGGGCTAGCTACCGATTCATCACCACCGTGTTACCAGTAGCAGTACCTACCATCATGAGTAGTGCATAGACAAACATTGCTCGTGAATTAGCTGGCGAGTATGTACCGGCTTAGTCACGTTCTTAACTGCTTAGGGCTGTCTAATCAACTAGACTTGAGAGCTTTTTTATTTTTACATATACCTATCTGACACTGTCTAAATAAGTTGAATAAATAAATGATGAAACCGGTCGGTTACTTTTCGGTTGTCAAATGTTATATTAATTCTTGAACTATGTTTAGTATACGTGGTAAAGTACGGAATAGCTACCTGACACCTCATATTTTCTAGACCACGTTTTGTTGGAAAAAGGCTCTTTAATATGGCTCGGAAAAAAAATTATCAGATTAGGTGTTGGTACATTCGATTTTTTTTTGTGATCTTTTAACAGCTTAGCCAATAGTGACTCCTGCGGAAAAGTTTCCTTCAAATCACGCCAGACTTCTCTGTTGGCTGTCATGTTTCTAAAAAATGTAGATACTGAGAGTAGCCCTATGGAGATGTGCGCGTGAATGTGTCGTGGGCACCCACTGTTTGTGGTAGCAGTTAGGAGCCACACTGATTGGCCGAGATGTCTTTACGCCTACTCCACAAACTGTTTGCACGGCAATGAGTGACCGTGGACTCATCTCATACATGTTACTCATGCGTTATGTACTTCAGAAACCTCGATGGCGGTGGGCTGAATCTTAAACGATGTCTAAGGGTTAGTTTCTAACTTGATAAATTGTAGAGAATTCAATTTTCTTAGCTTGCTTCCTATTCCCTAAAACAATACGAAAAATACTTACTCATAAATATTTCCATAATTGAATTAAGAACCTTTATTCATTCGGTACATTTATAAACTAAAATAAATATCTACGTTGAAAGAGGTCAAGGTATGTTAATATTTCGTTATTCTTATAAACATTATGTATAGCGTGTGGAATAGTAATTACGTATTTCTAAGGCGGTGACAGCGAATCGCCCACGCGCCATCCCGCACGAGTTGCGTCCATTATACAATCAGGACGAATCAGCTCGCCGGACACTAAGCTACCGCACCAATTTATGCCTGTCCACACCACACCAGCGTAGTTGTCCAACTCGGCATTACACACCACCAGAGTTACCAACCTGGAGTGCAAGCGACGATCTAAAGCGAACAATTAATACGCTCGCATTCAAACCTAGCTCCACTTGTAGATTTATCGATTAGATTTATGCCGCACATCAGACAATTTCCTAGGCGTAGGCCAGCCTACGCCAATTACGTTATTTCACACTAAATCTAAAGCGTAGCACGTCGTTTCGCGATTGTTTCTGCTTACGTGCGTTTTGTTCGAATGCCTTTCTCCGGGTTAAATTATTATGCTTCAGCACTGCGGGCGAAGGTTCGGAGCTTTTGTTCTGATCTTGAAAGTAGTGACTCATTGTTTCATTTAATCTTATCGCTTAAAAGTAACGTGTCTAGACGAAACTTTTAGTTGGGTCCGTTTGGCTATTTTTTGTACACACAAACTTCTATTACTATACTATTACTTGCAGCAAATAAAAGGTTGACCGGCAATAATAATGTTGTTATACGCCGTTCGGTATTATTTCCATTATTTATATATTGTGCTGGTTTATAAAAAAGGTAGGTATCCATTTACCGTGCGACCGGCACGAAATGTCGTGTCAATGCTTTTATCTTGCACTATTTTTTTGTTCATCTATTGTCCTCAATCTGAAGGTGGTCTGATTTGGTTTTATTAACTAGTCCTGGTCATGTATCATTATTTAAATGACTCGTTAGAGTATGTGCCCGGCGCGGCTGCGCGGGCGCGTCCTACGGAACACAATGTGCACGCACGTGCGCCGACCAACCATTGTCCATTGTTTCGCTCCAGTACACCGTACAAGCTTTGACACTTACAACGCATTTACATTCAATATTATGATATACTACACCCTTTCATTACGGATATAACAATCGGACTCATCAGTATACTATAAGATTATATTTTAAAAGGAATGTAGATAACGCTTTTGATCTAGAGATCGCCTAAAAATAAGAGATAAATATAAAACTTGTTTTAAAATTTAGATTTAACGGCTTTGGTCACATCGAATTTGAAACACAGTAGGCCAATTTGACATTCCTTTAAATTTAAAAGTTCAACAACGCATAACTTCAATTCCAGCTGTTTCATTCCTACCTGCAGTAAATTAATAAGAACACTTGTTTTTACCAATTTTCATACTTTCAGAACACTTCGTACAGAAGAATAAATTACAAAATAACTTAACAATATATTCCGTCAAACAGGAAACTGATTCATAAAATCCATATCAGACCATTTCCAACAAACACCCTATCGGTATTGGTTCTAGATACATTAGCTAAATACTTGTGCATATAATAGGCAGTAGATAGTTCCCTGTTTACAAACTGGTCGTACACAAGTAGATCACGGAACTGCTTTGCTTAGCTGTTCCAATCGGCTGTGGTGACCTAGAAACAAAAAACACGGCACGAAGTTGCCGCGGTGCGCGCGTGGGGACAGATTCGGCCCTGTGTGCTTGAAAGCTTATAAATCTTGGTAGTGGTGCGGTAAAAGGTTGTCGTCTGTGTGCGTGAGACAAGAGCTTGATAGCGACACAACACAATGGCTTAGAGCATATTTTCGAAGTCTGATTCTCTAGCTTGTACTTCAAAACTGATGCACGAAGTTCAAAACACATTATAGTAACTCCGTTTCAATTTATTTCTACATTGATCGCCCTTCGTTTTGCAAAATAATGACATGGATGTATGGAAAAATATTTTAAAAACAGAAAGCTCCACTTGTGTAGAAAATGGTCCGTCAAATTAAGCTCCAGCAAACAAAGCCTTATTTTCTTCGTCTAAAATTGGTGGTAACTTTATCCACGGCTAGTCGTTTATAACATCTATAAAACGGTTTAAGAACGTAATGGCATACCTATTGGGCCGTGTAAATATTTAAGTGTAGGCGTAAAGACGGCAAATGATGGAGTGTTTCAGAGCAGGCCGTATATCACGCGCGTAGTTGAGGACAATACGCGGCCGGCGCGTGGGCTGAGCGAGCTCGGCTCGCGTGTCACACTCGTAGGGTTGCCTTGGCTACCTAGAACATTTTAACGGAGACATAAATTCTTATAAGAATGTTGGTTTTGATAAAGCAACTTACTTACCTAAGCAGGTCAGTTATGTTATTCAAGATATGAATACCACATAATAGCTTTTGCCGGCGAATTCGTTACGTAATTTAGGGATGAAAGTATGATTTAACTTAATCCACAAATCATCCAAATCTATTTCAATTTAAATCTTATTAAATTTTACTTTACTTTCATAGTAACTTGGTACTCAAATTTGCTCATTTCTGATTTCTTTGACTACATAAAGCCTACCTAAAAATCAATTATTTAATATTAGGCTGTGAGGCGTGCAAGCTTTCTAACATGTCTGTTGATATGAGAGGCATCAGCCCTATATGCGTTAGAGGCTTAGTACGAGCGTATGCGACATTGTTATCTCCGAACAGCTTCGGCCGAGAATAAATAAAAGTTCGTAGAAAAGACACACATTTAGTTTATTATTCGACCCGTTCTGGCTCGCGATAAAGCTTTATGGGACCTGTTATCGTGCACTACCCAACTTTCTACGTAGGTTTTGGGAGATACACTCCGCCGTATCTTAGGAACACTTAAGTTCATGTAAAACAAGCGAATACTCACACACAACAATTTTACTTGGATGACGATTTCTAGTTAAAGATAAACTCGTCTTAAAACTTGGATAACAAGAATTCGGTCCCGACTTGATTGGAAAACGTAGACGTACATTGGTATATTCGGATTACATTTAGAGCTAAGTGACAATATTGCCCAGTATTGTAGATACGAGTATCTACACCGATTAAATGACTTGTAAGATTATAAATTATAATAAATAAAACTTAGGACAATATAAGAAGTAAAATCAGACTGACTATTGAACTTTTGAATGAACAGTGATAATCCTTAGTAGGTACCTATATTGAATAGCAGTTTTAAAAATAGATTTTTTGTCGGTGATACTGATGAGTTCCTGAAGTAAGCTAAACCAGGCGTATAAGGTAATAATTCCTATCTTATAAGGATTCATCGAGCATTCCGATACAATTTTGGTTAGGTTTTATTCTGAGGAAAAAACGTATCGTTTAAAGGCTTCCCTCTCATGTCCCGCTGAGAGAGACAATGTAAGTTCGGACACGTTCTGTTTTGGGCGAGGTGCACGGAATTTTATGAAAACACACAGACATAGCTGTGTCATCGAACACGCCTGTTTTAGGACTAAATTGTATGTTCTCGTTTTTTTGTACCTTACCTTGTAGAAATAAAATGCGGAGACAGAACGATTTTCGTTGAAAAATAAACCAATTCGTAAGACTTTTAAATCCAATAATGAGCTTAAAATATGCAAGCAGCTTAGCCTTAAATTTAAGCATTTTAAAAACGTAAAAGGATCTACATCAATTATTAACAGTTAATAAAGACGAGAACGGCACCTATTCGTATTTTTTCTTGTCTTTTAACAAAAGGTCAGAATTTAATAGTCGTAAACTTTCATTTACATAACTAGTCGGAGATTGCTCCGCTCACTTAAATATTTTTTAAAGGACTTAAATACGTTAATTTCGTATAGATTGATTTGGATTATTAACACAAATATGTTAAAAGTTTATAATTTTATAGCATCGTAATAAAACCTTTAAAGTGGAATATATCGAATAGTTCTTTTACTAACTTTATCACGGGCTGTAAACGGAGTTGTAAACTTGTGAACATCTTCTTTTAGGAAATAAAATAACGAAGATCACATAAATTATGTACAATAGTAGACGCAATTAGGTTCGCGAGTCGCGTTTGGGATTACAACTACCCAGCGCCACTTTATATGTTGCCATTACGTCTTTTTGTCTCGAACACTAATTTGGCTTCGCGCGTGACTTCATTTCGATTGTGATTCTTTTGACTTATTGGGATGCGATAAATGGATGCAAGCCTCGCGAGTGTGAGGGTGACGGAAGATTGAGGGATGAGTCCTCTGTGAAGTGCATTAGGAGCTTTTAGTCCGCTATCGACGCGCGCCTTGCATCGTAATGCTTGGAATGGCTTCAATTTGAATCAGCCCATGATAATCACCGGTTTCTGCATTTTATTCTCCAAATGGATTTGATGGTAAGTAAGGTTGATCGGAACTTTTTACCGACGTCGTGATCAAAGCGTAGGTTCCTGATTTGGAAGTGAAAGAAGATTAAAGCTCATGTAGTAATTTGCTCATGTTTAAAAACGGGAAAAGAGTGGAAAACGACTGCGGGATGACTAAAATAATATTACCACGTCAACTTTTTATTAATTCGTGTTTTCGATGTTAAAATTAATGATTGCAATAATTTTATTATATTTCTGATTATAATTAGCTGCGGAAAATCACGTCACACATAGGTAGGCAAAGGCATAATTTTTTACGGCTTAGAAACAGAAATAAATGAGGAACGACCATTGGGAACAACTCGTTACAGTTATCGGCGTTCCATATGTTTTTTTGTTTGTGTTTGGAACAAAAAAGTGTACCTTACGTGGTTTTTATGTAGGTGTTGTTTTTCTGTTTGTTTTAGCGCGCGATAACGTAGGGTGCGACGCGTCGCGGTAAGGGTTGTGATTCAGATTAATTCATTAATTATATTAATATTAAATATCATTTGTTCCAAAATAACAAAAATGCTGTTGAAAAATATCAAACGATAATTATTCCTAAAGTAGCGGCTCTTTTTATTAGACTTGTTTTGGATTCTTATTTAATGGTTTTATTCTAATATTTTTGAATACGTAGTATGGGATAAAAGCATTGGCAAATAGCTTGTATATCACTGGTTATGGTCGAATATGCAAATCTTTCTTGTATATGTAAATACATTTACATCCTTAGCTCCAACTCACAATGATACAGTTAGGTAAGTTTATGACCAGCCTTTACAAAACAATAAATAAGGCAGGTTTTCGAGCCGACGATGTTATTAAAAATTCACATCATACTTATCGACAATCTGGCCTTGGAGTCAAAAGCTTTCACATTTAGCAACTAAATGCCACCGAGCGCCCAACTGGACTTCATTGAGAGACATTACTGATGCATCCACCGACATTGAATGCACAATTTTGTTCTGGATTTTGTTTCGTGCTAATTATTGTGCAGTTAATAAAAACACAAGTTGCACAATTTCGGTTTTTAATGACTCGAAATTATTTACCCTGACATTTAACGGACAGCACCTCAGGTAGTTGACTTAGAAATTTAGTCACGTAGAAATGTTGACTTAGTATAAGCAACCCTAGCTATATGGGGTTGAATGCGAGTCCACGTGTGCGCTCCTTGTGCCCTCGTCCCCGTCCCACACTTGTTGCTATTAGTTCTTAATTTACAACACGCACATATTTCAACATTTTAAGCCATTAGAGGGATTAAGGAAGTCCAACGATGACGTGAAAGTAGGATATGACATTCCAAAACCCTACATCTGTAAAGAAGCCGTTTTTTTATTCGACAGTCAATGAAAAGGGCTTTTTATACTGTAGTAAGATTGATCGCAGTCGAAGCCATTTTACGGTCATTGCGATACGAATGATTTGTGACTTTAAAAAGCGTTCAATTTGAGGGCAATTTTATAGCACCAGGACAGAGGGTTAGGTCGTGCAGTAGAATATTTATAATGCGGCAGTATTTTTCACGGTAAATGGTGTGCCAGTTTGTATCGGAGTTTGTTAGGCGGGTTAGAGACGTGAGCGCGCATGAGGCGGCAAAGCAATGTCATCTCATGTCGCGTGCGCGTTGCCGGCCACACAGACAATGCGTTTTACATAAAGGCATTGTCGTGCTTTTATTGCACCGGCCATGGGCCATGTAAAATCTTTACGTGGCATCTTTTATAGTGTGCTCCGCGGCTGTCGTATATTTTAGTTTTATGGCGCGCTTGTGAGCAGGCTGTGGGCCGGGCGTGGGCGCTACTCCAGTATTGCGGCCCACGTGCCACTGATGGAAGATAGCATTGTCCGCTCACGGCTTGTTTATGGTACCACTTCTGAGATATCAGCGAGAAATGACACTTCTCCTGTAATCTGAGGCCGCTCCTACACCGGACTGAGATCTAGATTTTATATGACTGTGTTTACCTTTAGGTAGAGGAGTTTTGCACAACGGCCTAAGAAACTTAAGTACCTATTTTCACTGAGTACCTACTGGACCAATGTCTTATTTAATAATAACGCAAAACTCCAACTTCATTATGATTCGTAGATATTATTAACTATTCTAGCATACTTCATCTAAGAACTGTTTATAAAACTAAAAAATCAGTAAGTTATTTGATACATAGGTAGTTTTTTACAGCGTTTGAATCTTTAAATTGTTTATTTAAATTTAATTAATACGCATTTTTAGTCATGAATAAGTGATTGGTTAAATTTAAATTACAAGGTCTAATTTCATTTATTAAATTAATATAATAAATAATGAATAAGAATATAAATTCAGTTACGACCACAAAACCGATTAATTAAATAAATTGAATTACGTACCTACTTTTCCGTCTGGTGGATATTTGGGTGATTGAATTAAAGATACTGGTTGCTTCTTGCTGTTTTCCATACATAATCACGGCAGGCGTCCAAGAATGGATGAATATGGTCCAAAAGCGGTGGCAATTTAAGAGGTTTTTAATAATTTTAATGACAAAAATGTATGGAGACGGCTCTCGGCGTTACGGACGGAATACGTAATTAGCTTTCTTTCCGATTTAATGTATTCGGTAGCGGTACTAGCGGTCGGCTCCCAATCAGATTGTCCAAATATGATTAAAACGATTCTGACCGTAACATATGGAGAGGTCTAAACTATAAATATATTAAGTTCATTTGAATATATCGAACGTTGTCGTTGTGCACTAAACTGGTTTGTTTAAAATTATGCTTATGGTGTGGAAGCTTTGAAATACCAGTATTATTACGGCAAGAAATGTATTAAATTGGTCGTATATTACCCGATTTAGGTATACCTACACATGTGTTGTGTATTATGTATAATCGACTATATAACTATGCGAAATATGGCGCATTTTTAATCCGCGTAGGATTCAATTGTTTCAACACTATGATAATAGATATTTGTGAGACACAAAAATAAAACCTTAAAAACAAAACACTTATTAGCCTACATACCCTCTACTCGTTTATCATATTTGGTTCCTAATTAAAGGAATTTGTTTCCGTATAAAGTTATGCATGATAAATCATCAATAAAAACATGTCCGGAATACCTACATTCATTCGCAAATCACACTAGTTACTATTTCTTGACGAAGTGGCAAACCTAATGAAAAATGAAGTTAAATATATTTTGGAAATGAAATTAATAGGAAATTTAATTACCCAGTAAGCCTAATTGCAATATTTGCCTTTATTAATGCTACACAGTTTACAGTAATTTAAAGTGGTAGATATATAAATCGGCAAACAATCGTTGAAGAATCAAATAACATTTAAAGTAAAAACCGACCGCGAAGTAATTTCAGTTTCACTCAAATTCATTTAGTTACAAACATCTAAACATCCAAACTTTCTAGTTAATTAATATGAATATTACAAATGAAAGTAATCTGTAAATATCTCTAACGTTTTTTTTAATTTCCTCTCTCCTCTTTGCAGTGGGCTTAGCTCAACCACGGAACGAGGGGTGACGCCCGTGTACCTCCGGTGCCGAGAGGGCTCCGTCTCATGGGTGTACCCTCGGGGCGCGCTGCGGCTGCTGTTTAGGCCTCCGCTGCCGGCAGACGAGCGCGAGTTCCGCGTCTGCTTGCGCGTCATCAGGCGGCCGGACCCACCCGACTTGTTCCACGAGGATGGGGATAGAGATACAGGTAATTAGCATTACGGTGTACCATTTTTCTATATATATTAAACTTTTTACTGCCCATGAGTCGTTAGTAGATATAAGAACTTAATCGAACTGCAAGTTTACTGTCATGTGCTTTAAACCATACATACAGTATAGTCTAGTCGTACCCAAGTTTTGAGTCAGAGGCGGGTGAAAAACAGATTATTAAATCAGAACCCATCTCGTTCAATAGACAACCTTTTTATGGTGGTGTTGAACAATAGATTAAATAGAAAAAAAAATTAAGCGCTTTCGTCAATCGAATATTAGAAAAATTATGGTTACTACGATTATGGTTTCTGCCGTTCATCATTAATTTATCACCAAAAATGGTAGATAACAAATAACACAGAACAGAACAGGTCTGTAATGTTGTTTTTTGTAAATGTACCTTCTATTGTTAACTGCTATCTAAAGCTTGATGACGGAGCTGTGATAACAATAAAAGAGCCTGTAATACTAGTTACAACATCTTATCCGATGGAATTTCACATAAAACAAGTCGAGAAAAGTGCTGTTTCAAGAAAATATCTTTTATCTAAACTTTGTTGTTGAGCGGGTGCAACGAGGACATTATTGTTAATACATCGTACTACAGGTGTGTATATTTTCCTGAACTACTGATTAAGATCCAAACCGGAACGATTTAATCTTATGATATTTTTTTTTATTTGCAATGTTTATGCGACGGAAATAAACTGTGGAAATGTGTGAATATATCTATTAAAACTATTCGCATTAATCCATGTCAGTTCTGATGCATTTTTGTTGCGTCGTCTAGAGTTCAGGACCGACGACATTAACTTAAATTGTATAGTCCTCAACAACATGTGGTAGATCAGCAAATCAGTATTGATGAAAAAATTCCCGACAGTAACGAAACCAATTTTATCCTGTGATTGCAGGAGTCCCCGAACGCTTTCCCGCTCGTATCTTCGTGGAAGGCAAGCATAAGCTGGTGCCTCTCTACGCGCCCGACGACGGCGACCCTCGAGAACTGCGGTGCTTCCGCAGTAGAAAAGGCAGGGCCGCGTTGTACGTCGAAGCGGAACCCGAAGAGGGCATGAAGAGGAGAGAGGCCACCTTCAAGTATGAGGCTAGACCTCTTGTCAGGCGGCACTATGACCCAGCTACAGCCGATTGTAGGCCATGCTCTGATGCAGAACTGGAATTGGCTTTTTGCACGAGTGATCTAGGTAAGACTAATAATGTGTTAGCTTTGTTATTCCGAACTATTTTCCGAATTATTTATTGACTCGTTAGGTACCTACTTATTGTGTATTTCTTAGTAGCAGAGTGTGCATATGTTGAAGTAGTATCCAAATTGCAGACAGCAAATTGTCGTGAATCTGGCAGGTAGCTAAAATGAATGGATTTGTTACTAATTGTCTTGCAACTGTAATGATTTCACGATTGTGCTTGTTTGATAATAGTGGTTCAAAACGTAATCGAATCAGATACGCTCCTACCCTCATATTTGAGAGATTATTGCACCACCGCAGTAATGAGTAACCAGAACCAGGAGCGTCGCTGAATGATTATGAATCCCGAGCCGACCGCACCGTAATTTGTCGCCATAATCGACATTCCTCTCACCCGCAATTAAATTAAAGCCTTATTACTCATGAATAACTTTCGTAACGAGCGAATGTTTGCAAAGCAACGGCGATGTTATTCGGGTGAAATTCAAAATTTACCTCGTTAAATCTAAATGTGATAAGCAAAAAAGTCGTTTTCGCTCTTTTGAGAAGTTCCGCTGAGCGGTCGTGATGGTACTTCTTAGAATACATTAAATTGCGCATGCAAGGACTGTACGGAAGCGTTTGTGTATGCAACGGGATTGCGGCAGCTCCAGGACTAGTTTCAATTTACGGTCACAATAGCTAAACTTGAGTAGTGGACAAACTAGTATGGCCAGGCGGCACGCGACGCGGCGGGGAGTAGAGTACACGTTGACTTTTTATTCTCTCTTGATAAATGGTAATGGCGGCCGCGGCGCAGACGCAGCCGCGGGCCGGTGGGCGGCCGTCGAGCCGTATTAGCCCTCTCTATCACGTATCATTGAAATTTTCGTTTGTCATGCTATATAATAATTACCGATGTTTTTTGTTACCATGACATTAGACATACCTTAAGGAAATAGTGGACCTTTCGTGAGCCTCTCTTGATATGCTAGCAAATCAGCCATTTAAAATAAAAATAAGTTCCTACCTAATGAGAAATAGGCTGTACAACTAGAAAAAAAAAACAAGTATGTAATGATTTTTTTAATTTATTTTTCGGCCAAGAAGTCTGGACGTTTAGTTTGATGATAAATAATTGGCATAGTGGAAGTTGTTGCTAATGTGTCAGTGAACTGTATCTGTAATGGACGTTAGACGAAAAACAAATGTGAGAACATACAACAGAGGTTAGACGGACACGATCGTTAGTCAAACTCTTCTTTAATTATAGGCTCTGGGTCCCTCCCAGGGTTGATGACCGTTTACCGTAGTCCCAAACTATTCACTTAGATTTTACACGTCCAAACTTATTAGATACTTGGGTCTTAAATAATATCTTCACACTGTGTATCTTGATATCTTGGTCGGATAGTATCTCGTTCAAACAAAAGCACTCAGTGTTAAAAGGCGGGTACCTACATTTGCGCTTACTCATCGCGCGGCAAAAAATGTTGCGACGCGGACAATAGGACACAGACAGAGAAGACTGATTAATACCTATAATACGACGAATCTATGTCCACGGTGTCGAATTGTCGAGCCGGGGCTTTGTGGTGCCTACAGCAGTGAACGGCGATTGCGTCATGTTAGCTTGTAAAAGTATTGTTTGGCGGACTAGAACAAGTTAGGTACAATAGATTAAGAGACTCTAAGAAAAATTAAGAGACTCTAAATAAAGGTATCTATTATCTAGTGGTAACAATCCAACTGATTTCACAATGCGAATAGATAGCACGTTATTAGTCAGAATAAGTAAAATATCATCTTTACCTAAGAGTTCACAAATTCCTTTTTTTACATTCTTCATTTAGGTAGACTTAAATTCCAATAGGTTAAAACATGGAACTATAGCGTGCTAGGTAATTAGCCTATCCTAGTATTTACTGTGTACCTATCTACTATTCATTACGTTGTCGTCTAGAACAAGTCCTACTGGGCGAGGGATGTGTTATTATGTCTCACCTTAATAATGACCGACCCAGTGAAGATTGGTCGCGCGGCACCTGCTTATAGGGTAGGTTGTGGTAGCTACTTTCATTGTTCCTGATTTCTGTAACACGGGTTCTTTAGCTACTTATCACAGAATCTGAGAAATTGAAACCTTGCTTTTAGGTAGATATATCCCAAACTTTGTTTGTCACATTTGTTGTGTTGTTGATGTCTTAACTCAGAGCCAATTAAAAAGCACTTCAAAGTTCACACCTGCAGTTCCATACAAGAAAGTGATAGCCTGTCGTGCTTTTGTGCGATTTACTTAAAGTTTTAGCGTAAATAACAACCAAATTAACCTTAAGTATAGGTACTGAATCACATTGCTACTCAAGCCTCGTCTCAACGTTAATTTGTGTTAATATGTGTAGGTAGGTATAGGTTAGGTACTAAACGACATAAAGTAAAGACGTTGCTTGAGATTAGATACTATCAGAGTACAAATGAGGATACCTAATGAGCGAACCGTAATTTGTCGTACAGTTTCCCGAGGCGTGATGGTGGGCAGCGAGCAGCGGCCAGACCTGGACGCCACGCAGCTGACCGTGCGCCTGACCAAGCTGATCCGCGCCACTGCGCGCGCGACCGGCAAGGACCAACTCGACTCTGAGGACTTCGACGAAGCTGACTACTACAGGTATTTACTACCTACATACCTAACTGAATGATTTGGGGATTCAATCTGTATTTTTAACTATGGATTGATAGATCTCGGAGGTGAGATAATGATCACATTCGTAGTAGGAAATAGATAAGGATTTCTGTCATTTATGGACCTACTACCATGTATGTACTTAGTGTTTTAGCGCCGGACAATGCATGCGCAATACGTTAAATTTTTCGCATAAGACGACAGTAATTAAACTGTCGATTGGCTCTTATCATAATATCCGTATAGGTATTTAAGGCCAATCATAGTTGAAACAATTGATTTTATCAAAAGTTTTACATTTGTTAAAAGCACTATAAAATTTACTCGCGTGGCGCATCATAAGCAGCCATGTTACATATAATTAGATACTGTTGATAGTAAGCAGTAATTGGCGACACAATCCCCTCCAAAAAGTAGGAGTTGGCTCTTGACCCACAAAGATAAACGACCGCTCAATTGAACAATTCTCACATCAGTACCCACTATATAGTAACCATCGTTCCAGGTATTCAGTGGACAACACGCTGGAGCGCAGCGCCGTGCACGCGCGCGCGAGGCGTGCGAGGCGAGCGCTGCACGCGCACGTGCACGTGCCGGCCGAGTGCGGCGCGGCGGCCGGCGCGGGTGAGTTCCTCGTGATGGCGCGGCGACGCCTCGGCAGCTACGCGCTGGTCTGCGCGCCGCGCGCTCACGACTGGGAGCAGCTGGTGCAGCGACGCAACGCCGACGGGTCCGCCTACTGCCTGTTGCAACACTGACACCAGTGCGTGCTGCTCGGAACGATCCTACGTGGACGATGTTGCAGAATTGTGTACACGTGTTGTGCGGTGCTAGTGGAAGACTGCAACTGCATATGTGGTGCTGCTTGCTTCCTAGCCAGAAGATGGACACTGATGCAAAATAATAAAGTTCGTCAAGTACCTAACACATACATAGTGTTGCAGAGCATTAGATAGCAAAGTTGAGAATCAAAAACTATAGTGGGATTGAAACTAACGATCTTCTAAAGATCTACTAGGTGAAGTTTTTCGACACTATTACAACCTAACTCATTGCGAAATACCCAAATTATGTTCATAATATCTAGACATAACTTCAGTATTGTTAAAATAACCTAGAAATAGTCCTAGGACTACCCGACTTCAATCCCTCCATAACTTTGACGTATATAGAGCAGACACCATAATTCTGGTCTGTCTGCATTACACCTTTTGATCCTAGCTGATAACATCGTTTAGAGACTCTCTACTTCGGACAGCTGAGCATGTGATTAACCTCTGCATCAAGTTAAAAAGTTTTAGTGTAAATATAAGAACGTTTTATTAATTTACATAAAAAAAGCTCCCGGTGAGTTAAACGCATGTATATGTCATTTTACTCAAATAATTTTGAAACAGAAAACCCCCAATAGAACAAAGTTTGAATGGCGGGTTGAATGTAAAAATGACAAACAAATTCAAATTATTGCTTGCCATTAGCTTGTGTAAATTATGCAATATACTGTACAAATTGATTTACGATTATATATCTATGTAAGATATGTTTATATAAATAGTTTGTAGAAACAAATGTGGTCCAGAGTGCCAAAATCTATAAAGATCTTCATATAATAGATGTAAGGTTGATCTCAACTGTGTACATATAAATTGTTAAGACAACAATGGTGATAGCCATATTACTTTAGGGTTTGATAAATTGCCAACACTCTTACCTAAACAGCCTATCAATATTTATCAGTATTACAGATATTGTATAGCAATCTACATAAATATTTACATATAATATATTAAACTTAGTACAAATAATGACAAGACAATAGTAGGTATTTCCTCATGTGTCACGTATAACGAGGTGTGGTGCTATGTTGTCTTTCTATAGTGCTTCCATTAAAGTTTCAATACTTACTATTATATATTATAATATTAACTTTCATATAGTATTGAATTATATACAAATATAGTAATTTTCACAAAAGAAAATGATAGCAATAGTATTCAAATCTTCCATATAGTGATTGAAACTAGAAATAAGTTTTTGATCTATAAGTGATAAGTAGCAGCCATAAACCACTGTCAAGTAATATAATCATAAATTAAACAGATGTTTATTGTGAATATTTTAGTAATATATTTGTACAAAGCTTATAGATAGTTGTCGATTTGTGATATAGAATACAACGAGTACGTTTTAAAATAAAGTGCCTATTGTATATACCACTATTCTATAGAAAATGATATTGTCATTAGTGTTTATAAACAGATGATGTATTTGAAAAACTGTTAAATAAAATAGTTTAAAATTTATTACCTTTTTTTATCCATTCGCCTGAAATATTGCATTAAAAAAAACAATATTTTCATAGCAGTTTATTTATTAAAAAAATCACAACTGATACCACATAGAAAAACTACTCGGCACGGTTTAACTCTTAACTATACATAGTATCACATAAACACTTTATAATTTGATAGACTATTTACATAGACATTTAATTGTTTTGGTACACTGTGGATGTTTCAATCACTAAGTGATCACAGCTAAAATAAATTATAAAGAACAAACATAAATAATCCTTTGAATGAAATAAAAAATATAGCATCTCTAAGTCGGAACTATAATAATAACAAATCGATATATACAAAAAACAAACGCAAAACTGATGAGAGTAGATGAAGTATGTTTTATACAATACCATCCAAGCCTAAATCGTCACACTGAATCATAATAAATAAATAAATACGTAACATAAAATACAATTACAGGACTACTTTAAAACAATAACAATTTAGCAACGTATACAGAGTTCAAACGCCGATAAAAATAAACGAAGTAGCAAAATTTCTGTTAACCTTTACATGATATGTGTACGGGGTGAAGTAAGAATTTAACAAGTCACTTACATTACCTATAGTGAGAACATGCCGACTTGGCAACAACAGCAAAAGTGGAAAATAGTAATTTATCATGCAATCGTCTATCAACATTTATCCAAAAAATTCATAAGACATTGTACGTACAAAATGACATTTCAATATTATTCTAAATCGTTTGTAAATAAGACAGGTCGGATAATCCATTTAATCACTCGGACGCAGCGACTATTATATGAAACAACTAAAATAAGGAAACGCGTAAGTAGGTTTACATGTAAATAACACCTATTACGAGCAATATACCTTACATACTATTAGATTATTTGTAAAATCGAGTAAAACCAAAAAGAAAATTTGATTAAATATGTTCGTTGATATAAATGACGTTTGATGTGAATTAATTAGGCTAAGCACACACTTCATTATTGGGGTGTTGTAGTTTGCACTTTTGTGTATAAAATTCAGGCAGCTGCGTTTCATACTTAACAACTAGGTTAAATAGCAAAACGAATGGACTTTTCTTACCAATATTTAACCAACTTCTAAAAAAGGGATAACTACGTCACTAATGATTTTGATGTTTTTTTAAAGGAGATTTCTGACATTGAAATAAGGAAACCAGGATCTGATGAATTAATCCAAGAGAAATCATGAAATCTTTAAAACGTTTAGTAGATAGAGATTTTATATTAAACGCCCATTTAACTAACCTGCAATCATTATTCCATTTTATGATTGACTGTGTTTGTTAAATATCAAGTTATGCCTATATGCAGCGCTAAACAAGAATATTTTAAACATTTTATTACAATTATAAAGAAGCCAGCAGGGGTTTGATCTATTTCGTTTGATTTAATAATGTCAGCTTTTAATGAAACCTTCAAAACTTGAGGTCGTATCAATATTAACGGAAAGCATACATTCATAAAACTTAAAACAAAGGCAAAACAGAATAAAAATTATGTTAGTATCATAAATCTTTAGCAACATACAACTCGAAAGCCTGACGTTTTACGCGTTCTGCCGTTTTAATTGAAACGTTTTGTCTTAGTAGGTATATTTTCGATTTACAAACGTTTTGAAGCTTTCTGTCACGGCTAAATTAAAAAGGTAATAAAATACCTTACAGAATTAGAGCCAAAAGGTTCGAACCCCTTTGAGATAAATAGTATTTAATAATCATATAAAACTTTTAGCTGTCAATGTACCACACCATTTGCATTCATACTATCTATACCCTGCATGCAGAGGTACTGAGAATCTTTATAGATTTATCAGTAACCCTGATTACATTCCGATTACCGTTTATGTGGATCATTAAGTGAGCAAGTTACTTTCAGCCTTTTAGTTGCCTTTGCCAAACGCGACATACTTTCATATCTATCTATAGATACATCCTATGTTAAATGAACTAGATTCCAAAATAAAAATATATTTAACATAACGCGCATAAAATGTATTTACCTACTAAATTAAAATAAATTAAATCGAATTAGCAACCCGGAGACGATCCGATGAAAGATATATATTTGTGCCGATTTGCATTTCAGATCAAAATTTTTATTATCATGCACAAATACATCATAACGTCTACATATTATGACAAAATGAATAGCTAGCTAAACTAAATAATGAAGAAAAGTGTGGCTAATTCAGTTCCATACTTGTGCGTCAAGTAATACTTTTTATTTATATCAACTAACCTAGAAAACCATGACATTACAACACAAAATAAAATATTCCTTACAAATGCCTTTGACTAACTTCTACTACCACAAATAAATAAAATGCAAAAGTAAACATTGTTAGTGATACATATAATAATAACTGTAGACTATGTCTAAAAATATCCGAAACCCGATTCAGCGTTGTTCCTTTCACATGACGAAGAAATGTAAAACAATAATTTTGAAATATTTAGAACTTTCCATTAGATACATTTTCCAAGAAATTATAATTGTGAGTGAAACAAAATCTGTAAAAATATTAAAAACATACTTTTGGTTATATTTCTTTATTTTTTTTCATTCTATGGTATATCTAATGTGAAAATAGTGTTATCTAGACTGAATATAGATCTATCTTTACACTTTTTATATAAAATTTGATAGTGATTTTACAAATAACAGGATAAGACGGAATTATTGTCAAAACGTTTATTCTAAGTGAGGAAGCTCATTGGCGTACCGATGTTTGATGCAATACAACAGATTCGGTGCATGTTTTATTTTGAGCAAAAGGAACGGGAATACCGTAAACGCGTCTGAAAAATTTACATATTCATAAAATTGTTATAAAGTTTTGTGTAGGACTCTCTAAAGGGAACACAATATTGTTGGATAAGTGTTGATCCGTGTAAATGGCTTTTTCTGAAGCGTTTGATATTTAGTTCAGAGTTATTAAATTTTGATTTTTTTTTATCATATTTGTGTGACTCTTAATTTTATTTCGAATCATCTTTTAAATTATTTTGTGAGTGCAAAAAGCGATGATAAATTAATAATGCTACATGTTAAAACACTAATACCTAATGGAACTTAACACAACTTGCTATATAACAAAGAATTACATCACAGCATACGGGCTAATACATTTAGATATACATTTTACCAGTAAAATCAAATAATACAAGTTATAAAACCAGCTACAGCGCAGTATAAAGTGTCCTCAATAGCACTCGGATTGTATGAATTTAAATAGCCTTTCTATTAAACTCAATTATTAATACAATACTCTTCTATGAGCGTCTATGACGCCTTTGAAACCTATAAAATGTTTATAAAAAAAGTGATGCAAGCCGGTAAAAATCGTTTGATGAAAATGTTCAACATCAATAATTATATTTTTTCAGACCTTGTTACTCTATAACAATATAAATTTTAAACATTTTTTGATATTGTTTTACATAATATGGAAAATTTCAACAACATTTTGTAAAATCAAAGGGTTAAAATCTATATAGATAAATGCTATACTAGATTAGTTTCACTGAATCGTTTATCCTACTTTCATTAGTCAATTTGATTAAATCGTTGCACAAAAATATTATAATATAGACCTACCTAGAAACCCTTGAAAAAAATATGTACCTAAATTATTCTAAATGCAGAGAGTATTAATTGTACAAGTATTCGTCCTTCTGCATACATACTTCATAAACAACCAGACCGGAACGAAATTAACATATACATAAAATTCAATTTGGCGTGTTTGTCTGGTTATGGCAATAAATCAACGTGACATTTTACATTATTTTCTTGTGTATTAAAAAGTCTCAAAATTATTTACTACATCTCCATCCATAAAATTACTTACGACCTCAGCAGCGCAATGGATGACAAGCGCGAAAGATCCCTTCTTCGATTCTTGGTCAGGTGAATTCTGATCAATCATTCTTACTAAATTGGCTTCAATCAGTGTTCCCAGTTTACGCCTAGTTAATATATCCGTTGTCTGGTACTCGGAGTATTTATTTATACTTTGCTCCTCCAAGTTTTCATCCGATTTAACCGTTAATATTGCACCTGTAACGCGTATTTATAATTATTACTGTTACCGAAACTGTGATGATATAATATTATTGTGCTACCAATAATTTATATTATACAAATGTTTACGTATTTGCATATATGCACATAACAGATGAAATAAAACTAAAATAAATATGGAAATTACAATTACATTAAAATAGTTAAATTACATGACGATTTTTACATTACTTTCAATTAGCTGAAATTAGCTAAACCATAATAAGAATATATTAAACACTGGCTGTGCCCGGGACTTCGTTCGCGTGGACTACATCCTTTCATTGTCCGTTTTACCCCTATCTCCCTTAATATTCGAAACAAAAAGTAGTCTATATGTTAATCTAAGTTTCGAGCAATATTTGCGCCAAATGTCATATCTCTAAGTTAAAAAATAATCATTTTCCCATATAAACTTTCATGGGTGGTATAACCCCCATCCTCCCCTTATTTTCTAACAAAAGTAGCCTATCTAGAGTCCATTTTTCAGGTTCAACGTATACCTATACCAAATTTCATCAAAATCGGGTGAGAGGTTTATGCGGGAAAGCGTAACAGACAGACAGACAGAGTTACTATCGCATTTAGTAGGGAAGGAGGGAAATGGGGATAGGATACTTTTTATCCAGAATTAACGTGAACGAATTAACAGTAACAGCTAATAAAATAATAAAACGTCAATCAAACTGAGTTACTTCTAGTTAAGTCCCCCCACCCCCCCTCTGATTACACCCATGGGTCAGTACAAGGTAGTTACCTAGTGTTCCTACTCGAAGTCGACGGGGGTGGGCGTCATGACGTCGACGATGATGTCCTCCATGTTGGGCATGACGAGCACCTTCTCGAACTCCTTGCTGAGCTTCTGCTCGATCCAGTTGGTGATGTGCGCGAACCGTAGCGTGCGCGCGCCCACGGCCGGCCGCGCCTTCAGCACCAGCTGCGGGTTCGTGCGGAACCTAAAGCGGACACACAAACATACATTCAAGGAAAAAAACATACAAGCATTTCTAACGCATGAATATGGCACCACGAAAAGTAAGGCATGGTGGGCGTGGCTTAAAAAGTGAGCTAGTGTCGGTACAAATACCGTTTCCACGGAATCATACTCGCGGACCAATCACAGCGCGGAACACATCCAAGACTATGAGATAACGTAACTAACGACCTCTTTAATTAACGTCCTTTTGTCGACCTAAACGCATTACCCTTAAAGCTTTCTTTTATATGTCGATACTTTATTACTACTGCTACTTACTATTGCGTAACTATTGCTTGTGTGCTTTACAGTTGTTTTGGTGCCAACATTCGATTGAAGTTATTATGACAGGAATTCTTCCATGTTTTTTTCGTTTACTACATTGTAATTTTTCAGAGCACAGGTCAAGACACGTGCACTAACGGTAGTGGCGTAACTATATCGCTCCAGGCCCGTGGCAAATTCATCGGATGGGACCTATCATAAATAATCTACCTAATTGGCTACTTGACAGTTTTTGAAAAAGTATTGCAAAATGTGCGCCCGTTCATTTTATATCCCAAGCAATTCGATTTATCTGGAAAAAATGTAAATAACCAGAGAAAAATAAGATTTTGTGTAACACATTTAAAAAGCGCGCAAAAACGCCAAGTCATGTCACTGTTGAAATAATGACGTCAACGTCCTAGACAACGAACCGATACGCATAGGAACGACTTAATTAAGATAAACGGAAAATGTTTCAATAAATTCTTTATACGATTAGAGACACAATAATTCAATTGAATCGACAAAATAATCATTGTTTCGCCACATTAAAATAAATAATGTTCGCCGACAGATGTCATTTCCGAATTGCAATGGTGGTTTCCGTTTCGGTTCTTTTGTTCCACAGATAAAAAAACTAAAATTTATTTTGCAAAAATAAAATACTAACTATGCTTTTAATTAAAAAGTAAAAATGTAAAATGATTACTTAACTAATAAGCTAACATATCTAACACTTTTCATATTTTATTGTTAACACTGTCAAGTAGCCAATTGCGAAACTAAAGGTAGTTTTAAAGTACGTACACACTCAACCTTTTTTAAATTCCTTTCTCCGGACTTTCTGAGTATTTGATTAAGTGTTTGATCTGCGATCGACCGCAGTATCAAAATCTCGCATTTTCGCGACTTCGTGCGTTTGGAGAAACGAGATATTGTATCGTATGTTCATCTACCGAGTCGAGCTTTGAAAAGCGACCGAATCGTGTGGTCGTTGCATTTAGCTTCTAAAAAGCGTCTCAATCGCCATTTAATGAACAGGAAACTGGCTTTCTAATGAAAAAGAAAAGTGAAGCAAGGTCCATTCATTTGAGAGCTACGATGCTATTAACAGATACACACTCACCCACACACGTGTGTGTATACAAACAGACACTCATAAATGTCATACGTGTAACACCCCACCCCACTTTAAGCGCGGAGGCCAGAAAGGGTCCTGACAGACAACTATGCTATGTTATAGGTAATGGTTCCTTCTTTCCATTCGAAGTACGGAACTCTTAAACTGTGTTTGGTTCTACAGACCCGATCCACACGCGGTCGTGCGGCGGCGGCGGCAGGTTGACAGCAAGCCGGCCCTCGAGCCCGTGCACTTCCAGGTGTAACTTGATGTCCGTGTTCGAGAGACCCTCCATCGCCCGCTTCACATACTTGTAGTCCGTCACCTGCACAATACAACATTATTGTGTGGGTTTTGATTTTGAAGCTATAAATCACGTTATTTTTTAACAGGGGTAATGCCTACGCACCGTCATTCTGCCACGGGGAAACAAACAGGCTTACAGGCCTAGCATGCGCAACGCGATTAAATTTTATCGCGCTCTTAAGAAATGTCAAAATCGATGCGTCAACTGCTGATTGGCCGAAATTACAAGTGCGGTGTACTATTACCCAATTAACGGTATTGAAACTTTTGTCGTCTCATGCGATAAAATTGACGTATTGCGCATGCTAAGCGTGCTAGACTGCGCCAAGCGACCAAATTTTATCGCGCTCTTAACAAACGTAAAAAACGATTGAAGTCAGTGCGTCAGCTACTGATTGGATTGAAAATTCGAGTGCGGTGTGCTATTCAACAGTATTGAAACTTTTGTGCTAAGCCTAAGAGAGAGGTGTGTCGGACCCGAACCGACCATAACCCCTGGAGGTCCACTCTGCGCAAAGTGATGGAGGTCTGTATCCCCCCGACAGTGACGAACGCAGCCCAAGCTATCAATCACTGTATTATACGGCTATATACTGTATATCCGTGGCTTCTTACGCGTACTATCCTTGTTTTTTTCTACTGATTATTCGCTCTTACTGAAACGCAGCGCGATTTTATAGCCTACCGCCTTCCTCGATAAATAGACTAACCAACACAAAAATAACTTTTCAATTCGAAGCGGTAGTTCCTCTCATAAGCACGTTCAAACACACAAACTCTTCAGCTTTATAATAGGTTTATGATAAATCTTACACGAATTAGTTTACCTATTAATATCTCTATATATAAAAGAAAGTCGTGTTAGTTACACTATTTATAACTAAAGAGCGGCAGAACGGATTTGCCTGAAAATTGGTGGGGAGGTAGTTTAGAACCAGGAGAAGGACATAGGATACTTTTTATTAATTTCTTTTTGCTTTTTTAAAGTAATTTATTGCCTCTAAGGCGGAACAAAGTTCGCCGGGTCACCTAGTTTAAAATAAACACAAGTCGTATAGGTATATTTCAATACTAGTTACATAAAAATTTACATTACAAGACAAATACTATTTATGTGTGTCAGTTTTTAAACTCAACATACCTGCTGGAAATATTTATTCGAGGCAATTTTGTCAACCATTTTGATAAATTTCCGTCTCGACGAGACGGCGTCTGGAGGCGTTGTCCTAAAACAGAATTTTAACAAGAACATTTCTTTAAAGTGTTCCTAACCTTTGCAATAGCACGTCAAGAGTTGACATCTTTGGGGATGATGAGGGGAACATTTACAAATGAAACTATCGAAAATATTTACCGTTAATTTTTTCGGCGAGAAACAATACTATTAGTATGTTGTCTCGATAATATTATATAATTGTTATTTATCAATATCATCGATACTATTCGATGGTATACTAAGGCTTATCGATAGTAGGTATGCCTTTTTTAACCGACTTCAATATAGTTTTCGGATCTGATGAAATCATTCGGAAAATCGATTTATGAAAAAAAAAAAAAATTATTATCAGTGAGAGAGAGAGAGAGAGACAGAGTGTTTGAGAGAGAGAGAGAGAGAGCAGTTAGTCGTCACGTTAGATGATGAGTGGTGCGAACAATGATGATGAATTTTGGTTTAAAATAGCCATTTTTATGATTATTATTCTATTGTTTGTTATTTTTAGTCATTTTTAATGTCTAATTCCAGTTTTTAATATGTGTATTTGTTTTATTCAATGTTGTGTACGCCTGTAATAGGCATATATATAAGAATTTTACTACCATACCCAATTTGTATGAATGTTGTATATATTATGCTGTTGGTGTACCTATTTAGATAAATAAATAAATGAACTGACCCCGTCTCCGCGGCGGGCAGGTTGACGCCGCTGTCGACCGGCTGCACGGGCGGGCTCTCGTCGTCGCTGCTGGATTCAGCAGAGTCCTCCACTTCAGAATCAAATATCGCTGGTTTGTTCTGCTAATGGAAATAAATAAACAGTTGGGATGTTGATACCATTCACAAATAAGGAACCTATCAATTCCTTAAAGGAGGACTTTTAGTTTCATCGGCCATACTTATTTTTTGAAAATTGTTTTTAAATACTTCAAAACGATTTAAAAGATAGTGTCTTCATAAATAAAATTGTGACGTCAAAGCTTGCTATTTTCCTGGAAAATCTATGAAGAAATCGTGTTTTCACAGGAATTTAAAAGTAGGACATTGACAATGACAAGTCAGTCAACATCTTTATTTAGTCAGGAAACAATGGAAATATTGGCAATAATTACGTGTTATTGTTACCTATATATACAACCTGTAACGGAAAGGGGGTAACAATGTAAAGTAGGTGGATACTATACCTTGTATAGATTCTATATACAAAATCCCGAGTTAAAATAAACACTTTATTGTTTTTATGAAATAAAAAATGATTAACTATAATGACTGACTAAAACGTAAACAAACGCATCACAACACTATTGAGGTCAGGGACCCCAAATCACGTTATCACTTCACGACAATTACTGCGATCCTGAATTTCTCCACCTCCTTCCTCGACATGCGCGCCTAGCACTTTCTTAGAAGATGCGCGAACATTATGCAACATTTGTGGTGTCACTGTACAGAACGCGGCCTTGATGCTTTCTATCATCTCTTCCCTTGACGAGCATGCTACAGCGTACACCTTCCTTTTAAATTAGTCCCACAAGAAGAAGTCCAACGGAGTGAGGTCTGGTGACCGAGCTGGCCATGTGATACGACCTCCTCGCCCAATCCACAGATGGAAACGAGCGTTTTGATGGTTTCGTAAATCTCTTTCTCTAGCTCTCGGTCGGCCATCACGCTGCCGTCGGTTGCTCCGACACAGAGAATCATCTCGAATATTCTTGATTGCTCAAAGACATCACGAAATATCACTAGGCTATCCGTAGTAAGTAGGTAATCCAGAAAGGCAAAAACACAAGATGTTGTCACGGCGACGACAACTCAATGACTTAACTGAATTGTCAAAATGAGAAACGCTAAACCAACAAATATCAGATGTGATTCAGTAAACACTAAAAGATGAACCACCATTGTGATATTTAAATTAATAGCATAATAGGTAGGTACATCCAAGTCTTTCGACGATTCCATCAATACTGTGATAGTGTTGTGCAAGCGTGACTTAGTCAAAATTTTTACTTGTATTTGACTGATATTTCAAAAAAAAATATTGAATCAATAAATGCGTGTACACAGCTACAAATGGTCCCATACAGTTTGTAACCGTTAACTGCTTTGGTATTTTTGATATTGTTATACCCTTTCCGTTACACGTTGTATAACGAGTATAAACTTAGGTCGAAAAATAATAAAACAAGTTTGTTTAAATACAAAAGGTACGATTGACATTTATAAAAATTCACTCATGCCATGATTTTGACTCTTCTAACAAAGGAAACCTTAAAGCAGCTTGTTTTTTGCACATCGACGTTTGAGGCGCCTTTTTTGCGTGAAAAAATAAATTTAACTTACCCTTAATAGTCTTTCTGAAAAACCTGCAGTAGATGCTCTTATTTCACTTTCAACTGTGTTTTCAGATGTCGACAATAATTGGTCTTCTAACATAACATCTGTAAATAAACAAATTAATATATTTCAAAGAAATTTATAAACCGCCTCCTTTTTCACCGTCGGACACGTATTACGGTTAGTTGACTTGAAAATCCGTGACAATCCGTGGGCGTGAGGTTTAATTGCTACGTGATCGGTTATTTAAATGATGCCACCTAACGGATTTTTCATACGCGTTGTCCCCATTGAGAAAAAGACATAGCATAGTTTCCGCATTCGAATCAATTGCTGACGTAGATGACGGCTGAAATTGCAATAGTCACGAGACCTGGCGTTTTCGCGCGCTTTTTAAATGTGTTACACAAAATCTTAAGTTTATTATCGGTTTTTCTCGAAATAATCAACATACCGAACACGGTGGTAGTATAATCTGACGATTCATAAATGCTTTTGTAAAAGTTTACATGAATAAAGACATTTGTTATTTTTATTTTTCTCTGATAATTTACATTTTTTCCAGATAAATCGAATATGCTTGGGATATAATATGAACCGGCGCACATTTTACAATACTTTTTTAAACAACTCACTCTTCTCCTTGAGCTTCATGAGGTTGAGCTGCGTGAGTATGGCGATGTAGGCGCCGCCGTCGTAGCGCAGGTCGGCGTCCAGCCACACGCCGCGCTCGTCCCAGGCCGGCGCCGCCACGCGCTCCACCAGCGGACACGCGCCGCTCAGCGACAGCTCCGTCACCACCAGCGGACTCATGAACGCGGGCAGCTGGTGACACACACACACACACACATAACATGCAACCTATACTTTATTCAAATACTTTACATCACACTTCAGGATCGTCATTTGATTTTTTTTTTATTGCACTTCAAGATTGACCTCATCCCACCTGATGTAAAGTGGTAATGAGGTCCTAGCTTAAGGGCGACAAGTACAGCATAATAAATATGTTACTGGACTTGCGATTTCCAATACTTTTATTTGTATTTTAAATAAATAAAAGCATATATTTTGTTCAATCTGATAAGTATACATGTACAGAGTAGAGTCAGCACATGACCATGATTGATGCAACTCAACCGAAACGTCTAAGTAGTTTTCAATTAAATACTTCAACATTTATTGCATTTTGACCCTCAACTATTTTTAAATGTTAGGAATGGAACCTGTTAGCCTTTCACGATGTGGATTTAGTGTTTAATAATAACATTTTTTTATCGCTGTCATTAGAGTACATTTCTCGCTGGCAATAGTGATGTTACCTTGAGCGTGTTCAGTTTCCTTTGTATCCTGTTCTGCAAGCGCGCGATGATGATCGGGTCCCGCATCACGTCGTAAATCATCCGCGCTAGGAACGTGTTCACCCACGTCACTTCAGCTGGAAGTAAGCGGCACTGGCACGTCGGTGAAGGAGTTTTTGTCTGATGAAAAATGTTTTTGCGTTATTTAATATACAACATCGAGATACATACGATCTAATATTAAAGGAACAAGTAAATAACTACATATACTTGCTGTATATATGATTAATTAGATATTTTATCACACAAAGTCCGTTTCGTTATGGTCGTAGTAGTAACGTGTACTGTATAGAGATGAATGATGTCTCAATGAACAATGATTTTATTTATTTTAAAGAAACAGATTTTTTTATCTCCCCATGCGGTGCGGAAATCGAACCCGAACGACCTTCACGTATCGCGCGTGCTGCTATAAATAAAAAATCGATTAAGATGCCAAGGTGTCTTCGATTCCGTGGTTTTCTAACGAATGTACCCCGGGCCGATAAGTATGTAGTTCTAAACTTATTTACGGCAGAGGGCACTTACCGGAGGCTAACGGGTTGATACAGCAGAAAAATTTCATCGCCTACGATAACTTGCGGTTTGCTCAGTTGAAAGAGCAGCGCGATACGTGATGGTCGTAGGTTCGATTCCCGCACCGCAAAGGAAATGAAATTTTTCTGTTTCTTTATATATAATATTGAAAGTTGATTTTATTTAGTGTGTCAGTGAAAATTTCACAATATAATAAATGTTTATCATCATAAATCATAGCAAAGTTCAGCGTTGGGTTGCGTTTACTTCACTTTTTCGTAAAAACTGTATGAAGTGACGTCGTGCAGTTCACATGGTAAAAGATAAATTTATATGTATCTTATTATTTTACTGAAGGACCAAACATAATTCATATTATTAGTCATTACCTTGTTGTGCTAGTGTGTGTAAACGAAAGTTCCATAAAACAAAAAAAATCACACTTCATCACATCTGAACGACCCCGATATTAAGCATACTATACGCATAACAACTGTACTAAACAGACATAGTGAAATAAAATATAATTAAGCAAAATTAACTGATATTTTTTTTAGATGAGGAAAGTAACTCGAGGCCCCTACGAATATATACTCATTACCTAAATAATAACTACATTAAGTACTATGATTAGGCAATGGAACATACTGGTCTTCGTTTTAGTCAACTTTTAGAATATCTACTGTAATTTAAACTAACTTCCATAATACCGATTTTACTTCTTAAATACAAAATAATTGCAAGTACGATTTAATTCACTAACGTTCCTGTCGGCCGTATGAGTCGTTCAAGGGGAACCCATCACTTTATCGCAATTTTGTACGACGATTTTCATTTCCCATAAAACCATTCGCAGACGTTTCTAAACGATATTCAACATATTATAGAATCACGTTACATCACAATTTCATTTGATCAAATGCTTATTATCTACAAACTTACTTCATCGTTACTTCTTTTCATATATTATTTATTTTATCGAAGTAATGTTAGTTTACTATTTTGTTACCCATAATTTTATTTCCACGTATTTTCAATACGCAGAATTGTTGAAACATCAAATTTTACATTACTAAAGTCCGTGTTGCCGAACGATTATTGTTACTAATATTATATTGCATACTTTATTCATAGACAATTTAAAGCATAACTGATATGAATATGTAATAAATATTCATACAATAAATAAACTGCGTTAATCCCGACTTGCTGTGGTACTAGTCTGCCCGATACTAGAGTGTTATTAAAAGTGACTGTGCCTTGTTACGCAAAGGCGACGAGGCTGCTATTCCCGCAGCGCCGTAGACGAGGAAATCCTAATGCATGCCGGCTTGCTTGCTGCATGCATGCATGCATGCCTGCCTGCCTGCCTGCTTACTTGCTTGCAGCATTAGTGCATGCATGTATACCTTCTTATGCATGTGCTTACATGCATGCGTACCTGCTGCATGCCTGCTTGCTTTCATGCATGCCTGTTTACTTGCATGCGCATCTTTCTATATCTCTTATTATTTGGATTTTAAGTATTTACGTTAGAAATTGAAACATGTTTTTATGAATGGTTTTATCGATAACTTAAAAATTCTATGAAACATACGTTTGATATATCGTTATTCTGCTTAACAAAACAATTGCGAAACATTTTTTTTGTGAAATGTTATTCGATGTTATGAAACAGCGATTATTAACTATTCGATAAATCAAGAAAAAAATAAATGAATATTCATGGAATAGTTTCTGAGAAATAAAATTCGATATCAAAAAATTATGTGTCTTGATAGATACCCGTCGTTCAAGACTTTTTGGAGTGTACATTTGTTTTTAACTGCTCAAATTCGAGGCCCACAGCCGATGCTCGTACTACAGTCGAGACGGAATGGATACTTTCTTTTGCCGTGTATGATCAATGTGTAGGATAGGTATGGCGTAAGCCGAAATTATGAGCTTCGGTATTGGGGCCTCTGATCAGAACTAGCATTGTACTAGAAAAAAAAAGACTAGATGGCGTTACGTAGCCATAAGTCGCCTTATCTTTTGCATTTTAATGCAACCTTGCACAATCAGAACAAGCTTCTATTTTGCGGTAAGTACATCAAGCAATTGTGTTTCAGAAATCAGAAACAATGATGATACAACAACTTTCAGGCTTAAGACAATATAGAAAGGATTGTTTTCTATACTGACTATAAAGTACGGCCCGCTCGCCTCTAGGCTACGGAGGTCATCTTTATACAGCGATGTGGTAAAGTTTTAAGCACAGCCTCCATTAATTTATTTCACGAATACCAACGGTTAGCCGTTTAATGAATTATTTTACCGGGTGACAGGAACGCTAGTAAACTAAGCAGTTGCCTACAAATGTTAGTGCAGTGTTTAAATTATAGACACACATTTGATTTTCTCTTCTTTTTGCTCTTGGTGCGTTCGTGCGGCGAGGGCTCAATCTGGCACATTACGCCTATTTCGGCCGTTTGCTTGAACGTCATGTCGTGCGTCTGTCATAAACATATTTATTGAGTTTGTTGATACTACAACCCTAAGGTTAAGGAAAACGAATCTGACACAAGGCTCTGAATACTTGTTTCATTCCGGTCTTGTTATAGACATTACTTATTTTGCTGTTTGGACTAATAACCTAATTGTTTTCCTAACAAACTTACTGCCACCATACGCCACTTCCATTGCCAGCTCGTTGCGAACGTACTAAGAGAAAGGCTCACTGCGAGCTGTTGTATTTTAGAATTGTAGTTAAAAATAAGTGATAACACTTTGTATAAACATGGAATCTTAAGGAAGATCGCATACATAAATCGATTAACGATCTTAAAGGGTGAGAAGGAGAAGAAAATATAGTAAACTGACCTGTATGATTTTGAGCAAATACGGCCAGAATGTTTTCTCGTAGGATTCCATATCGGACTGCATGCGCTGCGAGGCGCCCGCCCCTGCTATGGTCACGCCATCGCTTGATATCGAATCGGTTTTATTCTGGAAATAGTAAAATATGCCTGCGTTTATAATTACGTTTGCAAACGTTGGTTCACTCCCGGTTTAGGGATAACCATAGCCCTAAATGGCAAATACTGCTACTGGGTTATTTTCTAGAAAATAAAAACTTATTTTTTACTAATTGTCAGGCAAATCAAATCCATATTAAAAAAAAAAAAACATCTCCCCTTGCTGTGTGGGATTCGAACCCACGATTCTCAAGTACCGCCCAAGCAATAAGTTTGTAGTTCTAAACATATTCGGCAGAAGGCACTTATCGGAGGTTAAGAGGTTAATACAGCAGAAAAATTCATCTCCTACGATAACTTGCGGTTAGCTCAGTTCAAAGAGGAGTACGCGCGGCACATGACACATTTCTTTTTCTACCAAATTTCATCTAATTCCATTACGTATTTTTACGTAAAGGAGAAACAAACAAACGTTAGCTTTTATATTGTTAGTAAGACTGTACATTCCTTTTTTTGTAATGCAAATACACCTGTAAACACTATCTTATAGTCTTCTACTTACAGGTGACTTTGCAAAGGCGACCGTCTCTTTCTCGGTGACCTTGTAGACTGCCATTTCTATGCCTTCTTTGTTTTCCGCTGCAGGATCGCTGGAACTCTTCTCTTCTGCAGCTGATGTGTCGGGCGTTGCAGCGTTGGCTTCTAGTACGGCTATATTAAGACGCCGGTACCTAATACACATTAAACATTTCAGGAGTCACATCTTCAAGTTTAATGAGGAAAATACGGATTCTTATCGACGAATGATAGCTTTTAATATTTTTAATAACTGGTACTTTTGGTTCACTCCTAACATTGTAACGACGAGAGTTATATAGTCTACTAGCTGTGCCCGCAACTTCTTTCACGTGGACTACAGGGTTTTTTATTCAAACCCTGTACAAAATGGTAGCCTATGTCCTTTCTCAGGGTCAAAAGATTGTCGGTGCCAAATTTCATCAAAATCGGTTATGAGGTTTAAGCGGGAAAGCGTAACAGACAGACCGAATTACTTTCGCATTTATATTATTGGTAGGGATGGTACCTATCGATAGACTGGATAAACTGTTACATACTAATATTTGTAGGACTATACGAATAGGGAACATTCGCACGATAGATTCGGCCAGGTATCGTATAGATTGGAATATGACGTTGTTGATTTTCAACAACGTCATATTCCAATCTCAAAGCTCAACCATATAGCTACAGTAAGTAGCTCAATCATATAGCTACAGTAAGTATCGATACCATATTTGCACGATATATCGAATATCGATTTTGTCGACTTGCTGACCCGTTTCTTTTGCAATCCCAATGCATTGTGCAACTTACCATTCATGCTTATCTCGCCCCGTGCGTGCGAACAGGTATAAGTGTGAGTGGTTATCCGTGGTTCGCTTGACATGCACGCTCCATTCCCCCTCCACCGTACCGTCAGCACCCGTCTCTTGTTCCTATCGATAATTCAAACCATTGGTCAAGTAAACTTCACAAGACATTACATCACATATAAAAAAATGTGGAAGTTGATTGACATTTCACATGTCAAACTTTTGTCATATGTCTATGTGACAAAAACAAACACACAAGTTAGTCACATAGCCATTAAAACGCAAAACAGAGAAAGCATTAACATGGGCTAGAAGCATATTACATGGACATATTATAGCGACATTTTAGTTCGTACAATTTTTTTATAATATTAAGTTTCCAAGTTACAGGTAAGAGTGTAGTATCCAAAAATACTACTGTTTCAAAATAAAAATTATAAAGAGAAAAAGTTGTTTTCGTTTTAAAAGACATTTCTAACTAAAAAACAGCTATTTACTAACTAATTGCTGTGTAAACAAAAAGCAGAAATAAATAAAGCATCAACTGATCCAATTATGATAAGATTGCATTAGAAAGCTGCACAAAAAACACAAAAAAGAGACTGCTGTTAATTTGATAAACATACATGTGTGTCCTTGATTTTTACTGCACAACATTGACGCAATTTATTATTGTAGACCATTTACGTCACTATAGATTACAATCTACGATAGAAATAAGTTAATGTAGACTAAACATACATTTAATTTAATAACAAATATTTATCATTGTTTTATATTTAGAATTTTATTAGTATTATAATTTCCTATTATGTGCACAAAAGTAGGATTGTGAACACATCCTTCATATCTATTTACGACGATAGTCATAGTGAACTAGATTAGACATTACAGACAACAGCTCCTATAGTTTAATTTGACTGGTTTATTATTCGTAAAGAGAACCAAGTGTTTAAATATTATACTTCCACTGAAGGCTTTGCAGATAAGACGCTATTTACACGATCAGGGAAAAAACATTTAACATAAGTTAACGGGTCAAAGCGCGACAACATTTTTTAGTAGTTAATACGAACTACTTACTGCCCGACGTTTCGGTTAGGTTAGGTTCGTTTTAAATCCCCCCCGCTGGGGTCCGCATCTTGTCGCGATGGGGGGGCTCAGTAACCCTGTGGTCCGGGTCGTTGAGGCTGGCCTTGTCACCCAGCCTCCAATACCGCACAGGGAGAAGCCAAGACGGATCCCGAGCTGGGCCGCGGAGAGCAGGTGGCTCTCTGCGGCAAGCCCGCAAGGGCAGAGGTGGATCGCGGAGGAAGAGGAGGACCTCGGTGTTTCGTTGCCGGCCTCCCTGTCCTCCGTGACCCGGCAGTGGCGCGCTGCCGCGCGGGGCGCGAATCGCGTCTTGGTGGGGTCGCGGAGGAAGAGGAGGATACGGTATTACGTTTGCCGGTCTCCCTATCCTCCGCGGCCGGTGGGTCTCGGGACTCCCATCTGGCTCTCGAAGGGAGAGCTGGATTGAGAGTCTCGGGTGTCCGCAGAGGCGGTAGGCAGCGGAGCCGCACAGCAGATCAGCTGCTGGGACCGGAGATGCCAGGCGTGGGGTAAGCCTGGCGTCCGTTACCTCGGTCCCGAGGGGGTGGGGCGTGTCAGGTGGCCTGACACGCTCCAGCTGCGTATTTGCGCGGCGAGATGGTTCGCTTGGCGGTAGCCGCTGTGGGGGAGCCTGTGTAGAATCCGCAAGGAATCCCGACTCCCCCACAACTGCGCAGCGTTGGCCACCGAGGGGGTTTTAGTCGGTGCGAGCCCGACACACCACTCTCTGTTCCCCGCTGAGAGTGATGGTGCGGTAGGCATTGCCCCCTCGACAAAAAAAAGGTTCGTTTTAAATTCTACAGAGAAAAATTCAGTTTGATTTTAAATCAGTCGCAAGCGCTTCTAAGTTTAAAGTATGCAAATGTGCGACACAACAGCCGCTTTCCTTGATTTTCTCATACTTAGCGAATACGGTATAAAACGAAGTTTTTTACGTACGTACACGAAAGGACATCACAGTGTGTTAGCAAACTAATTACTCACTCGTGCTCTCATGCTTTTGGAAACACCGTTTTTACTCACGGCCTCCTCCAAAAACTCCTTTATCTTGGACAGTTCGGTGTCGTCCAACTCTTCCTCGTCGTCTTTGGTACTGGTGACGGACTTGGTGGCAAGATCCATCTCGGCATCGTGGAAGATGATATCTTCATACGTCCCTGACTTTTCCGCTGGGGCTTCCGTTGTCTCTGTGCACGCCGTTGTGCTGTCTGGCTTTTTGTCTGCAAAATAATATATCATAGGTATTGGATATGTTGCTGTACTCTGGATTAACCACCTAGCTGCATTGATCTCATATAAACTAATTGACTCAAAGTTTCGATCTTACTCACAAACTGTGAGTTACGGAAACCTCTGACCCATGTTTAACTGTTGTATCTACAATTTTATCAATGTCTTATGAATTAAATAGACCAGCCACAAGTTATGACATTTCGAAGTTGTTGCCCATAATTATGACATTTTGAAAGCTACTTACAGCTACATTCCGTTATTGTGATAATGTTTGTTTACTAATCATGAAGCAATCTTTTGATTAGGTAAATGTGGGCTTGGTACCTATAATAGATTGACGGTATTTGAAATATCTATACTGCACACTCTACTTTTGTATTCTTAATGTGTATTACGCCACACCAGCGAACATTTAACAAAACAAAAAAAAAACAATTTCCTTATTGTTCATATTAAGGAGAATTTTTTTTGTTGTTATATTTTACGAAATTACTACCTAGAGTGTCAACTTAAAAAAAATAAGATAATTGGTTGTAATTGATGGTAAACTAAGTTTGCTACTATTTAGGCATAGCAAGCACTGATTTTGCTTTTTCTGGCTTTGCAATGTAAATAGAATGATTAATGTATGAAGCTTTTAACGAATCAGTGATATCATTTTATGTGGTCACTTAGTGCACGGACCTTAACTAATATAGTTGTAGTACGTATAAACAGTAGTTCATTCTGTTGACAGCCCGATGACAGAGGCCTAATTTTTCAATGGTCTAAGAAATCACAGTAGAAGTAAGTATTTTAAATGTTATCATAAAATTGTATACCAAAATTATTAACTGACGTCCTTAATTCAAACAGTTTATACATGTTTGTTATTTTTTATCTGGCGATTAAAAAATCAGATCTTAGAAAGGGTCGGCATGATATCATGTAATTCCATGAAACCACATACACCAGTTATCGTAGCTATCCACTATCATTTGTAGGTATATTGTAGCTATATAAATAAGCTTAAAAGGCGATTTAAAGGAATTACAGAAATAATTTTTCACCTACACTATATTATATACATAATATTTTTTTAATAATTGTATAAGTGTTGTTGCAAACAAACAAAAAAATAATCATAGCCTGTGTTTGGCATATGCACTAGGACTTTACGGATGGAAAATTATAGATAGCACAACAACTATAATTATACGTTAGTCACGCAAAAAAAAACATAACTAGCTTCATTTAGTGTTGGAATGCAAGAAAAGATGTGCATGACAATAATAAAAAATTCTATGAAAAAATCTTTTATTTTGAATGCTAAGATCAGGTGGCACAAACTGAAGTTAAATTTCATGTTCTCTACTAGTTATCCTGACTCGTGATGGCTGAAAGATTTCTTTCTGTTTGATTTTTTTTAAAAAGTAATATGCCTTTGCACTTGTAGGCGTTTAACTGGCTTTATTTACCAAAGTACGGTGTGCCACGTGTTCTAAGCATGACTTATCAACCCTCGGTCTTAACTTACGCGGTCTAAGTGAAGTATGTAGGCATGAACAATACGAACCTCTATGCATTTTTCTAACAAGCCTGTGTCGGAGACCTTCTTTACCTGTTTCTCCGTCCGAGTGGGACATACTGTAAAAATATCGCCTTTATTATTATTTCACATTTATAGAAATAAACGTTTTGAATTTAGAATCCAAGGTCCAATTTACAATAAGAGATGGAGTTAAGTCCTCAATTCTTCTGGCGTAGACTTCTAGCGGTTTCTCAAAACTACCATACAAATAGGAAAAAAGTAAATTTTCGTGCATATTCGTTTTGCCTAAGATGTATAAGTACATGTAGTTATACATTTTAACAGCTATGCGACGTGCCATCGACCCAATGACTTCACGTCAAACTAATGAACAGTAACAAGTCAATTATCCAATGTTCTGGGGCTGTGACCTACATTCTACATAGTAAATAACAATTGGTAAGCGTTGATCTGATATTCTTTTCGCTATTTTCCACTCTATGCTATCATAATCAGACGTAGTAATGTTTACATTACCATAAAATGACAATATAGTGAAAAACTACACTCACATACTACAGTTTACTACATTACAGCGAACTCTGTAATGTAATGGACGCACAACTGGTATAAAAGCTATGAGAAAAAATAATGTTAATTGTCATTTATAGAGCTTTGTATCTTAAAATAGAATCGTAGAATCAAGCTTCTAATTCAATTAGTGTTGAATCTTATTTATTTACACTCTTCTTAAATAAATAGTAAGTAATAAAAATAATTCTTATTTCCAATACCAAAGACTGCTGTTTAAATCTTTACTGAAAATGGATAATTATTATTTAGAATAAAAACCTAAAAAGTATGGCAACAGCACCTCAATGTAAACACTTTCAGTTCGATATTCGTTCTTATGCTGAAGTAATAAGGGCGGCGTGAACTTCAAAATGTACAGTCCAGCGTGCTTTCGATAAACACAGGTACAATAATTCATGGCGAGTCTTTAAAAACATTTTTATTATTAAAGGCTTACTTCTTTTCCTTTCTTCTCCACACGAACTTCCTCTTCTTCTCCGGACTCGTGTTGGTTTCTGTACTCTCGACCTCATGTTGAGTATCCTTTCCTTTCTTGTACGTAGTTGCTTCGAAAGCTTTCTTCTCCGTCTCTACGTTCTCTTTCTCTAGCACTTGTATTTTCTCCTTTTCGTTTAGAATTATGCAGATAGGGTATTTTTTGCTCCATTGTCTGAAACAAAACGTACTTACTTATTAGACTGGATCGTGATCCTAAAGTAGGTCAAGCGTTTATGTTAAAGCAATCAGAATACACGGCGGTATTACAATTTGTACGTAACAAATTCACAGAAAAAACAAACACCTATTTATCATACGAATGTTTGCCCCGGGTGAGTATCGAACCCACAATCCCTGGCGCAAAGCAGTAGGGTCACTATAGAATTTAAGACTTTCGTGTTCCATTTTAAACATTTAAAATAACAGTAGGGTCACTGTTAAATCGTCAAGTAAGTGGTACAGCAAAAGAAATCATATTTGTAACAATGAAATTAATTCATAGTTAATTTATAAGCTGAATACATGTGTGGTCGGATTTTTGAGATATAGCAGTAGGTATATTGTTTTTTTACGATAAAACATTTTTTTTTATTACGAAAAGTTATACTAGCAATACTCATACGACCATTCGAGTAAAAAATATGTCTGCTTTAAACTAAGAAGAATATTCTATTAAAATTTGCTAGTGTTCGAAAAAGTTATCATATGTATATTTATTTAACTTTAAAACCAGGTTTTCGTTTAAATTAAGAATACTGCTTGACACCAAATTTTTTGTTAGTATTTTGAAGATTTAAATGAAGTTAATTTCTCCCAGTATGCAAATTAAAATGTTTAGCATATTTTAAATGAGTTTTTTTGAGCATACCATCGCCTTATTTCTATCGAGACTGCCCAGGAAATCAAAACTGGAAGTTATATAAGCGCCTTGCATCAAGAACCGACCTTCATTTATTATTTGCGTTGATTTGAAGCACAACTTTTTTACACAAACTTAGAAATACCTACACAGATAGATTTACTTCGGTATGTGTATGAATGAGCAATATTCGTCCTTGTCCACTATTGCGTCATCGTGTATAGGTACCTAACGTTGACGGTACATCGGTGATCGGTCTACAAATCATAACCAGTAACAGTGGGGAATCCCACAGCAAGGAAACTTTAACTAGTCACAATAACACGTTAAAAACGACGACGTTCCGAGTTCCGATCAATAAAATATCCTTGAGAAATCTTATAAACTCGTTATACTTAGGTAATTGTTTTAATAAATGTATTAGGTATGGAAGGATTTTACAAAATTAAACCCTAACGATATAAAAAGGGGGTTAGCGACTTATCCCTAAACTGCGAAGAAGCGGTTGGCTAAATAACAAATGGCAACTATTACTGACTGATCTATCAAACCACAGCTGAAACCATTACAACCATATTTAAAATTTGTTTGGAAAAGAAAACTGTTAAACCCCAATTAATAAATCGAATCACATTTTATTGAACCACATCTTTTAAATCGAATCACATCTTTTTCTGAACTCATTTCGTTTGGAAATAAATTAGCTAAAATACTAATCAGTGAGTTGATTTTGTACAAATTTATTCCACTCAACAGTTTACACGTGCCGTTACAACATTTTACATTTACATTATTTAAGCAATTTACAACTATGTATTCCTTTCACTACTACTTTTGAAACAACAGAGTAAACACAAATAGATTAAATTTATATGTTTGTTAAATTTACTTTGGAAAATTTTAAATAACTGGTAGCAACTTTAATTCGCGATCATCAGTTGTAAATGTGTTCCATTGTGTGTTGAAAGATCGATCATAATGTTTTCATTTAATATTTAACTAGCAACTGGCGACCTATCTATACTACCGTATTACAGAAAACCGCAGCCAAATAACAATCACTTCTGGGTTGTTGTGTTTCTGCGTGTAAGTAAGGTTTCCAGAGCTCTTGGGGGGTGTTGCAGGTGTCAAGCCTTCAAGGTACGGAAGGGAAGGGCGACAAGTCCAATAACAGATTTATTATGGTGAACTTGTCGTTCTTAAGCTAGGACCGCACAACCACTTGAAGTGGAATAATAAAAAAATAAGAATATTTTTCGGCTTCTCTGCACGATCTTTACTAATATTATAGGGCTAAAGAGTTTGTTTGTTTAAACGCGGTTCTCAGGAACTACTGGTTTGAATTGAAAAAATATTTTAGTGTTAGGATAGTCCATTTACCGAGGAAGGTTTTAGCCATAACATCATGTAACGACCAAAGTCAGTTGAAAATGTGATGTGTGACGGAGATAGTAAATGTGCGAATCCGTAGCAGGCCGCTATAATAGATCACATCTTAATATGCGACGCTATTTTATCTATACATATAAATAAAATGGGAGTGTCTGTTTGTAATATTAAAATAACCACTTTTTACTACAGGCATATATATCAAAATATTATTTTTTACAATTTTTGTCTGTCTGTCTGTCTGTTTGTTCCGGCTAATCTCTCTCTAGCTTTACTAGTAGGTAGCTGATGTAATAAGGGGTAACTTAGGCGACTTTTATTTTAGAAAAAATAATATATAAAATATGAAGTCCTGTAGTCCACGCGAACAAAGTCGCGGACACAGCTAGTTTTATATATAAAAGGAAAGGAACGAAACTTAGTTGTACGTCGACACTTTTTCCTAAAAGCGATTGCACTAAATGTTATATCGGCAAACGGTCATTAGCCTAAATTGCCTCGGTTCAGCGGTTTCCGTGCGCGTGCGCCCACCGACAATGCCGGCTGGTAGACCTTGTCACAGTATTTGTTAAGCTCAAATAGATCAAATATCTATGCAGCGGACAAACTATTACTTTTATACAACATCACATAGGTACTTTGATCTAATTCCAATAATAGCCAGCAAAGTGCCAGTACTTATGTATAAAAAGCAAGAACATTTTTTTTAATAAAGTGTAAAGGTACAACTTTCGCAGCTCGACGTTTGAGGCACCCATATTTACGTGTATATAATAACATACGAAAACCCGTAGCAAGGTGTTAATTATCTGATAATATTCAGTTATTGCAATTAAAATACCAACTGTTGAAATTTTAATTTACATTATCTTAATTAAATTATTCTAATGTTAATGAGTTGCGATAATTTATGAATTATACCTACAGTTTACATACCTACTGCAGCCTAAAATACCATTTTTCCCACAAAAAAAAAAACAAATGAGTGTAAGAAATAAATGACAAACAGATATTGAATCTAATTCTAAAAGAGTTTGTTATTTTCGCTTAATGGAACCAAATTATTATATTCGCTTAAAATATTTTATTTTAGTTAGTTAAAAGTGGACTCTTAGGAGTTTATAGGACGGAGTCGACACAATGACATTGTTTCAGTCATGGGCAGAACTCTAAGTTCCATCACATCAAATTTCTAGATATGCGTCATACCAGGATTCCCACAAATGTGACGAGCTGTGACGAAGTCAAGAATCGGTCAAATGATGATATTCGTGTGATGTAAATCATAAATACAATATAGCGCTGCATTATTTGCTGAGAACTGGATTAGTCATCACTTACCTTCGCTTAACTAGGCCTTTGGGAAGCAGTATGACTCTGGCTCCCGTTAAATTATACAGTCTGTGTTGATAGAAAACAATATTCTCTATTTTCTCGTCCCATAGAGCTCTTTTGGCGATCTTTGTCTTTGTGTATGATATCCTTAAGTTGCAACCTGGATATATACAAATTAAACATCAAATTAAATCTACAAGCGTGTTTGTCGGCCGAATTGAGGATAGATAAAAGTCGCATAGATTCTCAAACTTATGAACTTGGCGATCACCTGCGAAATATTTTTTTCAAATAATATAATATATTTGCAGTTTGTATGTTTGCCAGTTATCAGAATTTCTATCACTCCTTCGCATCTCCATATTATTTTTATTTTTAAACTCAATGACAACAATGAGAAAAAGATAAGGAGTTGTTCAGGACCAACATGATAATGATTTTCCGTTTCTTTTTCGCGGAAGAAACAGCCCCTCCCATCCCATATATTTATTACTTTTTACATGAAGTCTGCTTTTAAGAGGTAAACTACTTAACAATCGCCACGAGCAAACTCAAACTCAAACTCAAATATTTCTTTATTCATGTAGGTTACATGTAACACTTTTGAATCGTCATTGAATACAATGCAAAGTGATTCTACTTCCGGTTCGGAACCTATATCTACCGAGAAGACACCGGTAAGAAACTCAGCAGATCATTTACAGTATCAGTATCTAACTTATTGCTATGTGTAGCTTTGGACCAAGTCATATAGTTATGGTTTTGATGAGTGATGAAACAAATAAGTACTCAAGTAAGTTTTTACTTTCGAGAGGTAAGATGGAGCAGACCAGTCCCCAAAGGTGGCACCTTGATTTAATGCCAGGTTCCAATATGTTACATTCAAAAATAAAAATAATAGTTTAAAAAACTAAAAAACTCGCTTTTAGCTCGCACTAAAAATTACAAAATAATTCAGACATTTAAGAAAGAAAGCGTGGAGCGTTTATGTTATCTTTACTCTTTTTGGACAAAACGCTCCACGCTTTCTTTCTTAAATGTCTGAATTATTTTGTAATTTTTAGTGCGAGCTAAAAGCGTGTTTTTTAGTTTTTTAAACTATTATTTTTATTTTCTACTTTTTAGTTTTCTCATGTATCAATAATTATATAATTCTTTTTCGTATCCCATTCAGCAAACCCTTTCATTTAATACCCATATCATAGGGGTGCATTTCAAATAGCCTGTCCGTTATCTTGGACGCCCGCCATATTGGATTTGAATCACGTGACTATTTTTTTCGTATTCCTGACAGCAAACCCTTTCTTTTGATACCCTTAACATGGAAGTGCATTTCAAACAGTCAGTTCGCCATCTTGGGGAGGCCGCCATATTGTATTTGTAATGACGTTTCTTAGCTAGTCATGTATTGTCATCAGAACTCAGAGCGTGTGCAAAATTTCATCTTAATCAAAGACCGGGAAGTGGGTCAAATTAAGATTCAAAGATTCCGTTACATACATAGATACATACAACCCAAGCTAATAAAAGCGTGTTAATGATAATCCGTTTTTCTTCAACTAACTACGAGTCTGGAACAGTTTGAGCTTACGCCTCGCATAATTTTTTACTATCCGTAACTAAAAAGGATCGTTTTTCAAATATTGGAAAAATAGACTAACCTTCAAGTTTCATAAAAGCGGTTGTTGTTTGATTAATGTGGTAGGTATAGGCATCGTAATCAGGAAATCTATAATGATTTATCCATCCCTGAAAAAATATTACAATATTTGGCATCTATTTTTGGAAAAATAAGAGAATATTATATAAGTAAAGATATTTACCTCATATTTTTTCATTGGTCTGTGTTCCTTTACAAATGGTATTGTATACGTTTGTGGCATGGCACTGCTGCGTTTTAACTGAAGGAACGCTTTGCTTTTCTGAGGTTCATTTTCACTAAAATAGTTATCTAACATCCAACTTTTCACTTCGTTTGCTAGGCAGAAGAACCAGATACCCAAAAGGAAGCCATTCCAAGCGTTGGCGTTTGGGAATAGAACATAATTTACAAAAATAATAAATGTCAAGAAGTACATAGTAAAGTTGAAAAAGTAAGTCTTCTCTTTCTCTGAATTGGGCTTGGTACTGTTAAGATTGGATTTACTAGGAGGCAATCCGAAATTTGTTGGCAGCACAGGTTGTGGAGTAGGTACATTGTCATGAGGCTTGTCTTTGGGGCAATCTGTGTCTACATCTGTGACGTCACCAAAACCATCTAAAGTGTCTTCTAGAGCTTCCACGCCAGATTCTACTTCCATGACATTACTGTCATTTCCATAGTCGTTTGACAAATCTGCCGAATCACAGTTTGCTAAAATATAAAAAAATATATTATGGTTGATTTTAAGAAATAAATAAACCTACACCGAATGCATACATGTAAAAGATGACTAAATCTAATAATTAACTATGCATACTTAATGACATAAAATATTACATCTAAATGCCTAGTGAATGTGTTTTATTTGCATTATTTTAATTAACTTTCTCCCCTAAATAAGTATCTCCTACTTTAAATAAAAATAGTCATAGATTAAACAAAGCAACAATTTACCAATATTTTTGTGTGTGTCATCACTGGAATCTGAATAGTTCTTGATTTCTAAAGGGTAGATGAATTCTTTGTCAATTGCTTTTGCTGTCAAAGGTTGTGTTACTTCTGATAAGTTTTGCATGCTGCTGTCTAACGATGATACCTGTTATTGAATACAAAAACTTTGTGTACATATGATTTAAAATAATATTTTTTAGTTAATAAATAAATAAAGTTTCAATCATAGGTACAGCATGTAGTTTAGTAATTGATTGAATTGAACAATAACCAAATTTTAAGACTACAAAAGTCAAACTGATCTTTAACTGTCAAGAATGTAGCATGAGCTTTCATCAATTTTATTACTGCCAAACGCTTTTTTATAAAAGTATTAAATATAACTTCTATAATTTTTTTAGGTACCGCCAATAACCGTTTGGGAAGTGGTGGTCTCTGTTGTTGTCTTTCAATCCCCCCCACCCTCCTTTTATTTATGTTTTTATTAATTCATTTATTAAGATTTCTCTTATAATATGTCTACAATGCAGTGCAATCCAATTCAATTTGAATCTTATTAGGTTATTGCAAGTATTATGCAACTACATCATGCAATAACAAGAACATAATACACTCACGAAATTAATTAAGCAACATTGACAAACATATATATCTAACACAGCTACTTACCAAACTATGAAGTATACATTTTTAGGTTCTACTATCATACATTTGATTGAATCGCATATAAGCTATTTATTTTCATGGACAGAGTTTCCACTAAAGCTCTATTTTAGCTAACACTAGAATTATGTGTTAGAATTCATGAGTTTGCCAGAATTTCTAAAGAATTTTAACAAAACAAAAGTACTTGCACTGTATGGGATTTCATTGTGATAAGAAATGTGTTGATAATATGTTGATATAAATTAGTTTAATGATACAAATAAATTATTGAAGTTAATAATTAAATTGCCATTACTCTTCTTGACACATAAAGATTTTTCAACTGAAATTAACTCATTAAAAAAAACTATCTTTATTACTTAAAAATTTGAGTTCAACATATATTTTGCATCTCATGTTAAATTTCATTACCCATTAAGTAATTCTCTATGTATTAAAATGTTTTTTTAACTCTTAAGAACAAGTTTAATCAATACAACATGAAGTCTTCAAAAACAATTAAACATGCATTGTTGATACTTTCGTTCAAGACTTTACCTGATTGTCAGTATCTCCAACACTTTGCTGGTCAGAATCTTTCATTGCAGAATTTTCTTCAGAATCTGATGTTGAATTTTCCCTTGGAACAGACTTTTCCTTTGATTCTTTTGTTTCTACAAAGAGATAAAGTTTGTTATTTTGTATAATGTACGGTCAACAGCAAATCATGTTAAACACTTGCAGTCCAATATAAATTCTAATGTCAACAGCATAAGCATAACTAAGTACAATGTTCAAACTGTTAAGTCTGATGTACATTAAATATGCCAACCCAATAAAACAACTAGTAGCATTGTAGTTATGATCATTAATTTTGCTTGTTCATTCAGTTGTAAATATCAAATCATGGGCTAAAATAGTAAGCATATCAGGCTAGCAAATAATCATTCAAACACTTTTGAACTATTTGTTTAGTTAGAGCTGTAAAAAGTATAGTATGTTTATATTAATTAGCCAAACCTTCTAGAGATCTTGTTTTCATATCTTCAACAGCTTGAGCTATTTTAAATTTAAAGTCATGAAATATTTTCCATGTCTCATTACTCTCTTTTACTTCTACTTCTGAAGAACTCCTCTTTCCTAGGCGGTTTAAATATTCTTTCATTGGGGAGGAGGACACTGGTGGAGTGTTCTTGACTTCTTCAGGTTTGATCTCAGCTGCCTTAGCGTCTTCTGTCTTTTCGACAGGTTGTTTCTCAGGTGTTTTGTCAACAGGCTTTTCGCGGATTGACTTGAAGTATTTGTCAATGATGGATGTCTTATCGCCTCTTTTAGGACTAGCATTCTCACTCTGTGAGGTGATTGGCGCATCGCACTGTGGCGTAGGGGGATCATCTTCACATACATTGTAAAGTTCCTCTAATTCTTCATTGTTAGCATTGTATCTAAATGATAGGGATGTATTTGGAGATTTCCCTGTAAAATTTATTTTATTTTAAGAGAGTAAAAATTAGGTCCTTTTTGTTCAGTGTTAATATGTTACTTACCCATTGATAAAAGAAACAAGTTTTTAATTAACAAACTTTAGCCGGTAGAAACTTTGTAACTGTTTGAGACGGATTTATTATTTAGAGAAGCGCAATTACAATTCACAGGTGCGTACAAAGACTGAATAGGATCGCGATTGTTTGTATTAACTTAGTCTTTGTTGTCAAAGAAACAGAACATATGGCCAGATTGTATTTTGATAACAAGGTAAGCTTTACGCGATTCATTGTGCGATATGCAATTATCATTAAATGCTGTAGATATACTTAAACATAAATTGTTAAATTTAATATTAATAAAATTACGAATAAGTTGGAAATGTCTAGTCAACTTACCCGAACCGGAGACCTCCATATTAAAAAACGAAAGTTCAAATAGCACCTACAATACTAATTAATTCAAAGAGTTTTCGTCACTATTTTCCAAACATTTGTTAAAAACATACGGCGTCAAATAAAATAATATTTTTTTTCATTACAATAAAATCGGTCCTGTTTTCTGTTTGACATAAACTGACAATGACGTCTGACATTACATCAACCGTCGTAATTAAATGTCATTCAAGATGACAGTGTTACTTCTTGCGGCTTTGGACGACTGGCGAAAAGATTACGTGTTTAATCTTTTAAATTCGACACTTAACTAACTTCAGCAGGGGCTATTATTCAAAAATTATCGAATCGTGTAGGTTATAATAAAATCAATAATTAGCCTTAGTTCATCCACTTCTGATGGTACATCTCCTATAATATACGTTTGTTATATACCAGGTTTCCTTTTACCGGGATTCCCTCATCCAGACTATGCCAACAGTTATTTTATGGCATTAGCGCAAAGGCTTGCAGTATTCTTAAATACGTCAACCTAAAGACTATCTGCACTCCTAGGCCTAGCATGCGTAATACGTCAATTTTCTCGCATGAGACGACGAAAGTTATGATACTATGATTGGCTTGGCTAATGGCACACCGCACTCGTATTTTCTGCCAATCAGCAGCTGACGCACTGACTTCAATAGATTTTGACATTTGTCAGTGAGCGTGAAAAAATTTAGTCCATTTGCGCATGCTAGGCCTGTTAGCATGCGCTGCGCGAGTAAATTTTATCGCGCTGTTAAGAAATGTCAAAATTAATGCGGCAACTGCTGATTGGCTAAAAATACGAATGCGGTGTACTATCACGCAATCAACGGTATAGAAACGTTTATTGTCGCATGCGAGAAAATTGATGTACTGCGCATGCAAGGCCTATTTACCGTTGACTGGGTGATAGTCCACTATACTCGTATTTTCAGCCAATCAGCAGTTAACGCATTCATTTTGTCAGTTCTTAAGAGCGCGACAAAATTTACTCGCGTGGCACATGCTAGGCCTGCAAGACCTAGAAGATGATTTCCGCGTTACTAAGAAAGTCAGATACACATTGACTTAAACTGACAAGGTGCAGAGTCGTTCATGAACTAAAGCTACTGACTCTAAGTGTCCCACTATTGTAGTTATGTCATAGATAAGTGACTTTTTAACACTTAAAAACTTGGTAGAAATGCAACTTACTTTAACATAATATATTATAACTGTACCTTTATTGATTTTTAGCATAAATGATTTCATAATCAATTTTGTTTTAATAGGTTCATCTATAAATACATAACTAAAATGTCATTTTGTACAAAAACTAACATGTTGCAGGTAGCCCAAAAAGTTGTAATAAATTTCAAACTGCAAAGTCGGGACGAGCTGCTTTTTTGTATATAATTTTTAACCTCCTCTATGATTATTTTTTGTCCGAGCAGTCAGCAACCAAGTGGAACGCGTCCACAAATTATGGACTTCTAGAGTTTACTATATTAAGTCCATGCCACAAATGGAGTTTCGTTGTTGTCAATTAGGCCTAGCATGCGCAATACATCAAATTTCTCGCATGAGACGACAAACGTTTTGATACTGTTGATTGGCTAATAGCACACCGCACTTGTATTTTCAACCAATCAGCAGCTGACGCACTGACTTCAATCAATTTAGACATTTCATAAGAGCGCGATAAAATTTACTCTCGCTCGTGGCGCCCCACAGTGGATCGATCCCATACTAGCAGTAGGACATACGAATTATAACTAATTTTTTATCGAAATTTGATACGAAAAGTATGCCATCGTGTTTAAAATAAATCAATCTACAATGTTTGTTAGACGTAAAGTACTTTCAACATTATAGTTTAGGAGCTATCACGGTTTGATTATTTTTTACTATGGGAGTAAACATTCAAAAAATGTTTTTTCAAATCGCCCGTATATGCACGTGTTCTAGTATCGATAAATGCATTCTAATATACCTAGGGCACATTTTGTTAGAACATACTTGCTACCCCTAGCGACCACTTTTCATGTTATTTATTAATTTATATTTAATTCAAAAGCAGCTTGTTTGGCTTAGTACTGAGTATTCATTATGTATTTTTAGGTAGGTACTAAGCGTACTAGCTATAGTAAAATATATTTTTCACAATCAGTCATCATCTTTTTAATATTAGATATATATTAGCAAATTATCGCAATAAATTAATACTAAGTATTAGATAGATGTGTCGCTTTCTCGGAATCTTGTAATTATTTTTAACAAGAGTAATTAATGAATTATTATTATCAGGGCTTCTAACTACCCGCACATTAAGAAGATATTCCTAATGTGGGTAATTAGGGGTAACCCAAAATATCGTATAAATACAAAGGTACAAGACCAATTTTTATTCATTCTGTATTTGAAGTTTATACCGCACTTATAAAATGTCTACTTTCCAAGGTTTGAGTACCAATTTGGATGTGTACGTTATTTTGCGTAGTAAAAACAACAATGACATTTTGAATTATCAGTTTCTAACAAATGAACTAAAAACATGTGCATGTGTTGAGCTCGACAGTGAAGATCGTACTCTGCTAGAGTGGTGTAGAAAGTTTTGCTTTCGTGTTCATCAAAGATGGAATAAAGCAAGAAATTGTCAAGTGAAATTCAGGAGTCACTACGTTCCATAGCAAAACCACTACTAGTGAAGCAGAGGAAGAAACTTTGGCATACCCTGTTGCCGTTCCATCAACTTCAAAGCAGGTTGAATCATCATCTACAACTGCTGATGCCTCTTGTTCGACATCTACTAAGGTTAGAAAAGCATTCGATTTATTAAGTGAACGCCAAAAAAGAAGTCGTGTTGACAATATTCGTGCATCTAGCAGTCAAATTTCTGAAATAACCTTCGCTGCTAGCCAGGAACTAAAATTAATTGGGCAAAATGATATTTCCTACATATTAGATTACCTGATGAAGCACCCAGAAGAAGCCTCCAATTTAAGAAACGTAATTGACGGACAAAAAGTTTTGAACGATATTGCTCCCGAAAAAGCTTTGGCGCTTATTATTTCGTTGAAGCTATCAAAGTGGAGATACATAACTTTAAGAGACATGAAAGAAGGAATAGCAAATTACCCGAGTTATTATAAAATCCAGCAAACAAAAATAGACTGTTACCCCTCAAAATGTGATATAACTATTAGCGATACATCTGCCAGAATTAAAATACAAGCTCTTTTAGACTTAACAGTAAAAAGATTAATACAAAGTTTAAATATTGATTTCGGAAAAAGTGACAATAAGGAACTTGTTCTGTTGTGTAAGTGGGGTTTTGATGGCTCTTCTGATCAAAGTGTGTACAAACAAAGAGCTTCATCGTCCAGTGATCAACATCTTTCCAGTGTGTTCATGGCAAGCCTCTTTCCTCTTAGTCTTTGTTATCGTAATGGTGACAAATTATGGGAAAATAATAAACCTTTTTCGACTTATTATTGTCGTCCCATCATGTTTGCCTTTATGAAAGAGACTGAAATGAATGTGATGAATGAAATGTCATCTTTTGAATCTGAAATTGCAAATCTCAGACCAACTGTTTACGATGAAGTTTCAGTGACTCACCAACTTCTTCTTACGATGATTGATGGAAAGATAACATCGTATTTGTCAGGAACTTCATCGGCAACATGTGACATTTGTAAAGCAAAACCGACTGAGATGAACAATTTAGATTTAGTGAGTGCCAAATCTACAGACCAGGATTTATACAAATATGGAATGAGTACCTTGCATGCTTGGATTCAAAGTATGGAGTGTTTATTACATATTTCATATATGTTAGATTTTAAATCTTGGGCGGCTAGAGGTGACGACAAAAAAAAGATGTTACAAGATAGAAAAAAAAATATCCAAGACGCAAGACGCAAGGAAAGAAATGGGTCTATTAATTGACGTTGTTAAACAGGGGAGTGGAAGTACCAATGATGGAAACACAGCAAGACGTTTCTTTAATGATCCTTCCAAAACGTCAGCGATTATTGGTGTAGATGAAAACCTAATAAGGCGATTTGCTGTCTTGCTTCAGAGCATATCTTCAGGAGAAACCATTAACGTCGAAAAATTTAAAAGATACTGCCGTGAAACAGCTAATATTTATGTTACATTATATCCCTGGTATCATATGCCTTCGAGCATTCATAAACTTTTGCTACACGGAGCTGATATAATATCAAATTTATCCATAGTTCCTATTGGTGATCTCTCTGAAGAAGCTTCTGAAGCAAGAAACAAAGATTTTCGCCAATTTCGCGAATCTCACTCTAGGAAACAGAACAGCATCGCATGTAATGAGGATATACTACATAATTTATTATTAAGCTCTGATCCTGTTTTAACAAAAATCCGACCTAAAATGGACGTCAAAAAAAACAAAGAACTGTTTCCAGAAGCTAAAGAACTTCTAATTATGTCATCTCACGACTTTGATTTTGTTGATGTTCATTCTTATATTGTATCTGATGATGATGAGGAAAGCTATGATGAATCGTCTGATTCAGAATAATATGTTTGTAATTACAATTTACATTTTAATTGATGTAATAGTCTTTTTTATTTTGAGTATTTTATGTAACTCACTGTTTCCTTTTTATGTTTTTTATAATTTGTTGTTATTGTGTTTAACCTTGTTACTGTAGTTGCGTAATTCTGAAACTTATTTATTGTTAATAGTCTTTACATTTAATATCATAAGGTTACTTTTAGCCATTGTTTTCCTCTTGATTTGATTGATTTTTATGTTGAGAGAGTGATAGTTTTAGTGTTCCTTTTTAGGTCATTGCTGTGCCCTGATAGGGTTAATGTTGAAATGTAACCTGCTACCTACAACATAGGAGAATAGTTCATTTTATTTGATCTTGTCTTGTCATAAAACAATATTCAAAGTAAATTCATGAACTTTTATTTCTTTTTCATTTAATATTTTTATATAATGAAATCTACAAAACAATACTTGTAGACACGAAATATGTCTAATTAATAAACACAGATCACCTAAAACTAAGCAAAACAAGCTGCTTTTTAATTAAATATAAATGAATAAATAACATGAAAAGTGACCACTTTTCATGTTATTACCCCTAGCGACCCCTAGCGACCGCTAGGGGTAGCAAGTATGTTCTAATAAAATGTGCCCTAGGTATATTAGAATGCATTTATCGATACGACACGTGCATATACGGGCGATTTGAAAAAACATTTTTTGAATGTTTACTCCCATAGTAAAAAATAATCAAACCGTGATAGCTCCTAAACTATAATGTTGAAAGTACTTTACGTCTAACAAACATTGTAGATTGATTTATTTTAAACACGATGGCATACTTTTCGTATCAAATTTCGATAAAAAAATAGTTATTATTCGTATGTCTAGGGTTGCAACGATATATCGGAAAACCGATAAATATCGATATATCGACACCTGAAAATATCGATATTTATCGATATCGACGATACGCCGATATCGATATATCGATATCGATATTTTCAATATATCGTCAGTGATGACAATTTAGTATTTTTTTGCCTAAAAGCATTATTTCAACAGATTTAGCATGCATAAATTCAATTTACCATCTATGCATATTATTTCTTGGCATTTTGCTTGGAAGGTTTAAATACATTTGAATTTCCGAACGCAAAATATGAACCTTAAAATAACCCGGTACGTTGATGTTTCTGAACGCGACTGAATCGGTGAAGTTAATGAACAAGTAGCCGTAGTGTTCTCAATCTCAATTTTGATTCAAATTCAATCAGCTCGTCCTTTTTATCCGCATAGGTATGTACAACTTCAAACTTGAAAGCAATTTTATACGTAAGATTCGGATTAAAAAGGGTTAAAGACGAGGGCCTTGACCTTTATTTTTTATCACAAAATTAGTTATTTTCTGTGTTTCTTTGCTGCCATTTAATATTTATTTTAAATTAAATAAACGCTTATTTGTTTATTTTTATTTTTTTTAACAATAACCCTTAATTTTAGAATATTTTTGGCATATATATTTCTTTCATTAACTTATAAATAAATATTGTATATAGGCAAGTAACTGATCATTTGATTACTTAGCTTTGAAAAAAAATATCGATAAAACATCGATATATCGCCCGACAAGAACGATATATCGATAAATAAATATCGACCAAAGTCGATATTTATCGAAATCGATATATCGATATTTTTAAATTTCTTGCATCCCTACGTATGTCCTACTGCTAGTATGGGATCGATCCACTGTGCGCCCATCGACTTCTTAAAATACTAAGTCCATGCGTGGCGCATGCTAGGCCTGAATGTCTCTCTGTCTGGTCTGTCAGTTGTCATTGTGCTTGTCATTTTACAAAACTGACAGACGACTGGTGATTGTATTTTCTTTCACTAAATTTTGCATTAATCAGTCATCTTTGTGTGTATATAGTGATTATTTAATAATAGTGATCGTTTTATGAGTAATTATGGGAGTTAAATCAAGTTCTGGTTCAATATTGTCCATACCTGCTATGGTTTATTAGTGCCACAATGAAGCTGTTATTTATTGCGTTGTTTTTGTGCGGGGGCTTTGGCCTCGGATCCCCTGAAGATCAGGCTGTAAAAGTGAGTGCGGATATCTCAATTTTGCTGCATGTATTCAATTGTTGTTATGATTTCAACCTTCATAATTAATCCTCGTGGTGTACTTGTTCTAGGACAACACAGAACTGTCTCGGGCGCTAGACGACCGGCCGCTTTTGTTTGCCACGTTAGGAGGCGGCATGGTTGCGGTCGAGCCTCTGGCTGGAAACATTATTTGGAAATTAAAAGATGGTGAGTAATTTTTATATCAAAAAAGAAAATTAACTTGGAGTGCACCTTAGAGTGCATTTTTAGTAAAGACTCTCGATAAAGTATTTCCAAATATAATTTTGGTTAGTACTTTGAATGAACCTAGACAGTCTTTTAACATGATTACAGTCTTCCCTACCACTGGTTAAGCAAAATAAAAGGTCAAATATGAGTTAATTAGAAATTGCAACATGCAATAAAAAGAAAATAATAATAAGACAATACAGTAGTTAGAGAGAAGAAAGAAACCACAAGCATTTAAGTAGAGAAAAAAAATCAATATAAAATAATTTAAGTTAAAGCATGATTTAACTTTATTTATGTTGATGTAATAACTTGCAATGGCCATGAAAGTGAATTTCAAGCTCATGTATCTTATTAGTTTACTTGTATCATATTGTGGAATGCCTTCTGTGTTATATTTAATAGCTCCTGTTTTATAATATGTCTAACATAAAATATATCTATCGACTGATTTTAGTTGATTGATATACTTCAATACCAGAAGTTTTGTTCAAATTCCAAAAATGTTTTAAACCATGTAATAGATTTTAAATAGTTTTATTAATTGTTTAATTTAAAATTGTAGTATCACTGGATATTTTAAATGAAATACTAATACTTTAGAAATTAATAAAGGATAATATTTTTTTTAATTAATTTGATTCATAGTAATATAATTAATTACAATCACTACCTAACTTTTGAATATAATTATTAAATCCCTACTAACATATAAATGCGAAAGTAACTCTGTCAGTCTGTTACACTTTCCCGCTTAAACCTTTCAACCGATTTTGATGAAATTTGGTATAGGTATACGTTGAACCTTAAGAACGGACATAGGCTACTTTTTGTTAGAAAATGAGGGGGGGGGGGAATGGGGGTAATACCACCTTTGAAAGTTTATATGGGAAAATGTTTATTTTTTAAGTTAGAGATATGAAATTTGGCACAAATATAGCTCGAAACTTGGATTAAAATAAAGACTACTTTTTGTTTCGAATATTAAGGGAGACAGGGGTAAAACCGACCATGAAAGGATGTAGTCCACGCGAATGATGATACAAAAAAACAGTCATTGTTCTACTTTGCTGTCAAGATCTCATTATTGTTTATTTGAATGAGCTAGGTCAAAAGCATAAGTGTAATAAATAAATATTAAACACTAGCTATTGCGTGTGACTTCAGTCATAGAAGTATTCTAGAAATATTTATGTTATTATGCACATGGATACAATGCACTTATTTAAGCAAGTGTAAAATCACTATCTACTATTATTTCATTGAAAATATGCAACAATATTTGTTATCTGTAGATAGCAACTAAGAAAATGGTCAGTGGGTTATCTGTAACCAACTTTTATAAGTTAGTGTAACATTAACTACTATCAAGAAAAAATATTGAATAAGGGTTTATCTAAAACATATCTTTTGAAAGTTCTCTTCATAGAGAGTACTATTTGCTGTTTTTTTTTTCAAAGGATAACACTGTAATAGTACTAACATTCTGTTCAAATGTACATATTTACCTACACAAAAGATTTGTCTTGAATTTTTTATTAACTTTATAATATTCCCAATCAATGAATGATTATTGCTAGTTTACTAAGATACTTTTATTTACCAGTTAAAACAGTTCTTCATAGATTTGCTATGAAAATAAACAAGTTTAATTTCCCAATTTAATGGCTGATGTCCATTATACAGCATGAATAGCTGCAAATCATTTGTAAAAGGTGTCATCATTCCTATTTATACCTTAAATAGACCCACAAAGTAATGGGTCACATTGCAAGTAAAATGCATACATAGATAAAACCATTTATCAGCACATGTAGTTCCACCAAAAAAAAGCAACTGAATTATGTCAAAAATTATCAACAGTATTGGGATTACTAATTGGATTTTTATCAAACTTCAATTATGTTGGTCACATGGAATGATCTAGAATTGATAACATTCACATGGCCGCGCATGTGGTTTAGTGTGCGTTTCATTGCATGTGAATGTTGCTATTAAATTTGTATTATAATCCAGCTTTAGAAATTTAATGACGTCACTAATTTTTATTTTTTATATTATTTCGTCATTTATCGAGATGTTACAATTCGATTAATGAGTATTAAAGTTAATTTAGTGAGTATTTCCGTTTTGGTTACGGATAGTAATCAGTTATACGAGGCGTAAGCTAAAACCTTTCCAGGCTCGTATATGCGCAATACGTCAAATTTCTCGCATGAGACGATAAAAGTTCCGATTCTGTTGATTGGCTAATAGCGCACCTCACTCGTATTTTCCGCCAATCAGCAGCTGACGCACTGACTTCAGTCGATTTTGACGTTTGTTATGAGCGCGACAAAATTTAGTCGCGTGGCGCATGCTAGGTCTGTTTGTCAATTGGAGAAAATCAAATTCTCATATTTGACACATTACGAATCGTTAAATATTGGAACCAGGCATAAATGGGTGCGATTTTACTTCCGGACTTATGGCAAACATCACAATAATTAAACATGATCAGTCCAAAGCACTTAACTGTAATACCTACTTGCATTTTTGAATTAGTACTTATTCCAACAACATAAGGGCGATACGCAGCCCAAAGCGTAGACTCTTGTCATGCATTTGACATTACATACACTAGCGCAAAAAACATTACCTACCTTCTCTCGTTCATTAACCTTTGAAAACTGTAGGTACTTATTTTTTCGCTTGCTCATTCTTTTCAAAACGATTATTTTAGATTGCTGAAATATATATTGGTAGCTGTCACATTGCTCAGGAAAGATCTGTTTCATTATACTCAAGCTGTCTGCCGCGACTTTCATAGTGTTATTCGTTTAGGAATCGTACGTAAAAAGTACATATCTTGTTATGTAATCTCATCCAAATGCATTTATGCCCGTTTCCAATATTTTATGATTCGTAATGACAAAAATGGCAATCCGATTTTTTCCAAGTGGCTACGAGTCTGGAATGGTTTTAGCTTACGCCTCGTATAATTTATTACTAACAATAACTTGTAGGGAAACATGATATAAGATGGTATGTAAATAGATTAAGTATAAATTGTAAATAAGAAATAAATAAGTATATGGTTGGTTGTTTTACTCGAGTTATCGACAACATGGCTCTCTTTACGGTAACGCCTCAGGCGGGCACCCTAATTCGCAAGAGAGAGGCTTACCTTACGGTATTGCTCCAGCGAGGTACCCTTTGCGGTCGCGCAGCGGCTTTCGTTAAGGTAACGCTCACTCAGGGTACCCTTGCGATGACGGCTTTCTGCAGGGTAACGCTCACTCAGGGTACCCCTCATAGGAAAATTATGGTGCTCTCCTTAAGGTAATGCTTAGAGGTTCTTAATAAAAATGAGGGTCCATATAAGTGTTCCGTCGATAGCACGAGTATATCCTGAGCCTTCGTAACGATACACTGCGAGTTTCACTTACCTAGAAACAACACCTGCTACCCCTCACATTGGTGACCTACCGACGCTGAAAAATGGAAGACCAGGCAGCAAGCTCAGAAACCACCAAGATCGATCTGGCAGCGGTGTCCGTACAATCACGCTTACTACCCTTCTGGCGTGAATATCCACGAGCCTGGTTCGTCCAGTTTGAGGCGGTCGTAGATCCGCTCAAGGTATCAGACGATCAAAGATACCGCTACGTGTTGCAGCAACTACAATCGGCTGATCTTCAACACATCACCGATATATTATACAAGCCACCGGAAACACAGAAGTACACCATTCTCAAAGAAAGATTGCTGTCCGTTTACGAACAATCCGATGTGAAGAATTTTCAAAAGCTCATCGGCGACTTGGAACTTGGGGATCAGAAGCCTTCGCATTTACTTCGACGAATGAGGGAGCTCGGAGGAAGCATGCTCACCGAAGAAGGCCTGAAAGTTGAATGGCTAAACAAACTACCGTCACAAATTCGAGTAGTTTTGTCTGTAAACAGCGAATCATCGTTGGACACGTTAGCAGCAATGGCCGATAACATGACCGAATACTCGCAACCAGCCCACATCGCCGCAATGTACAAGCCGATCACCGACTCACCTTCTGCAGACAACGCAAAGGCAGTTTTTGACAAAAACGACATACAGTTCCAGCTCTTATCGAAGCAAATTGAGAAACTGACTTCGATTGAGCATTTCGTCCACACTACGGGTTTCGCTCGCGCTCCAGATCGAACGCAAGAAGACCGCGCAGCGTATCAAGTACGAAGGGGGATAACGACACGTGGTTGTGCCGATATCACTTCAAATTCGGCGATAAAGCAAGACGGTGCGAATCACCGTGTGCAAGACGAATGAAGAAAGCGGAAAACTAATATCAGCACCGGCCGTGGCGAACGTCGGTGCACTTAATTCATCCAATCGCCTATGTGTAGTCGATCGCCACACCAAAGAGCGATTCCTAGTAGACACCGGTGCCGAAATATCCGTACTGACAGCGAGAAATAAGTCGAAGAAATCATCTGACAACTTTATATTGTACGCAGCGAACAACACACCGATCAAGACGTACGGAGAAAAAACTATTGAACTCGACCTCGGGCTACGGCGTTCTTTTCGTTGGACATTCATAATAGCCGACGTAAAGACGTCCATCATCGGAGCCGATTTTTTACGTCACTTCAAACTACTCGTCGATCTCAATAAGAAGAAACTACTAGATGAAGTCACAAGTCTCTCCATTAATACTCTGGCAGTACGAAGCAGCGAACCCACAATACACATCCTAGACAAGTCACACCAGTACTACAATATACTCAGCAAGTACCCAGAAGTTCAACGACCGATGTCTACGAAGCAACCACCTTCACATGATATCACACACGAATTACAAACAAGGGGGCCGCCAATTTTCGCAAGACCACGCCCACTACCACCTGACCGTTACATCGCAGTCAAGAAAGAATTTGAAAAATTGACCGAAATGGGAGTCTGCAGACCATCCAAATCACCATGGGCGAGTCCAATCCACGTCGTTAAGAAGAGTAACGGACAATTACGTATCTGTGGCGACTACCGTCGACTAAACGCAGTTACAATACCTGACCGCTACCCGATACCAAGAATTCAAAACTTCACCTTCAGGCTTCATGATAAGAAAATATTCTCCAAACTGGACATACAAAAAGCATATTACTGGATCAAAATGAAAAGTGAAGACGATTGTAAGAAAACGGCCGTCACTACACCGTTTGGCTTATTCGAATTTACAAGAATGACCTTCGGCTTAAGAAACGCAGCTCAAACATTCCAGCGCTTTATCAACCAGATCACAGCAGGGCTAGAAGACTTCACCTTCGCATATATAGATGACTTGTTAATTTTTTCAAACTCGGAAGAAGACCACAAAATGCATTTAGATCAGATATTGCAGCGCTTGAATGAATATGGCCTCAGTATCAACATTGAAAAATGCGAATTCGGAAAAGAAAAATTAAATTTTTTGGGATATGAAGTATCGAAAGACGGTATAAAGCCACTGGAAGAGAAAACCGAAGCCATCACCAAGTACCCTCAACCAAAAACAATTGAACAACTACGACGTTTTCTGGGTATGCTCAATTTTTATCGCGACTGCTTACCACATCAAGCCGACAAACAGATGCCACTCAACAAGCTACTTCATAACGCCAAGAAAAAAGACAAAACCGAAATCAATTGGACCCCCGAACTCACAAAAGCGTTTGAGAGTTGTCGTGATAGCATCAAACAAGCAACGACACTCTCACACCCCGTGCCCCGAGCAGAGCTGGCTATAATGAGCGACGCGTCCGACACAAGCATGGGCGCCGTTCTACAACAAAAGCATGAAAACAGCTGGAAACCACTCGCATTCTTCTCAAAGAGCCTGAGTGACACGCAGAAGAGATATAGTGTATATGATCGCGAACTCTTAGCAATATATACAGCTATCAAACACTTCAGGAAATATATAGAAGGCATAGACGTCACTGTGTATACGGACCATAAGCCGCTTGTTTACGCTCTCACTAAGCCACCAAGCAAGAACGACACACCGCGAAGAGAGAGACAGCTGCATTTTATCAGCCAATTTTGCAGTCAAATTAAATACGTGAAGGGTCAAGAAAACACCGTCGCTGACGCATTATCAAGAGTAGAAGAAATACAATTAGAATCCATTATAGACTTCAATCAACTTGCAAAACGGCAACACAGCGACATCGAACTGCAACAACTGAAAACTCAACCGCACCTAAGCTTCGCTGACGTCACACTCCCAGGTGTGTCGCAGGCAATAGCATGCGAAATGTCTACGAACACACCACGTCCGTATCTACCGCTGTCGTACAGAGAAATCGCGTTTAACGCACTCCACCGCCTAAGCCACCCAGGAATACGACAATCAAGAAAACTTATGACACATAAATATTTTTGGCCAAGTATCAACAAAGATGTAACTACATGGGCAAGAAACTGCATCGATTGTCAAAGAAGCAAAGTGCAACGTCACACGAAAACTCAGTTTGGGCAATTTGGAAACAGCGCGAGATTCGAGCATATACATATAGACATCGTCGGTCCGCTTCCACCATCAAAAGGCAACAGATACCTACTAACTATGATCGACAGATGTACGAAATGGCCGGAAGTTGCACCACTGGCAGAGATAACAGCTGAGAATGTTTCACAGGCGTTGTACGAATCATGGATTGCACGATTTGGTTGCCCGCTACGAATTACAACGGACCAAGGACGCCAATTTGAATCTTCACTATTTCAGTCATTAATGAAAAAACTGGGAGTACAACGCATCAGAACAACCGCATATCACCCACAAGCGAACGGTCAAATAGAAAGATTTCATCGCGTCATCAAGGCTGCATTAATGGCAAGAAACAACAACGTTGATTTGGGCGAGCGAGATAGCAACAGTCTTGCTCGGCGTGCGAGCATCAATACACAGCGACACTGAGTGTACTCCGGCAGCGATGACGTACGGAACAACGATACGGCTACCCGGTGACTTCTTCGTACCTTCAACGTCGAACGAGGACCCGGCAGACTTCACACGCCGATTAATGAGCACCATGGCTATGTTCTCACCGACAGATAGTAAAAGGAAACAACAACAAACGCCGTTTGTACATAAGGCATTAGCAACGTGTTCCCACGTATTTCTGAGGCGAGACGACACTCGTAAGCCGTTGACTCAACCGTATCAGGGACCGTATGAAATCATAGAACGAGACGAGAAGTTCTATCGAATCAAGTTAGAAAACCGAGAAGCTATTGTATCTGTAGATCGACTCAAGCCTGCCTTCAGTTGCGAAACCGAGAAAAGGACAATGGATCGCACCACAGCAGCACCAGCGCCAGCAGTTTATACGGAACTAAAGGAGAAAGAAAATAATTATGTTACGAGATCGGGAAGAATCAGTAAAAAGAGTGTGCGTTTCACTTAAAGGGGGGTAATGTAGGGAAACATGATATAAGATGGTATGTAAATAGATTAAGTATAAATTGTAAATAAGAAATAAATAAGTATATGGTTGGTTGTTTTACTCGAGTTATCGACAACATGGCTCTCTTTACGGTAACGCCTCAGGCGGGCACCCTAATTCGCAAGAGAGAGGCTTACCTTACGGTATTGCTCCAGCGAGGTACCCTTTGCGGTCGCGCAGCGGCTTTCGTTAAGGTAACGCTCACTCAGGGTACCCTTGCGATGACGGCTTTCTGCAGGGTAACGCTCACTCAGGGTACCCCTCATAGGAAAATTATGGTGCTCTCCTTAAGGTAATGCTTAGAGGTTCTTAATAAAAATGAGGGTCCATATTAGAGCTGTAAAAGTAACGAAAAAAAACGTACCCGTATGTATTCGGTACTATAACAATTAGTACTCGTTACTATCGTATCGTTACGTTACTCGTTCCTTGATGCCTCATAAAACATGTTAGAGCAACGAATCAAATCGTATCGTATTGCGTATGCGTACAGTATGCGTCGCATATCAACATCGGTAATTTGTATAAAATAAAAAACATACTTATACATTACATAACAAGCTCAATTAGGTACATCGCAATCCGTTATGCATTGATTAAAATGATAAAGCAACAAATAGGTGTCGAAAATTATGTATTGACAAAACAATCCAAACAATATTCTAACAAGAAATCCACATATAGGTAAACCGTTTTTCTTCGAATTAAAATTAAACAAAATATAAAATACAACATGTTTTTTAAACATAGCGAAAATAACAACAAAAATATTTTGTTCTTGGAACGAAATTAAAGGTAATATTCAAGACATATTTAAAAAAAAACTAAAAGAACGTAGAAAATATTTTTTCTTATAAAGAAATTGAACCAAAAGTACCGAAATTGTTATGGGCAAACGTTAACATTTATCATCGGCGATCGATACTAAAAGAAATACGAGTAACGAAACGGATTCGTGTGTAACGTTTCGTTACTCGGTACTAGATGGCGCACCCGTTACTCAGTACCGAATACATACGGTTTGCTACAGCTCTAGTCCATATAAGTGTTCCGTCGATAGCACGAGTATATCCTGAGCCTTCGTAACGATACACTGCGAGTTTCACTTACCTAGAAACAACACCTGCTACCCCTCACAAACTAAAACGGATCGTTTTCAAATATGGGAACCGGGCATTCGTAGCTTTCGCGTGAATGTGTAACGTGTGAAAACAAACATGCACTTATCCATCCATAGTAACTTTCGCGTTCATATCATATCATTTAAGTTCATATATATTTAAGAGAGGTAGGGCATAGCGATTTATCGCTCGAACTGGAGCAGCCCGACTGGTGAAATACCTCCACCTTACAGAAGACCGCAGCCAAATAACAATCACTTCTGTGTTGTTGTGTTCCTGCGTGTGAGTAAGGTTTCCAGAGCTCCTGGGGGGGTGCTACATTAGTAGCAGGGGTCAAGCCTTCTAGGTAAGGGCGACAAGTCCAGTAACATATTGATTATGCTGTACTGGTCACCCTTAAGCAAGGACCTCATTACCACTTATATAAAAAAAGAATAAAAAAATCAATGGGTTGGTTTTATTATTTGTATCTGTCTATACTGGTCAAACTGATCAAATTTCTATCATAAAACATGCGTGTAGTCAATGTAATTTTACGGCTAAAGGTCGGCCGCCTACGCATATTACGTATCGATTTCGAGAATCTTTTGGAAAGATCAGTGAACGCATGCCGAGTGGATAAATTCCCAATAATTTTATCTGATAACCAATATTAGATAACAATTAAGCCTATGTTTTCTTTAACGACGTAGATGTTATTTAGCGAGCAGTAGATACATATTGCCCAACTGTAGCTGATAAATGACAGCGACCATAAGCAGGTGCTTATGACGATACTTCCATACAAGTCCCATTTGCTGTTTTTTTCCGAGGGGCATTATAAAGCAGGATGTTGATCAAACTGATTTTTATTTCATTATGATAAACTTACTTCTTAAGATCCTTATTTGGTCGACATCCCACTGGTTTCGAACTTCGTGCGGGCTGCTAGAGTGGTGATTGCAATACATGTTTGATAGCTGTTATTAATACTCCAAATATGTTAAAAGCAATCCTAGATTATTCGAAATACCCACGAGATAATGAATAAAAAGCATTGATATTTTCGCTGTATGTTAACTTATTTGTGAAAACACGTCATTTTTATACAAATACTTTGTTTAATTTGCATAAATATGTAATTTAATTTATAAAACGAGTACCTACGACTTAAGAGTAAAAAGAGGTTAATAACGAAATAAAATTAATACATTAATTATTAAGGAAAGAAAAGATTTGCAAAACTACAATTTTAAGTAGACACCAAATTTTCCCAGCCAAATAAGTAGCGCTCTGAACGTTGGTCCAAATACGTTCGAAATGGAAATAATGCGATCTATCGCCATCTAGAAATTTACTTAACTTGTTTTCAAAACAGTATCATGTTGAATAAATACATAGGTATAAGGATAATTATGTTATAATGTCGTATCACATAGGTACAAACTTGGGAATTGTTACTTAAAATATTATGCAGATCTTGCTGCACTGATCTGGTGAGAGCTGCAAGGTTAAAAAGGACCAAGCTTAAAGTGGTTTGATTCCATCACCTCGTACTGATTGATGTCTTTTTTCCTAAAAGTGCGCGTGTTAGCATATTACATATACTCGTACGGTTTTGCTAAAATGTATTATTAATATTTATCTGTTGTTTTCGTGTAAGCTTGAACGTGTAATCGTGATTTGTTATGATGACTTTGATTAGTTTAGATTTTTATATAGTTCATCGCCCGTGGTACATTCGTTTCAACAATGTTTTAGAACCACTGACCACAGAAATAATTGAAGATACTTATAGATACCAAGGTTCCTTAGATTTTTATAATCGCTAGGTCCAGCGAACATTTAATACCTATTAAGCTCTCGGCGACTCAGACTAAAACAACGAGCAATGACACTCAGGATAACGGGGGTAAACGAAACGAACGTTGCGGACGACGGATCCGCAAGGTTCGGCCACTTTTTCTACTCTGAGCTTTCGAATCCGTCGTGTTCGATTCCCTCCGGACTTTAGTTGTTTTGACACAAAAAAAAACAAAAAAGCTTTGATTGACACCACGGGCTGCAATGTGTGATTCGCAAGTGTATTTGTTTTTTTCTATTTGCTGATAATACTCATTTATATGTGTATGATTTATGGTAATCTGTTATTTTTGCATTTCAGAATCTACAACATTCATAAAAAATTTGCTACTGTTTCAGAAGTAACCCTCCATATAAATGGTACATGTATTATAAAAATATATCTTTTTGTTTCAGAGCCGGTAGTAAAAGTTCCCAATCAACACGCTAATTTAATGCCCCAATTTTTACCGGACCCTCGCCATGGGTTTCTTTACATGTACGGACCGCGGGGTGACCAGCAAATGTTGAAGAAGTTACCCTTCACGATCCCAGAGTTGGTTGCGAACGCCCCTTGCCGGTCTACCGAAGGGATCTTATACACAGGGAAGAAAAGTGACACCTGGTTTATGATTGATCCTTTGACTGGGTCACGGGAACATGTTTCTGGTGAGAAAATATAATTACTTCTTCGATGGCTTTAAATTCGCCAATTTTTAAAATCATTTCTGGAGGGTCAAGTTTATATTAATTGTGCGTGTGCGAGCTACAATAACGTCTTTTCCGAGGCTTGGACCGAAATTATATTTGCATCGTGTACATAAACCGAAAAAAAAAACTTTTTATCTGCCATTGATACATGTAAATCCAACAAAACATTAAAGCTTAATTTTTATGACGTCAACCATTATACTTTACAAAATTTTGGAAACTCATTCGAATTCAGAAACCATGCTTTATCGGCCTCACTAAATGATTAGACAATGATTGTTAACATAAGCTCTATGTACAAAGCAATGACAAGACGTCCTATGGTAAAATACAATTTTACCATAGGAATTTTTATAAAGTGGACTACGATTCCATTAACACCAAAATTAAAAATACAGACTGGGACGCTCTGCTGCAACCTCTGTCCGTCGACTCCTGTCTCGATACCTTTTATAATATCTTAGACGAAATAATTAAGAGACACACACCTCTCTGTAATTCTCGTGCTAATGGGTTTCCCGTATGGTTTTCACGCTCTATTATAAGAACATTCAGAGATAAACAGAAAGCTTGGGCGAAGTGGAAAAAATTTGGTAATCTAATTGACTACGAAGATTTTTCCCACCATCGTACAGCTTTCAAGAAACAGTGCAAGCAGTGTTATCTCCGTTATTTAAATACCGTTGAAGATAGCATCACTAAAAATGTCAAGCACTTCTGGACCTATATATCGAATCGTAAATCTAAACCCACAATACCTTCCACAATGCAATACCTAAATACCAAATCGAATGATCCAGTCACTATTTGTAAAATGTTCTCATCTTTCTTTCAATCAGTTTTTGAACCTTCATCTCCTTTCTTGACCCAATGGCAACCTCCCCCTAACTTCTGTAACCAAGATATTCTAATATCCAGTATGTCTTTCACCGAAACTGAAATTAGAAAGGAACTAAAAAATCTTGACACTTCAAAAGGACCAGGACCTGATGGCCTTCCCCCACGTTTCTTAAAACTTACAGCAGACAGTATTTGTAAACCACTTTACATAATATATAATAAATGCATGAAAGAAGGAGTTTTCCCAAGAGTATGTAAATGTGCAAATATTACTCCAGTCCATAAAAGCGGATCGAGACATAGTGTCGAACAATACCGACCGATCTCTATACTCTCCACCCTGTCGAAGGTCTTTGAAAAATTAGTCCACAACCAAGTTTATCCTATCTTACATAATACTATTATTGGCGAACAACACGGCTTCGTTAAGCAAAGATCGACCACTACAAATTTATTGACATTCACAAACACCCTATTTGAAACTGTTGATGAAGGCGTCCAATTGGACGCTGTATATACAGACTTTAGAAAGGCCTTCGACAAAGTGGATCATGAACTACTTCTTGTCAAGATCGCTTTTAATGGTATTCGTGGTGATTTATTGCGTTGGTTCTCATCTTATATACTTAATCGATCTCAGAAAGTTGTCATAAATGGATATCAGTCTGGAAGCGTGTCGGTCACCTCAGGCGTACCACAGGGCTCTATTCTTGGACCTCTGCTGTTTGTAATATTTATTAACGATATAAAAGAATGTTTTCAAAATTGTAAATTCCTACTGTATGCCGATGACCTCAAAGCATATAAACCCGTTAAGACTATTCAAGATTGTATGTCTTTTCAAAAGGACCTAAATGAGTTATCAACATACTGTGTAACTAACAGACTCCAATTAAGTATACCAAAATGCCATTATATATCTTTTACCAAAAATAAAAACACATTAAACTTTAAATACAAACTCTGTGATACCGCTCTAATAAAAGTACAAAATGTGAGGGATTTGGGGATACAGTTGGATTTTAAATTACACTTGCATACTCACATTGACAATATTATTAAAAAGGCATTCAAAATGTACAGTTTTGTGATGAGGTCTACAATAGACTTCAAACGTCCATCTACATATTTATATTTATACAAGTCCCTTGTTCGTTCCCAACTTGAATATGCGGTACCCATCTGGAATCCATATTATAAAAAGTATATAGAGGAAATTGAGAAGATTCAAAATAAGTTCCTACGTACCATGCACTATAGATGTTATAGAACGTATTTGACCCATGTCCCGTTGCTAAGTAAGTTTGATTTGTTACCACTTGCTACTAGACGTAGATACTTGGAAGCTGTCACACTGTATAAACTGGTAAATAACAAATTCGACTGTAATGAGTTAGTTTCCAAAGTATACTATTCTGTACCTAGAAACACACATAGACGAGAGGTGCGTGCTGGCCGCCTGTTTGCAATAGGTAAAAGTCGCACGAAGGCCGGCTGGCGAATACCGATTCGGCGCATGATGCGGTCTTATAATGACAGTTTTCACGCTAACGATACTGATATATTTGTTAACAATATTAGCTATTTTAAAAAATCTGTTATTGAAAAGTTGTCATTGTAGGATCGCTATTTCGTTCCTCCCTGCAGTGTTTGATCCTTTTTTCAATACTTTTTTTTTGTTTTGGTTTGTTTGTTTTTGTCCACCTGAAAGCCCAATTTTTGCTTTTCATTGTGTTTTGATCTGTTTGTAAAAAATAATATTAGTCACATTTTGAGCAGTTCGCGACAACTCGATTATAGTAACATGTGGATAGCGTCGTGGGCTACATTATCATAAAATAATTTAAGTACTGTTTATTTGTTAACACTGTATTTTGTAGCTGTTTGCTGTTCCTAATAAATAAAAATAAAAAAATAAAAATAAAAAATAAGACATTCCAGATAAAACATATATTTTTATATAAAGGGGCCGAGCGGTTTTAAAATGTAAACCTGTGTTTCGTTGTAGGCCCTTTTTTGGCGCATACCACTTACCAATCGCTTTTGATAACATCTGTTGCAGGTTTCGACAAATCGAAAATATTCAACGGAGATAATGACAACACGTGTGATCCTGATAAAAAGAGGGGCGTATACGTCGCTAGAACTGAATACAATATTTTGATGCATGATTCGAAGAATGGGAATCACAAATGGAATGTGACATTCTTCGATTATACCTCACATGCAATGGGGAAGGAGATGTTAAACGATTATGGTAATTATGCCGCTACTTTAAGCACTTTTTTTATTTGTAAACGTTTTGCAAATGTAATTATTTGCTTTAAAATGGGTCGTTAAGCCTAGTCACAGTCAATGGCGGTTTAACGTAAGCCAGAAAGATTGATTACTTGTCAAGTTGTCATGCACGCATTGATCTCGTGCTATGTGGCAGAGGCGGGTTTCGGATGGTCTTATCCCTGGTGAAGCTAGGGTTTACCAAGGGAAAAACATATAATTAAGCACACAACATTTAAAATTTCTTAACTCATACCGAGTCGCCTTACATTTTTTGGATCCGTCTTCCTATGCTTCCTAAGGTGTGCTATTCAAACCAATTGCAAAGATCATATTAATATTATAAATGCGAAAGTTTGTAAGAATGTAGGTATGTTTGTTTCTCTATCGCGCTAATACTAATAAATGGATTTGGCTGAAAACTGGTAGGAAGCTTGATATACTAAATAAACTAATAGGATACTTTTTATCCCGAAATAACGATTAAATAGTATGTACTAAAACCAGTATTTCAATGAATAACGTCATGAAGTACATAGTAACCGGAACTACAGTTATTTTAATTATTCCTTGTAAGGTATGTGAGTGGTGTTCCAAATATATGGAATTCAGTAGTAGGTCGAGCGACTATTTCTTATCAGGTTACGCTACGCTACGCATTGTTGCATGTAAGTAAGCATGTCTAACTGCGACAATTAAAGTGTAGTAAATAAAATGTAAAGTCATGTAGTAAAAGAACGGTCTTAATTTAAAACTGCTTCTGTATCAATTGTCCCATATCATTTATCTTGTTACTGTCTGATCTATCAACGCACAGCCTTAATTACAAATCATAGGCAAAGCTAAGGATTCTCCAAAATTTACCGCATAAAGCAATTAATAATGACGAATTCGTGGGTTACTTTTGGATCAGTTCAGCATTTGTGATGTGGTCTAATATTTAATAATACCTTTATTGACAGTCCTGATTTCAATTAGGATATTTTAAAATATTCACCTAATATCAGTACCTTAATGCTGCTACATGATTGGTGATTTCTGGCATGACGCCTGAAACTTCCGAATGTCAATGTTCAAAGCTGACCAATCAAGTAGCAGGTAAACCCTACATCAACGCACTGTCATCTAGTGGAATGAGAAGTTTAGTGGAATAAGAGAGGTAGGGCATAGCGATTTACCGCTTGAACTGGAGTAGTCCGACTGGTAAAATGCCTTCACCTTACAGAAGACCGCAGCGAAATAACAATAACTTCGGTGTTGTTTTGTTCTTGCGTGTGAGTAAGGGTTCAAGAGCTGCTGTGCTACATTAATAGCAGGTCAAGGCTTCAAGGTAAGGGCGATAAGTCTAGTAACAGCTTTATTATACTGCACTGGTCGCCCTTAAGCTAGGATCTCATTACCACTTACCAACAGTTGGGATGAGGTCAACCTTGAAATGCATTATAAAAAAAATGCCACCAGACTCACATTAGTTGGCATGCTTTGCAGAAACTCCGCTCGGAAGACATTACATTGTTTCCACTTTATTTATTTAATCAGGAACCATCCACTTCGCGTCAACGTCCAGTGGTCGACTGATGTCTTTTAACCGCAAGACCGGTGACCTGGTGTGGGCCCACAACTTAGAGACGCCGGTCGTGGCGGCCTACCTTCTTGACAGAGAGGGTCTCATTTCTGTTCCCTTTAACTCCATTGGGGATGACACGCTTGACCACATCATGGAAGACGCCACCACTTTGAGGGACGGCCAGGGGATAAAGAATTCGAATATTGAGTTGTAGTAAGTTTTTGTAAAATAATTTTGTTTTTTGGCATTCTATTTTTTGTAGACCACTCGTCTTTTCAGTCACTGAAGAGTTTAGTTAAGAGCATGCCTGATAGCTGTTGCAGTTGCTGTCTTTTGGTGTTTATCATCATCATCATCTGTAATTGTTTAAGCTATGTTCATAAATCGGAAATATAATGCCGTCACGTGCTATTAGATGATAACGTGATGAGGGAGACTGCGAAGAATCCGCAAGGATCCCGACTCCGCCATAACTGCGCAGCATTGGGTTTTGGTAGTCGGTGCGAGCCCAACACATCTCTCTTGATTCCCTGCAGGGAGTGACGGTGCGGTAGGCATTTCGCCCTCGAAATAAAATTATACGAATACAATGTGTTTGTACTGACAGGCGAGTTCAGGTAGAACTGAAGATCTTCTTAAAACTTACAGTACGTAGTTGTAAAACTTAAAACTTAGTGCTAGCAGAAGGGATGTAGTATCGAAACCCGAATAACTACGTACGTACTTCCAAAAGTACGTTTTACTAAAGTCTACAATTGATTTCAGCCCAACTCTCTACGTAGGGGAGCACCACCATGGACTATATGCTCTATCGTCATTGGTGGACAAGAATACGATAACAATATCGACAGGGCACACGCAACCTTTACTCCTGGAAGGTCCACCAGGTGAAAGCGTACCCAACACTGAAAAACCAAAGTACGAGCCGTTCACAAACGTTCATTACAAACTGAACGACTTAAACCTTCACGTGTCTGCCCCATACCTTCTACTGGGGCATTATAAAGTACCAGAGCTGACCACGTCATGGACTCCACAGTTACCCAACTTGAACTTTATGAATGAACGCGAAATAGTAACCAATGGCATCAAGCTGATTAACGGCCAAGTCCACTCCGAAACTGAGAAAGATGTGGAAAACGAAACCAACTTGAAATCCAGCTCTATATCAGTCTCGGTGCAGACGGATGACTTGTTCGAAGGTCTTAACTTCAGGCCAGATCTGTGGTATAAACAAATCAACCTGTGGCTACAGAAACAGGAGAATACGGCATTGAAATTGGCTCTCATCATACTGGTCGGATTGGTGATTACCATGTTCTGGTATCTGCGGTATCAGGTAAGTCGGTTTACAGTTTTTAATATAACGTACAGTCAACGTAAACACTTGCAGTTCAATTTTAGATCTTATCCGCACGACATAAGGTCAAAGTTTGTGTTTCCGTTTTCAAGAGATTTGATATTTATAGTTTTACTAGCAGACCCGACAGACTTCGTCCTGTCAAAAAGGCTGTCTTTATATTATTCCCGGCAAATATTCGAATATTTCTCGTAAAAACCTTCCTTGGACTTCAACGAACATTTAAAAAAAAAATTGTCGAAATTGGTCCAAGCGTTCTCGAGTTATGCGCTTACCAACACATTTTGCGATTCATTTTTATATTATAGATTTCTGTTAAGTTTTATTATTACGCTTTTTATCTTTTTCTTTGTAGAAGTTTAGTTATTACTAGGTTTTGTCTGACTTTGTAAAAGAACTAAGGTGACATTCAGTTGTACGTACCTATGTCTATTTTAGATAAACGGATATTGAACATACAATTTGTAAGTAAATTGTTTAAAAGAAAGTGCTGTTTTTGGTAGTACTTTTGGTGGCGAATAGCCATAGTAAACGCAGACATAAAAATATTTGTAGGTCTAGCGACGAGTTTTAGTTACGGACCACTTTCATTAAGGTACGCCAAAGATCAGAATAATCTCTAAAAAGAGCATGTATCTGTGTTTACAAAAATTAAAATCGGATTTCTAAGTGAGTTACGTTCTAGTTAGTTACTATAGGCCATGGTGAAATATAATGCTTTGTGTCAAATAAAAATGAGTGATGGTGATTTGCATTGTCTTTTGAACACGAATGGAATACATATGCCGCCGATAATCATAAACAAATATTGTAGGCATTTTTATACGGCAATCCAGCGAAGGAAATGTAAAGATCATGTGTAGAAAAAATACAGCTCAAGTTACCAGTTTAGATCTAATATTTGACCAATATTTATTTCAAGAATGCGTAAGTCGCGGTACACCAATAATAGTAATATTTTTTTACAATTTAAAATAGCTTTAGCGTCACAATAGTGTTTACGAAAAGATACTATTATGTGAACACTAACTGAGATCTCATTATTGTTTGACATCTTGTGCGTGTATTGCTTAAATAGTTTGCGGACAATGGCTGACGCATTCGTACTGAAGTACGCCTTTTCAGAATACCTTATTATCTTGTTTGGAATTGTTGCCGTTATGTGTGTCGATTGCATGGTAATTTCCTTCGTCTGTTTACTCAACTGTAAAAAGATAAATAGAAAACATAAGTTATGTTTGTTTTATGAATAAAGTAAATGTAATTAATTTCGAATGTTGGTTAGTAGGTATGTACAATTGTACATGGCAACCATTTAATGATATAATGAGCAAATAGCAATGTGCGTGACGCAGAAAGTACAGGATTGATGAAAATTCTTATTTACGACTAATATTAATGTTTGAAATAATTTTTAATTGCTAAGCTTGTGCATATACGTTTTAAAATTGGTTTTGCAAGCAATTATGTAACTATCATAGTTTGTTATTTTTATTACAATATTGAACACTAGGTACATGGGTAAATAAAAAAAAATGAGTGATGATGATTTGCATTGTCTTTCTGACACGAATGGAATATGCCGCGAAAATCATACAAAAATATTGTAGGCATTTTTATACGGCAATGCAGCGAACGAAATGTAAAGTTTCCTTTGCGGCTCAAGTTTTCAATTTAAATAGGACATTTCACTAATATTCATTTCAAGAATGCGTAAGTCGCGGTACTCCAATAATGGAACATGCTCCAATAAGTCTACAGTTAGAGTATATGCGTTAAAAGGAAAATTTAATCCTTGGCTAAAAATATCAAAGACAATGTTTATCGAATAGTTAAGTATTTATTTCATGACTAAGTAGCTGTATACCTACGCGATTTTGTCTGCGTGGAAAAATGATTTTGAGTGGCATCTTTTGTTGTTTAGGCCTAATTACTGTAAAAATACGATACATAAGTATTTAAATACCTTAATACACTATTTGTAACATAGCACTGTTTACGAATGTTTGCGTACCGAATTTCATTCAAATCTGGTACTGAACTACCGAGTTGTGGCTTGTTGACCGGACAGACAAATAGACAAACAGAGTTACTTTGGCATTTATATTATTAGTAAGGATTTGGAAACCTTGTTATGGCTGTACTTGTATCATTCATAAATAATACATGCATTATGTAGTGTATATTCTTGCATCTCTTGAATAAACCTATGATTATCATGCGACCTTAGAGATACTGTGACAAGAATGAGACTGATTAACATTTAACTGTAAATGCTCATATTCTCAGTTTGCCTATTGATGGAAAGGAATAGTGAACCATTATATAAACGTCGTATTCTGTAAAAAGATCGACCGAAACTGAGACTTATATCTTGGCTATAAGAACAAATATAGAACTGGAAGTGTTACTGTCTTGTGCAGTTGGAAGCACGCAGAGAAATTAATAATATGTAATCTACATTATACTCCATCAGAATATCTGTAACTTATTTTTGTTGATTTAATGTTGTTTGTAGTTTTAAACAGTCGGTGGAAACGTGTTATGCATGATACAACAGATAATATAAAGGACGTTCCCTACAATTACGACATAAAAGGAATACATTTTTTGCCATTTTTTATGCGGTTAGGTCTATCGTAAAATCTGTATTACAAGATAAACTACTAGATTTGTCGATGATATGTTTGGGTCCTAACGCGATACGTGTAACATTTTTATAATGAAACGCGAAAATGGCTTTTGTACTATATTTTGTTGATAATGTCATTCAATCTTATGAAGTGATAATAAGAATATCTGTCGGCAGGCGCTTCGAATTGTAATCATTTATCGTCACGCACTACAAACAAAGTACCTACTATTAAATATTTGATTGTAATATATCGAACTTAGATTAGTCATTGGTACAGCTGATAACACAATCAGAATTATCTGTAAAATGTTTATGTTATACGATTGGGAGGCTCGTTAGTAATCAATATTTAGATATCTTGTATCTACTGTTTTTATACCTGAAGGTTGTCTGGATGAGATCGTTGTTAATGGTGATACTTAAGAGAGGCAGGGCAAAGCGATTTATCGCTCGAACTGGAGCAGCCCGACTGGTGAAATACCTCCACCTTACAGAAGACCGCAGCCGATAACAATCACTCCGGTGTTGTTGTGTTCCTGCGTGTGAATAAGGTTTCCAGAGCTCTTGGGGGGTGCTACATTAGTAGCAGGGGTCAAGCCTTCAAGGTAAGGGCGACAAGTCTAGTAACAGTTTTACTATGCTATACTTTTCGCCCTTAAGCTAGGAACTCATTACCACTTAACATCAGGTGGGATGAGGTCAATCTTGAAGTGCATAATAAAAAAAAAATTGTTCATTATTGGGTAAGTACATGTTTCTAAAACATGAGTAGTCGCGCTTAATGGTTACATACTGAATATATGAAACCATAACGGCGACAGGCATAAAACCTGTTGTACAGTAAATAGTAGTCATACATAGATAAGTGTCAAGCGTGGTGTATTCATTAAAAGCCTTATAACTCTCCTTTTCAATTACCCTGTTGTATCTTCCTGGGACTAGCAGCAGGTCACTGGCCGTTTCTCGATCACTAGGCTTATACAAAGTAACTAAAAAAAAATAAGTTAAATAAACATCACTTAACCTTTCACAGGCTCGAGAGTTCCAGCAACTGTCACAAGGCGGTTCCCGGTCTTCCAATGTGTCGACGTCATCAAACGGACAGATTACGGGACAACTGGAGGAAATAGGGGAGGGAGAGGTCCGCATCGGAAGGATCAGTTTCCATACGGATCAAGTGCTTGGGAAAGGCTGCGAAGGCACTTTTGTTTATAGGTATAACTAAATATATTCCGTTGGATATCTATTTTAAATATAATTCACAATTTTAAATATATGTGGGAGAAAGTTGTTTTTATGTATTGTTTTAGAGTTAGTTTTATTTTAGGCACTGGCAACATGGTAGTTTATGGCCGGGTGACATTAGAGGAAAAGACGCATAAAAGACACTTAGAGGAGAATATATTTTTGTTGTTAATTACAAGTGCCTTGTACTTCAGCGATCCCACATATATATTACATAAAAGAACATTAATGGAGTACTTCCTCCGAAGTAGGTATCGAGTACTCGGAACCAACGTACTTTGCTGTATTTGTTCTAATCCATCTTTTGATGATAGCTTTTATATCGACCCTGAGCAGTACTAAGTTAACGAATAACTTTAATGTCACGTTGTAGGTAGGTACGCATAGATTTTGTATGGTGTATCGGAAATCTTAAAGTTGGTGCGATCTGTCGGTCAAATGTAAAATTTTATTAAGAACGAAAGCAGTACAAGTTTGGTTATACAGGAATATTTTTTAATTACCAGAAAAATTTTAAAAACAGTATCAGTATCAGTTACTTATTACATTTATGTATTTATAAATAAAAAAACGGACTAAGTAATTTATCTCTTTAAAAGAAGTAAATAGTAGGCAATCTATCATTTTACTACGACTAGCGCGCATCAATACTACGTTTTCATTGAATAATCGCATCGTTTCCCTGTTTACGCACACACACTCATAACGCGGGTGTGTGGCGGGAGAGACGCAGCGGGGGCGAGGCACGGCTCGGGCGCAACCCCTCAACCCCGCGCCCGCGCAACCTACTAGTTTCATCTTGACCGTTGACCGTGACCTACTTAACGTCACATGACGCGCGCGCGCGAAATTAATCACTGGACTGAGAATTATTTCTTGTGGACCAGGCCACACGGTTCGTTTTACGGGAGTAGACATGCTCAAGGACGAGGAAGACCGGCGCTCTCACAACACTTGTACGACGACGTGGTTGCGTACTTCGAAGAAGACCCGCGAGGAAGCACTAATGATGCCGCTCGTCAGTTTGGCATATGCTCAGTACTCCGCCTGGAAAATAATTCATTCGGACGGCTTGCATCCATACTATTACCAAAAAGTACAACAGCTGACGTCCGTGGACCGAGCGCCAAGGATTGCTTTGTGTAATTGATTGTTAAACAATCCTAACGCCAATGTATCGTTTTCGAATGAATGCCTGTTTACGCGGATTGGAGTCATTTTTTTTATTGAGATTAAGTGAAGTGTTTATGTTAGTGAACCAAACACAGTTGAAGTGTTAAAGCAGTGAATTTTAGACGCTTTTAACCAAGTGCGACAACAACAAAATGTCCTTATTTCTGTAAAAGGAAACTGACATAAAAGGGCGCGCCTGTGCATTGATAATGAAGGTAAACATTTTGAACAATTATTAAAATCCGTGTAGGTAGATTTTGTGTAGATTTTAGGACAATACAAAAGTAATGCACACAATAAATAGTTCTTTAAATACGCCAAGATTCGTTTCAATTGTAGGTTAGTAGCTACCTAGTTATGAAAACGTGAAATTTTCGACAAATAAGTAGATAACTAAAACGTAACGTAACGTGTTGCAAAACGTAACGTGTCTTTCCTATGCTAGAAAAAGTATTAAGGGAGAGTTAGATTACAAAATGAAAGTGTTTTGACTAATTTGATTATTATTACGCTTACGCGCGGAAGCGCCCTTTTGGAGAACTCAGCTGAGTGGGCGTTGTCAGTGCACTTTCAACCTTATTCCGATGAAATGGGAACTTGTTTTTCTTTGAGAAAGGGAAGTAACCTGCGATAGTGAGACAAGATGTCGTGCGTATTTCATTGATAGGTAGGTATGTTGCGTGCCAATAGTTTCATTGAGTTAAAAGACGGATGTCCACACATTTTTTGTCAATTTCAGTAAAAAACAAAGCGTAATAACTCAGTCATTTTTAATCGAAAAAAAAATCGGTTTGCACTTTTACAATTAAGACCTTTGTCTACATACGTGATTAAATTTTTTATGGTGAATAAAAAATAACGGTGTATATAGCCCATCGAATAATTGATCTAGGGGGCCCGATCAATTAATGTAGAATAATTTATAATATTAGCTAATGTGTTGAATATCTTAATAAGTTTGAGATGCAAACTTCGAAACAAGAACACCATATCATCTGTGTGTGATGATTTTGGCGACTTATGTTAGTAATTTACAAATTTTTTTAAAAGTTTGGTAGTAAGCAACTATTGTTTTTTTTTATACTACCTATAGATAGATCAGATATGATATTATTTTAACAGAAAGTGTTGCTTTAGTTAGTGGGATTTTTTAATACAATTACGGATCGCGGCCCATACCTTAAATCAAAATGGCTGTCATCGGAGTAATTACAGAAGTGTACAAATAATACAAACGAATAATCTTTCGAGTGGAACATGTCTGTTACTGCGTTGCTATGGTTACGCGTTTGGCGCCCAATGAAGATCCAAAATTGTGTTATTGCACAAGGTTATAATGTGTGTTATGTTATTTTCAGAGGAACATTCGACAAAAGAGCGGTTGCAGTGAAGCGTCTCTTGCCCGAGTGCTTCACGTTCGCCGACCGCGAGGTGGCGCTGTTGCGCGAGTCGGACGCGCACGCGCACGTCGTGCGCTACTACTGTACGGAGCGAGACAAACAGTTCAGGTACGGTCGATACCACTTCAAGGTACACTTGAAATTTGATATTAGCTCTTATGCGCACTGTATAAGGTACAAAGTCCGAAGTGTGTAGTCTGACGTGCTTTTGTCTGGCTGTATTGTTTATTTGACAAAACTACAAACCTTTATTGGGGTATCTTCTGTCATTTTTAGGGTTCCGTAGCCGAATGGCAAAAAAACGGAACCCTTATGTATTCGTCATGTCTATCCGCCCGTCTGTCCGTCCATATGTCACAGCCACTTTTTTCCGTACCTACTTATAAGAGCTATCCTGTGGAAATTTGGTAAGTAGATGTATTCGATGAATCGCATTAAGATTTTCTCATACAAAAATAGAAAAAAAAACAATACATTTTTGGGGTGCCTCATACTTAGACCTTTTTTTTTAGCAAACCCATACGCGTGGGGATCTCATATCTATGGATATGTTTTAAAAATGATATTGAGGTTTTTAATATATATTTTTTTCAATGGAAGAATGTGTTTCGACTCCCCCTACCTATTCCATTCTGTCTAAATGTTGTAATATTTAACGTAAACTATAGTAAATACTCGTAAGCCATATTTACTAGTAGATAGCTCATATAACTTCTTATCAGACGTTGCACATTGCTAATCTGTACTCACTATAAATCTGACTACAATGAACTGTTTAAACATGACAATGCGCTTTGTTTCTATAGCGGATATAACTTAGTAGTGTGGCAAATCAAAACGTTTTAGGCATTCTAAGCATTTTGGGCATTCTAAATTGAGAACTACTTAGTGGCTATTCAAAACAAGCATTTTGGTCATTCAAAAAAGAGATTCATGCAAAATTAATGTCATGTAAATACCAATTTGACATTTGTTAAATCGGTAATGGTAATGTCAAAGTAACTATAGGTAGTCTTTTTCGTTGCAAGGCGCGGGCGACGCACGGTGATCAATTTTCAAACTTTAGCGGTAGATAATTCGACTTTATCAATGTGAAGGTAATCCGAAAAATATATGATATTTATATTTCAAGGTATGTTGTTTACATTGTTAAGAAATATCATAAGTGTTCTGTTATCGGTTCTTAAGATTCGACAATTTAAAGTTAAAAATCTGGGTGTTGGAGTTTTTCGATTTCAAAAAAGACTGATTTGTGAGAGTTTTCTTTTGGCATTTGCTAAGTACCTATCCAATAGTGAGTTTAGTAAAAAATAGTGTCAATTAATGAAGGTCAGTACATTCTACTTTCATATTTACAATTTAATATCCGGTAGGTTTTCATATCATAAATAAATAGGGAACTTGACTACCGTTTTTACATAAATTTAGCGGATAAAAATGCACATACGTTTTTAGGAACTAATTAGAAATAAAAACTCTTGTTATGTGGTCATAGGCTGAAGTGTTACCTATTAAAAAATATAAGTTTTATTTGCGGAAATTTGCGGTTTCATTGGATTTTTTAAATTTTTTAGGCTAGTGTACTGCTATCAAGAACATGGAATTATTTGAATTATTATCAAAAACTCTTCCGATGAAGCCGATGTCCAGAAATAGTAAAGATTTGTTGTTTAACTTCATTTTAGACTCTATTGGGAGTATCAGAATTGAACATAACTAACCAAAAAATTGTTTAAAATGCGATAAATAATGTTTGTACATGTACTTCGAAATTGTGGCTAAAATCTGCTCGAAACAGTAAAAAAAATCGAAATAAACACACTGAATGGCTTAATAAAACAATCGTAACAACTGTTGGAACACCTTCTAGTTCTACGATTTGTACAGGACCGGGACGTCCGCGCAAAAACTTCCGTGATTTAACTGATAAAATCAAACGCAGAAAGTTGAATAGCGAGGAACAGTCAAAAAGCAAAGAAGAGTTGTTGTCTTGAAATTGTAGACGAATACATTTACCTAGGACAGTCAGTTCGATTAGGTAAGTCCACTTTTGAGAGAGAGGTCACTAGACGGATCTAACTCGGCTGGGCAGCGTTCGGTAAACTACGAAATGTCTTCTCGTCCAACATCCCTCAGTGCCTTAAAACAAAGGTGTACAACCAGTGTGTGTTACCAGTGATGACTTACGGCTCTGAGACGTGGTGCTTCACAAAAGAACTTTTTAGAAGGCACAAAGTCGCTCAGCGAGCTATGGAGAGATCTATGCTTGGCATTTCTCTACGTGACCGAATCAGGAATTAGGAGATCCGTAGACGAAATAAAGCTGCTGATATAGCCCGTACTAATCCAGTAAGCTGAAGTGGCAATGGGCTGGCCACATAGCACGAAGATCGGACAGTCGATGGGGCAAAAAGGTTCTTGAGTGGAGACCGCGTACCACCAAGCACAGTGTCGGACGGCCACCTACCAAATGGAACGACAAACTACTGAAAGTTGCTGGGTCTCGTTGGATGCAGGTGGCAATGGACCGGTCGCGCTGGAAATCGGTTGGAGAGGCCTATGTTCAGCAATGGACAGGAACAGGCTGAAACGATTGCACGTCAAAGACATCATAGTCAATTTCATACTACCAATGGGCATGCACGGACAAGACGCGCAAGAAAGTCACCATAAAGGAGTACGCTGCTATAGGGAACACAACACCAGAAAAATGTACAGAAAACTAACCAATGAAGATTTTTGAGAAGATTAAAATATTGCTTCTTTCTTCAGATCCCATCATGTCTAATTTGAGATCTATAACCGCAAACAATAACAATACCTTGCCAGCTGAAGTTCTAAATTTGTTACAGGAACCAGAAGTCGTAATCATTGAGGGATGACTTTCACATACCTAAATTATATTTGAAATAAAAGTGTTTAACGTTTAAGCATGATATTCTATATTATTTAATTTTGTACCCCTAAATTCTTAAAATTGACCACTGTGCGACGTCTGTCACCACATGACTAGGGATGTGGCGTGACGCTAAAATATTTTTTTTATCGCGAACGACACTCGCAACTTTTAACCTTTACCCAGCCCAGCTATCTTAAACGTAGTGGCCCTCTGTACGCCAACGTATAAATGTATAACAGTATCTATAGTACGAAAGCAAGGATGTGGCATAACGTCATATCGATAAAAAAAATTGATGTCTAAATCAAGATTTATTTTTAAATTTTGCAAATATAAATAAACCCTGATACATTATAATAGTAATTTGTTTCATTTTATGAACATTTTTAGTAAGAAAAACGAGTATCTATTATCATAGACAAAAATACATGCATAATCTTGCAACACATTTATTATAAAAGGCACTTCACTATTCATTTTATAACGTAGTCCGTTGACTTTATATCAAGTCGTTGGCGCTCGTGGCAAGATAAATATCTCAAATAGAAGTGTTGTCTATGCTTTTCTTTCTTCACCTTGAGTGAATCTCTCTCTATCTCTCTAGACGATTTGAATAAAGAAGACGGCTCTTGTACGGTAGTAATAAATCATAACAAGTATGTTACGGTGAAAAGTAAGACAAAAGAATGAATGGTCAGTTATTATTCGTATATTTTATAACTTTTTATAGTTTGTGTAAGTTTACCTTTCGATATTTTACTTTTTATATTTTCGATAATTATATTTAATGATTATTGTACGAAAGAAAAAACAGACGAGCGCACGCTTGTAACGGCCGGCACTATGTCACAATGACCTTGACACCTGTACGCTTATGACGTCACAGGTTTACTTGCATTGAAGTTGGTGGCGCTCGTAGCACTGAAATCTTGTCATTGCGTAGGGATGGGTGTTGCAATATCGAAGATCCTTAATAAATTATAAATTAACTAAATTTCCGCCCGCGGCTTCGCCTGCTTGGAATTTGGTTATATTGCAGTATGAAGCACAACTATAAGAAAACTTCTCATTTCCACGGAAAAATCTAAGAAGCGCGATGTAACGCTGTATACGATTAGTTGTTAAACAAAAACTGAATAGTACACTATATTATATACCTAATTAGATGTAAAAATCAGTTTAGACGATAAAACAAATTGTACGTCATCCCTCGGGAATTCCTCATTTTCGGGGATTCATTATCGTATCATTTAGCTTCTAAATTTACATGTTTATATTCGTTTACAATATTTTACCTTGATTAAAACGCCACACAGCGCCATCTCCAATCCATCCATCAAGCAAACTATATTTTTGTTTTCCCTCGGGAATATCAGTTTTTTTCGGGATAAAAAGTAACCTATTATTTAATCCGGACTTCTAATTATACGTCTGCAAAATTTAAAAGCAATCGGTTCAGTAGTTATGTCGTGAAAGCGTAACAAATAAACAAACTCACTTTCCTATTTATAATATTAGTAAGGATCTTCGTAAAATAAATTAATTTTAATATTTATTATGTAATACGTTATTTTCAGACCGGAATTAATTGTCAATCATAAAATCTATGAATATTTGTATGGAACAAAACAAAGTAAACATGTAGGATTGTAATGAATGCAACTATCGCGTCACATCACTAGTCTACTTGATATGAAGTCGTTGGCGTATGGGACATCAAAATATTTCAGGCGTTTTTGTTTTTATCTGTTTTAAAACACTATAAAGCCTGTTTCGTCTGGCGAAATAACAAAAATGGGCTTCAATCCTGTCCATCTTACAAAATTACAAGAGAAACAAATGTTTAATGCATCGTAAAGGTATTTAATTAAAGTAGGTACAATGAGTAACTTCTATAGAAGTAGTGGCGTTGACGGCACGAAAATCCTGAACTTGAATAGAAGTAGTTGGCGGTTATTAGGTTAATGTCGTTTTCTTTATTGCAGTTATGAAAATTATTTTTTAAGAAATAACAGGCGTAAGTCTTAATTTAAACGAAATAGCTGCGTGATTAAATGATGCAAAAGTGCGTTTGATGATTAAAAGGCCGAAGCATTTTATATTAGAACGCTATTTGCAGTCACATAGAAATGTACATACAATATAATTAAGCTTATTTTGGAGTATTTATAAAAAAAACTAATCGGTAATTTGGTTGAGAAATGTACACATATGTATTGTTTAAAACATCATTTAATTTAATTGACTACTAAATCTGTAAATAATTTAATAAATTATAAACGTGGTGCAGCCAAAATACTAAGTATTAATTTTAAATAGCAGCAACTATCAAGAGTGACACGAAACTGGCCGTAACTGTCATACGCACCATGATAGAGTAAAATAATATATATTACGCCACTGAGTTATTACATTTCAAATCGGTAATTACTCAACGAATCAGATTTAAAAAAAACAGACTTTAAAATTGATTTCAATGTTTTTCAATATACAGGTACATTGCGTTGGAGTTGTGTTCAGCGACATTGCAAGACTACGTAGAAAAGAAATTAAACTTTGAATGTCAAATAGACGCAGTGGAAGTTCTGAGACAGGCCACAATGGGACTCTCGCATCTTCACTCTATGGATATCGGTAATTTATTTAAATATTTTTAAAATTATAGATTAGGTAGTCTAGTTAAGAAAAGACACACAACTACATATCTTTACTATACAAAGTATGTATAGATTATAGTCGTAGTATCCCTTTGGTGCTGCCTTAATTTAGAAAATCGTTTTAGGATTGTTAAACCTCATTTGATCCTGTTTTTATTGAAATCATATACACATCAGTAGTGGCTTTCCATACAGCCATAGAGTAGATGATTAAAGAAACAGTTTATGTAGTGATATAATATTGAGACAATAAAAAAAAATACGAAACATATTGTCATGTAACCAAAAATTTACTAAGACACATTTTTTTAGCGAGTCCCTTTTCAATACTATCCTAAGTGAATTACACCTACCATTAAATCGAGTTTACTAAGGGAGTTTGGTGGAAAACAAAATTTGCTCTTAATTTTTTTTTTTTAAAATGTCTTTAGTTAATTTAAAGACGTAACTGTAAGACTACGTACTGTTTAGTTGTGCATCATTTTCAGCCCGCAACCTTTTCTAAAAGGTTTATTGGCCACCGAAAGACATAACTTACTGCTTAACCGAGAGGCGAGCGGGCCGGACTTTAGCGTTTTGCTATCTCTGAGGTCCCGGGTTCGATTCCCGGCCGGATCAATGTGGGATGCGAACTATCTCAGATTTCTGATTTCTGACACGCAAGTGCTTCTACTACTTAGCACATAATCCAAGCAATGTGTCTGGTGTTGTCTAACATTTAACTTAATATATTGAATAAAGAAAGCATACATTAATAGCGTTTCAATTTCAAGAGATGTTATTTTTTTATTACAATTTATAATTATATTGCAGTGCATCGCGACATAAAACCTCATAACGTACTACTCTCAATGCCGACCGGGTCGGGCGAGGTGCGGGCGATGATATCCGACTTCGGCCTCTCAAAGAAACTGAACATTGGTCGTGTGAGCTTCTCCAGAAGGTCAGGGGTCACCGGCACCGACGGATGGATCGCTCCCGAGATGATCAATGGAGAGAGGACGGTGAGATAAACAAAAAATGTATTTCGGGCGTAGTCTATTGTACTTGGTTTCATTATAAACCCTCAAAGTAGGGAGCTACTTATTTATATGCTGAGATTTGTGAATATTTCTATTAGAAAGAAACAAGAAACCTTACTTTAAACTTAGTTTTGAGAAGGAATGTTGGTTGGCAAAATAGTTTTTAAATATCTGTTAAAACACGGGTTCTTTAAAAATGTTCTATAAAGAAAGCCCATGTGACGTCACAATTTTAATTATTAACATAATTTGTAAAATAAAACATTTCAGCCGATGTACAACGAAGAATGGTTATATGGGCATATGATTTCTTAATTTTTATAATGGTTTCTACATCCCTATTAACAAATAGAACTTAGTGAGTATCAATCTTATTGAATTTAAGGTATTCTTCAAGCAAATTATGTACCTACCCCTTACTTGTTACACATGTATCCGTTTAACAACTCCTAATTTCAGCAAGAAGAAATATTTTCTTCGCGAGACGTTTACTTTTACTCTGTGTATCAATACTAATTTATTATATTTTCTTTTTGCAGACAACCTCAGTGGACATATTTTCGCTGGGCTGCGTGTTTTACTATGTGTTGTCCAAGGGACACCATCCATTTGGCGACATGTTGCGGAGGCAGGCCAATATACTCACAGGAGATTATAATTTAGATATACTAGAGTAAGTACGTTTTTGTAGATCTTTAATCGATATTCTATTAAATTACCTTTAGATACTAGCTTGCTCAAACGTCAAATTTCTCGCATGAGAGGAGAAAAACTTCGATACTGTTGATTGGCTGAGCACTCCTTACTCGCATTTTCAGCCAATCAACAGCAATATAATCGATTTTTACATTTGTTAAGAGTGCGGTTAAATTTATTGGCGGGGCACATGCTAAGCGGCATGGTTAACCATGATTATAATGACCACTCACTGTTTATATCTGTAACCGAGAGATTCCCGGTTGGAATTCAATCAATAAATATATGGAAAACGCATATTTCGATATTGTTTTTTGTCTGGGTGTTGTCGTACCTTCATTGTTTCTGATTTGTGTTATACAAGTGTTTTAGCTACTTACCGTAGAATCAAAGCAATATGTGTATGTTAATAATGTTAATATTTAATCAGTTTTATCTTGGGTGGGTATCATACATATGACTTCTAGAACAGAGGGCAACATCTCTACCAAATATGCAAGCAAAAAATTATGATCTATTCAGACAATCATTTCAGGGCTGATGTTTAAACGACGCGTTTGTTTTTAGTAAAGTGTTGCTCGAAGAGGAGGTTCTCCTGACAAAGATCCTGATTCGCGCCATGATCTCTGAGCGGCCGGGCGCGCGGCCGCCCTGCGAGACTGTTCTCAAGTACCCCATGTTTTGGGGAAAACAGAGCATACTCAACTTTTTACAGGTACGGACATGTAAAGTAATCTCTCGAGTTTTTGTTCTAATAGGATATATGGTTAAATTATGGTATGGCACTTTAAAAAGAAAGGAAATATGTTGAAGTAAAGTACTAGTTCTTGTTATCAATTTAGTTTTGAAAATTAAAAAAGTGGGTTTTCTGTCCTACTTTGAATACAAATCAAACCCGTCGAAATACGAGGCATATAATGACGCAAAGACATGCTAAATCGGAGGGCTTATCGCCGCGAATACATTGTAGAAATGGGCTCAGTAGAGTCACTTTCTATTCAGTATAATAGTTTTTAAAAAGTATATTCGATATCTAGGACGTCAGCGACCAAGTGGAGAGCAGCATCCCCACCACGGAGCACCCGCTGGAGAAGGGAGCGCTGAGCGTGGTGCGCGGCGACTGGCGCGCTCACGTGTGCGGCGCCGTGGCCGGCGACCTGCGCGCGCGCCGCACCTACCGCGGCGACCGCGCCGCGCATCTCTTGCGCGCTATACGCAACAAGGTAACTGAACACGCGACTGGCACGTGTGCGGCGCCGTGGCCGGCGACCTGCGCGCGCGCCGCACCTACCGCGGCGACCGCGCCGCGCATCTCTTGCGCGCTATACGCAACAAGGTAACTGAACACGCGACTGGCACGTGTGCGGCGCCGTGGCCGGCGACCTGCGCGCGCGCCGCACCTACCGCGGCGACCGCGCCGCGCATCTCTTGCGCGCTATACGCAACAAGGTAACTGAACACGCGACTGGCACGTGTGCGGCGCCGTGGCCGGCGACCTGCGCGCGCGCCGCACCTACCGCGGCGACCGCGCCGCGCATCTCTTGCGCGCTATACGCAACAAGGTAACTGAACACGCGACTGGCACGTGTGCGGCGCCGTGGCCGGCGACCTGCGCGCGCGCCGCACCTACCGCGGCGACCGCGCCGCGCATCTCTTGCGCGCTATACGCAACAAGGTAACTGAACACGCGACTGGCACGTGTGCGGCGCCGTGGCCGGCGACCTGCGCGCGCGCCGCACCTACCGCGGCGACCGCGCCGCGCATCTCTTGCGCGCTATACGCAACAAGGTAACTGAACACGCGACTGGCACGTGTGCGGCGCCGTGGCCGGCGACCTGCGCGCGCGCCGCACCTACCGCGGCGACCGCGCCGCGCATCTCTTGCGCGCTATACGCAACAAGGTAACTGAACACGCGACTGGCACGTGTGCGGCGCCGTGGCCGGCGACCTGCGCGCGCGCCGCACCTACCGCGGCGACCGCGCCGCGCATCTCTTGCGCGCTATACGCAACAAGGTAACTGAACACGCGACTGGCACGTGTGCGGCGCCGTGGCCGGCGACCTGCGCGCGCGCCGCACCTACCGCGGCGACCGCGCCGCGCATCTCTTGCGCGCTATACGCAACAAGGTAACTGAACACGCGACTGGCACGTGTGCGGCGCCGTGGCCGGCGACCTGCGCGCGCGCCGCACCTACCGCGGCGACCGCGCCGCGCATCTCTTGCGCGCTATACGCAACAAGGTAACTGAACACGCGACTGGCACGTGTGCGGCGCCGTGGCCGGCGACCTGCGCGCGCGCCGCACCTACCGCGGCGACCGCGCCGCGCATCTCTTGCGCGCTATACGCAACAAGGTAACTGAACACGCGACTGGCACGTGTGCGGCGCCGTGGCCGGCGACCTGCGCGCGCGCCGCACCTACCGCGGCGACCGCGCCGCGCATCTCTTGCGCGCTATACGCAACAAGGTAACTGAACACGCGACTGGCACGTGTGCGGCGCCGTGGCCGGCGACCTGCGCGCGCGCCGCACCTACCGCGGCGACCGCGCCGCGCATCTCTTGCGCGCTATACGCAACAAGGTAACTGAACACGCGACTGGCACGTGTGCGGCGCCGTGGCCGGCGACCTGCGCGCGCGCCGCACCTACCGCGGCGACCGCGCCGCGCATCTCTTGCGCGCTATACGCAACAAGGTAACTGAACACGCGACTGGCACGTGTGCGGCGCCGTGGCCGGCGACCTGCGCGCGCGCCGCACCTACCGCGGCGACCGCGCCGCGCATCTCTTGCGCGCTATACGCAACAAGGTAACTGAACACGCGACTGGCACGTGTGCGGCGCCGTGGCCGGCGACCTGCGCGCGCGCCGCACCTACCGCGGCGACCGCGCCGCGCATCTCTTGCGCGCTATACGCAACAAGGTAACTGAACACGCGACTGGCACGTGTGCGGCGCCGTGGCCGGCGACCTGCGCGCGCGCCGCACCTACCGCGGCGACCGCGCCGCGCATCTCTTGCGCGCTATACGCAACAAGGTAACTGAACACGCGACTGGCACGTGTGCGGCGCCGTGGCCGGCGACCTGCGCGCGCGCCGCACCTACCGCGGCGACCGCGCCGCGCATCTCTTGCGCGCTATACGCAACAAGGTAACTGAACACGCGACTGGCACGTGTGCGGCGCCGCACTTACCTGAACAGGCGAATTAGTTTTATGCGATGAATTAAATGCTCAAACTAGAAATCAAGGTGTGTTTTCGCAAATAAATTCTACTTTAAATTTTATCTTTATTTACCCCAAAAATATTTCCAACAGAAACATCACTTTAGAGAGTTGGAGCCAGAGGTCCGAGATCAGCTGGGCAAGTTACCGGACGGCTTCGTCACGTACTGGCTCCGGCGGTTCCCGCTTCTCCTGCCCCACGTTTGGCTCCAAATGCAGCAGTACAGGCAAGAGGACATACTGCAGGTCTACTACCCGCACTCCTTTACCTTCAGCAGGGACGACGTCGCTGAACTGAACGACGATAGGGAATATCAAGAACTCGTCCCAGAAGAACTGTGTAACCCGGACAAGAATGAACTCTTCGTCAAGAGCAAAGTGTATGTCGATGAGAACAATCCACTAGAAAGGCCGCATTGGAATTTCAGAAGAGATAAAGAAGGATCCCCTCGGAAAACGCCTGATTGGAGGGCTGAAGGTAGAGATTTCAGAACGAGACAAGATGACGTCAGACTGAGAGACCGGCATCATTACAAAAAGAAGGAGAAGAAGAAAGAGGATACACCAGTTTGGACGTTGCCTCCGCAGTGAGTAATTTAGCACAAAAATTATGTGATCAAAACTACTATTTAGTTGGTCTCGTACGGAATGTTTGCGTATGAGGCTTATAGTTTGTCAAGTGACAGTGACAGAAGTGCAGGACAGTTATAAAAAAGTTTTAGCATTCAGAGGTGGATTCAGGTTTTGATTTTGCAAAGAAATTGCAGGAACGTATGTGTGTGTAAGAAAGATAAGACAAAGTGTTTTTTTTTCAAATATTTCTCTTTATGCACACTGGACTTCATACAACAAACAAGCTAAGGTGACTAGAATTTTTATAAAAGATGGAGTAAGATATTCAAAATCATCCTCATTCTAGATTTAGAGAAAAATATTGGTTTTTCTTTGATTATGTTCGGATTTTATCTTAAGTATTATTTATTAGGATCTCTAGCTCTTTATTTAACCCGAATATGGTAGAAACAAAAATGATTACCGTCCTTAGCTATTGATTAGCGATTTCTCTTCATAAACAACATCATGAATTTGGCCTAAATTATTTAACTACATAATTAAATTTGTACTTTCGCCTTCGGAAAAAAAGCCTTTGGAATTGTATAGAAACTATTTTTATTTATTATTACATAAACAAACGTACCAGTAGGTAGATATTTATTCGAATTGACAACTTAACTAATCGTAATGTCGTAAGTTCTAAATAATATTTATTTAACAAAATGACTGACCATTTTATCACAATACTTTGAAACTTTTCGCTTCATTTTATCAAAATAGTTTAATTACTCACGGATTTTGGTTATTCGTAGTTTGGGACCAATAATAATATAAAACACAGACTTGACATTTAACAAAATACCTAAATACTTCCTAATATCAGTTGCTTTTCAATATTATGTTGAGAATTGGAATTGTGAGACGTCACTTATCTACGGATTTCAATTGGATCAAAGAAAATAATCATACAGTTTAATAATATTGTTAAGAATAAACCGGGATGATTATTGTGTGCAATTATTACATATTTCTTTGCACTATTTTCAACACATTTAGTTGTTGGATTGTCGTGTTTTGTTTTTTAATCAAGTTTTTTTTAATGAAGTTTTTTAACATTCCTTGTTATAGTTAAGTGGAAAATTAATATAAATGCGTTGTGTATGATTGTTGGTGCTAGGAGTGTCATAATAAGCGTGAGATTATGAGTTCGAATGTTATTAGTTTCGAGAAATTATTATGATAATTGTGTATTAAAAGTGTTCGTCGCACAGCACAAAAATATTCATAGAACCCGCATGGGAACTGTACCTAGATGTACAAAATGTGAATATTATCAATTTTATCATTTGTTTACACAGTGTAATCTAAATAAATGTCTTAGAGGTCAATAGCATTTGGTGATGTTTAAATCAGCGATGATAATAATTGTGACGTTATAATGTGAGCGGTTTCTATTACGACCTTAATTTGTGACCTATTTTTTATTGCAATATGGCTGGACCGTATTCGGTACACGCTGGATTAAAATAATATGAAACCAAAACCGTTTGGTAATTGGAATTATTACCATGATAAAGTTGCATAATATAAGTTTAAATCTTAATTTAAACTTATAATATCTTAATATTCAACTTACATTTTTATTGTAATTTATTATATGAAGCTAATGTTCCTTTAATCTAAAGATGTAAATAAATTGTACTTATTCGACAAAACAATATCAATATGTCTGATCAAGAACTGTGTTAATGATTTATGAATCATTGCATCATAAATAGTGTATTATTAAGAGAAGTTCAAATTCACATGGTCCATTCTATGATCCTACTGGCATCCATAGACTGGTGACCTGCACATCTTGTGGAAACTTTTTATTGATATTATGTATTTTTCTCTAATCACAAATTGTTTTGTAAAGTCAATGGCTCTCATTTAAAATGTATTGAGCAATACATGACTTAGTTGTATGTATTGTTCATGTTGCAAAGATAACAAACAAAAAAAGCCACAAACCGTAGTTTGTATTAATTTTGGTTTTTGTTTATTTATTCTTTTATTTATTTATTTATTTAAGGACAGTTTACAAGTCACACACAAAACACTTTAACATTCACAATGATTTAACAATAAATTATAGTGTGTTCTTAGTTATTTGAGGGTTAGAATCGTTTCTCTAAAAATGAAGTATGAAACATAGGATTTTCCACGCAACACCCCATAATTTAAATAGAAAAATTATGAATTTAATGAAATTGTGAACTAAAACTTTGAATTTATTTTAAAAGAATAAAAAAATTTAGGGCATTTCGAGACATACCTACTGTATCATTTTGCAATAACTAGAATTATAGACAGCAAACATTTTATTATTTCGAAGTATCTGTTCACCGTTTTTAACATTTTAGATAGGTAACCGTGCAATGCAAATTAATGATAAGTTATGAAATTTTGTCACATTTCAAAATAAAAGTGATTAATAATGATATCAACATATTAATATGACGAATTTAATTACATTAGCACAAAATTAATGTTAACTTTTGTATAAAAGAAAAACTAAGTAAAAAATGTGCAATTCACAGTATTTCTGCAGTTTTAAAATGATGCTCAAAGTTTGTATATTTGTTATATTTTTTGTGGAAGTAAAAACGTATGGAATTCTTTACCATTGTTTTATTCAGCATACAATTTTTTATTAATAATCCTATCCTTCACTACCTTTACTTATAATTACTTTCAGTGATATTGTTAGAACCACTAAAAACCCAAATAAACGTTAGAGCCGCCATTATCTCCAAATAATAAAACAATTAGGTACCTTTTCTTTGAAGTTTTATTATTGGTCAAAATATTACAAAAATTATAATTTGATTTCTACGTATACAAAGAAAAATAAACATAACAATTCCTAGTGATTATAGATCAGTCTTAATTCTTATGTCACAAAACTTAAAAATAACAGTGGGGTAAATTACGGATTACAAATGGCACAGTTAATAGATAAAATTAAATTGGTTTTGGTTTATTAGAGGTGTATATGTAGATTGCAATTAATTAATATATAAGGATCAGTATGATCAGTAAAATCCCGATTATCCGAATCAAATAAAACCAGGGGTATCCGAAATAACCGAAAATCGGGATAAACGATTTCAAAGCATATCAAAAAAAATATTTTTTCCATTTTTTGTATTATGTTTTGGGGTTTTATATGCATTATTTAGTTAGATAATACGATATATAAAAATTGCCCATTAGAGCCTAGATTAATGAGTCCTATTCGAATAATCGGGATTCTACTGTATTACAGTTATAGTAGTGTGTTTTGAGCATAATGTGTAGAACTTGTGCTTAAATCCTGCTTGTTTTAATATTTTTTATTCTATCACCTTTTCATTTACTTGTCCTAAAGTTTATGAAGGCGACATGTCATTTAATTTTATTATTTTTATTGCACTAATTTTTTTTTATGGAATGTAAATCACTTCTTTATGTGATGATGGAATGACTATCTTAATTGTGATTTGCATGAAAGTAAGTAGAAATAGCAGATATTCGAAAATTAATATTCATTAAGTTTAAACCACACCAAAATATGTTTAACACAACTTACAATATTTTAAAACATTTTTCTGACTAAGTTATAAATTCCTAAACATTATTATTGGTTTGTTTTTCTATCAAATCAATTATTGTTAAGTGCACCTTCTCTTTGGCAATATTTAGTGCAGATTTCTCAGATCCATTTAGCATTGTCATATCAGGGTTGTAACTGATAAGGACTTTGGTTGCCCCTATGTTTCCCATATCACTAGCATCATGTAAAGCTGTATTTCCAGCTAAGTCTATAGCATTCAAATTGGCTCCATTATCAAGGAGAATTCGTATTACACCTGTCTTATTGTTTAAAGCTGCCAAATGTAAAGGCGTTTGGCCTCTTCTATTAGAACAATTCACATTTGCTTTGTTCATGATAAGAATGTAGCATAGCTCATCGAGACCATGACGAGCAGAATAATGTAAAGGAGTATATCCATTCGAGTCTGAACAGTTCACATCAAACTCTGTACATGATTCAGTTTTCTTTTTGCAAGCTTGACATTCACATAACGGGTGACATTGTGAATTTTTAAAATGTTTATCATTGTCAACATATGCGACATAGTTTATGTTCATGTAAAAACATGCAAGTTTAACATCACCATAGGATATGGCTTTTAAGATCCTGTCTATTAATTTTAACTTTTCAACTGTCTTAGATGCATAACTTTCTTTGCTTTTCACATTCATCTTTTGGAGTTTTAAAGTTGAAGGTTTATCAGATTTGCAATTCAGAGCTTTTACATCTGAATTTGTAATATGAATGTATTCATATAAATTTGGAGTGACTGATTTCAAAACTTGCAAAATTTTTAAGTTGTGAGCATAATCAAATGGAGTTTTATTATGTTTGTTTTGTAATGATGGTTCAGCTCCATTTTCAATAAGAAGTCTTGCTATTCCTTCATAACCCCATTTGGATGCCAAATGTAGAGGTGTATTACCACTTTCATTAGTAAAATTAATGAATATTTTTTTCCTACTATGCTCTGCAAAATAGATAAGTGCTTTGACACAGTTAAGATGTCCATTATTTACAGCCAAGTGAAGTGGAGTATTCTTATCAATATTAGACTGATTAATGTTTGCTCCAGAATGTAATAGTAGCAATAGGGCATTCTGATGCCCCCTAGAAGTAGCATAATGCAATGGGGTGCATTCATTCAGATCTGTTGCATCTACTTCTGCACCCATTTCTATCAGTGTTTCTACAATACTGGCTTTCCCATGGATGCAGGCCACATGTAACGGAGTTAGCCCATGACTATCCCGGGAGGTAACAGTCGGGGATGTTTTTAATAAATTCTTTGAAATTTTACTCTGACATTTCTTACAGTTGCACAAAGGATGGCAAAGTTTCTGATAAATTTCAGAGTCAGTATCACTATCCTCATCATCACCATCACCATTAAGTAAGTCGGAGTCAAGTGAAATTTTCAGTGCATTATTGTCATTTGCCTGAATGCTCTCTAAGTGTCTTTGGTTTCTTTGTAATATTGCATGAATCTGTTCTGTATGGTTAGCTTTTATTAGCTCAAATATATATTCCAGTGTTTCATCCCTGTTTGTATCAGATGTTGAAATTGATTCAGTAAGGCTGCTTTTTCTTTGTTTACTAATAAGACTTAAATTATCTTCAGTAAGATTGGTGTCATAGTAATAAGATTCTGGGTCTGGTGGACCTGCTAATGCACCCGATTGTATATGTTCTATGACTGCTTCTAAAGTAGTTATTAAGAAGGCACTTTCATCACCATCTCCTCTACCCACTCCACTAAAACGGAATTCTTTCATATAAGTAAGCTGACTATACCAGTTGGGTAAACCAGATTTAATTACCAAAAATACAAATACTGGTAGCAAGTCATCAGCAGTTAATAGAACAACATTATTACTGCTGTCTTTCTTGTTAATAGCATTGAGAGCTTGTTTTAAACAAAGTACTTTTTCTAAAACTGTGTTGTAAGAATCAATTTTAGATAAAATTTGTTTTGCTTTGGGTACAGCATGGTAGAGTTCCTTTTTAATGTCCAAATCCCTGAGTTGGATATCACACATGTTTCTGATTTTTTTGTTTAAATGTGAATCTTCATAAGCACAACATGTGCATATTGGTTTGAATAAAGTATCGAACAAAAGGTGTTGCATATAACATTCTACAGCAATCTTCACATTTTCTAGTATCTGTTTACAAGCTTTTGATTTTTCTCTAAGTCTCCTATTCTGTAATGCATACTGAAGGCATTGAGTGTATAACTCACTAACAGAATCTTTTAGAGGCCCAATGGCAACAGGTAAAGAAGTTTGTTTCTTCAAAAACAACTGCACACTATGTTCAATTTGGTCAAGAACATGGCGGCCTGCTGCTTGAGTCCATAATAAGTCAATACAGTCATTAATAGATGAGAGGTAATCTTTAGTAATAGTATTGTCGCCAATGTTGGAGGCCGGCTCTAGAGGGGACTCAATACACCATACCTTGTATTTTAAGAAGTCTTCAGTGTAAAATGTCTCCTCAAAAAGTATGTGGCTCTGCAGTGGAAGTCCCTTGGTTACTTCTAGTGTGATTACCTTGTTGGCGACGGTAACTTGCTTCTCTGTTAATGTACTGTAGTGAGTCTCAGGTAACTCATCGCTTGGAACCAGAATGTGAGCGCAGAAATCTTCAACTGTGAAAACACGAGTGTTCAAACTTCCGATGCGCGGTACGCATATTACCCACGACTGGGATATGCAATGTTGAAACAAATTTCCATAATCGTTCTTCATCTCCACGAAGAACGGGTTTTCGGATAGGATTTCGTCGTAGGCGCTGTCCATTTCTGAAAAGTTTTATTAGAAAATTAGGCACGGAATGTGGTTTACTAATTACTTAATACGAGTATCGGACCGGTTGCATTAATTATGCACTTACCGAATGATGTCGTTCCAATCCTATAATTGGATGTGAATAAAAAATGAAGCGGTCACTACAGCAGCATTCTCGTGTGGCGTGCTCTCAAAAATAAATTTTGATAGGTAACGATTGTCATTGTCATTGTCAGCTGTTGTTTAGAGTGTTATTTTAACGTTTCACCAAGTTTGAATTTGGCATGTTGAGGTAATTTTTTTACGAGCAACACAGGCTTTCGAACTTCTTTGGATTTTTTTTTTCTCTGCTCGGTAGAAAAACAATAAACAATTAGGTACTTTCTAAAGCACTTTTTTTGACAGAAATTGAAAACGATGACGGTACCAGAACACCAGACGAAAAAACAATACAAAAGTTCATAATATTTGATATTGACCCTACCGAGAATCGAACCCTCTGAGATATCCGTCAAAGTCCGGCCCTCTAACCTCTTGGCCACGGAGGTCGTATTCTACGTACTTAGTCCGTCTGTTAAGTTTTCGAGCCATATAGGTAACAAGTAAAGCAGGTCAATACTTAGTTAAAATAAGTTTAGATGAAGGGCATAATGATTTATCGCTTGAACTGGAGCAGCCCGACTGGTGAAATATTTCCACCTTACAGAAGACCGCAGCCAAGTAACAATCACTATGGTGTTGTCGTGTTCCTGCGTGGGAGTAAGGTTTCCAGAGCTCCTGGGGGAGAGGGGTGCTACATTAGTAGCAGGGGTCAAGCCTTCAAGGTAAGGGTGACAAGCCCAATAACAGCTATTATTATGCTGTACTTGTCGCCCTTAAGAGTCATTACCGCTTAACATCAGGTGGGATGAGGTCAATCTTTAAGTGCAATATAACTAAGTAAACAAAAAAAATAAGACGACTGATTATTTTTGTTAGAATTCTCACGGGTGAAACATTTATAGAGGTTGAGATATTAGAGTGCACTTGTGTTTTATAAGTAATTTAATTTAGTTTGGCACAAGAGCTCGTACACATGAAGAGATCATCTTCATAATGGTATCAAAATCGTCGATCTTGAGTAGATAATTATGTAGCCGAATCCGATTTTACTACATTAATTATTCTATGTTAATGGTAGCAACTATGTACTTAAGGTACATAGGTACTACTTTTACAAGAGCTTAATAACTTTCTTGAGTAGTGAGTTAGTGATATTAATAAATAATTAATATTGGATGACATCACATACATTGCTCCGATTCTGTGGTAAGGAGCTTAAGCACTTCTGTTTCATAAATCAGAAACAACGACGGTACCATGATACCCAAACCCGATAAAATATACAAAAGTTCGTTTCCCATAATGACTCGACCGGGGATCGTACCCGGGACCACAGAGTTGGCGCAGCGTCCAATCGCTCACCTCCCGGCTACTGAGGTCGTCATTTATCTTTTGCGTCTGGGTTGATAAGTTCGATTCGATTCGGAACAAAGATTTCGTGAGATAAATTGATCGGTTTTGTGACTGTGTGATTAGTTAATGTATGTTGTTGAGATATTATTATAATAATGACGCTGGTTTTCCTAAAAGAGTGACTAACTTGATTAGGCAGATGGTGAGGAAAGAAATTAAATTATTTTTTAATAACTATTGAATGAATTTTGAGTATATTTTTCATAGCTGCGTGAAACTGTTTACCATCAAATCTTTGGCTCGTTCTTTCCTACATACATGTACAGTCTGCATTTGTACATTTAATAGATACATATTAATCGTGGGAAATCCTCAGACTACTCATTTGACGGGTATTTCCTTTTTATGTAGTATTGGTTATAGTTAAGCGCGAAAAACAACCATAACTCCTTGTACTTTATGTTTTGTAACGGAAAAATTATTTCCATCAACAATGAGTCAGAGAGTCTCTAAACTGTTCCAATTAGCAGTTCGGGTGCCGTACTTATAAAACATGACAATACAATATTTTATTCAGTCAGGCGATACATTTCAAGAATCATGGATATAATTGTGAGTAGATCTAAGTAAATCATATTCCGTTACAGTTTATATTTATTTGTTTTGAGACTTTTGTGTTCAGATTGACTTACTAGATCGCGTAAAATCACTCAAATTATCATATTTCTTTCTTACTAATCCTACTATTTAAGTAGGTAGTAGTACCTACCTACCTATAACTACTTATATTATATCATATCCTACATTAAAAAGTTTGTAAGTAGGTATGCATGGGTGTTACGTTTATAACTCTTTCACGCAAAAACTACTGAATGAGGAAAACAGCAAGTTTTTACGGTCAAAAGACATCACTATACTAGCAGTGCTAAATTGGTCCTTATATCCACAACATAAATGCTGTAAAATAAGATGTTATTGAGTGTCATGTGCTTTCGACTGTACATGTGAACATTACACGAACTACTATCTAACAGCAGGACCTTGTCACAATAAACCCCTGCTCAACGAAATACGTTAGACAAACGGTTAATTTAAGATATGGTGCTGAGGAGTTTAACATCTTAGGATGCTGTTGTACCGAGATTAGGTATTAATAGTGCTTTTAAGGGTGCTGTGAATGGTTATAAAGTGTTGGCCATCAAGTTAACTCTCTCCTATCATCCGGTGTTTAGCTACTCTGAAAATATGGTTTGTATTATTTTTCAGAGAAATGCAAGCGTGGTCGTATTGTTGCTATTTTTTATAGAAAGCAGCGTGTTCGCCAGTGATGACGGCACTCTGTTAAAACATCGGAACGAACAAACACCGCTAGCTTTTACTAGGGTTAAAAGACAGTTTGGTGGTTATTACGACCCTTATGTGTGTAAGTATAATGAATTTTCTTTAAATAACTATGTACAAATTGTACGCTTTTTGTTTTTTTTTATTTATTATATTTTTATGATTATTTTCATTGTAATTTTATAACTCAAGAACGGGCCTACTTATCCAAACCAAATGTAGGCTTCAGTGGCGTAACTATACCATTCGGGGCCCGTGGCAAATTCATCAATCCATCGACCCCCCCCCCCCCCCTCCTCAAAGAAAGAATAATGTCTAATACTTGTTTGGAAATACCAGAAATGTAGTGCATACTTTAGGAAAGTTTGATGTAAAAATTATTCTTGGTAATTGGGATTCTCCTCTTACCTGGGGCCCCTTCTGGCTGGGGGCCCGTGGCATTTTGCCGACTTGCCACCCTGTAGTTACGCCACTGGTAGGCTTGATTCGGACTATTTAGAAGATGGTTTATGTGAAGTTGGCACAAAATCGGAGCGGCTCCTTTTTTTTGGAGCCATTTGTTGTAACAAAAGAAAATGCTTTTGAAGCCGCGTCGGACCGCTGGTATTGAATATTAAACTTAGGCACAAAAAAACCTGCATAGGACTAGGTGTATACTTAGTTATTCTGCTGTCAAAGAAAGATATTATTCTCAACGCGAGAAGATTTTGCCATCATATTTACTAATGTGCATTAATCCGCTCGATCTGAAAAATCGTAGGCCCGTGGCTAATCTGAGGGTGGCGTATATTTTAGAACATTGGATGTTTACCTACCTACTTTTAATTTTCAGATCGTCGACGGCCAATCCCTATACCAATTTTAATAGGAGGTGGTGGATTTGGTATTGGCGTATTTGGTGAGAGGGGTTTTGGTGGAAGAGGATTTGGTGGAAGAGGATTTGGCGGAAGAGGATTTGGCGGAAGAGGATTTGGCGGAAAGGGATTTGGCGGAAAGGCATTCGGTGGACGAGGATTTGGGGGCCGAGGAATCGGTGGCAGAGGAATAGGAGGCCGGGGTGGTTTCGGGGGCAGTCGAGGTGGAAGAGGATAAATGGAAAATTATTATACTATTGGTACGATTTCCACAGATAACGCTTAAGTGCAATTAAGTAAAATGCTTGATGAAGAAAGTTTAAAATTTAGTAACGTTCTAAGCTGATATTATGGAAGCTGTGATAGTTTATGTTAAGTAAATATCTTTTAAAATATTCAAATGTCAAATTTTCTTGCCCCTTTAACGTAATAAAAGTTTCAAAAGGTAGGAATAAAGTGGTTATAAATAACGAAGCTGGTTTTCATTTAATCATCTAAAAATAACAACCAACTCTTATGTACGTTTTACGCAAAAGCATTATTAAGGTTCTTTGAAATTTTTACTTAGTTTTTTGTAATTTAATTTATTTGCTTATGAACCGGAAGTAGAATCACTTTGCATTGTATTCAATGACGATTCAAAAGTGTTACATGTCACCTACTTGAATAAATAATATATATATTTTGAGTTTGGGAATTATGTAAATAAGCATAAGATACAAATAAACGACATATTAATAAAATATTTATGTAGGTAAGTTGTTTTTTTATGAATTATCCTAACAAAGAAATTATATGCTACTCATTAAAAAATATTGATGAAATACACATGAACATACCAAAACAATGCAAAGTGCACCATAAAAATAAATAAAATTACGCTACCAAAATTTTATGTGGTAGGTAATTAGTTTAATGTATGTCTTTATATGTATATTTTCTTACCTTTAACAAATACAATATTATGTCAATTTTTTTTTTGCATGCATCAAGATCACAGACGTAAAACTAAGGTTGGTCAGATAAACACCAATGAGCAACAGGGTTTGTCCCTGTATTCCTAAATCTGCTCCCCTTAATGGTAATATCTTGAGGCCGAACGTTTCTTATCACTCCGAAGTTTCTATTTCTGAATCCATTTCTTCTCCTAATAATATCTTCCAGAGCGATTTATTTTCGTTGGATCCCATTTTTTGATCCCAATTTAATAATTTTGCCGTTGGGTCCCACAAAGAATTAATTTTTATTGCCGTTGGATCCCATATTTAGAAAATAGAAGATAATTGTCGTTGAATCCCAAAAACTATTTTCGTTGGATCCCAAAAGCTAAGAAACATTTGAATGCGGGTACTTTCAACATGAAAATTGTATCTAACACAATCACAGTTCAAGATCTGTCCTCTCGGCTAAAAATATTACGCTATAGAAATTATGCTAGCATTAAAAGCACGCAAAGTCATGAGTACACGCTTATATATGTCTCTATTTTGAATTAATATAAGCTAGGTGACTATGATAAGGTTTCGCAGCCATCATCGATAGTCAGGTAAGAACATTTTTGCTAACGATGGCTTTTCATTTCGAGATACTGATGAAATATCACCTTATTTATAAATACATGTGTCTTAATTTAGTAGTTATGCGAGAACAGATAGACATACGTACATAATATATTAAATACTGGTCAAAATCATAGCTGCCTTTTTTTTTTCGTCAAAGTCGGGTAAAAATAAGAGTGAAGAAACTACCTATGTCTTGCAACAATATAAAAAGAGAAAACTGCAAAGGACTTTGTGTAGAAAAGCTTAAAGTAAAAAAATAATTAATAATTATTGTTTTTTTCTTTTTGACGCTGACGCTGAATTGGTACCTCAAAATGTAGGACATTTTAAAAAAAATCATCTGCGTTTGTGTACAAAGTGAAGTTGAACCACGCATTATTATCTATCAGGCCTAGCATACGCAATACGTCAAATTTCTCGCATGACACGACAACAGTTTTGATACTGTTGATCGGCTAATACCATAGATATATTACTTTCCTTATTCTAAGGCTAATACAACAACTCACTCGTATTTTCAGCCAATCTGCTGCTGACGTACTGTCTTCAATCGATTTTGACGTTTGTTAAGAACGCGATAAAATTTAGTCGTGAGACGCATGCTAGGCCTGTTTGACCACAAAGATTTAAATGTTCATGATATGAGGCAGCAAAAATTTGCTCTTCTTAGTCCTGTTACCAGGTAACGTAATTAGATAGGTATTTAAAAAGGTTAATCGCATATCCATTACCTAAAAAAAAACTTTTATCTAGAAAACGCCCAGCAGTGCTGAATAAAGAGAGGTAGGGCATAGCGATTTATCGCTCGAACTGGAGCAGCCCGACTGGTAAATACCTCCACCTTACTGAAAATCGCAGCCAAATAATTATCACTTCCGTGTTGTTGTGTTACTGCGTGTGAGTGAGGTTTTCAAAACTCTTTGGGGTTGTTACATTAGTAGCAGTTGTCGAGCCTTCAAAGTAAAGGCGACTAGTCTAGTAACAGATTTATTATGATGTACTTATCGCTCTTAAGCTAGGACCTCATTACCCCGTAATAGGGGCCAATCTATCCTTGCTCCCGAGCATGGCTTGGACGATGCTCGGGAGCGAGGACGCCTGGGCAGCGGTAGCCTCCTTCTGCGAGAATCTCGTCTCGTAGAAGGAGGAGGCAGAGCGCCAAAGGGAGGACGACCCGTCCTCCCCAGCGCTAAGAAGGCGCCGAAGACCCAGGGCGCGTCGGCGCTACGACCGCGCCGTTGTTCCGCACGGAGACCTGGCTGGTGGTGTGAACCCCAGTCGGCATTGCACCCACGGTCTCCAGTGCGAGGCGGGGATGGTTCAGTGGATTGACCACCCCCGCTTACCCCCCCCCCCCCCCCCCCTACCACCCAGGGGGGAACTGTGGATGGAAAGGCTAAGCTAATCTCCCACAACGCCCGCCACTTAGGCGATGAGGTCTACCGGGGAGTTTTAGTTTGGGTAGTTCTGCCCTTTTCAGGGCAGGGAGTCCCACACACGCCGTCACTCCCCTCAGGGTGGCGGTACGGTGCGTCAATGCATTTCTCCCCGTCAAAAAAAAAATATAATAATACCTAAACCTAATCGGACTAATCTAGCACACAAAACCTCAATTAAATATTGAACAAGGGTAAACCACTTTTCTTCTGCAAAGTACACATGTGGTTTTAACATGGGATCCAACGAAAATAGGAAATGGGATCAATCGTAAATACTTAAAAAATGGGATCAAAAATTGGGATCCAACGAAAATAAATCTCCGAGCAAGTCTTCAGTTCTCTAACTCGAATCTTGAACGTGCGCTGGCACTTATTGTCTTTTGTCTGAATCGTGACCAACCCACGGGGTATCGCGCTCCAAACGAGGTTGAATGAGAATCTGCAGCAGTTCGAAATGCATCTATAGACAAAACAAAGGATTATTGTTAATTTTTAGCACGATTAGATTTTTTTTCTTACCCTAGGTCATCAGTTTTACCAGCTATTGCCATTTAAGTTTTATTAGTAGGTATGTGGGCTGTATGTCTTTCAATCGCACCCCGAGTGACTTTGAGTTTTCGTGTGGTTCTCTATCAACTTTGTTAACACCATTATCAAATAATTGTAATTATCAATACCGTAAAAGAGGTCTTTATGGTAACATAAAGACCGATGTAAATCGGCCATATTATTTTTTTGACAATGAACTTTAGCATTTGAAATTGCACTTAAAGATTGACCTCATCCCACCTGATGTTAAGTGGTAATGAGGTCCTAGCTTAAGGGTGACAAGTAGAGCATAAAAAATCTGTTACTGAACTTGTCGCCCTTACCTTGAAGGCTTGACCCCTGCTACTTACGTAGCACCCCCCAGGAGCTCTGGAAACCTTACCTACTCACACGCAGGAAACAACACAGAAGTGATTGTTATTTGGCTGCGGTCTTCTGTAAGGTGGAGGTATTTGTCCAGTCGGGCTGCTACAGTTCGAGCGATAAATCGCTATGCCCTACCTCTCTTTACATGTTATTTTAAAATGTAACCGAAACTATTTAATAGTGAATTCATAAGTAAAATTATGATTTTTCATGAAGATAGCATGCTACATAAAATTTATGAAGCATTCGTGTTTTGACAGGAAATGAAATGTATCTCAGTTGTATAGTCAAGAAGCCTTAATAATGATTTGAGCGAAAGAGCGATTTTGTTTTGTACCTTTTTTTGCAAATCTTGACAGCACTCGATTTCGACGAAGTATACCGTCTTTGTGAGTGGCTACTTCGAACGAGAAATCATCATTTGTCAAAGCGCCTTGTGTCAGTATTGTAACCAACACAACTATGCTCGCTGTAATGCTCTGAAAATTAGAAGAAAATACATACATAATTAAGAAAGTGGTTTTATTGTAGTTATAGGTTCCGAACCGGAGGTAGCTTAATTTGCATTGTATAGAGACGATTCATAAGTATTACTAATGTAATCTACACGAATAAAAAAGATTGACTTTGACTTTGATTAGAACAACGTAATTATAATCTGAGCTTTTAAATTTCTTATATCGTAGCCAGAATCGCAACTTATGCACAATAGCTTGTATAATGAATACCAAAAGTAGCGATAGAATTAGAATACAATTTAACTTACATGTTTTATATACACGTTTGGATTGGAATCGGATATTGGAAATTGCGATAATATGGATAGTTTAAATAATACTAATGAAATTTGCAAATAACATTACGGAAAGAATCGTTGGCATAACTTTCAAACATTCTTGATGTCTGTAAAACCCTTATGAAATTGTTTAAATAACATAATTATAATTTGCTAATTAGCATAAATTTAATGAATAAAGACTTACTTTCATCTCCATGTTTATGACCACTATTTTACGTCTAAAGGAATAAACGACATTTTCATGTTATTTATATTTCCAGTTTATCACATTTGTGGCTTCAATTTGCAGAATTAAAATTGTTATATCTTGTTTTCCTTTAGTACTTACCATAATTAAATGACTGAATAAATAATATTGGTTTTCCTTGTTTACCGTGTTTTCTAATCTTGGTGTGGGAGCCCTTTTCAGTTCAAGTAAACAAGTAAAACTTACATAAACAAAATAATTATGCCACATATGTATCTATCGTATTTATATGCGTTCATTTGAGCTAATCTAAAGTGTAAGTTGGTACATACATACTTACTATTCACTATTTTTTCAACTAAATTCTGAAAGTGCTTTTGAGCAATATTCTATACAGTATCTTCTTAATCTTTCGTCCTTAATGAACGATCGACAGTCTTAACCGCTGGTCTACATGGATGATGTGTTCTTTGTATCTATTACCAAGGCATCCGTTTTTTAAAATAGGCACAAGCAAAGTTCCCTTAGGGTTTAAAAAAAATCCTCAAAAAATCTTACGAGTACCATAATTAACATAAATAATACAATACATTTTAAGACTTTCGCGTTCCATTTTAAACATTTAAAATAATTTAACGGGTCAAATGTCAGCTCGTGACCACGGTTGGTGCAACCTAACCGAAACGTCGGGCAGTAAGTAGTTCGTATTAACTACTAAATAAAAATGGTGTCGCGTTTGGACCCGTTAAATTATTTTAAATGTTTAATAACACAATAATATTAAAAATTAAAAACAATGCTCTAAGTGACTTTGATATTTTAGGTACATGTAGGTAAATGAGTATCATCATCTTACGCCGCACATTCTAAAATTTTCCCTCGATTGCGGCCACCCTAAATTTTATTAGTTATGTTAAGCTGTGATACTAAAAATACTCGTAGTAAAACTCTCACAGTCTTATTTAAAATAGTCTAATGCCCGGTTTAAATTTTTTACTATTCGTAACATGTTAAAAATGACTAATACGGATGCCTTCGTAATATAAAGAACACATCCTCCAAATTTCACGTCTCTACGATCATACGTTTTTCTACGAGTCGTTAATTTTAATTTCTAATTTACTTTCCATACCAGCTGTCATCAGTCGTCAGTCGTTTGTTTTTAGCTTACGCCTCATATAATTTTATTACCATATACGATATTTCTATGTTTTTTGTTTTGTTCAAATATTGGAACAGAAAAAAAATCATAGAAACCAAAAAAAGATATTTACTTTCAGACTCCTCCTTTTCAAATGACACATGTTGTGAAAGGCATCTATTAAAAGCACTATAGGTAATATAAGCAGAACGCATTTTAAAAATATATGACTTTTATGCCTCAATCAATTGATTTGCGTGTTGGTGAATCTTCACCTGGCCGCATTTAATTTCAATGTACAGTATTATATTTCGCAACAAAAAAAGACAAACACGTCAAATGCAAGAAATTTACTTTGGCGTAGCAATATTTCGGGGTCCCGGGTTCGATCTACGGTGTGGTCAATATGTAAAACGAACTTTTATAATAATACTAGCTGTTGTCCGTAGCTTTACCCTAGTTATTTCGGGATAAAAAGTATCCTATGTGTTAATCTAGTAAGTCAACTCTGTTCCTACCAAATTTGTCCAAATCCGATCAGTAGTTTTTTCGTGAAATAGTAACAAACATCCAATCATCCATACTCACAAACATTCAATTTATAATATAGATATTATGGGAACGGGTCTGGGTGTTGTGGTAGATACCACAATTGGTTCTTATTGATATATCACGAGTGCTCTAGCTACTTAAAATCAGAGCTATGTCTGTGATGTTGTCCAACATTTATATAAATAATTTGAGGGCAAAAGTTTCGACGGTAGGTACATCATTCGGCGACTTGATGTCATTTGGTGTTCGTGCCCCGGATAATATCGTTAGAGGCCGGGTGAGACGAGTCGAATGTAATTACGGCTGATATGGGGGTGACTGACCGGCGGAACCGATTTAAGCTATAAAGCAGTTTAGCGATTGATTGAATTTTGTGCGCTTGCATCGGATATTTTTATTTATTTATCAAGGTTTACTGGGGCTACATAAAATGCATGGCTTGCGCGCATTCAATCCCGGTTATTTACCAAAGCTTTGTCTTACATACTATGTCCTGTACACTTCATAAAGAAAAATCGAATTTAGTGAAGTTGTTCTAAGGTTATGTAATGCGCTTAGCAGTCATTTTTAAATTATGCGCTTACCTACATGCGTTCCGGCGTCTATTTTTACTTAAAAATACCGGTGAACATAAATATTAATTAAAATTTAAGACGGAATGTCCCATATAAACTTGAAATACCGCGTATCATTTGCCATGATGGTTAGTTTTGCCTGTTATTTCATATTATGGATTACATAATATGGATTAAATAATACAATATATAATTAGAACTTACGGAAAAATTAACTTACGCGGTATTTCACTATCCCCAACGTTATGCTAAATAGCAAATGCAAGCAATATTTTTTGACATGCACACACATGAGTAAAAATGGCTCCCAAAAGTAAATTGGTAATTGCTTGTGTTACGTGACTGGGCCTCGGTTCCAGAAAAAAAAAAATATGTGAGAAACAAAAAATTTGGCTACACTGAACTCAACCATAAATCTTGAACCTCATTAAAATGCTCGTATAATGATGCGAAAAACATTGTCTTGTAAAACAAGAACCGCAAGTAGGTTTTATGTAGGACTAAAATAAAACACACATTCGGATATATCCTCATTCCTAACTTGGACTACATAGAACATAACTTATTTAAGGATAATTTTTCAGTTTTTACATTAAGCAAGAAAAGGTAAAGCATGAGTATAAGCTGTTTGAATTAAGAACTTCATAAAGTATTTTTTTTTCGGAATCTACTCGTATAGATACTAATATTATAAAGTTGACGAGTTTGTTTATTTGTTTAAACGCATTTGTCTCAGGAACTTTTGGTTCTAATTAAAAAGTATTTTTGTCTTAGATAGCCCGTTAATGGATTTAGATTTTAGGCTATATAACACCACGCATCGGTAAAAAAGAGCGGAGAACCAGTACAAAAGGTGGAAAAAAAACGAGATAGTCCGCCTGCGAAGCCGATGCCCCGACGGGCCACATCATAATAGGTAGTACCTATTATGTAGTACCTATATAAAATAAAAAATATATATTATGCTTTATTCGATTGTAAATTCTTATCTGGCAATTGAGAAATCAGACCTTAATGTTCTACTGTTGTGCTAAGACTTCCATAGGTGCTGGCATCCCTACGGTTGCTTAGTGTCGATTGGTGAGCAGAAACCCCAGCAATATTTGAAAAATCTTCGTTTTTTTGCCCCACCTGGAAATCGAATTCCGTGTCCGGAGATAAATCAGTACTCAAACCACTAGAACATTGACAACCTCCAAAGCCGAAAGGTGAGCCGCACTTTGAGGTCTGAGGGTTCGATCCCCGGTTGGGTCAATATAGTTTACGAACTTTTCTATATTATCACGGGCCTGGGTGTTGTGGTACCGTCGTTGTTTATAATTTCTGTAACACAAGTGCAGTTAAGCTCCTTACTCTACAGAATCAGAGCGATGTATGTAGGTGATGTGTCTAATATTCATTTATTTTATTTATTTATTGAGACGTTATAGTTTATACATGTACTTATAAAACGTGCCATTAATTAGCATGCCCTTTAGAACTGTGTTTTGTTTATAACCTCACACTCTTATACAACTTATACACTTGCCCAACTCTCAGTCCGCCGTGACCTACTAAGAAAATTTTTGCACATAGTGTTTAGCGCTAAATTTTATTCATTCGCTTGCTTTCACGGAAAAAGCGGGTCGAGGATGTTGTAAATACAGAAATGGACTTTCAAAGCTCTCCTGACTTGTAGTAAAAAAGGACCTCACTCTTTTATGTTCCCAAGGGGGGCCGTAAGTGCGGCTGGAAATATTCAAGAACGCGGTTTTTAGGGTTCCGTACACAAACGGTGAAAACGGGTCCCTATGATGCCTCCGCTACAAGTAGACAGATTCGTCTGCAGATGGCATCGCCAATCAGGTAAATCATCCCCTCTACACGTCGGCGGACGCGTCCGCCGATGCTATCTGCAGAAAAATCTGTCTACGTGTAGAGGAGGCATCATTAAGATTTCGCTGTCTGTTCGTACGTATGTCTGTCACCAAGCATAACGGAGATATTTAGACAGTTGAGATTTTCACAAATTATGTATTAACCTATTATAAAACGTCGGATTGGATTCGAATTCGGAAAGTATGTTTTATCCCTTTCTTACCTTAAACGGTAGGACAGAGACAATACAAATAGTTTCCGAATGGAAATCGTTTTTGACGTTTATATATCGGACCCCTGTTATCGTGTATAACGATTAATACTGAACACAAAATAAAATAAACATTTAAGGAGGGCTCCCATACATCAAACGCGGTTTTTGTGCTCGATGTTCTAGTAAACGGTAAGTAACCCTTCTAGCATGAGTCCGACTCGCCCTTGGCCAGTTTTTTGAAGAATCGCGAATGGAGAATGCTGTATTGTATTATGGAGATCGCATGAGAATTCTTGACTACGCAACGGCTTTTGTGCGGTAGACAGATAATTAACATAAAATAAAATGAAATGCGATACAACTAGTGGGTGTGTTTGGGAGAATGTAGCGGTAGATGGCATTTGCTGGCAGTAACCGGTGGTGTAAACTCGCTACTTTTATTTTTTCGACTCACTAGCGAATTTAAATAACAAATTATATGGTTTTAATTATAGAATAGTTTCCTGATATTAGATCAGTTGGAAGAATATCACTCGCGTTATGTAGAGGTCGTAGCTGGAAAAGGAGATTGCATTTTTCTGTTTCTGTATAACCATTAATCACACCAACCAACTAGACATAAACTAAACCTTAGTTCTCGTGTATTACGAGTAGGTACTACACGTCAAATACTAACTCAGAGCATCAACCTAGATCCTCCAGACCCAAGATAGTTTCCCAAATCGACCTAACTATCTGTCTCAGTCTTAGCGAGTGCGTCGCTGACGACGTCAATAATTTCGAAATTGTATATTAATAAAGGGCTAGGCTTTCAATTACCGAATCAAGTAAGTTATTCCGTTTGAAGATTCGTTATACATATTTTAATAGATTTTTATATATGCGCTAATCAGAGAAGAGTAATTTGGCGCCATTAGCTGTTCCGTGCCATGAAATTAAATGTATCGTTTTCTATAAGCGTAAAAAATACGTGAGGGCAAATAAATGGTCAAGGCGTGCTAAAGAAACCAACAATGTATGTTGATTTCATTAGCGCATTCAAATTCAAATCCAAAATTCTTTTATTCATGTAAATTACACCAGTAATATTTATGAAACGTCTATACATATAATGCAAATGACGCTACCTCCATTCGGGAATGTTTCCACATATTCGTTTAACATTACTCTCCATTTCTTCGGCAGTTGAGCAAAAATAATAAAATTACTAGAGCATTTTTTCCTAACGGCGTGGGTTGGTTGGTTCTACATTTATGTTGACACATTGTTCGGAAGTTTTGCCATAAGGATAAAATAGGTGGATGCACCTGGCACATATTTTCACAGGTTGGCTGGCCGTTTCTGCGCTTTGGCACAATTCCCAGAAAGTTATTCATAGCCGTAATAGTCACTGAACAGCAGTTAGTTGTAAGGCATTTTATTTCCACGTGTGTTCGCGGCTTTATGTAAGTAGGTGGCTATCTGAAGCATTAATATAGAAACGGCGGTAGCTCCAAAATTTTATGCAACTAAACATTCCTATTGCTCTTATATTTGGTTCACAAAATAAAAGAAAAAACATCAAAAAGCAAAGTACTCCCATAATAAGTTACTAGGCCATTATGATTTTCTGGTACGCATAACGACTAATATCGACATGTTAGCGGGGACCAATTAACAAAAACCCCAGTTTTTATTAATTCATACATTGAACGACATCACATACGTTGCTCTATTTCTGTGGAAAGTAGCTAATAAAATGACGGCATCAAACACCAAGACCCGAGAGAGTATAGAAAAGTTAGTTTCCCAACCGAGATTCCAATGAATAGTTAACTCGCCTTCGGAAGAACATGATAAATGTCAGTACTAAAATTAGGTCAAATCCAATGTGCATAGCTTATCTACAGTACTTACTACTAATAGCTTATTTCCTGTTAAAATTGTTTTAAGAAGAGAGAATTATCCGATCACTCAAAAAGTGACGTATTATATCTATACAATGTTCCACACATCAATTTTATAAATAGCAAATTTTGTCTGCCTCGTTTGACGGAAAGTAACTATGGTTATTGTGAAGTGATTGCGTTGAGTGTATAATGATGTTGACTAACTATAGTGCGCGCAGAACTAGTAGGCTGAGTATTTTGAAATCTCTAAATGTTCAATTGTTTTGGTCTCAACATCCCAATTTTTACGATCGGTTTTTCCTAGCTTCAAAAGTATATTTTATATTCATGTTTAAACTACGTTTTGTTTTTATAATTTCTGTGTAAATAGGAATTTTCATTACCTACTATATTTTTTCAATCGGCTGACTATTTAACTGGGGTCCCGGTACTGAAAGTATTTCCCACAGTACTGTTTTAAAGCCAAACATGGAGGAACAAAGGCGTCTCGTTCTCCACAGAGTTCCCTTTGGAATAGTTAATGAATGTAATCATTAAGTGGACAGGTGTACGTGTGCCTTTACCTTTGTGCACAGCACTTGATGAGGAAGAATAAGAGCTTCCTCTATAGGAAAGGGGCCTTACAAAAAGTCTACCTGTATGCCCTGGAATGATAGTTTAATCACTGAAAATGTTAATGGGATCACTAACTCGGTCAATTTTAGATTCTAATTTCATTGTGCACTAGCGTCCCACGCCAGTTTTGCACGATTACAATGAAGATACTGAAACATTTTTCGGCTTTTTTGTACTAGAATAAATGACTTAAATTATTTTATTTATTTATTTATTTATTTAAAAACTTTATTGCACAAAAAAAAGTACAACAGGTGGACTTTCTGTGGGCATTCTCTACCAGTCAACCTTTGGGTCATGCGGAGAGTTAGTTTATGGGTGCGGTAATAGTGACAAAGTGCATAAGTAATCTAAAAAATAAAATAAAAACATAATACACGAGAATAGTAACTATCAAGCGTTACAAAATTCATTTCGGAAACAATAAAATATACATATTTAAATAAATATATATACATACATACATAAATACATACATGAATAAATATAATATATATATATAAATTACTCTATCTATTAAAAAAACCGTATCAAAATCGATAGTTAAGGTCTAAGAATACATTGTGAGAGACACGGGAAGATACTTTGTTTTATATTCCGTAGTGGTTATACCACATTTGCGAACGTACCTAAATATTTTTAAAAAGCAGAAAAAAAAATACCTTCTGTCATAGTATGAGGATGCGCATCCCATTGAGGGAACAGTAATGTTACCTATTACGCATATTTTTTTAAAACAAAACATAAAACGCAGATATTAAAGCCATGAGTCATAGTCAGGATGGCTCTACCATCTCTCCTGAATGTTTGGCCCTGTGTGAATGATTTATGAGCCTCCTTGTAAGTCCATCATTGCACAGGTATTAACCCATCACTGGCAATATATCCTAGTAGCGGCCATCGGCGACTTCGTACGCGTCTTTTCTACTAGCCTATGTTAAACAGGCTCAATATAACACTCCAATGGTTAATGAATTTTTGAAATTGGCACCGTAGATTTTAACTTGATTCATTACAAACAAACAAGAAACAAAAATCTTTCCTCTTTATAATATAAGACTACTTAACGCTATTACAAACGTGAAAGTTTGTATCGATTTATCGATGTTTATTACTCTTTTACGTATCTAGTACTTCTAGATTCTAGAAGCAATTCAGTATAAGATACTAGATTATCATATAGAATACATTTTATATCCTAATAATGAGAATAAAGTCGAAGGTCATTACATAAAAATCAACATCAACCTTAAATGACCGAATAGAAACATTATTTGTTGGCTTAACAGCAAAGTGTCTCAAACTATCACCACAAAAAGTAAAAGGACAGGCGTGAATGTATCTGTGGGGCGACAACGTTTTCCCCAAGTGACTCTTGGCAGCAGTGAATAGGCGCCATTAGAAGCCATGTCGAGCCGTTCCGACGCTGCTCGTGGCAAATCGCGCGGAATAACTCGAGTACAGCGTTGTGCGTTGTGTGAACTATTGTTAAGAAGTCAAGCGCAGGATACACTTTTACATGCCTAAGCGACAGCACGCACGTTTTTTTCTGACGGTGTCCGATTCGAAAATTTCCTAATCAAACTAGAAACACCACTCAAACCCAGACCTTTTTAGAGACTATTGGAAAACTGATGAAATTAAACACACAGATAGCCCTGGCGTCGAAGTGCAAGCGTATTTGTATCGTCAGCCTAAGGTTATGACGCAACGCTTCTGAGACCTGCAGTTTTCTAGAAACAAATCTCGTAAGCAAACCTAGTCAAGACATATGCGTTTATTTTAATGGTAACTATCTTAGGCAAAGGCTGCGAACGTAAGAATTGACATTATAAATATAAATATATATTGGATAACATCACATACATTGCTTTAATTCTGTGGTAGCACTTGTTTTACAGAAATATGTGTCGCGTGCGTAAGGGCTAACAGATTGCCTTCAATTGTTTATTGTAGCTCGAAGTATAACGATACAAAAGGAAAAAAACAGCCGTGAATGTATCTGTGGGGCGACAACGTTGTCCCCAAGTGACTTTCAGCAGTGAATAGACAGCATTAGAGGCCGCACCGCGCCGTTCACCAGCGTCAAGCGGGAAAACGCGCGGTATTAGTCGGGTCTAGCATTTGTGCGGAAACGTTGGGTGGCCCGCGACTTTGTACGCGTGGAGTTTTTCTTTATCTTTTCTAGCAATAAATATAGACGGTCGGTTTTACTATCTCCCCTAATATTCGAAACAAAAAGTAGTCCATGTTTTAATCAAAGTTTTAAAAAATATTTGTGACAAATTTCATACATCTAACTTAAAAAATAAACTTTTTAGAAAAAGTAGCCTATATATAAAATAGCCCGTTCTAGAAGTTTAACGTATACCAATACCAAATTTTATCACTATCGGGTCTGGTTTAGGCGTGAAAGCCGGACAGACAAACAGACATACAGACAGAGTTACTTTCGCATTTATAACATAAGTATGGATAATGACTATTTTATCAAACCTATTAATTACGGTCACGGTAATCCATTCTCTTTAAACAAGATTCACTGCGGTAAGAAGTATTCACATACCTTCGTCAGATTTAATGCTGTATAAGAATACGAACCACATAAAATGTTACCGTCTAATAAACGCGCATGACTTACCTTCAGCCAAAATGTGCGATATTTACGTTTTTTCAAGTAAAACATTTTTTATTCTGTGCTGTATTCAAAGTAAGGGCAAAAAGGAAGGAAATTTTACCAGCGAGCTGCAGTGATACCGCACCCGCACCTCTAATGGGACCTATTCACCGCGCACCGCAAGTGCCACTTGAGGGAAGCGGCATATTGTCATCGTTGCTCTATAAAGCGATGTACAGACCCTCACTTTTACTTTTGTTGAAGTATCCGTATACATGTCTGATTGACCAACATTTTAAACAAAATTTGGTTGGTATGTAAACAAAAAAAATATAGAGGAAAAGAAAAAACATTTTGAATGGTGTGAGGAATAACATGTATGTTTAAGCGACGTGTGTACAAGAAGTTTCCAGTACATGTTGGAATAGTTAAATTAGTGAATGTTATCTCGTAAAACGAGATTCCATAATAACTTTATACAAATTTATCTTATTATTATTTATACCCAAGGCAAACGTAAAAGTAAAGAGATGTGTTAACAGCTTAAATTTTGCCCGTTAAGGCATTTTTATTACTAAAACTTCCTTTGATATATTTTTTTGTGAGAAAATAAATTAATGTAGAGAGTCACGGCAATCTTTTTAAACACAAATGTAGGTTTTCTTATCAGATTATATTGTTAATTCAGTCAGAACAGGCAAATTAAAGACCAAGAAACTAAACCAAGACCCATCCAAAGAGGATTTATTCCAATGAGAACGTGACATGCCGCACTTCACCCACATCGGTGTCACACATCCTTGGTGTAGTACGTCCAGGCTCTAAGCATTTAATAATGACACAATACATTAACATATATTGTTTCTTTTCACTTGTTAAACATTTTTGTTCTGTGCTATATTAAAAGCAAAGGCAGAGAGGAAGGAAATATAACCGGCCAGCCGCAGTGATACCGCGCCGCCGGCCTCTAATGGGCCGGGCTCTATTCAACACGCACCACAAGTGCCACTTGGGGGATGCGGCATTATTGTTATCGTCGCTCTAAAAAGATACGTTCACACCCTCACTTTTACTTTTTTAGTACGTTTTTGCGATGTGTGATTAGTCGATATTTCAAAAGTAAGTAAGCAAATATACCTTAATTGTGTGGGCTTGTGTAGATGTTCTTTGTCAACAATATAATTTTATAGGCTACAAAACAACCTTTTTTTGAAACGACAAACGGTTTTAACTAATTTACTGACCTGAATTTAATCTAATTTGATATGTAGATCCATTTTTTTATTTTTTTTAATAATTTTAAAACTTCCTGAGTTTACGAATGAATTATTTGAAAACGTTTGATTTTCGCAATTTTTGATACGTATTTCTATTGTTAGAGGAACCTATTTCCACAGGAATTTATCAACCTAAACTGATTGAACTGTTTACAACAACGAAAAAGGCTTTTGCGGCAGCATAATCAAGAATTTATGGCGTTTTGGATCATATTTCCATCACGCATCATGTACGAAAATGTCCGCAGTAAATCTGCACAAAGTCACGATGGGACTCCATAAAACGTAGGCGGTCGGGGTAGAGAGCAGCCGATACTTGCTTGCTACATTTTTTTATATCGATTAGAATTGACTCTTGGGCGCTCGAAAAGTATCGTTACTACAAAACCTTTGCGAATGCAAATCAAAAGTTGTTGCCTGGCTTAAAACACTAGACTATCGTTATAGTCTGATTCGTTAATCAGAATGTTTACTAAAATACTTCAGATAAACAGTTTTGTTCCTCCCAAATACATTTATATTATACATTATTATAATTACACAACATACACACATACGCACACACACTCACACACCCACACATATATATACAAAACACACACACACACACACACGAAATTGTATTGTCCCCTTACTTGTTTTCTATGTTAGTAATTTTGCACATTCAAATTATTTTATTTCGTCTTTAAACATAGGAAAGTGTTGAGGAAGAGTGGCCTCCTCTGACATAGGTGCTTATTGCACTTAATAGAAGAGGTCAACCCTTGTTTATTTCATGTACAAAATGATTTATGATGGAATAAATAATTTTAGAATTTTGAATTTGAAAAAAAAAAATAATTATTTGTTTGTGCTCGTCCAAATCTAGTCTTGTTAATAAATAACTAAAACCAAGATTTGAATAATCGGTTTAAAATGCACTTTTATGTAAATTTATTACCTAAGCAGCAGTCGCCAAATTCAATCGTTTTACGACGTTACTTGTTTGTCAAATATACATATGCATTGGTAAACTTGAAAATGAACAATTTCCAATCCATCAAAGTTCAAAATCAATACATAAAACATAAAAAAAATTAGGTACTCACATATTGTGGTAGTAACATACTGCTAATCGACACCTATCAAAAATTTGGGAACAATATCGATTTTTGAACTAGAATGGCAATCCATCGCGTTCTTCTTACCACGTCTAAGATCGATACGAGTTAGATTGTTTTCGTTTTGAATGAAATCGATTATACTCGTACGATTAATCGATCTGTTGCCCCTTCCTAAAGGGCACCACGATGCCCAGTGCTTGTAAATATTTCAATACTTCACGCCGAGCGGAATATGAAGCGGTTAATTTAAATTCTGACTTATCTCTGCCACACGGACCTCATCCCCCTTTTTATTAGGGTTCTGTAGTTAACGATAAGGAAATTAGGGAATTTGGTCGCTGTAACTCCGTATATCACGCTCGTATTTAAGACTAAAATATGGTTACTTTGTAACCTTTACGTGAAAAGTTTGTTACGTGCAGAGGAAATTAAAACTGTGGATTCATTATAGTATCTACTCGAACTACGCGAATTAATAGGAAGAGATAGGTTTCTTTAAGCATAAATTATGTGAACTGGTTGATTAAAATCTGAATGTAACAAGAATATTTGGTACATTAATAACTTTCTCACGGGCTCATACTAAATATATATATTTTTTCATAATAAAGGCCAATTCATGACCTCCGCAGCCGAGAAGCGAGCGGGCCAAACTTTGTTTGGTGTCGCACCATCTCTGAGGTCCCGGGTTCCTTTCCGGGTCGGGTCAGAGTGGGAAACGAACTTTTCTGTATTGTCTTGGATCAGGGTGTCATGGCACTGTCACTGTTTTAACTACTTACCATAAGAAGAAGATCTACATAAGTAAAATAAATTTTTAGTTCTTTACTTTAGGTGTCATAGAATTCACTATATATAACTTATGATGACGTCAAATGCCCTGTAACTATCAGATAATTAATAATAGACGCTTAAAATGATACTATAATACTTAGCTGAAATATGCATATAATGCAGAAGAACCTAATGAGCGAATAGTTCATCTGCTCCTATACATAATATGTTCTCACATATCTCAGTAAAATTCATAAACCCCCATTTTACTTTTCCGTAGATGGGTAAATATGTGCTTTTTCAATGCAAACCTTCGCATGTAATCACTGCGCATAACACAAACTGTATTTATACATTTCTTAGGAGTGGCAAACGTTTAAGATGAGGGAGTGCATACACTCTACAATTTTATTTTTTTTTATATTGCACTTCAAGATTGACCTCATCCCATCTGATGTTAAGTGGTAATGAGGTCCTAGCTTAAGGGTGATAAGTACAGCATAATAAATATGTTACTGGACTTTGTCTCCCTTACCTTGAAGGCTTGAACCCTGCTACTAATGTAGCAACCCCCAGGAGCTCTGGAAACCTTACTCACACGCAGGAACACAACAACACAGAAGTGATTGTTATTTGGCTGAGGTCTTCTGTAAGGTGGAGGTATTTCACCAGTCGGGCTGCTCCAGTTCGAGCGATAAATCGCTATGCCCTACCTCTCTTAAAAATATTTAATTTAATTTACTTTCTTACCTACATAACGAGGAGAGGAAATTGAATTAACTGCAAAATAATGTTTTTTAATGCTATTTGTAGTTATTACCTATTTTGACGCAATGTCTGTTTATCCTATAAAACAAGACAATATTTAAATTTTTTTTAAACGCGAACGTGTGCATAGATGAATGCTAGGATGCGTAAATGGTTGTTTGTTGCTTGTGCTTGCAATAACTAGTGAATTGATTTGGATGACATTCAGCAGATAGTTAGATGAGATATTTGTTACTTTATATAGTCTATTTATATGAGGTCAATATAGCCATTGATTGATATCACAAACAAACGGCATCTTCTGAATCGCAATAGGTAGGCAAAGAAATAAAAATATTATTCCACGGCGAGTCTATACAATGGAAAGTTTTTAAGTATTTTGTGTGCGAATCCGACTCGCGCTTGGCCGGCTTTTCATATTTTCTGTTTGCTCTCAGCTAGCATCCCTTTGGGGTATAGAACTGAGCTGCAAAAGCATTCAAAAATGTATGCAATAATAAGCTAGCCTGCTTTTGAGTTAAAACCCCGCCTATTCAGAGAGAATTTATTTTCAGAACCTAATGAGATTTTTTCATATTTGTTTACCTAAGGTTAACAAAATATACCTTAGTTTTTGAAATTCATCAAACAAAACTTTTTCACTTCTAATGGTTTTTAAAATGCTAACCGGCTACACGAAATGTACTGTAATAGATTCATAGGTATATGAATGAATATCTTGTTCCTGGAATCTGATAAATGATTTTTAGGACCATCTATTCTTTCTTCTAGTCTGTCTGCCGTTTTTATATCCATCACAGAACCCGGAATCTGTTGAAACTATGATCTTCATTTGACGAGTCTAGTTATTTAATTGGAGCGCTTGCCATCTATAACCACTGGGTATAATTTACCACAAGAAACAAGATATCATGGAACTTTGTTAGAACGAACATCTTACATGCGTGTTGAAGCAAAAATCTTCATTTGAAAATTTTCAAGCGTATGCCTCTAATTGACGCAACTGCTAAGTTCGATAGACCGTCTCAGTTTCCTTGGCTCAAAGCTGAGGGTGACAAAAGCAATTGGTGGTATAAACTTACTGAATTGCTGTGGGCCCTTACACTTGTATTAATCCACCTTTTTAAGTTCAGTAGGTATCGCTTGTTTAAGCATGGCACAGTTATTGAATTACGCTAAACACAACATTGAATGCATAGTCCGTCCGAGTCTGTCCAAATTTCTTTGCTTACAAAATCAGTACTCATGCACACATTAGCGATCGCATTTTGCATTTTAAAATCGCATTGCCTTTGCTGATTTTTCCCAGGTCGGGTCAATATGGGAATCTAACTTTTCTATATAGTCTCGGGTCTGGGTGTTGTGATACCGTCGTTATTTTTGATTTCTTTAACACAAGTGCTTAAACTACTTACCATAGAGTCAGAGCAATGTATGTGGTTTTGTCAAATATTTTTTTTTGTTTAGATAGGTACTCTTGACATTTGAAAAAAGTACTAATAACGTATCACGCTAAAACTAAAATTTAATCTTTACAATCTCCCGCTTTCTGGGCTCCAAGTTCAGCGTACAAGCGCTAAGTGGTGTAAATGCCCCAAGACATTGTTCGTGGCCGCTTGCTTTACTGATGTCACAAGTGATTTTGTGCTACTAAACTTAGGATGTGAAAGGCACTGAACGGTGTTGAATTTTTTACATAATTGCCCGCTATGAGCACTTTGTGTTGCTTCTGTTATTTGTTTGAGTTACTTTAGTTTGAAGAAAGACGTGGTGACTGGGTCACGCATATAACCCTTAATTCCTAGAAAGTCCCCGTTTTCTCGGCTTAGAAGTCAGAGCGCAACATGGTGTTTAGAGGTGAGAAATGCTTCACATAGCTTTGTTCTGATAGGGACGGCGTGTTTTAGCTGTTTGAGTTTGTAACTCTTATTGGTACAGCTATATCAGAGCACTGCAGCTCAGTCTGACAATAAATACCACTGAAACCTTAGCTTGTACCAGATTCTTTTGCCTTCAAACTCAGCGCACGATAATGATAATGTTATTTCGTTATATTTATTCTCACAATTTGAAAGCGCCAATAATTGTTACGCTAACTAAATGTTACACTTCATTCTGAGACTGTCCTACTTTAGTTGCTTCAAACCCAGAGCAGGCACTAAGCGGCCTGTAAACACTTTCGTAAGTAATTAAGTATCTAACTTTTTGTACTCTTGACACTAGCGACGTTTCGATTCAGATGTTTCAGTTTATTTACTAATATTGAATGCAACAGCTTGACGTGTTCGTCGTTAACGTTATCGTTACATTAACGTTAGTTTATCATACCAAATACGAGTAACATCATTATGTCTACAGTGTATTCCAATATTAGAGTTTTCAAACTCAGCGCGCGTGAAGGTACTAAATAATCTTTAATGGTTGACGGAATCGCTCGTCATGAGCGGTCGTATTTAGAAACCATTACAATGCTCCTTCTGTTTTAGTTTAGTCACTCTAGTGGTTTGAAGAAAGCTCTGATATCTGAGATATTGTATACGTTGCAGCCAGAACTCTTTACCAGTCAACAGTATTATTGACTAGCAAAATTAGTCAAAAGTACTTTTGACTGTATGACATGCTTAAGTCAATCACACTTTTGACTAAAATAATAGTTAAAAGTATTTTTGCCCAATGAAGCTGGTTAAAAGTGGTTTTGACTGGTAGTATCAGTCAAGTAAAATGGTCGATAAGAATAGCGACAGACGCACATAAAAACGAGTGATTACGAGCATGTGCGGTATTGTGTTTTAATAAGCTAAAAATTTTCTAATTACCTATTTTTATGCAAATTTTCAAGTGTATGTTTTCTTTGTATTGATAGCCTGACTTGATAAACGTTTTCACATTTAATAAATATCTTTTCTATTCAGATCTAACGAGGTTGTGATTTTGACTGGTGCTTTATTGCAGTTAAAACTCTTTTTGACGAAGGCGTCAGTCAAAAGTACTTATGACTGATTTTGTTAGTTATAAGTGCGTTTGACTGGTTAAGAGTTTTGATTGCAACATATGTAAACGTTATTCTCAGGCTGTCCCAGTTTAGTTGCTTCAAACTCAGTGCGCGTCAAAGGCGCTAAGCGGTGTAAAATTACTTACGGAATTGCTTGCCGCGGGCGCTTGCACTTTGTAATGTTGACGCGAGCTACGGTTCGATTCAGCTGCTTTACTTTAGTTACTAACACTTATTGGAATAGCTTGAAGAAAATGTCAGGCACAGTGAATGATAAAAACATTGAAGAATTCCTGTCTTACTAACTTCAATCGAACACAAAATGTAAAGCACACAAGCAATATATCCGCAATATAGTAATAAAGTATCGACTCTTGAAAAAACTTTAAGGCTAAAGCGTTCAGGTCGACGAAAAGACGTTCGTTGAAGGGGTCATTTGTTACGTCATAGAAGGGATGGACCACGCGCTGTCATTGGCCCGTGCCTATAAGTCGCGGCGTCTATGGAAACGGGATTCATACCCGCGCTAGGTCACTTTTTTAAGCCACGCCCACCGTGCCTTACTTTTAGTGGTGCCATTTTCAAGCGTTAAAAATGCTTCTATATATTTTTTCGTTTACTGATCAGGCATGACTCGTACAAATCTAAATAAATATTGTACCACATCATAATTCTGTAGTAAGTAGATGAAGCACTTGAGTTGCAGAAATTATAAAGAACGACGATACCACGAAACTTAGACCCCAGACAATATAATATAGAAAAGTCCGCTTGACTATTTTGACCCGACCAGGAATCGAACCGGGAACGTCCGAAATGGCGTGACGCCAAAGTCCGGTTCACTCGCCTCTCGGCTACAGAGGTCGTCAATATCAAAACACTGCATGCTTAGTCTATATGGGTTTTTACAAACTCACCAGGTTAGTTACCTTATCCTGAATTTGTCATTAAATCCCTATGTCTTCAAAATCATAAACTGACCCTTGGATCTGGGGTAGTGGCTTCGATTCCTATCCACAACTAACATTCGTGTGATAAAAATTGGTTTTATTTGCTAGGTGTGTATGTCTATTTAACAATGAATCAATATTAGCAAGATAGATGGATAGATACACTTTATTGCAGAAAAAAATTTACAGATATTGGTTTTACAGACATATTCAAGTATACTAGTTTTTATTTATTTTCAGAGAAGCAGCCATATTCATTAAATGGGCTGAAGACAACATTTCCTATTATTTGTAACTATGATGCAGATTTGAAGTGATGTACATTTACGTCACTGAGCGATGAATGCAAATAATCAGGTCACCATAGTTTAAGTGAGTGACGTCACTGTGTGGGTGCAATGGATTGAATAATTCAACATTAACTCTCCATCATCGAAATTAACAGCTCGCTACTTTTGTCATCGTGGTAAATTAAAATTGATAAATGGAATTACTCTGTTCAATAACTATGGAAATTGTTTTAAAGTTGTGTTTTTGTTTTAAGTCTGTGATTAAATAATGCTTAGGTTTATCTTTATTCACATTAATCATGAAAGCGTGTTAACGGATGTATATTAACAACGTTTTTTTCCCTAAATAAAAGACATAACCACTAAAACACAAAAAAAAAAACATATTACAAGTCACGTGATCACTTTTTATTTTATTATTCTATTGCTAAGTTGTCGCCTAATATTGGAGCAGTAGTCTTTGACATGACCTGTTTTAGAATACATCACCTCTAAATATAAGAAGTATAAGGTGGGGAGTGGAGGCAATCAGTTTATTGATATGAGAATTGCGCATAATCTAGATTATTTGTATAAACATTGGAAAACATAGATCTATCAATGTAATCATATAATCAATATGAACAAAGTCATTCGGAACCTTAAAAAAAACATCCATAGAAAATTAACTCAATATTCAGTTATTTGCGGCCTTCACGAAAAAACGTGAAACAAATGGATGCGTCGGTCACGTAACGCGCCCGGGACGCGCTAGTTCGCGCTACACGGATTCGCTTTTAGCGCTGCACCCGCGCCATGTGAATACAAATAATGCCTGTGTGCAGTGTAACTGATAGCGGCGGCGGAGTGTTAACTCGACCGATCCATCATGCTGCTACGCGCAATAGGGTTTTTCGGCCAAATAAATAGCAAACAGCACATTATAGACGTCGATTATTTCCTAGTTTAAAGAAGAACGAAGTCTTATCGGCGACCATCCGCGCTTCACACGTAGTGGCATAGTTAAGCTTCCCTTTATCTAAATCTTTAAGAATTTTACTTCTATGACTGAACTATGAAGGATGGGCGTTTCAATTGTGTCTCTTTGCAGTGGAATTAAATTGAATCTTTATAATTTAGAGAAAATATTCACAGAAAATGAGCATAATTTCCATTTAGGAGTGGTTTTACGCGAAAACATGAAGAAAATTGATGCAGCATCGATCACGTAACGCGCCCGGGACGCGCTAGTTCGCGCTACACGGATTCGCTCATAGCGCTGCACCCGGCGTTATGTGAATAAAAATAATGCCTGTGTGCAGTGTAACTGATAGCGGCGGCGGAGTGTTAACTCGACCGATCCATCATGCTGCTACGCGTAATAGGGTTTTTCGGCCAAATAAATAGCTAATAGCACATCAATAATTCGATTTTGAAATCGAATAATATTTGGTTTACAGTCTACTTTAAACATAATTGAATAAAGGTATCAAACATGGAAAACTTAAAACATGCACCAATATTGATTATTGCAAATGTTTATCTCTTTCTCTTAACAGGATTACCGCACATTTAATGCTGATTGGATTACTCGGCCATGACCTAAACTTACTGTACCCTTAAATCGTTTTAGACATACATGCGCCATGCGACTAAATTTTGTCACGCTCTTAACAAACGTAAAATCGATTGAAGTCAATGCGTCAGCTGCTGATTGGTAGAAAATACGAGTGTCGAAATTTTTGTCGTCTCATGCGATAAATTTGACGCATTGCGCATGCTAGACCTAGTAAAGTGCTTCAATTTAATCAATAAATGTAGTCATGTACTGGATTCTGGCAGATGCTATACAGGACCCTGGAACTCGGATTGCGCGTTTTAATTCCTGAGCTACAGGAGAATGCTTTTACGGTACTCTCCGCAGCCGGGCGCCTCCACGAATACAAATCTGCCTAGTTCTATCTGCTGCGGACATGTTTAACATTTCATAAATTGTTAAACGAGCTAGTCTTTTTCTTGCTAAGGGAGAGAAATGCATTGGCCCACTTAACCACCTGTCGGAGTTAAAAGACAGCGGACTTGTGTGTGACTAGCGGATGTGGGAGGATTTTAGTGGGTAGTCCCACTAAAATCCTCCCACACCTTCTTCATTGATGGCACCAGAGGAATATACTCGTAGTTAATAGATAACGGTTACAGAGTGGCGGTGAAATTGTTACCCCATCGGGGCAGCCCCAAATTATTCCCCCGGGTAAGTAAGGAATTGACGGGAATAACTAAAGGTGCTAAGTCATTCCCGCACAATTGTAGAGGACAGTGCAAGAGTGCAAGGCCGGCCCCCGGGTAAGTAGAGGAACTGACGGGAATGGCCGGAGGTGCTAAGCCATTCCCGCACAATTGTGGAGGACAGTGCAAGGTCGGCCGGGTTGTCTCCACACCCAGGAGAAAGAGGCAGTCTTTGCAAGACGACGTGATTTCAAGGGAAATTCCAATGCCATACATTTTAAATTTGTCAAAACGTTATAAAGCTCGTTGACATTAGAATAAGGGAGCTGTAAATCTATGTCGATAACTTCCACTTGGCTAGGCCCCATATCTGGTCTACGTTACGTAGGTAGATAATTAAAATGAAGCAAATTCATTTTTGGAATTGTTTATTGCTTTTAGTGTAAATTTAAGATACTATTTGTTTTGACGATGGCAACCCAAAAATAAATTTGATTTCATTTAGGTATACCTAGCGTTTTTTTATACTTTACTGTATTTTGACCAACTGATATAATTTAATTATCTATGTTTTGACTTTTGATCGCTGTGTTTAATGGTCTGCAATATGAACTATGTTTACATTTATGTACCCATTTGTGGGGCTGGAATCGCCTAAGCTTGCCGGTCGACCACAGATGACGCAGCAAGCGCGACGGAAGTCACCGCGCGAACCGGAAAAAAGTTGTGGTAATACGTACAGTCACGGTAACATAAAATGTATACAAACGCATTCTACAGTGAACCTTATTGTTACGTAGAAATATTTATTGGCACACAAACACTGATACAATAATAAATAATAAAATAAAAATAAAAAAAAAATAAAAAGCCTTTTATTTCTTTGCAGAATACAAATAATGAGAAAGAACATTTCTTAGTGTATGTTTAAATGGATGTGTTAGTAATAAAAATAGTTGATGTTTTAAAGTTAGTTGTTAATTTACATTTATCTTAATCCTAGATTTACTTATTAAAATTATGTGTATTATATAGTTGAGTTTTCTGCAAGAACCCCTCTGCAGGTGAAGGCCTCCTCCAAGGATTGCCAGTCCTCTCTAGATTGAGCTACTTGAATCCAGTTGTGGCCGGCTATCTTCTTGAGCTCATCTTCCCAAGTCGCTACAGGTCTACCTCTCTTTCTTTTGCCTTGTGGACCTGCCCATGAGGTCACCCTTTTCGTCCATCGTTGGTCTCTCAATCGTGCGACATGTCCGGCCCATTTCCATTTTAATGATTGGGTGTGTGCCAATCCATCCCTTGCTTTGGTGATCTGTCTTATTTTAGTGTGTCTTATTTTTTGTATTTTTTTTATATTCATCATACTGCGCTCTATACCTCTTTGGCATGAAGTTATTTTGTTTTTTATTTTGTTGTTAAACTTCCAAGTTTGGGAGGCATATGTTAAGCATGGTATTAGGCATGAATTCAGTACCTTTGTTTTTATTTTGATTGGCATGCTGCTTTTAAATATTTCTTTCAGTCCCCAATATTTGTTCCATGTTAATTGCGTTCTGCGCTCTACTTCTAGGTCGTTACTTCTCTGGTCAAAGCTAATCTGTTTGCCCAGATATATGTACTTGTCAGTGTACTTGAGAGCTTCGCTACCGACATATATTGATTTTTGTGTGCTGTTAGTCATCAACATTGTTTTAGATAGATTCATTTCCAGGCCTACACGTTTACTGGCGCGATTGAGTGACTCTAACATGTACTGGATTTCTTTTGCTGTTTCTGATAGGAGTACCAAGTCATCGGCAAATCTTAGGTGGCTCAGGTAAGCTCCTTTGATCTTGATACCCTGACCTTTCCAGTTGAGTTGGCTGATAACCGACTCTAGTGTTGCTATAAACAGCAATGGTGAGAGGGGGTCGCCTTGTCGCACTCCTCTTTTGACTGGAAACCAGGGCCCCGGTGTCTCTAGTTTCACTCGACTCCTGCTATTTTTATATATGTTCTTTATGATATCTATATACACTTTTTCTACCCCTTGTGTTGTTAGAGTATCCCATATGCTTTCGTGTGATACGCAGTCGAATGCTTTTTGGTAATCAATATAAGCAATGTAGAGTGGTCTATTTTTCTCTCGGTATTTTTCGATGAGGAGTTCTATTGTGTGGATGTGATCAATCGTTGAGTACCCCTTTCTAAATCCGGCTTGCTCGATAGGTTGGCGAGTTTCTAGTGTAGAGTTTATTCTCTTATTTAGTATCGATGAGAAAAGTTTATAGATGGTCGGTAGTAAGCTTATTGGCCTGTAGTTCCCTATGTCATTTGGGTCTCCTTTCTTGTAAATAAGGATAATGTCCGACTCAGACCATTGTGTAGGTGTCTCTCCTGTATCAATAACGAGATTGAAAAAATCAGTCAAACTAGCGGTAAGAGTTATTGAACCAGTTTTTAAAGCTTCATTTGTAATGCCGTCAGAGCCTGGGCTTTTTTCGGGTTTTAGAGCTATCATTGCTGTTGTCACTTCACTTATGTCAATCTCTGGTACATAAGAACTGCCGATGTTGCAGCTCGGATAATGATTCCTACTACTGGTACTAGTAATGTCTTTAGAGCTGTAGAGATTCTTGTAGAAGTTGGTTGCCACGGTGATGATGTCAATACGGTTGTTGCATATTTTTTCGCCCTGTTTTAATCCTTCGATCCATGTTTTATTAGTTCGCAGCTCTTTGTATGCTTTCCTTGTGCCTCCCGTTTGATGTATGTGTTTTTCGATAATTTGGTATCTGTGATTGGTGTAATCTTTCTTTATATACTTGCTTATGAGTTTGTAAAGGGCTGAGATCTCATTTTTCACTGCTCTAGGTTTATTTTTTGTCTTCTGGAGTTCTGATACAAACTTCTATCAAATTCATGATTCGATTGATCTGTGTAGGGACGTAGATGAGACTTATGAATAAAATGCTGTAGCAAGGTCCCAGCCTTAAGATGATCTGTTGCGGTAGAGAACCCAACGCTTCATAACCGCTAGTTAGAACCTTCTTCTTTCTTTTGGAAACATAAATGCATATTAATGCAGTTAACTCAAGGATAAAATACCAAGCTGATAGCTCAAGTTTTTAACTCAGCTCAACGACATCCTGTCGGTTTGTTCTTATCTGAAATCTCTTTGATGATCCTTTAACCAGTTATCAAACATCAAAGTCAAGGGCGTATTCTGCCGTTTGTATAGCTTGTTATGTTTCGAGAAACTCTTTGATATGAAGTGAATAGCGCAAACTAATAGCTACGTTCTATCACAGCGTTGCAGGGACATAAGTTGTACCTAACTAACTTAAATATAAATAATAAAACCGCTACATCATTCCAATTAATATTAAATATGTAACCATAGCCAGATAAATCGTTTTCTGTTTGAATCAGTAAAGGCAAATAATAATATTGCGAATTTATTGATGCAACACACAGCTCACGGGCGCGCGATGCTCGCAAATTAGTGGTCATCCCAGTTTCGACTGATTCTCGGTTGAGGGATGGAATAATTGTAGAGAAATCACTTTAAATATATCTACTTGTATTTTTAATCAGTCCTTTTAATCCACAATTAGGTTATATTTTTTATAAATGTCAGTTTTTCGTCTTCAGGTTTAACAGCTCGTTACACCAATTTTTGATGAAATGTCATCTTTAGATGGTTGTGAATGATATTGCATTTTTAACCTGGACCGATTTTAACGGGACTTTTACTGGTAGGTAGCTGATTTTATAAGGAGTAACTTAAGCTACTTTTACTTTAGAAAAATAATTAAATGTTATAAAAAAATCGAAACTCTGTTGTCCACGCGAATGAAGTCGCGGGCACAGCTGTTTTGATGTTTGTTACTCTTTCAAGCAAAAACGATTGAACAGATTTTAATAAAACTTTAGAATATTGTAACTTATACATTTTGAAAATACATAAGCTACAATTTATAAAGATATATTGGATTGTCCAAAATGTGACGATAAGTGTCGGTAATTTCAAAGTCAAATTGCAAATGTTAGGATTTTTCATCTAAAAGTCTTAATTCTTAGTCTTAATTTAAGAGAGGTAGGGCATAGCGATTTATTTCTCGAACCTTACAGAAGACCGCAGCCAAATAACAATCACTTCTGTGTTGTTGTGTTCCTGCGTGTGAGTAAGGTTTCCAGAGCTCCTGGGGGAGAGGGGTGCTACATTAGTAGCAGGGGTCAAGCCTTCAAGGTAAGGGCGACAAGTCCAGTAACAGATTTATTATACTGTACTTGTCACTCTTAAGCTAGGACCTCATTACCACTTAACCTCAGGTGGGATGAGGTCAATCTTAAAGTGCAACATAAAAAAAATTACTAAGTCACGTAAAAAGCTAATTTAAAAACATAATTTACTGCTATTTATTACGTCATATAATGTATTTCATGTATAATTATTGCTGTGTGATTGTGTGGTCGCGCACAATCAAAACAATTAAACTCAACAAAAACACACTCGTAAATCATTTCTAAACAAAACGAAAAAACCCGGCCGGAGTGTTTGAGAGTACTAGCTGGAAGTCTGTTTACAAGTCAGAACAGCAATTTCCAAGTTGCAGAAATTTAAATTACCACGGAGTTTGTGCTAAGATACAGTTTTTCTCGTTTCGTACTATGAAAGTACCAGCGAACAGCGTACCGAGGACAAATTATTTATTACTACACTTGAAACGGACGGAATGAGCGGCCCCTTTTTGCTTTGCTCTGTCGTTCAAGAAGTGTTTGTTACAAAGACATTTTAAATTGATTTTTTAATTAAACAAAGCACTTTGGAAGGGGAATGCCTACTGGCTGAGTAGGAAAAAGTCCGAAATAACAGAAAATATGAATTGTTATTATTGTATTAAACGTTTCTAAAAACTGAACGTTTCACTGAGATAGGCCGACCAACAAAGTGTTGTAAACGGCTGGTAAATAATAGTTGGTACCTTTAAAAGAACATAATAAAACTGAAAAAGCAGAGAATTCTACTCTCAAGAAAAAACATTGTTAAATTTAAAAAAAATTCTTCAATTTACTAAAAAGACCTAAGGTTGACGCACTATATTCACAGTATTTATTTTAACTACAGCATTGTAACGCTGTCGTAGCATATGATATGTAGCATATTCGTAGCATTCGACATACAGACAACAAACAACCGTTTTATGAAATGATTTAAAGTCTATTGAAATCTAATAGCTATTTTGTATACTAAGCCTCACATACCAACGATTCAGTGAATCAATTATTAATAATTAATCATTTTAATTAATGGACTCAATCTCGCATCATTAGACAAATTCTGTCAATGTCAAGTGTTTTGAAAGACAAGTTTATTTTACCTTAATGCTCGGTATGAGAGAAAATTTATGCCATTGTCATTACTTAGTTATGAAAAAAATATCTTTAATGTCATTGTCAAATATTAATACAGTCCCAAATTATTTGATTTCTCTGAAGTATTAACATCTCTACAAGTACGTGGGTCGTGTTCACTTGCAGGCTTCGTTGCATTTCACGCCGAAATTGGTGAGGTTTATTTAAATTTATCTCTTGCTTTTCATTAAGTAGTTCATATGACGCTCATTGTAATCGGAGTTAATAGTTAATGAGTTCTGTTGAATTTATTTGTGGTTTAACTTAACAATGCTTGTTATTTAACTCAAAACCTGACAAAAATAATCTAAACTGAACTTTAATGCGTAGCAAATCGTTATTATAACATTACTTTGATGCGAATAATATTTGAGGAAAAAAAACCAACACTTAGAATTACACAGTTATAATTTTAGACACAGGTATAAATTAACCGATTTAAGGCTACAATATTTACAGAAAATAGTACTGCTTTACAAAAATATTTTTCTATGGCAAAAGCAAGAAAGACAGTGAGGTACCTACGGAACCTTAGTTATCAGTCGCATGTCTATAGCGAATCACTATTGCAACAAACATTATTAATTAATAATTAATTTTAATACCTTTACAGTAGATAATGTGGTTTCAAATTATCCTCCTGACTTACTGTTTATGACTGAACAAAGTTTTTCCCACTACAAACTACAACTAGTTAATAATTAAATTACTTTAAGAAATTTAATGCAATCGCATTCAAAAAGTTAATTCAATACCAGAAATTTACTTGCTTTGACTTACTTGATTGTACAAAACGTGTTCAGAAAAGGATTTTGCAAGCAAATTTAAATTCAAATGATACTGATTTTCTTTTCTTTCGTACCATAATCTTATAATATGGTAGATATTTTTTTAAGATATTAATTTCTTATTCCAACTTATATAATAAACGCGAATGTACTCGTGTCTGGATGTACCTAGGTTTGTCATTTTTTTACGTAAGAACTACGTAAAGGATTTTGAAAAAAATTGGTAAAAAGCTGAACATAAAGTCGCACGCTATATATAAATTATCAGACAATACAGCAGGTGGCATTATATTGTAATATCATCTTATTTAATTAATTTATACAGTTGTAAAAAAAAATCCAACAACAAATCGGTGGCAAAGTTTACACCCGTGTGTGTGGTAGTGACGTTCAACTCGAACGGAACCGGAAGTGGCCGCGGATAACGGGCGGGACTCGCAGTGCGATCTACTCGTGTCCGGCTCTGGGACCGATTGCATGCGATCTGCATACGAGTGCCGCTGAGGCTTAGATTAATTAAACCATTTCAACTTCGTCTTGCTTTGGGAGAGTTATACAGAGTATGTGCAATAATTAAATACAGAGTATGCGTAAAAGTTACTTTTTATTAATGATCCAAATAAAAAAAAACAAGTTACAATAAAAATCTTATGTTAATTTGTTTTTTTTTCAGACTGTTGATATTCTTGGTTACTATGTATTATATAGTATATTTGTATTTAGGATTAATAAACAACATTGATGGTAAAAACAAATATTCCTATGAAATTTGGCGTTTATGCAGTTTACGGCATAATTCAAATTTGACCTCTCTGTATAACCTAAAGTTTTGAGGCGTTTTAATTTTGGTAATATCTAAAAACAATATTTTTTTCTCATTAGTCTATCTATTTATTAAGTTGTGAAATATTTTAAATATATAAAAATCGTGCATTTTTCCCTACATAATATTTTCATCAGTGGCCTTACATCATACACGTATAACGCGCAAAGTACATACGCGTGTGGTTGTAAAGCATATTACACTAAAAAAAAATATTATTTTTTTGCGTAATTGCGTGTGGCAGTTATTTTTAGAATTGTATTTCAAAATGTATGTTGTTATGTTACGAACAAAAACAAACGCTTACTGACTGCTTTATGTCTAAGCTGTCTAAAAAATCAATTTTTCGATGTTCCTTATTCAGAGTGAAATACCATCTGCTCGGCTTGGCCCCTATTAGAACTCACTTCACACAAAATGGCAATCGACCTTCCTTGACATAAACATACTTTTTAAATTAGAACCTGTAGTTCCCGATATTAGCGCCTTCAAACAAACAATCAAACAACTCTACTTCATACTATTAGTGTAGATGTGAACCTATCGGACACGGACATCCGGAACAATTCCTGCTCCCTTTGTTCCGTTCCGGTTCCGGCCCAGGGACGAACTCGCGTTGCTCTGCATCGTGTTTATTTAACAGCTTTAGTGATCGAAGCACTGGCGAGTTAAGATAAATACGAAATGTTTTTCGTTGTTTGTGATTTCTTTAAATAATATTTTTTATCTACACTTAAACGCTGAACTTTTTCTGTTCAACACGAAAATCATTTCTCTTTTTTAAAGTGCGAACAAGAAGTTACAACGTAATAATAAATTTAAGAAATATTTCGAACGTCTTCATTTTATATATTACTAGCTGTGCCCGCGACTTCGTTCGCGTGGACTACATCCTTTCATGGTCGGTTTTACCTCTATCTCCCCTAATATTCGAAACAAAAAGTAGTATATTTGTGCCAACTTTCATATCTCTAACTTAAAAAATAAACATTTTCCCATATTTAAACTTTCAAAGGTGGCATTACCCCCCCCCCCTTACTTTCTAACAAAAAGTAGCCTATGTCCGTTCTTGAGGTTCAATGTATACTTATGCCAAATTTCATCAAAATCGGTTGAGAGGTTTAAGCGGAAAAGCGTAACAGACAGACAGACAGACAGAGTTACTTTCGCATTTATAATATTAGTAGGGATTGACTGAAAACGATAAACTTTCACATATTTCATGTAACAAAGATAAAATCGTTTTTGTGGAACGATATCATTATTTCGCTCCGTTACGATATTACAAATTTGTTATTTGAAGTATAAGGTATAAGGATTGTAGCGGAAATACAAAACGTGTTCATCGGTTAATTGCCGTGTTTAAGACACGAGAGGACGTGCCAAAACTAATTTTATGTAATATATCTACATCATAGGAAGCTATGGACTTTTTGTTAAAAAAAAGAGGGGGGGGGGGGGGTAATGCCACCTTTGAAAGTTTATATGGAAAAATGTTTATTTTTGAAGTTAGACATATGAAATTTGGCACAAATATAGCTCTATTAAAATATAGACTACTTTTTGTTTCGAATATTAGGGGAGATAGGGGTAAAACCGACCATGAAAGGATGTAGTCCACGCGAACGAAGTCGCGGGCACAGCTAGTATTACATAAATATTATTACGTCCGATGCCTAAATGCAAAAAGTAATAACTATAATATTTTTTAATTTCATACTTACATATGGCATCACGCTTATTTAGTGTTATTTGTGTGTGTATAAATAAAGTGAATGTGTAATGCCAAAATGAAAGGGTTTCATTTTCTTCATTCAATTTAATTTTATTGTTTGCAAATATCATTTAATCACAATATTATAAAATATATATCTTCTTTACACTGAAATGACAATGTAAATTATAGCTCAGTTGCACCGAATCAGCATAACTAGAGATGTGAATTTTCCGGAAGCGGTCGCGGATAATGACCCGGAAATGTCCGGCTATCCGTTGCACCGTTCCGGTTCCGGTCTTACAGCGATCACGCTCTGCCGTGCTGCACCATGTTTATCTTTTAACTTTTATGTTAAGCCGTGTGTAAGCAAACAAGCGTATTAACATGTTTTTTATTAATATTTGTCGTTTTCGTGTTACGTTTCTTTTCAATTCAATCGCAATATTGAATTCATTACGTGGCTAGCTTTGCGCTTTAAATATAACATGAAGATTTTAATATTTAGAGGGTCTAACCAAGTGTCAGTAATCGAACTACTAAACGGTTGCACAAGTTAAAAATTAATGGGGAACCTTTCAAGATCAGGTTACTTTTTAAGTGACATATCTTTTCCTTACAATATAAAATTGTGAAATTCAAAAACTACCACTTGACTAGGCCCCCAAGTTTGATATTTAGATATATTTTTTGTTATAGAATTAAGATTATTTATCATGATTGTACCCATTTTCAGAGTTTTAAAATCCTCCATGAAACTACTTTCCTTATAACAAACCAGTAAATTATGCTAAGAGTTAAAATAAACTAAGATAAAACTGTACCTCCCCTAAGCCTTCTTAAAAAATTTAGGATGTATTTACTCTACTTTTTCCTGATGTGGGGTGTCAATTAATTTTTTTTTAATATATCTCTTGAAATGAAATTAAATGTGCAACCTAACCAAAACGTCGGGCAAAGAAACTACTAAATAAAATTGGTGTCACGTTTTGACCCGTGAGATTGTTTTAAATGTTTCATTAAAGTATCTTCATTCGGACAGTAAAATTATTGATCTTAGAAATGAGAAAATGTCTGCTTGCTGTGTAAAGTGTAAATCATAGCGTAGGTGCACCGTACTCATATCAGCATATCGAGGGATGTGCACTTTCCGGATGCGGTCGCGGATAATGGCCCGGAACCATTCCGGCCGTCTCTTGTTCCGTTCCGGTTCCGGGCCGGTAGCGATCACGCTGCGTTGAGTTGCACCGTGTTTATTTAATAACTTTAATGATCGCACACCACCGGTTACGAATTATGATAAAATACGAGATGAAATTTCGTAATTAAAATGCACGTAAATTATTGAGTCCGTGATACGATATTACCACTTAATTTTAATGGGTTATATGAATTTAACAGTAATTTCTTTCTTGTTACTTTTTGTAGTTTGGTACTTGGCATTACTTTAAATAATTATACTGATTGTTAATAATGAAACAAAAGTTGAAGTATAAAGTAATAAATAAATATTTGACAACGTGATATACATTACTTTGATTCTGTGGTAAGTAGCTGAATCATTTTCGTTACAGAAGTCAGAAACAACGATCAGAAGTAATATGAACATAAATGAGGTTTGTCATTTATTACTTTAAAACTTAGTATAAAACAGAGTCGCTTACTGCAGTCGATCCCATGTTACTATGTAAGACTTGTAAAACTATACAATACATTTTGATGCAGTTATTTTGTTGATTCAAGAGAAAATGCATATTATGTACAGAAAAGCCGGAAAAATCAACAGTATGTTGCATTGCATCCGTGCAAGACCGGAGTGGGTCGCTAGTGTCTTTTTTTTTGGTTGAGTAGGAAATGCCTACCGCGCCGTCACTTTCAGCGGGGAACAGAGAGTGGTGACTGGTGTGTCGGGCTCGTATCGGCTAAAACCCCCTCGGTGGCCAACGCTACGCAGTTGTGGGGGAGTCGGGATCCCTTGTGAATTCTACACAGGCTTTCCCATAGCGCCTACCGGGGTTGCTACTGTCACATATATTGCACCTCAACTGCCAAAAACGGAACCCATAAATCACTATGGTGTTGTTCATCTGGTTTACGGAATTATATTTATGGTAATTTATTGTACAGTCAGAAGCATGAGGTCATAAAAATTTTGGTTGGATTTTGTACCCACTTTTTCGTTGGCATATAAATTAATATCAAACTGCAAGCGCTTATCTTGATGTACTTCAGACTTTACACACTTTTTTTTCAAATCTACGGAGCTTTCCTATTGCCCCAAAACTATGATATTAAGCTATTTTTACAAGCTAGTTCATGTAAATTGTTTAACTAATAAGAAAAAACGCGTCCACTATCGCGAAATTTATATGTTTTATCCAGATTGCTTTGCTTTAAGTGTGAATAGTAAAATAATGGAAGGGTATCAAATAAGGATACGGAACACTTGTTGGGAATGCAATGTTATCAGTAAATGACAACTATTTTTTTGCCAGCTTACACTCATAACAATGAACTCAGTGTTAAAATCTCTTTAGTGTGTGAGTTGTATGCACAACGACGCAGAATGCAATGTGGTGCACTGATGTTTGCAGTCGCGCTGCTGAATTAATCGATTCGATTGTCCGAACATCGTGTTTGAACGCATGCCTATTCAGAACTCCTGCTATTATAGCACACGTGTTCTTGAATGTAGTTATTGTTTTCTTTAAGAGGCTGCTTCTCAATTTTTAAGTAAGGTCCAAGTAGCTTAACTGTTTATCTTTTTATATTATAACCGACTTCAAAAAAAAGGAGGAGGTTCTCAATTCCACCGTATATATTTTTTATAGAAGCACATTATAATGTCTTCTCCCAGCCTAATGGTAAGCAAGAGAGGAACCCACATCGCGATGACAATGGATTTGATTCCGTAATATCCTATCCGTTAGCATCCCCATTCTGGCATATAATAATAATATTTTTTAAATAGTTGAGCTGTCAGTTAAAATTTTGAGCCGACTGAATTTTTATCATATTCTTTTTAACGGCAACCTAACTGGAAAGCACATATTTTTCAAAACCAAGAGTCATAGAATTAATCTCGGTAACGGTAGGTTTAATGGCAGCATATTTTTTTCTAAATTGGACTCTTGCAGGCCTAGCATGCGCCACGCGAGTTAATTTTATCGCGCTCTTAAGAAATGTCAAAATCAATGCGTCAACTGCTGATTGGCTGAAAATACGAGTATGGTGTACTATCTATCCCCAATCAACGTTATAGAAACTTTTGTAGTCTCATGCGAGAAATTTGACGTATTGCGCATGCCTGGCATTTTGTCTTCTCTCGTATTCATTCGTTCAAGTGAACACGATGATTCAGTCAAAGAGTTCAGAGAGGAACGTTGTAATGAAAACTGGGCGGTGTTGAATATGTGCTCTTAATTTTTAGCAATCAAATGGCACACTACAGGTAATACCGAAACAAAACTAGGAAATTATCATTTACTATGGGTGCTACCGTTAATGGAAAATCTTTGAGATGATATAAGAAAACCTGACCTCTACGTGCGTGTTATTTTATTTTTAATATACCTGTCAATGTCTTAATACAGCCATGCTGCAGCTATTGTGCATGATTTTATATCAAAAACCCGCCATATCCGCGATTCGAAGTAGAGCAATTAAAATAGTCATACTAATATCGCAGGCGACAACAATAAGCAATGAGATGCGTGGGTTTATTTTAAGTATGTAGTTAACAAACTAAAGAGAAAGAACTAAGCTAAAGAGAATTAAAAAGAATAAAGATAACTAAATCAATCGATCGTCATTATAATATTGTGTACCGAATACAATCATCAATATCTCAGCTTATGGACATAAAGGCGAGATTAGACTAAATTCCTGTACAGAACCTACATCCGTTACATAGGTACCTACATAAATCTCCTAGGATTGTGCGCTTAAGCTCTAGTACGAGAGGCACTGAATGAGGGTCTAACCAAGGGCTGGCGACCTTTTTACTGAGGTTTAATTTTGAAGATAAATCTTAATCTCGATGTTGAATCATTGATTGGTCCTTAAATACTCAAAATTTCTATCACACAATCTTGAATCTTATAACCGATATAAATATAGTTTTGTATCATTTAATCAATTTCCTTTTTGTAGAGGTACACCCGCATTGCGTTCGGCAGCCAACTAACACTCCTGACTAATGATCTAGGTAAATACTTCCGGAAACCTAAATTTGATCAAAGCCTTTACAAATTTAATCACTTGCATGTACAATACACAAGCTCTCGTCTCGATGGTCTATTGGTAATGGGTTGTAGTCTCGAAGTCGTGAGTTCGAATCCCGAATGGAGTAGGCAAACGTTTAAAAAATTTACGAACATAGCTCAGGTTTGCGATCACTAATCTCCATTACACCTGGTGATTAAACTAGAGTTCATTGTTTTATGGATGACTTGAAAGCAGCAAACTTCTGCAGTAGAATATAAAAGAGATTGATACTTTTTCTAAGACTAAATTTAGTAAATTAATGTTTAAATCCTTATAAATAAGATAAAAATTAATAAATAATATATAAATAAATATTAGATAACATCACATACATTGTTCTGATTTTGAGGTAAGTAGCTTAAGCACTTGCGTTACAGAAATCAGAAACAACGACGATACCACAACATCCAGACCCGAGACAATATAGAAAAGTTCGTTTCCCATGTTAACTCGACCGGGGATCGAACCTGGGACCTTCGAGATGCCACGACTTTGAAGTAGTCCGGCCCGCTCGACTCTCGGCCACGGAGGTCGTCAAATCGCCTTAATATAAATATAAAAAATCAATTTCATCTGTCAAAGGCCCCTTGTTTTTTGACTAATAACTCGGATCGACATCCCTAGTCGTCATAGGGCTTTGTAGCCCTTGTGTGGGCCCCTCTATGCAGCTCAGGCGAAGGAACGCGTCCTAAGGACTAATTTTGTAGGTACTCTGTAAGTTGCAGTCAAGTGGTGAAACTGTGTCTGAATGCTTTTGCCTTCCCGGAATCGCCACTTTAGGCTACTTAGAGAGGATAATTTACTTCTTGGTGGTGGCGTTTATGAGAAATGTTGAAGTTTTCGTTGTGCCGCTATTTCTTATCCTTAGTAATAGGAGAGTTTTTTGTTACCAGCTCTTTTAAACATCTAGGAAACAGTAGTTTTTACACGTGTAATCCTGTATGATGTTTTTTGTCATAAAGTTTCAAAAATGTCAAAATTACCCATTTTTTAGTACAAATTGGACTAAACTAATCTAAATTTATTTTTTGTCGTGCCATGCGCAATATTTATTTTAATTTAGTCAATGCAAATAGGTAGAATCGGTATTAATTCACTAATATGAGTAGATCAGAAAACTCAATTAATAAATCAGGCATAAAAAGCTGCCTGGTATTGAAAAACTCTCGATACAGTTTTTATAGATGACTGAAACCTTCTCAAATAAGATGTCATGTTCCTCTCTACCCTTACTTTGATATAACACAAAATAAAAATAGTTTCACTTGAAAAAACGTAAATATCTCACATTTTGGAGAACGAGTCTTAAGACGGTAACATTGTGTGTCCGTATTTATAGCATTAACGCCGGTTCCAATATTTGAAAAACATCCGTTTAAGTTACGGATAGTATCAAATTATACGAGGCATAAGCTAAAAACGACTGACGGACGACTGATGATAGCTGATATGGAAAGTAAATTTGAAATTAGAGTTAACGATTCGTAGTCGGATGAAGATAGTCATTTTGATACACAATTTTGTAACCGGGCATAAGATAAGGTTAGTTAGTAGCCCATAATGTAATGGCGAGGAAAAAATATTTTATCAAATCTGAATATATTTCAGGCCGTTTCCTTTGGTTGTTTATTTTATCAATACGAATATGTAAATTTTTTCTGCATGCCGAATTTCCTATTCTTTGATATTTTTTTTTAATTTTCCTTGCAATTGAACAATTGGAATACCTTTTTGCTTTGATCGTTTTCCTCTTTTCCGCTTCCATTGTAAGCAACAATAGCTTCAAAAACCAACGTTTCCATTCTCGAATCACAATTGGGATGTCCACAAGTTTAATTGAAATCTCAATAAAGTCTTTCGACAAACAAGAGGCGCAATTGTTCAAAAACAATATCCGTCCTGATTGGATTGTTAAATCAGATACGTCACGAATGCAGACACTCACCGAATGAAATATCGAATCCTGTATACACAGGCCACTTACAGCCTTACTCTCGATCATTCCAATTTAATCTATTGTCTCCGTTATGTAAATACAGTAGAGCTTAAATTGAAATGCGGCGAGAATTTCTGTTACTTGATTGAATACAGAGACGAAATTAGGGAATTAATTGGATACCTACTCTTGATTAATTATTTTTAGTTGAATACTTAATGAATAAAATGAAAGTCTGAAATTGTGCTTGTTTCGAACGATTCTGTATTTAATGATATTAGAAACTAAAAATTTAAAATAAGTCTTAAAAATAAATATTATTTATTAATTTAATAATACAAAAGTGTAGGCAAGCATTGAATGTAATCACTGAAACTAATTAAACGTGAAAACTCACTTTTTGCAGTTTTTCTGGTTACTATTTTACAATTATCTTATTGTTACTGCGTTGCATGAAATAAGAACTAGAACTTTTGCATTTTGCTATCTAGAGACTTTTCGTTGTTTATTTTTATCTAAATTGAAAAAAAAATCTAGTTGGGAGTAATTGTAAAATATGGTATTTTATATGTCGTCAGTCTCCAACAAAATGTTATAAATAACAAAAATTACTTTAACTTCCAAAAGCCGGTTTAGGTTCACCCAACATTAAGATTTTAACCACATCAAATGATCTCAAGTTAACGTACCCCATAACTTTGACTTGATACTTTCACGTGTTCCTTATTTCTTTTAAAATGGTCTTGACAGATAAAAATACAATAAATCTTTTTTTAAGTAACGATTGTACATATCAATTCAACATTACATAATTTTCTCAGTTATCATTCATTCTTTTTATTTTTATTCTGCAAAGCTTCCTTAGCGCTTATGTATTTTTTTATAGGTATACTAAATCCAAATACGTATCCGCATAATTTATAACGTATAGTCGTACAAGGTAGACTCTTGTACTACAAGTACAAGCGGTACGCTTGTTGCGAGCCTACAACACCCGAGTGCCAATTAGTTGTTGTGAGGCGCATAGCACGATCAACATAACAGATTCAGTTCAAAATTAGGCTTTATACCCACGCTATAAGGGCGGCGCAAAGTCCAAAGTGTGTAGTCGGAGACTGTAAAGCATAGACCGTGTACAAGGTATATTACACTGTTATACATGAGTTGCACCATGTATGATTAAGTGTACGATTAATCTGAGATTCTATACGCGCCGACAAATCGTGGTAGAATTGTTATCGTGGTTTAAGGTGAATGGTGGATGGTTTGAATACTGAGAAGATATTATCTTCTTTAGTTCTTCATATAGCGTCAAACACATATCATTGTTTTTTATTTTGATACATGGATAGCATTCATCGATTTATCTAGAATTTAACCTACTATGGAACAAAACCAGGACTTCGTATAGAGAAGTTTTAATAGGGGCTCCTTCCCAAAAACTTGCTGCTTTTAAAGGCGTGTTTTTTAATTGTAACGATATAAGTTTTACTCTTAGAGAGAAAGACCAACTCATTAAATAATCTTATCTAAAATGTCTTTTAGTCTTAAGACCAAGAAAACCAGACACAGTAGAAAATCTATTGGCAATTAAAAGGATATTCGGTCTTAGGAGGTTTACTTACAAATATCTAAATATTGGTTTCATTTTCTTTCCTTATTTTAAATATGCTAGAAAAGGCGCCTATTACGAGTACACTTACGATGTAGAAAAATAGAAAATGTTAAACCAAAAATAAAGTCTTCAAAAAGGACATCCCCTTTGTTCGAAAGAGCTCTTGAAATTGGTTCATTAACAGGAGTGGGTGACAAGGAACCCACTAGAGCCCGATGTAGATAGTGCACGGATCCACTTGTAGTTCGCTTATTAGGATCAATAATACGTAAATAAATACTATTAGCATACATTTTCAACGTTAAAAGATCGCTGGTAATACAGCTGTTTACGCTATCTAAAAATTTGAAAGTGCATCATGCCACTCTAGTGCACGTTCTATGTAATATTTTTTTGTCCTACTCTAAGTTGAGATGAAATGTTTCAGTTTTAAAAAAAAAATGATGTATGAAGGTATAAAATACTGCAAGATATGCAAATGATATAAATCAAGTTATTATTTTAAAAAAGGATGTCTTGGTTTTCTAAATCCATGTAATTATAGATTTACAGAAAATATAAGTTCAAGTTATTTTAAATAGCTCGTCGAAAGCCATTTTCCTTATTTTGAGTTATTTCCCTTTAGCATATATTTTAAATACCTATAACGACATGCTTTAATGATTTGTAGGCAATAAATGCAACTCGTTCAATGAGCTTTACCTATTTGCATCTTTATATCGTGAAGTAATACGATTTAAGTTGTAAGTAAATTAAACATTTCACTGAACACGCGAATGATTTTTGTATTCAGCGCTACGTTCGCTTGTGTTTCTCGCTAAGATTTCCACCGTTTTTCATCCCGACAGCAAATCGCAGCGATATGCAACTAATTTAATTTACTTCTGCACCGTTGAGACGAGTCTCCGCAATTCCGCTGCAGAGTGAGCATTCAGCGTTTCCGCGATTCTTTCGGGCTCATAACTAATGCACATAAATTACCATGTAAGAGCACTTAACCGCGAAAATATGCAAAATTACGTGTAACGTGCATCTTGGGTAGTGTTGTCAGGTAGATCTGTGGGGGAGGGACGGTTTTTGGAAGAAATACAAACTGTATTCTTATCGGTAATTAATAATTGCAAAAAATATCAGGATTTTTTATTATTTCAATTTTCAAAGTTATCTACTCCAAAACTGAAGTATAGGCTAGCAATGTTCGTATTCATTAGATATATTTTAATTAAAATGTTATTCGAGTTTTATAATAAAATTAAATGTACTTATAAAAATTCAAAATATTTAAATTAAACAACGAAAAGCAAACAATGTTCAAAGAGTAATATCCACTACCAATTTTGATATAAAATACATACAACATCAAGCACTTGTTGATGAAACCAGACCCAAAGATGGTAACACTATTACATACTTAAATACATAGACATATACACAGACCAGAAATGTTCCATACATGAGTTTTGGTCATGACTGATAATCGAACTCATGACTTTTGATTCAAGTCAGGATCCAGTCGCAGATATTTTTGACAAAATCAATTCTAAAAGTATATGACAGCTGGAGCTCTTTTAAGATAGTAAATACGAGAAACTATAAAAATAAAAACGAATATTGTGTAGGATCATCATGCCATTTGCCGGTTCATTACTAAGCCAATTAAAATACTAATCCCGATTTCCCGCAAATTGCATCTGGCAACACTAATCCAGAGCCACATGTGCGGCGCCGTTAAGAGAAGTGGAAATTGTAATAAGGGTACTTCCCGCCGCAGGACCGCTAACGACGCACTTCGCTTATAAACTGAACTTGTAAATATTCATAGCATCCGAAAGAATTCGCGCTGGTATGGAGCGGGAATGAAAAACGCAGCGTTTTTTAATAGGGCGGCTTCGGGTTGAGATAATTCCTCGCCCCTGTGTGCTCATTGAAGGTGATGGCTTGGCCAGTCATCATCGTTCAAATAGAAGAGCCCTGTCACTGCAATTATATATGTAGAGCAATTTGAAGAAGGATAATGTGATTAGTTTATTCCTCATCCACGATGGTGTCAAATCAGCTTTTGACATTATTATTGGCTTAACAAAGTGGTTACCGTATTCCACCTTGACTTAGTTTTATTAGCACAAAACTCATTTTTAATATTGCTTTAGAATTTCCATTCTAAAAACAGTTCAGAAAGTGCGTTGGTTGTTATGAACGATAACATTCCCGTTGGTAAGTAAGCCTCGGAATCCGCGCTATTTCAGGGATTTTTCAACTTTTTGAAGAATATGATATTTCCCTATGCAAAAAATCAGTTGGGCTTGAACATTTTAATTTTAATAGTTAACAGTTGGGCTTGGTGAATTTTGAGTTTCGGTGTCATAAACATTATTTCAGCGAATTTCTGTTTTATTTTGATCAAAGGTTAAATGATTATACATTGGTAATTTTATTTAAAAAGAATATTCTACTCAAACGCGCATCGAGCATTAGGCAACTTATCCACAAATAATCGACATGTGTACAATTTTGACCTAAAACAAGCAAATTAATGATTGGTTGCGGCGTCCATAGAATCCTTTATAGAGTTCCGAACGCCTGTGTACTATGGTAAATAGTTTTAAATGTTCATACTGAAATTTCTTTCATATATTGTGTTTAGCACTTAATATTTGACTTGTGTTCTGCAATAACACACTTAACTTCACTCTTTGTTATGGAATTAATTAAAAACTTTGGTTGAAGTTTTATCAAGATCGTTTGTACTACCAAATAGGTACGAAAATTACTGTTGATATAAAGAGAGTAGCTGGTAGTGGGTGGCCGAAATATTTGAAGGCACAAGTCTTGTGGCGATCGTTTTGAGAGTTATATGGTAAGCTGATTGTTGATAACAAATCAATGCAAGCTCCTATACTCTTCACTTATTTATTCCATGCGATACCATTTTTTCCAATAGCAAAGTGCAAGTCACATGAAATTTACTGCGGCGCACGTTTTCGCCACAATGCAATATTCAAGCATCGATGTCGTTGCTTCAAACTGGAACTATCGGCGCTCATTCTTTTTATATTTCACTTTTTGCAGCGCAGACATTGTGTGAGCGGGCTCGGTTTAAATAGAAAAATGATTTCGTGATGTTCAAACTCGTAAACGGTTATTTAATGAAAACAGGCAGACGGTTTGGTATTGGAATATGGTTTTGAAACAATACCAGTGGTACGATCGAATACTACTTTACGTACGGGGCACAATTTAAAATTATTATGTCACGTCTTTTTTAACTTCATTTTTAATTTAAAAAAATATTTTGACATGTTAATAGCAGACCTTATTCCGTTGGCTGACTGTAATGTTTACATAAACTGACAACGGCAACAGAATAAGACATTATCTAGTAAATACATTTCAAAGTTGTTAACCTATTATAAAAATATACATTTTTAAAAGTTTGCTGTAGGTGTTAGATTAATAAAAATATTATATCTAAATATAGCAAATCAAGGTTGAAATACTTACATACAATAAATGTCAAAATATATATTTGAATAATGAATTCACATACACAGGTACATGAACATACGTTCATATTTGAATACTCAAACGGTTTATAAGTTCTACTTATCGTATAAACCGGATCATTATGTGATCACTCGTTGTTGGGTCATTACGTGACGACCTACCGAGAGGCGAGCGGGCTGGATTATGGCGTCGCGCCATCTCTGAGGTCCCGGGTTCGATCCCCGGTCGGGTCAATATGGGAAACGAACTTTTCTGTATTGTCTCGGGTCTGGGTGTGGTGGTACAGTCGTTGTTTCTGATTTATGTAACACAAGTGCTTTAGCTACTTACCTTAGAATCAGAGCAATGTATGTGATGTCTAATATTTATATAAAACAAAAGTTATATAAAATATTTAACTGTGGATCACTAGAACTTAACAGCACCAAATACTTAAATAATAATTAGTAAATACTTGGAACTGTTGGAGGTAACGGTTGCTATTTAATTTTTTTATCAGCCTAGATGTTACGCAATGCATGTTCGGTTTAAACGGAAAACCTAAAAGTTTCACTGTGTTGCCCTACATTCGATGAAAGTGTTCGACCGATATTCGTTTAGAGGAACTCAAAGATGTAAACAGATAGGTAGTATTTGCAGACATATGGACACTTTTTGTGTTGCGTGAATTAGAAAATACATATTTCAGACTAATAGTTCCGCGACGAAAGTTGGTCCGGGCTAAATTTGTCATCATCTCGGCCAGGATTTGTTACTTCTATCAGAGAGATTTGTAAGAAACTTAACATGCAAATGTATAATGACCTAGCTAAATAAACACGAAAAGGTACTATTTATCTTAGTGATAAATAATATTTTGCATTTTATTCGATAGCAATTACCCTGACGGACAACCCAAGTTTGTCATAAAATACTTTGTGTCGATTATATTAAAATTACACAATGGAACTTACTTACTATCGTTATTATCCTGCATTTTTCATCGTGGTTAATGGTTTATTTTTTAAATCCTTGATGTACTGTGCGAACCAACTCGATGAACGGTAAATCACTTCATGATTAAATATTTAGTTGTTTTTTACATTTCAAATGCTGCAAAATAAATATTAAATGCATTCAATCTTGTTTTTTTAATGGATTCAGGATTAAACATGATAGATTATTCAACAAACGGGATACTGGTGAAGTGGTTAATTAATTAAGTTATCGTTATTATTACACGCATGACTGCTACGCGTTACCAATAATTGGATTCGTCACTTCGCGAACTATTACAATATAAGCTCAATCAGAAATAAAAGTACCGTAAAGTGTTTTAGTAACGTAAACGTATTCGTTTTTAAAATGCGTTTAAAAGATTGAGTAGTATTTTATTTGTTTTAGTTTTTTGTAAGTTGATAGTAGAATTTATTGTGTATAACCCATTTTTTTATTGCAAATATGTATGGTAGTTTTCGTCATTGCATATTTTGCTATACAGGTGTGAGATCCTGATTAAAAAGTGTTAATTAATTATTAAATTGACTATTTATAATGTTCCTAATTAATTAATTAATATGATAAGTTCAATAGCAAGCTAAATTGGTCCTTACAAAATGTTATCTAATTATCGGTAGTCAGAGGTGGGGCGGAGTAAAGTTGTTTGTGTCCACCTATAAATAGACCGGACCGACCAGTGTTGAGGCAGTCTCTGCCGAGCCGTCGTGGCGAACGTTACTCTGCCCCCTGCCGGTGATATCCGGCTCTGAGTACCCGTCACTGATTACAGATAAATATACTTGCTTTATGTACAAATGATTGTGTTATGTGGCAATATATATATATATTATGTGGTACATACATTATCATATGTATGTGATACCTAAGTAGAGCGTATATATTTACATGTAAATATATATAGCAGTAACTAACAACTTTATGTATATTACATAAGTACAAGTATTTAACTCGTTAAATGTATTGTCATTTGTTTGATTGAATAGGTGCCTTATATACTCGCTTCATAATATTATATATCTATGTTTAATTGCTGCCATTAATTATGAAATCAAAAATAAGAGAATTATAGTAATATATGCCTTATATGTTTCAATAAAAATGCCCTTTTTCTGAACGTTTCTCTTTTTTTTTATTTATTATCTTTCCAAGTTTCTGACACAGGCATGCATATTTTTTTATTTCCTTATTAATTTAACTTTTTCGCTCGCGTTTAATTTATCTTCCAGCCATAGTCCCTCACATTTATAAATGATTTCAAGGAGCTAAAAAAACGTTAAAAACACTCCCTTATCGATCGAGATTTTAGAAAGTTACCAAAAAATATATTCTCGAAACTGTAAAATTTTTCAGTAGCAAAGTTTCTGTCTTAAAAATAGCATCGAAAATTTCGTTGGTGTGGTTGAGTGTGTTAGTAGGTACAATCATGTCTCATTATAAATCTATGTAAGGCACAGTTTAAGCATATGATCAAACCAAACCAAACATATGATCCTAGCAAGATATCTAGCATCGATTTTACTACAAGGCACGATCTAGCTCCCAGTCCATCGCTCACGTAACCTATCAAGCAGCCATGCGAAGACATCCCACTCGACAATAATTACCTACCTCCTCCTAATTGGTGTCTAGTTACGAGCGTGTCAGCTGTGACAGAACGCTCTCAAACAAAACAAAGGTGGCATAAAGAGCTGTTTAAATAATAGTCCCCCGTTTTAGCTGATTGCAATGTGCGCCTAAGGCCTTTTGTTTGGGGGCACTCGAGCACTAAGGGCAGGTTTTGTGCCAGCGTCTCGTGTTTTGAGAAAAACATTAAACTTTTTTTTTTGTTTTAATGGCGGCCAAACCTTTTTGGCGGGGAAGTTTGCTTATGCTAATGTCAAGTGAATGCGCCTACTCTTTGATGTACTCGTATGTCAAAAACTTATTTGATTATCTTTGTATCCAAAGGGTTAGAATTTAGAATGCATGCAATAAATCAAATTTAACAAAGTTATATCTATGATTATTTTGCGTTACGTTAGCACATTTGTACCTCGTGTTAGTCAAATTAATGAAAACGAAAAACTGTGACTTTTCATTTATTTACAAAGTATTTGAACAAACACTATATGGAAAAACCAGGGTATTCAATTAGCCTTTAGACGGAAACTGGTCGAAAAATCGAAATAAAAATCTCGCAAAAATTTAATGTGGGAATTCCAATATTGATTGAAAAGAAGTACAATAGAATCACTTTCTAACATGTAGGTTAGAAACAGATTAACAACTTAAAACCTAACTGTACAATACAGATTTTCCTTATATAAAAGTCCTTAGTAGCTTTCGAGCGATAAAACACTTTTTAAAGTAGAGCAAGCTGTTCCTACGCCTTGCAGCGGCGTGTTAAATTGCATCGCTTAACACCAGTTTGAACTACCGTAGCTGCTTTTGTGATACATTCCATCTCATCTGCTACTTTCATGAACTTAGAATAAGTCGACGGCTCAGAAAACACATGTCTTAGTGTTTGGCCATAGCATGAAGTTTTTATTTTAATTTTTAATTGTCGATGATTTTGTATTTGACACATTCTAAAATTGTTTCGGGGTTCTCACGGGATTTTGACAATACGATGTACATATTTCTTTTCGCTTTATTTTAATTACACGTAAATATATTTCCACAAAGGATTTTAATTTACCAAGTGTTCGCATAAACATTGTGGTCCTTCTTCGCCACATAAAAGCGCCAGCGATCTACGGATAACGAAGCTTCGAGACCATCGCAAAGGAATCGGCTTTGGAAGAGGTCAGACGTTGGAAGAGTGCAGCAGGCCGGTTTACCAACGCGCATCACGGTACGGCCAGCCATCTTCCCTGCAAGCTCCCTCTTCGGCTTCGCCTGTGTTAATTTCGTGCTTTTTTCGCATTTCAGTGCTTGTATTTTGCTTGTGGGCGCAGCCTTGTGTCGTCGCTAGCATCGGCTGCTCTCCATTACAGGATATAACCGTGAGTTTCCGACAAATCACCAAAATGTCTAGAGATAAATCGCCTATTTACAGAGACACGTTAAACGATGACGAGGTGCATAGGAGTCTTGTTAAATCGCGTGGAATTTTAAAAGGTAGATTGACGAAACTTTCAAATTACATTAACAGCCTCATCAATCAGGATTTGCCCGCTCAAAAACGTGTAGATCTAAAGTTACGCATCCAGGGTGCTGCTAGCCTTTTCACTGAGTTTAGTAGTCTTCAAACGCTAATAGAAAAGGGTGTACCAGATTCTGATTTAGAGCAACAGCTAACGCAAAGAGAGGCGTTTGAGGATTGCTATTACGGTGCTTTGGCTCAGGCTGAGTGTATACTTAACTCCTATGCAGAGGTTGCCGAGTCTTCCAATGTATCTAGTAGTCGGTCACAATCTATAAAATTACCTACAATTACTATGCCTACTTTTGATGGTGCGTATGAACATTGGCTAGAGTTTAGGGATACGTTCTTGTCTCTAGTGCATACTTCTAAGGATATCAGTGACATACAGAAGTTTCATTACCTTAAATCTTCGCTAAAGGGCAGTGCTGAGTTAGTCATTGATTCCTTGGAGTTCTCTGCATCTAATTATTCGGTGGCATGGGAATTGCTTTTGAACCGATTTAACAATAATCGCTTACTAGTGCACAACCATGTTAAATCTTTGTTTTCCATTTCCAAACTAACTAAGGAGTCGCCGCAGTCGCTTAGACGGCTCATTGATACAATACTTCGAAATTTACGCGCATTGAAAATTTTAGGTGAGCCTACTGAGCACTGGAACACTTTGATTATTTATATAATAACCTCCAAATTAGACGAAATTACTGAGCGCGAGTGGGAACAATATAAAAGCACACATCTCACACAAACAGAGTCTAATACTTCTTTGAAAATTGACGATATGCTTAAATTTCTAAGGGATCGAGCTGACATGTTGGAAATATTGCTAGTTTCGCATAGCAGCAATAAAATGAACCACGAATCTAAGAAAAATAACTGGTCATCTTCGCACAACATAAACAAAGTTCATTGCAATGTTTCCACCAATAAGCCGCCGCAACACCAACGCTCCATTCCGTCATGTTTGATGTGCAACTCAAAGCATCCCTTGTACGCTTGTCAAAGATTTTTAGATTCTGATTTAGACACCAAGCTTAAATTAATAGCTACTTATAAACTTTGTGAAAACTGTTTGCGTTTAGGTCACTCACTAAATAATTGTAGTTTCGGACCGTGTCGTAAATGCAATAAGAAACATAACACGCTAATTCATGACGACGCGGCTGACCGCAATCAAGCCGTGAACCTTCATTCGTTGAATAGTGTGCCCAACGCTGGGCTCACGACCCCTGCGGCCACGGTACCAGCTACAGATATCAACTCTGTGCAAACTCCATTTTTGCAGGTAACTAATGCACACATTAATCACGCATTAGGTGATGTCGATCAACATACGCGTGTAGGGTCAGTCTTATTGTCCACCGCCTTGGTCGAAATAGTCGATGAACAAAATAATTATCACCTTGCGCGCGCATTACTTGATAGTGGTAGTCAACACTGTTTCATTTCTAAAGAATTATGCGACAAACTAAACACAAATGTAATACAGTCCACATACGAAATTCGAGGGATAGGCAATTCGGTAACACAGTCCACGCAAATCTGTGATATCGAGATAAAGTCGCGCATTAAAGACTTTTCTACGCGTATACGATGTTTTGTTTTGCCTAGCATTACATCTTCTTTACCAGCTGTATGTAAACAAAGCACACGACAGTTTAGGATTCCTTACAACATACAGCTGGCCGATCCGCTTTATTACGAATCCCAGAATATTGATCTATTATTAGGCGCAGATATATTCTGGGAATTATTATGCGATGGTAAATTGAGGTTGACAAACGGCCCTTTTTTACAGAATACCATGTTAGGTTGGATAGTGTCAGGGTCTATCAACACAAATACGCTTTACAAAGATAGGCCTGTTCACTGTAACTTTAGCCAGTCTATTGACGCGCAACTTCGCTGCTTCTGGGAGTTAGAGGAGCTACCCAGAGCTAACAACCTGCTCACCGACGAGGAGCGCGCGTGCGAGGAGCATTTCGTCACGACTACGACGCGCGGTAGTGACGGAAGGTTCTGCGTACAGACCTCTTAAAAGCACCACCTACCGAGTTAGGTGAGTCTTTCGCACAAGCTGAACGTCGTTTTTCTAGCGTTAGAAAAACGTTTAGATAACAACCCTGACTATAAAAAAGTTATACAAAGTAATTTTATTCACGAATATGTAAGTCTCGGTCGTATCATAACATTTCATTCCCCTCATTACTTTATGCCTCATCATATACATTGTGGTCAGATGGCCCGTCGTTTCTTAACGAGCCCAATTTCAGTTGTTCTGATCAATCGGCACAGTTGATTGATAGTCACAAGGACTTACCTGAACTTAAGCCTGGTGTTACGTTCTCTCATGCGTCCGAAACACACTCACCTACTTTTTTTGCATTTACACTATTTTCTCAGTTCGTCCGCACGAGACGAGCTATGTACTACGTTTTTTTATTTAACGCGCGCAATAAAAATAATAAACGAGTAAATGCGCATTCACTGTTGACGAACTGCGAGAATCGGATTTGACTTTGGTACGGTCTCAGCAGGAATCGTTTGCAGATGAATACATGTCGTTGGCGAAAAGTGGTTCCATACGTAGTGGTTCCAAGCATAATTTGTCAAAGTTGAGTTTATTCATTGATAAAAACAAGGTTTTTCGGGTAGGTGGCCGTATCGAAAATTCACATAAATTCGCATTTAACAAAAAACATCCAATTTTAATTTCTGCCAAACACCATTTTACGATTTTATTATTTCGCCATGAACACAAGCAGTTGTTACACGCAGCTCCTCAAGCGTTATTATATAACATAAGAGAAGAATGGTGGCCTTTAGGTGGTAGGGACTTGGCAAGGCAGATAGTTCATGGTTGTGTCACATGCAGACGGTTGAGAGGCAAGACATTGACTCCTATCATGGGGAATTTACCTGAAGAACGCTTAAATCCAGGGTTTCCTTTTTTAATATGCGGAGTGGACTACGCTGGCCCAATGTTCATGCTAAACCGGAAGGGTAGGGGTTCTAAATTGATTAAGGCTTACGTATGTCTCTTTGTTTGTTTCGTCACGCGCGCAATCCATTTAGAACTCGTAAGTGACCTTACCACGGATGCGTACCTACTGGCTCTAAAACGTTTTGTTTCCAGACGTGGGAAACCACAAGAAATCTTTTCTGACAACGGAAAGAATTTTGTGGGATTAATGAACGATTTTTCAAAATTTTTATCTAATTGTTCATCGCAAATAGTTGAATATGCTACTAATCAGAATATTAAATTCAATTTCATACCACCTTATGCACCTCATTTTGGTGGTTTGTGGGAGGCTGGCGTTAAATCCTGTAAATATCATTTGCGCCGTGTCATAGGTAACGCGCATTTAACTTATCAAGAATTTAGCACGGTTTTAACACAGGTGGAAGCCATACTCAATTCCCGCCCTCTATCTCTAATGTCGACGGATCCGCAAGACGTAATTCCCTTGAGTCCAGCTCATTTTCTGGTTGGCCGACCGCTCGCAGCGCCCATCACCTATGACTTCACTGATGTACCTGCACACCGTCTCACCCGCTATCAACGAGTGGAGCAGATTCGTCAACACTTTTGGTCTCGATGGGCTAAAGAGTATATATCCGAGTTGCAGACCAGGAACAAGTGGAGAAAAGACTCACCAGTGCTGCAGCCGAATTGTCTCGTTGTCATCAAGGACGATAACCTACCTCCTCTTAAGTGGCAGCTTGGACGCATAGTGAAGACAATGGCCGGGAAGGACGGAGTATCCCGGGTGGCTGATATCCAGACATCTTCAGGCATCGTGAGACGCGCATACGTCAAGATTTGTCCCCTATTCGATTGAGTGTTAATATTTTTTGAAAGTGGGTACTTTCAAGGCCGGGGGTATGTTTGGCCATAGCATGAAGTTTTTATTTTAATTTTTAATTGTCGATGATTTTGTATTTGACACATTCTAAAATTGTTTCGGGGTTCTCACGGGATTTTGACAATACGATGTACATATTTCTTTTCGCTTTATTTTAATTACACGTAAATATATTTCCACAAAGGATTTTAATTTACCAAGTGTTCGCATAAACACTTAGTCTTATTACAAAAAGATGATTTTCAGGCAAGTCACCAACAAAAATAAGAATATAATGTAGACTTCAATTAGTTTAAATTTCATAAGAAATTGAATTTTTTGTTTTAAAAGGTAGTTTGTCTCTTTTCCGAAAGTCGTTTGTCCGAAAATTAAAATCCCTATCGCTTGTAATAATCATAATGTCAAAATATACGAAATTTAAAAATGCCACATTGTCTTTAATTCTAATGATTTTGGTTTCATAGTATCGGATGCTTTACCACCAGGTACCACTGTTAGCTCTGGTATCCATAGCATAATTGCTTGAGATACAAAAAAGACACTTCAAACAAGGTCATTGAACAAAACTATAGAAAGCAAAAGAGTAAGATGATGGAACTAATACAGATAACAAAAAACACCTACTACCGTAAACGTTTTGAGGATACTGCAAGGAGGCCCCGTAAAATGTGGGAATTAATAAATGACCTATCTAAAAATAAAATAAAAGAATCTTCTGGCCCAGACAAACTTGTAACTGACACAAGAACAATTACAGATGGAAAAGAGATTTGTGAAGAATTTAACTCTTACTTTTCAACAATAGGTACGACACTAGCAAATGATATCCCAAGCAAATATCATAACCATCGACCACTAATGGTTAAACCAAATTCTACTCAAGGTAGCGAACTCCATCAGATTACACCGGCAACTACTGAGGAAATTTCTAGAATAATTGAAAACTTAGATCCCAACACCGCAAGTGGCATTGATGGTATTAGCACAAAGGCTGTAAAATGTGTAAAGAGATTGATTGTCAGTGAACTCACCGAGTGCATAAATGACTGCCTTGAGAAAGAAACCTTCCCTGATATCCTTAAAGTCGCTAAAGTAAGCCCAATCTATAAATCTGGCACAAGATCTGATCCCTGCAATTATCGACCAATATCAGTTCTCCCAATAATGTCAAAAATATTTGAAAAAGTACTACACTCTCGTTTGGAAACATTCCTAAATTCTATAAATTTCTTTTACAAAAATCAGTATGGCTTTCGCCGAAAATCAAACACACTGGCGGCAACCATTGACCTTGTTACAAAAATCAAAAATAAATTAGACCAAAAACAAATAGCTCTTGGTGTGTTCATTGATCTAAAAAAAGCATTTGATACAGTTAGTCACCAAATACTTATGGAAAAACTGTTTGCTATTGGCATTAAGGGAAAAGCATATAATATACTAAATTCCTACTTACAAAATCGGCAACAGGTAGTTAAAATCGGTGAAAATCAAAGTTGCTCTGAATTCATTACATGTGGAGTTCCACAAGGCTCGATCTTAGGACCACTCTTATTTTTAATGTATATTAACGATATGTACCAGATCGGGCTCCAAGGTGACATCAAACTGTACGCTGATGACACTAGTGTCTTTTATTTTGGTCATTCAGTAGATGTCATTTTACCTCAAGTTCAATGTGATTTAAATAGGTTGGGGGAGTGGTTTAAATACAATTTATTGACACTAAATACAAATAAAACTAATTTCGTAATTTTCCATACTAAAAACAAAAAACTTAAAGATAATATACATTTTACAATCAATGACCAGAAAATTAAAAGAAATTTTAAAGAAACATACCTTGGAATAATTTTAGACAATCAACTTAACTGGAAACCTCACATAGAAAAAATACAATCAAAACTTATATCATTGACTGGGGCACTTCATGGCATTGCCAAATGCTTCCCTAAACAAGTACGATACCTAATCTACAACTGTTTAATCAAACCACATATAGACTATTTGATTGAGGTTTGGGGTACCGCATCTAAAAGTAACTTGAAACTTATACAAACCGCACAAAACAAATTAATCAAAATTTTATTCAACTACCACTATCGTACATCTACTGAAAAAATATATAAAGAAACAGGTATAATGAATATAAGACAAACATACGTATATAATACATGCTTACTTATATATAAAATATTAAAAAATGATATAAATACAAATATTAATTTTACGAGAAAAAGCAAAATACAAAAAATCCCTCTGCGTAATGCTAATAATTTAGTTACCCGACAACCCAGAACTAATTACGGAATGAAAAACATCGAATTTGAAGGCGTAAAGTTTTACAATAAATTACCAAATAATTTAAAATCATGCGAATGTATTGGCAGCTTTAAGCGGCAACTAAAATCCTTCGTTGTAAGTCAAGTGAATATTTAAATTACTATATCAACTTATAAGCACATGTACAAGCTACTCGTAAATAATAAATGAGCATTAAAATACTCAACCATAAACGTTCCTATAAAAATATTACACAAAATATAAAAAAAAAAAAAAATCTTTATGCATACAAAATATAATTACGTTATAAAAATACATGGATGAGTATATCGGAATAAACTACATAAACCTATTCTAATTAACACAAACGGTAAAAAAAAAAAAAATATTTGAATATATATCTCTAAAGTAAAAAAGACTAATCAACAGATTATTTTAAAATAAACTAAACATAATAAATCTTTTGAAAACACCTTCGCCATAACAATATCAACAATGCCACATCTACTCTTGGTCGTTTATTATGCATCCATGTTCAAGTTGTTTACTTCAAATTACTTCAAATGTTCGCAGTGAATAGCTCGCGTTGTGACTGTGTTTAGTTTTTAGACTACCGACTTTTTGTTAATAATTTTAGTGGAGTCTATGTCGCTCATACAATTTATGTTAAACTGTATTTTTAAGTTTCTCAGTAAGTGAATTGTATTCTTATGAGAAATAAAGTATCTTTAACCATAGATCCTTACAATGGGATCAGATCAATGTATTGTGATGGTGTCGGATATTTAAATACACTAATTCTTCAAAGAATAAACAATTTACGAAACTATACCGTTCATATCCGTAAATGTCTCGTATGTGACTCCCTATATTTTATTCATATTGATGTTAACATTACATTTTTAATATATAGATGTTATTATTATTTTTTTTAATTTTAAAGAGATTTACAGCTTTCTAAATGTTACAGTATATTTAATATTAAATAGAGTAATTAACTAAAGAGCCTTATACATACGAATCTATGGGCGGTAAAAGTACAAAGTGTTGTATAAGTTGCTTTCGGCTGTGCAGTCAATAATTATAACTATGTGAAGAAATGTACCTGAAGAGCGGTGCCTCCTCACACTGTCTTCTGTAAGCTTAAAAGGAGACACCAGCCATCATTTCATCACAAAATATCTGTTTGTTACCTACTGAATAAAACATTTTTTTTAAAGTCACGTGCACTAATACGTATACAATAAAGTGGACTTTCAAGTTGCTGTTATAAGAGCTCAAGTGTATGTTTCATTGCTCGCTACTGTATATGATTACACAGTGAACTCAATAAAATGTGTGATACAATGAGGGCACATGTTAACCAGGAGGTATTGTGACGTGTAGCGTGGAGGGCGACAGGCCCTCGACCGGAGGGCCCTCGTGCGTGAGACCGCGGCTTTGACTAATGGTCACTCGGGGCGATCGATGCCTCTATTTGTTCCTGATTTGCGACAACATCGTTTAGCTCGATTGAACTTACACTGTAATGAGTGAAGTGTTCACGCTCGACGTAAAATCTTTAGCGGTGCAATTAGAAACGGATTTTGATTAGCACGCCCTCCCAACTTATTTTGGCAAGGCACACAGTGTAATCCATTTGGATTACACTGTGTGCACGCAAACTTTTTAACAAATCCAGATATTTATCTGGATTTGTTAAAAAGTTTGCGTATTTTTTTCCTGTATGTTCATATCATTGTAACTTAATACCTAATGTTATCTCTACCAGTCAATCACACATTTGAGTGGAAAAGATAGTGCATGACAATTATTAAATATCAAACATCATTATATAATTATACAGTGATAAGGAAATATGAAACCAACCGCGATTCCACAAAAATATCAATATATATATTTATGAACACCCAGACAAAGTACATAGACAAATATTCATCACACACATGTTTGTCGTGGGTGGGACAAACCCACGACAATTTGGTTCAATAGCCATTTTGGTGGATAGTGCTCTGAGATAGTTTTAAATAAATGTCCTAACATGATTCCTTAATAGATTTTCCAAAAAGATACAAGCACACTGTGACGTCATAATTTAACTTTTGAACACACCGCCTATTTACTAGTTTTCGAGCATTTTTAAATAAACATATTAATTGTTATAAATAATAGGTTATCATTTAGAATGTAAAATATCTACTAAACAAAGTCCTGACAATACGATAACATTTTAAAGATAATGAGAAAGATAAGGACTTTCTTTTGACAATAACAAACACCACAAAAAAGTGAAATTGGTCCAGCCGTTCACGCGTGATGGCGCGACGAAGGGAAATAGGGATTCATTATGGTTCCGTAGTCAACTAGGAACACTTATTGTTTCGCCATGTCTGTCTGTCCGTCCGTCCGAGGATAATCTCAGAAACCGTTTGCACTAGAAAGCTGAAATTCGGTACAAATATGTATATTAATCACGTTAACAAAGTGCAAAAATAAAAAAAAAGTTTTTGTAGGGCACTCCCCCTACACGTAAATTGGGGAGTTTTTTTTTAATTTCAATCCCCCAACATGTGATATATCGTTGGATAGGTATTTAAAAATGAATAGGAGTTTAGTAAGATAATGTTTTGATAATTTTAATATTTTGGGAAATAATCGCTCCAAAAGAAAATAAAATTGTGTCCCCCCCCTTTAACTTTAGAAACATAAGTTCAAAAAGTATGAAAAAAATCTAGAATATAGAACTGCATAAAGGCTTTCTAGGAAAATTATTTTGAACCTGATGGGATTAATAGTTTTTGAAATTTTTGAAAAAATATTTTTTTAACTAAAGTTGTAATTTAAGGATACTTAAGTATTGTGATACACTGAAAACTACGGAACCTTACACTGAGCGTGGCCTGACACGCTTTTGGCCGGTTTTTTTTATATTATATAGATTGCCGTTGTAATATAGAGCCCTATTTTACGGCAATGATACGTTAAACTAATTTGTAAATGGTGTCACCATCAAAGCTCAAAGTGTCTTCGAGCTTATACTCGTACTGTGTACTCGTATGAATAACTATGACAGCATATGAATTGTGCAACCGATTGAAGCAATTAATAGTGCCGATATCGGACGGGGTGATGCAAGCCTGGACACGCGGTCAACACGCCGCTTTGTAGTCTATAAGCCGTGAAACTAAGGGTTTTTTATTACTAGAAGTTGTTCGCGGCTTCACCCGCGTTATTTCAGGATAAAAAGTATCCTTTATCTTAATTTAGTACATCATCTCTCTTCTTAGCAAATGTTATCCAAATCTGTTTGGTAGTTGTTACGTGAAAGGGTAACAGATATACATGCATACATTCTTGCAAACTTGTGCGTCTATAATATTAATTTTATTGGTACATAGGCGATAAAGCCGATACCCAACCCAATGTTATAACAAACTTTATTTGAATGATGAAGGCTTTTTTACTGATTTAACATATTGCAACCTCGAAACTCTTTTGCAGTAATCAACTTAGGTACTTAACAGTAAGTTAAGATGTAACAAAACCCAAACTGAGGGATTGCCCTTTTATTGCCTACACTAGGACAGACGACCTCTGTAGCCGAGAGGTAAACGGACCGGACCTTGGCATCGCGCCATTCGGAGGGCCGGGGTCGCTTCCTTGTCGAATCAATATGGAAAACGAGCTTTTTCTACATTGTTACGGGTCTGGGTGTTGTGGCGCCGGCGTTGTTCCTAATTTCATTAACGCAAGTACTTACAACAGAATCAGAGCAATGCATGCGTCGCCAAAAACTTATTTCAAGTTCTAACAACAATTAAAGGAATTTTGGTCAGGCACAGCCATGGTGGTGCATTAAGCTGAATTAATTCCTGAATTTGACAAACAACTAGTGCGTAAACTTATTTGCGTCGGTTATTCGAGTGATCGAATCGATTAATTCACGAGCACACGCTACTATATCGAGAACTATCGAGAACTATGGAACTGTTTGCGAACACTCGCAAACAGTTCCATAGTTCTCGATGCACGTAGTGCCGTACGGACAGAAGCACGTCAGACTCTACACTTTGGATTCTGTACCGTCCTTATATCTTACTCATAGGAACTAATATCGAACTGCAAGTGTTCACCTTGACGTGCTGTCGACTGTACCTATGCACGAGTACAATGCTGACCAACTTGCTTTGTCGCATTGTTCAGGCGAGTAAATGCGTGTCGTATTATACGCAACCCTTGCTTTTGCCTGCGATTTCGTTTACGTTATTTCGGGGTAAAATTAATATGATATCCCATTTCTCTTTATTCTAGTATCTCCTCGCTAATACCATAGTATAATTGTATGAATTAGTTGGGATAGATATGTCAACGCTGAGTTCCGCATCTTGTCGGGATGGGAGGGCTCAGTAACTCTGTGGTCTGGTGCATTGAGACTGGCCATGCCACCCAGCCTCAGAAACCACACATGGTGAAGCTAAGACGGATCCCAAGCTAGGCTGAAGAGAGCATTAGTTGAGATAGATATTTCAACGCTGAGTTCCGCATCTTGTCGGGATGGGAGGGCTCAGTAACTCTGTGGTCTGGTGCATTGAGGCTGGCCTTGCCACCCAGCCTCAGAAACCACACATGGTGAAGCTAAGACGGATCCCAAGCTAGGCTGAAGAGAGCATTAGTTGAGATAGATATTTCAACGCTGAGTTCCGCATCTTGTCGGGATGGGAGGGCTCAGTAACTCTGTGGTCTGGTGCATTGAGGCTGGCCTTGCCACCCAGCCTCAGAAACCGCACATGGTGAAGCTAAGACGGATCCCAAGCTAGGCTGAAGAGAGCATTAGTTGAGATAGATATTTCAACGCTGAGTTCCGCATCTTGTCGGGATGGGAGGGCTCAGTAACTCTGTGGTCTGGTGCATTTAGACTGGCCTTGCCATTCAGCCGTCGATATCGCACAGGGTGAAGCAAAGACTGGTCCCGAGTTGGGCCGAGGAGAGCAGGTGGCTCTCTGCCTTAAGCCCTGTGCGAAGCGCGAATCGCGCCGTGGTAGGGTCGTCGAGGAAGGCGTGAAAGGGTTTCAAATATCCATAGTACATTCTATAAAACAAAGTTTCTCCCTTGCATTTTGAAGTATTCGTCTGATCCGATCACTGTATCCATATTTCCAACGCGCATCATGATCGCTTATTTGGATAACTTTGATATGCGCCGAATTGATACGGTATGATATTGAGTCTGTTTTTGGTCGGTCATCAATGGATATATGGTACGAATATTATTCCGTATCACATATTGTGATACGGAATAAATTAACTCCACTAGAAATTAAAACTAAGAATATAGTGAAGTAGTATGCTGAAAAGAATATAGTCATCTGATCGCGAATATTTTATACAAGTGTATCAGATCTGGACCATTTTTTACATAGGCCTATTATTATCTCCCCATAAAACTTTCGAAGGGCCTTGATGATATCATGAATAAACATATTGCTGAATTTTAGGAAAACGCTTTAAAAAAAATTTGGGCTAACTAATTAAATACACGATAACAAATTTATTTACATACTACCACCCGCCTACGACTTTGAAAGCGTAGAAATTCAAATTCAATATTCTTTTATTCATGTAAATTACACCAGTAATATTTATGAAACGTCTATATAATGCAAATGACGCTACCTCCGGTTCGGAACCTATAACTTACAGAGAAGATCCCGGCAAGAAACTCTGTCGTTCATATTACAAATATAGCTGAACTTATAACTAGTTTTGCACTAAGACATACAGTGTAGTAATTAGATAAAATAATGTAGTAAATTGTAAAAAATAATTCATTGATTCAAAGTAATAAGAAAAATTAAAAAATATATATATTTAAATTAAACAAACTGTAGGTCCTAATGCACATTCGTGCTTAATAAGAATTTTGCCAACTTGCGAGTTGACAAATACGTAAAGAAATAGGTACCCCTTGCTGAGTTTGTATAAATAGAAATACAATTAGTAAATATAATTAGTGAAATTTTTCATGTGAGGGCGAACAGACTAGTTAGTGGTCCACACTTCTTTGTCATTAATATAGTCTTCTACTCTGTAGTACCCTTTTTTCAAAAGACAACCTTTAACAATTAGCTTAAATTTATTCAATGGTAAATCAACAATAACTTGAGGTAATTTATTAAAAAAAGTTATACTTAAACCAACAAATGAATTACCAATCTTATGAAGTCTACGTTTAGGGACAGCAAGCTTGTGTTTATTTCTAGTGTTGATGCTATGAGTGTCAGATTTTTTAGGAAAAGTATGCAAGTTTTTGTATACATACATTAGACAGTCAAAAATGTATTGAGATGCGACTGTTAGGATGTTGATTTCCTTGAATAATTCTCGCAGCGAGTCACGTGGTGTTAGCTTGTAAATGGCTCGGATGGCCCTCTTTTGTAACACGAAAATAGTCTGTAGGTCGGCCGCAGATCCCCATAAGAGCAGACCATACGACATGACGCTGTGAAAATAGCTAAAATAAACCAATCTTGCCGTCTCCACATCAGTCAGTTGCCTTATCTTCCTAACAGCATATGCCGCCGAACTCAGTCTTCCAGCCAGAGAAGTTATGTGAGGAGACCATTGTAATTTAGAATCTAAGTTTATGCCAAGAAATATAGTAGAGTTAATGAGTTCAATTTGTTCCTCATTAATTTTTATTATAGTGTTGACCTGCTTTACATTCGGCATTGAAAACTTTACGCATTTTGTTTTATTGGCATTAAGTAAAAGGTTGTTAGTTTTAAACCAATTGAGTACCTGGCTGAGAGCTAAATTAATGTCATCAACATTTTCATTTTGTCTATTAATTTTGAACATTAGAGAAGTATCATCGGCAAATAATACTATCTCACATAAATCATTGGTAAAGAATGGCAGGTCATTAATATATATTAAAAATAGCAAAGGTCCCAATATTGAGCCCTGGGGCACTCCCATTAATAATGGAGTACCGGATGAATTAACTCCATTCACACTGACTTTTTGAGTTCGGTCAGACAGATATGACTTAATTAGATCAAGTGAATTGTTAGATACACCATAATGCCGCAATTTCAAAATCAAGGTTTGGTGATTTACGCAATCAAACGCTTTTGATAAATCGCAAAAAACACCCACGATATCTTGCTTATTATCCCATGCATCAAACACATGCTTGATGAGTGCTACTCCTGCATCTGTTGTAGATTTCCCTTTAGTAAAACCATATTGGTTTTTATGTAATAGCTTATTTACAGTGAAATGGCTTAGTATCTGATCAGAAATTATTTTTTCAAAAATTTTACTAAATGTAGGTAAAATTGAAATCGGTCTGAAATTTGACGGGTCATTTTTTTTCTCCGCTTTTAAATAAAGGTATGACTTTACTAAGTTTCATTAAATTTGGAAAACAACCTTCATCAATACATTTATTAAATATAATTGCCAAGTGAGGAGCTATAATATGTATTATATTTTTTAATACATCTACAGAGAGACCCCATAAATCTTCAGTTCTTTTAATATTAAGTTCCTTGAAGGCATTCAAAACTGTCTTAAAGTTAATGTACTCAAATATAAAGGGAGTTTTGCATTCATCGACATGCGATTTGAGCAGGGAATTAGCTTGATCTGGGTTAGATAATAATCCATTAGTTATTGTGACCGGGATATTTGTAAAGTAGGTCTCAAAAGCGTTGGCAATTTCCCCATCTTTCTCGATAATAGTGTTATCAATTTTGAGGGAGAGCTTGTTTGTTTGTGTTTTGTTTTTACAAGTCTCTTTATTGATAATTTGCCATGTGACTTTGTTTTTATTAGTTGCTTTAACTATTTTTTCTTTAAGAAAGTTAGATTTAGCAACCGCGCAAATCTTTTTAAATATTTTCGAATAATTTCTGACATATTCCACTATTGAGGGATCGTTCGAATTAGCTTTTATATCATATAATTCAAATAATCTACGTCTACTTTTATATATACCTGACGTAGCCCAGTCACTAAATTTTATTTTTGAATTGTCTACTTTTATTATTTTTTTAGTAAATATATTATTAAATTCTGTTTCAACGCTATGGAATAATTTCTTAAACATACTATCGACATTATTGTCTGGCTTAAAGGATATTAACGACATCTTTTCGCAGACATTCGATTTAAATTTTTCAACACGTTTTGTGGTAATAGGCCTGCAAGTAATAGCAGACATTTGAGCGACAAAATGATGTTCGAACACAGCAATCTGACCACTATGGTCAGAATTAATAAAATTAATAATTGATTTATCAACTGTATCACAATTACAAAAAATATTATCAAGACAGGTGGCAGATGTGGAAGTGACTCTGGTTGGTTCATTATATAGTTGAAATAAGTTATAAGATTGAAAAAGATTTAAAAACCTAATGGAATTTTGCGATTTTTCTAGAATATTTACGTTAAAATCACCACAAATAATGATTTTTTTATTAGAAGTGCTCACTTTTTTGAGTGTATCTTCCATGATGGTCTCGAATATTAAATAATTAGCAGATGGTGGTCTATAAACACACATAACAATATACTGCTCAAGCTCTACACATGAAATTTCAATAGTACGTTCAACTGTGAGCCCGACTATTTCTTTACGTTCCTTAAATTTAATGTCAGATTGTAATAAAATAAGTGATCCACCTCTGATGGCAGAGCCTCTTGAGAAATAGCTACCGACTTTATAATTATCAATGCTAAGCATTAATTCGTGTTGTCGCAACCAATGTTCCGTGACACATAACATATGTATATTCTGTTCATTCAAAAATAATTCTAATTCTAATTCCTTGCCAGAAATACCCTGTATGTTTTGATGTATAATATTCAGATAATTGGGTTTTCTCTTTGAAAATTTATTGCTAGAGTGGTTCTCTATTGTCTGAGGTTTAAATTTAAATTACTTGGAACGGGTTCCAAAGTCTTACTAAATAAAATATTAATATTGTAAGCTAACAAAGTAGCCAATCGGTATTTGAATTTATATGGCAAATAAAAACTTTTGCCAGTCAACAAAAAATTATAATGAATAAATTTGTTTGTGTCAAAAAACACAAAATTGTCACTATGACTATATGTCAAATTGTAAATTTGAGTATTCAGTAAGTGAATACAGTTATTTTGGGCTGATGTGAAATGCTTAGAGAAAGGAAAGGCGCACAAAATTACTTTTTTAACATTCAGACATTTCAAAATAGAAAAGCTTTTCAATATTTCACTTTTGCTGGTATTTAAGCCATTTCCCATCATTATAATGATTACTGATTTATCATTATAATTATAACTTTCCACTTTCTCACATATTTTTCTAAGTGGAGCGTCAGGCATACAAATGTTAGTGACACTACAATTTACAAAATTATTTAAAAGAGGCCCGTAGCCAACTCCTATTCTATCTGAGAACAGTATAACATTATTGCTAGTACATTTTTTAGAAAAAATACACTTTTGATCGTCATTTTTCGTGTCAGACAAAAGCTTGAGCCTCTCATCTGCCAGATGCTGATCAGAAGGGCCAGCACCTTGGTTACAGCTACATGAGTCTGTGATCTTATGAGTGGCTAATAACAGTTCATTTATTTGAGATTGTGCAGATTTATAATTATCTGTCATGCGGGCAAGGGACTCATGTAGCCGTGAGATATCAGACTGCAACTCTTGTGTGTCATTTTCATACTTAGATCTACTTTTTTCTAATTTTTTACTATACAATTCTAGACTATCGAATAAGTCCATACGTTGCTTTCTCAACAAGATATTATTTTTGAAACATTTTTCACGTTTTAGAATTTAACAGGCGTTTGTTTTCTAAAGATGCATTATCAGTCCACTTCCATACCATCTGTAGAGCATACCTAGGACTTTCATACCAACTTATTTAGGGGTGAAATTTGGTAAAATCTGAAAATATTTGTGGATGTCATTAAGGAGAACCTTCGTGCCAAATTTCCAGCTTGTAGGCGTTATAGTTTCTGAGATGTCTTGAATATCAATCACTAACTAATTGATTGTGAGTTGTATTTCGTGGGTGGCTTTTGCATAGTTATATGTACCTCTATTTGATGCTATAGAATTACGTGGTCGGTGGCCCACGCCTAACGCCGCCTCTACACCCGAGTATTTCGCGATGAATCCGAATTATTCCGGCGATTGCGTCTATTAATCTTCGGCACGTTCTCGTTGCACCGATGCAGTCAAAGGCACGCATGCGAGATGCAAATGAAAACCATAAGTTTGTTGTTAGTCGACGTATCCATATTGGTCTGTAAGATACGTTTTACCCCATAAGGTGGAATAACATAAAGGCCTAAACATTCGTATTAAGTACCATGGGTTCTTCAAATAAAAAAAATAATTGGTTAACTCAGCCGAAAAATAAGAGGAAAAATAAAAAAATCACGGTCGTGTGGACAACTTCCTCCTTTTGTTTGAGGTCCGTTAGAGGTAATAGGTCAGGGTCCTAATTGCACCATCAAACTAGATGTAACCATACGGTTTGTTTCGTAGGTACAAGTACCTAGTTTTTCATAAATACTGTGAACGCTAAAACTTATGTTTTTTTTTCTCAGTATAATACATGCCTAATGCCTATAATTAATACATTTTTATGGCGTCAAACTGCCTACTAATTATTCACTTTAAACATGAAATTTTGATAAATTCTTACCTTTACGAGTAATAACTGGGCACATGCCTCATTTCAACTATAAAATGGAAAGAACCATACACAACTAGTAATGATGTTTTGAACATTTTTTTGCCACAGCTGGGCATAGGCCTTATTCGACAATGAGATGAAACGAACCATACTCAACCTCGTGGACCGAGAGTGGAACTGTGGAGGGATAGTGTAAGTGACCAAACTTACAGTCAGATGAAACAACAGAACGTGGCTTACGAAGTACGGTGATGCTTGGGATAAATGTGTCGGTCAGAATAATCCTAATGTAAGCTGTTCCTTTACCTACACAATATTAAGTTATAAGAGATAAATCGAACAGCCTCTTTAAACGAGTACCTAACACCACCACGAATATGACATTTATGTACACGTCGTAGGTAATAATAATAATAATAATCTTTATTTTCTGAAACATTGGTTACATTTTGTACAATTAACAGGCGGTCACTGCACTAAGCAACTGGCTTGTCTCGCAGCGGCCAATAAACAATTTCTTAACGAAATAATAATGTGCGAACGCACGGTACGCTGGTATACAAATTAATAAACTATATATATATATATATATATATATATATATATATATATATATATATATATATATATATATATATTATATATGTATATATAATTTAATTTTAAAAATTACACTTAGATAAAATCGTATATAAAACTACAGCAAAAGTAAAGACCGTGATTAACGTGCTTGTTTGTGTGTGTGTGTGTGTATGTGTGTGTGTGTGTGTGTTTTTACATCTGTATCTACGGTTTCTGTCTCTTTCTCTAATAAAGATATTAAATTTTCGGTCTCTTCGTAATTAAGTCTCAACAGGTACTATTGCCATTCTTTTTACAGGTAAGATTACATCTTTAATCTTTTAATTCAAATAAAATCGTGATCTACTTCCCTACGATCACCGTTTTATTCTCATCCAACTCGAAGCATTACGAATCTTTATTCACGACCGGTTCAAAGAAATCTCCGGCTAATGGAAGTGTAAACGGTTGCTCAGGAAAAAATCACTGCTTCTAACGCAAAAAGAAATCTCCACCTAGCAACCAGTAAATGGAACTAGAGCTTTCGTAAAGAGAGTACCTATTTTCTGCGTCTTTTTTTAGTTCTAAAGGAATGACATTATACGGATATAATTTTCCTTTTAATTTTCCTTATGTAACACGGATGTTACATAAGGAAAATTAAAAGGTCAACAACCTGTGATTAATACTTTTGTGGATGTAAAGTTGCGGCCTAAAAGTAGCACCGGCGAAACGAGACTTTAAACAGTATTATGCTGTGTTCCGGTCTAATTAGAATTTTGAATTACAAGATTAAACTGTATGGCACTTTAGGCCTTTTTTGCAATATGTAGATACGTAATAGTACGGTGGCTAGGGCAAATCATTTAGTTTGTATTTTGCATGGAACTGTGGGTCTACGAAATATTTGATCGAAGTCTACAATGCAAATATATCAGGCCTACCTTTACCAAAATAAACCAGAGGGTAATGTTTCCGCAATTTGGATGATTGCGTTTCTTTTTTTATTACCTATTACATCATACTTTAATATCGTACTTCAAACGTGTTAAACAAAAATATTAAGTAAAACTACCTGTTACAATCTTCTACAAATACGTAAAATGACTAAATAATCCACGAAAAAAAAGCCTACATTTGTGTTATATCTACCGAGATTATGATATTTTTATCAATCACATTTTATGACAGTTTTTACAAATGCATCCCATTCTATATCTCACTAAAATTCACTACTGTAATATGTACCAGTTAGTACGTACCAGAACTCACAAGGACCGGTCGCGGAATATGTGCAAATTGGGTATTGGGCAATTTGCAAATGTGCAAGGCAAATTCACATTACTAATCCTGTTAGGAATCAAATCATTACTGCCTTAGTTTAGTAAAATTTAAATGGTCTTGAGTAACATCTTAAAGAATAGTTCTTATATGTCAGGCATAAGACAAAAATAAGCCATTGAGCTGTAATAAAATAATTTCTAAAAGATTTACATATTAGTAGCCCGTGACATAGTTAGTGTATCAAACCATCTCCAATTAAATATTAGAAACATAATTTTTTTATTTCCTCTTGCGGTGCGGGAATTGAACCCACGACCTTCACGTATCGCGCGTGCTACTCTTCCAACTGAGCTAACCGCAAGTCATCGTAGGCGACGAAATTTTTCTGCTGTATCAACCGTTAGCCTTCGGTAATCCCAATTATCTCCATCTCCAATTACACCTAATTCCCAAACAATGCGTGTAAAATGTACAGTCCAGATGTGCAATGTACAGATATTATTGGTTAGTTGTGTGTATAGAAATTATTGACTAGCATCTGCTCAGATATTGCTGAAGTAGTGAATGTTCAAATATAAATGGTAACTTGTAGTATATGGAACTTATTGACATTTTCACCTGTTCACAAGTATTTGGTCACTTTGTCTGCTCCAATATATCTGGCTATCTATCGGCGACTGTACTTCAGCTGTGCTAAAAATCTTTTCTAGTGAAACCAACATTTAAAAATGAAGTCGTTGTTTTTGTTTTATATCTGTACGGCGTCGGTGCATAAATGCAAGCGCACCGGACGATGCAGATGGGGATTACAAGAATTAGCTAGCGAATAGAAGCGATATGAGCGTGAATTTTCTTTTAAACATATTTTTCCAGTAAATGTAGCCGCTGGAAAAAAAAATTCAGCATAATCTTGAACGGAAAAAAAGTGTTTTTCATAGAAAAGTTATTATTAGTTTATCTTTACTGAGACTTACCTATTCTTATCTTTGAGCAAACTCAAAGACGTATTTGTGGAATGAACCAATCAAATCATCTTCGGTTCATATTTATACATGATGACGAGAACTAATTCATCTTTATTTCTTTTCAGAAGAAACATTTTGGAAACTAATAGAAACAACGAAACAAACTAGGTCAGAGATACAAAATTCAAAAATTCAAAATTCAATATTCTTTTATTCATGTAAATTACACCAGTAATATTTATGAAACGTCTATATATAATGCAAATGACGCTACCTCCGGTTCGGAACCTATAACTTACAGAGAAGATCCCGGCAAGAAGGTACGCAGTGTAATGACAAATGATTAATAATTATAACATAATATTAGTAGGGATAATCACAGCCTATGGACTTGTGTAATGTCGTGAATACGATATCAGTCTGATGTTAAACTACAACGTCCCGATTTTGATCAGAAATAAGATTCGTAATAGCCCCTTCTGTTTTCAATATTCGTTTTCAGTATTTTCGTCGCCATATTGGATTTCACAGCGCGCCATAGGCAGTAATACTCCGCGTTATATCCTCAGCTGCATGAATTTCAAATGAGTCTCTTGAGCCAACTGCCGTCGAGTGAGAATCACACACTCAGCTATTCATGCATTCCTTATAAATTAACGTTCGCCATCATTGTATGAATCACGCCAAGTTTCCGGATTAAACTGGGCGGAAGATGTGCATAATATCGGCGTTAAACTTCTTGCAACGTCTGTTAATAGCTTCATTTATTTGGTAAACAAACATATTTTGGCAATCTGTCTAAATAATTGCCTGCTTCATCGTAGCTTATACGAAAGGAATACTTTTTGTACAGTAAGAGCACGTTTCCACGGAAGTACAAAATTAACTCGCGTGGGTAGGCAGAAGGGGCTAGGTAGTTCACTGAACTGCATAGCCCCAAGTACCCCTAATAATAATAATAATAGGCAGAAGGTAGGTAATAGAGAAAAATAGGGTTGCATGAAGCAACAGGTAAAAGACAAACAGCTAATGATGACGTTAGAGTAATGTCATCTTTCTTTCCTCCTACTTGGATTCGTTACAGAGTCTAGGGTCCACTACAACTGAGATCCTGACATGGTAAGCTTGATTGTTTTATCAATCTTCGCAGCCTTTAGATTTGTTGAAAATCAGACCTATTCGCAAAACGATTAGAATTCGAAAACTAGGATTTCCTCCGTCTTGATACACACGATTGGACCGCGACATTGACTTTCCGAATCGAAATCGTTGCTCATGTTGGTGAATCAGGCCCCTGATCAGTTTGGCCCATTAGCTGAACTTCCTTAGAAAATAACGATAAATATAAAAAAAGGAAATAAATATTTTGCCACTAATATAAAGTCAATTGTTAAGATAGTAATTGTTTTATCCTTTTCAGTGCATGGATGCCATTTTATTTCATATCGGAAAATTAAGTTCTTCGAACCCGAAACCCCTAAGCAGATTGATAAAACGTTACATAGAGTAAGTCTTCCCCGTAGGATACCAACTTATGGCTTTAAAGCCTGAAAGAGAAGGAAGGCTACCTATTGAGGAAAATTATTAACTAAATTGTGTTTGTTCTATACTTTCTAGACGAAGTACTTTCATCCACAGATAGTGTTGTTTACTTTATAAGATCCCAAAGGATAGGGATTTGCACACCATATTCATTCCTGTTAAAATATTCCACTTTAGTTTATAGGTAAACCAGCTATTATCATAAAACAGTCGTATTCTGAGCATTATGCGGGATTTCGAATGTTTTGATCGCGGAATTCAGGCGGGGTCGTATAAATCACGATTGTAACCCGGTCGCATCCCACCTCTGGTAAGATTTTCGATGACAGTTACTATCGCCATTCAAAATAATATTTAGACAGAATGTATTGTGGACCTGCTACCGCACTTCTCACTTTTATTCCTATGCATAGTGTTAAAACTGCTGATCGCAACTGCACTAGAATTCAAGAATAACAAAGGAGAACTTATTTTATTAAGTCTCTCCACTTATGGGGATTGACCCATCGTTCCTTTGCGTTAGTAGGACAGTGCGGCAAATTATATAAATTATTTGTATATTATGGCTGCGGCGTGTATGGTGTTTTATTGCTTTGAGAAATGTGCAGACTAACCCCTAATGTCTTTAATTATGACACGTGGGATTATACATAAGCTGATTATATCACAATCAGTCTGCAGAGTGTTAGAGTTAGCAGTCAGTTATTGTGTTTTAACCTTCTTGAAAAAAATGAATGATCTGCGAAATGTTCCTGAATTTTATTGTGAATTAAATAAATGAAATAAACTGCAAAACTCGGTATTTAATACTTGAGGATGAGAGTTTACTTTTTATATTTAATAGGCTTTTCCACGCATCAATTGTTCGACTTAGAAATACGTTATGTAAACTAGTCAATCAATCATAACTTTACTTTTTTTTATTTGGGAACTCAAAAATAATAATTTGTTTCTGACGTCCCTAAAAGGGGATTAACACTCATCTCCAAGCACGTGTCAAGTTTGGATATGGATAATCCCTTCGTGTCGTGCTTTGCCAGGTGCTATTTAAAACAACAACTTTTCCCAAGGAAATCTGCCAGGACGTCAGGTGCCGAGGATATCCAAGCTAGTTACTACTAAAATATTTTGTAATTTTCGTCAATATTTAATTTGTTTTCATCCCACTGTGAATTTCTCGAGGGGATCCAGCAAAAATACAGGTTGAAAAGGAAACAACAAAGTATTTTTTTAATTGAAAAATGTAAACATTATAAGTTGTTTTTTTTAAGTAGTTACTGTCACATACGTTTTCGTTCGCATTATTAGTACAAACGGAAACTGGGATGGAATGTTTTAACGTAGTCGTAGTTTTGTGTGTCACTTTCAGTGGTTCCGCTGTATTTGCCAACTATTTTCTTAGTATGTAGTACTATTTCATTATCAGCATATATATCATTTTGTTCGTGCTAAAGGTGTATGCTATGATTACGTGCCCCGAATAGTTTAAAAATTATGATTTTAATACGTTTGCGTCTTTATTATTTCATCTAGAATTACAGTGTACTAAGAGTATTGACCCTTCGTAGGTACACGCGGTCCTTGCATTCAAGGCTTTAGCAAGTAGGGCACAGACTTAACCGCTTTAATCTGCTGAATTCCTGCTTAATCTCCGGGATTCGTTCCCATTATGAAGAAAATGTGGCTGCTACGATTGCTCTAGATAAGTCGAGATGTGTGAGAATTAGAATCTGAAAATGTTATGTAGGGACTAGGTGTTTAAGTGTTAAGTTACTCACTTCTAATCCTATATTATAATATGCCTAGTATTCTAACTATTTTTCAGGTACCGAACAACCATTTTTGTTTTATGTTGAACAGGTAATATACCTAAATTATTCAACAATATAAAGTCATAATATCTCGAAAAAAATAATAAGCAATTAAAATGTAGCTAAAGAGTATGAGCAAACAAATGCGTGGTTACTTTTGTTAATTAAATATTTTGTGCACGTAATTTTGAACAAGTTTTCAAAATAAGCAAAATAAATATACTTTATTAAGACTGCCGCCTTCTTTAACTAATAATAATTAATGTATTAATTATTCGTCGTTGTTTCCGATTTCTGTAACACATGTGCTTTAGCTTCTTAGCACATAATCAGAGCAATGTATGTGATGTCCTCCAATATTTATATTTATATTATTATTTTTAGTTTTTTTAGTTTTTTGAGGAGGAGATTATTATTAGTAGTTGAGGGGCTTGAAAGTATACTAGAATCAGCCCTGTAAGTTTAAGATACCAAATTATGCCGGACAGATCTAATAAAGTTAGTCATTGTGCTGATGTTAATCGGCCGGTTTAATTGTTGACAACAATGTCCATAATTTTCCAACTCCATAAACAATAGTGGGTTTATATACCCAACGTTTCAATGTTTCGATGGTGGAATTTGGAAGAAGCCGAATAAATCTCGGTTCGTACGTCCGCGTTCCTGGCGAGTTACCGAACAACAGATGAAGGCTTAATCTGGCAGATGCCTGCGTAATCCCGCCCGCAGTGTACGGATGCCATGGACAAAATTTCTTTAGATTCCTACTTAGATTCTTTCTTATACGCGTCCAAAATATTATTTTAAAGTTTGATAAGGACTCATAGGAAGGTGCTGTAAGACAGTTGTTGGTTGTCTGATTTGAACCAGCTGAATATTAGCACGCGTTTTGCTGTGTTCCCTTAGGATTCCCCGTAATTCACGCTATTACAGTTGGCTTAGAAAATCGTAACCTACGTTATTCAATTCTTGTTTGCTTGATTGAGTCTTTTATTTTTTGTGGATATGTGATTGTGGCTTAATGTATGATTATGTGTTGTGTGTTGCTAGTGATGATGATGATGTGGCGACCGTTTCAGTCTCCCCAACGCTGATGTGCTTACTGGTAGCTGATGTAGCCAATCTTCTTTTTGAAGATCCTCGCACATTGCGGGCATATGAGTACACCATAAATGTAATTGATAGTAATAATGTATGTGGCACAGAAACGTGGTATCCCACCATGGGCCTCATCCAATTGGTCAAAGTAATTCAACGGGCAATGGAGAGCTACGCTAAGAGTTTCTTCAGGAAATTGATTAAGAAAAGAAGATACTCTTACCAAATTAACTTTATTGGGCAGGTCATTGAACTTGTAGAACCGATAGAAGATCTCCATGGATCGTAAAACGCAGCTCGGGAAAGTCTCCTAAAAGTTGAACAGAAGCCTTGCCACGGTGGTAGTGATGAATTCATAGTTGTACGGTCGACTGCACGTCAAGGAAAACACTTGAAGTTCCATATTCGTTCTTATACGCATGGCATAAGGGCGATGCCAAGGACATTGCGTATAGTTTGATGTATCGTTCAAAGCTGTGGAAATCTTGGGGGGAATATTATGTCCAGTGATGGACGTCTTTCCTCTGAAATGATATTGATATAGCATTCACTTTCATTTATTTATCCTCTGCTGCTTAAAACCGGCCCTTTTGAACACTCCTTTATTCGGCCAGCTCCTAATTTATTATTGGGCGTATTTTTATTAAAGGCGCAAGTTACTGCCATTTCTCATCTGAAAGAGTTTTTCACAACTCGCCGGGGCGTTATAAATTTTGATAATCCTCGACTCTGCCATTACAATTTGCGCAAACGACGTCGCGTTACTAAGGTGGCTAAAAGCACATTTAAAAGGGCGCTGGTAAAGGTTGACAAGAGTCTTACACCGGTTTTGATAGCATTTGAATTTTTTATTCACCTTTTTTGTGATGTGAATTACAATGATAAATGCCGTTAAAACCTGAATAGGGGAAAACATTTTGAGGCACATGAGCTTATGAAAGACACATCACAATCACACAAATTGACTTATCTCAAAGTATTTCTTTTATAATATGAGATATTGCATACTAACATCCAGTAAAAAGTATTTATTTAATTTTGTGTGCCGCCATTGTGATCGTTTGTGTCTACTTTTAATGTCTGATTTAACCACAAAATAATTTGTAAGTAAACGAAGGTAAATGTTCAATCAATTTCTGCTGATTCTGCTTCAACCCTCGGAACACATTTTAAAAGGGCACCTGAATAATTCCATCGCGCCGGGTACCACCGGATTACAGAGATCCATAGTAGTTGTACACTCTAAAAATGTATTAAAAGTACGGAAGCAAAGAAAAATGGCCAAAATATTGTGCTTAACCAATCATCTTCGTTAGATACGCAGAGTCACGAGTAAACATATAAGTTTTGATATCGTTTTAGTAAGGTTCACTTTAGGTTGAGGTCGCGTACATATAAGCGCATGTCACTGATCATTTGGTTTATACTATGGTAGACAGTTTGATAAAATTACATAAATTACACGTCTCATTTTGTACACCTAGGCATATGGTGTAACTTGTCACGACTGGACTAGATACATTAAAAAAACATTACTGGACTATAAAAATATAATAAAAGGATATATATAAAAGGTTAGTGTTAGGTGCTTACTGTTAAGTGGGCTGCCATTTTATGAGAAATAAGTGCATATTGTAGTTTACCTGGTAACACATCACACCCTCATCCTCAACCTTACTAGTATCTCAGCCAGTTAATAGATTGAATATTACCGAATTTGACATTTGAAAAAAGAAATGTCATAACTGTGTGATGGAGTCTAAGTTACAATGCACTAGAAACTGTAACTGTGCTTGATCTGAAAATCGATCCAGAAATCCTGGACTTTAAATACTTAAACCACTATACCATCGATGCGTTAAAAATATATGAACAATGGTAAAAAAGTATATGCGTGTGTGGTTGCCCGCGTGTTGTTTCGGCTGTTTATTCAAAGCTCCCTGACTTTGTTAATATTTCCTTTGTGGTGGTAGTTGCGATATTCACTCTTGCACTGCCACTAGTAAAGATTTGCAAGCTTCACCACCTACTGTGGACAGAAACGACTCAATTCTGTCTGAGAGAACAAAGATTAAAGATTTTTATTGAAAATGGTGCCATTTTTAAAATGTGAAACCAACAAGCGTTACGTTCACGTTAATTAGAAAAACGAGGCAAACGGAACTTTATTTCACTTTGTGTGCAGGTTTTACGATTGCTACCAGTTCTTGGATTCAAACAAAACAACAGCAGAGTAAGCAGTAAAAGCGAAAAATTTAAACAAATAACGTTTGTACTTGATGTTTTTGTAGTTTTAAGTTTGCAAGTGCCTATTGTGATTTAGATTACAACGAAATCATATAAACTTTAATTCGCGAGAATTAGTAACAACGTCCCGTTTTTAATTAAAATTTGCAAATGCAGTGGAAACCGAGTAAATATTAAAAAAAGCAGTTTAATGTTACAATAGTATTTAGAAATCTGTTAAATTGAGTACTTAATAATTAAGAGCTGTAGGTATAAGATTTAATTACAAAGAGCACAACGGTCAAGACAATTGTCATTATGATAAATCCCTACAATCCCTACAAGAAACAGTTGTTAATAGTTAATTTTTTATGCTTCATTCCACCTTTGTGAAGATGATACACAGCACAATACAAAAGATTATGTTTCAGCTCTTCAAACATATTTAAAACGAAAGCAAACGAAACTACTGACAAAAAACATCACGTTTCCGTCAGTCAGCGCATTCCTCCCATGCTAATTGCCACAAAAAGGAAATAATGATCCATATTTATATTACTTCCTTTGTTGTCGCAACGCTCTCGTCGGATAATGAGTATTCTTTAGCTTTGTGCAAACAATGTAGGCACATAATAAAAGTGTTCCGACCCGTCTGGGTCTACTCTGTGGAGCCGACACCTAGGGAGGCTCGCATTTAGATAATTGCGGGATAGCGTAGAACTTTGCGGGTTCGCTTTGTAGTGGCCGCAGTTCGCGCTCTTTGAAGTACGTAATGACGCGTCGCATTACGCTGCATTGTCCGATGACGCTGTGATTTGATGGCGCGGTTTGGGTTCGCTGATATAATGTTTCACACATTTGTAACCTGAAATGAGTGAAGTTTTTCTTTACGATGTGGAATGTCAGCTACGTTCAAAGGTCCTTTTGAACGATAGCGGTAGGATTCGGAGAAACATGTAGATTTCAGTTTAATTTGTGTACAGTCTTTTGAATGATATGACTGATTTGATATGAATAAAAGCGTTCAGCCTAATGACAAAATGTCTTCGTATTCGGAAACTAAGCTTTGTCTTTCTTAGTCTCCAATATAGGACAGTGTCACAGCGTACCTTTTACGAATTGGTAACGTGTCTAAAGGGGCTGGTTAGGCAAAGTACTTATAACACTTTACTTATTTTTGGATTTTTAATCCCCATGGTGACATTGATAATCCAAAGTAAAATACCCTCGCACCCTTTCTAGTTTTCGCGTGATAAATTATGAACGATGTTTCAGCACCCCGTTCCTTCATAGATATCTCCTTCATCCACAAACATCGAATATTGTAAAGTTATTTTATAATGTTTGTCCCACATCTACTCATTAATGAAATTGATTGCGTGTCAATACATTATACGTATGTACTGTGCAATAAGCCACGATGTTCATTAAAATTATTTGATCTCGTTGTGGTTTCATCAGTGATACATATCTGGTTATTTCAGCAGAATTCCCGCTCACACTCACAATCTCGTTTGCTTGCAACAATGCTTATTATTCGGATGTTTTCGTAAATTTTAACGAGACTCTTTAGTAAGTTGTATAGTTAGTTTAGTTAGAACATTTCAAAGGTAGGTATAAAGTTGAAATCGTTTTACAAATAAATAAGTACAATAAACCGAGATTTCTTAGAAAATTTACACAATGCATCTCGTTAAAATGAGACTTTTTGATGCTTTATAAAATATTGTACGGTGAAATTTTATGCTAAATTTGAAATTTTTACTAAGAGCTTAAGCTTTATTTAGGTTCTTTCTGTCTTATAATGACATCTAACTATTTTTTAATAAGCTGGTGGTGTAAATTTTGTTAAATAAATAAATATTCATTAATTCCAATGGGTATCTAGATTTTATAATTTTTAGTAAAGTATAAAAATTAAAATAAGGATATTATTATTAACAAGTTCAGACGATTGCCACGGAATATTTCAATTAAATTGAATGAACGCATTTCGTGTAATCGTTTTTGTTTATCTACTTTCAATAGTCAAATTCAGCCACGTATATCCAAATTTCAAGACATGTTCTGAAAGCACTGTTGTCGATTATACGTTTTACGAGCTTTGGAAATTTTGGTGCTATTTCTTTTTGTTCATTTATTAATATTATGCCTTTTTTTGTTTTACCTAGAATTTTAATTCTCCAACGTAGTCAGCTATACATAAGTGTTAAAGCTAAGGTTCATATAATATATTATCAAGATAGGCTTTTGAAGCAAGCTACCGTCGCAATCGTCGTGCCGGAATGTGAGTATTTGAATAGAGGTATTTTATGCTCAGTAAAGTCCGATTCAAAGCGTTCACTATAAACGAAGTGATTTGCGTCCAATTAATCTGCTAACGATAATGGCGGAGTGCCCGCGCTAGGCCTCTGTCGCAGCCTGCGGCCGCACCTAGGCTTCGCATTCTGATAATTGAGGGATAGCGCTGGAACTTTGTGGAGCCGCTTTGTTGTGGCCTCTGTGTGTTCCTGAAAATGTTTTGCGTTGATCAAAGCGTTCATAAGCGGGATGGGGGCACTTCTATAATTGATAGACCTATTCAAAACGTGAAAATAGTTTCTTTGTTATCACTTTAAGCCGCGTACGCGGAATGGTCATATAATTTGACAAATATGTATACAGCTTTGTGGTCTAGGTGAATTTGATGGAGAGACCTATTCAAATCGTGAAAAATATTATCATTTCATTGCTTTCACTTTAAGCCAGTACATGGGATTGTCATGCAATTTGACAAATATCTATACAGTTACAGCCTGGTAGTCTAGGATAATTCCTTTAATTCTAGACTAAGGTTTTTCCCAAATAAGTGTCTGGATCCCTTAATGCGCCGTGGATCTATCCTACTGTGTTATTAAAATTAAGAACACATTATTATTCCAACTACTGTTTTACAATTAAAATCTGACTTGATAAACTGAGCTTTTACTAGAGACATAAAACACAGCAGTGAACTAAGTTATGGGACAGATAATTACTGTTGTTTTTATTGACCGGCAGAGATCATAACTCACTTACAGCCGTAATGAAAATTGTAACTACTAAAACCGAACGGAACAAAGTTTCAGCGAATAATGGCGCAATAAATTCGACGCGTCATAGTGGAATGCATTCAACTGAGGGTTGGCGCTGTCCGAATGGAAAGTAAATATGGGTTGGCATTGTAATCATTGCTTTTGATTGTCAAAAATATTTCAAAATTAGAACAGTTAAGAACATTTCTTCAATCAAATATGTTCTAATTTTAAACCTTTTTTACAATCAAAAGCAACGATTACAATGCTAACCCATATTGACTTTCCAAAACTCTTTGCAATACGCTTTACAATTTGATTACTTTATGGCAGTTTGGACGAGAATTTAGTTACTTATTAAAAAAACTCTGATAAATAAAACGTAAGATAATTTTGCGGATAGGCTTGTGCATAAAACTTACCTACCTATGCTTAAAACAAATTGAAATATATTTTTACTAATAGTAGTGTTATTTAATCTCACGATTGATAAATGCTTTTGATAAAGTTTACATTAATGAGAAAATATCACAATCAATTCACAAGTTTTATTGAGTTAGTTTGTTACTAAGCGTTTTAGCAGCAAACTAGACTAAACCTGTACCTACATGATGAAAATTGCTTGGCTTAAGTTTATTTAAAGGTCAAAATAACATATATCGAAACAAAATCAAAACAAACAAAATTAAATTAAACTAATCCACTAGACTAATGCTTCTGCTTCATTGGAAGTCTAAATCTGGTCGAGAACTAACGGAAAGTACCTAAACTCCCCGGTCTCGTGTCAAGTGTTCCGCAGACTATCCTATCGGTCCGCAAATACGCTTGAAAGGCAACCCTAGTGTTTCGGTTAGGGCTGTACTAGTCCAAACTGTCGAATTATTGTGATAACGTATCTATTGTATTTTCAGCTTGCTTAATTTCACACTTAATAAAATATTACAGTAAAATACCTATATTTTTTTCATTATATACATCTTTCTTTCTACTAATGAAAATCGTATTACAATGTTTTTAGTAGCGTGTATTATTTTGGTGGTGTGTTCATTCCTAAACTAAACACACATAAATGTATGCTATGTCATGTCACTATATAAATATTTCTTGCTTTCTCGTGCCGGAGTGAATCCGGACCAAGGGCTCGTTTTGACTAGGATTTTGGGGTCAGGAGGCTGGTTATTACATAGATAATATATGTTTTGGATAAAGTTAGGATCAACGACTAAACCCCTTCCGAAGCAAGGAAACATCGTATACGGGATTTAATATTGTAAACTGACTGGAAAAACTTTACAAAGTCAGCCAGTGTACCCGCTGGATTCATATCCGCAATCTCTAGATTATAGGCTTAACCATTTACCATCAATCACGGGGGCTGATCTTGAAAACTGTATCAAAATCTAAAATAAAAACTAAATTAATTTTTAGAATAAAAAATGGAGCATATAAAGACTTTTCTTTGCAATAATTTATTTCCTAGAATTAGATTTTTCCTGATTGCCAGCCCTGCTGTACGCCGGACGCCGGTGGAAGTGTGAAACTGCGCGGCCATCGAGATTTGCATCTGTAAATGGAACAATACACGGCGCGTTCCGAGCCATTGGGCGTAGCGAATCGATCAGCGGACGCAGAACTGATTTCCCCCCCATTGAGTCCGCTTGTTCCAATAACCATGCGTTTCCATACATAAGTATAGGGGATTACTGCCCACGGATTGGGGATTGATACGAATGTGATTGTGGCTCGTGCCTATTGCGCTATGGTAGTGATCCTGTAGAGAGTGCTTTCTCTTGTGCCTACAAGATGTTTGTGGTTGGATGTTAGTTTATAATTATAAATACGTTTTTTGGATACATTTTTGAAAAAAAGCGCAAATTAACAGATCAGTTTTTTTTTTATTGGCTAGCACTACACCAGTAATGATCCAAATCGTCTATATAAACCAAATAAAACCACCTCAACTTCAGAACTTATAACTACAGAGAAGATACCGGCAAAAAACTCTGCATTTTTAATTATAAAGAGTGCCATAGCTATTTTGCAACAAGACATACAAGGAAGGATAAAAGCAGATTCATATATTGCAATTCCATTAATAAACCATAGTGTTAATTATAAACTTAGATATACAAACAATTTTAAAACCCGCTTTCGCTTACTCCTTTCTCCTTTTCTAACACACTCGGTAAAATATTAATATGTGGGACTTTGAATGTCCTTCAAATATACTGCCCATATTAAAATGATAAGCTCAAAGTGGGCAGCATTTTATCATACAGTATTGAAATGGACTTTTAATATGTGTGGCAAGTTTCAGCAGGTTGGACTGCGTCTTTAAAGACCAGCAGTAATGTGCCTTTCATTATTTATATATATAATCTGAAGATGTTCAAAATTAATGTAAAAACTACTTCTTAAACTACTTATAAACGTGAAAGTTTGTTAGGAAGTTTGGATGTATGTTTTTTAGTTTTTCACGAAAAGGCGGCTTAAAGAATTTGGCTAAAACTTTATAGAAAAATAGATGGGATATTACTTACTTAATTAGTTATACTTTTTATCCCGAAATGTGGGCAACAACTACCTACATCTTAATAAGTGACAAACATGTCAGACATGTAGTCAATGCGAACTAAAACTCTGAAAATTTTTCAATGATATCATAATATTGATATAGAAATATGATTTGACGTTGCTGTGTTCCTGCGTATGAGCAAAATTCCAGAGCTCCTGGGAGGTGCTACATTAGCAGCAGGGGTACAGCCTTCAAGGTAAGGGCGACAAGTCCAGTAATAGCTTTATTATGCTGTATTTGTCGCCTTTAAGTTAGGACCTCATTACCACTTATCATTAGGTGGGATGAGGTTAATCTTTAAGTGTAATATGGCAAAAAAAAAAGTTGCAAACTGTACCAGAGTCTAGAACTGCAATATAATTGAAATGGCCGTGAAATTCGAAACATGCAAATATTCAAAATGCCACTCTGAATGTTGCAAACGCAGCGTGAGCAACCGCTGATGGTCGCAAACAATCAGCCAGCGAGCGGAGTAATCCGATTTCCAATTATTATTATACAAACGACCGTCCACGGATACGGAGACAGATTGGACCCGATAGAACCAATCAGTTTAATAAATTTTAGGGTGCTTCAAATGGTTAAAACCTAAAGGCTACGTTGGACTGACGAGTAGTTTTGGAACAAACGTACTTTTCTACACTATTCAAATGTGGTGCACAGGCACTAGCAATGAAATGTAAACACTTCAGCTCTTATTACTTTACCATAAGGTACGCTTTATAATGAGTTGGTATATAATATTAGTACACGTAACTGACTCCCCTATATTATGCTGACATTGCGTGGTTTTCAGAGGTTTCCAGATACTTCTGATTATAGTAGGTAAAGAAGAGAGCCAGGCTGAACTCTTTGCTTAGACTATACTTTGTTTTTTTATGCATAACAATAAAAAAAATATGAGTTTTTAGTCCATGAAGGGTCACTCATCATCCAAATTCGTGTGAAAAATATTATATATATTATATGAAATATAAAGTTAAAATTTAAAACTGGGCACTGTTCCCCCTAAGGTTTCTAATTTCAAGTAGTTTTAAGTTATTTTCAACTCAAAACCACTCGTTTATTTAATTTGTTGTAATTGTGTTAAAAAAATAAGTTTACCACCACTGCTTTTTTATTTATAAAATTTGCTATGCGTAAGAGAGGTAGGGCATAGCGATTTATCGCTCGAACTGGAGCAGCCCGACTGGTGAAATACCTCCACTTTACAGGAGACAGCAGCCAAATAACAATCACTTCTATTTTCTTGTGTTCCTGCGTGTCAGTAAGGTTTCCAGAGCTTATAAGGGGTGCTACATTAGTAGCAGGTGTCAAGCCTTCAAGGTGAGGGCGACAAGTCCAGTAACGGCTTTATTATGCTGTACTTGTCGCCCTTAAGCTAGGACCTCATTTCCACATAATATAAAAAAAAAAAAAAAAAGGGAGTAGACTTACGTTTTCCCTCTAGTAAAAACTGATGTAGTTCAGTGGTTAAGACATATCAACTTTATTAAGTTCAGTTGGATTTTGGACCTATTTGTTAATACGAGTAGTTTTGTTAAAAATACTTATTACTATATATTATTTATATACCATTCTATATAGTTTTTTACACATCGGCCATCTTTTTTACAAGCTATGTACTTAACTTTCCTTGTACCACTTTTGTTTACTGTTTATTTTATAATTACGAATATACTTATTTCTGAGTATATGCTTCAACTTATGCTAATTATCTTACGAAGGAATCGGATCCAATTTAGATATTCGATGAAATATGAATGATTGAAATTCGCCGAAAAGGGATCAATTATTATATTATTACCATGCATGACGTTACCAAATAAATTGGCGGTGATTCTGGGAAACTTTCTAGGCGGCTCGTCAAACGAGTGAGCTTTATTGTAATTTGTTATGAAAATCTTATACGAAAATATGAATCCTCTAATTTTGCCTGACAGGTGTTAGAAATAGCGCGAAATATGTAAGTATAATGAAATATTAACGAACCTATTGCTGAAAATTCTACATTACAATTCTATGTCATGAAAAGCATCTCAAGTCACTGAAGAATAATGAAGCATTCTAATGAGAAATTATGGTTGACATCGGTCTGATTCTCAAATGAACTTGACCGAGAATCGAACCACCGAGGTAGAGAGAGTATGAATACATGTAGATACAGTTTGACCGACAATCAAACTAACCGACGTTGTATAATACGAGTATATACATATTTAGATATAGATAAATAAATATCTTGATAATAAAGAACTGCCACTAATAACTACTTAATCCAAACCAAAGTGAGTAGTCTGACGAGCTTTTGTCAGTACTTTACCAGTTACAACATTATCTATGTGGAAAAAGTTTTTTTACATAGACTATTTCACAAATATGTTTCTTAAGATAGTACCATTTTCTGTCAAAGCGATTTTGAACATTTATGAAATCTCATACGCATGACGTACCTGGAAGGTCAAGTTACCGATTATACCGATGACGTCACACCTGGTCCGCCCCGGATGAGTCGCACGCTCGAGGAGGCACGGGATGGTCCGGGACGCAGAGGATTATCGCTCTAAGGATCCGTTTTAATCCGAGAAGCAAAGTATTCGATTCACAATGTTATTTGCGTAACTGTTGTTTTGAAATGCAGTCGACCGGATAAATATCCATACCATAGACGCGCGCGCAATACCGAGGAAGAGCAGTATGTTCATACCTCGTAACTGAAAAAACGCAATATTTAAAAGTAACGCTATCTAAACGGGTTAAAAATCAATTTACGTTACATCCTTTTAAAGTAATTCACAAAAGAGTTACGGCATAGTTCAGTACATAAAATACAGTCAAACGAATAACATATCCAATGATTTCACCTCCTGTAAAATCGTAGCCGGCATCTTATAATGTTCTCAACTACAAGTCTGGTTCAAGCTATAAATACGCTAGTAACAGACGTCAAAAGAAGTTTGATGTTTCCCAACCTAACTGTAATAACTTTATTGTTTTTACTTAGTCTCAAATAAATGTCAAACTCATGTTCTCCCGGCCGAGCCCCGAAGGATTCCCGTCCGTTATTCTAACTTTGTTTAGATTACAGAGACGTTATCTTTCGGTTAAAACCTAAAGAGAATTTCCTCAGCAAGTTACGTAGCCCTAGGGAGGCCGCGGCGAAAGTTTAGGCAGGCACGAATTTTTGATGTGTCCCAGTAATTACTTGTAGGATTTCTTTTTGCGTGCGTTGGGAAGAATTCTCTCTCATTTATAAATTAATTTGCCGTTTTCGGTAGCGTTGGATATAAAACTCCGGACATTGGTGAGTACAAACGACGATTTAAAAAGTTGGTGCATTTCGCCATTTTATTTTGCTGACCTTTATGATAATTTTAAGTCAAAACTTTGTTACTTGAGGTCTTATTTTCGATTTAAGTGTACGAATTCACGAGTAGTTTAAATATAATAGTATATAATAGAAGAATCTTTATCCGTGTAAACTTTTACAAAAGCATTACTGAATCGTGAGATTATATAAAACTTGTTCGGAATGTTGATGCTATTGAGAAGAACCGGATAGAAACTCGATAGTAACAGTTATCAAAACTTATAAAAAAATAAAGTTGCAAATAACTATACCTACGTTTATATTTAACCCTTTAAATAATTGAACATTTGATATTGGCGCTGCTTGATTAAACGCCAGGGACTTGCGAAGCGAGTACAAAACAAAGAAACGAATAAACAAGAGCGTCAGACATTACCTACTAGATCGTAACCAAATCCTCAAATATGCCGACCAGGCAATATAAGAAAATTGTAGATTTATTCTAAAGAGTATCGTATAGTAGAGCGGAGAGGTCCACTACAACCACAGACCCTGCTGTTAATTTTGTGCCAGCCTTACGATGCGCTATTTTATTATTTAAAACGAGTATAACAAATAAAGCGAAAAAGATTGAAAACGCGTATAAAAGTATTGCCACTGTTCACGATCTATACTGAAGTCTAAGTCAAATAAATCTTTATTTAAGTTGGTTATATTTTTACACTTAACTTTGTATTAAATACAATGCAATGTGAATCTACTGCCGGTTCGGCACCTAATTCACCAAGATTAAAACCGGCAAGAAACTCAGTAGATAAGTAACAGTAGTAGAATCTTACGTATTGCTTTGGACGAAGTCATATAAGGATGAAACGGCAGACTGTGCTCAGGAAGATTGTGAGCAGTTTATTTTTTTGTCTGCATGTTCAAGTAACGATAGTAGCACCTTGGTACATAGATAGATAGATAGACACACTTTATTACACAGAAAATTTACAGAAATTGGTTTTACAGACAATATAGGCGGTCTTATTGCTAGAGAGCAATCTCTTCCAGACATCCTTTAGATAGAGGAAATAGTAGATTTCGAGAAACGGGTACGGCTTGGTCCGATGAATTAATTCATAATCGTAATGTGTCTAGCTACTTTTACCGCCCTGGCCCGCTCCGGGCTTAATAAAGAGTTAGGCTTTGTTTATATAAGCATCGGAGTGAATGCGGCCGCGATTGATAGATGCAAATGGCGATACTCGGCGGACCGTGGTCCGGAGTTCGCGCTCTAATCCGCTTTCCATTAACGCTGGGGAGTGTGCGCTTTGACCGATGCTTCTTAGGGTTGCCAGGCACTGTGTAGTTCACTTTTAAATATCTGAGTAGCAGTTTGTTTTCTTAAGAAGTATAAAGTTTTATTTTCATTGTTCAATTTTAGCTGCAGGACAACTACTACAGAACAAAGACAAAATTTTATGAAAGTCAGTCCTACGTTCTAACTCTAACTCTTACTTATGCGCAAGATCCATGGGTTGTAACCATACAAATATTATCATGAAACTTGGTGTTGAAGAAAAGCAGAGTTGCTAGAAACAAATGCGCCATCATCACAACCTTGAGGGCAATACAATGGCAAATCATTATCATAATAATGCCTTCTTCTAAGGCTATTTAGATTGGGTACAATATTTTACGATTTCTTTAATACAAAACAAATGAGTTACAGATAATATGTTTGGATAAAGTAAAATAATATATTATATAAAGAAACGTAATTAAACACTTAAGGTTGATTTTGGATACGTAAAATAAAAAGTAGTATTTATATTGAAGACAATGTTTTACTTAAATTAATATTTAATCGTCTGAATATTTGTTGATTTTGACGTATAAGAAATCTATATTAATATTTTAATTGCAAAACCAAACAGTACTTCTTTAGCAAAATTACCGTTTTTTACGGTCTTTAAAACAACAAATACGAGTAATGCCGTTTTTTCTTTATTTTGAAACAACACGTTATTTGGTAAGCAACCCTACTAATATTGAATGCTGAATGCTGAGCTGTGGCGAATATAAGGCCTTTGCCGATGCAAGCTCGACGGGTAAATAGGTTATTAACTTGCAAAGCAGGTTCGTCACACGCGATCGGAGCCAAACGATGGTCAATGGATGCAGGACGTGCACTAAATGTACGCACGCCACATGAAAGTTCGGTAAAATGCAAATTTGAGGTCGAAACCCTTCATGGTTTTCATATACTAAAAAAGATGTGTTTGATAATTTTGGTGTAAAAAAATATGATATCATACTCTTCTTATTTTGGCCTTATTTTCATTTTGCTGAACCTTTTATGGGCATACATAAACGTGAAAAGAAAAAGAAAAGATTTTCCAGTTTTATACCAGTACCACAAAACGGCTCAAAAACTTTTTTTATATTGCACTTCAAGATTGACCTCATTCCACCTGATGTTAAGTGGCAATGAGGTCCTAGCTTACGAGCGATAAATACAGCATTCCGGCAATTATGCTATACGCGCCATCGCGCGTCTTTTATCACAAATATCCCCATACCTCGGAATGCAGGCCTGGTATCGCAAAATTAGTCTTTAAGCTTGGTACGGAGGATATTAAGAACATTTTATAGTAGGTATGGTTGATTACTTTCCTTACACACGCTGCTAAACCAATCACATTGGGCCCACATGACACGTTGTGGATGGCTAGCTTATCCTAATACCTACTCAAAATAATGTGTCATTTAGTAAAATGAAAATTATTACATATACATTTACTACTCCTAACTTACGTTATTGAATAATAGACGATATAGATTTTACGAAAACTATCGCCGTGTTGAAATGTTGTTGTTCGTAGCCATCATAATATTTTACATTGGATTAATTTTTAATTGATTTTGAACGCTACTTTGTTCTACGTATACTTTAATATGCGATTGAATCAGATATTTGTTGCGTTAAGACAGATTTATAACTAAAACAACAACATTAGAAGGTTTTGTAAAGTAATATAGCATGCAATGAATATTAAAACAAAAAGCCTTGGGTTTTTCCATTATAATCCTTATTTAAATAAGAAGTTGCTGCTTAAAAGAGATCCGAGAAACTCAAATTGAAACGAGCTTTTTATTTACGTAATACAACACGATCCCTTATCCCCTTTGAAAGAAATTGAAGTTTTGGAATTGCTCCTTTACATTGTCTTTTGTTTTACTTTGCTCCGCTGTGTAAACAGCTTATATTTTTATGTACTTAATTAGAAATTCCATCCTTTACCTATTGCTGAAAAAGAAACTTATTGAAGTGGTTTTTTCAAGACGAATTCCTACTGTGTACTAAAATAATATGATTTGTAATATAAAGTGGTCTATCTGGATAGGTATTTTTCGTATTAATTAATTTTCCCAATTGTTCTACAGGAAATAACTTACAAAAAACTTCCTATTGCGGCACTGATCGTATCTACTAAAAATAAGAGTACACATTAAAAATTAATCTCAACATCGAGAACAGCCATTATAACCTCTGTATGCGGCTCTCTACTCCATAAATCGGCTAATGTAAGGCGGCAGCAACTTGCCAAATAATTCACGGGAAAAGTACCGTAATGGCCGTGGAGAGTGCGCATAAACAATAAAAAGATATAAAAGTTGCGGCGAAAGTGATTTCCACAACGTACGACGCGGTACTATTTAAATAATCACCATGTTTTACTGTTGTAGCTGTTTCTTTCGAGTATTTTTTTGGATTTTTTTTCTTAAAGGATACTTAAAAGGTTAAAATTAAGGTGAGATAATGATCGTAAGACTTGCATTTAAGTCATACGATCATTTTTTCCCCAGTTGTGAATTTATAATAGTAAGGTCTGTTTTCAATTATCAGATATGATATAAAAGCCGATTGAAGTACAACACGACGGATTATATAATATGTTATCATATAAATCACAATAAAATGACTTATGCTTGGTTCCAATATTTGAAAAACGATCCGTTTAAGTTTTGGAGATAAATTATACGAAGCGTAAGCTAAAACCGTTCAAGCCTCGTAGTCAGTTGGAGAAAAACAGATAGTCATTTTTGACACATTACAAATCGTAAATTATTGAAACCAGGCATTAATGACGATCTTGATTCAAATATATCATATTTTATCAGCTTGTAAATTTTGATCTCACTGTTGAAATTTTTATATTTTTATTACTTGCACTTTTGTATGAAGAAGGCAATTGTGAAATCCTTCTTTCTTTATTGATTTACTTTTACAGTATTGATATTTAAGCTAACGTTTCGACTGGTTAGGTCATAATTATTACCTATCAATAAAGTTCCGGTGACTCCCTTAGAGGGACCCCACACTAGCGTCTTTCGAGCGTCAGCGTCTTGCCGCGCCGACGTTGTTTGGGCGTTGCGTCGACGCGGCGCCCGCTCAGCGTCGACGCGGCGCCCGCTCAGCGTCGACGCGGCGCCCGCCCAGCGTCGGCGTGGCGTTTGAGCAGCGCTTGCGCTGGGCGTCCTCTGCACATCGCGTTCGAGCGTCGCGCCGCGCTGACGTCATGTACAGTTATTTCGAAAATGGAAATGTAAGATTTGAATAACGCACAATATAATGTTTTATATTGCAGTGATAAATTAATGCTTTCAACTTGTAACACGGTGGCACGAAAAGGCAACTTTAGCATTTATTTTTTCGAAAACTAAAAGTACTTAATTGAAAATGGGTTTCTTCGGCAATATGAGCTAGTATTTTAAGCTACATCCATATTTGCTATCAGCTAAAAAGTCTTCTACCTACTGATTCTAAAACACGGGCGGGCCGAAACAATTGAGTTGATCATTGTACTGTTGTCTAAATAAACGCTGCGCAGGCGTCGGGCCGGCGCGGCGCCTGTGGAGCGCAGTCCTGGCGTTCGTCATTTCGACAGCGCCGCTGCGCAAGCGTTGCGTCGGCGCCGCGTCGACGTTGCGTCGACGTCGCGTCGGCGTTGCGTCGACGTCGCGTTGGCGTTGCGTGGGCGTCGACGCTCAAAGAACGCTAGTGTGGGGTTACGCTTATAAATATAAACAACACACTGAAGATTCTAAATCTGTTATGGCGTACAGAAGTAGGCAACTCAGAGCCTTCTATCCAAATGTTGACTTTAGGAACAAGAGAGGCAACCTACAGCTGACTCGCCACAAACACGTAGTGTGACCGTTAGTCGCGCCGCAACCGTCCTGCACTGTGTGCATAGCACTATTTCACTGCAGCTGTGGTCGGGCCACCTATTACACAATTACTCTAAGGCCAGCCACACGATGAATACAATTTAAGGTATTTGAGAATGCGGATGAAATGTAAAGTAGATTTGACAAAGGATGGGTTTTAAACATAGCTTCCGTTAGGTACTCTTTCTTATAACAAGTCACGCAACGATTTTCGACATTTCGAATGTTAAAAAGTCTATAAATAAAAAACGTGAACATAAAAGCTGCTGAAAAAAAATGAAAACGAATTGAGGTTTAATTTTAGACAGTTCCTGAGATGCAAGCGGGCTGGAATTTCGCGTCCCGCCATTACTGAGGTCCCGGTTTCGCTTCCCGGGCAGGTCGATATGGAAATTAAACTTTACTATTTTGTCCCGGGATATAATTGTAATTGTTACTTATTTCTGTAAAACAAGTGGATTAGCTAGTTATCTGAGAATCAAGGCAAGCAGTTAGTTATTATAAGTTTTAGTAATTGAAATTTCATTCCATGAACGAACGTATTAAAAATATTTTATCAAAAATAACAAAAAATGGTAATGGATTTATTATTGCAACAAGAACATACATGAAAAAGAAGGAAATTTGATGATCATTGGCGGGATAGTTACAAAAAGAAACTAAGCATGCCATGCAGTTGTTTATAGATTATAATTTAAATTATGTAATATTTTTTATAACCTTCAGTTAAGAAAGTTGGTTAAATAGAAGCCGATGAGTAGCAAGCCTATTGCTAAGTCTGGTCTGCAACGAATCCAAATGCTAATGTTTGTGTTAGGCCTAGTTGAACCCGTATTTTCAAAATCGTATTTAGCATTAGTTATCTAGGTCAAAGTATGGCTGCGTATTTACTGGCTTGTGTGAGTACTGAGTCGGTTAGTAAAGAATACATTAATACTGGAGTGCGAGCTTAGATCATAGACATGGGTATTTTATTCAAAACTTTGAATTAAAGATCATTGTAATTTTCAATTACTTCCCGAACAATAAAACTCACTGCACCCAAGGGTTGACTAGTATGGGCATTCATAGCATTAAGTTCATCTGTTTTATTGTTTGTGCACTAAAGTTTTAAAATAAATAAAAAATTAGATCTACTTTTTTTAACGTATAAAGACAGTTTTTACAAATGAGACTATTGTTTGCGTGCACAACCTTGTTGTATGTAAAAAATCATGATCTATTTAAAGTTTTAGGTTTTTTTTATAACTATGTTTAATCCTACATACTAAACAACATACTTGAAACTTAGAAACACAAGCAATGGTTTTTATTTTAAAACAAAAACTGGTCAATGTCAAAGGCCAAAATTTGATTAAGATCACAATACCTGAGCAAATTAGCTCATTGCCACAAATGGCGATAAGGCAAACGAATACTCTTAGCGTTGGGTAATAATTAAGTATAACAAACAAAACAGATGGCGTCACAAGCGCTCGTAATTCTTTATTTTTAAGAGGATAAAGAATAATAAATCCGCAGTGTTTCGAGCCGGGACTTTGCAGGGGAAAATTTCAGTACAAACAGAGAAGGTGGCTTTTAGAGTTGCTCTGCAGTTCCGAGTTTTAAGTTCCGATTGTGTGTTCGTAAAAAAATAAAATGTGTTTTTAAAATAAATTAAATCAAAGAGTAATGTAGTAAAAATAATGAAGAAATATCTTAATTGCTGGCTTATATTTGTTTAAAAAAAATATAGATTTGGGGTAAAATATAACATAGGAGTTAAAAAGGCGCCCCAAAATGATGCATGATCGAACCTATTCGTCATCAATTTTATTCATAGCTCCCCCGTCAGGAGCTTACGTTGATTATTAGGACTTTGAAAAAAAACTTAAGAGGACATAAAGTAAACTATAACTAACTTACAAAATATTAAAACTGAAAGTAATAACAAATAAATATTTTAAATAAACAAAGATGGTCACTGTGGTAAGGTACCCGAAATGCTGGCTGGTTACCTCGCTGAATGGCGATTGAAAGACGCTAGGCGTTGGGATTTTACGACAGGCGTGATATGCATAGCAAAGTAGGCCACTTGTATGGCGATATGTCTTTGTGCTCTAGTGGTAACGACGGCTGGTTATCCAAGGTCGTAGGTTCGATTTCCACGGGGCAACGTCTTTGTGTGCTGTTCTAAATTTGTACGGGACAAATTGTATATTTTTATATTACAATATTTAATATTGCTATGCCTAAATGGGTAACATGATGTACTGTAATTTATATTTCATTCCACCACATAGACGTGCGCGCCGGTCGAAAAAAATCGGGCGGCGGCGCGCCGCGAAAAAATCCGCGGCGGCGGCGTAACGCCGGCAGCGTGGGATTTTTCAACTTTGTATATGAAGACGTATAATGAAAAACCGGCCAAAAGCGTGCCGGGCGACGCTCAGTGTAGGGTTCCGTAGTAAGTAAGAAAAAAAAATGCTAGCATATACGCTTAAATTACAACTTTAGTTAAAAAAATATATTTTCAAAAATTTCAAAAACTATTAAACCCATCAGGTTCAAAATAATTTTCCTAGAAAGTCTTTATGCAGTTCTATATTCTAGATTTTTTTCATACTTTTTGAACTTATGGTTCAAAAGTTAGAGGGGGGGGACACAATTTTATTTTCTTTTGGAGCGATTATTTCCCAAAATATTAAAATTATCAAAAAATGATCTTAGTAAACCCCTGTTCATTTTATCCAACGATATCATTAAATTTCTATCCAACGATATATCACATCTTGGGATTGAAATAAAAAAAAACACTCCCCAATTTAAGTGTAGGGGGGGTACGCTAAATAAACATTTTTTTTAAATTTTTGCACTTTGTTGACGTGATTAATATACATATATGTACCAAATTTCAGCTTTCTAGTGCAAACGGTTTCTGAGATTATCCTAGGACGGACAGACAGACAGACATGACGAAACTATAAGGGTTCCTAGTTGACTACGGAACCCTAAAAACCACGATTAAACGAAATAATTTTATTAAGTAAAATTACTAATCGCTTTACTTGACATAAATATTTTGTTTGCAACTGCTAGTTGTCGTGCACAAAAATTGAATTTTGGCTGATAAAAGCAATCCCACAGCCGAAATACTCTTTCGCTCGGAGTGCTGGTTGCTGGAATGCATAACAGTGCCTGTGCTAATGACGATCAAGCGGGCAGGCAGATTGTCTGGTTTGCCAGTAGGACAAGATGGCCCCATCTTTAAGTACCGTAGGATCAGCAGTACCTAGGTATTTCCAAGTTTCCTGGCCAACAGCATCATCGAAGCCGGAACCATGAGAACTGTGTTTCATGCTGTATTTACGCGAAAGTTGGAAAAGTATCGAAACTTTACTTGTACTAGCTTCTTCCTGATGATCCTCCTGGTGTAATAATAATTGATTATGTTCGTAGTAAGGGATTAATTCTTTGGCATATTCTGCCAAGAAACCAGCTGGAGTTAATTCGTTAGCAGTCAGATAGAAGTCAACTTCTCCAAGCTTCATAAACCTGCAGTCTCATAATGCTGCAGCAATAACAGCCTTACTGGTAGGGAAGCGTGTGTCCAGTTTCATCAACATATTCCTTTCTAAGGATGTTATTATTATAGACTCATTATCATCAATCGAATTAAGCACGTCTTTGATTTTGGCTTTAAATACGGTCCAAATAAGGTACGAGGTTCGGTTTCTTCTACCAGGTCTTCGCTGTCCTGAGAGATTGGATCGTTTTCATGTTCTTCTATCACTTGAGAAACAGTATCCAAAGATCTTAAAAACGTTTGTTCATTTTCTGCCTCTTTGTCCAATTCTGGCAAACGATACCTACCTAGTTATTCCATCAACCGTAACTAAGTTATGGAGACCGTGCCCTAAGCATAGACCAGATGTCAGTATCTGCCAGCTCCGTCGCCCGCTTCACATTAGCTCCTGCGTCTGTTTAGAACACTATGGAGTTTCTTGTCATGAATTCAAAATTCATTTTTGGTGATTTTTTTACTTCCACGACCTCAGGTTATAGCGTGAATGTCTTTAACTCGAAATCTAAAATAGTAAAACGTCTTTAGAACCTACTTAAGGACTTTTTGTTCAGTTGTCTCAACGCGTCGCTTGCGCTTTATGTCCATTGATTTTAAACTTGTACTCTCTTGCGGGTTTTATCGGCGCGAATTTTAAACTACCGGCGGCGGCGGCGGCGCGCCGACTCCTTAAGGCGGCGGCGCGCCGCGGCGGCGCGCACGTCTACCACCACATTCATGAAATGTAATAAATGATTTTACTTTGACTTTGAAAAAAAAATGTTTTAATGTGACAAATCGAAGCTATTCAGATTCAACACTTAAAATTTATATAAAAAAAACTATTCGACTTTACATGAATCGAACAGTTGGTAACAACAATAATTAAGCTTGTAGAACTCTTCTAAAATCTCAAGCATATTTAAACCGAAACACCTATTTCGGTATAATTTATTAAGAAGGAACCGAAACCGGAACTCCTTGCGGCTAACACTAGGTGGCTTTGTGTATTTGCACTGTAAGTTGACACCAGTGGCGCGGGATTATGAGGATTTACTTTTCTCTTAACGAATATTTGGCGATTGTACACATTGCAGCCGAAATCAGCTTATATGTTGGCTGACCCAGAGTTGTAGACATATCTCACTTCATATTTATTTTGACTGGCCCGGAGAAATGGTTAGTTCTTCTGGTTAAGCCAAGTGGAACCAAGGGTCGGGTTTTTATACCAGTTCACACAGTTCACATTTTTGTGATGGACATTAGTGTTTATTGGACATTACTCAATCAATGTCAGAATTGGGCCTCGATGACGCATGTAAATCATACAGTTAATTTAATTTAATTTACAAATACCCTTGTTTTTTTTTTTTTTAATAATTGATTTTAAATTTTTATTTTACAATTGACAAACTAACTGTGTGTTTTAGTGCAAAATTAGTAATAAGTATAGCTTTCATTTGTAAAAAAAAAACTACTGAGTTTCTTGCCGGTATCTTCTCTTTAGGTATAGGTTCCGAACCGGAGGTAGCTTCATTTGCTTTATATAGAGACTATTCATAAGTATTACTAATGTAATCTATGTGAATAAAAAATATTTACTTTGACTTTGACTTTATTCTGTGTCTTGGTGTTTAAAAATGTATGTAAGTATATATTGTGGTGTCAACGTTGGTTTTAGTTACACAAGTGCTCAAGCTGCATGTTTTAGGAACACCACCATACACATTGAACTGATTTCAATCAAAGTAAGTAACCTAACCACTTGTGTTATGGAAACTAGAACCAACAATGGTACCACATTCAATAGTTAAATATATTTATAAACAGCCAGACACAGAATAAACTCATATTTTCATCACACGAATTTTGTCTCGGATAAGGATCGAACCCAAGACACTTTGTTCAACTTAGTTAAGCCACGATCAATTGCAGCCTTTGTTTTAACGAGCCAATTTTAAAATACGATTCGACTCTTAAAATAAGAATCTCGTATTTCTAAGTATTCAAAAATTGCCCACCCATATGATAACATATCATATTTATACCTACTATCTATAGGGACCCACAATCTTCCCTGAGGCACCCAAAATAGCACCTTACCCACGACAAATACTTTTAGCGTGAAGCATGCTCGAGTGGCACGTAGCATTTTAACCTCTCGTAGCAACTACGCCGTAACCGTATCTGCGACTCGTAGCTACATTCGTAGCAATGCTATGTTTCGTAGCTCTTTGGCTAGTGATGCTAGTAGCTAAATCGTTTGAGTCTTACAAAGTCTGGTAATAAACTTCATGACTACTTAATTTGACATTGAACCTTTAAGTTGCTTTTCAACCCCAATCAGTTGATTGTGGTTGAAAAGCAACAAGACCAGTTGGTCTCGAACGTAGGTTTTCCCTTATCATGTAAATAAATATCAGTGGATACAAAATGCTGGCGTCGACTTTAGTAATTTAGAATGTCCTAGAGAAACAGAAGTGTGGGACTGCAACATAATGCGATTAAAGACAACATAGCTAACAGCAAGTTCTATTTAATTTTCTTTGATTATAACCAGGGTACAACAAGGAAAAGAAATTTGGAAAACTGTTTTGCTCGAAGCCTCTGGCGGATGTAGTTTATAATACACTACAGGATCTGGATTAATTAAAATTGTACAGAAGAAAACGATTTTTTAAGCCTTTTAGCTGTTTAGTTATGCGACTTTATCATAAATGAAACTGTTTAATACCAAGACATACACCATCAATGGCATGACTTACCATATAGTCGTGTATGTGAGAAGTCAAGTACTCTTACAAGCATTTAAAAGACTATGTTTGTTCCATCACTATTCCGCAGCGTTCACAGATAAGCGACAATACCAAATTCCGTCGTTCAGATAAGCTAATGAGAATAATTTAGTGTGTCACTTGAATACTAAATGACTGCTAAATTCAGTTACCGTTTTCAGTTTCATATTCAGTAAGAGCCCTCCTGTTTTTCTTCGTCAGATAGCTTTTTGATATACTTCCTACGTGCAAATATTGACAGGTATAAGTATGAAAAGCATTTTTGATTGAGAAATTTTAAAGTAAATATATGATCGATTATGTTCGATCATTCTTCAATCGGTAGACAACTGTAGCGTCAGCATAGCTAAATATAATGAATAAATTTCGTTCTTGTTAATTCTATTACATACTTACCGACCTGATACTCGACCTCTGATTTTATCGATTGAAATTTCAAGACGCATTTAGTCTTCCAGTTATATCTAGAAACATAAATATATGTGTGTGCGTATTCTCCAATAAATGCTTATTATGACCCCCGATATAGACCCAACAAAAAATAAAATAGACCTGGTTTTTAAAAGGTATTCGGACTTTTATTTACCCGCCAATCGCCTTTGACAAGGCCAGTTTAGTTAATATGAATTAACTTGTATGTACTCAGCCCAGTGGTATTCATAGGTATTCGGCAAGTTATCAATTTGATTTGCCAATTAACAACTAATAACTTCCATTAAAAATATATATAGTCCAATTGAAAACCCCTTTTTTTTGAAGTCGGTTAAAAAGACGAGCAGCAAGTGAAATTCCCGTATCTTTACGAGCGCGCGCAGCTCGTGTAGGCGCGTAATGTGTGCCGTAACGAGTTTGAGCGATAGCGCGGTTGCGTAAACCGATACGCACGCTCGGCATCAAATGTTTACTATGTACTGATAAATCATTCATATCGTATGTACTTCCATTTTACTAATGCTCGATCTGATTTTAAATTTGTGCGCTGGTTTTTATTTTTGATTATGATAGTTTGAAGTAGTTTGATCCAAAAACCAGGGATGATATAAAATTATTTTGTCTGGCTTATAAAAAGACATTCGGACTTACATTTACCGGCCAAAACCTCATAAACTAAGTCTAGTTGAGTAAATAATTAAAAATATATAGGTATAACCTCCTACGCCTTGTCTCATTCATAGGTGTTCATAGGTATTTGGCAAGCTAACGCATTGATTTGCAAACGGGTAATTTGAAAATTTCATCAAAATATACATTAAGTTCGATAGAGAAATCGCTTTCTTTTTTTGTAGTCGGTTAAAACGAGTAGAAAGTGAAATTCCCGTATCTTTACGAGCGCGCGTCGCTCGTGTAGGCGCGTAATGTGTGCCGTAACGCGCTCGAGCGATAAGCGTGGTTGCGTAAACCGATACGCACGCTCGGCATCAAATGTTTACTATGTACTGATAATCATTCATATCGTATTTGCTTTTATTTAACTAGTTCTTGGAACTTATCTAAGATTTTTTCGCTGCTTATTATTTTTTACCCCCGACACAAAATGGACGGGGTGTTATAAGTTTAACGTGTCTCTGAGTGTGTGTGGCATCTGTCTATGGCATCGCAGCTCCCGAACAAATGAACCGATTTTGATTTTGATTTTTTTGTTTAAAAGATATATAAGTCGGGAGTGTTCTTAGCTATGTTTGATAAAACCGACCCAAGATGGCCGCCGTCACAAAATTATGCATTGCACGTTTTAACACAACTTCCACAATATGGGTATCATATAAAAGGGTTTGATTATCAAAATATATCCATAATGACAAATTTCAAATTCAAGATGGCAGCCGCGAGAAAACGACGGATTTCCTAATTATTTTTGTCACAACTCCCTCAATATAAGTATCAAATAAAAGGGTTTGAGTAGCAGATTGCTGCATACTACGTCAAATTTCAAATCGAATATGGCCGCCATTATTGGTTATTTTCACACTTTTTAGTGTCGGGGGTTTTTTTAATTTTTAATTTAATACTGCTTATTTACTATGGTAGATTAATAAGATACGAAACCACATCATCACGTGTGCTTATTCTCTAACCGCAAGCTATTGTAGGAGCCAATTTTTTTTTGTCATATCACCTCTTAGTCTTCGGTTAGTGCCTCTGCCATGTGAGGTTTTGAAATAGGTACCTACATACTAATAAGCCCGTGCTACACCCTTTGCAAAAATGTTTGAAAACCATACAATCGAAGACATCTTGGCATCTGAGTAGATTTTTATAATTTAATTGTGCATCACACTGTACTAGCAAACTTTATATTTAAGTATGGGATCCCAGATTGCAAAGAAATTTTTCTGTTTCTTAAAAATAGTTTAAGGTTGTAAGACCCATCAAAATAAGACACATACAAAACCGATTTCGTCTGGCTTATAAAAGGATTTTCGACCTTATAAGGTTAAGGATCAGTTTCACCAGGTTTCACCAACTAAACTTGATTTGTAACGGCCAATTTGGCAGCTGTCAAAATTTATTTTTTAGTTGCAACCGTCAAAATATCAGTTACTTATCGTTCAATTTAAGTTGATGCAATGATCCTATAAAACAGACAATTGTATTAAATCTAACCTTATTTTTAGTTCGGTCCCTTCTTTTTTTCATAGAAATTTCGTGTACTTTTTCTAGAGACAATTTTAATATAATAAAAACAAATATTTTAACTTTGGCCAAGTGGCCGTTACAGTTTACATATAAGCAAATTCTTATTAAGGACGCAGTATATGTGAAAACATGAATTTTGATAGCGACTTCAACACAGTACGCAAACCATTAAGTTCATAATGAACTCGCGTAATTTCTATTGTTTTCGGCCCGCGGTCATTTGACGAGCCAAACGTATTTCTGCGGTGAAGAGCGGCAGTAGGCTGATGCATTCATCAACTGAGGTATAAATAACATTACGTAGCCATTTAATTTCTCACAAATGAAGTGTTTCTGTCCAAAAAAACTCAAAAACAGATTAAATAAATATTTCAGGGGGCCCTCATACAACAATCGTAACAATTTCGATCGTTTTCTTCGATAATTATAACTGTTAATGGTTGCCGCTTGAAATAATCATCGAATATATAGGTATAATACTTAATTGGAAAATATAATTATAAAATAGGTTCTTTATTTCTTAATTAATCATTTTTTGAATTAGCAAAGGAGGCTTTTTTATTGCAAATAAATAATTTGTCATAGAAACTTTATGAACGGTAAAAATAAAATTATTTTACGTTTCCGACCGAATTTCAATGTTCCACGTTAATTAAGTGATATGGCTTTTAAAACTGGGGCTGTAACAGGTTCAGTGGCTAATAAAAGTCTCCTTACACACATATGAAGATTTCATTTCCGTGGCATATAAAATACGTAGAAGCGACATCTGCTGCAGAAAGTCCTGTTTATGTTCTACGATATGCTGGAATATAACGCTTCCATTTTGTTCGGAGGAATGTGCGCAAATTGAAGTTTCAAAATTAGGTCGACATTGTTCCGTTGCCCATTTCATAGCATTATGAATTCATACGAGCATTGAATGCAATTAGATACTAAATGTGCTGAATTGGAAGTATTTGAAGGTTTGATTGATTTAATTATAGTGTGTTTTTAAATTTCTTACGGGCGTTTGTGACTTCTTTGGTGTGCGCCTTGTTTCAACTATATACATGGAGTGAGCACTACTTGCAATAAATAAATTCGGGATCTTAGGCCCATTATGATTAATCACTTAGTTATTGTAATATTTGAATTAAATAAAAAAAAAGTTTTAGTTCCTGTTTATTTGATATTCAATTTTGTGCGCCTACATTTATTTCAATCATAAAAATAACGGGTTTTGCAGAATAAAAACTAAGCACACGTTTTCCTAGACGTACCTACCTATCAATGGTTGTATTTGCGAGAATATAGCTCAAAAATGTACTAGCTTTTAGACGAATAAAAGGAAAACATCTGATGCCCGTTTTTACAATAACTTTATGCCTTCAATCAATAAGGAACATTTGACAGAACTCTGCATTATTAGCACAAATTATTTCGTTACATGTGACCATCGTATATTTTATTAACATTTAGAAGGACCTGTCAGACTATTTTTTTGTTTACGCTAGTACTGCACTCTGGCGCCAGAACGTTGCAGTTTTATCTCGAAGTATTGTTTCAAATTGTGACGTTCAAGTATGTGCGAATTCGAACCGAGTTGCGAATGTGTACAGAATCCTCATTCTGCGGGTATCGTATGCCGATAAAAGGACTTTCAAGTTGCCGCAGACGCCGGCACAGTCGTCGTGAGAGAATCCATTCCGCTTCCTCTCAAGCGTTTTGTTGAACGATTTGTCCCGCTGTGTATCTAGTATTTAGATGTAGGTTCTACACAACTCTGCATCGGTGTATTTGTTGTTCATAGTTACAGCTATGAATAGTACAAGGTGTCCATGTTAGCTAGAAAAATCTGTAGTATTCTATATTAAGTATTTAGAATAAATAATAGACATATTCAGTCATATGCTATATGAAATTAGAAATTAAAAATTATTTATTAGCACACACAATCAATACACGGTACATACACAATAAAGTAATACAAACAAAAGATAAACAGTAAAAAGAACAAACAACAAAAAAAAAAAAAAAAAGGAAGAACATATTGATTGCGCAGCTAACAAGGTCCCAGCCTCAGCATAAGCTGCTACAACATTGGATCCAATGCTGCAGCAGCGCTGGTATTCTGGCGGAACCTTAAGCTGAGTGGCGCAAACGAAAAACAACGGAAGAAAGAAGCAGAAAAATGGCGAGAAGGGAAGAGAGGGAAAGAGAAAATAAAAATATATTCACACTCCCCCCCTCCCCATCCTCCCCCCCATTCTGAATTACAACCAATTGTACACTAAGCAAACAGCACGCAGTTTGAACATTGAACATAACAAAACAAAATAAGACAGTTCACAGGTAGACAGACATACAACAGAGACAAATAATGAGTAGGGATCGTGGCCATTTATTTAAAACTAAAATCAGCGATCCAGTGAGTGAAAATTCACTCCAATGAACCAAACATATCTGTCTATGCTCCATAGACGAGAAAAAAAAATACTAAAGAAACAAAAACAAAGTGAAATATGTGTTTTATTCTTTTTAAAATATGCAGTTCTATTGCACAATTGATTTATGCATGGGCTAATGCTAATGCTTTATCAAAATTACCTAAAATGTATATATTTAGTATTTTTAGCAAAATAAAAAAAGAATCCTCAATAGCCGAGAGGCAAGCGGGCCGGACTTTGACGTCGCGTCATCTCTGAGGTTCCGGGTTCGATCCCCGGTCGGGTCAATATGAGAAACGTACTTTTCTGTATTGTCTCGGGTCTGGGTTTTGTGGCACTGTCGTTGCTTGTCATTTTTATCATACATTGCTCTGATTCTGTGGTAAGTAGCTTAACTACTTACCACAGAATCAGAGCAATGTATGCGATGTTGTCCAATATTTCTAAGTGCTAAAAATCGAATAAATTGAAAATACTATAAAAAAAAAAAATTATATAAACTAACCCCGAATGAAGTGGTCGAAAAATATAGATAAACTAATAAGTGAAGTACCTTCTTCACTTATTTATCTCTATTTACTAAATTTGGGTTTCGAAACCAATTACGATCGATATTGATTATTCACTTCTAACACCTAGCTTTTAGGTGCATCAATATTCGATGACCCAAAGAGGATTACCATTTCATCATCAAACAGTTACCTACATAGACGCAACGCATCAGAGCTCGTAGCTAGAGCTTGACATGAATCATGCATTTGATTGGATCGGAAATTAATTGTTCGCGCTGATTGTTGCCTGTCAGCGGTAATGTGATGTACAGTGCACTAATATGTATACATACTCATTCTAAAGTGGATCTCATGGTTATAACGTCTTTGTTTAAATAAGAGGAGAGCGACCCGTGCGGTTACGCACGTGTTAGATTTATTTTATATATATATCTATTTACATTACTTTGAACATCAATTTCCAAACTATTTATCGATATAACTCAAATAATGATTAGGCAACTGGTGAAGGGAAATTAAAAAATACATATTAACTTAGCAACATATTTATTCAAGCAAGAAAATACTATTTAGCTTATAATCAAGTCAAAAACAAGGCTAATCTAACAGAAATGTACCTTACATCACTTAATTTCCCTATATATATGTATTTAAATCAATTACACAATACACATGTGCTGGCCAATATAAATATGTCACTACATACAAAAAAATACATATATGCTCACAATAAGTCTGAATGAATCTACACATGTGTACCATTACTAATAAGGATTGCCTATTATATACACATATACCTAAGTACACAAGAAGTAAATAAGTTAAGGGTTGTTGCCACACGTTTAATTATTACCATAATATCTCTAAACATATAATCTCTAGACATATAATTCGTAAAAACAGTACACAATGTATATACAAATATATTAAGAGTACCTAGGTCATAGATACCCTCCTACGGTCAAGTAAAACTATAAGATCGTACCTTGTATATCTCCGATGCTAACGCTTCGCTTGCTCAAAAATCAACTGGCTGACGCTTTGTAACGTCCCCCTTTTATACCAGTGAACCAACAACTAGGCAGGTGGCTTCAAAATGACGTTTTGCAGCCACGTGCCGGATGAAAAACAACTTTTTATAATGAAAGTTATTCTAAATACAAAATAAATATCTTAATATTCTTCATTAATAATTTTAAATAATAACATAATATATGATTCTTAAAATATAACATAATACTCGTTTCTTTCTATCACAGGTGGCTACAAAGTAACGTACCTGATGAAAAACAACTTTTTATAATGAATGTTATTCTAAATACAAAATAATTGCCTTAATATTCTCCATTAATAATTTAAAATAACAACATAATATATGATTCTTAAAATACAACATGATACACGTTTTTTTAAATATCTATCACACGCATAAGTAAATGTGATAAATGAAGAACTACACGACCTGTTTTGTGCAAACTTCATATAAATCATCTTCTAAATAGTCTGAACAAAGCCTAAGCATTTGGTTTGGGTATTGAGCCCGTTTTTGAATTTTAAAAATCAATGCCACTTGCATTGATTTTTATAGCTGACCCGACAGACGTTGTCAAAAAAATATTTGATATATTTTTTATTTAATAAACTTCTACTGACAATAACAACCACAAAAATAAAAAAAAGTGATATTGGTCGAGCCGTTCACGCGTGATGTCGTGACTAAGGGAAATAGGGATTCATTTTTATATATTAAGATACTAATAAGATCTTTTGAGATCTCAAATGATTGAATTTTATTGCTTATAACTTCAGTTATCTTAGCTACGGATGTGTATCTTTTGTTTTTAAAAATTCAGCATCTTGTCACATTAAGTTAACTGTCAATATGTCTTGCTCGGTTACGTGGACGTTTAATGTGACGGGGTACTGAGGTGTATACAAACGAATGAGGCTGACTATACATACATCAGTAATTTCACCAAGAATTAGTAAAAGTTTTATTGGCTCGGCAATGATCCTTGTCTGCTGTATCAGGGGTTGCAATTTCGATTCCAACCTAAGAGAAACCTTCAAGTATTCAAAATTTGTATAATTTTATATCTGGATCTTTTTTCCTTTTATATCTTTTTGTGTAACCTTCTAACATTGTTAACCTGAATGTTTGTACGGCCGCATGGATATTTGTCAATATTGTACAAAAAACTGCTTAACAGCCTTAATTGAAATTAAAGACTACTAGCTGTTGCCCGCGACTTCGCCCGCGTTATTTCGGGATAAAAAGTATCCTATATGTTAATCTGGTATGTCATCTGTCTTCCTACCAAATTGTATCCAAATCCGTTCTGTAGTTTTTGCGTAACAAACATCCATACATCCATACTTACAAACTTTCGCCTTTATAATAGTAGTAGGATTGACGACAAAATAAATATTGAAAACTTTTAAAAACAGTTTTAATATCATAATAGTTGTTATCTTGTTTTCTATATTAAAATATAATTATAACAATAATAAATCATTATTGTAATATAATATGAATTATATTTTTTTACTAAGTCAAAAGCAGCAAATCTGTCCCATTCTACTATTTATAAACGTGAATGAATGATATCTAGATGTATCTTTTACCCAAAAACTATAGGTGTTTGGTGGAAAGATAGATACAAGATTATCATATAGGATACTTATCCAAAATTATGTGAACGAAGTCGCAGCCAACAGCGAATGATATAAAAGTGTTTATTTATTCAATAACAACGATCAGACCGCTTTTATTACATTCGCATCAAATTTGTATGATATCAACCCAAACTTTATCATAACAATAGTTCATATCTAGGACATATCGCATATTCAGTAAGGTTAATTCTTCGTCGTCACTCACACTCCGCAATCTCGCGCTGAAAGGGCCGCGAGCGGTCTAAGCGGTCTGAGCGGTTCGCACAAAAGCGCTTTCAAGGCAAGCGGCCGCGTCAAAATGGCTTCCTCTTAACAAATCCAAAGCGATGAATAACCTAAGTAGGTTAGGCCGATACACTCACTCCACTGGATCTTAAACCTTTTAAGGGTATAATGGGGAATATTTTTAAGTTTCCGCACTTACGCTCGGGTTTATCGGGAAATAGTTTTCTTTTGTGTTCGCCCTTTGCATTCCGGTGGATACGGTCCGAAATGGGTAGGCGAAGTGAAGAGTTATAAGTATAAGCATAAGTATTTGTATAAAAGTACGCCTCGTCATCTTTTTATAGTCTTCCCACACGTCCCGTACCTTCTGAAGTTGTTGACATTGGTTACTTTGAATTTTCAGCAAAAAAAACAAGGAAATATAAAAATCTTTTAAGTCCATCAGAGCCTATAGTTTCTTGGTAGAGTAAGTAAGTAAAAGCGCTACATGTGTGACAAAAAATGTCGCACTAGTCTGAATAAGACGTGGATATGCACACCGAATTAATTGCGTAGTGTCACCAAAAGTTACATTTATTTATTTACTAGCTTTCCGCCCGCGGCTTCGCTCGCGTGGGATTCGTTTATATTGTGGTATAAAGCACAACATACATAATTCAATGTAAATTGGTAGGAACCAAAAAAAACGTAAGCTATCATTCCACTTCTTACAAACAAACAAACTCACTTTCCGATTTATGATATTAGTAAGGATAGTAAGGATTATAATATTAGTAAGGATAAAAAAGACTTCAGGTAGACCTAATCTGTTAAGCAGTCTTTACCGGACTTAGGTTTTATATGAACAACTCAGTACTATGACACATTAAGTTAACTGAGTTACTGACTCTGTCAAATTAAATATAGAGAATGTACTGTGTGTGTGTGTGTGTGAGACAACATTGGTCAATTGACTTGAGGGTTTTATATTTATTTGAAACTACAAGACTGATTGTCAGACTTGTACTAGTTATCACAATTTGTTGGATTATGATTTAACAGTCCGAATTATTATCAAATATTCTGTACCTATGTTAACGTAATATTTCTCTCTATAACTCAACTTTTTAGCCGACTTTGATGGATTAATGAAGTCCGTCGAATTAAAGCTTCGTTTTATATAAAGCAAACATCAAAATGCTGTATTTAAGTTCATTATGCAGCATTCGTTTTGCATTTTAAATAGTGTATTTTTTAAAGTATCTGTGCATTTGGAATACTTTTAAAGTAAATCTTTTTTCAAACCGTAAGCAATAAAAGTATATTCTATCTCTAGTACATACCATTTTCAACAGAATTTTAAGATAATGTGGCTCAAAGCTCGAAAGTGGTATTTCTTTTTTTTGTCGCAAAAACATGCTTTTACCAAATACACTTTTAACTCGCTGTTTATTTGGTGCTTACAGAAATTTTATTTTTTTCACTTTGGATGCGTTTGAATTATTTTTATGTTTTTATTAAAGGTTTCTTGTTAAGCCCTTGAGACATATATGCATTCATTTAATGCCACTATTATATAATTTTATTAAATGTTATAATCGGTAACTTATGCTACATTTTAGTTAAGATTATTTTGCTGAAATACATGTAAAATTGTAGGTATGCTTTAGGTATGATATATTAAGGCAAGCTGATTAATGAATCAAATTAAAATGTCCGCAAAAACAAAAACAATAAAATTTCGAATCACAGTAAAATCTGGCTTATTAAAACATCGCAGTATGATGAAATGTACAGTAACTAAACTTTAGTATTACTTGTGCCCTCTATATCGCCACTTTACCCGGCTTAAGCACGCAAAGAAAGTTATTTATAGTAAAGTGTAAAAGGCAGTCCATTTCCTTGGCAGCCCAACCACCAACTCAAAATAGATTTACAAACGAGCCCATAGCTCAATGGTATGTTACGCGACGCCTATGAAAATTGGAACGATCGCTGAATTACCTCAGCTTAAGAGGTAATTTAATCAGCAAATTTAAAATTAAAAACTAGCTTCAAAAATATCTAATATAAGCGCATTCAAGTTTAGAGTAAGTTTGTGCGCACTTATGCATACTATCTACATGTACCTAATCAAATCAAGTGTAAGCACGCAGCGTTGCATTTTAATTTTTTATTCAGACTTTTTAGCCATTTGTATAGTCTATTTAAGATTTACAGACAATTTACAACTAAAGGCTTCAATTTCACATACAACTATAGTTCTCTATATCTAAACTCGCACTGCCTTTGTGACTTACCCTAAAATTCAAAACTTTGCTAAACCAAAGCAGTTACTATCGCAATATAACCCTAATATTCATCCCTAACATCAACGAGCGTTCGAAGTCAAGTAACTCAACAGCGAAGTGTTGCAAGTTGCAATAATGTGCGAGCGAACTGCAGTTAAGTGACAGCGATATTCTCCACACTGTCTAAGTTTAGATGTTAAAGTGTAACGCGATCCACTTGAAATTGATCGGAGACTAGTTCCGAACTTACATTGTTCTCACGGAAGATGAACAAGTCGGCAGTTAGCAGCAATTTTAATAATTACATTTTAACTTTATTACACTTCCAAAAGCAGTACAAATAGTGGAGAAAAGGATGTCAACATTAATGTTTGTCAGGTTAAATTTATCCTGTCCATAATTGATAAATTTACATGCGGTACATTAAGCTTGACAAAGAGAGTAAGTTAATGATGTAATAAACCTATGGAAATATCGAAAAACTTCTTATAGTTTTGTTTGTTTACAATATTTTATTGAATCACCACTCACGACTTCATACGTGTGGACTAAATCTTTTCTAGCAATAAATATATGTTACTCAGGCATGTACCTATTCAAATTTGAATATATTTTTTTAAATTGGTATGATCGTTTTCGAGTTTATTTATTGCAAACATGTCCCTCTTTATATATGTAGTTACTTTTTCTTATATGTAGACTTTCCGATAACCCCCGTAGCCGAAAAGCCAGCAAGTCGGCTTTTGGCGATCCCTGACATTCCAGGTTTGATTCCAGACAGGCAGTATGGAAAACGAACTGTGTACCCTTACCTTTATATTGTTTACTTTTTAGCGATTGTCAAGTGAATATTAAAACTCGAAAAAATACACAGAACTATTCTTAAATACAAAATATTAAAGCAGGCATCAAGTAATCTAAAATCTATCAATTTGAATGACTCTTTGCTCTCGAGCGCTTTCACAGCAAAGTGGCGCAGCAAAGCCTCGTGCCCAATACGCCATGGCAGCGTAATGTTTTAGCTTCTTGTAAGTAAATAGTGAAGTAACCGGCGTTTTCGCTACGAACTCACGACGTTTAACCGCGCAACCGCGACGCTTTAAAAACGCTCGCAATGGTCAGTGTGAAATATCCGTTAGACAGAGTTTTCCGTAACAGAATATTTTAATACTCTATGAATATTGAAAGGTTCTTCATAAATTGCAAAGGCGCTAGTTTCCTTTGAGCGTTACTTACCTGTAATCTTTATCTCAGATATTATCTTATTGCTCATTTTAGAAAGAGGTTATGAATATCAATTGCATTAATTATGATTATTAATTCAGACCTTTCGAGTTTTTTATCTGCTGTTGCCCGCGACATAATCCAAATTATTTTGGGATACAAATTATATATGTAAATTTAATATATAATCTCAGCCTACCGAATTCCATCCAAATCCCTTCAGTAGTTTTTTTCGTGAAAGTGTACCAAATATCCATAATATATTTTTACAAACTGTCACTTTCATAATATTAGTAAGGTGTGTTTCATGTTTCTTCCACAACCATGAATAAGATTCCTATCTTAGTTGATATTTTAGGTATTCCACAAACGCTTTGAATTATATTATCCATATTATACTAATATTAAAAATGCGAAGGTAACTCTTTTCTGTCTGTTTGTCTGCCCGGCTTTCACGCCTAAACAACAGAACCGATTTTTATGAAATTTGGTAAAGGTAAACGTTGAACCTTTACGAAGGACATACGCTACTTTTTGTTTTAAAAATAAGGGAAATACCGCCCTTGAAATTATAGTTTATTAAGTTAGAGATATGAACTTTAGCACGAATAGAGCTCAAAACTTGGATTGAAATATGGACTCCTTTTTGTTTCAAATATTAAAGGAGATAGGGGTAAAACCGACCATGAAAGCATGTCGTCCACGCGAATGAAGTCGCGGGCACAGCTAGTAGGTACCCAATATATTTGATTTTCAAAAACAATCACAAACCGCAACTTACAAGAAATGAAGTAAAGAGAACTGCTTGGAATTTTGTTGTTTCTAGAATTCAATATTCTCTAGGAGCTCGGTAACTACATACGTTTTTGAAATGCTATTTCCTGGGAGTTATTGAAAACTCGCAGGCTCCAGCCGGGTAACTTTGACGAGCGCTATGTGCATTGTCAGAACTTTCGTTTTGTTACAACTACACGTTTCAGGTGGTAGGTTTAATCGGAGCGAAAGAAGGAAAAGTATGACCAGTAGTAAATTTGTTTGAAAGTTCCAAAATTAAACAAAATAAAAAAAATGGCACATACACTATTTTGGGTTTACATCAGTTCTTGAAAAATATAATTACAAAAAAATGATAATGTTTATTGTTATTAGTACAAAAAACAACATAATTGTCTTTTTGATTCTTAAAATAACCTTCAATGATAAAATTTGTATGTTTTGTCTTTTATTGTACCTGGGCGGCCAACCGCCATTTTCGATCAAGTTATGTGCCGTTATCTATTAAAGTTCTACTTGCATTTTTTCAGATTCAGGGCCCATTCCAAGTGCTTTAAACAAAAAGAAGATGAGAAGGTTCACTATTGAAAAGCATAACGTTTTTCGTCATAAACTGACAATTCATAATATTCTTCGCCATAATAATCATTTGCAATAAACCGTTATAGCATAACTTCGTTACGCGTACTGTCATATGGACGAAATCTGTAAGGCATAATTATAGAAAGGCATAGTTTCAATAAGCATAAGTATTGAAAAGCATAATTTTGAATATTATTCAAAAGACATAATATTTAAAAAACATATATTTAATAAGAATAATCGTTACAATCCTTAGCTAATAAGGAATAAAACTTATTTCCCATAATTTCAGAAAGCATATATTTCTATGCATAAACGAATTGTTACACAAATAAATATATGTATATATAAAACTATACACATTACTGACCTCCTAGCAAAAAAGAAGATCTATTTCCTAAGAAGATCGCAAGCAAACAAGCAGCATGCGTGCAGGCAAGCAAGCAAGCAGCATGCATGCAAGCAAGCAAGTAAGCAAGCAGCATGCATGCAGCATGCAGCAAGCAAGCAGCATGTATACAACCATGCAAGCCAGCATGCAATCGTTTCTGCTCTTCTCCGGCGCTGCGGGAAGTGCAGCCCTTCCGCCCTTGCGTAACGAGCCTCATGCACCCACGCGAGCCTCCACAGCTTCGGCTTTTTGGATCGCCATCGGCGCCTTCGGTGCCTCGGCTACCAGCCTCAGCCGCTCCAGCTCAGTATTAACATTAATATCTTACTACTTTATTACGTCGAAATTTATAAACAATTTTAGCATCTAAAATACTTCGATGTGTCGATTCAAAAACAAATAGTTAGATATAAATAAACATGCGTAGTAAAAGTAAATATTATATTTATGGATATTTATGGATATGTTTTATAAAAGTGTGGCTTCACTGAGTTATGCTTTATAAAAGTATGTCAGACAAAGTTAGGAATATGGTAATTTATGCTTAATTAAAATCTGCGTTTCAAAGTATGCCTTATAAAAATATGTCAAATGAAAATATAGATTTATATAATTATGGCTTTTATTATTATGGCCTTCAACAAATCTGCATTATTATGTTTATGCATAATAATAAATTTGCTAAACACTATTATGCTGATTAATTTTTATGCCATATAATGTATGTCAATTGAAATTATGACCATAAAACATTATGCGTTTCAAAGTGTCACCAGATGAGAAACAATAATATCAACCCTAATCGTCCTGTAGTTGTCTTGACAGGCGAAGTGAGTAAGAATAAGTAGTGCAGTAGTTCGTCACTATTTGTTAAGTTGTGATCGCCTTAATGTAGGTTTCTCTAACTTTGCATCCCGACGTGATAGGGCGAAATTGCTCTTTTACAGGGTGGCCGTTAAAGCATCGACTGACTTTCTACGTGTCAATTTATTTGAAGTTTCACTGGAAACTTGTTACTTGTCAGGGGGAGTAGTTTACTTACTACTGGAGGTTGCCTAAAAAAGGAGATATCGTAAATGAACTAAGGGCCCACAGTAGTTTCAGAAGCCCTACCATGGTGTAATAACTACACACTTAGGGGAAAGCAGCAATAGGTATCATGTGGTGGATGATGATATCAGACCCGTTGGTGGGAATGGTTGGTGGGACTCTTTACAACACAAAATACAAAAAAAAACTTGTGAAGTAATTAAATAAAGGTTATCAAGGAACCCTTTGATTGAAGTCGAGAAATGCATCTCAACTAAAGTAACTCGTAAACCGGTGTTTGAACTTTTGGCATAAATGCTGCTCGTAGTAAAAACTTGCTAACTTACCTTAATGTGATGCCGCGAATGGGCGGCTTGGGGCTCCGTACAAGGTTCAGCTCTTAGCGCGGCTGCCGACCCATGTACGAAACGAGATCATTATTTTTAAGCCTTTTCCGAAAGTCTCGTCCCACAAAAAAGTTGATATGGTACTAAAGTTCTGAGAATGCGTTGAGTCAAGCTAAAGCTACTATAGTGGAATAATAACTACAATTAAACTCGTTCTATGCTCGTACGATATATTCAACAGCAACCAGATGCTATCTACAAACACACCCACTCAAAGACTTATAAAAACAAAAGGTTAATATCAACATACAAATTGAAACATATTGGCATATGAAAGGCATGGCTGAGAAGGTAGGATCACAACAGTCGCTAACAGATACTATTGAGGATTGTACATTCTCATATCTTTTTTAATTTCTAAAAATGCTGGATAATTTACAATAACTATGGTTTTTGCTAGAACTAACGACCAGAAATTGTTTTTGTTCTAGTCTGAAACCCGTAAGTTTTTTTTTAATCATATAACTAAAATCTATTCTAACGTGTTTTTTTGGTAGAACGTTAAGAGCATTTTTTGTGTTTTTTATGAACAATAAAAGTGGGCACAAACTTGCCTTTTATCGAATTTTTAATAACCATATTTATTCTCTTCATAGTTGATTAGTTCTATAATTGAGATCGTACCTAAATACTGCAATAAATATTATAGGTATGATACAATTTCAGTTGAAAAAACTTACTTCGTACTAGGCCACTTCGTTAAAAGCGTAACCGTGTTCGGTGCGCCGCGGCCGGCCATTTGTCAGGGCTACGCGCGGCATGCATTAAGGCCAGTTTGGTACTCTTTACTTACATTTACACCAAAGCACAATGTTGCATTTTGGATTCCTGATCATTTAGTCATTATTTATTTATTTATTTATTAAACTAAATAAATAATTTTATAAATAGGCAGAGTCCCACAAAACTGTACACACAGTTTGTTTGCGAAATCAGACTTTAACATAAAATTTAACACAAATATTAACATTAAATTAAATTAATTTGATGCGTACACTATTTTAATATCTATGAATAACCATTTATATTGAGATAGAGTTTATGTACACATCGTGTTGAAACCTCTAACTATATTAATATTATAAATGCGATCGTAACTCTGTCTGTCTGTCTGTTTGTTTGTCCAGCTTTCACGCCTAAACTGATGAACCAATTTTGATAAAATTTGGTATAGGTATATGTTGAACCTCTAGAATATGAATATCTTAAAATATGGATTATATTAATAGGGGTAAAACAATGCATTGGCTCTCATCGCCTAATGACAGCGCCATGGGAATATAGATTAAGATTTTACTCCTAAAGTAGGTTAACAGAAAATGACCTTGCCGGTTTTACCTACTGAAAACATGTCATTAAAAATAATAACAATTTTAAGTTTTATTTAGTTAATTAGCTGGATATATTAACGAGTAGGTAGGTGTACTTTTTTAATTAAGTTCTTAACAAAATTATAAGACTAAAACTACACAGAAAACTTCTATAAAAAGACAACTAAAATAATATGTGTTTACTTTGTTAACATAATTAATTGTACACGGAAAAAACTATTTGCTTGAGTAATTGATTGCGCGATAAATATCGAATAATAGAAATTGATGTTATTGTCATGCTTCCAGTTCAGTTCAAAACGTATACGTTACAAAATGACGACTATTCTTTTTAAATTTATTACATATACAGAAAATGTTTTATGTGTGTGCAGAAATTATTGTTTGTTAAGTCAAACCCAAAAGGCGTTTACATTAATGAGAATAGTTCTAGAACTTCTAATTTTAAGTTTTAACTGCGGAATTGTTAGATATGAATGCTTAAATGTTCGTATTTGCCATACAACTGACATTTTATTTTTAATTATGCTTACTTTAAACTCATTTGTTATGATACTATTTTCATTTTATCATACAAAAAAATATAAGAAACTAACTACACATATGAAATCTGGCTGCAGATTTTTAGGAAGAAGTCGTGCGAAAAAAATTGAAGTGACATGTTTCAGGATTTTTGCGATTTTTTCTTTGTTATTTTTTGTGGTAATATTAAAAATGTTAAAAGAAATATATGTCGATACTACGTCCGAATCATTTTGGCCTTGGAGAATGTTCCTTAAAATATATTTACTGTCTGGCAATATTAGATATATTTTCGAGTTTCTTGTTACCTACTGTATCCATCATGTGATGTCTGAACAGTTGCGATTCATTATTCAATCAATAGATAAAAGTAAACTTAATTATTCAAGCCCTGAAACGCTTTCGGATATTAGCAAATGGACAGCTTTGTATAAACATGTCAGAGAAAGTTGTAAGTTGTACAATCACGTATTTGGTGTCCAGGTAAGTCGTCTGGGTGTATCTATTTAATGTTTAGTATTTGTAGAGCGTCTGTGAAGAGAAAGAACTTATTAAACAGAAAGTTTATGTTTTCAGTTATCAATTATGTTAATAACAATCACGGGGTCATATCTCATTTCTATTTGCATCATGATCATAGGTGGTCTAAGAGTAAGTATATTTGTTTTAATTTGCTTTTTACTTTTTTTTTAATTAGCCTATAATCTGTCCCACTGCTCGGCAAAGGCCTCCCCCATACACTTCCAACGATTTGAGAATGTTTGGGGGGTTTTTTATCTAACTCCACCACGCTGGTCCAATGCGGGTTGATAGGTGATTTACCAGAGCCTCGTTTGTTAATCAGCAGGATGCACCACGAGCAGGTGAGGTTGGCTTTGGGATCTTTAGATGTTTGATAGATCCCTTGCATCCCTAATGTTTTAATTTGCTATAGCACTATAAATTAAATAATATTGTTTAAAAGCAAAATTATCAACATGATTTATATCTTACTGAACAGTTACGGTCTCATTCATTTAAATCAAAGTCTTGGGATACCAAAATTCACTGTCTTAATGACGACGCCAGCCAAATAATACCAAACTGAAATTTGCTTGAAGAAAATTAAACTTACATTGCTAGACTTTGAATTCGAATCCCATAAAACGGCCCTAAAACGATTGAATGCAAGACCACAGTGCGGACCATGCAAGTTAAATCTAACCCGAAATTAAAAAATAAGGAAACAGTTTCTATATTTTTTAAATTACTAGACACGGCCTTAAAATCTCAAAAGTTTCATGTTCAAAATAAGTACTCCCTGTAAAGTGATACCTATATGCATATCTATTTTTTAGAACACAAAAATAAATGACATTCTACCCAAGAGTGATAAAAATCCTGCTTTGATTCGACTGCATTAGTTCGTCACTTAGGATAAAAATTTCTTTTTCCAGAAAATATTAAGTGTGATGGAGATGTTTTCAATCTTGTATGGTATTTTTCTATTTCTGGCCGTACTTGTATTGCTGTCATATTCAGCACAAGTCATGCAGAATAACGCTGGTCTACTAAAACGGCGACTTTGTCAACTACAAATTCGTCATCTCTCAAGTAAGTGATAATAATTATTGATCATTTTGGTTTTTAGAAGATTCAGCGAAATTTGATTTTTTATTAACTAAATAAAATCGCTTTCCGTTGTTAAGAGGAACGGAATTCTGAGTCTCGTTTATATTAACTCAAACTAAAGTAAATGCAAACGTAAACTTAAATATGTTCTATGAAAATGTGAAGATGTAAGATAAACAAGTTTATTAATTTGGAATGCAAAAAAACGTCTTTTGATACGAAAATAAAAAATTGTTATTTACATTTTTATATTTACAACTTTCAAGATCTCTCTTTGATATTATCAAAGCCGTCCAGGTTACATTTGGAGCAGTGGAACGGAAACAAAGATAATTCTACCACACGTATACTCCTACACAAACACAGCACAATCACAAAAGACGCGTAGAAGCGGACCATTCTGATTTGGAAAGCCGATCCCCTATACTGGGAGAAAGCGAGACTACAGAATAACAAGAAGTACATTATCCACCTAGTGGAAATTCAGACGGGTTAAAATACATAATCTGTATTATGTTTTTTTCAGATATTTCACAAAATACTGAGTTCCAAGTAATTAGGGACCTCATTCGCGTGATGTCAGCGCAGCCGGTGCGCTTACGCTCTTTCGGTGATGTCCCTGTGGACATGACCTTGCTACCAGCTTCTATCTCATTCATCACCACATACACTATCGCTATACTACAGTTTAAACATGTGGTTTAGTTTACCACAAGCGGCTCGCAAGGTGTATTATCCCCATTTTTCCACATTTTCACTGATTCGTCGGTCTCATTGGTTGCCATGCGATATTATACAGCATATATTATATATATTATACAAAAGACCGCAGCCAAATAACAATACTTTCAATGTTGTTGTGTTCCTGCGTGTGAGTAAGGTTTCCAGAGCTCCTGGGGGGTGCTACATTAGTAGCAGGTGTCAAGCCTCCAAGTCCAGTAACAGCTTTATTATGCTCTACTTGTCGCCTTTAAGCTTAGGAATTATTACCACTTAACATCAGGTGGGATGATGTCAATCTTGAAGCGCTATATATAAAAAAAGGCTTCTCCAATAAACTACCCAACACAAAAATCAAATCGAACCAATAATTTCTGTGATTAGCGCGTTCCAACAAAAAGCTTTGTAATATTATTATAGATGATGGTGGCATAAGCAATCATACTCGTTCTGTTTAAAGTTGAATGTTGGTTCAATGCGAATTAAGATCTCATTTCAAACATGTACAGTCGACAGCCGGACAAGGTGAACACTTTCAGTTGGGTATTGATTCTAATGCACACGACATATAGACGATACACAGTCTTTTTTTTTTTTTTTTTCCTAATTGACAATTGATGATGGCCGCAGATGGCCTTTTCATCTTCACCGGGCTTGCAGATACACAGTCCAGAGTGTGTAGACTGACATGTACTCGCAGTTCAGTGAATATCAAAGTTTTCGTGTTGCGGTGGTAAATGGCGAACATTTCCCTAATAAACGTAGTTATAGTATTAATCATTGTTTTTATGATGTAAACTATTTTGAATTGCAATCCAGCTCATAACAATAATATTTACTTGACCTAGTTGTAAGTTATAATTGTAATTTGTCGTGTGTATTAAATCAACACAAAGTTTGAAAAATATATGTTTTATTTTTATGTCATTGTATTGTATAGTATTTAATATCTGCTTTGTCCCACATTTCAAAATCAAATGAAATATTTATTGTGTTATCATAAGTCGCGTTCATTCTCACAGACATCATGAGTTAGCAATGGTATGGTATGTAAAAATAATCAATAATGGTTCTTTTTATAAAACATTTCTTATAGGAATTTCATTATTTCATTAGTTAACGGGTTCCTTAGTTCAATTAGTGAATGTCAAGGATTACCATCTGCTAGAAGAAATTGATGGAAATTATATTACCAACAGTACACCACCCACACATTCTCCAAAATGACGATTCTTCTGTTTAAGTTTATTGTTTACATAGAAAATGTGTTATGTGTATATAGAAATAGTGGTTCATTTTACAGAATCATAAGAAAAGTATATAAGTATATTGAGAATTTTAATAGAAATTTTAATCATATCTTTATATTGTATATCTATAAGCGTTATTCGTTTTCAAAATTGCTTAGACAATAAAATGTGTAATGCAAGTGATGTTATATTTGCGCTCTTGTTAAATTTTAATTCTTTAGTTAGAGTAATATTTGGATGTTACAAAAATACATACAACTTAATATGGCAAATTTGAAATTTGTTTGCAAGTAAATATATTGTTACGAGCTTCGGGTTCGTGACAATAAAAACAGCCGATAAAAATTACCAAAAGTCACACTTTAATTGAACGCCACTAATTACAACCTTAAAACGCACTAATTAAAACAACAATCACTCCCAAGTCGCACTTCAAAATCGCTTTCGAAGTAATCACTTGTATCGCTAATTCAATACTGACCCGGTCGCGGTGAATCCCGGCCTTTTATATTGCCGCGGCCGTTCCCGAACCTTCCAACGCAGAAACATCCGGAACATTCGCGCGCAGTCCGGCCTTGAGCGGCCGTACGCTCGGTCAAGGTCATAGTTCTAGTAAATTCTGGCGTACGCGTCTCGACTCTCTGTAGTCCCGCCTTTCCACACTAGATGGCGCTGGTTACTAAGAACGTTAATCGTGGCGCGTAACACTGCCCCCTCCTAAGACATGCTCGTCCCGAGCATTTTCGGCTCCATAATAACGCGCCAATCGATCCACATGGACGATCTTAGGAGTACCCCTCGCACCTTTTTGTATCCGGTAGGTTACGTCATTGATCTTAGTCACAATTCGATACGGCCCTTCCCATTTCGCCTGAAGCTTAGGAGATTTCCCCTTGCTGCGGATTGGATTGTGCAACCACACTAGTGAACCTTCGTCAAACTCTTTACTGTTCATTTTGCGGTCATAGCGGGTTTTCATTCTTTCAGACATTTGCTGGCCCGATTGTCTCACGTGCTCACAAATGTCATTCATTTTGTTCTGCAAGTTATTTGCATAATCTGTTATACTGCATGGGGAATCAGGTGGTATTCCGGTGATCAAGTCTGCAGGCAGTCGTAGTTCTCTTCCAAAGTTTGCGAACGCTGGTGTTACCGATGTACTTTCGTGAACAGCGCTACGATATGACAACAAAAATGGTTGTATGTACTTGTCCCAATCTCGTTGCCGATTTTCCACAACTTTTGCCAAGTACCTCTCTAGTGTCTGATTAAATCTTTCCACCATTCCATCCGACTGTGGGTGGTAAGAAGTTGTTCTTGTTTTATGAGTTCCCATAACTCGACAAGTTTCCTGGAATATTTGGGACTCAAAATTCCTTCCTTGATCACTGTGGATTTCCAAGGGAACTCCAAAACGACAGAAGACTTCATAAACTAACTTATCAGCAACTGTCGAGGCTTCTTGATTTGGAATGGCGAAGACTTCCGGCCACTTAGTGAAGTAATCCATCACAACCATGAAATATTTGTTACCACTTTCACTTTCCGGGAACGGCCCCGCAACGTCAAGGGCTATCCTCTCCCATGGTGCGCCCACATTGTACAGCTTCAATGCACCTCTACTACGAGTCTGAGGTCCCTTTACAGCCGCACAACTTGTACATTTGCGACACCAGTCCTCGACATCGTCCCGACAGTAGACCCAGTAAAACCGTTCTCGTATCTTCAGTAGTGTCCGTTTTACTCCCAGATGACCTCCTGAACAACCATTATGGTACAGCTGTAGAACGTCCGGTACTTGACCTTTGGGGACAACCATTTGCAGATGACAGCTGTCTCCACGAGCATTTTCCCATCTACGGCACAGAACTCCATCCTGAATCACCAAGCTGTCCCATTGGGCTCAATAGCTCTTTGTGATCGAACTCATCGCTGAGACGTCGCTCCACCTAGGCTTAGGAACTCCGGCCTTCATCCACTCCAGAATCGGCTTGATGTCCGCATCCTCCTGCTGTGCACGTTGTAGGCTTTCCTTCCACTCGTTGCTAAGGTCTGTCTTGAGCATCCTCACAGGAACAACTTCTTTACTTTCTTGCCTGGTACAATGCTTGCAGTCTTCAGGACAAGGTCTTCTTGACAATGCATCTGCGTTACCATGAGATTTTCCGCTGCGATGTTCCACCACAAAGTCGTATTCCTGCAGTAATTCAATCCATCTCGCAACTTGTCCTTCCGGATTCTTGAACTGCAAAAGCCATTTCAGTGCAGCATGGTCAGTTCGTATGTGGAATTTCCGCCCCAGAAGATATTTGCTAAAGTGCTGCAACGACTTTACCACAGCAAGCAGTTCTCGTCTCGTAACACAATAGTTCCTTTCAGGTTTCGACAAAGACTTGCTGAAGTAAGCTATCACAATTTCTTGATCGCCATTCCGCTGGGATAATACACCGCCAAGTCCTATGTCACTTGCGTCTGTGTCAACTATGAATTCCTTACTCACATCAGGGTATCCCAAAATAGGTGTTTTGCACAGACGGTCCTTTAGCTCCTGGAATGCGATGTCACAACTTCCATCCCAGCAGAAATGTCGCTTCTCCTCCGTTAGCTTATGCAGGGGTTTTGCTATATCTGCAAAGTTCTTAACAAAACGCCGATAGTAGGAACACAAACCAAGGAATGCTCTGACCTGCGTCTTGTCTTTTGGGATTGGCCAATCCTTTACAGCAGCGATTTTCTCTGGATCCGTGCTGATACCTTCTTCAGAAACTACATATCCCAAAAAGCTAACTTGCCGTTTGAATAGTGAACACTTCTTCGGGCTTAACTTGAGGTTGGCACTCTGGATCTTCATGAGCACGCGTTCCAGATTTAGAAGATGTTCTTCAAATGTACGGCCTACGATGATTATGTCATCCAAGTAGACTAGACAGGCATCGCCAATCAGACCGGTAAGTACAAGTTCCATCAACCTTTCAAACGTTGCCGGAGCGTTGCACAATCCAAACGGCATGACTTTAAATTGCCACAGACCCTTTCCTGTCGAGAATGCAGTCTTCTCCTTGTCTTTAGGATCAATTTCAACTTGCCAGTAACCACTTTTTAAATCTAGCGTGCTAAACCACTTTACTCCAGTAAGCATGTCCAGCGTGTCATCAATTCTTGGCAAAGGATAGCTGTCTTTCTTTGTAACGTCGTTCAGACGACGATAGTCAACACAAAACCTCATGCTACCGTCTTTCTTTCTTACCAGCACTACAGGTGAACACCATGGACTAGATGAAGGTTCAATAACACCATTCTTCACCATCCCCTCAATCATGGTTTCCACGTCCTTTTCATGTGCTACGGGCAATCTCCTTGGCCGCTGACGGATAGGCAGTTCTTCTCCTGTGTTAATTTTGTGTTGAAACGTTGGCATACTTGAGCAACATTTGTTTCGCCTTGACCATTTCGTTTTGGGACAGAGCGCTGCGGCAGTCTTCTAAAAGTGTGGTCACTCTCGTTTGTGTATCTTTGCTGACGGTCCCGGTCGATTGATGTTGGCATCGACGCAACCAATCCACTTCCTCGCAAGTACCAACTAGTGTGCCTTTTTCTATAACCTGTTCCTGGTCACAAAGGTTCAGCACACGTACCCCTGAGATGTCGGTGGCTCTAACCAAAGTGCGTGCCACTTTCCATGGAAGGTCATTTTCTACCCTTTCCACAAGTACACAACGTTGAGTTTGCCCAGGATTCCGAGGAAGACTAACCGGCACAATCGTTTCAGATCTCGGTGGAAGAACAATCTTTTTAAGGCTGTATACATTCCCTGGTAACGCGCCTTCCACGAAAAGTTCCTCTTGTCCACATTTCAGGACACCTTGCTTGACGTCAATTTCGCAACTATTCTTCCTCATAAAGTCAAGGCCCAATATGCAATCGTCCATTATATCCGCCACAATGACATTATGCAGGTAGATTATGTTGCCTAGCTTCAGTCCCATCTTCTTCTCTCCATGGACGGGTATGCGCTGATCGGTGGCTGTTACCAAATTAATGTGTTCCCGGTTGTATGCAGAGTCCCCAAGGGACCGTCTCATAATTTGGGAACTGACAACCGTGCGAGAGGCTCCAGTGTCTATAGTCAGCTTACACGGCGTCCCGTTTACCTCGCCCTGGATGACTAGGCTGTTCCCGTCTTGGGTTTGTTTGATCGAAACCCTTGGGGCTCTTTGAACCTCAGCCAGCACCCGCCCCGCAGTCCTGGCTATTACTCGTTTCCCTGCTGCTGGTGCTGGGCGGTGCTCTTAGCTGGACTGCCGTCTTCTACTTCGGCAGTTCGCTTAGGGCAACTGGATCGAAGGTGGCCCCTTTCCCCGCAGCCGTAGCACCTAGGGCTGTAGCTTTTATTGCGGTCGCAAACTGAAGCCGCTGCAACCTCCCTGACGCGATGGGAACGATGATCCTGCCGCACAGCCTCCACCTCCAGTGCATGGGCTAAGGCATCTTTAAGCGTCCCGTGGTGCCCGAGTCTGACAGCAGCTCTAACTTCAATGTCGCGGATGCCATCGATGAACGCCTGCACAAGGTTCCCATCAATAAGCGCTGGTACGGACTGGTAAGCTTTACGCACCAGCTTCTCCACTTCAAGGGCCCACTGCTGCAGGTTTTCGCTACTGCGTTGCACACGGTCCCTGAGCTGTGCGCGAAACACGTGTTCCAGGTGAGCGTCGCCATATCGAGCCTCCAAAGCCTCAAGGAGCTGCTCGTAAGTCACTTCCTTACCGAGAGCTTCCAAAACTGATAAGGCCTGGTCACGAAGGCCTAGGGTGAGGGCAGTCATGGCTTGATTTTTGTCCCAGCCGTTCGCTTTCACGACTGCCTCAAACTGGATTTTGTAGGCCGACCAGGAAGAAGTTCCGTCAAACGGTGGCACTTTAAATCCACGTAGCGAAGGTGTTGTAGCTACGGGAGCTGCGATTGCTTCTCCAAGTTTAAGACAATCCAGCGTTTTCTTAACGTCTGCCATCACGGTCTTCTTCACATCAGCCACTACGTAGTCAACCCGATTATTGACTTGGTCAATCCGGATTTCAGCTTCCAGCAGGCGGTTGTCATGTTGAGCAACCTTATCCTTCACCTCCTTTATGTCTTTCCCGAAGGTAGCGTGAAGGTCCTTCAAAAGAAGCATCTGCTCTTCTTGGCGGCGAGCCTGTTCCTCCTGGCCGCGAGCCTGTTCCTCCTGGCGTCGAGCCTGTTCCTCCTTGTCCCGCTGAAGCTGATCTTCCAATCGACGAGCCTGTTCCTCCTGGCGGCGAGCCTGTTCCTCCTGGCGGCGAGCCTGTTCCTCCTTGTCCCGCTTAAGCTGTTCTTCCAGCCGACGAGCCTGTTCCTCCTGTCGGCGAGCCTGTTCCTCCTGTCGGCGAGACTGCTCCTGCAGCATCATCATCAGGGCAGCAAGGTCTGGTGCTGCCGATGCTGCTGGTGTTGCTGTGGACGGGCCAGCCTCCGTGGTTAATAACTGACTCTGCGACTCCTGCGGCAAAGCTCCACCAAAACGTCTCTGGTCCGTCTCCAGTTGGCGTTGACTCCGGGTACGGATACCCTCCGTGTCGTCTTTAGGTAAAATCGGCATAATTTAAATCCCACTTCTGACACCAATTGTTACGAGCTTCGGGTTCGTGACAATAAAAACAGCCGATAAAAATTACCAAAAGTCACACTTTAATTGAACGCCACTAATTACAACCTTAAAACGCACTAATTAAAACAACAATCACTCCCAAGTCGCACTTCAAAATCGCTTTCGAAGTAATCACTTGTATCGCTAATTCAATACTGACCCGGTCGCGGTGAATCCCGGCCTTTTATATTGCCGCGGCCGTTCCCGAACCTTCCAACGCAGAAACATCCGGAACATTCGCGCGCAGTCCGGCCTTGAGCGGCCGTACGCTCGGTCAAGGTCATAGTTCTAGTAAATTCTGGCGTACGCGTCTCGACTCTCTGTAGTCCCGCCTTTCCACACTAGATGGCGCTGGTTACTAAGAACGTTAATCGTGGCGCGTAACAATATTAAGAAAGGTCAAGTAAAATTTTCTAACGAAAATGTTTCTTGGTCATTGGGTTTGCATTCATATTTTATTTAGGGATAGTTGCGATCATTTTTAATGTACTTTATACCGCATCATTGTCCAAAATCATACTAGTGTTGGGAAAACTGTCTCGAATTTTATTTGATATCTCGTAACATGCGTTTTGTATTCGAGTTTCTCATGTCATATTGTTTCCAGCAAGTGTGTCTGATCAGTTGTTTTTCATTATGGAATTAATAAAGATTAATAAAACCGTGTGATCTGATGCCAAGTTACGTTCAGCTGTAAACTTATGTGTACATTAGTTTACAGCTATTAAAGGTAAAATACTGTAGTATTTTATGATAAAGTCAGACCAACTTGTAAATTATACAATTACGTGGTCGGAATTCAGGTCAGTTGTCTTGTGATATTTTCTGATTTTTATTTTGCGGTTTTATTTTTTGTCAACACTGATTTTTTTAAATTTCAGCTCTCGCTAATGTTATTCACAATAATGGAATCATATGTGATATTTATTACTAAAATTATCGCAACCAGTGTGAAGGTAAGTGAAATAAAACAAACATTTTGATTTATAAAGTAAACAAGTCACTAATCGATCATGATCATAATACTCTCTATTTTCGTGGTTTAGAAAATTGAGGTTGTTGAATGTTATTTTTTAACAAAGGTTTAGGTTACAAAATAGCTTAAGGCATAGTTAAAGTTTATATTTATAAGCAACTGGTACCCGTCCCAGCTTCGCACGGATGTAAGTAAAAACAAATTCAGTTTTCGGCTTTTCTTTACATTATTATACTTATAAACCTTCCTTAGACTTCATCACTCTATCTAACAAAAAGTCGCATAAAAATCCGTTGCGTAGTTTTAAAGATTTAAGCATATAAAGGGACATACAGAAAAAACGAATTTGTTTTGTACTGTATTATTTAGTTGAAATTGCTATTTCAGACACATTATGGTACAGTTTAGGAAAGTGAAAAAAAATGTATTAGACTTAGTTTAGAACTATCTAGACATAGATATATATTTTTGGTAGTTTGCAGTAAGTGTGGGCTATCCCAATATATTTTTATAGTAGTAGCAGTTAGTAGAATTTATTAATGTTTTTTTACTCGTGAAATTTACACTCTTATCTCATTATCTATAACGGAAACATATACTTACCTCAAAATAAACTTTTGCTATGTTATTGTGCCCTTAAAATAATTGCATTTTATACCAGTATTGGTTCGCAAGTTTTGCATAAAATTGAAAAAGCCTCTTTCATTTTTAAATTTGTTTTAATTAAGTTCTTCAATCATTAATAATATACATCTTCGTTTCAATACCTTTAACTTTTCGACTTACTGTATTTACCATCACAGAAACAATTATTATATTTCGACTGCACACGGGTCGTTTCCTTGAATCTAATTAATTTAATGTAAGTTTAATTCAGATAATGGACTATTATAAGTAATTAGTAATAGTAATTTACTATTGTAAATGAAACTTGACGCTACATTTGTAGCGTATTACCTAAGTATCAGCCTACATAAACATCAGTTCGAAGGACTGACAGTGTTATAGATATACCAGGACATTAATTCGACAGACGCTGTTACTTCTTAAAATGACCACAAATCTTTTAACATTTACAAAATATGCAGAAAATGTTTTGTGTGTGTATAGAAATTACGGCTCTTTCAAAAAAATCCCAAAAATACTGATAATGATAAGAATAATTGTAGAATTTTTAATCATTATTGCTAGTTGCGTGACTCGCGGTTACGCTTACTTATATAAAACACGTAATTTGAGTGACACAATAAATTTCTACTTTCAAAATTTGAACTCATTAGTCGTGATTATTTTGGCATTGTACCATTCTAAAGCTTATGAGCAATTTGTTGAACATTTAAAAGGGGGCTGTAAATTTTTTGATAAAAATGATCTAAAAAAAATGGATGTGAAGAGTTTTCGGGTGATTATACGTGTGACGTTAGTAAATTTAGTGTTAATTTCAGTAATAATATATAAAGAGATCCATGCACCGTCATTTGTTGATATGTATTGGTTTTTCAATTTCATCATAAGAATGTATTTGATTTCACGTAACGTCCGTTTTTTTTTGGAATATCTCGTATTGTACTGTTTTTTGCACATTTTGTGTGAACAATTACGCTTTATTATAAGTTCAATCGATAACCCCAAATCGTCAGGTGGTGAACTTGAATTAATTAGAGAAGTTGACAATTGGTATCTTGTTTATCAAGATGTCAAAGAAAGTAGTAAACTGTTCAATGATATTTTTGGAGCCCAAGTAAGTAAAGCTTTAATAAATTGGATATGTATGTATATATCATAATAATTTTATAACTAATATACTTTCCTCATTTTATTTTTTTCAGCTGACCACTATGATGCTCACTGATTGGACAGTTTTGGTGATGTATTTAAGTAGAATGATCATGCACGGCATTGAAGTAAGAAAATTATGTTATGTTATCTACTTTTAAATAGATAAAGCAATATTATTTTTTAAAATGCATTATTTAGTAGAATACTGAACTTTAATAATCTGCAGATTTATTTATTTATTAAGGACAGACAAGACATGCACGAATAAATTCGTATAACACGTTCAGTTAAGTATAGATCATGCTTAAATTCAGATCTATGCTGAAACTAAATTTGAAATCTGAAAACAAAAAAGTAGATTACAGTTTTAAGCCGATGGCATTTACCGAGACGTAAATATGTAACGAAAAAAACACAAGAATATTTTCTGATTTGCTACATATATGTAAAATATCTTTTGGGCCTAGGATAGGATTTACGGTATCAAATATGTTGTTGGGTTCCTCTCTTGCTTACTATCCGGCTAAAAGGAAACAATATACAGTGTTTCTGTAAAAAAAATCCTAAATTTAAATAATGTGTGGCGAATTAGTTAATATACCTATGCCAGTAGCCATGATAATAAGTCCTTTGAAAATAAGTTCGTCGTCATCATCGTTTTACAAGAACATTATCTTTACAGAACGGTTTCCAAATGGTTGAGACCTGGATATTTTTGTATGGTCTGTGTTTGTTGTTGGTTTTACTCGGGTTCCTGTCAAAAACTGCGCAAGCAATGCACAGTAGTCATGACGTGCTGAGACGACGGCTTTGCAAACTGCTCATCCTGTCCATCTCGAGTAAGTCGTACTTTTTTATTCCATGTTTAATTTGAAAGAAATTGTTTCTATGAAGAATCCTTGTTGGAAGTATTTTTATAAAAAGAGTCAATCTCTTTTTATCTGTGTCTTCTAGGCCTATATCTCAGTCTTGATCAATACAATGGGTGCTTACAGGTTGATAGTGCCATTTATAAATTACGATCGTATGGATTTGAATGGTATCAAATAACAAACGCTAACCCGTTATGCAATGTTTGTCAATTCATGAATATACACGGTAGGTACACAGACATTAAAGTAATACGAACAAAAGATAAACAGTAAAATTAATTAACAAACAAAAAAGAAAGAAAGAACATACTGATTGCGCAGCTGTCAAGGTTCCAGTCTCAGCATGAGCTGCTACAACATATGATCCAATGCTGCAGCATCGCTGGTATTCTGGCGGGACTTTAAGCTGAGTGGCCGAAAAAAGAAAGAACGGAAGAGAGTAGTAGAGAAATGACAAAAAAAATTCAAAAGTTTGATGTTAGCTCCCTTAATTACGACTTGAAGTCCAAATTGTTAACGTTACTCTACCTTTTATATAGTTTCGCTATTTTGTCATGTCGGCCTTTTCTGTTTATGATTTATCATATGAATAGTAGAAATACGCAGTGCATAGCACAGCGATAAATCCTATCTGATTTACCTATCTTTAAAAAAACAACAAAATTGGTTCATCGGTTTTGTTGCTTCGATGCCCCAGACAAACAGACACATCAAAATAATAACATATTCTCACTTTTGCATCACAGTTTTAATATGGTATGTTTATCATCAGCCGTATTATTGTTCCAAGATGGCGAAAATGCCGCATTCAATGCGATTCGAGATCTCGTGCGCATGACGTCAACGCGGCCGCTGCGCACGCGCGCCTTCGGAGTCGTTCTCATGGACATGAGCTTGCTGCCTGCCTGCGTCTCCTTCATCACCACCTATACAATCGTGATTCTGCAATTTAACCACGTGGTTTAGATTTGAATTCCATGACAGTAAATTTTTGTTTGTGTATTTTAGAGTCTTACCTATGTACTAAAATGTAATGCCTAATTTAGGTACTTCTAGGTTAATAAAAAGTGTGTTACTTGAATTAATTTTTAATTTGCTTACAAAAAATAAACGAAAATTCATATTTTTTTAGTATTAGTGATAATATATACTGTTTTTACTCGTTAATTTCAGGTCTCAAAAGTAGGTCTGTACTCTAATAATAAATAATGACAGTATGTAAGATAAGAATAGATGAATAAAATTAAAACCGGACAACATCAAAAATAAGATGAATAAGCCTGATCACAAAGTAGAAAATAGCATGAGCAGTGAGCACTTGTATTAATAATATAGGCAGCAAATTCCCAACCCCTCATCATGCTTGAATCAGATGGATACTTAAATAACTAGGTGACTTATAATTTTCATTATCGGCACGTGATTGCTGGCATCAACTGGTAAATAGTAGTCCCCCCAAGCAATTGTAATGTTATCATTATATTTAAATATAATAAACTTTTCGGTACCAAATATGCATACCTTAGCCCAGAACTGAAAAAGCGCTATAAAGTATTTTTATTTTATTCAGGTACAAGATACAACTTTGTGATAATGTGCCGGAGCGCATGCGAAGTACGTACATAGATCGGCTTTTAGTGCCTGAAGCCGTATTCTGAAACAGTCGGTATAAATTTGCGGGCAGAATTTTTTGAATAAATATTACATTTGGTATTTTTCAATGTACAAAATGTTGGTATGTACCTAGGTATATTTAAAATTTCTAGTTGAGAATGTTTGTTATGTTTTGATTTCTTTGAAGAAGCAAAAAAGTATTCCGTATTTAATTATTTTCAGTACATATATTATTTGTGTATGTTACATTATCTGACTCTTAAGACCGGTTCCAATGTTTAAAAAACGATCCGTTCTAGTTACGGCTAGTAATAAATTATACGAGGCGTAAGCATAAACGACCGATGGACGACTGATGCAAGGTGATATGGAAGGTAAGTTTAAAATTAGTATTAACGACTTGTAGAAAAACTGATAGTCATTTTTGACACATTACGAATCGTAATATATTGGAACCGTCAAATCTGTGAAGTCACAGATCTTTTTCTAGTATTAACGAACAGTAAAAAATTTGTTTGTGAAATTTACACTTAGTTTCCACTAATTGAAACGTTCATCGTTGTCAAATCATTCAAATCACATTCGTGTTTTTATCATAAAAATAGGCAAGTTAAACTATTAGTTACATTTTTAATTGCATTGATACTTACGAATAATTACAAAAACTTTATATGTTTTTATTGGTCCGAATCCATTTAAATTGCAATTTCAGACGAAAATGTAGTAACAAACCAAATTTATTGTGTTCTACAGTTTTGAATCCGGTGGTGTAATGTTGAAGTCTTTAAATGAACTGTTGAAGTCTAGAATAGGGCTTTCGCCTGCCAGCGTTTTGATACATTACCCAATTCGTCTTCTTATCTGGCCAAGAAGAAATGGGGTTTTAATTTGTCAGGCATTAGCACTAGGCACCTACCACGAGTAACCGTAAAAAGTGAATTTTGTCACAGAAGCATAATATTTGATAAGTTCTCGTAAAAAATTAAAATACAAGAAAAAAATATATTTCTTATTTATATTTATAAATCTGTTGAGGTACCATGCCAATAATTGAACATTCAATACCTAAAAAGTGATAAAAAAATATCTATAAAATAGACCGCATCGAATGTCAAGTGTCATGATATTTAATTCAGGCCTAATTTGCTTAGATTATATATAATATACCAGCTGTGCCCGCGACTTCGTTCGCGTGGACTACATCCTTTCATGGTCGGTTTTACCCCTTTCTCCCCTAATATTCGAAACAAAAAGTAGTCTATATTTTAATCCAAGTTTCGAGCTATATTTGTGCCAAATTTCATATCTCTAACTTCAAAAATAAACATTTTTCCATATAAACTTTCAAAGGTGGTATTACCCCCATCCCCCCCTTATTTTCTAATAAAAAGTAGCCTATGTCCGTTCTTGAGATTCAACGTATGGCTATACCAAATTTCATCAAAATCCGTTCAGCCGTTTAGGCGTGAAAGAGTAACAGACGGACAGACAGACAGACAGACAGAGTTACTTTCGCATTTATAATATTAGTATGGACTAGTATGGATAGATTTATATTTGGAATATACTACATTTATTTAAAACAAAAGGCTACCTTCTTCGACTTTCACAAATTTAAAATAAGAAATTGTTTTTGTTATAAAACAATGTTAATTACTTGTTTGTACCCTAAAAGACTCATTTAAACTAACTGTTTTGATTAACAGCCGATCTACAGATCATACTTTATGGACAGCTTAGGACAATAATATTGTTATAGTATTTCGCATACGTAGGTTGAAACTTAAATTGGGAAGGGTTTTTATACCTTGTCAGTGCTCCGGTACTATGGTAAGTAAATAATTTAGAATATGACGAGTTATTGGGAGAGACGTTAAGATTGCGAATCAGCAAAGTGTAAGGTTTGATTCCAAAAATATTTTTTTTTTTTTATTAATTGTAGGTCAAAATTAATACTCATCCTCCAAAGTAAAAAACTTGTCCCACGAATAAAATTTAAGATAATAATAGTAATCAACAATAGTACCTACTAATAGTGTGGCCAAGATCATGTTGGTAGTTAATGGGAATGTTCTCAGAGAATTCGGGAAATTTGGAACTATGCCCAGCTGGGAAATAGACACGGCTCATCTCGTTTGGCTACTGTTTGGGTCATAGCTATACACTCCCTTATGTTGGTAATACTTTAATTAATGTATTACAGAATAATTCTAATAAAGGTAATTGTATACCTACGTAGTATGTAGGGTACGAATTTTCGTAGTTTCCTGATCTATGACTAACGGCGTTTTTACGTAAATTTTTATATGGCTGATATGCTGGCCCTGAGTAATAATACATTTATTATCAATGACAAACCTGAAGCAGAAAGTTAATATTGCCTAATATTTTAAGTTGAAATAAGATACGCAATCAAAGCATGACAAATTTTTTACTACACTTATGAAAAACTAACTTTTATTTTCAGTTGCCTGTTGACGATATATGGTACCATGGCTGTAAAATGAACTTATCAGGAGTGTGTGCAAATACTGAATAAAACCTTTTAAGTTGCGGTGAAGTAACAATGAGCAGGCTACCTAGATAGTAAAACCAATGATTTATGCGATGAAATAATCTAGTGCATGAAAGGCATTAACGGTTCTAAACCTTGACCAGAGGGATTAAAATTAACAAGATTTTGAAATTTGGATGCCTATGGTAACTTAAAGCCTAAGGCGACTACTCCACTCACTCGACCGGGCTGATAATCGGCATTTTATGTATATTAAGAGTTCATAAGAATAGCGAATTCGAGTTGGTCCCGGGCAACCAAAAACCACGCCTCACCTTTACTTACTCTTCAACAGCACACGTATGCATGGAGATATTTGCATTACATTGGTATGCTGTAGACGTAAACTTGTCAAACCTCTTTATACTCATTGGTACGTCATAAAACAATTGATTTTCTATTGTATAGGAATTCCTGTTTATGAACAGTTAAGTAAGCAAAAACAGCACATATAAACTCGCACTTATCTTACATGCTGGTTCCGGGTCCAACGCACGCACGGAACAAGTGACAAACATAACTAAAGGGCGTACAAAAGAGCAGCTCACAATGGGGCCTTAGACAAAAGAGTTCACAGTCACACTCAGACGGGCATCGCAGATGGCAGCACTGCGCGATAATGGAGCCCCGGCCATAGTAGAAACAAGGCCAGTGAGATCACTCTGATAGTATCGGACTAATTAATTTCGCACTGCAGCCGAAGTTCTTGTAATTCAAATAACGGGTCAAGAACTGGCTTTATCACTGCGCCTGCCAAATATGGTTTTAGTGATGGTCATGACAAAATTACCACCACCACATCACACATTCGTAACACACTTAGTTTAAGCTAGAAATTCAACTTAAGTCACCGAGATTGCATTTAACTTCAATGTTAGACCCACACCGTTGCAATGGTATTTAATTTTCATCATTCTACTATAAATGAATGACTCGCCCTGATTCGCATGGGTGCAACGTAAAAAGTGCATAGATGTTAATCTTTTTTTTGGTTTTGTTCGGCTGTTTTTGTAAAATTAAGGTTTTTTGCATCAGATAACTTTTCTTACAAATAAACTGTTTGCGATTGATGTGCTTCTAAACTGTTTTTTTCTGCCAAAAGAGTCGCGATGCGATGAAAAAGTAAATGCAATACGTCAAATAAATCCTAGGACCACATGTGTATTTCCTAGTAATAAAAATTTGAAGTAGGCTAAGTATGCCAAGTTTCGGCATTTCCTCGTAACAATGTAGATAATAGAGTACTGATGTGTTGTCTATATTGTGCGCCTGTTTAGCGAGCTCTGTTTCCGGCCAGCCGCGGAAACGCCATCGCCCTGTAGACAACCTTCATTTCCCGCGTACTCCTTTGCCGAGCCCTCGGGCAGGGAAGATTTAATCTGTGCCCTCACACTATTGTGGTTAGGCCAAAGGATGTGTTCCGTTTCTGCGGGCAGAAAAATCCGAAGCGCCCGATAGACGATTTGAATAAATTCGATTTCAAATAAGAATTGTATTTTATGGGCTTGGGTTTGACATTCCTACGAATATATTAGATTTCGAAGGCTGTTGTTCTAGGTCACAAGTGTTATTTACTAGGTAATATGTACTTGCTATTTTAAATCCTATATTTCATACTAGCTGTTGCCTATTATATCGTTAGCGTTATTTCTAGATAAAAAGTAATTTTATAAGTTAATTTTATTTTTACTTAATTTAAGCGTGAAAGAGTGACAAACTATTATCCTGATTTCCAGACGTTCCTATAAAGTTTTTCAAACTTTCGCGTTTATAAATTGGTAAGATCTAATTATCAATACATATAGCTACGATTATTTTTATTGATGTAAGTATGTTGGTTTGTTTTTATATTGAGTTTAAGTATATCATCCTGTAAATAAATACTGCAAAGCAAACACAGTACCATGTAAATTTTAAGATTGACTAATTTATATTTTACAATAGTCATAATTTCGTGCTAACTATCAGCGTTAATGGCATTAATCAGGTATTTGTATACTAAACTATATTTTACAGTAAACATTAAATAAATATATTTTTTTCGTAATATTAATGGAACTACAAATCTTAAATTGTTTGCGTCCTTATACGTTACGTTTACTTTACCAATTCATTGATTCGAAAATAGTAAGTTAGCATAGACAATGCTCCGATAAATTCCGAACGTTGGAAACTAAAGGACAAATAATTGGCGAACAGTCCAAGTCACACATGCTCTGTTCGAAGTGGCAAGCTCCAGTGCAACAATGAGCCTGACGTTGCGCGAAACGCTAGACTACAGGATCGCGGCTGTCGCGCGACAGCGCAAATGAACAGCGAACATCGTCGCGCGTGGCGTCGCGCTCTGAGACTTTGTCGCCGAACAATTGACAACGGCATGTGATAGGGCTGTCGACAGTGAAGGCTTTGGTCGCTGTGCAGTGCGCCTGCAGGAGGGCTGGATGACAAATTAGAAACACAAATATTTTAGGTCTCGTAATATTGATAATTTTTATGGATTAAAAAACAATGACGAAAAACAACGAAAAGAATGGTTGCTGAAACAACGAAAAGATGATTAGCAACCATTGTGCACATGCATGCGTGAACAGTTGATGTTCCGCCTGATGTTAAGTGGTAATGAAGTCCTTTTTTTTTTTTTTTTTGTTGGGGCGGAAATACCTTGACGTACCGTACCACCCGAGGGAGGCGACGGCGTGTGTGGGACTCCCTGCCCTGAAAAGGGCAGAACTACCCACTAAAACCTCCCCGTTGGACCTCATTGGCCTTGCGTGGCGGTGCTGTGGGAAATCGGGTCAACCTAGCCAACCACAACACCACCGGCGGCTTGGCTGCTTTTAAGCGGCCCCGTCTCTTTCCCCTGGCATAGTCACAGGGGGAGTGGGGACGGCCGATCCAACTGGACCGCCCCCACCTCGCAGTGGAGGCCGAGAGTGCAATGCCGACTGAGGCGCCCTCACGCCATCAGCCGGCCGGTCTCCACGCGGAAATTCAGCACGGGCAAACTGACGCCGCGCTCTGGGCCGCCTCCGCTTGCGGCATGCGGGGGCGGACGGGTCGTCTTCCCTTATTCTTTCCGCTGCTTCTTTCTGCGTCATAACATCTTCACAGAAGGAAGCAGCACTTTTCCAGGCCGTCTCACTCCCAAGCATGGCCTCAACCATACTTGAGAGTGAGAGATGTGGCCTTACGAATGCGGACAGTTGCTGTCGCTGCACCGCCCATTCAGGGCACACGAGCAAAGTGTGCTCGGCGCTATCCTCTAGCGCGCCACATTGGTTGCACGCCGGAGATTCCTCTCTACCGATCCGGTGCAGGAACTTGCCGAAGCATCCATGACCCGACAAGACCTGCACCAAATGAAAACTCAAATATCCGAGTTTGCGCTCGAGCCAGCGGAGAATCACCGGCCCGAGCGCGTCAAGGGTCCATCGACCTGATTGAGACCGCCGCAGAGATTCCGCCCAACTGAGGACCATTTCATCTTTCGCCTCACGGCGAACACGAGCCAGGTCCTCCGGATAAAAACGCTCTCCGGAGACCTTCTTTTGAGTCTGCCATACGTAGACCCTCGCCAGCGCCTGGGCCTCAAGTTCCCAGGGTGGTGTCCCAACAAGTGCGCATGCGGCATCCAAACTAACGGTGCGATACGCCCTGCATACCCGTTGAGCAATAGCCCGCTGTGGGCGCCGCAGGTGCCTCACGTTGTCCCGGATATGGATGGTGTCGGCCGAAATGGGCGAGCCGTACAATGCCATACTGCGCAATATGCCGGCGTAAAGGTGCCGACATTTGGCTCTAGGACCTCCCACATTGGGAAGTGGTAATGAAGTCCTAGCTTAAGGGCGACAAGTACAGCATAATAAATAGCTATTTCTGGATTTGTCGCCCTTACTTTTAAGGTTACTTACCCTTACGCCTGATACTAATGTAGCACACCCACAGGAGCTCTGGAAACTTTACTCACACGTAGAAACACAACAACACCGAAGGGATTGTTATTTGGCTTTATTATATGGTAATGCAAGCCTTTATTCAAGCAAGTTTTCCAGGGATTGCCCAGTTTATCAACTCTTAAAGCCATCATCATTATCCATTGGCTTATAATTAACATTTATCATACCGGACCAACACTATATTTTTAGCCCATGCCATAATTGTTATTATCTTAACAGTTACAGCTTTTAACAGGTATATGGTTCAACTGTATGTTCATTTCACAAAATCGACAACATTGATATTATGCCAAAATATAAGGAATCCTAATGTTTGGTCTTATGGAAACGAAAATGAATATGGTTCCCATGAAAACATACTCGTATTAAAAATGCCCAGGCAATTAAAAACCACGAAAAATGTTTGTTCCAGGTTGGTTCAATACCTACAACCCTGGGAATATAAGTGCAGGAATAATAAATAACAAACGGAAACAATTAGTATGATCAAAAATACAATTTTAGGCATAAGCTAAATTAAAAAATTTAAGATCATGAAAATCATTACGAGATTATACCGATACATAGGGTATTGGTACGATCTTGTTATGATTTTCTTGAACGAAATCATTATTGAAATCCTTATATATCAGCAAAAAACCTATATTGACAGCCCTAAGCGGGAACAACTCGTGTCAAATGGTAAGATTCCTTTTCTATTTGTGCACTCACTAAACTGCACCTAATTCCTCTTTCAGATAGAAGCTTTAATTTCGGTTAAGTGTCTTACAAATCGAAGTAAAGTGCTAACAGAAAATGCTAGACAAAATAAATAATTAACCATATAAAAGACCTTGTTGGAAATTATTGGAAAATACAATCACAAAGGTTAAAAATAAATAGTTATGCTGAATTGTTTCATAATTTACTTAAGGAATTGCTATAGGTACACCTTATTGAAGACAACATGTGTTTTATCTATGCTTGTTGTCAATATAAGGTTAAATAATATGTTGTTTTTGTGGTATTAATAAATTACTTAAAAATACATACAGTAAAATAATTTAATTTTGCTGGAGGCTTACTTCTGTTTATTATGAAATGACAGTTTGAACCTATGTGGAGATAGCAAAATGTATATGCATAATATTAGACATCAAAGTAATATGTAATGTTGGCTGAAAATTTACATTAATTCGATAACGATTAGAGTACTGTTTGTTGTAATATAATTACGTTGGTTATAATGTCATAGGGCTTAAAGGACAAATCGTTACTTTCAGGTGAGCCGAAAAACAAAAAATGCAGACAAAATATCATTATTTTTTGTTTTTAAAATTATCCGTCGTGATTATAGACTATTTTTGCAATATGTTATGTGACTTTGGAGCAACTAAAATCTTGAAACGGAGGGACATGTGCATAAGTATAGTTAAGAATATAACACTGACTAACTTTTCAGACATAACTGATAGATTTTATTTTCTATTTTATTTGTAACCAGCCTCTTAAAATAATTCCGAGCCGGCAATTATGTCGAACATTCTCCTTAAAACAAAAGAGCTACGTCGTTACAATAACAAATTAAGTGATTTAATTGGGATTATTTACATCGTTCGTGCGCTGCTGGCGACAGCCTTCAATTAGGAGCTCCCGGGGATCAACGAAAGAATCCGCTAATAATGCTCCTGAATTTCGATAGGAATTTAATTTCTTCATGTTATTTTATAATTCGAAGTATAAAATATGGTAGGTTATGAAAGCGGTCTTCTACTTTTATCTATATTTGTGATGAAATAATAATATCTTACTGGTTTATTAATTGCAAGGCTGTTAATTAAATTATATTTAAAGGGAAAATCGACGTTAGTACTTTACGAGGTATGTTGTTCGACTCCTTATTTCTGAGTCTACTTACGTAGATAAACACATCTTATGGTTCATATTTTCCAAATGAACCAATTTTAATGAACCATTTCCGCCTGGTTTCAGAAATGTAAAGATTCTTTGTTATTTTGCAAGTGTTTAAATGAAATACAAAAATCTTGTAATTTGAATAAAATTATGTCAACTAAGACGCCTAGTTCTAGTAATCTAGCACTTCACGGTGTGTAGTTGAGTCGCTTTGAGCTTACTCAACGAATTCACTTTGGCAGCACTGTAACTCGTGAACTTGTTTAGATTTTCAAAGCAAGGAGACTTTCGGAGATAGAGTAAAATGTTTTTATATGTACATAGTTTTCGCCTAAGTCTTAAGTTATTCTGTTTTACATTTCTTTTTGAATAGTACAAAGTATGAATAGTACAAAGTATAAGGGCTATTTCTCCGCAATTTTACGTCTAATATAGATGCCTTTTTTGCGTGCATGGAAAGATATTTTTTGTTATACTCTTGCCAGCTGAGCTCCTACAGGAAGCCCAGCAGCGTGTTATTTTCCTAACTTAAATGCTTCTTACATCTCTCCTTAAGGTGTAGGATTCAAACCCACGACTGCAAGGGGAGAATTTCCTTTTCTGTTTCTTGATATTTAAAATTTCCAATTGCGGCGTAAAGCACTGTTAAAATTGCTTATTTATAGGTAAATGAAAAAATTCAAACCTTAGTCATCGAAAATAACGATAATAACTCAATATATTTACATCCCCTTTATGACCCTTTAGGGGTAGAAAAAAGGTGACGAGAGTATTTCATATTTGTGTGAAATTTCATACAAATTACTTTGCTGGTTTAAGAAAGAAAGTGTAAGCATCAGACAGCAGATTTCATATTATATTTCAAATTTTAAAATACCTACCCAGAGTTTCAACATAACATTAAAAGAAGCGGAAGGTTTTAGTCGCCGCCAGTCGATGGCTAATGGAGCACGGTGTGAGCGGATCTGGACTTATCTGGTGCGGATGTGAGCATCGGCAGACGCAAGCCGGCGATACACTGTGGGCATATTGTTATTGTCAGAAACATTATCTTACGTGCAACTTTATTAGGATTATGAGTATAGGTAAATTTATCATAGATAATTTCTAATGACCGAAGAAACATAATAAATAAACTCGTAATAATGGTGAAAGTCTATTTGCACGTATATAATCGTATGAAAATGGTTTACTCAAACACAAAGCTTCTGATAGGATTTTGATGAAATAAATTATACTTAAACCCAAAAAAATTGTCCCAAGTAGCTGCATCTGTTTAGATATTTAGAGATAGGACTTTTTAGATGTTGCAGGTTCGTGGCTCATGTAATGTATCTAATGTAATGCTAATTTTGTAATGAATATGAGTACGGGCTACAACATCACGGTTATATAATTACAATTACTAACAATCAAGTAACCATATAATTATTTAAAGAGAAAATATCTAATACAGTATGGCTCCAATTCTCTCAACTCCAAAATCCATATTCAAGCTAGATTGAATATGGATTTAGTATATGATGTTAGTTTTTTGTGGAAACAACTATGGAAGAGCTTTGTTTTTACTTTACTTAATTATTATTTGTTAAGTACAGTGCTTATAAATAATATATAATATAGGATAATATGTGAGCAAATTTGGGCTTATCTGGTATGGATGCAAGTGCTAATAAAACGAACATAGATATACATATTAAAGTATACAATAATTAAAGGTTTATTAGAGGCTTTGGTAATACTGGCAAGAATCTCAGTTATGACAATGATGTAAAAAATCTATTCACATTGCCAAAAATACCTTAAATGTTTACGCACATAATTGATTTCGTTAAGTTCAACATTGATAAATAATAATAACATAATTTCAAAAATCAAAAAAGCCGTATTGCGTTAAATAGCGGACACTAAATACAAATAAATGGATAGTACGTCGTCGTTACTAATAGTAAATGGAGTGAAACTGGCCGGCGCGAGCGGATTTCGGGTTGACTTATCTATCCCGGATGTCGACGTATGTGCCGATAATGTAGGTACAGGTCTGTTAAATACACTACTATACGTTTGTAATACCGATGATATTACGTTATTATTGGTCTTATCAAACAATTAGTGTATTTTTGACCACAATTTATTTGTATTTGAAAGTAAATTCAGTAAATATTTAGGAATAAGCTTGCAACCACTGTCACTGTGATATCAGTATTTGAGTCACTATGTCATAACAAAATACATTTTGACGAGGCTTTTAGCAAATTAGGTGCGGTTTAGAACTTTTAGTGACTCTTCAGGATATAAAGTACCATGTAATATACTACCTAATTTTGTATAATTGCATTAAATAGTTTTTGCGTGAAAGATTAATAAAAACCCGTACATCCATACTTCAAACTTTCACATTTATATTGTTAGTAACATAATAAATACTTTCTAAAAATGAACACTAGTAACTACAAATGGATGGATGGTTTAAGCCGCGCTGGTAGCCAATAGTTAATGGAGTGAAGTCGTCTGAAGCCGATCTCGGGTCGTTATCTGCTCCGGATGTCGGCGCTGCGCCGATACTGTAGGCGGAGATCCGTTAAATACACCAATAATGGTTTATTGTACGTGCTTTTGTCGGCTCAGAACAGCTTAGGAATTGGATCTCGAGTTAAGTTGAAATAATGTAGGTACAGTCCGTTTGCTAATTTTATCATTGTATTTCGGTGAGACTCCAAGGACGGTTGACGAATATTCGTGTTTGGTCTTTTTATGTTGGTTTATTATACGTGTTTCCTTGTGTATTATTTTCAGTTTGAATGAAACACTTTCAAGTTGATAATTTAAAACGACAGGTAAGAAAAAAATATCCATGTCGTGGGAAGGATTTATCTTAATGACACTGGGCACTTTGGCCGAAATCGCTTGGAACAATATTATACTATGAAAAGAGAGGTGATGAATTATATTTATTATGACAGAATGATCAAAGATGTACCAAGAAAAAACCTAAAATACATTTTATGATCACCATGTGGTTATGAAAAAGTATAATATGGTAATAACATCTTTGAATCGATTCTGATTGATTTTATTTCTTACTTCTGAAAGATTTGGTTAGACATTTGGTGGGCAAAAATATCCCTGATAGAAACTTTGAAAGAAAGAACAAGTTTTACCAACATTGCACTAAGGACTATTTAACATTAATTTAAAAAACTTACCATATGAACAAAGTCCTTTGTTAAATAATTAGTTTTCAAAAATATACTAATACACCTGATCGACACGTCTCTAATATTAAAAAATCATTAAACCACTAGCCTTGACCAACGAAGCGCGTATTTAAGGCTTTGCACCAGAATGATAAAATATTCCGGCTCAATTACAAGGCTTAATAGATTTCACAATGTAAATGGGCTATAAAAACGAAGAGCCTTAAAACCCCCGCTTCTGGGTAATAATATCAATTAAATGGAGATTACCAATAAGGTATTAGGTATGTCAATCAACTGAAGGAAAAATGTTACATAATTGGGCAATTAGTGAACGAGTAGCTTTAAATAATATGATAAAGAATCCAAATAATACATGTACGCATGATTTATTTCGTAAGAGGATCTTGGTGGCTCCTATCCAAAGCATAAAAAGTCCCGTTTTCGATTCCCGATTAGGTCTAGATCCACTAAAGTAAACAAGCTTCATTAATCAAAATTGTGTCGATGTGTTAGTAGCGTAGGAAACGGAACCCTAAAAAAGATATAGGATAGTGGTTCAGTTCAAATTCTGATTCGTATTTATTTTGACGATAAATTGCCGTTAGTTGTAACATGCACACACAATTTTTTTATGATCACAGTGTGAAAAATATGTTAGGACTCACGAGCTCAGATGTAGGTCATGTAATAAAATAAGAAATTAATGTGCTTAGCGTTGCTTAAATTTGCAAGCGGTCACTAACACATGTAGTGAGTTAGTAAGTAACTATCAATAATTCTCTGCACAATCGGGTAGCATAATTTAAATTTCTGGGTCATTGGGTTATTGAGTATCTATTAATTAGACACAGTTTGGATATTGATAGAAACACGCGCATTGCCTATTCGATGTATATTCGTTACCTGTAGGTTTGTATTCTGTACAAAAAATAATAAAACTACTCTGCTCGGAGCCAAGCTTACTGTCAGTTTTTTAGATGACTAGGTCAATCAATCAATACATTTTCTCTTTGTTCAAGTAACACTTTTGAATTGTCATTGAGAACAATGCAGGAGATATTATAAGTCCGCATTATTAAAAATATATTACTTTAATAGCATCTACCTCCGTTTTCTTTTCGAAATATTATATACCTAATAGTAAAAACCGAACAACATCTCATTCATTCCTGATCCCAAAGTAAGTAGATTAAATCGATTTTATTAGTTTTATGGTACTTTACGCCGTACTAGCGAGCTTTAAATATTAGAAACAGAAAAAATTTATACGATACGTGAAGGTCGTGGGTTCGATTCCCGCACCGCAAGGGGAGATAAAAAATTTCTGTCTCTAATTTTTAAAGTTCGCTAGTACGGCGTAAAGTACTATAAAAATAATAAAATCGATTAAGATGCTAAGGTGTCTTCGATTCCGTGGTTTTCAAACATTTCTGCAACGAATGTACCACGGGCCGATAAGTATGTAGTTCTAAACATATTCGACAGAGGGCACGTACCGGAGGCTTAATCTTAGTAAAATTAAATGCTCTTCAGCATATCAGCACCATTAAATCTTCGAGCTGTGAGTTATACCCTAGAACGTAGGTACTTAACAAAGTTGCTGCCAATCGCGGAGTTTGACAACTGGCGGGAAGTGGTTATTTGCCTGCCAGTGCCAAATATTGACGCCGCCGAATATCGAGCACTTCGATGAAGCCAGAAATTGACTTGTAAAGTGTTCACTTGTGACAAGTTGATCTGCTATTGAGTTCAACGTCGTGTTTATTAATATTTTGGATACATTAAATAAAGTACCTGTTGCGGTAAGATATGGATTAGGAATATAAAAGTAATCAAATAGGGAATTTAAAGAAAATTAAGCAAGACAATTATAAGATGTGAGTGATTAAGAATGTTAAATTAAAAGCTAGTCCAACATACGTCTATTTTATATATAAAAAAAACATACTCGTACATAAAATAATTTTTAACAAAAAAACGACTTCTAACGGGAAACTAAAAAATTTTCAAATAGCAAATCGCCTACTAAATTTGACAGTCATTCTTCAGAACACCGCATTAAAATATTGTTTCAGCCAAACCTAAGAGAGTAAAATATGTATATTGTATACATTCATATATCGTCCGTAGCCGAGAGGCAAGCGTGCCGGACTTTGGCGTCGAGCCATCTTTGATGTTCCGGGTTCGATCCCCGGTCGGGTCAATATGGGAAACGAACTTTTCTATATTGTCTCGGGTCTGGGTGTTGTGGTACCGTCGTTGTTTCTGATTTCTGTAACACCAGTGCTTTAGCTACTTACCACTGAATCAGAACAATGTATGTGATGTTGTCCAATATTTATTTATTTTATTTATTTATTTATATATCTGAATATATACAAATATATGGATGAAACTGAGAACCTGCTTTTTTTGGAAGTCGGTTAATGATACCAGTAAGTTTAGTCACATTTCCATTTGCCTTAACTTCAAACGGTCAAAAATAGAAACTTTTAAATATAGTCATTTCATTAATTTAATTAAAACATGTTGGTAGGTAAGTAACAATTACAAGGCATATCTTTACAATGACTCAGTTACTTATTTGCAACCTCTTTCTAAACCAAACGAGTTTCAAGATTGCGAAAAAAAATGTTACATTCTCTTCTGTTATTAATAAAAATGTCTGTATTAATTTCTTCTACAATTTGTTTTATAGCTACAAAAAATATCCGAAATATAAATTCAACGTGGGAGTAATTTCATTTCAATTTGGTGGACTTCGGAAGTAGACACTTCAAGTAGGTACCTATTCCCAAACCAATTATATGTCGGATCGTGGGTCATTAGTACGGTAGGTAAACACGCATTTAGTTCATCAGATGTGTAAGATATGTTTATGGTTAGATATCTTATTATTATTATTAGGGGTACTTGGGTCTATGCAGTTCAGTGAACTGTGGTCACTGCGACCCGTTAGATCTATTGTGACTCGCCACCAGTTAGAGTAACTCCTTTAGCCGGGTCGATTCTAGGAAGTCTAGTATTTTCCTAGCTTTCAGGGTTTTTAATTCATCCGGTTGGGCTATATGTCGTCCCAGGTGGATGCTTCGTTTGTGGATCAGAGATTCACAGTCGCACAGGAGGTGAAGAGGTGTTTCCTTTTCCTCCTTGCAGAATCTGCATTCATCAGAGTCACTCAGCTTCATATGAAACTGGTGTCTTTTTAGTTTGCAGTGTCCAGTCAAGGCTCTAACTAGCGCACTGGCCCTAGGCCTGCTAAGTTGTAGCAGTTCTTCGGTCCATTTGCGCGAGTAGCCAACTATGAGTGTTTTTGAGTGTTCTAAGCCTGGTTGATTTATCCAGTATTTTTCCTACTCGACTTTTAGTTTTTCTTTTAGTAGTTGCTTAGATATCTTTGCGCTAGCTCGTAATCTACGCCCACATTATCAACCTAAATCAAACGACAGAAATGTTACAAAATCGAAAACTATGCTTTGTTCCAATCCAACCGTTAGATTATAGAGACAATTGTTTCTATTTTTTTAAATTTTCATCGCTGATTAATAGTTTAATAGTTCCATAATTCTGAATTTCATAAATCCAAAAGTGGCTTTATTTGAATAGTTATGTTGTTGTTGTTGTTGTATGTTGTAGATATTTGTTTTTATATATAAATTATTAATATTATGTAAATCTAAGTATACCTTCATATTTTATATATTATATTCTAATTAATTTATATAGTATGTGTATTATTATCGTATATTTAAAAGATACCGTAATGTTATTTTTAATGCTTAATTTATTGTTGTTTGAAATGATTTCTTTTTTTTTTCTCCCATGTTACCGCACCCATATACAAACTATCTGCATGACCCAAGGGTTGACTGGTAGAGAATGCCCCTAGCATTAAGTCCACCTGTTGTACCTATTTGTGCAATAAAGTTTTTAAATAAATAAATAAATAAGATGAATAGTTAATTGACGAAGTATCGATTAGTGAATCATTCATAAGCGAAAGGTCTTATGACGACCTGTGCTGTAGACGAATCGTACGCTGGTGAAAGGTTCTGTCGGCGAAGCGGCGATATACGAAATGTTGTGTCGGCTGGCAGTTCTATGAAGAAACGAATGTCGGTGACCAGTTCCAGACTCACAAAACATAGTTTAAGGGTCCGAATTTGTTCCTGACATTTTCAAAATTAGGGGGCAAATGTAGACCATGAGATTACGACAGGAAAATACAAAATAGTTTAAGTTCCAAGATCCTGATGTGGGTAAGCGATCTTTGCTGCGACCTTAAATTTGTTCTGAATTAACTCATGTTCACTTACAGGGTGTGTCAAACCCTCTTCAACAGGCCCGTGTCCATGTTAACAATGTTTACTTATACATTTTAGGTGTATAAAGTCGAGTGAGTTTCTTTGTATCTTTGGTCCGTGACAAAGAGTGTAATACCCTTAATGAAATAGCGAAGGTTGGGTTAATGTTTTTTGTGTTCCGACTTTTGTACTAATTTTTTTTTGTAAATGTATGAATTTAAATTAACATTAACAACAGACAACAAACTATTCTGGACTCTCTTACTTTCCTTCCAGGTCATTCCTTATTTCGTAGAAAAAAACTAATATCGAAGTGATTACAGCGAAACGAGCAGACGATAGATGCTATCTGGGTACATAAAACCCAGTGCACGATGACCAATCTAGAAAATAGCCTGGTTAAGCCCAAAACCGCAAGGGGAGATGACATTTTTCTGTTTCTTTAATATAGATATAGATATAGACTAGCTGTGGACTACATCCTTTTATGGTCGGTTTTACCCCTTTCTCCCCTAATATTCGAAACAAAAAGTAGTCTATATTTTAATCTAAGTTTCGAGCTATATTTGTGCCAAATTTCATATCTTTAACTTCAAAAATAAACATTTTTCCATATAAACTTTCAAAGGTGGTATTACCCCCCTCCCCCATTATTTTCTAATAAAAAGTAGCCTATGTCCGTTCTTGAGATTTAACGTATACCTATACCAAATTTCATCAAAATCAGTTGAGAGGTTTAAGCAGGAAAGCGTAACAGACACACAGACAGACAGACAGACAGACAGAGTTACTTTCACATTTATAATATTAGTAGGGATATTGGACAGCATCACATACATTGCTCTGATCCTGTGGTAAGTCGCTGAAGCACTTGTGTTACATAAATCAGAAACAACGACGGTACCACAACACCCAGACCCGAGACAATACATAAAAGTTCGTTTCCCATATTGACCCGACCGGGGATCGAACCCGGAACCTCAGAGATGGTGCGACGCCAAAGTCCGGCACGCTCGCCTCTCGGCTACGGAGGTCGTCAAATAATAATATATTTAAAGTTTGCAGGTGCGGCGTGGAACACTATAAAAATCGTAAATAATCAAGACATTACCCTCATTGAACTACTCTACCCACTTCCACAATCAATGAGGAACCGAGAGTGCTCGTAAATTTGACAATGGGTTGGTAGTGATTAGCGAAGGTTTAATGAGTCTTTGTTTTCGGCCCCCTGACCTGGGAACCCCTTTGACCTGACGGGGATCTGTAATATTAGATTTTTCTTTCAAATAATTTGATTTAGCAAGAGCACAAACTTTTTTGAAAAGTTTAGAATAGTTTCTAAATAATAGAATATATTAGAAACTATTCTAAACTTTTCAAAAAAGTTTGTGCTCTTGCTAAATCAAATTATTTGAAAGAAAAAATTAAGAAATCCTCAAATAAAATAAAGGCTACATGGAACATTATTAACAAAGAGACTTGTAAAAATAAAACTCGAGAAAACAAGTTCTCTCTTAAAATCAACAAAAATACTATTGATTCTGACAATGAAGTGGCCAATGTATTTGAAACCTATTTCTCCAAAATCCCTATAGTTACTACTAGTCGTATAAATTCTTGCCCGCATCTTGCTCAATCTCTGCTCCGGTCGAGTGTATGTGAGTGTCTAAGCTCCTTTAGTTTCAAACACGTTGATTATAATACAATTATAAAAACTTTCAAAAACTTGAAAATTAAAAAAACTGAAGATTTATGGGGAATTTCTCTAGAGATAATAAAAACTATTATTACTACCATTGCCCCTCACTTAGCTTACATATTTAATAAGTGCATTGATCTGGGACAATTTCCGAATCTAATGAAATTTAGTAAAATAATACCCCTGTTTAAGTCGGGTGTTAAAAGTGACCCATCTAACTTTCGACCTATTTCTATACTGCCAACGCTTAGTAAGATCTTTGAAAAAATTATATTCGATCAACTAATAACACATTTTCATGAAAACGATTTGCTACATAATAAACAGTTTGGCTTCACCAAAGGTAGATCCACCACTGATGCGGGAGTGGCACTTATCAAACATATATTAGATGCGTGGGAGAGAAAGCAAGATGCCATTGGTATTTTTTGTGATCTGTCAAAGGCGTTTGATTGTGTCAATCATGAAACTTTGCTTTTAAAATTGGAACACTATGGTATCTCAGGCCCTGCAATATCTTTATTGCAATCATACTTAACTGGTAGAATACAAAAAGTTAATGTTAACGAAGCCAATTCTTCCGGCGCACCACTTGTTATGGGCGTGCCCCAGGGCTCTATATTAGGACCTCTTCTGTTCTTAATATATATAAATGATCTTCCTCACTTTACCGAAAATCTATGTGAGATTGTATTGTTCGCAGATGATACATCTTTGATTTTTAAAGTTGACAGGCATAAGCAATCATATGACGTTGTAAATAATACTCTCTCACAAGTTTTGCATTGGTTTTCTTCTAATAACCTAGTCCTCAATGCAAAAAAGACTAAATGTATTAAATTTACAATGCCCAATGTAAGGCAAATTAATACTGATATTATTATGAATAATGAACATATTGAACTCGTTAATTCAACAACTTTTTTAGGAATCACTTTAGATTCTAAACTACAATGGGGTCCTCATATAGGTGCTCTGGCAGAAAGACTTAGTTCGGCTGCATATGCAGTCAGAAAAATTAAGCATCTTACTGATGTTGAAACGGCGAGACTGGTTTATTTCAGCTATTTTCATAGTTTAATGTCATACGGTCTACTGTTGTGGGGCTCTGCTTCTGACATACAAACTATTTTTGTATTGCAGAAGAGAGCTATTCGATCTATATACGGCCTAAGATCGCGTGATTCACTCAAAGAATTATTTAAAGAAATTGATATTTTAACTGTAGCGTCTCAATTCATATTTGACTGCATTATGTATATTCGTAAAAATCTTAATTTATTCTATAAGAAATCTGATATACATAGTTTTAACACAAGAAATAAACATAAGCTCGCTATTTCAAACCATAGGCTCCGCAAAACCAGTAAAACATTCATTGGATTAAGTATAAAAATATTCAACAAGTTACCGCAAGGTATTATTGACTTACCCATGCATAAATTTAAGGTATATGTTAAATCATGTTTAATGAAAAAAGGGTACTACAAACTTGATGAATATTTTAATGATAAACATATATGGACATGATTATTTGCTCGCTAGCACACCATATTTTTAAGTTCTCTAGCCCAAAATATTGTAAAGATTAGGATAACTACTGAGTTTCTTGCCGGGTTCTTCTCGGTAGGATTAGGTTCCGAACCGGCTGTAGCTTCAATTTTGGTTTGTATTCATTTTGACGATGCATAAGTGTTACTTGTAACCAACATGAATAAATGAATTGATTATGATTATGATTATGATAGACACTTCTTATATTACCGGTCCCCGTCGCTATCAGCCCTCAACTGCAAACTAAAAAGATTCATATGAAACACCAGTTTCATATGAAGCTGAGTGACTCTGATGAATGCAGATTCTGCAAGGAGGAAAAGGAAACACCTCTTCACCTCCTGTGCGACTGTGAATCTCTGATCCACAAACGAAGCATCCACCTGGGACGACATATAGCCCAACCGGATGAATTAAAAACCCTGAAAGCTAGGAAAATACTAGACTTCCTAGAATCGACCCGGCTAAAGGAGTTACTCTAACTGGTGGCGAGTCACAATAGATCTAACGGGTCGCAGTGACCACAGTTCACTGAACTGCATAGACCCAAGTACCCCTAATAATAATAATAAGATATCTAACCATAAACATATCTTACACATCTGATGAACTAAATGCGTGTTTACCTACCGTACTAATGACCCACGATCCGACATATAATTGGTTTGGGAATACCTACTTGAAGTGTCTACTTCCGAAGTCCACCAAATTGAAATGAAATTACTTCCACGTTGAATTTATATTTCGGATATTTTTTGTAGCTATAAAACAAGTTGTAGTAGAAATTAATACAAACATTTTTATTTATAACAGAAGATAATGTAACATTTTTTTTTTGCAATCTTGAAACTCGTTTGATTTAGAAAGAGGTTGCAAATAAGTAACTGAGTCATTGTAAAGATATGCCTTGTAATTGTTACTTACCTACCAACATGTTTTAATTAAATTAATGAAATGACTATATTTAAAAGTTTCTATTTTTGGCCGTTTGAAGTTAAGGCAAATGGAAATGTGACTAAACTTACTGGTATCATTAACCGACTTCTAAAAAAAGCAGGTTCTCAGTTTCATCCATATATTTGTATACATTCATTCAGATATATAAATAAATAAATAAAATAAATAAATATTGGACAACATCACATACATTGTTCTGATTCTGTGGTAAGTAGCTAAAGCACTTGTGTTACAGAAATCAGAAACAACGACGGTACCACAACACCCAGACCCGAGACAATATAGAAAAGTTCGTTTCCCATATTGACCCGACCGAGGATTGAACCCGGAACCTCAGAGATGGTGCGACGCCAAAGTCCGGCACGCTCGCCTCTTGGCTACGCAGGTCGTAAATCAATTGATTGATTGACCTAGTCATCTAAAAAATTGACAGTAAGCTTGGCTCCGAGCAGAGTAGTTTTATTATTTTGAGTTGTCATTGAGAACAACACAGAAGATTTTATAAGTCCGCATTATTAAAAAAATATTACTTTAATAGCATCTACCTCCGTTTACTTTTCGAAATATTATATACCTAATAGTAAAAACCGAACAACATCATGAGATGTTGTTTGGGATCAGGTCAATGAATGATCATTGACCTGATCCCAAAGTAAGTAGATTAAATCGATTTTATTATTTTTATGGTACTTTACGCCGTACTAGCGAACTTTAAATATTAGAAACAGAAAAAATTTATACAATACGTGAAGGTCGTGGGTTCGATTCCCGCACCGCAAGGGGAGATAAAAATTTTCTGTCTCTAATATTTAAAGTTCGCTAGTACGGCGTAAAGTACTATAAAAATAATAAAATCGATTAAGATGCTAAGGTGTCTTCGATTCCGTGGTTTTCAAACATTTCTGCAACGAATGTACCACGGGCCGATAAGTATGGTTCTAAACATATTCGGCAGAGGGCACGTACCGGAGGCTTACGGTTGATACAGCAGAAAAATTTCATCGCCTACGATAACTTGCGGTTAGCTCAGTTGGTAATAGCACCACGCGCGATACGTGAAGGTCGTGGGTTCGATTCACGCACCGCAAGGGGAGATATTTTTTTCTGTTTCTAATATTTAAGTAGATTAAACTCTTGGGGTGTAAAAACCAGCCTCTATGGAGGTACTATTTATTTATTTTTATTTAAAAACTTTATTGCACAAAAAAAAGGACAACAGGTGGACTTAATGCTATGGGCATTCTCTACCAGTCAACCTTTGGGTCATGCGGAGAGTTAGTTTATGGGTGCGGTACTAGTGACAAAGTGCATAAGTAATCTAAAAAATAAAATCAAAACATAAAAGCCCTCAACAACCAAAGAACCCCCTTTGACGACCTCGGTGGCGCAGTGGCTAAGGCCTACCTTAGCCACTGCGCCAAAACGCGAAAGGTTCCGGGTTCGATTCCCGGTCGGGTCAATTTGGAGAACGAACTTTTATACATTGACTTGAGTTTGGGTGTGCTGGGATGACGCCCCCAGTTATTATCCGTCGTCTGGTACTAATAGTACAATGGAAAACCTAAGTTTGAGACCAGGTGATTGGTGTGATTGTCTGGCGCATTTATTTATTTATTTATTCTGAACGACAGATTCAGTTTTTAAATTAATTGATAGATAAAAATAATAATTGGCACTGTCTGTCAAATGTCTTAAGTTGATATATTTTTTTTAATCTAAACTGTATTAAAAATATTTAAAAAAATTACAGAGCTTAATTAATTCAAGGTTCAATTTCATGAACATACGTAACATAAAGGAAAGGAAACATTGAAGGTTCTTCTAAAAATAGTAGTTTTGAAGAAGAGTCAAACATTAAAAAGTAAAAAATCCTTATTATGGCTATTTTTTTTCAGCATTGTTGCGGCATGCAACCTCAGTCAGCCCTCAATAATTAGCTTCGACACAAACATAATCTTAACTAAGTGGGTACTTATAGTTTTACCTATTTCATCCATAACGAAAACAGATCCATCATCGACGCCCTGTCAAACGGTTTTAAACTAGCAACTATCTACTTTCAAACGCGGAAATAAGGTGCAATTTATCATGTGCAGTTGAGCTCGTTACAAAATCATTCTGCTGCTTTTATACTTAAACTATTACGTATTTTGGGACTGCTCAAAAGTGTTACACCGTTACAAGACGCGAAATTAATTTCGTAACTTCCCACATATTGTCAGCAAGTTGCAAGTGTCGGAACACGAGTTGAAGCTAGGGTTAGCAAACTATTAAACGTGATATTTAAATGGATATATCGTTAAAAATAAGATTAAGCAATAATTTTCTTTTAGAAAGCTAAGTTTTGGCAGGCAATAGTCATCATGTCGAATATTTATATTTCAATTATAGCCCAGTGAGCAACCTTATTCTAACAGGCCTAACATGCGCCACGCCACTAATTTTATCGCACTTTTCTCATACGTCAAAGTCGATAGAAGTCAATGCGTCAGCTGCTGATTGGCAGAAAATACGAGTGTGGTGTGCTATTGTGCTATTAGCCAATCAATAGTATTGAAACTTTTGTCGTCTCATGCGAGAAATTTGACGTATTGGGCTTGTTAGGCCTGTAAGTGTCTTCATTTCGTATGTCACGTCATGATTAAAAAATTTCATCATTACGAAGGACAACATTACATACATTGCTCTGACTTTATAGTTAGTAGCGAAAGCACTTATGTTCACACTGAAATCAGTAACAACGAGTTTACCACTATACCTAGATAAATTTGAATAGTACAATTTCCATATTGAGCCGATCGGGAATCGAACTCCGTACCTTATATGGCGCGTCACGAAAGTCCACTCCGCGCCGCGCCTCACACACAGCTACTTTATATAGTTTTTTCCTAACTGTAAAACTGAATATCCTAAACGACTCGCCTCTCAATACCAAAACAATACTACAACGGATTAGATAGGAGTATGCATTATTCCCATACTGTTAATATAAAGGCGATGTAGGATACCAACCCTAGACGGGGTGCCGTCACTAAATGTGCATCGAGTTACCGAAAGTTCTTTCGTGGCAGTTTACGAACTCCGCGCGCAATCATGTCGCTCGAGACTTGTGGAGTTCGACTTGGAGTTTGTAGTGTTGCCACTCGCCGCTTAGACAGCTCCTGGAGTTTTGATAAAGAACTGGAGTTGCGTTGGAGCGTTTACGGTAATGAAATAACACTCGACAAGGATTTAAGGTTAATATTATATTTACGCGTATTATATTTTATCAAAAATTAAAACCACCTTGAAAAAAAACTGTCCAAATCGGTTTTAAATAAGTAGAAATGTACTTTAATGTTGGGAATAATTACTTCTTACCTTTTACAATACCAAACTAGGTTTATGTCATCGAATGTTCATAGGACTATTTAGAAAATAAACATACCTTTTACAACAAAAAATAATTTTCTATCATTGGATTCAGACCATGACTTTTACTTGTAACAATTAAGTGTTTCCCGTTTTTCCCGGAATATTTTTCAATTTTTTTTCATGTTTAAAAAGTGTGCTTTGTGATCATTTGTGTTTTGTTTTTTGCGGGTATTTATCTTTCAAAAGTAGTACGTTATGTGTAGTAGTAGAACGTAAATAATGTAATAGTAGACATTTATTAATTTGATGCAACTGTCAGCCTTCAACAACCACAACATTCTCTCGAATAACATCTCACGAGGGTAGGGTTAAGCTGAAAACCAGCGCTGCCCGGGATCCATTCTCGAGACAGCATTAGCTGAGCTTTTTTCCTTTTGTCCCATAAACAATCCATTTATGTTTAGAACAGATTATGGTTTTTGTTTTGTTTGTAAGTTGAGTCAATAAATGTTTTCTTTCTTTCTTTCTTTCTAAATAGTAGTAATTACCATATTTTACCATATTTTTTATAGACACAACCATAACAATACCGTATTGTTGTATTCGAGTGTACATAATTTTAGTTGTGCTTGCATTAAGTAATAAAGGGAGGGAACCTACTAAATATATTTTATAAATATAAAGGTACATTTTCAGCATAACATTTTTTTTAATAACACATATTTTCTTGGTATAACGTACCTACAAAAGCCAAATGCAAAGTATCACAGAGAACACTTTAAGCGAATCTCCTTTCAAGTAGGCTAAAGAATAGGTAGTAAAAGTCACAAATCAGGTTCTTGCCTGGATCGAAGTGCAACTCAGCTGCAGCTGCCGAACTTTTGCATAAACCGCTAAAGTGAAATAATCGCTTTGGATATTGTTTATTTTATCGGTATTCACTAACATTACTGTTACTCTCATCCAACTGAGAAACCTTAAATGTTTAATGTTGGCTACTACAGCGTAAAGCGCTTTATATAATTGGAAAAAAGCAATGTGTCTCCATAATTCTTGTCCTTTAAATCCCAAAAACAAAAGAAGATTGTTTCTCATAAGTTCTCATACACTATACCTACGATTGTTAACTTTTGTGTCAAAATATTATTATTAAGCGAAATTCACGTAATTTTTCTCTGACAAATTCATGATCAAAACATTACTTACCTAATATGCCTTTTTTACATGTTGTCTTTCTTGTCAAGACTAAAGTGTTAATACGAGTAAATAGCAAACGTCGTGTTCGAGTTCGTTGTAATAATCAGTAGTTTAACATATTACATGTATTCCATATTTTTGTGTCGTCTTTACCATTAAAAGGATATGTTTTGAGCTTCACTAGTTATGGGCTTTTTGTGCTATGTGCAACAAACAATCAAATTGATATAAAACTGAGTTAACTTGAACACAAATGAAGTCACAATAGAAGGTTACAAAATGATTATTACACTGTAGTAACAGAGTTTTATTTTTGTCAAGGCTAAAAAAAGAATAAGGAAAAGATTGGTTTCCATCATCAATTAAACAGTATTTCTATGAATTGTGAACCTTTCCTCGTTTGTTGGAGTATTATAATAAAAAATAATAAACAGCTTTTGTTACTTCATTTATTACATTCACTAGAACCACTTTGGACTTTATCTCAATAGAGACAGTTATGTACACACAATAAAATTAATAATTTGCCATACAATTTTTATGATTCCAACTCAAATTTTCCAAATAACTACGAGCCGTTAAATAATACCGTTCCATACAGCTGTCATCAGTCGTCTGTTGGTCATGTTTAGCTTACGCCTAGTATAATTTATTACTATCTGTAATTAGAATGGATCGTTTTCAAATATTCAAATATTGGAATTAGGCATAAGTAATTTTGTTTGTCGGTTTGATCTTTAGTTTTATGCGCCATAGTAAAAATAAACATAATCTATTGAAGTATTTTCAGAATGCTGAAGAGAGAGTTTTATCTGTTCGCATGTAAGGATAACGCATTAGCGGAATTAATGCCCATTTTCAACTTCGTCAGTCGAGGCAAATCCCAGTTCTTACGCGCGGATTGAATGAGCCGATATTCTTATGGGACGACCTATTTATTATGGATGGGCACTTAAGTGATTGATGGCCGAGAGTTTCATAAAGAACTTTTTTTTGCGTTGTGATGGTACCGACGGTAAGTACAGCATTTTATACAGAAGCTAAAGGTGAAATATTACGGCGTACAACTTTATTTCTTAGTAATGACATTTGTTTACTCAATGAAAATGTGAATATAGAGTTCTATCTGAAAAATCCAGTTTTTAGTTCTAAACTTCAAGATTTGACGATATGATTGAAATTTCTTAAGGCTTTTAATTCCGCTGCTACAATTTAAAAATTATATTAAAGTAACTTTAACTTACAACACTTTGTACACAATATTTACAGAAGTTAAATAAACGTCATGTTAACTTATCTTTAGCTTCAAGAAATTCATATATAATGTGTGTAGATATTTTTAATAAATTACCGAATTATTTCAAAGTCATGAACATACATCAATTTAAATCAAATATAAAGGCATGGCTACTAGAAAACTGTTTCTATAGCACAAAAGAGTTCCTACAATTCAATAACATGTACAGTAGATAGATATATTTAGCATGTAAGTAGTTATTATTTATGTACCTAGCTTAACTAATTAATAGATTAATTTATAAAATGTGAATACACCTGAGAAGGTAAAATTTTGGCGGTTATTTTATGAAAGCAAATGTATCAGCTAATTATGTACCCAAATTTATATTCACAATAAATTTCATTTCAATTTCATTTCATTTCACAAAAGTTATGCAAAATAACTTACTTAAGAATTTGATGTCAATTTAAACTTCAAAACTACACGCGCTACAGAAAAGGTCCAACAAGTTTATGATTGATTGAATTTTTTTTTTAATTTAGCTGACCTTGTCTATCTTATTGCCTCATTACATGTTGTAAATTATATTATTAAATTCTCCTACAAAACATTAGATGAGCTTAAAAAAAAAGAGCTTGATTTTTCATACGAACATTGGTATCAAACGTAATTTCACCTGTTTGAACTCCGCGCATTCGTGAGACCACCTACACTGCTATTAAACCTACACTCTTTTTAATACAGTAGAGTACAACATGAATCGATGAATGGTCAATATTACTATACGATCCGAAAGCCCTTATTATGTAGTATTTCATAGGTACTCTTGTATCTGAAACAAAGGCCCACTCCCATCACTTTAAACCTCCACTGAATAGAAGCCCGTCTTATTCCGAAGTTCTATTGAAATGGAAACATTTAATTGCAAACCGGGAGTGGACGCAGTCGCATTCAAATCGGCGCATGCCGGTTATTACCGGACTAAACCGCTTTCCGCCGGCGACTGAATGTGGGAATGAATTCGGAATTACTCCGCTACGGCTTTGATAATGGCCGCTAGGTACCCAAATAATTACGGGCGAACATTGCGTTATAATTAGAGTTGCCTATAGTCAACTGTGGGTAAATTATCCTTAGGTATCGTCATACAAATAAGTTGTAGTGTTGACGGAAATACTATTGTAAAATCCTCGAGATTCGATAATATTTTACTTTCTTAAAGCTATATTATCTATAGTAACAATAAGATTATATTATATATAATTATACTATTTTATATGTGTTTACATTTTGTCAAATATGTGACTACTGCACATAAGCAAAAACGCAAAAGCACAGAGCTTAGGCGTTTTTAAAATAGTCTTTTGACGTCTGAATTTTGGAACAATACTAATTGTAAAAAACAAGGAGTAGGTGACTTTTAAAACTTCCTAATACCTGTATATTGTTTTATTTATGGAGCTTAAGCATGTATCAGGCGGTCTTCTATATTTACTAGTTTTGTTTAACCACTCGTAGGAATTATTTAATTATTTGTTTTGAAACAACGATTTGTTTTGTATGACAATATAAACTTGATTTCAAGTAAAGTTCTTAGCTCAAACTGTCGAATTCTCTAAACGCAGTTTAGAAGCCTGTGCTACTCAAAGCAAATAACAGAAGTTAAACTTAAAATAATTTTACCTTTTGAAATGCAAAGCTTCAATAATCCTTATAATTAAAAGAAAAAAATGCTTGTCTCTGATACTAATCTTCCACTATGTTCATTCATCAAAAAGGTTAATCTTAGCCCTTAATCAAGTACCAAAAGTAGGCAAGAAAACGTTCGTAATTAATACTAATCTCACAAACTCTTAATCCGCCGGGCGATTCTAATTGTAGCTTTAATTACACCAACCAAATGTACTAAAACCGGGTACCATTTGTTCGCTCCACCCATTTATTGTTACGTAACGAAACAAAGTAACGAACTCCATTGAAGCGTAATTCGTCATCCATTATATCGGGAGTTGGAACTTTATTTAAAATCAAAAGTTGGGCGAAGTTGGCCCTCCCGACGCGCGCCCGCCCTGCCGTACTGGAGACTGAGTTAGTCGGCATTCTACCGCGGTCGGGGCAGCACGTGTCATCCCATCTCTCAAATATGGAGGGAAAACTTTGTCTACTCCCGATAGTATGCTTTTGAACACTGTTTTTCCTTGCGAGGAGTAGAGGACGGTATGGGACGGCCCAGTGGACAGAGTGACGTTATGATTGTGAATGGATTTGGTGGTTTTTGCGGAAGTTGGCGGCGATTGTGAATCATGAAAGGTTTGGATTTTGTAGATTGTTTTTAGTTGTCGCGCTATAATAATAAGAATTGGAAGATTATTAAATTTAAATAATGCCTGCAAAACATGTAACTTGTTAACTACTGTTATATTCAGCTCAATTAAAATACGAGTATTATTTTTCACTGATTGTTTTCTCGGACTGATTAGTACGGTTTATTTCTTGTTAACCACACTGGGAAAGAAAATGTTTTTATGTATGTGATATACCCGATTGTCCGATGATAGCATGATTCCGTGTTTCGGAAATTTTATTAAGCCATTGGTTTTCCTAGAGCCTAGAGTTGAAATTAAGTGGCAATCGCTCCAATGAAATCCCTATAAAATTAGGATCGTAGTCGTAGCTGTAGGACCTGAGGGTGCAGAATCGATGTAAACTGAATGAACACGCTAAGAAAAAAGTAAAATTAAGTAAGTAAAGTTCAACTTTTTGAATGAAGTCCCAATTTTTCAATTGTAATTTACGAAATAACTGTCGAACAAAGTACAATGCGACTTATTTGACATGTTATCATATTTTTTCTCAACAAAGTTATTAATTGACTTTCTTAATTCAAACAGTGTACTTATACTTTATCGGCTTGTTAATTATCACCCGACGATAGTTAAATCAACCCTTAAAAACAACTTTAATTAAACCTAGATACTTTTACTACGATCTTAGTTCTCGTATCACAAAGTTCTAATGGTATTGTTTGAAAGCTTCGAACATTTTGATCTTGTATGTTGTTTAAATTAGGTCATTACTTATTGATTGCTACTGTAAGACGTAGCTTGAATCTTGCGTTATTTTTATTGTAAACTAGCTGTCCCGGCGAACTTCGTAACGCCTTTTTTTTAATTTCTAACCTTTTAAACCTTCCCTGGACCTCCACAATTATTTCAAAACCAACATTAGCCAAATCGGTCCAGCCGTTGTCGAGTTTTAGCGAGACTAACGAACAGCAATTCATTTTTATATATATAAGATAAGATATTTAATTTTTCATATAAAGCAAACGCTTACGGCGGCTTTTTTTAGTAACTTATGAAAAGACAAAAGTACCTCCAAATAATTTGCCATATATTTAGTAGTCGTAATGCATACTAGACAACTTATGACCAAGTTATACAACGTTTCGGTGTTAATTTAATTGTATGAGGTTTTGACACCTTGTGAATTATTACTCAGTTAATTAATTGGCTTTCGTACAGATTTCCCTTTGTTTAATATTCAGAGTGCCGGCTCAAATTATTTATCTTTCGGTATTGAGCAATAAATTAATGTAGCATAATACTGTTGTTATTTATGTTACGTTCCCTTTCTAATTAAGTTTATACGACAATTACTATTTAACTAACTCTGTGTCAGTAGTTAGGTTGCAGGCAAAGAAGCAATTTATTCTAATATTCTTATTTCTTTCATAATTTTTGAAAAAGTGAAAAAAGGTTATTTATAATTTAAAATTAAAAAAAAAGAAACAGAAAAATATCATTGTCCCTTGCAGTTGTCATTTGGAAGAATAGCACGCGCAATACGAGAAGGACATGGGTTCGAATCCCACACTGATTTTCGAATAATTCAGGCTCAAAAGTGCATTACGCACTAATTATAATTAAAAAATCTTGAAATTTTAGAAAAACACCTACAATAAATAAAATAAACAATATTTTTGCACCGACTTGAAAGTTAAGTGATTGATGCAAATTAAAATATCTACTCACTGATTAAGTTACGTAAATTGAACTTGAAAATATTTTTGCTTTAATTTTGACATCCTTGGGGGGCCATTCAAGTATTACGTAAGCACTATGGGGGGGTGGGGGGGTCTTTGTTTTGCTTATTTTGGATGACATGGGGGGTAGGGGAGTCTAGATGATGATTACGTCATCGGTAGTTATTTACTTTTTTACACAAATTGCAACCCTCACATTGTCTATGCTTGAAAACGAAACGCATATTTAAAAAATCCCGCAAATAATGCATACGTTTAGGCACTCGCTTTAGAACCGATTAGGGGAATTACCGCGCGCTATTCACTTGTCTGAAATTTCTCAGTTAGTGTATTGTTTTGTTTGGATAGTAAAGCGAGGAGACGTATTGTAAGCATAGCAAAGCAAGTTAACATTTGTGTTACCGTTGATTCCATTAGCCAAAGTTTAACGTTTAAATAAGATGTCGTTTCAAATAGACAAATCCAAGTTATATCAAAAATTGTTTCAAAGTTTTAAAAAATCTAATGCAAGTACGAAAGTACAAAATGTACAAAAGTAAGTTAACGAAGTGTGTCAAAGTTATAAATTAGAAGTAAAGTCCGACAGGGAACTAGATATTATTGTATCTAAGAGAATTGAAGAAGAATTGCAAGCGGCGACTAAGAATACATCCAATCTACAAATTTTTTTTCCAAGGTGAGTTACGAAATCATTTTAGGTACCTATAAGTACAAGAAATATTAAAAAACGCCAAATATGTATCAGTATAATGTAATCTTTATCCTAAATCTATTTTCTTATATTTAAAATTATAATTATAACATTATAATTGCAATTTAAAAAAATACATTTATAATTGAGAAATGTTTACGTAAGCATGGGAGGAGGGGGTAAGAGCTTTGCTTACTTTTGCTGACAAGGGGGATGGGGGGGTAAATGATTGTAATAAATCTGCTTACGTAATATTTGAACGGCCCCTGGTTCGTAAAACAATTGTATTATTTGTGTTTAAAAATAAGACACCACCCAAAGTTATTGCGGACTTCAAACTTAACTGAAGTTAGTTTTGGCTTCTGAATTTGTACCGGGACTTGTGGCTGCGGTAAAAGTGGCAAAGTTGTGGTTAATCACTTCTGTCGAAGGAATCCGAACTAAGCTTTGTGTAAGACGAGAAAACTAAAAGATGCGGTTTTGTTGCAAATTAAAATTACACGACGTTAGCTTGAAGGCTATTTAGTTAGTTAAATTCTTGAGTAAGTTTCCAACCAGTTATTGATTCTTGTTGTCATTTTTGTATACTGATACAGTAGTATTACTTTGACTGCATTAATAATTATTGACTTATAACGAAATATATATATATTTAATATATACAATCGTAAATTAAGGTCACTGTCGCACAGCTGCAGATGCTAAAAAATATGCCAGGCGGAGAAGTAATGCTAAAGAAAAAAATTACGTCAAAACAAATGTCGTGGCGTGCGTGGGATACATTTTTGTCAGGCTTAGCGGTTGAATTTATAGTAACTAGAACTTTCGGTTTGACTTGGCCAAATCAGTCCCGAAATCCCAAAAATATGAGTTGGAATATGATTTCCGTGCCGTTATATCGTCAGTACCTAATTAAGACCGCAGCCAAATAACAATCACTTCGGTGTTGTTGTGTTCCTGCATGTGAGTAAGGTTTCCAGAGCTCCTGTGGCGTGCTACATTAGTAGAGGGGTCAAGCCTTCAAGGTAAAGGCGACAAGTCTAGTAACAGCTTTATTATGCTGTACTTGTCGCCCATAAGCTAGGACCTCTTTACCTCTTAACATCAGGTGGAATGAGGTCAATCTTGAAGTACAATATACAAAAAAATATACTTAGGTTGAATGATTTATGCCCGGATCCAATATTTATAATTCGTAATTTGTCAAAAATTGGTATCCGTTTTTTCCAACCGACTACGAGTCGTTAAATAATACCGTTCCATACAGCCGTCATTAATCGACCGTCAGTCGTTTTTAGCTTACGCCTCGTATAATTGATTACTATCCGTAACTGGACCGAATCGTTTTTCAAATATTGGAACCGGGCGACGGCTCATTGAAAAGCCATCGAATGCAATGTTATTTTAAAGCTTTTCACTTATTTTTAAATGAGATGGATAGTAATTGAATATTCATGTTTTACATAATTGTAAAATAACATTCACCGTTTCTTCCAAGAAGTAGCCTATTTTAACGCTTTATTCATTTAGAACAACAACCAAAATCAAATTAGTATTTCCGGAGCTGTCTTTAGTTAAAGCAGTTTTATTTTGAAGCAGCTACAAAATACGCATTATTTATTCGTTATTAAAATTAGGCCAATTATTCTTTTTAAAAGGTGGTCTCCCAAATCCCATATTTAAAAGGTAACATAATGTATAACATGACTTTTTTTAAAATTAATTATACAGTTTTATCACAACAGCGCGTCCTGACATCCTTACATACCTATACAGCCGTCTGCGAGTCTGTGTGGAAAATGAAATCATTAACAAATTGTCCGTCCCATAAAACCTAGATCGCATAAATACCTACAAATGTAATATGATCCATTTGTTTCACACCTAATTTACATGAGTAGTAGACATCTAATTAACGCCCAAACTCAAACATAGACTTGACTACACATACATATATATAATACAGGTACAGAGCTTTGTAGCAGCGTGGGCACCTACGCGTATCTCTGTAATTATTCAACGAAATTTAAATTTCATGGTGTACGAAATTTCGCTTTAAAAAGCTACAGCTTTCAGCAGTTTTAGTACTCGGCAAGTGGGTCGCACCCGCTGGCAGTAAATATCTTAGTCTAAGGGATGTAGGAAAGGTATAATTTTGTAGATTGAACATTTTTATTCATGTCTGTAGCCGCCAATTAGGGAAGAAAGCAAACTTAATATCATTAGAAGAACAAACAGCTTATAGTTTATCTCAATGCTACTAAAAGTGCCACTTTAAATGAAATCTAATAGAAATATCATTTGGCAGTACGTTAGCATATCACAATGAATGTCTACAATTTTACAATGTTATAATAATAGTCCTTTACGTCAAGCTAACCCTCCTTTAAATGATTTAAAGAAACAAAATCAAATCTAATCAAACATTAAAGTAGGTTACATTTATAACACTTTAGAATCGTCATTGAATATACCTAATGCAAAGTGATTCTAATTCCAGTAGAAATAAATCATTTTCCTTTTTTCTTCCCATGAAAATTTTCTACTTCTCTAAAATATTATTCTCTATAACTTATTTCGTAAAACAAAATGTCGTGTCTTTAAACACTTGGCTCGGGCTATTTAAGCTACAAATAGAACTGCCATTGCGTGGTTCTACAAACGAACAAAGTTTACTCATGTTAACAATAAAAATGGGGTAGTTAGCTTGAATGATAGCTCTTGCACTAGCGGTAAATGCAATGGCGGCCAGCGATAGACGAAGCACGTGATTTACGCGCGCCCGAACGACACCGCACTAAATCTTAAAAATAACGATTAACTGCCCATGTAGGTAAGCTCTTTTAACGTTTTCACTGGTTTCGAGTTTGAATTCGGGGTACGTAACTGCGGTAGATATGAGTTATGAGTATTGGATGCAATAATATTGTCGTTTCGATGCGATGAAGTTGAATAAAATTGTTCCCGCAGTGGCGCGGCTCGGCGATGGCGACGCGGCCATTGTGTTGGCTTTTTGAAGTGGTCTCTCTCAAGTCCTCTTCGCAGATGATGCCGCACTTGAAATTGTACAATTATAACCTAAATTATATGTAATCTCTTAGATTAATAAAAAAAAAATCGGTTCAAATTCAAATTCCAAAAAATGTAGTAGGGTTTTCGAGCATCGGATTTGGGAAACGATTCAACAAAGAATAAAGCCAGTGGGTCTACTCCCAAAAACAAAACGAACAAACGAAAGGTTTGGTTGTTGAAGATTAATTAATTAGGATCATCAATAAACAGTTGATCCGCTACCTAGAGGATCACTCCTTAATTAACAATCGCCAATACGGCTTCAGGCCGAAACGATCGACGGGTGATCTTCTAGCGTATGTGACGCACCTCTGGGGGGAGGCAATCGACAAGCATGGCGAATCTTTGGCAATCAGCCTTGACATTGCCAAGGCATTTGATCGGGTCTGGCACAACGCTCTTCTCTCCAAGCTTTCGGCATATGGACTGCCACCCGGCTTTGTGACTGGATTTGCGGCTTTTTGCGTGACCGTAGAATTCGCGTCGTGTGTGACGGGTATGAATCGCGGTTCATGTCTGTTAATGCCGGAGTCCCACAGGGCTCCGTTTTATCGCCCACCCTCTTTCTTCTTCATATCAATGATATGCTACCGCTTGGGAATATACATTGTTATGCTGATGATAGTACGGTCCATGGTCGATACCTCGGTAGACCTTCAGCTGGCAGGGCAGTAACGGATGAGAAGCGTGAGAATCTTGTCGTTGAGCTGGACCGGGTTTTGAGCCTTATTAGCCAATGGGGTTCAAATAACCTGGTTGAGTTCAATGCAAAAAAAAACCCAAGTGTGTGCGTTTTCGACAAAATCGTCCCAATTCCTTCCTCTCCCCATTCTTCGGGGCACTTCACTTTGCCTGCGTAATAGCCTAAGCATGTTCGGCATGGATATCTGCTGCAATCTTAATCAAGGTCAGTACATGGAGAGTCTCATCTCATTAGCATCCAAAAAACTGGGGATTCTGAACAGAGTGAGTCGGTTTTTCACGCCGGACCAGCTTTGTCTTTTATATAAGACTCAAATCCGGTCTTGTCTGGAATACTGCTCGCATCTCTGGGACGGTGCCGCCAAATACCTCATGGATGCCCTTGATAGGTTGCAGCGACGGGCTGTGCGCATAATTAACGATGAAGAGATTACAGGGAACCTTGAACCTCTTCAACTACGTAGAGACATTGGTTCATTAAGCGTCTTTTATCGGCTTTATCATGGTGAGTGTTCCGAGGAACTGTTTTCCCTTATCCCACCCTCTCCTTTCCTTCACAAAAACCACAAGAGCCGGCCAACGATGTCATCGCTTCACCGTGGAAAATATTCCATCACGAACAAAAAAGTTTGGTAACTCCTATCTTTGCCGGACCATAAAGAAGTGGAACTCGTTGCCGGCTCATGTGTTTCCTCCTTCCTTTGACATGGTTTCCTTGAAAAGGAGCGTGAAGAAACATCTTGCGGGCCAGTATGGCGATCCTAACGGGTAGGATATTTCGATATCAAATCCGTTGTCATCGCGATGTGGGTTCCTCTCTTGCTTACCATCAGGCTGGGAGGAGCCAATATACTGCGCTACTATAAAAAATAAAAAGTTTGCGAATTAAAACATGGTTTTTGATTTGTATAAATAATATTATGTTTTTTGATAACGCTTTATTCGCATTCGAAGTGAGTTGGTTGCGATTTTGAGAATTGAAAATTGCTATCCGTCGTCGGATCCGACATATTTCGTTTTTGGGAGTAGACTTACTGGTGTGCTGATTTCCAGATTCCAACTATGAAATATTTTCAGCCTACATTTATTTGAAATTCATACTCGAAATTGTAGCTATAAAAAATGGAATCTGTACATCATTTCAAACGCAACAATGGCGATGAAGTGCTGATAATTATCTACCCATTTATCTTGTTGTGTGGTAAATAATTTGATCTATCGTCTATGCGTCTGCAAGTTAATAAGTAAAAAATACTTTACTCTTGAATATAATGTATCTATTGAACCTCGCAGTTATTAGCAAAAAACACTTTGATATATCCGCAAATAGGTGAATAGTTGTAAGTTTAGTCGTATCTTTGCTAATTATACCCGACAATTTAAACTTTGAAGATTATCACTGTTAAATTATACATTTTACTAAAAGGCCTTCAAAAATAGTATGCCATTGTCCATCCATAAAGAGGTAAAAATGCAAGTCGTTTTTTCTCTTTATTTAAAACTGTGTATCCTAAAATGATTTATTTATTTCACCTGGTGAAATAATGTATTCTTTATCAATCTACGTTTGAGACTTTGTTTTTTTGGAAAAAATATAGTTGTGTTTTACTTAAATGTCTTACCCACTTAATGGCAGAACAACGCCTAAAATGATGTTCCAAACTTTGTCACTATAGCTTGTTCTGTAGAGAAAGTGCAGCTGCGTAGAACACGTCAAAACGTGACGCTACCTATACACCACTACTTTTTAATTAGTACAAAGAATTAAATGGGGTGCTCGGTATCAACTACTGATCATATTTGCGTAGTCATAATTTTAAATATGTGAAAACAGCAAAGTTAATAGCGTTTGTTTTAATCCCAAAATTTCGCCTTTTTTATGCACGTAGTTTATGACGTAGTTGTCAATCCATTCGAAGACGTATCAATGAAAGACCACTCGCTCTCGCGACCGCGTGCTCTCTCGCTCGCACTTGCTATGAACGAAACTAGACAACAGCTGTTATCATAATTTACCTATGTGAAACTTTAAAGTCTAACTTGTGTCATTCAAAATAAGGTAAAAAATAAAATAACAATGCAACCTAAAGAATTTAGATAAATTATGATATTCTAACGTTTCCTTCATACTTAAACCGGGTTTAGGACCGGCAAAATTACTTTTTAACTTGAGTTGACCACAAACAAGCAGCAAAAATACTTAAAAAATCAAATCAAATTCTACCAAAAAGTAATTTTGGCGTATTTAAAAAGGTAGAATCAGCTGCTATTTACATTAATTTACATACTTATTTACAAAACTTACCTAAATACTTACAGATATTTTAATTGTTGTTTCAAATGTCCTCCTTCATTAACAAGGCAAACACGAGCACGTTTTTTTAAATTGTGTGAAAACTGTTTAAGTCCAGTCTCTCAGGGGGCGGTGTGTTGGTAAATGAGTTCTAGACACGGTTTGAGTAGAAAACAGGTAGGTATAATAAAGTAAAAGCACAACAGAAAACTGGGTATAAGCAAACAATAACAAATTAAACTCCTGGACGAAGAGCGCACGCGTCGCGGCCATTATGGCCTTTGATAGGCCGTCCATACGGTTCAAACTCGCAGAGCGCTAGCACCCGCTCTCGGGAAGATGGCCGGAGTCGACGGCGCGCGCACGAGTAGGCCCACTAAATTCAAATCTTACTCGTTCCGTTGCAGATCCGGGTGTTAAAAAAGGATTGCGTTACAATTGTTATTTAACGAGAGAAGTATTTGTTGCTTTACTTGTACGTACGGTACGGTCCAGTTGAATTCACAATTTTCCAGGCACAGTACTGGCCAATAACAAGCAGCGTCATTCGTGCTTCGCCGGGGATCTTCTGCAAAGTACGCCAGAACATCGTCGTACAAGTTGGCTATGGGATGGCACGTGGAATGAACCATGGTCGAGTAACCGCTGGTAAACACTTAGCACAGGTCGAACATTTGGCAGTCAAACGTTTGGGTAGTGTTCTCCATACAAACGCACCGCGGCACTCGCGTTTTCTCCAGACAAAAAATACGCACGTAACATGGCCACATACTCCCGAGTGAGTATTGGTATGCCATCGCGAAGTTACCACCGCACTAGTCGCACCGAAATGAAAGGCAAAAAAAAACGCGGCAGACGTGCGCACAGACCCGGAAGTAAAATGGCACTGTTTGTTTACACTTGACACTAGCGCGGGCGCCGGGAAAGGGGGCGCGGCTTTGAGCTTCGACGCGAGTTTGCCGGCATTTATCAATGAAGTATCGAGGCGGTCGTATACACAAATCAATGCGCTACGCATAGTGCGAGTAACTCATTGATTCAAAGGAGTGTTTACCAATTATTGCATATTTTAATAGATAATTTTGCGATTTCATTTTTTTGTTTTTAAACTACACAAATATGATCAGTAGGTGACAAACAGCACCCCAAATTTTTTTTTGTACTAATTAAAAAGTAGTGGTGTATAATATTGTACCTATACGCAATGCATGCGTTAGTTTCCTCTATGGTTTACACAGGAACAATGCACGGCTTTGATATAATGTTGTTTGTGATAGTAACTACACCTCAGATTAAAAATTCACTTACTAGTTGTGGAACAAGAGTTGCAAAAATAATTATGTACCTATTCAAATTTTTCACAGGCTTAGTTTAAATAACGCCGAAGTTTTTTTTTTATAATGTACTCCAAGATTGACCTCATCCCACCTGATGTTAAGTGGTAATGAGTTCCTAGCTTAAGGGCGAAAAGTTTTCTGAACATTTGTAAATTATAAGCGTTAAAGTTTTAACTACCCGAAGAAAATGCAATCGACTATTAAAAGAAAATTAATTAAACAGTCAAAAGTATTTCACTTTGGCATTAGTAACGGCTTTAAATCCTGGGCGTTAGAACTGGTACAGAACTAACATAATGTATCGTAAACAATTGCAGTCAATACAAGCCTTAGAACAAATATTGGTCTTGAATATATTTTTATTAAAACTTTATGGCACGTATTTAAAAACTTCATAAGGCCTAGTTGAATTCTCTACCAATCAAACCCACAGATTTAAATAAATAAATAAATATTGGACAACATCACATACATTGCTCTGATTCTGTGGTGAGTAGCTAAAGCACTTGTGTTACAGAAATCAGAAACAACGACGGTACCACAACACCCAGACCCGAGACAATACAGAAAAATTCGTGAAATGAAATTTACATGAAACATAATAAAATTTTGCATATGCACTCCAATCCATTGCGTCGTTAAATAGGTGACGGTACTTTTCACTTAGGTACCCCTTTAAATTTATTTTATTTTATTTTAGACAGCCAGTGATATTACACTATAAAATACTTAAAATTAACTAACACAATAGTGATACCTACAAAATGTAAAAATCTTTTGACGGTAGTCACATCATGCTCCAAAAAGTTAAACTATATCTTAAAACATTCTCAAAGAATCTTTATAACTTTAGAATTTTCTTTTCAGAGCATGCACTTGTGCTGGCATTGGCCGTAGCTCTAGTGACTGGGACAGGCGACAAGCGACCTCACTTCGTGTTGGAGCCTCCGTCGCGGCTTCTATGGCCAGCCACGAGAGGCGCGTACGCAGCCTGCCGCGCCACCGGACACCCGCCGCCTGAAGTACACTGGGTCACTTCGGAGGGCCAGCTAGTAACAACCATTCCTGGATTGCGGTGAGTCAAACAACAATTTTGATTAGCCGTGGCGACAAGCGGCCTTCCTTTGTTGACGTATCAGTAGCCTGCTGTGATCAGCTGTGTGAGCTACACCCGGCCACTTCCATGGAGCAGCTTGCTAGAACGCAATCAGACAATAATTTCGATTAATAAGAACGATAAATATTTACACTTTGTGGTGGAGCATGGTAAAGGTAGATATTTATCGCCAACGGATGACTGGTAGAGAATGTTCCTAGCATTAAGTCCACCTTTTTAAATAAAATAAATAAATAAACTATCGCAGGCCACGAAATGCTTGACCTGTCGCGCTACTCGATTATTTCAGGGGCCAGTGATGATGTAGGTATTCGGATTGTTTTTAACCTGTTCCCTATCCACGAAGCAGAAACAATTGAAAAACAGTAGCCATGCACTACTTATTCGATACTAGACTATAAACGTGTTCGATTTTATTATTTTTATAGTACTATACGCCGTACTAGCGAACTTTAAATATTAGAAACAGAAAATGACCACCACCATCATCAGAATGTACCACGTGCCGATAAGTATGTAGCTCTAAACATATTCGGCAGAGGGCACTTACCGGAGGCTAACGGTTGATACAGCAAAAAAATTTCATCGCCTACGATAACTTGCGGTTGGCTCAGTTGGTAAGAGCAGCACGCGCGATACGTGAAGGTCGTGGGTTCGATTCCCGCACCGCAAGAGGAGACAAAAAAATCTGTTTCCAATATATAAACGTGTTATTGTAAATATGGATCAGACACCATTACATGCAGCGACCTGATCCCAAAGTGAGTAAACTTTAGAACTTGTGTTATGGAAAAAATAACAAACAATGGTAATACAAATACATTCCTAAATACATTTACAGTACGACAAGTAAACGTCGTAGCTTGAAACGCTATAGGCGATTACGAATTTTGTAACTGACGGGACAAAAACACGGTTTTGTACGTAAAAATAAACTCTTGTTACAACTCACTACCCATAAAATCAAACCTAGACATTTTTAGAAATAATAAAAATGTTTAAATACACAGCATCCCAAAAGAGAAATCTTCAAAGTAACAAACAACATCATTATACTCTTCCAGAGTCTCTCTCTCGCAAAACCCTCGTCCGTAACTAATAAAAATATGTCATATCAAAACACATTATTTCCTCAGAATAAATTATACAACGCAGTACAATAAATCACAGACAGGAAAAAACAAGATTCCGCAAAAAACGCGAGGGTTAACGAATACACATTACGAACCGGCGGAGTTTCCAGCCTGCGATCGATCTTCCAGATTAGTTTAGAAATTGGGAGTTAGCGTTCTAACTTAGGAGAAGTCGACGACGGGGCTATTAAATAAACTACTCGAACTTCACCTATATTTTACAAGAAAGCGATACGACCGCGAGAGGCGAGTGAAATTTACTGGTTATGCCTTCTCCACACTACTCGCGAAGTTGAACGAAGTTAGACGAATACGATAGTGTAGAGAGGCACTTCGGCCCGCTTCGTGCTCGCCGCGTCAAACTTTGCCTCGCCTCGGGCGAACTTCGCCGAGTAACTTCGCGAGTACTGTGGAGCAGGCATTAAGGTTGTTAGGTGACTTATGTAGGAACGGAGTGTTTATACTTGGTAGGCAAATGTGTTGACGATTTCGCAAACCCCTTAACACGTTCAAAAACTGAAAGCATATAGTATGATGTGCTGACAAAATAGTACTAAATTAAAGAGGGCCGCGGCGGTAAGAAGTGGAATAGCTGAAATTGTCATACAAAACTATTTAAGTTATCTACTATTTAATTACTGATTGTGTTCGTGCAAGGGGTACTAGTAATTACTGCTACTTATCTTTTGTATGGATATCAAAAATTGGAATTTATCTCTGGGCATGGCTGACCCTATAAAAGATTAGGGAACAAGTGTTGAATTTAATCTAGAATACAATTCTGAATAGTGCTTACCAAAAGTCTAATAAAGAACAGTATTGGGTGAAACAGTTGTGAATACACTGAAATCTGCTTTCGAGTAATGGGTGTTTCAATTTTGTATCATAAATAACTCATTAATATATTTGATGGAGTACGTCACTATTTAGTGGCTTTAATCCAATATCAGAGTGCCCAGCCAAGTGGTAGTAAGCAAACTTCAATAACGTTTCGACAAGTTTAAGATGTATGGGATGGGATTGACATTTCACTTTAAAAAATCACGTGGTCTTAATAACGGCTCCCAGAGCTACTATTTGAACGAACCAAAATTATAATATTTTGATACAACGGTGTGACAGTAAAGATACACACTGGCTGCCTTAGTTGTCGCCTGACTACATACGCATGTTATCGATGGTCTTGTGGTTTAACTACCAGGTTATAATATAGGGGTCTTGGGTAGATTTTTAAATGAGGTTTTACAAGAGTAACGTATACGATGAAGACATCGTATACGTTATATATATGTCGACCACGATCCACGTCCACGATCCATGTCCACGATGTCCACGATCTAAGTTAACCCGACACTATACCGAAGACATCCCGGACGTCAGCCTGAACGAGATCAGAATGGCTCTCAAGCAGCTTAAAAACGGTAAAGCACCGGGTGATGACGGAATCACAACGGAGCTTCTGAAGGCGGGCGGCAAGCCGGTCCTAGTGGCCCTTCAGAAGCTATTCAATTCTGTCATCCTCGGGGGCATCGTTCCAGAGGCGTGGACCAGGAGCGTGGTGGTGTTGTTTTTCAAGAAGGGTGACAAAACCCGCTTGAAAAATTATCGACCTATCTCGCTCCTGAGCCACGTCTATAAGTTGTTTTCGAGAGTCATTACAAATCGACTCTCGCGCAGGTTCGACGACTTCCAGCCTCCCGAACAAGCCGGTTTCCGAAAAGGCTTTAGCACCATAGACCACATACATACGCTGCGTCAGATTATACAGAAGGCCGAGGAGTATAATCGGCCTCTGTGTCTAGCGTATGTGGACTATGAGAAGGCCTTCGATTCAGTCGAGACTTGGGCGGTGCTGCAGTCCCTCCAGCGGTGCCAAATTGACTATCGGTACATCGAAGCGTTGAAGTGTTTGTATAGAAACGCCACCATGTCAGTTCGAATCCAAGATAGAGGCACGAGACCGATCCCACTGCAGAAAGGTGTCAGACAGGGGGACGTAATTTCCCCGAAACTATTCACCGCTGCATTGGAGGACGTCTTCAAGCTTCTCGATTGGACCGGACTCGGCATCAACATCAATGGCGAATACATCACTCACCTTCGATTCGCAGACGATATCGTGGTCATGGCAGAATCCCTGGAGGACCTTGGCACAATGCTCAATGACCTCAGCAGTGTTTCCCAACGGGTTGGTTTACGGATGAACATGGATAAAACCAAGGTAATGTTCAATGTCCATGTGACTCCGGCACCAGTATCTGTTGGGAATGCGATTCTCGAAGTTGTCGATCATTACGTCTATCTGGGACAAACTATCCAGTTAGGCAAATCCAACTTCGAGAAAGAGGTCAACCGACGAATCCAACTCGGCTGGGCAGCGTTCGGGAAGCTTAGGCATATCCTCACGTCCAAAATTCCCCAGTGCCTGAAGAGAAAGGTCTATGACCAATGTGTGTTACCAGTGATGACTTACGGAACTGAGACGTGGTCTCTGAATGTTGGCCTCATAACGAAGCTCGAAGTTGCGCAGCGTGCTATGGAGAGGGCTATGCTCGGCGTTTCCCTACATGATCGGATCCGTAATACGGAGATCCGTAGAAGGACCGGTGTATCCGACATAGCCCGAAGAGTTAGCACGCTGAAGTGGCAATGGGCAGGCCACATCGCTCGTAGGACCGACGACCGTTGGGTAAAGAGGGTCCTCGAGTGGCGACCACGTACCGGACGACGCAGCGTGGGGCGGCCCCCAACACGATGGACTGACGACATCGTTAGATGTGCGGGGAGCCGCTGGATGCAGATAGCGCAGGACCGCGCGTTGTGGCGTTCTGTAGGGGAGGCCTATGTCCAGCAGTGGACAAAGAGAGGCTGATGGATGGATGGATATATATGTCGCAGGCATTTTGAGTGAATCCGCCGTTTACAAATGGCGTCGCCTGTTTAAAAAGCTTGCTGTTATGTAATATGCCGAAACCGACCACAGGCGCGGCAAAAAAGCCGCAGTCGCAGCCGGCCAGGTCCGCATGCATATTTTGAATTGATGAGAAACAATGAAAGAACACATGAGTTTGTGATCTCTCTTGTATTTTATTGGTAGTGTTTTATCAAACCAAAACCTGTTGTAACGAGAACTAGATTTCAATGTTGCCTTAGTTCTGCAGTAAGACTTTAAATACTCAGACACTTTGGTTTACTTATACTTACCGTTCAGTCTCAAATCGACACGAGAGTTATTAGACGATTGAAGGGAAAACTAATAAAAAAAAGTAATTAAATAAATTATATCCTAGGAATTCTTACTTCTAGTTGATAAATAACCGTCACCTTGATGCCACAATCTAAATATTAGCAGTACGGACAGTAGTATAAAACAGACGAAACGTTAACACCTGACATAGATACATACACAAGACGCTTATTTTGTAGTACACGATTGACTTTTAAAATAAAAAACTAGCATGTCTACGCATTGCTACCTTTTGTGTAACAGAAGGTATTTTAAGAAAAAACAGATCTCCAGCTTGGGACTATAAATTATCTTTATCAAAAATAAACTTAATGCAGCTATGCATTTTTATTTTATAGAAAAATGTTTGCGTAAGTCACAAAAAGCATAAAATAAATGTAAAATGGATTGGAGTCCTCCATTTTAAATGAAAAAAATAATTAATTAATTATATTATTTTATTATTTTGAAAACATTATTATTTTTCATTTTAAAATGTTAATTTTGTTGTGTAACTATATGCATCTCGTTGTAAATAAACTGTAAAGCATTATATGAAATACATTTTATTTACAGCCTCAATCGAAATTGTAGCTTAGAATATTTTTTGTCAGCCTTTTATGTAAAACGCGACGTGCACTTTTAGGTTCTGGAAATACGAGTAGCAAATAATAAACATTTAAATGTCAGTTTATTTGTTCGCTCGTTGTTTTTGTTTGTCCTTCCATAATCTTCTGTACTGTATGACAATTTAGATTGTGCCCACGCCGAGAAATTTCCTCTTTTATTCCCCTGTGCGAGTCCGCGGCACGCGATTCTTGAAGCCAACTGGAATAGCTAATTAACAAAGTTATTAGTGTTCACTTTAGAGTTTACAATGAGTCTGGATTCAGTAGACTAATTAGGGAACACTTTCTAACTTTTCTGCTATTATACCGATTTCTTCTTTGTTCCTGGTGAACTAACCTACTAATGTTAGACAGTACTGTTTAAACCTTCTTACGAATAACGATTGTTTTAACTCAAGGAAAGTTCAATGTTTGTTTTAAGTATTTCCTCTCGAGTTCCTTCCTTGAAATTGTTTAACTTTATCAATATCCAGACAATTTAATATCAGACAACATTAGAGGTTTTCACAATTTTTTACGCACTAGCTATACGTGAAGACTGTGGGTTCGATTCCCACACCGCAGAGGGATATTAGATTTGTCTGTTTTTTTTAATATATTAAAGAAACAGACAAATTATAAATTAATTGGACCACTAAGTTATTGTGAAATTTTATGTTTTGCAGTCTGAAATGTGGTGTCACAATATAGCCTTAAATATATATGGTAAAATTATATATAAATATATATAAAAAAAATATTACACATAATTACGTTTACCTACCTTAGACCTATCTAAGGTAGGTAAACGTAATTATGTGTAATATTTTTTTTATATCCCTAGATCAAACTCCTGATCTTTCTTTCAATGGTTACAAGAAAATCTACTTCGTTTTAGTTAGCGGGTTTCCTGCAATTTCAACCAGTTTGATTATATTTTTATAGTGAAGTTACGCTTATTTACCATATCATCAAAGAAAAAATATGTGACAATATTATTTCGAATTATAACATATTATAATGTTGTATGCTAGGGTCTTATCATTTAAATTCGCGCAGACATCAATGTCAATTTTCCACTGATGAAACTTGATTCATATTGACAGACCTAATTTTCTGATCCAATGATTTCTTACTTCGGAATACTGGGTCATTTGAATATTATTTATTGGGGAAAATAAATTATCATACTCAAATAGACAGTGGTATACATAAAAGTTGTAATGATTTTATTTGAAGAGAGTAAGTACACATTTTTAAACAGATGTTGATGTAACTTTTTTGTATTTAATTTCCATTGGCCTGTAAGCCCTGTTTACATAACTTATAAATATTTTTATTTATTTATATTTAGAACTTCATTGCACATAAAAGTATAACAGGTGGACTTTATGTTAGGGGCATTCTTTACCAGTCAACCCTTTGGGTCATGCAAAGTAAACATATACGTCTAGTACTTCGTTTTTTGGAAATAGATAGTATTTTATTTCACAGTCCATTCTACAATATCTCAAATTTTAGTACGGGAGTAAATTTAAACAAAAAAGTATTAAATAAACGAACGATGAAAGATAGATCTTTTTACATACACCATACAAACAACTTAGGCGACTTGCTCCCAAACAATTAGCATACATAGTTTTTAAGCGGTGAGTTAAAATACCATGACAAAGATATTTTTTTGTATAGGGAAAAGTATTTGAAATAATCTTAGGAATTACCCATCGTAACGCAATGAGTTGTAATACGGGAAAATTTAAAGAAATCGCTTATTACAGCTTCGTCCCAGTCAAAAATCTCAGCTAACAAGCATTTTTAACACCCTTCTGAAATTGCAGTACCAACATTGTTTTCATGGTATCATAGTGCTAAACTTACGAATAAGTGAAGTTGTAAAACAAACAAAGCTTTTGCAGCAACACTCACCGTGCATCGAAAGCATGTTAGGAAGTGTACGGTCCGAGCAGAATACACAAACTGAGTTGATAGAGAACCTTTGGGGGAGTTACCGCGCGAGAAGTTTGTCACCAGTTCCGTCGACATGGACCAACAGTGGAGTTAGGGCTGCGACAATATGCCATAGATGATATACTTCATATTCTTATGGCTTACATTTGATGTCCTCTGTATCCGAGAGGCGAAAAGGACTTTGATAAAAAAAAATATAAGCCTACATTTCGAAATACCATCTGATAGCTAACTGCTGGCACATTTTTTTATATGCACACATCCAGATATACCTACTACTTATTTAAAAATAAACACCTTTGAGAGAACATCTAAAAACAAAAGATAAACTAGATTTTTTTTAGTAAATTAGGCCATTATTTTCGAGTTGTGCAAGATAAAAATAATAATTGAACGTAACTACCTATTATATACAGACAGACCTATCATTATAATCATTCTAAAAGGTATCTTAATTTAATAAGAAACGGAACGTTTCATGTATTCTTGAGTACCTTCCTATAACTAAACTAATACTATAAATACACGGGTGTAGATAAACACTAGTGTGCTGTCTATCTCAATTTTGAGTTTTCTAGAACATAAAGACAGCTTCATTATTATTGGTTTTCTAGTGTATTTTATTTCCTAAATATTGGAAACGTACTTTCCACTCGTGTTTGACGTATTATTACAACACATCAAGATGAGTTTTGAAGCCGTTTTTACGACCGAACTTTCAACAATGCCCTGCGTCGGCTGTGACCCGCCTTAACCCCTAAACCCGTTAGCTTCGGATCAAACCCTCCATATGTCGACAGCCCTATTTTATAGGATACGTTAAACAACTTTCTTCACTACCCAAAGTACAAAAATCAATCTTATTCCTAGGACTTACGATTCACATGCACGGTTAGACTAGTTTGTGAGAAAGTTTCTTTAGCTATTTGGCATGCGGAAACTTCCTGCCATCGCTGAAGTGTCGACGAAACAACGTCAATGCCTTTGGAAACCAATCTACATTATCATATTCCTTTGTAAGAACGGATGAATACAAAGATTTTTCGTTTTACGGCCACCACATAAGACTATTTGCGGCGTGAACTTGCTCTTTTGATGGTGTTTGAATAGCTTTTTTATGTCGACGTGGGTAGTCAGGATTGGGATGTTGGTTTTACTTTGTAACACATAATAACATGAATATATGTGTGGATATGGCAGAATGTTATTGTGAAGCATATACATATACTTATTTGATATTTTATTATGAAGACACGAGTTCGTTTTCGGGGAATATCGATTCATTGTCTGTTACGATAATGCACGGGCTATTTTTCGCAACTTGATATGAGGGGCGTTTTTTGCATGTGTGAGAGTTAATTTTTGCTCTACTCTTGCTAGGCAAGCTCCTCCAGGAAGCCAGGCAGCAAAATATACTTTGAAGTGTTGCTGGTACCCAGAGGTGCTTCGTTTTTATCATGTATACGCTTTTTTTAGATTTATTCATCCTGTTCAGCTTAAAGAGGCGTTTGTTAAACGGTACAGGCCTGCTGTAATTATCCTGTCTGTCACGACTTCAATAGATTTTATTTATCATTAATAAAAAAATATTTTAAAATGCCTAAGTGAGCACTTTAATGTCAGTATTTTTATTTCAAACTTTAAATTGATAACCAATTATAGAAATATTAAAATTCTCTGCGAATCCGAATCGCGGAAATCATTTCATCAAAATTTATTCAAAGCGGGGATTTAAAAACGTAGTTCCAATATTTCCTATCATTTCGCCCCACCCGGCATATAAATCAATGACCTGAAACTATTGCTAAAATGCTCCGAATATATTCCATTACCATCTATCGAGTGGGCAGGGTAATCACTGAGCATTGGAATGCCGAAACCCATCAGGACTCCCGGCACTATCGCCTTCGGACAATACATTCCATTAGCCTCCAAACAATTGGCCCTCGGATAATATTAAACGGACCCCACCCAAAGGTTTTTCTTTTCTTTTCCATTAGCGAACTTTATTCGCTACGAAAGAATACAGTGCCCAGCAGAGGATAGTTTTGGTATCGATAAAATAATACGCTGTATTAGATAGGTACCTACTTTTTGTTTTGATGGAGAAAACTGAAAGAACAAGTTTATGAATAATGGTCTGATGTTATAAGTAATTTTGGTAGGCTATGTTTATTTTGTTTATTACCTAATAGTTAATACCCTTCTTAATTTTTTCACTTATATTACAAAGAGAAAATATTTGCATTGTTTGTACATTTGTAATGAATAAACGCAATAACTACTGCGCCGATTTCAATAACTATTTCACCACTGGAAAGCTTTTTTTTTTTTATATTGCACTTCAAGATTGACCTCATTCCACCTGATGTTACGTGGTAATGAGTTCCTAGCTTAAGGGCGAACAGTAAAGCATAGTAAAACTGTTAGTAGACTTGTCGCCCTTACCTTGAAGGCTTGACCCCTGCTACTAATGTAGCACCCCCCAAGAGCTCTGGAAACCTTACTCACACGCAGGAACACAACAACATCGGAGTGATTGTTATTTGGCTGCGGTCTTCTGTAAGGTGGAGGTATTTCACCAGTCGGGCTGCTCCAGTTCGAGCGATCAATCGCTTTACCCTGCCTCTCTTAATAAGCTATATTCACTTTGAGTAACATATGCTATATTTATTGCTAAAAAACACAGGCCACGTGTATGAAGTCGCGGGCGGTATACTTGATATTAAAATAACCTACATTTTCTGTTTCGCGCAAAATAAACTTTTGGAAATTTTGCTAAGAGATCAGAAGTACCGGGAAGCTTGGAAATAATAATGCATGATTTACTAGAGTAGAATATAAATTCCCAGTTAACATAATGAAGGTATCATTGTTGAAAATGAGAAATAGAAGTTAATTATTATATTTAAAAATAGTGAATTTCGAGTGTATTGTGCGTTTGGAGTTAAGCATATGCTTAACTCCAATTATGATATACATCATAGTTACTTTTTTTAATTTTTGTGATTACATCTTTAACAGTTTAACCTATATTCTCAGCATAGACTTCATGTCTCTTTTTTACAGTTCGTAAGATCAAGTCAAAAACAGATATTTGCGTCCATTTTAAAAACCATAGTAGCAAAAATAAGTTAACAGGTCAAAACGCGACACCATTTTTAGTAGTTAATGCGAGCGAACTACTCACTTAACTTATTTTAAATGTTTAAAATGGAACGCGGAAGTCGTAAAGGTGTGTGACTGATGGTCAATGATAAATCATAGCCTATGAACGCATGCAAAGGAACGTGACGTAAACTAGAACTAAAACTAGCGTTGTTATTGGACGCGATCAAATACGTGAGAATAAGTAGGCATCGCGTTACATGAATTGTTAAGTACGGACCGCTGGGACCTAAGTCACTCCGGATCTGAACATCAAACGTCACCATAGCCGTTTATTTCACGCCCAATTTCTCTTGCACGCTTTGTATTAATTTGAGAGCCCTCAACATAAACGTTATGGGGGAGCTAGCGCGTTTGAATAAAGACTTGTGATTCTCATTTGTAAAATTTTTGGAAAATGTATCTTCTGAGTGTTGTAAGAGAGTATGTTTTAAGGTTTGTTTTTATAGGCTTGGTACATTTAGGACATTGGTTTAGAATTTCGAATAGGTCATCGTTTTAACACTCGTCAAACGTAACGGACATAATCTAATTGGTAGAGTTTTGTGGAAGGAAAATAAAGGTAGATCCGATTTGTTGGTTTGTTTTTATAATTTGTTTCACTTTGCTGTGCAGGTGTTAATTCGTTCAGTTATGTTATGCAGTGAGTAATAAATAAAGTTATGGATCAAATGGATCACTTTCAAACGCGTATCGGTCAGGTTAAAATGCTTCAAAATAGAGCCTGACAAAATTGTAAGTGATACTTTATATATGAGATCTCTAATGGATTCTTGATTTCTCAAATAGATCTTAAATTTGAGCCTGAAGAATATATTCATATAGATGCCAATGGCAGGAAAGGTGTACACGTTGAATTTGTAAATTTAGCGATAGGCCTATGCTCAACGGTGGACATCCTTCGGCTGTAATGATGATGAATGATGTCCTAAGTTTACAGGATATTACCTAATGTCATGCCATAAATTCAGCTTTACTCTGATAGGAATTGGTTCGTGGGTAATTTAAAGATAAATTGCTACGAAGCAGTATTTCCGTCACGGATCGTCCAATTTGATCTTAAAACGTTAGGAATTGTAAGTAGTCCCTATACCAAATTAGTCAATTTAAAGGCATTTAATTTAAATATTATACGTTTGAGTAACAATTATAGATTCTCATTTTTATGTTTTATATAGGAGTATATATATGTAGAGTTCTAGTTGATATTAAAACTAAAATATCCAAAATTAGAGACGTGAACCTTCACTTTAAATGATGGATCAAAATTCATCAAAAATGCCACCTTGAAGTTTTTGCTCCGGAACGTTTTACATTCAAGGAACACAGATATAACTTATGTGGAAATGGAAGACATTAAATTTGACTTCAGTTAATTTCTCAAGGTGTAAAATATATCCTCGCGATTTCGTACGAGGGGAGGATCATTTTGGGTTAATTTTTTACAGCTAAAGAACAACATATACAGACTCTGAATATGTTACTCTAAATTTCAGTGTTGCCTCATTATTAAGATGCTTTTAAATAAGTTAATTAATCAACCAAACACCAATCAACCTGGTTTAAACTTTAAAATTTCCTAGTACCTACTATGATTACCAGACGTATGTATAAATAGGGGCATCAACTCAACCACACAGAACCAAGTCAATTTAGAAAAGTTAATTTCCTTGATTGTTCAAACCGAAAATCTAACCTAGGACTTTTCTCTCTTCGATCGGCTACTTTAATCCTCTTTCGGCTGATAAAGAGACTACGTTGTGCCGAAAAATTGGTTAGCTGGCATTGATATCAAACAGAGTGAATGTTGCCAACGTTTGTCGCTCTCTTGTCGCTTTGTATCAATTTGAGGGCCCTCAACATAAACGTTATGGGAAGCTAGAGCGTTTGAATTACGACTGAAGAGCCTCATTTGTACGGCTCTTTGTAGACGCTTACCGCAGATTATGCAAATATAACGTCTCGCATTCATTTTCAATGTTATTGCTGCTGGTTGATTGCTTTAATTTTCCTTTGGTTCGAATGTTTAAACCAATTTAATGAATTTGATTTGAATATCTATTGCAACCGCTATTATTGTTTACAGAAGCAATACTATTGTTTTATTAATGTTATTTAAATAAGGCTTGCATCGTAAATCGCATCCCTCAAGACAGTAGAAATTAATATTTATATTTTAGTTTAATATTCATCAAATCAAATGGATCACTTTCAAACGCGTATCGGTCAGGTTAAAATGCTTCAAAATAGAGCCTGACAAAATTGTAAGTGATACTTTATATATGAGATCTCTAATGGATTCTTGATTTCTCAAATAGATCTTAAATTTGAGCCTGAAGAATATATTCATATAGATGCCAATGGCAGGAAAGGTGTACACGTTGAATTTGTAAATTTAGCGATAGGCCTATGCTCAACGGTGGACATCCTTCGGCTGTAATGATGATGAATGATGTCCTAAGTTTACAGGATATTACCTAATGTCATGCCATAAATTCAGCTTTACTCTGATAGGAATTGGTTCGTGGGTAATTTAAAGATAAATTGCTACGAAGCAGTATTTCCGTCACGGATCGTCCAATTTGATCTTAAAACGTTAGGAATTGTAAGTAGTCCCTATACCAAATTAGTCAATTTAAAGGCATTTAATTTAAATATTATACGTTTGAGTAACAATTATAGATTCTCATTTTTATGTTTTATATAGGATTATATATATGTAGAGTTCTAGTTGATATTAAAACTAAAATATCCAAAATTAGAGACGTGAACCTTCACTTTAAATGATGGATCAAAATTCATCAAAAATGCCACCTTGAAGTTTTTGCTCCGGAACGTTTTACATTCAAGGAACACAGATATAACTTATGTGGAAATGGAAGACATTAAATTTGACTTCAGTTAATTTCTCAAGGTGTAAAATATATCCTCGCGATTTCGTACGAGGGGAGGATCATTTTGGGTTAATTTTTTACAGCTAAAGAACAACATATACAGACTCTGAATATGTTACTCTAAATTTCAGTGTTGCCTCATTATTAAGATGCTTTTAAATAAGTTAATTAATCAACCAAACACCAATCAACCTGGTTTAAACTTTAAAATTTCCTAGTACCTACTATGATTACCAGACGTATGTATAAATAGGGGCATCAACTCAACCACACAGAACCAAGTCAATTTAGAAAAGTTAATTTCCTTGATTGTTCAAACCGAAAATCTAACCTAGGACTTTTCTCTCTTCGATCGGCTACTTTAATCCTCTTTCGGCTGATAAAGAGACTACGTTGTGCCGAAAAATTGGTTAGCTGGCATTGATATCAAACAGAGTGAATGTTGCCAACGTTTGTCGCTCTCTTGTCGCTTTGTATCAATTTGAGGGCCCTCAACATAAACGTTATGGGAAGCTAGAGCGTTTGAATTACGACTGAAGAGCCTCATTTGTACGGCTCTTTGTAGACGCTTACCGCAGATTATGCAAATATAACGTCTCGCATTCATTTTCAATGTTATTGCTGCTGGTTGATTGCTTTAATTTTCCTTTGGTTCGAATGTTTAAACCAATTTAATGAATTTGATTTGAATATCTATTGCAACCGCTATTATTGTTTACAGAAGCAATACTATTGTTTTATTAATGTTATTTAAATAAGGCTTGCATCGTAAATCGCATCCCTCAAGACAGTAGAAATTAATATTTATATTTTAGTTTAATATTTTCAGTATCACATTTCTCGGTGATCTGTGATTTCTAAATTATTATTACATTTCTTAGTATCCATTTATAATAATAAAGTAATAACATGCTTTGGGCCCGATTTTTTAATTAATAGATAAGAACATTCGAAAAAAGGAAAATATTTTATTTCTGTATATTTTATCATGTTTTCATTTTATTCCCCAACAAAAGTACATAATGCTGATTTTATTCAAACAGCTTATACTTAATCTTATAGCTTAATCGATTTGTTAATTTTAGCTGACAAAAAAGAATCAGGCTCTTTAAACAATAAGGTGTCTATTAAATATTAGTCTTATAAAATTATGTGACCGAAAGTACCAACTAGAAAAAAGACAGCAGTGTGGGACTCAAAGCGGGGACTACCCACAAAACCGCCCCTCCCCCACACACCTCTCATTACCTATTAATGGCACCTTGGGAAAAAAGGGAAACTATAACACTCCTCTAAAATCTTGTTGATCCACTTCGATGTCGAGGCCAAAGGAGAAATTCACATATAAATGCAATAATAAATTGATTTATTATCAAGATAACCATTTATCAAACATCCTCGGATTCCCATTTGATTCGGATAATGCCAAGTGCACAAGGTAACATATACTCGACGCGATGTAGCAAACGCGAGATTCCACTAATTTCACACTCAAATACCGGAACGGATCGGAGGAGTTACGAACTCGCTCGGTGTAAGGGCTCGTACTCACCTAACTTATTCCTACAAACTGAGAATGTATTCCACTGCATAACTCTTCCAGGAACGGACTCCTAAATTAAATTGTAGGCACAGCCATCCAAAAATCGTCTGAGTGCGAGTGGAATTACGAATTACGACAAAAACTTGACGACTTGAATTGACTTCATCGATGTGTTTGATTTTTTTATTTATTAAAGGAAACAAAACAATTGGCATCAAAACAATAGATGTCATTTTCTAAAGAGTATATTCTTAAGACACTTTTTGGAGTTTGTAATTGTATAATAATTCATTTATTAAACACTTTTGTGAACATTTAAATGATGTTTTTTAAGTTCATATATTACGATAATAAAATTGAGTTTAAAAAGTCTTGATTTACAAACATGTTTTGAAGTGTATTATTGGAACTTTATAGATATGCATAGCGCTTAAGAATTATTAATTTATTGAGGTAAATAACTTTCTAAACTTGAATTTATTGCGAGTGTGAGTATATCAACTCTGACGATAAAAACTTCTTTTCTCATGCAGAAAACTCAATGTCCAGTCCAATATCCACTTGTGTTGAGCTCTTCTGAAACTCATTATATTGTCGCTGAAGTCTTTTCATTATCGATCTTTCATGGTCTATCGATCTTAATAGGCCATGAAAGAGTGATATCCCTACTGATATTATAAACGCGAAAGTAACTCTGTCTGTCTGTGTGTCTGTTACGCTTTCCTGCTTAAACCTCTCAACCGATTTTGATGCAATTTGGTATAGGTATACGTTGCATCTCAAGAACGGCCATAGGCTACTTTTTATTAGAAAATAAGGGGGGGGAGGGGGGTAATACCACCTTTGGAAGTTTATATGGAAAAATGTTTATTTTTGGCAAAAATATAGCTCGAAACTTGGATTAAAATATAGACTACTTTTTGTTTCGTATATTAGGGGAGAAAGGGGTAAAACCGACCATAAAAGGATGTAGTCCATGCGAACGAAGTCGCGGGCACAGCTAGTAATAAATAAATTAGGGTTGTGGGCATGCCCACCGTGCCCGCTCCGGTGAATCAGCGCCTGGATTCTTCAAATAAGTGCTATGTTAATGTAACATGACTAAACGGAAAGCAGAAAGGGTTCGTGTGCGGATGCAAATTTTCCAAGTGTGGGTTACTTAGGGAAACGTAAATTGCGTTTATTTTTTCTAATGTCAAGAACAGTTATCAAGTGAGACAAAATTGAATGATATTTGAATTCTTAAATTTCTCAAAGAAACATTTATTTAAAAAATATGTTTTAAATTTAATAACTACAAAACTACAATAATTAAAGGGTCTTTTGCTATTGTTTTGAGTTGAATTTGAGAGTCAGTAGGTAAATGCTCAGCAGTAAATTCTTTTTTTCAATAAATTAAATAATCGAGTATTATTATTTCAACAAGGTACTCTTGTATTAAGATTGACAAAATTAGAAAGTTAATTTAGTAAATGCAATGCATAATCCTTAAATTCTTCTCTCATTATATGATGGCGAGGTTCGACTCTGGCAACCTCTTCATCTTTATACTATCGACCTGCTCTACCAGATTGTGATAGTGATAACTTGGTTTAAGATTTGGTGTATGGTCTCGGGGTCCTAGGTTCAATTCCCGGTATGAATACCGAAAAATGAAGAAATGATTTTGCATACTTCGCCTATTACGTGGACGAAACGAGTGTCCGTATTCCATGCGAACAAAGTAGTGGAAGCTCCACAGTAAAGTATAAAATAGGCCTACCAACACAAAAGCCGCGTGCCGATTAAATAATAAAAAATCATCTAGCCAACAACTTTTTCGAAGTCATTAACGAACTCTCAAGTCTTAAATACAGCAAAGAACAAGTTTCGTTGGCAACTTACAAAATGTCTCTTAGCCAAGTTACTTTAAGTTGCGAGCCACTAACACGGTATCTTTTTAAAAATACAGAAGTTGCCTGATGCCGCCAGGGCTGTTGTTGGTCATTAGAGCGAGAAAGTTTATGGTTTTTCAGTTCTTTGTTTCAGAAGTTTAACCAACTAAATCGCTTTTAAGAAATTAATCCTAGACTTTTTGACTGTACTTATGAACTTTTGTTTGGCAACCTCTTTTCTCGAATACCGAGGATAATGAAAAGAAAATTGGCGAAAATGATGTGTTAATGAACAACATTATTACAACGTAGTATGGTCACGTGATAAACAGACAATCAATGCAAAAATAATGATTACAAAAAGTCGTATTCTTTTTCTTCTCATCTTTTTGAGATGTTGTTTTTTCAATGTTAAAGCTACTACTACTAAATGCAGTATTGACATATGAGTAAATGTTTCATCATTGAAACTTTTAATTTGGTTTCAAAAGCTCTAAACTTTATTCCTATTTTATCTGGAAAAATAAAGCTGAAAGGAGAAAAATTGAAAAAAAGTTGTTGAAATATTTTTCATTTCAAACATTTATTATTTAATCTAAAGGAAAATAAAAAGCTGTTTTGATATTTTTTCTAAAATATTAATTGTACGGAGCAGAGATTTAGCAAGATTAAACTTTTCCGAGAATTATAAAAATAGCCCAAATACATTTGTTTTGTGATCCGGATTATTTAAGAGAAAACAGTCTTAATATTCATAAAATATTTTCGAGATTTCTAATAAGACCGTTTCATTATTTTTTTCACCAGCAAGGTTTTTCACGATCCACGTGGCTTATAATAAGTAGGTTTAAGATTTTTAGTCCGACAGTCCAACCTACTAATTATCGGGTTTATATCTAAATTTTGGTAGATATTTTAAAATTGGCAAGTTCATAGTATAGCTTTTCTGAATTTCGACTACACCACCATATCATTGTATCGCTTTCATTGCTATTCAGACGTATAAATGACATTTATGCAACTCCGTGGGCGATAGACGAGCAGGACTTTGGCGTCGCGCCATCTCGGAGATCCCGGATTCGATTTGCGGTCAGGTCAATAAAGAAAACAAACTTTTCAATATTGTATCGGGTCAGGATGTTGTGGAGCCTTTGTTCTTTCTCATTTCAGTTACACAAGTGTTTTTTGTAATTCTTTGTCAAAAACAGAAACAGAGCAATGCATTTGATGTTTAATAGTACTTTGTATGTTGTGATATTGATCAATCTTAATATTTTTTGCATGCACTTTCTTTCCAACTCAAATAGTATCAATAAATACACTTAAGAAGTTGGTTATACAGCCTCAAGCAGTAAAATGTAATAACTTCAGGTTTTTTGCATTACGCTTTATTACCCAAGATATGATGGAACTTATTTGTTTTTTTTTTAGTTTTAAACAACCAGAAACACTTTCACTATATGAGAATTTACCGTTTTGTTTGAGTCACTTAAGGCTTTTCACCGTAAAATCATTTTACGGTGCGATAAAAATGATTCCTTGCTCTACAAGAGATGTTAGATAAATCGTTGACCTCTACGATCCAATTAGACCTAGTTTCTTGTAAGGGTAGCGGAGGTCGCATGTCAATCGCTCCAATGTAATAACCAGACTCAAATTAGGATGATAGTTGTAGCAGGTCCTGGATTTCGTTACGGATGCACAATTAAGGAGAAAGATTAGGTTTTAGCATAGTAACTTAAATTTAAATGTTCGTCACTGGCATTAAATAAAAACCTAATCAGTATTTCTTCATTTCTTTTTATTCGAAATGAGAGGTCCGCCCTTTCTTCACACTGGCACCATAAAAGTAAATATTGGGTTACATTATTTTATATAAGTTTTTTTAAATCTTATTAATGTCGCTCGGGAAAAATGTAGCTTTCTAATGAAAGTTTCGGAATCTATTTAATGTAACCTACAAACAATAAACACATTCCTCTTAATTATCCTTTTATATAATTTTATTTTCCAAATCCAAATAATTACGTTAATTTATTATCCAAAGTAATGTAACACAATAATCAATAAATAATAATTCCTCTTAATTGTAATATGAGGATAGAAGACCTACGAAATCTTAATAATTTGTAATGAGAATTTGGGTGTACAATGCAATTTATTTGCACGGAATCACTCTCCAAAGCAAAGAGATTGATTCCAAAGCAGTTTTGATGATTCAATAGCAATAAATCAATAAAGCAAAGTAAATAGGTGCATATGTAGTCCATAATTCAATAAAAGAAGGCTTAAACCATCATCATCATTTACTTACAGATGTTTTACTACAGATTTTTGATTTTTAACATAAAGATCAGGACCTGTTATTATCCTGCAAATTTGGAGTTGATTGTAACTGTATTCGTTCATGTTTTAACCCTATATTTCTATCACCATTGGCTGTTTGCGGTACGTGTACTTTAATCATATTCCCAGGAGGTAGTGTTTACGAGGTGTTATCGCGCGTCAAATCACCGGCGTATGGCGAGTTAGGAAATGAAGTTTCGCGCCATAACTGCTTTTATAACTTAAGTTCACCACAGAGCTGCGCTCTGCTGATATGGGAAACAGCTTTTGGCGTTGCGTAAGAACGAGTATATTTCTCTTGGGCAAGTTTTTAAACTAAGGACATAAGCCACTTGAATGGTAAATACTTACATACATACATATAAATTTTTAATATTCAGCAGGTAGCCGTAACTAATTTGGTACTTTTAATCCTGAATTTGCCAAATTTTATTTTTCTATCTGCATAATATTATTTTTTATTTGTACGATTGTTGAAATCTTTAGGCAAAAATTAAGTCTAGCCAATACGGTTGAAATTTTTCTACTAATTGTTTATTCGAGTGTTTTTTGCAATTCATTATTAAGTGTAGTTACCTCTATTTAAGTAATATGTGTTAAGTCTTTCATAAAATATTGCGGTGTTACCTGATTTTGCAAATTGCTGCAAAAATTAACGTGGGAGAACCTTTTTATTACGTTGTGGCACATAACTACTTTTTTTAACAAACTTTAGTCAATTATTATTTTAATCGCATTCAATTCAAGTAAATCTAACAATTAAATAATTGTATATCTTACTTAGTTACTTTATATTTGAAAACTTCTTACGAAAAATATTTATTTAAAAAAAGTATAACAAAGTTATGTATATTGCGACTAAAAAATAACATCACGAATCAAAACTTTTTATTTATTTTCATGTAACTGGCCGCACATTTTCATGTTTTTCTTTGTAGATTCTTCTTTGTTTTGTTTCTATTCAACTGCGTATTTTATTGAACTCTTAATTTTAACGTAAAGTTTTTGTTTTGCAAAGACTTTTGTCTAAAGGAATACCCAATTAATAAACTTTCTAACTGAACCTGTGCCTCAGGCAGATTTGTGACAAAGCCCAAACTTTAGAAGGTGAAATAACAGTGAAACTAATTATTTGTTGAGCAAACTATATTATTGTTACTTTAAATTTCTTGAAAATTACATTATGACTCAGGCTAAATATCTGTGGTTTAGGTTAATTTAAATTTAATTGAATTTATGTTTGTGAATATATTAGATTTGCAACACAGATTAAACCAATTTGCGCTGGGCCTGCATGGTAATCGTCTAAAATGTTTTTACTAGGATTTTTTTTATAATATTTATAGTGCTTCACGCCGGACAAACAAACTTTTAATATTTTAAAAGATTAAAACAACCGTGTCCCTTTACGGCGCGGTTTTTTGAACCCACGATCTTCAGGTATTGCGCGTGCGGTTCTTTCAACTGAACTAACCGCAAGGTACTCGTATCTAAGATATTACTTTTTCTATTGTAATAAGCTCTAAGTTTTCGGTAAGTGCCTACTGCCGCATGCGTTTAGAACCACATACTTATCTAAAGAAGATGAAATGTCTCTGTTTCTTTTAAATATTTTTATTAGGAAATTGGAAATACAAAATTAAAATGTAATTTTGCCTTAGGTATCTTAATTTTGCACTTTAAGTTTTGACTAATTAAAGTTATAGCATGTTCAGTAGTTAGTAAGAACTACGTCGCGTTTTGACCCGCTTATTTTGAAAGTTAAAAAATCAGGTTGATATATCAGATGTCGTCCAATACTTATATTTATCATTCGAAAACAAATACATGACCCCATTCTTTATCATGGTTGTTGTTACCAGGCACGTGCTACCAGATGGGAAGCTGGTGCTTGGAGCAAGGAGGTCAATGCTGGACTCCAACTCTGGAGGCGGAGGAGCGACCCTCAGATGCCGTGCATCCAACCGAGCTGGCACCGTACTATCCAGGCCCGTGTTATTGCAACCTGGTAAGCAGTTAATTTAGTTTTAACTTTAGCATGACTACCGGGCTAAAGTAGTTCATTTCAATGATATCTCATTCTAGAGTTCTTTTTTATCTTTATTTATTTATTATTCAACAGAAACCACATGTTAAACATGAGGCATCGCAAACCACTCCTGCGAGTACGAACTTTGTGATACAATACAAAAATATTTTGATTACCTGAAAAAAAAATGCTAAAACAAAGTAATGTCGTTTGAAATGTTTGTTAAGTTCCTTGCTAACAAATATACATGATCATATGCTTACGAGGTACAATGTGTGATTGTCTAAAGGTTTTTGTCAGGTAATAGTTGCAAAATTGACTTTTTAGCGTTTAAGATTAAAATGGCAGTGAAATTTTGCATTTTAAAAAATGTATGTGATAAATTTCTGAGAATTAAACTCTCTAGTAGGAAGGTATTAAAATTATACATAATACATTAACTTTATAATAGACATTTAATTGGATCCTCATGCTAAGTCTTGTTAAGTCCGACGTTAGTGCGTAGATCGTTTGGCATTCAGAGAAAGTCAGCTATTCCAACTAGATGCTAACTGTTTTTGTTACTACACGCCCATTTCATTATTCTCAGTAAAGAAATTAGTTTAGAATAACTTTATTTCTTGTAAAGAGTAAAATCACAATTACTATCGCTTTTAAATTTTTGCATAACGAGGATTTGTACCAGAAAGAAACACAAACTGGAAGTTAGATGATGAACATCTGTTAACATAATTACTTTAAACATTGAAGCGGCAAATCCGTCTCGCATCTCATTTGCGAGATATAATGGAAATTATAAAAAAACTGTAAACAACCGACTTGCAATAAACAGATGTACCCGGAGCGGCAAAACAAATTATAACTTCGAGACGAGTTGGACCAATTAACTTTCCGTTACAACGGGGAAAATATGGAATAAAATGAAAAACAGCCCCACGGCCGTCTGAGTTTTTACACGGAAAAACTTTTAATTAAGGGATTAAAAATGACATTAGAGTGAGTTCGCAACAAGATAACTTTTCCTTTTGTCTGAAATGTTCATAAGGAAAATTCTGACACGAGCTTGCTTTACGATTATCTAAACGCTGGATGTACGAATTTTCTTTATTAGACCTTGTTAAAAGTTGGCCACGTTTTCTTCAAGCAGTGAATGAAAGGAAGTTATATTTACAAAGTTCAGTGATTGCTTTAATCTTTATGTAAATTGTTCTGTTTACGTAGATTTAACTTAAAAACTTTTTGAATTTTTAGCAAGTTATTACAAAGATAACTTTTTTATGATTTACTTTCAAATATCAATAACTGTTAATAAAGTATTTAATTTATTAACAGTTATAAATGTTTGAGCCCACAGCGTCTAGTTAAGCCTTTTACATAGTTACCTACATACAATATGCATAATATGATAAAATATAAAATTGTTTTCTTGCAAACCTAGCATATTGACAGGGATAATTTCAATATGTTATTGTATATTTAAAAACTATAAAAACACGTTTCATTATGTAATAAAACTGGTGTAAGTAGATACTACTAAAGTAGTAGGACATTTATGGTATAAATAATTTGAATGAACTCTAATCTAATGCTTTTAAGCATTTGGGTTAATGTGATGTGTGAAATCGTAAATATAAATTAATTTTGTTTGTTCAAGAAAACATTAACAAAACCTTTAATGTATGCATCGTCAGATTAAAATAAAACATACATATGTATGTACAGTAGAATTTAGAACCTCATCTTTTTTAAAAGTGGTTTACTAAGAGCCAGCGGCCCCAGACCTTCGGTAAAGTATAAAAGCTGTAAGTTTCCCAATGCATGTCCCCAACACAGGTAAGGACAGGTGATATCTGCGCAAGCCACCGCGACCCAAGTTTCATAGTCGGGGACCGTCCTTACCTGTGTTGGGGACATTCATTGGGAAATTACAGCTTTTTTACTTTATCGAAGGCCTGGGGGCCGCTGGCTCTTGCTCTATCAAAAATTGTTGCTCTTTTGATATTGTAACAAATCAAGCATATACTCGATTAAACTCTTCAATTAATTGCAAAAAAGCATTGAACAACCGAGTTGTGTGTCCTAATTATATTTGGGTCCTTCCTGCGTCTAAATATTGAGATATTTGAAAGATGAATATTTCTTACCAATTACTTTTTTCACGAGGGACTCGGAAAGTTTTAATTAAAGACTTAGCGACATTATGTCCTTCGGCTCGGAAAAATGGACCTTGTTATAAGAATACCAATAATAAAATACATAAAATGAAAGGCCAATTAAATTAAAACCGTGACGTTTTCTTTTTTAATAGATTGTAGACGCAATAGGGATTCTGACTGACTAAAGAACTGAGAGACTTTTAAATACCTCTCGAAATACGACACATGCATACTAATATTTTACATGCAAAAATAACTCTGTCTGTCCATCTGTTTGTCTGTCCTGCTTTCACGCCTAAACCACTCAATCGATTTTCATGAAATTGGGTACAGGTATATGTTAACCTCTAAAACGGTAATGGGCTACTTTTTGTTTTGAAAATAAGGGGAGATGGGGGTAATACCACACTTGAAAGTTTATACGGGAAAATATTTAATTATCAAGTTAGAGATATGAAATTTGGCACAAATAGGTACCTATAGCTCAAAATTTGGATTAAAATATGGACTACTTTTTGTTTCGAATATAAGGGGAGATAGGGGTTTACTGACCATAAAAGTATGTAGACCACGCGCGTGGAGTCGCGGGCACAGCTAGTTATTTATCAACATTTAGACTGTTAAATAGGATTCGGCTGGAAATATTACACCTTTTTTTTCTCTGTCAGGTCAGCTAGTAAGAGAAAAATAATTCGAAATTTCTTGTCTCTTAGGTAGATGTTTGACCAGAAAATTTAATGGATAATCACAATCCTAATAAAATTATTGAATGTACTTCAACATAACGCATTATTTCGCATTTTGAGTAATGTTGAAGCAATCAAGAAATATTTTACCTTGGATGAAAAGCACAATATGCAGATATGAACATTTTGTTCTCGTCTGATATTAAGTGTTTCAGCTGACAACTTACATCTGGCAGTGGCATTTATTTATTATTTATTTTCCAAAGCTTTAATAGCTCTAGCGATAACTCATATTTAGAACTATATAAGTAATACGTCCCACTAATACGTCCCACTAAATGTGAAACATTTCTATTGCTCGCACAGATGTCTAAATATAACATTTCATACATAATTAATCCTATCGGATGACTTTACGAACTGAGGCTCTCTATTTGCAGATTGTACTTACCATATTTTAATACTTTGTTGTTCAATGAGAATTCCTACAAAGGAGAATTGAAAAGCAACAAATAGGGGCTTGGCAGCTTATTCTTATTCAAATGAGTTCCGAAGAAAATATTCGACACTTTGATGCTGTAATATTTATATTGCATCTGTTTTATTGTAACTTTTACAAATTTGTATTGTTGCTTTTTTTATTTGTTAACTATCTGTGCCGGCGAATATTGTGCCGCCTATTTTTTTTATATTTTCTTAAATTTTAAACCTTCTTTGGACCTCCACAATTTTATCAAAACAGAAATTAGATAAATCGGTCTGACTGTCGGTGTATATATATATGTATATGTATATTATAAATTTATAAATTTGATACTTAATCAGACTTTCCGCAAATTTGAGTTGGAATAACATTCTTGTTGCGTAGGTAGATCATAATTGTTTTGTTACAATAACTTACCAAAGTTAATGAAGAAAAAAATATTCTTGAATATTGTGTTAATACGTGATGTGGTAAAACACAAATTAATCTTACGGACACTTGTCTACAATATAGCTAGCTATAGCATCAAAATACTCGTTTCCGGGACTTTAATCTACTTTATTGCGTCCAATTTGGCCGTTGTTACTTTTGACAGATTGCTTCCTTATTACTTAGGATTTCTCATATTTTTATGATGTATCTTTTGTTATAAAGAAATTGGAAAAACAGATGTAAAAAGATCCAAAATAATAATTTAGATAAAGCCTCGTCTAAGCGAAAAAAGCAATTTCTAAAGACGATATTATTGCGTTGTTTCTTTTTGTTTCCACATCCGATATAAATACTTTTCATTAATAACGAAATTTTCAAAGATACTTTTGAAACATAAAGGTAAAATACGACTGTTATTATTGCGATCATGTTAACATTAGAAAGAAATGCATATCCCTACTAATCCCCACTAATATTATAAATGCGAAAGTAACTCTGTCTGTCTGTCTGTTACGCTTTCCCGCTTAAACCTCTTAACCGCTTTTGATAATATTTGGCATAGGTGTAAGTACGTTGAACCTCAAGAACGCACATAGGGGTAATGCCATCTTTGAAAGTTTATATGGGAAAATGTTTATTTTTGAAGTTAGAGATATGAAAGTTGGCACAAATATAGCTCTATTAAAATATAGACTATTTTTTGTTTCGAATATTAGGGGAGATAGGAGACTTTGACTTTGACTTTAAAACCGACCATGAAAGGATGTAGTCCACGCGAACAAAGTCGCGGGCACAGCTAGTAATCTATATACTTTTAGTAGTAATAATATATCTAAGATAACGGGTGAAAACGCGACACCATTTTTTAGAAGTTTGAAAGAAAAAAATTTTATTGACCAAACTAAAAAATAAAAATACATAATCTACTTAATTAACATGCACACGTAATTTATGGTCAATTGGGTTCCACCTCAGCAAATGCTGTAACGGCATTATTTCTAAGAACACCGCTACAGCGCTGGTATTCTGGTGGAACCCAGTTGCTTGGAAAATTAACTGAAGCCGGGGCTTTTATTATCTTTAAAACCAACTACTTACTTACCGACCGACGTTTAGGTTAGGTTGCACTAACAGTGGTCAGCTCGTGACCCGTTAACTTTATTGACTTATTAGAAATGTTTGAAATGGAACGCGAAAGGCTTATTGTCTATGAATAGATTTTATAATTTTATTTTTGAAAACTCTTAGATAGTCTTAATATCTACCTAACAATTTGAAGCTAACTTGTAGTATGTAGGATTTATTCCAATATCTTTTGCCTACATTCATTGTAACGAGCGTGATTGCGTGGCAAATATCCATCGATGCATTTTTTGTTAACAGTGGAAGACAATGTCCTCTCGCACACTGCTCGTCAACTGGTGCCTGCTAAAGTAGGGGGTGCTGTTGTCCTACGTTGTGAGATATCGCCGCAGGTTGGACTCGTCGACGTCACATGGCTACAAGATGGCCTGCCACTGTCATCAGGCTACTTGGGAGCTGGTAAGCATCACGTGCTGGTACATGATAATGTATTGTCAGACAACAGACACTTCACTTCCGATGCTTAAATAAATTTATCAATCTTAGCTGCACAACAATAAGGCTCAAATAGCTTTGCACTTTCCCTAAAAGTGAATTTATTGTGAATCAGAAGAAAGTGAACCCTAATGTAAAACTAAAACAATGCTTTAACTCAAAACCATTTAATTCAAATTGGTTTTAAGTCGCTAGCAGGGTTACATGCAAAGCTATATATTATAATTAGTATGGTTGGTAATGTTCATTTGGTGTATAACATAACGATAAACACGTTATTTTTCAACAATATTTGTAACCAATTATCAAACCCCAAAACTTTATCGCAAACAATTGAGTATTTGTACGTTTGAAATATTAATTGTAACTGCATTAAAAAACGTAATTTTCGACTAAAACCATGATAAAAATTGGGCTTGAAATAACCATTAAAAAACGCTAACACGCACTTATATTATCAGTGTAAAATTACAGTAAGTATGAATATTACGAAATGTTGAAAAAAATACTTATTCTACTTGACGGTGTTAAATTTAACGTCAAAGCTTGTCATAATGATAATACCTATAAAAAATAATGTCAAATAAATTGGCTACTTGACAGTGTTAACAATAAAATATGAAAAGTGTTAGTTAAGTTAGCTTATTAGATTAGTAATCATTTTACATTTTTACTTTTTAATTAAAAGCATAGTTAATATTTTATTTTTGCAAAATAAATTTTAGTTTTTTTATCTGTGGAACAAAAGAACCGAAACGGAAACCACCATTGCAATTCGGAAATGACAGCTGTCGGCGAAAATTATTTATTTTAATGTGGCGAAACAATGATTATTTTACCGATTAAATTGAATTATTGTGTCTCTAATCGTATAAAGAATTTATTGAAACATTTTCCGTTTATCTTGATTAAGTCGTTCCTATGCGTATCGGTTCGTTGTCTAGGACGTTGACGTCATAATTGCAACAGTGACGCGACTAGGCGTTTTCGCGCGCTTTTTAAATGTGTTACACAAAATCTTATTTTTCTCTGGTTATTTACATTTTTTCCAGATAAATCGAATTGATTGGGATATAAAATGAACGGGCGCACATTTTACAATACTTTTTCAAAAACTGTCCAGTAGCCAATTAGAGGTCATATTTGTCATGACATTTTTAGCTACCTGCTTATAATATCCCTTATATTTTAATAAATAAAAGTGGTGAGGATAAGTATCTACCAAATAAGTTATTCGAAGCACTATTCCAGATTCAAGATGGGTGTCTGGCGCTGGGGGGTTATTACTTGGATTGGATTTGACGCAAGCAGATATTCAAGCTGATTACTCATGCCTGGCGTTAGATATCCCCAGTTCGCCTTTAAAACTTACAACTGATGGTAAGTCGGTATAGCGATATAAAGTACTTATATTAAGATTTTTGCATTCTTTACTACGGTATGTTGAAAAGAAAAGGAATTCAGATTAGGAGAATGACAATTATTTTTTAATTGTAAATAAAATGGCCAAAATACTGCCTGATAGTAATAGACAGAAAATAAAGAGTGAAGTGAATGTGACAAAATAAAAAAATCAAAATGTAAGGTTCTCATCAAGGAGTACGTAATAGGGTATTACTTATTTTTTCAGATAGCAGTTGGTTAGAAAATATTGAATTGAATTCAATAGAATCTCGATTTGGAGATACTGTGATATTACCTTGCATATTGCGCCATATGAGCAGCCACACGGTCAGGTATGTTCTGTTTGTTTAAAAATTGATAAGCTTTCATAGATGCGTAGTATAGCAAACTTAACGTCAGTTGGCAGCGGCAGGATGGTAGCGGGGCGTGGACGATGGCGACCACTGAGGGCGTGGTTCGCGGTGGAGTTTTGGTCTTCCCTAATGCTCGGGAGCACCACGCTTCAAGATACGCCTGCTCTTCCGGACCTGAGTCTTCTCAGAGAATGATTGTGCGACTAGTCGTTTACGAACCGCTGACTGTCACCGTCTCTCCAAACCCTCTTGTAAGTTCATATTAAACACATACTACACAAATAATAGTTTTTCTAATGATGATTTTGTTTTTGCATTAGTCAGTGTTTCACTTTTTTCCTTGCTTTTACACATAAAACGTGTTTGTCGTTCTAGGATATCCAATATTTGACTGTTTCAAAATAAAGTTTTGTCTTTAAAACTGTATTCTAAGAATTCAACATAAGTTTGCTTTGTCTTTAAATTAACGGAAACCTTAAAATTGCACGATTCATCCACTCCAGTACAGTAATATCACCAAATCCCCGTACCCGTAGATGTTAGGCACTGGAGGGTCGGGCCACCTCAACTGTTCCATACACGGTGGCCGCGGCGGGGGAGTCACGTTGAGCTGGCAGCACGAAGGTCGACCACTTCACGCCCCTCAGTCAGGCTTGTCCCTCGGACCAGTCAGACCACACCATGCAGGGTTGTACCAGTGTACTGCTCACGACCACACCGAGACTGCTGTCGCTGGCGCAGAAGTTGTTTTAGCTGGTAATAGTTTACTTCACTTCATAATTTACCAATTACTGTATTTTACAGATGAGCTTATCTCATTATTTTCACATAAAATATTTCAAAAAATATGAATAATCTGCAACTAACTGAACTTGGTTTCCGTAGTACAAGTGTAATATTATGATGAATGAATTTTGACAGACTATGAGTTAAGAAGTTTCTCAACCTACCATTTTATCTGTTCGAGATTGCAGTGCGTTAATATTTTAATGTTTCTTGGAAACCCTTGTTAAGTGATGCCAAAGTTGCACTTGTAGCGCCAAAAATACATTTTAAATACATAAAAGCACAAACCTTTTTAGACAGGCCGCCAAGATTGGTCTCAACGTTCAGTGAAGCCGTGACGAGGATCGGGCAAACGATTGCCTTGAGGTGTGCGGCCACGGGAATACCTCCTCCTCGCATTCTGTGGACTTTAGACGATCGATCATTACCTGCTGCGCCAGACAAGTAAGACGAAGCCTTATTATTAACCACTTAGCCCCACTAGCACTTTGCAATGTTGTCTTGCACTAGCTTATATTATTTCCTGCTTTTATGTGAATTAGTTTTCTTTCAGCTTTTTGATTTGAATAAATTTCACATTTTCTTGTAATATTTTTCAAAATTGTATCAACATTAAATTTCAAATTACATTTAAAACTCTTTGTTTTACACTTCAATGTCCTCCGCTATTTTGCATTTCATTTACATTCCAACTTTTTCTTGGGAGTTTTATTGTGAGGTAAGTATTTGTCATCTCTCCTAGAATTTATTGCGCTGCATTTATTGTTTGATGACTTTAACTTCATTTTTCCCAAAAATCGTGGATTTTGAATTTTTATATTAATCTTTCAGATATACAGTAAGTACAAGAGCCGAAGCTTTGCCTGGAGGTGAAGAAGGTGCGATAGTATCAACACTGAGTGTAACGATACGCACCGCAGATGAGGGAGGTAGATACGGTTGTAACGCGACCAATTCTCGCGGGGCCCACGCCCATTATGCAAGACTGAATGTTTATGGTTAGCAATTTGTTCCCCATTGTGACTTAAGTTAACTTTGTCTTTTTTAATGAATTTTACTTAGAACAATCTGCTTTTGCAGGTCCACCTAACATAAGATATTTACCGGCAATACATGTTAAGACTGATACTGATGTTACTTTATATTGCCCCTATTCAGGGTATCCTATCAAGTGAGTATAATTAGAACTATATTAAATTATGACATACATTTCAAGTGGGGATTCTTATTGAACTATTTGGCATGTATTTTAGAGAAGTTGTATGGCGTCGTGAAGATAGTTCACTAATAGATATTGCGTTAGAATCGGGCGATGAACGGGGTATACTCAGATTGAGTTCAGTAAGGAGTTCTTCAGCCGGTAGTTACACATGCGAAGTAAGAGCTGAAAGCGGCGAATTAGCAAGGAGAACAGTTCGCCTAGAAGTGCACAGTAAGTCTCCACCAAATATTTGTTGACATTCAAAGTAGATTTTATAATTAACTGACGTTTGTTTCCTGATATAGAACCGCCAAAAATAGCATCGTTTCATTTCCCCGAAGAACTGGAAGTGGGGGGTAGTACACAAGCTACTTGCAGTTTGGTTTCTGGGGATAAACCAATACAGTTTGTTTGGCATAAAGATAATTTACCGATCCCGTCGGTTTTAAAGGTGAGATACTAATTTGCCATCCTAGTTTAAATTTGTCTGAAGCTTTATCACGTACTAAAGAGTGAATTTTGTTGAAACAGGTTGAGCAAAAAAACATGGATTTCTTTACAATATTAATTATTCAAGATCTAATGTCAGCCCATAGTGGAGAATATACATGCAAAGCAACAAATGACTTCGGTACAGTCAGTCACAGTGCTTCATTGGTTGTCAAAGGTATTTATGAAGGAAAATTATTTAAAACATGAGTATGGAGCATACTGAGTTTAAATATATAAACATATTTAGAAAATAAAGATAATTTCCTTGATAATATAATACTAAACAAAACGATTTCATGTATTCCTGATAATATGTACATTATAGACTTTGTAAATTATATATTTATTGAAATTATTAAAATTCACAAGTCCTTGCAGGAGCTCAAAAACGAATTTTAAATGAGAGCATGAAATAACTTCGTTAAGTCTTTCTATTGTTCGATTTTTCAATAAAACGCTAGTATTTACTTGCCTGTATGTAGTGTTGACTTATACCGACTGAATGATGAACGTTTTTCTAACTAAAATTAAGCTACAAGTACTGTAGGATTTATTATTTAGCCTCTGCTGTTTGCACAACTTTATTTCATTTGAAAAATTAAACATCTATTTTTTTTAATTGAAAGGTGTTTGTGTTTTTTCCTCCTGTACTGTATACTCCTTACTCATGTGTTCCACTTGTGTAAGCGCTGAATAGCGTAACATATAAAACAGTCTCTCCACACAGAGCCACCGACTTGGGTGTGGCGGGCGCAGAACACTTCGGTTTCGGCTGGAGCCGCCCTACTCCTGCCGTGTTCGGCTAAAGGACAGCCCTCACCAAGGATTTCTTGGGAATATTCTTCTGGTAAGTGTTTAAAAATATTTTAAGTGCAAATTGTATCTCCCCTTCGGTGTGGTATTGGAACCCACGACCTTCACGTATCGCGCGTGCTGCTCTTCCATCAAGGCTTCAAGTCGTTCAAGTTATGGTAGGCGATGGTTTTCGCCGTTATGATAACCTTACCGAAATTAAAAATATTTAATGGTTACGTGTGGGGTTAATCATTACAAAAAAAAATGTAAAAACCGTTAAGATTTTAACGATGAAAAGTGGGCTGAGTACGTGTTTCATGGATTAACGATTACAAAGCTAAGAGATGTGATAAGCAAATATGATTAGTTTACATCGTCGGTACAAAACTATGCAGTATATTAATCAGCAGAGGGATGAGATATATGACGAGAAAACGTTTTACATACAAAATATTTTGATTGAATGCATGCAAACGTTAGATTAATATTTGAATTCTATCCTTTTTGAAAGATTTATTTTCTAGACTTTCAAAGCTTGGAAATATGGAGTTTTAATTTTACAAATATTGACGTTCAAATAAACGCTGTATTTAGCACACAGTTTACATTATGAGTGTCTATATTTATTTTGTAAATTTTATATAAGGCGAAGGAAACATTAGCATGCTTTTAACTACATGGTTTACACATTTTCCTGGTCAATATTTGTTTAACTAACGTACATTTTTAAATTGCCAACACAAAAACTATAGCATTTATTTAATCGGAAAAAACAGAGTAATATTGCACAACAAATCTTTTTGCTAAGGGGTAATTTGTTTTTAAAAGAATTCAAGTTTTTATCGGAGTCATGATTTTGTATTATTATGATGTAAGGCTTAAAAATGTAGCAGTTCATATAACATGACAAAATGTTTAATTGAATTGTCGACCTCCATAGCCAAGAGGCGAGCGGGCCGGAATTTGGCGTCGCGCCATCTCTGAGATCCCAGGATCGAGCCCCGGTCGGGTCAATATGGAAAACGAACTTTTCTATATTGCCTCGGGTCTGGGTGTTGTGGTACCGTCGTTGTATCTGATTTCTGTAACACAAGTGCTTAAGCTACTTACCGCAGAATCAGAGTAATGTATGTGATGTTGACTAATATGTATTTATTTTATTATTAATTTATAATTTCTTAGACGGCGAGAATTGGCGTCATGTCCTCTGGAGTCAAGCAGAGCCCACAGATGCCAGCGGTGGCACTATCCTCTCAGATGGCACTGTCTGGTTGAGAGCTTCGACTCCGGAGCACGAAGGATGGTATCGATGCACAGCACGTGTTCAGCATTCCTTTCTTCATCATACTTTCTACCTCGATGTTCGAGGTAAGCAAAGCTACAAATAGTACCTAAAGATTGCAGGCAAATGTACCGTAAATTAAATTTATCATTAACTAGCTAACCCAGCGAACTTTGTTTCGTCTTCGTGGCAATAAATGAGCAAATTGAAAAATAAAGTAAAATAAAATAATAAAAAAGTATCTTATGTCATTCTCTTGATCCTAAACTACCTTCCTACCAATTTTCAACCAAACATATAGTAACTGACTAACCTGAGTTATAAATAGTGATACTAACACGACTTTTATATATTAAGATTCAGGAGTTAATAACCTTGGTACACACAACTTGTATTATAAATTTAACTGCGAAATCGGTAAAATAATAATTTCAGTTGAAAATTTGTTCCCCTTTTGTAAGTAAATCTATTTCTAGTGGTTTTACATCAAAAGTAAAAGGTCTACTGTAGATTCACAACAATAGATTCTAGTTCAATCACCACGCTAGCCATGTGGGGCTGGTGATCACAAACCCGTGCTATATTTGAAATTCGGAATTTACTTTGTGGATGCAGGAATTGAACTCAGTTATTTTTATCGACGGTTTATTAATTCTCAAGTAACGTGTAATACAATGTATGTATTGGAGCATATGTGACGTACCTTAAGGTTAACTTTGGTGATGATGTTTACATTAAAGTGCATGTAAGTCTTCATAGGCACAACCAATTTGGATACGGTTGGTTTTAATCTAATTTAATCACTGATAATGAATAATTTAGATTTAAACTTTGTTTTGATTAAACAACCATAAACTGCTGTATAACTGCTGCAGTCCATTGTTCTTTGAAATTTTAAAACTTTGTAAATTATATAGATCAAGTCAATGACAAATGCTATACGAACTTTTTTTTGATAGAACCTCCAAAACTGACGCGGGGTGGCAACGGCGGCGAAACAAGATGGGTGGTCAGGGGCTCCACGGCTCGGCTCACATGCGGCGTCCGGGGAGAGCCAGAGATACACTTGCACTGGACGCATGATTCCAGGCCACTCGCTTTGCAGTAAGAACTGTTTTCATTGTTTGTTGATGAACAGTTAAACTGTCGGCTGACGCTTTATTTAAGGATAATATTGATACAAAGGATACGTCACCAGTCACAAAGTCGTAAACGCGAAACCACAATTTTCCATGTACCACCCATTTGTATGGAAAGTTTACTGTCTAGTCAAAAAAAATGTATTCAAAATGCAACAAGAAGGTTAGAAAGCTTGAAACCAGAAAAACCAGAGTTTTTAGTAGGCTACGTTACCTATTTTTTTTTTCATCCCAGTGGAACAGGAGGTGTGGAAACCAGAGACACTGGAAGTGGAAGCATGGTCTCCGAAGTCACGATAGCTCATGCAGGACCAGAACACGCCGGGGAGTACAAGTGCCTAGCGAGGAACCTCTACGGGACTGATGAACTGCTCTTCCGGTTGTTTGTTAAAGGTAAGTCGGTTTGGATTTCAAATGTCGATGATAATATTTTTGACAGTATTTTGAGCTAACTTCTACATACAGATTTGATAACAGGGAATATTAGTGTGCTAGTCCATTACAAAGTACAATACTTATTTTTTTCTTCCATAAATTTATTACTTTATTGAATTGGGATGTTGACACCATTTACGAATAATTTTAAAATAATATATATTTTTAAAAGAGGTAGGGCATAACGATTTATCGCTTGAACTTGAGCAGCCCGACTGGTGAAATACCTCCACCTTACAGAAGACCGCAGTCTTATAACAATCTCTTCTGTGCTGTTGTGTTCCTGCGTGTGAGTAAGGTTTCCAGAGCTCTTGGGGGGTGCTACATTAGTAGCAGGGGTCAAGATCTGACACCAAATGATCAGTGTATTGATAAGCAAAATAAATTTTATGTTAGCGTGTGCCATCTTCGTATAAAATATATAAGGGAATTTAAATTTTGCCAGTCATTTAAAAGTATTGCAGTTGACTACCCAGTCTACACCCCTATTGTTGTGGCTAGAAAAAAACATTTAATTCCTTTAGTTTTTTTATGAGATTTATGCATTTAAATTTTTACATTACGAAACTGTATTATTTTAAGTTATAATTTCTTACTTTACTCCCTATGTAAACATTAGACATTTTGAAACTAAAATTTATCATTTAGACCTTAGTCATAGCTAATTTAATTATTCATGTTCCTAAGTATCAAGTCTTAGTACCAACATCCCATCGCGTTGCACAACAGAGTTTTCCTGCTTCATTAATCATAAGCTCTTTGCGACATTCCCGCACGCCATTTGTCTTTATTAATATTGATTAATGTATAGCAGAAATAAATGGAAGAAGCTAGTTCCTCAGCAAGTTTACTTTAGAACACGGCTAATAGTTGAAATCAGAATCGCAGTAGACCAAAAATGTAAAGGTAAAAAATAGAACCTTTGGAATTAGTAACCTTGGCAACCTTTTGTAAGATGTTTATTTTAAAAGAAATGCCTGTCTCTATAACTTCCTTTCATCTGAAGATTTAAAATATATTCCACCTTAAAATGGTACTTATTTTTTTGTACAGAACAAGTGAAGGTCACGCTTTTCAAAGCATTATTGCTAAACCTTATGCAAGGGAAGTCTGTGGGTCGAATATTCAAAAAAGACGTTGGAAACCCTACGTGTCCAATAAAATAACATCTTTAGGATGATGTTGGGACTGCCTCGCTTCTGCAGCGCATCGGGAATGTTTGCGGAATACCAAACTGACGGCTTTATGGCCATATTCCGCAGGAAGACCGGATCCCTGATTCAAAGGATGCGGTACAGTCGTCCCAGCATCCTAACGACCATAGCGGATAGGTACACCTCAAAGCTGTGGAAGTGCCTGGTGCTGAGAGTGACCAAAGAAACAAATTTCTTTGGTGGTTCTTAGCACACGGCTGCTGGTATTTTTAATTTCTATTTTATTTATAATGTTTTTTTGTAATCTACTAACATACTTTGTCTTTGGAACTTCGAATTATGATAAGTCAAACCCCTAACTAGACTTCTCTGGAAAGGGTACATTGTTTTCCAAGCTTCTTATAAATGACAACTTTACAGCAATATCGTCAGCAACAGCTATTTTTGTTACCAGAGCGTCCCAACATCCCAGAAGAAATGCGGATATCTGAAGTGTGGTCTCGACGAGCCCGCGTGACATGGCGCATCGCTCGCGGAGCAATGGTGTCCCACTATTCTCTTCAGTATAGGCCTCTGACAAGGGACATCGGCACTGCACCGCTAGATGTCCCATTACCTGCTCTGCCTGACACGTGGGACTCACCCGATGTGCTCAATCTAACGTTGGCTAACTCGGACTTGCTCCACGTTGCGTAAGTTGTTATTTTTTATTTATACAATATTTGATTCAGGATGCAGACTCGAGACGTTGACAATACCAAACTTGCAAACAAATCTAAAACGCGTATGATGTGTTCAATTAATTGGTTACTTGTATTCGGTTTATATTGTATAAGACCATAATCAAGTAGATTGTTATAGTTTACTCTAGATTAAATGTTACATTTTGATTAGTAAAGTAAGCAACTTTACTATTTTGTGCTGTGGTGCATCTAACAAGGCATTTGAATACACCATTTGCCGCAGACTGTCAACTCGATCCGACATTTGTTTTTTGTATTCTCAATGTATCTGCTTTCAAATAAAAAAAGAATATAGCCCATTTTTGTAACCTTAAGTGGGGATACTTAAGTATTGTGATGTACTGAAAACTACGGAACCCTACACTGAGCGTGGCCCGACACGCTTTTGGCCAGTTTTTTTTGGTCTCATCAAGTCATGAAAGTACTTAGATGTTTTGGTTGTTTTATTTTTAGTTTCAGTTACAATCGTAGCATATCTACAGTTATTCACTCCGTTATAACCAGTAAACTAAGATTCTAGCTGCAGACTGTCTGCCACATTTGGAATTAGATAAACGATACTAACACTAGTGGGTGCATTACGAAATAATAACGTGTTAATGCGTTGAGTTAAAATCAATTTCTCGTTGTTTAACTTTTTATCATTTTTTACTCAGGTATTGAGGTCTTATTTTAAATTTAGTTCATTTGCGAGTAGTCTTAACGTTAACTCCAAACAGTCACAATATTATGAACTGACTAAATGTTAAATAACAGGCAGATTGAGTTTTTTAATTAAGGCTGTAAACATGTTTTAAAGTAAAGCTAAATAAAATAAAGGCTCTTTTCTTCTGCGCAGTCAAGAGCAAAGATGTGTCCGGGCAGTAGTCTGGCGAGGGATTATCGCTCGTGATAGGCACTAAGCTCTCATTTCCTGGGGATATCCTTGTTTTATTTCTCATTCTCATAAAATATTGTTACTGTTTGCATTTCATTTTGATTAATATTTTTTCTATGTACCTACTTGTTTGATGACCTTCTTTGTCGAGTGGGAAGCGGGCCGGAGTTTGGCGTCACGCCACTGCTAAGGTCCAGGGTTTTATTCTTGACAATGTCATTAAAGAAAACAAACTTTATTATATCGTGTGGGGCCTGGGCGTTGAAGTACCGTCTTTGTTTTTGATTTCTCTATCACAATTACTTTAGCTCCTTAAAATATAAGCAGAGAAATGTGTGTGATGTCTTATATTGATATTTATTTGGATAACAGAGATATGAAAATAAAATGCCTGTGTATTTATTTAAACAATTGGTCATTGTTTAAATAAATACACAGGCATGGGATACAGGGAATAAAATGTTTTAAATTTATGAATATTTAATTTAGATACTTATGTACTTAAAGATGATTTTTGAATCACTATTTTTATTAAACGCCTGCTTGCAGGTCAAATATAATACAAAATACAACTTCGTAACGTCTTTCATCTTTCATGCATCACACTGAATTTTATTTAATAAATAGGTAAATGTTATTCTGTTGTTTATACATTCCTTATTAAGTATTGAATCGATAGTTGTTAAGCAGAAATATTCATGAAGGAAACTCTAGTCAGAGATAAAATACATTGCAAGACAGAGGATTTACGTGGAAGATGTATTACCACAGTGAGTAAAATGACGTTTGAAAGAAGGCAGGTGCTTTAAACCGCCAGTGCATACAATATTATACAGGGTAATTGAACTGTTTTAATGTGACCAGTTAGACATAACTTAGTAACCGAAATAAATAAAACATAATATGCATGTATCTCGGATACCTACTAAAATAAAGTTGACTTTATTGACGTGGCAAATTTTATGTCTAAAGATTGTAAACCTTTTTATCAGATCAAGACTGATGATTTTCGTACAAAAATAAAGAATAAATAGACCTACAAAAAACATTATTATTATGATAGCTCGAAGATCAGTACCAAATCTCGGTAATGGTACAATAGGATCGCACAATAGGTTGACCTCACACCAATTTCTTTAAAGTCATCGGCATAAAGTTCGTAAAGCTCTTACTAAAACCTTTTACTCAAATTAAAATGTTTCGTTCAGGTCTGAAGGTCCGGGCAGGGCCGGAGCCACAGTCGCGGGACTCTCGCCCGACACGAGGTACGCCCTTAGACTCGCCGCTTACAACGACGTCGGCGCCTCGCCCTATACTCCGCCCCTGCATTTTACTACAAGAGAGGAAGGTAAATATTGTACTTTACTGAGGTTTGAGATAAGCGGTGTAATGTTACGTCATCATTAGGATTAGGATGGCACTGGCTTTTAGAATTGAGTTTTTATTTGCATGTAACCTTTTTGTGAAAAAATGTGTACTACCAACATTTTGGGTAAAACAGTTTGTTTTGTTATTTAGTGTGCAACTAAAGTGTTTTGTATCAACTTTGTGTTCTTGTTATCTGATTGTGTTTTCTTGGTTATGGTGTCCAGAATTATGCATTATTGTTTACCTATATACAAATTTGTCTTATTTGTGTTGTTTTAAATATAAAAACATTATATAAATTCCTTTCATTATATAAAGACTTTACATTTTTCAAATAAATATGTGTTAAGGAAATAAAAATCAATGATGGTACCACATTATACTTAAATACACTTAAGTAGTTGTGATCAACATTAGTTGTAGTTCTGTATATAGTATATGTAACAAATGTTTATCACACAAACATTTAAGGGGCAATCGAAAACGCAACTCCTGACCTAGAGTCACTTATTACGATAGTCACCCATTTTTTGTGAAGTTTTAAACAAATTGATTGCTCTACATTAGATTATTTTTGTCAGCGCCTGGAGGAGCACCAAGAGACATCACAGTTCGAGCATTAAGGGCTCGTGAACTGCACGTGACATGGCTGGTAAGTATTCCATGTTTAAGAGACCTTAAATAAATCATCAAGTATGGAATGTAAAATGACAAAAGCGGGATTCATTAGGTGAATCATTACTAATCTATAGGACTACAGTAGTGCTATCGGTGTCTGTGCACCAGTCGTACATGATTTTTCTGTACACATTGGTGCACTCTGTGGAGTGCAGGGAGATGCAGCTGCCTCCCCCCTTACTTTAAATATAAGAAAAAAATAGATTATCTGCTATACGCTATTTTTACCTGCCTATATATTTGCTAGTAACGTTGCAAGCAAATATGCAACGCTATTGTATAATTAAAGAACTAAAAAAATCAAAGAATCACTTATGTTACTTAATATTTATACTCGTACCTATAGCTGACCTTCATCACAGACATCAAATTATTTAAGTAGTTAACTCTGATAAGTAGTCCAATGCAGAGTCGCAAAAGAAAAGATTTGTTCAATGACGAATCAAGGCCCGAAAATATAAGAAAGGAGACTTAGTTTTGATAAGTAGTTCATAAGAGCTTTAAAGATTTTAGCACAACTTACTAAAAATGATTTTGAATTAAAAACATTTTTAATGTGTAGGTTGTAACATGTACCTAATTTTATAGCCTCCACCGAGAGAAACGTGGCACGGTACACTCTTAGGGTACACTATTCGTTGGTGGGAAGTGTCAGAAGACGGCAAGAGCACAGTCAGCGAAGGCCCAGGTTCAGAGAGTGGGGCCAGCGCGGACGCGACCTCTACCACCATAAGGGGCCTCAAAGCAGCGATGCGATATGGTGTCACTGTGAGAGCTTACAATGCTGCTGGCACTGGACCCTTATCGCCTCCACATTACAGGCACACATTGGAATCACGTGAGTTAAATTTTAAGGTTATTTTGTTTAAGCAAGAAAGGTAAAAGACCAGAGCGTATTTATGCATCTTGGTAACACTTAGCGGCGCTCATACATCAAAACTATGTATTTAGGGAAATGCATTAGTTTCATAATTTGTTTCAAATATTTTTAGTTAATTTTTGAGTACGATTATTTAGAAAAAAATAATGTTGTCAAAAAACAACAACAGGACGCCATTTTCCAATATGGCGGCGCGAAAAAACACGAGGAGTATTTTTTTTGAGCGAATTAAAATAAAAAAAGAATAAATTAAAAATTATGATTTAATTGAGGAAAGTTCAAATTACATAAAAAAGCACACCGAAATCTATGAAATAATTAATATGATCAAAACGTTCCAGGTAAAACTACCAAATGATAATTAAACTAATAAATTCTTTCACATTTTGTTTTAATTCTATCAAACCAAGCTTCAATTACAACTCGTGATATCCAATGGAAAGGAATAGTGGATTAAGAAGTGACGGCTACACCTGGAGTTTAAAAGTGGCAAACTGCTATAAGAATTCTAAGAGGGATTATAGCCCCCCTGCTGGCACAGAGCCATTGTTGGCTCTGGGCGTTGTTAGAAAATATTTCGTGTGAATCACCTTTGATAAAAACAAATAAACACGTATTGGCATTGTTTTTATAGTTTGGAATTCAATAATATGTTATTTTTAACAATGCGCGTGAAATAACTTATGCAGTAGATATTGCAAGCATTTAAATGATTCGCTTCTCAATCTTAAATTGATATCTTAAATGGAAAAGATGGAATAATTTCTCATATTAAAAATATGATTTAGATTGAAGAATTTAAATTGAAAACTCATGAAAATATTCAAACATGAAAATTATGAAATCTAATATCTTAACGACTGATGCAGGAAACTTTTGTGGAAGCAGTTAAAGGTTTCTGCAAGTTTTGTCACAATCCCGCGTAAATAAATCCCTCTGCTATCGACGTAGAGCAACGATCGTAAATTTTCCTATCAAAATGCAAAATGGCTTAATTGGACTCTGGCCTTTCCGATCTAGGTCAAACGATTCAGAACAAATTGATAGCACTTTTGTTCACTGCCTTTGTTGCAATTTTATTGCACGAAATATTACGAGTTTCGATGTTCCTTTATTATTCAAACGAGTTTCGGTAAAGTTATCTCTTTATCATTTTCTTCCTCTATTCGCAGTAAAAACTTGTGTGTGCACCCAATTTTCTTTTAACGTTGGGGGTAACTTGGTAGTAAACTTATCTACCTACAATCCGAGGTTTAACGCGAATCCGGAGGGAATTTCTACTAATGAACAGACCGTAAGACTATTTCCCAAGGTTGTGTGTCGAATTAGTTAGCTGAAGATCATTGCACCATTAAATTTTTGATGCCTTTATTCTTTAAATGTCCGAGAGCAGGCGTCATCGTTTGTAACGCTCCTCCTCAATCTTAGATGTATCCCGCTCAGAGTATTTAAACAGTTCCCGTGTTCCGGTTTTGGTATATAATAAAAATAAGGCATTCCATACAATATCAGCAAAACTCATACCATTTAAACCGGTTACAATGCCGCAACTACCAACTACAATTAGTATTAGAAACTGCATTAATTCAGTTCCAATACAGGCGCGGGTGTATCCCAGCCAAAATCGTGTTCTGTAAAGACTTCATTCACCAATTTTCTACACAGCACCCACTGCTGGTCCCGAAGGCGTGAACTGCGTGTCGAGTAGCTCGACATCACTCAGGGTCTCGTGGAGACCCCCAGCTACAGACACGAGGGGTGGACTCATCACACACTACACTCTGCAATACACAAGGCGTGATTCCGATCCACTGGTTGCTTCGCAGGATGCGTACTTGCGAGTTCAGGTGAGATTTCAATAGTAAATTAGTTTCTTATTTGATACCACGTTTCTCCTATAGGTAACTGCTATCATTGCCTTCTATATGGGCTTTATCAGAGATGAGCACACACACATACTTTTTTTATATATTGCACTTCAAAATTGACCTTATCCCACCAGATGTTAAGTGGTAATGAGATCCTAGCTTAAGGGTGACAACTACAGCAGAATGATAGCTGTTACTAGACTTGTCGCCCTTATCTTGAAGGCTTGACCCCTGCTACTAATGTAGCACCCCTCCAATCATTATCACACCATATGCCTATGTCTAATTATTTACATCAAACACATAAAATAAATACTACCTATACATGCATATTGTGTCATTGAGTGATACACATTAGCTTTCAGTAATTTAATATCTACATTTGGTAACCATTCTATTTAATTTAACTGTCATCGTATTTCGTTTAAGTTTCAAAAAACAAATTTCAACACATCTTTAATACTACACTGCCTAGGAATACATAGAACTTTGGTATATGTAAAGGGCACATTATATTGCTGCTGATATTGACGTCCCCTAATACTCCGTAGGGTGAGGAAGCAACGGTGTCGAGATTAACCTCGTATGCGGAATACGAAATCAGAGTCCGCGCCCATAATGCAGCCGGCGATGGGCCGTTGTCGCCGCCGCAAATTTGTAGGACGGACGAAGATGGTTAGTATCCAAGACGACGGATTTACATGATGCGTTCTGGACTTTCGGCATTATGACGTATTCGAACTGATTTTTCTAAATGTTGACTGTCACATAGCTTTACTCGTATAAGCACGCCGGTTTTGCCACATGGTAAGGTTATAGACACGACGCACATCTAGATCTAGAGTGGAATAACTCAAAAATCTCATGTGAATTTAAAAATCGGTAATTTATATGTTAGCGGCCGGCCGCGGCGTCCAACGCTTACTATTTATTCCCTTCTTTTCACATTTCACATCGATTGTTCGCACCTATTGGTCGTAAAAAAATATTATAAAGCCTTATTCCTTTCTCGAAAAATGGACTATCTAACACGAAAATATAAGAAGTAGTAGTAGTTTTTGAGATTAGTGCCATCAACCAAACAAACAAAATCTTCAGCTTTGTAATATTAGTATAGATGAGTTTAAACAAAAATATGATTTTTTTTCAAAGATTTTAGTATGGTTGTCATTAGGTAAGAGACGTTTCAAACAGTGTAGTAAAATACAATAACGATTATGACGTATTATTATTTTCTTGAATTACTTCCAATCCAATAGTGGAAGTAATACGGCTATCGGATTACTTCCACTAGATTATTTGTTACAGGGGTGGATCAATGTATGATCATTTTCACCATATCCAAACTTAATTGAATCAAAAGATGTGCTTCCGGTTAATTAAACCACCTAATGTGACAATTGTTTTTGATTTTCATGACGGCGAACTAGATTTACACTTATAATAATTATGAGCTCTAAAGTACTGGATTTTGATAAAAACTCAGTTATATTCGAAATTAGAGAAAAAAGTATAATTCAAGCCGAATCACAGCGATTTAGGGATTTGGCGATTTTTCCATACTTTAAAAAGTATTCTGAAGTAGGTAACTAAGCTTTAAATCACGATCCCATTATTTGCAACCTATGTATAATGGGTCGTAATATCGTTCTGTTTTAAATTATTGTAATGAAAAAAAAAAAGAAAAACTAAAATATTAACTAACATACGCCGCGGCGCCGTTCCGGCACCAACGATACTCACAAATATTCTTGTATTTCTCAAACAAATGAATTGTAAATTCTTTTGAGTAAATAAATATCTTAAACCGTAATACAGATCTTACTTTCCCAACTCATTCTTCTACATTATTCTTATAATCTTTCACTATCCAATCCATAATATGATGGAGTTCGCTACGCTTATCTATCAGTATCTACATTTTTATCTACCTGAAGAATGTCTGGAGTGGATCGCTTTCTCGCGTCAAGACCGCTTAAATTGTGCATATACTTTGTCTGCAAAACCAAATCCTGTAATTATTTTGTACAATCAAGTATATCTATGTACTGTATGTCTATCTACAGACAACTAATACACTGGTATTAGTTGTCAATAAATACGGGTGTAACTGCCAAAAACTATAGACCTACTAACCTAGTATTCGCCTTTTAGTTCCAAGTGCTCCTGGTGGCATGAAGCTGATCGCTCTAAGTGAGCGGTCGCTGAGGGCATCCTGGCTACCACCACCAGAACCAAATGGCAAATTAACGCATTACACACTCTATGTGAAGGATTTGTCGGGGTGAGTGGAAGGGTTATTATATAGTACAAGAGGGTAGCTACGAACCTATATTTAGTGATCAGGTACCTTGTGAACATTTTGGGGACTGGTCTGTACTTTAAAAAACATTTAATGTTTCTTCATTCATCAAAACCAAACTATTTGACTTGTTCTTAAGTTGCCTGCCTACACAGCACATAGCAATAAGTTAGCTGTACTAAGTTTATAACCGGTATCTTCTTGGTTTTGAAGAGTAGAGTCATTTTGCATTATATTCAACGACGATCCAAAACTGTTATATGACATAACCTACTTAAATAAACAAGTATTTGATTGATTGATCTGACATCCGCGACACGAATGGAATCGCAGTTTCATTTCCGACCTTTTTAAAGTAGGAACTGGATTATTCATTGAAATTTACTAATGCCCGGTTCCAATATTTAAAAAACGATCCGTTCTTGCTACGTATAGTAATAAATTATACGAGACTTATGCTAAAAACGACAGATAGACGACTAATAACACTGATATGGAAAGTAAATTTGAAATTAGAATTAACAACTCGTAGAAAGTTCGTAATGTGTCAAAATCTCATTTTAAAGCTTTGTTCGGTAGAGTTAAAATGCATAGAAAATTCTATGAGATTCAATTTACTTCAGCTTTGTGATCACCACTCTGCATTTAATTAGCTTAGTGAATAAACCAATAGCCATTATTGTAAAACATCAGCTTATTTAGTGCCAATTATTATTATTTGATACTTAACTACGAAATCTTAGTAAAATGTTATGTTTTGTTAGGTCACAAGAGCCCAACGCGACAAGGGTGAATGCATGCACTGAGAGTGAAGGCAACTCCATGGAATGCATGAGGTCGCTGAGGGGCCTCCGAGCTGGTAGGACCTATGAGGCATGGGTGAAAGCATCCACCGTGGCCGGGGAGGGACCACCCTCAGCCGCCGTTGCTTGTCAGACAAGTGTTTTGGGTGAGTAGTAGAAGAGTATTTTACTTTTGATCTACTGTTATAGTAGGTACTGCTGATGTTTGTAATGAAGCCTGGTTTTGGCCGTTATTTAATTTAATAAGTAAAACTGGCTGTCTAATGTTAGCAACCTACTTAGCAAGGGAGTTTGTATCCGATTCTCGATATACGTGTTAATAAAATATTGTACTTACTTCATTCTGAACAAGTTTTATTGATCTATTGGTTTTTGATATGAAAAATGTATACCCCAGCTATACGTTTATGATCGTGATATATTTTCAAATGAAATATGTACGTACATTGTACATAGAAAATATATATATACCAATCAGTTAATAACCAATCAGTAGAACCAAATGTCCTTCTAGCGAAATGTTCACACGGCATTGTCCCCATTAATATTACGTTGTGTGTATACTTTAGCGCCAGCACGAATTTCTTCCTTCGGTGGCCTTTCCGTGGGAGCGGCAGGAGGATCCTTGTCACTGCGATGTGTCGTAGGTGGGGCTCCACCACCAGCTAAGAGATGGCTGAGAGGAGGAAACTCCTTACATGTACGCCCGCCATTTCACCTGGATGGAGATGCATTGCTGATTCGAAGTTAGTAAAAATGCCACCTAAAGTAACTTTGTGGTTGACTTACGGGACAACATCAATCCTTAAAATTATAGTATGACAGATCTGAATTATAGTATCAGAGGGCCGCTTTTGCCTACATTTTCCCACGTGAAAACTAATTATACCAGGAGGAAATTTTATAGATTTTTAAATCAGTTAGAAACTATAATTCTTGATTAGGCAGATGGTACTTCATCTGTGCTTTTATAATAATACTTACTATTTAGCTAATCATTAGACAAAAATAAGACTGCAAAAAATAAATAATTTGTAGATTTGGATCTATCCCATGCGGATAACTATACTTGTGTGGCGGAGAACCCCCACGGATCAGACTCAGTGACGTGGCGCGTGGTGGTGCTGCGCCCCCCATCGCCTCCCACCCTGGCGTTGGTAGAAGCTCGTCCGAGAGAATTAGAGCTCGAACTGAGACCGGCTCCGAGGGCACCAGGTCATGCCTTGCCTAAGACTTACACTCTACATTGGAGGCTGGTCACTTTAGAGGTATGTGTAACGTGTAACTACGAGCAGCTGACTCGGTAATTATCATCCGGCCTTTAGAACACAAACACATTTTTATTTATATATTTTAACTTAATTGCACGAACTTGAAAAGGACAAAAGGTGAACTTAATGCCTAGTTACACAATGTATATGACAAAGAGTTTTCTTCGTAACTTTCTCATATTCCTTTTTAGATGTTGTGCTAACTGTGTTGGAAACAAATAAAAAAAATTATAAAAAGTGGAGTTACATACTAGAAGATAACTATATTAAACTGAAATAGCATGCTAACATTCTGACAGCTCCTGAAGATAAAACGTTTGGTCCCAGCTTACTTTGATTTCAGTCCCTAGTTATACTCAATCATCTTGTGGACCTATAGAATAGAACTATAGAATTATTATATCTGTGGAATAGGTAAAGGTAGTCCCATCAAAACAATGGCCAAAGTCTTCTTTTTAGGGAGAATGGCGAATCCAAGCCACGAACCCTGGCCCTGTAACACTGACAGGCCTCCGCTGTGGCTCCTCGTACAAAGCCTACGGAACAGCCGGTGGCCCACCCGGACCTGAACTAGCAGTCAGGACTTCAGGAGGTCCCCCTACAGCCCCTCCCGATTCTAGATGGATCAGGACCAACGCTACTCATGCTAGATTTGATACAAGTGCATGGAGCGATGGTGGATGCGCCCCAGTAACGCTGAAGCTAGAGTGGGCTGGATCCGGAGTGGCGGGGGCTAGAGACGTGCCTGTTGGCGGTGAAGTTATTTTAGGGGGTAAGTACTAGATCTTAACTATACCCTTATTCGCAGAGACAATCAAGCAAAAAGTCTTATCTGTGCTATAATTGCACATTGATGATATGCACGGAACAATTTTGCTTCATCTGAAAGTAATAGCAAATGCTTTTACATTATTGGACTTTGGCGTCGCGCCATCACATCCCGGGTTCGATCCCCGGTCGGGTCAATATAGAAAACGAACTTTTCTGTATTGTTCCGGGTCTGGGTGTTGTGGTACAGTCGTTGTTTCTGATATCTGCTTTAGCTACTTACTATAGAATCAGAGCAATCTATGTGATGTTGTCTAATATTTATTTATTTACTATCTGTGCCCGCGACTTCGTTCGCGTGGACTAGATCCTTTCAGGGTCGGTTTTAACCCTTTCTACCCTAATATTCGAAACAAAAAGTAGTCTATATTTTAATCCAAGTTTCGAGCTATATTTGTGCCAAATTTCATATCTCTAACTTCAAAAAAATTTTTTTTCCATATAAACTTTCAAAGGTGGTATTACCCCCCTTATTTTCTAATAAAAAATAGCCTATGTCCGTTCTTGAGATTCAACGTATACTTATACCAAATTTCATCAAAATCAGTTGAGAGGTTTAAGCAGGAAAGCGTAACAGAGAGACAGACAGAAAGACAGACAGACAGAGTTACTTTCGCATTTATAATATTAGTAGGGATTATCATTTAGATGCCATTAGCCGTAGGGACTGATTTGTCTTTTTGTGAAAATTTGGTAGTCAGTGCGACTCGATAAATAAATTCTTCTGACTGAAAATTTTCATCTCTACTTTTATTTAAAACATTAAAGTTTTATATACATATTTTCAATTATTCTAGATAACAGTTCGAAAATCCGTTACAAATTGCGCCCGTCATTTACAAACTGAAAATATGATTGGGCTTTATGGTTTGATAACGCGACTAATTGTCGGTCCATTCATTCTAATCGGCTCCGAAATTGGACTGAAAATGAGTTTAACAATTTGCATTGCACAATTCAAATAGTCACTTCAATACAGTTCGCTGAATCTATTCTCAATTGCCAATTTCTGATTGCACTTCAGGACCGGTAACTGTCCCGGTAATTCGAATTCAAGTTTGACGTTCACGTGAACGTAAGTAAATAGTTAATGGGTTAATAATAAAAGCACTACAACAATTATTTATTTAAGTAGCACAATAATTAAGTCAACAATAATATACCTGTGTTAAAGATTTTCATTTTTTTTTATATCAGAGTTTGCTCCAAATAATTTTGAAATAAGTCTTGTTTCTTGTAAAGTCGTAACACCAAAAAAATTAAACACAATTGAAAATCAGCTGCTTTTAAACGGACATTCGGCTTTAGGAGCTTAAAGTTTACGGATTCCATATCGCAACATGTTTTTTCATTTGTTATGATTAATTCTATCCTATACCTTATACGTTTATACCTCTAGGTACCTTACCTTAAATATTACCTACAGGATACCTTAACCAAAAAACTTTTCTATTTTTTTTGTTTTATAACTGTTTTTTTGTCACAATTTATTTCGCAATACGTTACTTACTAAACTTAGTTTACATTTTGTGAAATCAACTATGACAACCTCAGTTTAAACAACTATTTGAGTATAAATAGAAGTTTTAAAAAACACAATTACGTACTGGCATGAATACGGTTAAAACTATTACTCATAATTTGACTGTGTTTTTAATTGACAGTTCACAATCATATTTATCCTAGGTCTGAATCCCGGCTCGAGGTACCGCGTTGCAGCTCGCGCGACCAACGAGGCGGGCTTAACGCGAGAGGTATATGAATTCACCACCCTCCCCGCAGAAGGGGGGTTTGCTGAAGAAGTGGATGCCCCCTTTCCTGCCACTGCTGGGGAGCTGGCTCTACTGCTAGCCTTATGTGCTGCGCTCTCGTTGGCAGCGCTGACTATATTCGCTATTTTGTTAAGACGTAAGAGGTAAGTCATGTTTCTGATCATGAGTTGTTTGCATATTTATTGAATTAATGTTCTTTGTTATATTAGTAATATTACCCAGATATATGGAAATTGGTAGTTATATAAATAATGATAATATTTATTTTCACATATTTTTTGAATTAGCTAAGATTTAAAAAAACGGAGAAGTTAATGTACTTATCAAAAAAAAATATCAAACTTGTTAAATGATCACCAGAATCAATTTCAGTAAAAGTATATCATACACAGAGTTTTTGTTAATATAAAATTGATCAAACATTGGTGAACATAATAGAGGTAAGTTCATATATAGAATTGTGAACATGATTACAAGTGGTGACATCTAAGCAAGCACTTTCTGTCTACCGACCCTGATCAAGTTCGATACATGGCACTTACAAACACCATGTTACTACAATTTAATATATTTTTATTTGCCGAATCATGATATAAATCAAAGCAGTCACTACAATAAAACTCAATAAAAGGTCTCGTTAGCCGCGTGGGGGTGACAGCGCTGACGTGGGGTGTCCTCCAATGTCCATCGACCCTCATCACGACTCCTTTAGTAAGACCACACTGACACTTCAAAAAACCGGAAAAGTGTGATTTGAACTCGCCAACCAAGGTTCTTTATCTGGTCTCAAGGTTCATTATTATTACTTATTACTTACTTCTCTTTTTTTTCCTGTTTTCCTTTTTTTTTGTAATAAAAAACTAAGTTTGCGAATACAGTACATATCAATTCCTTCGATCAAAATAAAAACTATATATTTATTTAAAAAAAATTAATTACGGCAACATTCTTGTTGTAATTGCGATCATTCACCAATTTTTTTAAAACTTAACGTAACAAAGCAAAATTATTACATTATCCTTACGAAAAAAACATGTAAATAGTTACAATATTTCAATGTTGAAATTAACCATATATAACCTATATGGTGCTAAATATTAGTTATAGGATCATCTCTAAGCGTTCTAGAAAAATAATTGTAGTATGTCAGTCTATTTTATGTTACAATGCAAAGTCATCGTTATCACTACGGTAGCCAAAAAAGAGAAATATGATATCTACATACTTTGCTCATCGTGGGAATGATCCCAAGACCCCGAGATCATAACCCAGTAAGCACTTAAACCACTAAACCATTCAAGCTTATTTTTTAATAATTGGCAAATAAGTAGACAACGAAAACAATCCCTGAACGGTTTTCATTTTTCCATGCGACCAACAGAACCCTACAAAGCTCGCTCTTCAGCGAATAACATTGGTATGTCATGCACTTCAAAAGAGGTGTTGTTAAGTTTTACGTACCAAGTGAGTGTGGTCAACCCTTATCATAAGAATACTGACACGTCAAATACTTGAAACCTGAACAGGTTTCAAGTATTTGACGTGTCAGCCATAATGAACCATAATGAAGTATTATCGTCTCATTATTTTAATCGTCGATTCTAAATTCACTTTCTCGTAGTAAGAAACTCAAGTTTAAACTGTTTCTCAAATAAAATGGGTAGATTTAAATATAGCGACACAGCTTGTTATTTCTGGAGTTTAACTGAAGTTGGAACGTAATTCTCATTGTTTGACGAACCCTTTCCTAAATTTTAATAGGAACCGACCGATGAATAATCCCAACTTAAACATTAAACTTCACTTAAGGATCTTTGCACATTACGTCTTTTTGGATTATTGTACATTATATTACCTACCAGCTGTGCCCGCAACTTCGTTCGCGTTTACTACAGGATTTCTATTTTTTTAATAAAATTAAATTATTTTTCTAAAATAAAATTAGCCTAAGTTACTCCTTGTTACATCTACCAGCTACCTACCAGTAAAAATCTCGTCAAAATCGGTCCAGCCATTTCAGAGATTAGCAGGAACAGACAGACATAAATTGTAAAAAATGTTACTTAGGTATACCTATATACCGTAAATATATTCATATGCATGTAGTAAAAGGAAGTAATTTTATATATAGTAGAATATTGCTATAAACGAGACGTAACAGCGTGGACCGATACAAATAAGATTTTCAAAATAATCAAAATGTAGACAGGGCAATTGAAAACATACAAACACCTTAAAAGCTAAAAGTGGGTCGAAATCGCAATTAAAAGTCGTGGTTTGTAAAACCTCTTAAGAACAACTGTTACTGTTGCTACATTTAGCCGCTTAAATTCGTAAAAAAGAAAAGTCCATTTAATACCACAGGGTTTCTAAAAAATAATCTCGCATATTCAATAGCAAAATAAACACCACTTTAAGCTTTTGGACTGCTTAAACCTAAGCCGCTCTGTTCAAATCTCATCTGTAGGTTAACTATCTGTAGGACCTTGTTTACTTACGGTAAACAAGGTCAACTTTAGCCTATCTTGGATTGGGTTTAACCCAATTTACATGTATTATTTTATAGCTTTCGTCTTATCATCAAAAGAGTATTTAGTGATCTAATTTTAAGTTACCACCTTGTAAACACTAAAGATGCAATAAAAATATTGAGTATTGAGAGTTGCATCAAAACATGTGATATTTTGCGGCGCCAGCCATTTTTAATCGATATCCATCAAACAAACAGAACAAAACTCCCGCCTGATTCACCTTTAAAAAAAATTAAATTGTAAAAAAACTCCCGACACAAAAACGTGCGAAAATTTTTTTTTATTTGATACCTATAATATTGAGGGAGTTGTGACAAATAAATTTAGGAAATTCGTTATAATCTTGGATTTCAAAATTTGTCGTTATAAATATATTATGCTAGTCAAGCCCTTTTATAAATGATACCCATATTGTGGGAGTTGTGTTAAAACATGCAATCCATAATTTTGTGACGGCGGCCATTTTGGATCAATTTTTATCAAGCATAGCTAAGAACACTCCCAACTTATTTATCTTTCAAACAAACAAATCAAAATCGGTTTATTTGTTCGGGAGCTGCGATGCCATAGACAGACACACACAGACGTCAAACTTATAACACCCCGTCGTTTTTGCGTCGTGGTTTTTAAAAAAGGGCATGTTTAATGTTTTATCTTGAGCCGTTGTTAGGAAAAATTAGTAGTATTTTATTTGTATCTTTTGCGAATCCTCTATAGTCACATGACGATCCCTCAGAGGTTGGCGTACCTATTCATGTTTACATATCCTGGTTTGACGGATTCCATTCTTTGCAGAAGCGATGGTGGCGTGGCCAGAGTGTCCACCAGCGCTGAGAAACCCACGTGTGGGACTTACAGGGCGTCGCCGCACCAGACTCCCAAACTACCACCTGATCCACCCGGTAAGTTATCTCCACTCTAAACGGAGGCATAAATTAATACAATAAATAAATGCGCCAGACAATCACACCAATGACCTGGGCTCAAATTAAGGTTTTCCCTTGTACTATGAGCACCACGACGGATACTGGGGGCGTCATTACACCACGCCCACACCCAAGTCAATTTAGAAAAAGTTCGTGTTCCAAATTGACCTGACCGGGAATCGAACCCGGGACCTTTTACCTTAGCCACTGCGCCACCGAGTTCAAACGAATATTCTACTGTGCCGGTGCCAACCAGAATGACCGCTAAAGGCGGAGAAATATTTACCTACTTGTCAAAATATGTCGGATGTGCACATTAGTGCAGTGTCAGTACACAATCTAATCGCCGGACAGGACAGTGCATAATACACCGTACTAAGCTTGTGGGCACTGTGTTCAACAGGGGCGTGTTACGTAAACAAAGCTTTGATTTCGATACGATTCTACACCATTCTCTGCCATCAGATGATAGGTACCAAAATTAAACTCCAACTAAGGTAAACTAAATTCATGTTGCACGGCCGTACCCGTTTCTAGCTATCCACTATTTACTCTACCTAAAAGTTGTCTGGAAAGAAGAGATCGCTTCCTAGCGATAAGGCCACCTAAATTGTACTACATTTGGTCTGTAAAACTAATTTCTGTGAAGTTTTGTGTAATTAGATATATCAGTCTTCGATACAGTCGTACTGACATGTTCCTACCTCATAGACTTTTCTTTTTCATACAGATGGTTAAATCACGGATAGATTTTAGATACTAACGAGGACATTAAATCATTAGTAAAGTACAGCCAGCAGATTTAGTTTGTTTTTTTTATTTAATCGCTAAGTACAATAAAAATGCATTCAAAAATATTTGTTTTCAAATTGCGCTTGTTATTTGATAAAAATGTAGGATTCTGTGACAGCCGTATTTATTGTGTGGTAGTGACGTCAGTTCATCATAAATCAACAAATTCACTGTTATTTTTATATTTCTTTTTTATCTCAAAATGCGTTATAATATTTAAACAACACAGTGTCTTCTCAAATTTAGTTCACTGTCTATCGGATTTACTTAGTTATGCGGAGATTTTATGTGACAAGGTACTTAGGTGTAGGTACAAGGTTATTCGTACAAACGAATGATGCAGATTGTACAGCCAGATTTTAATGGTTCTATTTCGAGTGTCACTGGCCACTATACATATTTGTGAAAAAAAAAATGCCCGTTCCAATATTTGAACAACGGTCCATTCTAGTTACGAATAGTAATCAATTATACGAGGCGTAAGCTAAAAACTACCGACTGACGACAGATGACAGCCGATATGGAAAGTAAATTATGGAATGGTATTACCTACTTGTATTACGAATCGTCAAATATATCAACGTCGCGTGTGATGACAGATGTATACGAGATAAGTCCGTATGCGACATTCGCGGGCGCTCCGGGAGCTATCTCGAGCGGGTCGCGCGCTTACACGCTGCAGCTGCGCGCGCTGGCGCGGCACGACGACGACGCCGCGCCGCCTGCGCACCCACCATGCTGTGATGGTAATGTGCCAGTACTTGTAGCAGCCCCGCTAGGGGGCGACCTCTGGTTGTTGCTAAAATTAAAATAAATTAAGTTGTTGCTAATATTGATGGGGTGAGAGCCATCTGTGTTCCCCCGAAAGCTTGGTGAAGATGATAAGGCTTCACAGCCATTATCGATTATCAGGTAGGAAAAAAAAAGCCCGAGCTGAGGTTCGAGCCACGCTATGGGGCGCCCTCCAGTTGTTGCTTAAATTAAAGGGGTGCGAGCCATCTGCGCTCCCCCGAAAGCTCGGTAAAGATGATAAGGATTCGCAGCCATCATTGAGGTAGGAAAAAATGTAATGTACCAGCCCCCCACTTCCCACAGGTATCACCATAGCTGAGGGACTTTTTGGACATTCACATAAAAAAGTCATTCTATGACTTGCCCGAGACTCGTGCAATCTTACAGTTTTGATTTTTTCTTTTAATACTTCTCAGTTTATTTATTTGTACTGCCGACCCTTATCTCGTTCATCTACTATTGTCACTACTTACAGGTTGTCTGGATGACATTGCTCTATAGCGCTGAGAGTCTAAATTGTACGATAATGTGTCTGTATTAGGTAAAACCAATTTCTGTTTCATGTTTTGTGCAATAAAGTATAAAATCTTTCTAACTATTCCATAAACCGTGCAAAGGGGAACGTATGTTATTATTGTAGAGCGTTCAAAGGGGACTTATTTCCACCATGTACGCCGGATCATATATTTTTATATCAACTTATTGGGGTACTTATACATTCATTTATCTAGTCTTGCTGTTTTCTTTTCGGTTTTTCCTTTTTTTTTTGCCCTATCACGTTGTAACTCAACATAATAAAAACTGTTGTTACAGAAGAAACATGCGTGGACGCGTGTGATGCACAACGGCGGCGAAGGCGTCGGCGACACTACTGCCCCGATCATGGTATTTTTAATAGTAATAAAATAAATTAGACTCTAATGCTGCTACTTATTTAAAAAAAAATTAAAATATCTAGAGCTATGCCCCCCGCACACGGTTCGTTAGGGTAGTCGTATATATCGTATTAGCTACCCGCAGCAGCTTCGCACGGGTGCAAGTAAATACAAATCAAGTTTTCGGCTTTTCTGTACATTAATATGTATAGATTATATAAATAAATCTTCCTCATACATCATTTTGTCTATTAAAAAATCGTATAACAATCCGTTACGTAGTTTTAAAGCGACTTTGTTTTATACAATAATGCGCATTGTATCGTTACGATACAATGCGCATAAGAACTGAGTGTTCTACAAACAAATATCTTACGATTTGTGGAAATATCACTTCGTGTGCCGACTTGTTTGAGCATGCTCAAACTGCACTAGTGGTACGTACGTATTTCGACACCCTTACCCTACGACGCCGTGTGCGAAGGGGCTTAGTATGAAAATAGACGCTGAGACATCTATGTACATACCTACTGGTGACAAAGACCTTTGTTTTGTCCAGGAAACAATCAATGATGTTTAAACAATTTACTGATAAATATGTCCGTGATTTGAGAACGCATTTAAATTGAAAAAAAAAAATAATTTTCCCGTCTTCAATATTGGAGGGTTTGAAGCATAATAATCACTTATGATGAAATAGTGTACTAAATTATGTATTTAAATGGCTACACAACTTTATTAAAAATAATTTCTTTTAATACTAATATTTTATCTTTGTTCACAGGTTGTTCACAAGACTCAGGGAGTTGAGAAACGAAACTGCCAAATTGTTTAGAAAAAAATATCTAGTCAGTGTAATTAGCAAATTCGGTTATACATATTAATATGTATACAAAAATTTATACAATAATATTGTCTATTTATATTATGAAGTTTTTTTTGTCAAAACGACCCTCCTTTTTCCCCCAAAACCTGTTCCAAATTAAACATCACTAGTTAATAAATAAATTTTGCCTACACCATAGGAGTAGTAGATATACAGTGAAAAGTGTGATGTGTAGTAGATATGTGACGTGCTGTTGACTTTCTACATTAATTCGTACACTGCAAACTTTTTCAATTTTTAGCTTAGAATGAGGAAGCTAAATATATAGTTGTTTTATGAATTTTTAATTGATATTATATCGCAACTCTAGATGAATACCCCAGGAACTCTTAAAATATTTCATAAATTACTGAAAGTAGTTTTATGAGCACTGATATCAAAAGACTGAATAATAAGACCGTATTTAGTGTAACGTTTTCTTTAGCATATTTGAGTGATAACTAACTGTAGGCATTCAAGAGAGAAATTCTATAACGTAACTAACTTAAAATGATTACTTTTTGAATTCCACGAGTTTTTGAGGTCTGATAGGTATATCTTTAATACGAAGGCCGTAACGCTAAGAAAAATATTGACTACTTTCATCGCTTTTACAAAAATTCCCTAATTCCCCATTCCAAACGATTCATAGATGAACAATTATAACTTTTCACAATTTCCCCATCACTCAAGTCATTCCTTATTTTCCTTAAGCGTAAACAACTCAGACTTCTCGGCTGCAACTTATCATCTCCAAGCAATCTCAGTTAATAAATGCCAATTATAAAGCTAGACGAAACAAGATGCATTTTTCTCTCCTCTCCTAATTGCTGAAGATTCCATCGCCCCCGTCATAATCAATTTACACCACCCGCACTAAACAGGCGAAAAAGTGCACCCAGACAGGACATTACGGAGAGTAATCTGCTTAAAAACCAATTGGGAGTAGGTACAAGGTGAGATGAAGGTGTGGATCATATTTTAGACCTTATTGAAATTACAAATAAGGTTTTAAATGACTTCAGATACTCTTACAACAGGTCAGTAATTACCGAACATGGGTATCGAGCAAAAGTTTAGGTGCCTTGGTAATCACAGGTTGGTAAAAGCATATAAGTACGTAAGTTTGTGTGTTGGTTATAAATTCAAACCAAGTACATATATAGTTGGAGCTATAATAGATGAATCTGTAAGAGTATCGTCAATAAGAGTATCTTTCTCCATTCACATTGTCTTTTCAACGAATATTTTCCCGGGACTTTGCTTAATTTCGGGACAAAGTATATTCTGTGTTATTGTAGTATCTCGTAGGTATATTTAGTTAACAAATCAAAGACAAAATTCATTCAGTCGCTTTTGCGTGTAAGAATGTCAAACATCTTAACATCCCTACTTCCTGCTAAAAAATTGCATAGATTACTATTAATATTATTTTGGATGTATATCCAAACTATACATTTCTTAAACTAGTAGGCTAGACATCAATACCCACCTTTCTTACTTCTATATTTCATCTGTTAGTAGTGGAGCTTATTAGGAATATTTAATTTATTTAATCACTATACATGCAGGATGTACGTAACTGCATTAAATAAATTAAAATACTACTTTGACGGCCGAGAGACGAGTGGGTCAGACTTAACTATCGCACCATCTCTGAGATTTCAGCTTCGAGTCCTTGTCGAGTCAATACGGGAAACGAACATTTCTTAATTGCCTTAACCTAGACCAGGTTTTATAGCACGGTCGTTGTTTCTGATTTATATCTACATTAAAATTCAATTCAAGGGAACACAAGTGCTTTAACTATTTACCTACTACAGAGTAAGATCAATACTTATTTATGTTGTAGATTGATATTTTTTTATTTCTGTTTAAACATATGTAATATGTGAACATTTTAAAGGCTGCCTGCGACTTTTTTCTTCTCGTGTCTAATTAGATACTAATATTTAGTTCAATAATGGTTTTTGATCGTTTTAAATAAATTGTGAAATTATTTAATAAATCAAACAAACTTACAAGTAACCTCTTTAAAATACGAGTGAAGATAAAGATTTGCTCAGTGAAGCGAGTGAATAATAAAGCCTAGTTAACATGAGATACCTTGACAAGTATCCACGTTTATTGGACGCTAGTAAGCGCAGGGTGTGCGATCAGAGGCTTGTGTGGCAAATGCAATTAGCTGCCAATCCGATTAACCGTGCCTCCAGCAAGATTATTATTTTATCTTTCCTCGCTTGCTATCGCCATTGGAGAAAACATTCTCTTACATACGAACCTAGGTATCTACGATAACCTTTCCGTAAGTACGATAATATTCTAACCAACTGGTTTTACAGGACTTAAAAGGACAACATAGCATATTCTAATTACCGACGGTAACACAACACCCAGACTCGACACAAGATGGAAAAGTTCGTTTTCCATATTTACCCGACCGAGGATCGAACCCGGGACCTCAGAGATGGCGCGACGTTAAAGTCTGGCCCGTTCGCCTCCTCATTCTCATTCTCAGGAGAACTCATTTATTTATTAGGACTGTTATATGTTGATAGAAAATTACATTGGAACTTGCTTACACAATGATTTGAGAAGGTTGATACACATATACGAACAGGTCACATGCCCGTCATATTTCTCTTTTAATGTATCGAAGCATGTATTCAGTGCAATCTCGTTTGATGGTAGCCAGTGCAGGTATATTTGTGATTTTGGATACCCCTTTGTTTTCTGAGGAATAAATAACCTACCTACTTCATTGATAAATACACACTGTCTTGATAAATTACGAGTTCGTCTACGAAGCATCCCAACGTATCACGCTTAACCCTACAAAAACTTTGCACTCAAACTCAATTACCCAAAGTAAGTTGTTTCGTCAAAATAATCCCCCTAGAATCGCGCCCGCAATCCGCAAAGGGTCCAGCAGTAACAATTAAGAGAGCAATATTACGCATGTGCCGGCTCCGCCCGCAAAAATGTACGCAAATTGCCCACTTGGCCGGCGCTTTGAGAATATAGACCTCGTACGTAGATTGCCTACATTTGCTTCTGGTTTGATAAAGAAAATAATAAGTGCTGTAATATAAGGGAATGGTAGCTGGCAGCTTCGGAGCTTTCGTAAAACGAGTCCGTTGGCAATATTCACTTTGTGGGGTGGTTTCGTTTTAAATTTCGTCTGAAATTAGAAAGCCATATTACTTTTTTACATCTTTCGCTGGGGAAATAGCTTACCCAAATACCTACATTTTTATAATTTGTATCGGTACAGGAGTAGATAAGTATTAGATGTGATGTGTTACTCGTACATACAAAATTAAGGACCTGAATGAACTCATAATATCTGTAACTATATTTGGGGCTCATTAAATTCATTTATTAGGACCATTTACAATTCAAGTCTTTTAATAGTTCTTAAAGTCACAAAAATTTTTACTCTATGAAAATTAAACAAATTAAAAGTTCTATTGTTAAAATTTTATGAAGACTACGCCTCGCTTGGTAAAGAAAATCGTATCAAATCATTTTGTTCAATAAAGTTTTCTTGCCTTTTTTCATAAAAAAAAACTAAAAAACTAAGCAGCTTAAAATCGCACTGAATTCTAAAACGCTATCGTAACAAACGTACCCGAAAACGATTTAAACATGACAACTAAAAATGAATGTTTATTATCCCCCAAAGCCAAGTTTGTCGAACCCACTCTAGTTCCGGCGAATTCCGGTGTATTACCGTATATAACACGTTTGTATGCAAATTTTATTCCCAAAATCCGGCCTGATGGAAACCGGTCCCCCAGTATTATCGACACGGCCGGCCCTGGCAACTTTTGGGTCGACTTGATAACATATCCCTAAATACACCCACCCATTACCTTATCGTATATAGGCAAAATGATTACAATTTACATTTTAGTAAGCGAAATTATCATTTTTTATACACTAGGGATCGTAACGACTTCGCCAATATTTGTATATGGGTCTCGGTGAGGATTCGCCCGGGGATTCGAGGGAATTTGAAAACAATCAGCTTGAGTGGAAATTAAAGTGTAGAGAATCGTTTGCATAAATCATTTTATTTATACCCATCGGTTGAGTGCGGGAGTGTAAAGTTGTTTAGTCCTATTTCATTTAATGTTATTATTTTAGCGTATCTTTGTGAAGCTATACATAAGGACTTTGACGTAAGTTTTTAACTAATTGCGTTCTATGTTACTACAGACCGACTTCAGTTTATATATTGTTTGATAAATAGGAGTAATTTCACGCCAGAAAACACAATTATAATGTTCATATCATAAATAGGCAAATTTTATCAACTAAGGTGTTACATAGATACGTCAACGTCGATGTCACCTCGATGACGCAGTGACTAGGGAACGATTGGGGTTCGATTCCCGGTCTATTTGGAAATCGAATTAAACCTCTTTTTTGTTAGTCATAGCGCGATCGTTTAACTTGCCTAAACATACTCTTTCTCTAGCTGCCCCCATGGTGTTAAGATTAGTATGCATTGGGCTCCAAATTCGGAGATAAGGTGAATTTGAATCCCATAAAGAACCCTGTTCCTTTCTAAGTTGGTTAAAACATTGCATGCATGAACGACCGATTTGTGCAGTAAGAATTATGATTCCGTGTACTGGAATCCGTTGGTTCTAATTACATATATGACCTGAAGAGATCTGGCTTCTTTTGCAGGGGTCAAAATGCTTCAATATAATAACTAAGCTCATCAAATAAGGATTACGAGTAGTCGTTGCGGACCACAAGCTCTGTAACCAAGAAATACTATAAGAAGGAAGAAGATAGACAATCAAATAGCTATTCTCAATATTCACAAAATTTATTAGACACTGAGTTAGCATCTAAAAGGATAAGCAGGTACCAAGCAACTACTTAGTCAAACTTTACAGTTTAGCGTTATGAAGTAAGTCATGTCGCCGACTAATGGGAGATTACCTTGTCCTCTGTGTACTATTAATCAAGAGTTTGTGAACTTACAGCCTCTGTAAATGCAGGGATAGAGTTTACCTACATTCAAGCTAAAGTTTCTAATTGTTTTTGAGGCATGCTGTGCTTCTTAAACATACTGGATCCTGATGTTTAACAGTAACTCAACTGTACAAGGAAATGCGAAATCAAAATATAATTAAATCAAATGGAGACGAATTAGAAATAATTCTTATAAATTATGTTACACACATCATTATCTGGAGTACCTTTGTCACACTAAGCGCGAACATATGCCCTTAATTAATTACGTCGCGTGATAAATTAATTTTAAAGTCACAAAGGGAGCGGGCTGACGAGCTGAATGTCAGCCGAATCTAAATCCCCGTGGGGCGAAATTACTTGGCTTGTTTTAATGTTTCTGTATTCGGGACATAAAATACGAAGCATTGTATTTTTATCGAGTTTTATCATTTTAACAGATATCTACGCACAGTTCATGCGAAGAGAAACGACACAATAGGTAACCTTTTCCTTAGAAAAAGGTTTCACTAAAACAAGTTACGTGAAAACATGGTTAACACTTAAACACTCTTTCACTTTTCATACATTACAAAATGATCTTTATTCATCTTTATTGTGAAGAAAATTACATTTTTCCATTGTTTAAGGTTTACTTTATTTTTTATTTATTCAATTTCATCTTTCAAAGATTATAATATGAAGCCTTTTTCAACAGAGGAGTGATTAAACTATTATCGTTTATATATTTCGTAGTGTGTGCACTTTATTTTTTGGGCTGCATATCGTATTTAGAAGTGGTTTGAACATGCTTCTGCACCCAATTTTACTAAAACGTATCTGAGCGGTTGTATCGCTTTTCGATGCATCTCGTTCAATTTAGTTGAGTGATTGATCACTGACATGCATCATGTCTTTGAATAGATTATTTTTTTTTATTCCCAGTATCGTGAATATTACGAAATCAAACAAGCCAAACTATAAAATATATCCTGAACAATTTTCTCCAGCTCAGATTCTAAAGCATCCCGCTCTTCAAACAAAGACGTTTGGTTCGAGAACCTTTCATATAGCGGCTTGGTGTTCTGTTACAAGTACTGTACCGTAGCGTATCGGGGTCATTAGTGGGTCGAATTTGTTTTCCCTAGATGTTTACCTTGAACCCAATAAGGATGCGGAAAACTAATTTAGACCTTCCTTAGAAAAATCAGCCAGATACGTCCCACTACTGCGCATAGGCTTCATTTTAACTAGATATGAGATGGAACAAAACTTCACGACGTCATAGATCAAATGGTGAACGGATTAGTGGAAGGATGTGTAGGTACGGCAAGTCAACCTAACTTATTGACCAAGTGGCCTCAGAATAAATGAATTATTTTTTATATTGTGATTTCAATCGAGATAGACTGCTTAGCATGCTTGCAAAATGGACGGATAGTATGAATCGATTTTATTATTTTTATAGTACTATACGCCGTACTAGCGAACTTTAAATATTAGAAACAGAAAAAAAAATTTATAGTATATGATATGAAGTTACGGATAGTATGAAGTTGCTTGTGGTATCAGACTCTTAATTCGATGAATATATAGAACGGTTATTTAACAAATACAGCGCATACGTAGCCCGCTCCTGAATATTATCAGTACCTTGCCAAAAAAACCTCACTTAGAATAATAACTCAGAAATAAGTAGCGTATATTCCAATATATCCCCTGATACAGAGCAATTGTTTGTAATGCTTGGACAGCAATGAAAAGTTTTACAGAAATAAGAAACAATGATAGTACCACAACACTACGACTCAAGAAAATTAGAAAAATAGTCGTTTTTCCATATTGTGCATAATGTCCGAGAATCTGGGACCTCAGAGATAGCGCGGTTACAAAGACCGGACGCCCATATCTCGGCTATTATTACTTCTACAACGTCGGAAGAACCTCGTCCAAAACACGCTTACTAACTCATAAAAGAAGAAAACAGCAAATACAAGACAATTATTTATGTAATGAATTCTCTAAACAGATTTTCAACGTTCCAACCCAAATCAAGCTGAAGTGGAGAACTTAATAAATTCAGCACAAACAAATTAGCATACAATTATGTCCACGATGTTTTGGCTTATATTGATTAAGTCCTGGACGAAGATTGATTGCACAAAACCGGCTATCTTAATTGTTTAGGCCTCGCCATACTTAATGATGCTCTGTCGACACCCTCCTCATGCAAATAAATCGAAATTAACTTTTTAATAAGAGCGGAAATCAGGCCACCATTAATCATTAATGTTGCTGGTGGGTTTTAACTGGTACATGAAACTGGCAGCTTCTTACGAAAACAAAATTTGTGATTACCTAATGTAAATGATACAGAGAAATAATGATTCCTCCAAACAGATCTTTTGGGCTGGCATATGAAAAAGTATGAAGTCACAAATTGTCACAACAAATACAAGCATAAATAGATTCACATTGTATGTTATCTAATCTTAATAACTTTGATTGCAGCCTACTTGTGCGTAGTCAACCATAACATACATCCATACCATATTATTTTTCTTTATTAATGATTTTTCACCTTTGACTTTATTTTAAATGTTACAAAATAAATCTCAATGCAATGCAAGTTTATGAATCAAGTTAAGCGAAAATTATTTAAAACCTATTTCAAAGATTCTAAAACTTTGCCTTAAGGAGCAAATTTGTAACTAAGTCCTTTCAAGCAATTTTTTAATGAAATTAAAAATTGTGAAGCACTATTCACGTTGGGTACAAATGTATTTTCCAAACATAACGGCTGCGCTGATTTTAGTTCGACGAGCTTCCATTTATTATGAGTATCGAGCCAGAAAACGCCATTCAGCGGAAATGCGCCATGCTTTACATTAAAGTTCCATACATTTAGTTTGTATAGTTTCTGCGTAGTTCGTTATGTTATGTTACAAATATTCAATTCCACGAAGTCTTGTTTGGTTCTAAATGGGACCAGTTTATTTGCTAACCAGTGTAGGTATATATTTTTCCAGTATATCTTATAAATTTTAGTGTGCATTATCGTGGAAGACCTCAGTTGCTGGCTTATAGACGACAAAGGCTGATAGAAAACTACAAATTCTAACTGGACCTACCAACATCATGTGAAATATTAGCTGATGCCCGCAACTTCATTTGCGTTATTTGAGGATAATATGTTAAATATGATAATACGTTCCAACTGTTAATCTAGTATTTTCTCTTTGTACCAAATTCGTTTGTTGATCCAGCCATTCATGCATTCTTAAAACTTTAATGTATGTAAAATTTTTGGGATGAAATTTATTCCCTGTTGATGATACCTCAATCACACATCAATCTTAATTTGTACAGACGTTTCCAAACAAGTTTTGAAAATTTTCTTGAAACTAGGAATTTACATATACACCATCTAAAATGGCCAGTGTGTGTGTATGTGTGTGTGTCTGTGAACAGATTTTATATTTAGCTACAATCTATTATTTTGAAATTTTTTGACTAATTAACATAATATTATGTTTAAATAAACAAATTCAAGCGATTTAACAACATTCTTAATTAAATCAATCAATAAAACCAAACAAGAAAATGTAACAAAATGTAAATTAAATAAAATAAATAAACAAACAGCGGAAGCAGCTGTCTTATAAACTATGTATTGGACGACCTCCGTAGCCGAGAGGCGAGCGGGCCTGACTTTGGCGAGCGCCATCTCTGAGGTTCCGGGTTCGATCCCCGGTCGGGTCAATATGGGAAACGAACTTTTCCATATTGTCTCGGGTCTGGGTGTTGTGGTACCGTCGTTTTTTCTGATTTCTGTAACACAAGTGCTTAAGGTACTTACCACAGAATCAGAGCAATGTATTTGATGTTGTCCAATATTTCCAATATTTATATTTATTTATAAAGCTTGTAAAAATATATCATACCGACGACGTCACAAGCAAATTAGGTATAGGTAAAAATAAACACATAGTAACTTACATAATAAGCGAGCAGCGCACAGAAAGATTAATTACAGCATCGACAGTTTTAATTAGTTCCGTAATTAACAGCACGCCTTCCGGAAATCCGGAACTAAAACAAATTACCTTTTAATACAATCGCTCCCGTGGACTCAGGCTAAATTGCTTGTCGTTAGAGGAATGGCAGTGGATGATTTTATAATTTGAAAATTATCAAATAGTGGTAATTACTTAAACGTTCAACCAAATATGAGAATGTTTGATTTGATTTGTAATATTTATTTTATAGGACTCGTGGATTCAAGACTTACATACTGATTTACAAACATAATATGTGTTCGATCAGTGTGTATTTAAGTACCTATGTTGAAGGTCTGACCATCAATTTTGATGCTCTTCATTGTTTATAAATCATCCAAATTTCGACGTTAACGTCACTTAATTAGAGATCAGGCGGCCAATTAACTACCTACAATATTTATTTATTTACAAAGCCAGTCTGAAACCGTAGTGTTTATATTTCCAGATGGTATCATATGTAATAGATATGTAGATACAGACGCACCTATGAAATAAATAAAGAAGTAAAATTTCCTAAAGATTTAAATTAGGTAATTAATTCTAATGTACAGAATAGATAAAACTATTTAAATTAAGTAATTTCTTAGTATAAATACTAAAAATGATGTCACGTTTTGACTCGCTAGCTTGTGTTAAATAAATAAAATAAATAAATATTGGACAGCACCACATACATTACTCTGATTCTGTAGTTAGTAAGTTGAAAGTTTGTGTATAAATCATAAACAACAACCTATGTAGAAAAGTTTGTTTCCCATTTAGACCCGACCAGGGATCGAACCCGGTGCCTCAGAGATGGCACGACGCCAAACTCCGGCCCGCATACTTCTCGGCTATGGCCGTCTAAATGTTTAAAATGGAACGCGAAAGTCTTGCATTGCAATTATCTTATCTTCAAATCATCATTATGGCTCATAAATTAAAAAAGAATACATAAACCAATCCATAAATACAGATTCTTATTACGTTCCATTGAATCATGAAATAGGACTTAATGTGTCGATAACGCTCATCAAAATTACAAAGCACACATAATTATTCTGATTTACTGATGCATATTGGCATACCTAATTAGTTGAAATGATGACACCATTCACTAGTAATTATAATGACTTTATACTATAACGTTGGTCATATTCATTGTTTGCAAATTATCTTATAAAAATATTTTAAATCCCACCGTTATTTAGTTCTCAGTGTGTTACATAATGGCTTTTTTTTATAGAAATAGCAAAAAGTCGCCTTTTGTGGCATGTTAAAGTATTTCAATTGACCATAAGTTACCACCCCTACCGGAAGTTTGCTTAATAGAACGCAAGTACTCAGAGCAGAAATACATTTGATAATCAGAAAAAAAGGTTTTATTAATCATGATAGAAGCGAATTGCTTCATTTAGTTCGGTGTATCATAAAAAACATAACGTTTATTATCAATAAAAGATACCTTACTTCTTGTATCAAAGCAAACACGTTACATTTGCGATGCAGCTGCTAATTAGAAGCTAATACTGGAATATTTTTAATTACATCCCACCCACCCACTTCGCCGTCAAAGGAGCACCCTCCCATATTACAGACTCGAGAATTCCTCAGAAAAAGAAACCTTTAAGTTCTATTTCATTTAATCAAAAAAAGAATGCGTCGCATTGTCTGAGCGTAATTCGTCACAATCGGAATTGTGACAATTCCCTCGGGAAGGCTTTGAGAAAAATTGTCGCTAACGAGCTGTTCCCCCCCCCCCCACACTTTTAATCCAAGCCCTCCCCTCTTACCTCCCCGTTATCCGTACCACTTTAAAACCCTTTTGCGATTTTCCAAGCGGAGGAATTATCAAGAAAAAGTGAAGGGAGCATTTATTCATTGTCTACCTTTTTTAATTGTACGCTATTAATTTCCAGCTCAAATTGCTATTAAGGAAGTCAGCAAAAAAATCTTTGTTATTAAATTGTAAGATAATAAAAGTCGGAGTCTGGATGAGATATTTCATCTGTGGAAACTGTATCTAGGAAGTTATTCAGCGCATAATAGATCCATAGCGGCCCACGATGCGCACGCTATGCACGATTTGCCCAGAAGAGTATGTTAATTTCATGACAAGGATCAAATAATATGAATAGGGAACATATCCCATGGTACATGTATTCCACCTAAATGTACTTTAATATTTTTTTCGAATATCAACTGAGACTAAAAAATATATATTTATGTTAATTGGTGAAACATTAAAATTATATTTTTTGATATTGTGTCACTTCGATCTAACGTATTTCGAGCTTTGATTTCATCGGACGTAGCGTACACATCCTGCCCTACAAAAGTATTAAACTTACCTAGAACTTAATTGATCTTGTATCCAAAGTGTTCGATTTCAGCAACTTTGTGTAGTAGGTACATAAATTTTTTTATCACACACTGTATATTTTGGGATTAATCCTCTGAAAACGTTAAAAATCAATCAATGTAAAAAAGTCAGTCCAAAAATACACCGAAACAGCGGATTTGGAGATTTTACACACTAGAGAAACACTTGTGTTAGGTGCAAAGACTCGCGCACTATAAATTAAATCCTTTTTAGTTGTGTAGTTAATGAGTTTTTCCGCCTTGCTAAAATTGTTATATAAATATATTGTCTATGAAAACGATTGTCTTTTGTTACTTGATTCTTCTCTGAGTCATATCTTCTCCATTTTTTACTACAAGCGGTGTATATTTTGATACGATGTCTCTTTTTCGTCCCACAAAACGTAGCATCAACTAGTTTTTCAGCGTCTTTTCACTTGCCTTAAATATTTTTAGGACCATAAAATAAATGAATAGATACTTTTTAGTGACAACTATACACCCAAAAAACGTTTGTGTTATAATATAGTTGTTTTCACTTTTGATGCTTTTGCCAATATCTTGAAAGATAATATCGCCACTTGCTTTGTAATACAGTATGTAATCTGTCATGAATTTCTGAGAGCTTCTTCTTAGTTGTACACAGCCATAAAATGTATGCACATTTGCATATGTAGTAAGATCTTCACAAAGATACTGCTAAATTTCTATAGTCTATTCACATATAATTTATAGTGGATATTTGTAGCCAAGTTGGAACCTACCTTCACATGTTTGCATATTTTACTAAAGAATAAAAGCAAGTAATTATGTAAATTTGCCACCGCTTTGGTAACAAATTTATAATAGATTTATTATTTATAGATGATTTATTTTTAAATTTATAGCTTGTTACCTTTATTAATTGTGCACCGCCACAATATTTTGCGGTGAAATCTATGTGGTTAACTGGCATAGAATTTTATTAAGCACTTTCTGTAAAGTACCTACTTACAACCTGCATAACAATTATTACATTTATTTTTAGGAACTCCAGTGAGTAAAATATATATATTTTTACTATTTCAAGTTCCATTCAAAATAGGATATAATATTGGCGATTTTAGTGAAATATCGTAGGTTGGTTTTTTATAATATCACTTACCTAGTGATGAAATCAAATTTTTTAACTTGTGCCTGTGATAAATGATAAGACACAATGATAAGAACGGAGTAATAACTTATTTAACTTTTCAAAGTCCAACAGTAGTAGCTTTTTATGACAAAATAACATAGAAAATGTTCAGGCGACTCGAAACAAGCAAATTTGCTGAGAGTATGTCCTCATTAGCGATTTTCCACCCGACTGGGTCCGAAACGTTGAAATCACTTATTCTCATAATAAATCCGGAACAGTGATTCGGGCCGTTCACTTGGAAAATTACAGGCGTTTGTTGAAAGAACTGCTGTTACAATCTCCCGATTACACTGTTGGTACTGAGAATTAGGTAATTGCACGCCTTAGTTATTTTTAACATCATTTACTTGAATTTGCTTTCAGCTTGTGCATGATTTCATAATCTCGTTAAGGATAAGTAAAAATAATGTTTTATTTTAACTGATTTAAAACTTATCAAATCAAAAGACATGTATGTGTGTTGGACAACATACGTAGGGTAATTAGATAATAAGTGTAAAGGTATGAATAAATAAATAAATGCGCCAGACAATCACACCAATCACCTGGTCTCAAACTAAGGTTTTCCCTTGTACTATGAGTACCAGACGACGGATACTAACTGGGGGCGTCATCCCAGCACACCCAGACTCAAGTCAATTGAGAAAAGTTCGTTGAGAGAATAAAACAAACATCCCATTTAAGATACCTTTATTTAAAAGCTGTAGCTCGTGACTTTGCCTGCCTTTTTTGCGATAGCTAGTTTCCTATGAAGATATGTTAACCTAGTAGGTAAATCGTCTCTCTGCCTACCAAAATCTTTCAAATCTGTGCAGTAGTTTTTGCTTAAAAGAGTAGCAAACACTCAGGCATCCAGATACCCAGACATCTTGACAAACTTTCACGTTCTTATCAATATAGTGTAAATTTTGGAATAAAAAACTAAAACCCTTTTTATGGAGATTATGTTCAATTGTTTTCTTTTGAAAACAACACTTTTTTTTACCATCTTATAGGTAGCTGCATCGAACTGGCGCCGGACATATGAAATCATCATGTGTTGTTAGAACAGCTAACTACTACACGCTGTCAGAATTTTTTCAGGATAACATGTATAGATAAATAATATAGTAAATTTAAAATGTACCTACATTTTATTTTAATACTAGATTTATTATTGTTCGTTTTGTTATGTGTATAAGTTTATTGTTTGTAAGTTTTGTAAGTTAATTATATTCGTTATTTTATAATTAAGATTGCTGTGCCCTAACAGGGTTCATGTTGAACAGAAATTATATTTTCTATAACCATCTGTACTCACAACATGATGCAAGAAATAAATAAATAAATCAACAGTAAGTGTTAAAAAGCCGATTGATGTGGAAATATTCAAGGGAGGCCTACATTCAACAGTGGTCTTTGGATTAAAACTACGATGATGATCCGACAAGCACGTTAAGATCTAAAACACTTTGTTGAACTGTAGTATCACAACGGTGTAGGTTGTAATGAAGGAGACGAAGGCGGGCAGAAGGGTCATGTCCAAGGGCAGGCCGCCAAATGTGCGCGCGCGCACTGGGTGCGCAGACATCAAGCGGACGAGATCCCGAACTGCCTTATGCAAGCTTTCACTGTCTGTGGGAGAAAGATATATGTGAGTCACATCTATCTCAAATATATTTTATATTTGAGATATATGTGTTTAATAAATCTCACATATATTTTACTTACTTGAAAGAGACAAGATGAGCAGTTTGCAAAGCCGTCGCTTCAGAATGTCATTACTATTTTTTATAACTTGCGCAGACCTGGATAGTAGTAATATTGTTATCAGAGAAACTAGCAAACCATAAGTATAGGAAAATACTTCCAACGGGGTGAAACCATTCTGCAATCAGAATACAATACAATAGATTAATGATCATTTGTATTAAATTTTTAAGGCATTCACTATTGGAGACCTAGATTCAGCAGTAGACTGTAATAGGGGCACAATACTGATGATCAAAAGACCCATCACAATGCATTTATCAATCAAATATGTTAAGCAGTAAAGGTGATTTAAATAATTTTCATATTAACCGTATTTACTGTTGTAAGTCGTTCAAATTTTAATTGTTATAAAATCAAATGTTTGATCAATGAAAATCCAATTCTATTATGACGCTTCTAAAACCAAACCTATAGGTACATCTATTATTATGATGTACTTGTCGCCCTTAAGCTAGGACCTCAATACCACTTAACATCAGGTGGGATGAGGTCAAGCTTGAAGTGCAATTTAAAAAAATCTGTTAATTCAAATAAACTTTAAATAGGTACTTTACTTACTTGTAGACCGTCCATAATCATTGAACACAAGAATTTGACGTACGACGTCATAATGAGTAGTATTATAATTGTGAGCTGAAAGTTCAGTTTAAATTGATTTACTAAAGCCAATATATTGAAACATTCACATGTATTACGCTAATTTTACTTACTTGTCTTCCAAATATCTCATTGTATAAGTCGCAGCTAACTTTAACATTTTTATAAATGGCTGTCCATTTATAAACATGCATTATAAAACCTGCGTCGAAACTTGTAAGTTCTATTTCGTCCATCAAGCGCACTATGAACTGTAATTGTTCGGACATAATATGGAGAAAGCAGAATACCACATTACACTCAAAGAAAAAACGAATATCTCGAGTTAGTGTGTATTTGTTTATTAAATTCCGTAAACTCCAAAACGAGTCTGATGACTGTGAAGTATGGAAGTCATCATTGAATACGGTACATAAAGTAATGAAAGAGTACAATAAAGTCATACATCCGATCACTAGGTAACCTTTAATTTGCATTTTGTTAAACCATAATTTATCGAACCATTTACACCCTAATTTTAAGTTAGCAGTAATTTGTTTATATTGTTTAGTGTAGTAATTTCCAAAAATAATAAAAAGCATAGAAGTACAATTTATAACAAAAAAAAATAAAACTTCACTAAGATCGTTTATTTCATTTGCAATGAGTGTGAAATTAGTAGCTATGATAAAAATTTCTGTAATTATTCTTAATATTATAAGTGCTTGAGACAATTTGTTGAACAAACAATAATTTCTGTATATACACAATACATTCTCTGCATATTTGGTGAATGTTAAAATATGTACCACCATTTTCAATACAAGTTTATTATTCACTGAAGTTTTGTAACAACATCATATATTTTCTGTATTGCTACGTCTTACTACCTACGTCTTTCGATTACCACAATATTGGATTGGATCATTCATTCAATTAATGTCATATCAATTAATCATTTACCAAACAGCTATTTTTAGAAGTATTTTCCATTATCGTGTTTATTTGTTACAAAAATGAGTGCTTTTAATTTTCCTGTAATGTTTCATTCTTATACACATATAATAATATACAATTTCTTAAGGCTTAATATGACACAAATATAATAATATTAAATCAAATGATTACCTGGTTAATAACACTGAAATATTACAGTAGGTTATAAAAGTAATTTCCATATTTATATGTTTTTATGGTTAGTAAAATTGAGTCTTAAATTTGTCAGGCATTATAATATTCATAACATATACACCGTTGGTCCATACCAATAGTGGCACTTTAATAAATATTTTTAAACAATAACAAACAGCAAGACACAAAACAATAAACAGTCAAGAGTTCTAACCATTGTTCATCGGGCAAGTCGTCATGTTAATTTAGTAATTAATTTACACTCAACGGACCTTTTTGTAAACTATTCCCTTACATATTAATTGGTCAAAATACTGGTTATCCTACATTTTAATTAAACTTTATTGGGTTTTTTACGTAATAACAATAAAAATAATATCATTTATTTGCAAGAATATGGTTACAAGATTGGTCTTAAAATGTAAATATGTCCAAAATATTCGACCGATTAGTCGATGTGCAAATGTTATTTTTTTATCAAAATAAAAAAATATTATATACTAAATTACAGCTATAAAATTAAAATATATAATCAACTAGCGACCCGCCCCGGCTTCGCACGGGTGCAATAGGTACTAAAATATGTGTCGAACTTTCGCCATTTGGCTACGATACCCTAAAAAAGATTTCAATGAGCCTAACGTAATAAAAATGTTACAATAAAATAGTACTATACTTAAAATGTACATTAAATTTACAGTACATAATGTTATTACTTTAAATTGACAGTTTTATAGACAGCGTTTCCAAAACCTTCCTGCGCAAGTTCGACTTAGGTAACAAGTTTTTGCCCGATGACCAAAAAAAGGAAATAAAGGGGGTATGTATTTTAAAATCATTAAAAAAAAACATTACAAATCGCACAATTTTAAACTACGTTATTAAATTGTAGAATAACAATAATGTAGGTAGTGACCATAGACACGAAGGTGGGCAGTAGCGTCATGTCCACTAAAACGGTACCGAAGGCGCGCAGGCGCACTGGGTGCGCCAATATCATGCGTAATAGGTCTCGAGTCGCCTTATAAGATTCGCGCTCTGAAACCGAACAATTATGTATAAACTAGCTGTGCCCGCGAATTCGTTCGCGCGGACTACATCCTTTCATGGTCGGTTTTACTCCTTTCTCCCCTAATATTCGAAACAAAAAATAGTCTATTTTTTAATCCAAGTTTCGAGCGATATATATCCCAAATTTCATATCTCTAACTTCAATAATAAACATTTTTCCATATAAACTTTCAAAGGTGGTATTACCCCCATCCCCCCCCCCCCTATTTTCTAATAAAAAGTAGCCTATGTCTGTTCTTGAGGGTCAACGTATACCTATACCAAATTTCATCAAAATCGGTTGAGAGGTTTAAGCAAGAAAGCGTAACAGACAGACAGACAGAATTACTTTCGCATTTATAATATTAGTAGGGAGTAGGGAAGTAGGGATTAAAAAATGTAAAATTATCATCAGTATGAGTCTGGTTTCTATAACTTTTACATTAGTAGCACAAGTCAAGCCTTCAAGGTAAGGGCGACAAGTCCAGTAACAACTTTATTATCATGTACTTGTCGCCCTTAAGCTTCGAGATGGTCCTCATCCTACCTGATGTTAAGTGGTAATGAGATCTTAGCTTGTCGCCCTTTCCTTGAAGGCTTGACCACTGTTATGTAGGACCCACGCTGTGACGTCATTACACGTCAACTCATGATTGTAAGTACATAACATTTTTTACCTATTTTTTAAACCAGCTGTCTTGATATGTTGAATTGTTTTTATATTGATTAAATAGTAGTAATTTTTTTATCATTTTGCATGTTGTGTTGGCCATAAAAGTTTGTTACATTTACGTAGTTTGAAAGTTACTATGTAAACAAACGCTGAAGAACCTAAGTTCATTAATAAAAAAACTCAGATATATGTATATTGCCGTGCACATCATGCGCGGCATACGCAGCCAAGGAAACGACAACAAGTACAACAACGCCCTTACTTGAGAGTGTCAGGATGAGTAGTTCACAAATTCGCCGCTTCATGAGGCCGGCGCTATTTTGCATGACTTGTGCAGCTTGGGACAGCAACATAAAAAACGCCAGTATTATTATCATACCGATCGAATTTACACTAATCTCCGCCATTGTCATACGATTCTGTAATAACAAAACACTAACAAGAATTTTATGGACCGTAGCTTTACAGGTAGCTCTATATAGCAATACGTGGGTTTACAATGAATAAGCAACATATCATTATATCGAGCTCCTAATTCAATTACTAGAATTATCCATTAAGAGTTAAGGCCTAATTTTTTGCAACTTAAAATAATTATTTTATTCAGCAACAACAGTAATAACACACATTCCAAGAACCAAAAGAAAATAAAACTTTAAAATCATATCCAAGAGAGTCGCGGGGATCAAAATAGTAACTAACACTTACAATATTTTACTTATCTAATAATGTGCAATATGAATAATTTACGACCCGTATTGACTCCAGACGGGTGCAATGTAAAAAAGGAATGTTTTTTTTACTGCTTTGTATAAAACATATATATAAAAAACCTTTTTTTCGTTCTAAACGTCTATGCGTACAGGGACATTCAGTGTGAAGCAACCTTGCTTTTTCTGTGTATTAATAGTAGGTATATAGTTGTATTACAAAATTTTACGTACATTAATTGCCATCATAATCATCAAGCTTATAGAAAATATATAAAAGAGAAGTGACGATACCATCATTAGTGAAAGCTGAAAAATAAAATACAATCTTAATCATTAAATGGCTTAATTATAACAAAAATCAAGTAAACTGCCAGACATATTATTGAACAAACCTGCAGTCCGAATATTTGATTATACAACTCAGACGTTTCTTTCCATGTTTTAAACATTTCAGTCCAATTTTTTACTTCAACTGTTAATCTATTATCATCATATTGTGACATATTTTTGATGTTTATTGAATTAGCATAATACTGTAACTGTTCCGACATAATGTGCAAAAATAAGTACATTACGAAAATCTCAAAAGTGAATTGAAATGTACTATAAAGCAGGTAAATTAAAAGAATGGTTTCCCAAATGTAGGCTAGCCCAACAGAAGTAATTTTATTAATACCTTTATACATAACAAAAGTAAGTTGTCCAAAACGAAATAGCATGATAAATGCCATTAAAAGAAAATCTTTAGTTGTAATTTTTTGCATATATAATTTATCAAAGATTTTGCAGCCTGATCGTAAGCGTGAAATGAAACTTTTGTATTCTTCTGTATAGTAAACGGCTAATGTTATCATCATCAAAGTATTTAAGAATGATATATAAATAAAAAATGAACTTATCAAAGTAACTGTTTCATTAATGCCTACATAAATAAAAACAGCGATAATGATGATAATTAAAAATACTTCTGCTACTATTCTCAACAAAACCAGTTCTCGAATATTTTTAGTGAAAAGGCAATAATTTCTGTATATACACATTATATTCTCTGCATATTTAGTGAATGTTAAAATATCTATCGCCATCTTGAAGGGTAGACGAGTTGAACACAAAACAGACGGAATAAAATAATACCATTTATTCGATTCATCAAATAATGTAGTGAGTTGATAATATTTAGTAGCTTGGGGTGAACTTATTGATCATTTAGTTAATTACTTATGCGGCGACAATACCCATCTAATGTTATGATGTTTAGACATTAAAGTATACATTTGTCAACGCCATTGTAAAAAGACATATTTGAAGGTACGTTCACGTGTATTATTATTTCATTAGGAGGATTAATTTACTAAAAGTTATTTGTACCATTTCATCATTAGTTATTCTCAAACTCGTGAGCTTTCTGTATTTTATTAGTAGCTAAGTTAACTAATGAATGATGTATAGTTTTTCCATGTTCATCAATCCAAGGCCTGCAATTACTATTATGGACAGAACTTATTTGCATAGAAATCAATTTAGAAAACATGTAGATATTTTAGGACAAATATATATTTTTTTAAATAGGTTTAAAATTTTTATTTCTTGGGATATGTTATTTTATTTTTGCATTAATACGAAGAATCTCTATATACGTCTTTTTGTAAAAATACATTTCGTTTCGAGTCGGGAAATTAGGTATTTTACAGTAGACTTAAAGACAACATAATGTTAAAGTTTTCCTGCTTACGAAGCTTTACCTTGTAATTGTTTTTAATACTAGCGGTCCCGGCGAACTTCGTTTCGCCTTAGAGGATTTTCCGCAATTTTACCAAGGATCCCTAATTTTGTAGCCTATGTCAAATTGGAAGAATGTAGCACTCTATTGGTGAAATAATTTTTTAAATCGGCCCAGTACTTTTTGAGCCTATTCATTACAAACATACAAAAATAGGTACAAACCTTTCCTCTTTATAATATTAGTATGATAAATCATCCGAGTAAGAACAATCAACCAATACACGGCGTGCATCATTTTATTTAACCCATACAATAACGAAAAACATCAATTTACATTTCATCGTCTAAACAACGTGATTGAACTGTAAAATAACAATAATGTAGGTGGTGACGAAGGAGATGCAGGTGGGCAGCAGGGTCATGTCAAGTAAGATGTCTCCAAAGGCGCGCAGGCGCACCGGGCGCGCTGCCATCATGCGCACCAGGTCTCGAGTCGCTTTGTAGCATTTACAATCTAAAAAAAATGCAAGATAACAATGAAACAAACTAAAACTACTTTTAGTTTAGTAGTACAACAAGAAAAATAACAAATTTAAAAAATCTATAATTTCAAATCTAATAAGAACCATGTTCTAAGATCCACGCTTCACTTATGTTGTATGATACCTTAAAAGAACGGTTTACCAAGTGTGAAATAAAAAAATACGGAACACTTCTGCCCCTATAATGCAACAACTATTGTTTCGAAGCCCATACAAAGTTTTGCTAATGGCGAAATCAAAACATTGTATTTATGTAGGTAGTTAACATAGTAACACTCTTATACAACTCATTATACTATACTGTTTTGAAAACTATTTCTACAGAGTCGAGACCAGTAAAATACCTTGTACCTAGCATAGCATAGCATATCTAGATATGTTTAGCAATCAAATCATGATTTCACACTAATACTCACTCAACTATCACCGTTAAGTTTTTCCGAATAAGTTGATCAGTCGTGTTGGTGAAAGTACTAAGTAGTAGCAAAAACTATTACAACAGCAGATCAGGGCCGCCGTAAGCGGGCGTGCAAAGCGTGCACCGCACACGGGCGGCACGCTTAGGGGGCGGCAAATCACGTATCTAATTGAACTCATTGTCATAATACCTACCCCTGGGGTAAACCAGTCCAATGATCCACAAACCCTACTCCAATATCTTTTACCAATTACCATTAACTTAATTTCAACATTTCCGAACACAAAACAAAACTATGATCAACAATGTTCCACACCACAATGAGAAAACGTAAATCATTGTTTTTTTTGACAAAACGTAGAGTAAGTAGTCGTAGGGCGGCATAATCGGTATTGCACGCGGGCGAGAAAACTGCTAGCGGTGGGCCTGCAGCAGATTATGTTCAAACAAGACGTTAATTAAGAACATATTTAAGTTTATTGCGAGTATCTTGAAAATATGATACTCAAATTATTACTTACTTGAGTGAGATAGAATGAGCAGCTTGCAAATACGTCGCCTCAGCAGGTCAGTATTGTTCTGCACTACTTGCGCTGCTTTTGACAATAATACCAGAAGAATAAGAATCATCAACATGCCCCACGTATTTACACCTATCTCCACTAATGACATTTTATCCTGCGAATATAAGTTTTAACTTTCAAATATCAATCTTAACTTTATAGCCAAGTACGGCACAAATATTTTCAATAATCAATCCAACTACTTAGCATGCTCTAAAACCAGTTTACGACAGTTATGCTCCAAAAACTATCTCGTTATATTCTATATTAGTTCTATATCTCGTTCGGTAAGTACAAAATAATTTAACAATTGGAAAACAAAGAAATGGTTTAACCCAAATTTCTAATTCTAAATTCTCTTATTTTCTACTGTGCTTAAGATACCAAGGTATAACGATAATACGTTTGTTGACATTATTATAATATTTTAACTATCTGTTATTCACTCATGCAACTCACTTCAACAACAAGTTTAATCATAATACTTGTGAAAATTACGTAATAAATCATTACAGTAGTCGCCATTATTGTTAGCTGGAAGAATAATAAATCATGAAAATTTAAAATTTACAGCAAACAAAATAAACATAAAAAAATAAAAATAGTAAATATAAAAATAAATTTTAAGAGAGGTAGGGCATAGCGACTTATCGCTCGAACTGGGGCAGCCCGACTGGTGAAATACCTCCACCTTACAGAAGACCGCAGCCAAATAACAATCACTTCTGTGTTGTTGTGTTCCTGCGTGTGAGTAAGGTTTCCAGAGCTCCTGGGGGGTGCTACATTAGTAGCAGGGGTCAAGCCTTCAAGGTAAGAGCGACAAGTGCAGTAACAGATTTATTATGCTGTACTTGTCACCCTTAAGCTAGGACCTCATTACCACTTAACATCAGGTGGTATGAGGTCAATCTTGAAGTGAATTATAAAAAAAAGAGTTATAATTCTCCAAATTACCTACCTGTACTCCATATATTTTATTGTACAACTTACACGATTCCCTAACATTTAGGAACATTTTAGTCCAGTTGCTTACTTCTGAAACTATTTCAGTATTACAATATTTATTGATTAAATTACTTGTATTAATTGACTGAGCAACAAATTTCAACTGTTCAGATATCACGTGCAAGACACAGTACAATGCAAAAAACTCGAAAGTAAATCGAAAATTACAATAAAGCAAGTAAATCAGGAAACAAGTTTTCCAAAACCAGGCTATTCCTACTGACTCCATGCCATTTAACTCGCTGTACATAATAAATAATAGCTGCGCCGAACGGAACGAGATAATAAACCCCAATAAAAGAAAATATTTAGTTTGTATTTTCGCCAAATAAGTTTTGTCAAAAATTTTGCAGCCTGATCTCAAATGTATTAAAAAACGCTTATAATCTTCTGTGTGGTAATATCCTAAACTGATCATGATGAAAGAATTTAAAAAAGATATGTAGAAAAATAGTTCAGTGACTAAACTAAAATCATCAAACATGTCTTGAGAAATATGCACTGCGCAAGTAGTAGTAATTATTAAAACTTCTATAATTATTCGTAACATTATGAGTGCTCGAGGGATTTTATTGAACAAGCAAAAATTTCTGTATATGCACATTGCATTTTCCACATATTCAGAAAATGTTAAAATAAAAATAGCCATCTTTTTAGCGAGTTGATCACCAAGCAGACACAATATAATTATTCATGAAATACTAAAACGGAGGAACCAACTCATCGATTTAATATTTGTCTAATTACTTATCGATGATAGTTGGGTAGAATTCCAATTCATTAATTTAAATACTTACACGTGTTGTTTGAATATGGTCTTTGTTGGTATAGATATTAATTGATTGATTATATAAGATATAGAGGACATAATGATTAATCCGGTAGAACCGGCACACCAGGGGGCAAATTTTTTTGAAAAGCTGGTCACACTCTAGGGTGGGATAGGACGATCGGCCGCAACCGGCCTACCAAAACCAGCCCAGTATTCACCGTTACAACCAGTAGTATAAAATATTGGGTAAGACATGTAAATTTATAGGAATGAGCGTTGGTGAGGTCTTGGTGGGAATGGATTTAGTGATATATGTTCCAAATGGCTTAATCATAATCAAGCTTTATCTAGTTATATGTCAACCAATTTAAATTAGAATCCTGCGATTTGAAAGTTTAGATTCCAATAAAATTGGAAGGAAGACCCAAGTAACAATATTTCTTAATGAAATTGCATTGAATGGATGTTAAATGAAAATGTATTAAACACTTGTTAAAACTGTTAATGACGTTTTAGCAATACTTAGCTGAAATTTTTCTATTTTTTTTACTGTTTTCAGATATATTTTTTAGGTAGGTTCCTACCTTAATTACTTTTTAATTAATATTTACAATTAAACCTATTAATTTGTAAGGCGAGCCGTTACATTATCTATTTGCAATTAGTGTATGTAGTATATCACTCAAAGGAAAATTAAAGTAAGAGATATTTAGTTCTAGGATTATCTCTTAAGTGAGTATTTTCTGGACTGGTCTGGTCTGTAATTTCTGGACATTTTAACCGATGGCTTAAAATAAAAATGAGGTTTCAAATAATTTTTCAAAAACCATTTAAAACCTCATTTCTATCTAATAATAATATTTGTTGACACAAAAAAAAATCCGGTGTTCTGATAGTCACAACTATTACTTATTAAATATAAAATTAAGAAAGTTAGTTTCCCAATCAGAGAAACTTAGCTACAGTATTTTTCAGCTAAGAGAACTTCTGTAACAGTCAATATTGATAAAGTAAATAAAGTAGGTAATTATTTTTTTCTGAGAATTGAAAGCACCTCCTCTACACATATATTTACATGTCTTGATACGAGTAGTAATAATAAAAAATACTGTGTATTTTTGAGATATTTTTTTCTAGGGGAGATTTTGTTTTTAATTAATAAATTGTAGGTACCTATACCTATATACACTCAGGGTTATGTTGTAAAATAAATCATACAATAAAACAAAACTTTCATGTTTATTATAAACACCACAGCACGAGAAAGAAAATAAGGATTGGAGTACGGTTGTCATCAAAGACGACTGCGCAAATATTTAATTTTTTTTTTAAATATTATTTTTAAATGGTCCTAAACTATTTATTAGCCAGTGTGTTGATAAGGATAATTGAGACCTCATAGATTGCTAACTTCCTTACTCACATCACAATAAAAAAATACAGAATCGTGTTTCGACAGGTAATTAAAAACATCTCAGTATCTCACTATTCAGTTAACATCACACAGTCACAAGCAGAATAATTTGTATGATAGCACACTATCACTTACAATACGTGAAAAATACTATAATACAAAATCACAACATAATTTAATAGATTCACCATACCTATTACACAAGTTAATTTTGGAATGCTGTAGACTAAATGCACGTCACAAGGACACATTTCTTACAACCATCTGTAGTACTAATTATAAAAAAAAATACTTTCCATATACGGAAATGCGACAAGTATAATAAAAAGTATGGACATATTGATATATTTCACGAAAAAAGTTGTCATTTTCGTTACTTACTTAAGAAGCAATAATTATGTAGTTATTTTTTAGTAAAACAGAGTGTATATTGTTAAAATCAACATAGCCTGAGATAACTATTGGTGGAAATTGTTTAAGGCAAATGTGTTATTTACTTAATGTATTCTATCTGTAATACAATGATGCTTTTTTTTTCCTGAATAAATAAATAAATAAACAACTAATATTCTAAACTATGTCATTAAACTGCAAATTTACAATAATGTAGGTGGTGATGAAGGAGACGCAAGAAGGCAGCAAAGTCATGTCCAATAATTTGGCTCCGTAGACGCGCAAGCGGACCGGACGCGCTGACATCATGCGCACCAGATCTCGAGTCACTTGGTAACATTTACGATCTGTAAAAATGACTATTATATTATTTTTTAAAGAAACTGTATCAAGTTTTTTTTCCTACCTGACTATAAAAAAAGGGCTACAAAATAGATGAATATGCTAATAACAAAAATGTATGGATGTAGAATACTTATCTAATTTTAATTTTCATATTAATATAACATTGTATATTATCTTTATGTACCTGGTTTAAGGAATCATTGTTATTTTGAAAAGAGTATGTAAATAAATAAATAAGTATAAATAAATATTGGACAACAATATCACATACATTGCTCTGATTCTGTGGTAAGTAGCTTAAGCACTTGTGTTACAGAAATCAGAAACAGCGACGGTACCACAACACCCAGACCTGAGACAATATAGAAAAGTTCGTTTCATATATTCACCCGACCGGGGATCAAACCCGGGACCTTATAGATGGCGCGACACCTACGTCCGGCACGCTAACCTCTCGGCTACGGAGGTCGTCAGTGTCAAGTTTCTTGCCGGTTCTTCTGGACATGATCAACATCCCGAACACGGCGGTAGAAAACTGAACTTGTACTGACGATTTATAAGTGCTTTTGTATAGCTTACATGAATAAAGATATTTTCTATTCTATTCTCTATTCTATGGATGATGGCTTCGAAGCCTTATCATCTTCACAGAGCTTTCGGATGAGCGCAGATGGCTCTCACCCCTTATATGTATGTTAGCCCACAGAGTAAGTAAGGAAAAGACACAACAAAGTAGCAGACCGAGACGAGGGCCGAGACCCGTTATTGTAGTAAAAAGCTGGATTTACGGTAGCTCGAATGTTCAAAAGTTCGAAAGTAAACAAAGGTGGTCCACTTACTTTTAACTGTCAAAATGAGCAGTTTGCATAGGCGTCGTTTCAGGAGGTCCGAGCTATTCTGCATCACTTGTGCTGATTGTGATAAAGAAAAGAGTAGCACAAGCATCAACAACAAGCCGATCGTATTTACTCCTATCTGTGCCGATGAAATACGATTCTGTACACATGAGAAGTAAATTATTAGTCTCTACTCGTAACTGTTAGTGAAAATGCAAACTATTTCATCATTTTAAAATATGATGCGAATATTTAAAGCCAGCATCAATTAGGACGCATTTGAGACTTTTTTGGAATGTGTTCTGTTTAAAATTAAAAAAGGGTGTTACGTAATTTTATTTCTTAGATTTAATAATGTTTTGGAAACTAAAACTAAATTTCAGTTAGGCCACTTTTGAGCGGGATAACCTCGTATATTCTTGCAACTACTAGTCTCGATTTTTACTTATTGATTGGTGATTTCAGAATGGAATTACCTATTTTTTTTACGAAATAATACATTTGACACACTTACTTCAACACCTAATTTTATCATTGAGCTTATGAAACTCACATAGTATGTAAATGCAGTATTGATCATAACCGTCAACTGAAAAATAGAATAATAAAAAATGACAATAAAAAAACATTAAAATTACTTATTTTTAGCCAAAAAACAAGTTACAAACCTGTAAACCAAATATTTTATTATACAATTTGCAACATTCTCCAAGAGTTTTAAAACTGTCACTCCAGTTATTAACTTTCGAAATCAAAGTATCAGAATCTGAGATAATATTATTGATGTCAATTGATCGAGCTACAGATTGTAACTGCTCAGACATCAAATGTAGCACACAATATAATGCGACAAACTCAAAAGTAAATTGGAAATTACAATAAACCAAGAAAAATAGACGAAAAAACTGCAAATACCAAATAAAACCTTTTGCTGTTATTGCACCGGACTGAATCCTCAAAATAAAAAATATTTGCCCTGATCGTACCAACAAAATCATTCCTATATAAATGAAGCCCTTAGTTTGAAATTTCTTCATTTGAGTCTTATCAAAGATCTTGTAGTAACTGGATCTCAAGTGCGTTGTGAAACTCACATAGTCCTGTGTGTAGTAATATCCCAATGTAATCATGAATAAAGAATTCAAATGCGATAAATAAAAAAATATCATATCTAGAAAATCTGAATCTCGAGTTATGTACTCGTACGTACGGATCGCAAACATAAGAGCTATTAATAAAATTTCAATTATTATTCTTAACACAATCAGGCCTCTCGAAGTTTTATTGAAAGCGCAATAATTTCTGTATATGCACAAAATATTTTCCATGTTTTGGGTGAACGTGAAAATTAATATCGCCATGCTAGGAATATTAAATTCAGCTTAAAAATGATGTTTTAATTAAATACTACCTATTACCTCACCACTGAGAAGTAAACTAGGCCTAACTATCGATTATTTACTTAAGTCATTACTTTCACAGCAATAATCGTTGTTCGTAAATCTAATCCATTAATATTCACACGAAGAAAAATGACTAATGCGAAGCATTAACATAAAACTTTTTTCATCTACTTCGGTCTAAGTAGAACAACCATTCTCAAGTTTAATAATGCTCAATTTTCTAAAAAGTTTCATCACAAATTAAGTTCGTGAATGTCGGATTATTGTAAAATTACTTTTTTTGTTTAAAACATAATCTGAAAATATGATGTTTCAAGATCATTTCACTCAGGTACCTAATGTTTCATAGTGCAAACTTGGCTCCTGACTAAATTTTTTTTTTCTCTTATAAGAAATATAACGTGGTACGTTAATTTTTCCCAAATTTCATAATTCTTTATCACTGGAAAATACACTGTAAATTTCAATTCTCTTTGTATATTGAAAATATTTTGAACGTACATAACTTTTATTATGTCTCTCAAAATCCCTTGATTTTATACAGTTTCAAAAATCCGCCGAAGATATTTTCAATCGGTATAGGTACTTTCAGGTGTTCTTAAGAGAAAAAAAACAATTGTTCGACAAATTAATCACTACATAGTATAAAACAAAGTCGCTTTTTCTGTCCCTATATAGGGATATACGCTTAAATCATTAAAACTACGCAACGGATTTTGATGCGGTTTTCTTTAATAGAGTCATTCAAGAGAAAGGTTTATACGTATATTTAACATCCATCGTTCACAGTTTTTCTGTAGGGTATTTAGTATCAACATTGCACCCGAGCGAAACCGGGGCGGGTTACTAGTTATAAATAAAAACAATAATTGACGAAACAAAAATGTTTTGAAAATAATAAAATACAAATAGAACACAAAAACTTGGTTTTGTGCCAATGGAATGTTCATCTTAAACCTTATTTGTTCTACTTATATTTTTATGAAATTATAAAAAATCAATGCAGAGTAAAAATTTGTAATTTATTATGAAGTTACTGTAAGGTTTTGACAGGGCAAACATTTTATTTGTTTAGTTTTCTACACCACTACGTGCACTAAATGTTTGCTATTAAAATAAAGATGGAGTAAAAAGAAAATTAGTTGTTATTTTCTTGTTGATTCTTATTTAAGTTTACTACTACTACTAGTTTGAGTTCTTCCTTTGCTTAATTCTCAAGAAATTACAAAACTATAAACAGGTTCGCATAGAAATATAATTCACACAAATAATGAGATATGGAATACTTTATTTAAATAAATTTAACAACAGTTACTAACTTATTATTAGATACAAACAAACGCTATCAAATATGAATCAATCATACAGTATGTTGTAAGAAACAAGAAGGACGGAGTTCAAAGTCCACTCGTCTACTTTACGTACATAAATATGTGTTTGAAAAATAACTAGCATAAAACACACTGAAAACTGTTATTAAGCTTTCTAGTGACTATTTAGTGACGTTTCGGCTGAGCTACACCAAATGTGGACTCGAGTGGACAGTGACGACATAACCTACATATATTGATCAGCTTTCATATTCTTTATTTATTTCATCCTACAAGTCAGTGTCTTAACTAGAACATAAAAAAATTATTTAATTCTAAGCCTAGTTGTATTCTTTTTCCATAGGATAAGTGACTTAAAATTAACACAGATATTTTTTATTTCATCATGTATACAAAAATTCACGTAGATAGATTGCGTTATAAATTAGCGCGTCGTCACTTTTTTGTTCCGTGTTCAAGAAATAGTGGCGTAATAACACCCCTCGACGTAACTTTAATGCGCCGTATCATCACCAATTTTTTATTCTTACTTAATATGAAACATACAGCAAATATACGTTTTTACTGTATTTTGAAAAGTTAACTGACGACTAAATAAAATTATTGTTTATCCCTATTAGATGGGTTATTATCCGTTAAGACCTATTTAAGTATTTTAACTAAAAGTCAGAAGTCATACATTTATACTACGTGAGTGAACTGTAAAATAACAATAGTATATGTGGTGACCAAGGAGACGCAGGTGGGCAATAGGGTCATATCCACTATAATGGCTCCGAAGGCGTGTAGACCCACAGGGCGCGCTGACATCATACGCACCAGATCTCGAGCCACCTTATAGCATTCTTTATCTAGAAAATAACATTTTATTCCATTCATTTTTGCATGTATCTGTGAAACTGTTTATCATCCTAAGGAAAAAGTGGAATATGCTTTATTTCAGATAATTTAAACAGGTATTTTTCGACCTATACCTATCGTTGAAAAGTAGTCCAAAACTATCTCTCTATAACAGCTGATGGACGATCGTATCACAGGGTTGCCATACTGACTGTTTAAAGGGTTAAGGATATTACACGTTCTTAATCCGTTTTTGAAATAAAGGAACAAAATGATTGGCTTTTGTTTTTTGACGGCAGTTTTCAAATGGTTGTTGATAAATCATGGCCTACTGTTTTGGTGTTTAAATTGCAACGGCTTTTTAATTTGTAGTTTTGGATCTTCAACCATCACAATATCACCAGTTTATAACTGACTTTGTACGCGTTGTACAAAGGTTGTTTATACTGATATACGAAACAACACTGTGTTAACCCTTTATACGGCAAAACATGTTTACATTTTTCATTGGTTTTGGACCTTAAGTGAAGGAAGTACGATTATGGTGGTGATATAGTACACAGAGCCTTATAAAGGGTTAATGAATAAACGGTCATAAGTCGTTATTAGTTAAGACTGGCTAAGTGCGAGTCGAACTCGTGCTTGAAGGGCTTGTACCAGTACATTGGGAAACATCATTATATTATTTTTAGTATCGGGCAAAAAGCATCTTATATTATAGATTTTAAATTATTAAATTTTAATTTAATATTGAATTTAAAATAAAACGAAGTATTTTTTATATATTTTAAGTTCCTATCATGCACCTAATGCAGCAAAAATACCTAATTACCGTTTGTTGCATGGGAGAAAAAATATACCCCTTAAATGTTTACATATGTTATATGGTTTTTTGTATTTTTTGTTACACCGGCAACAGAAATACATGACAGAATTTTTTTTCTTCTATTTGTTACTATCGTGATACTTTGGTGCAACAACCGAGTGACAGACAAAAGGATATACAGTGAAGTCTTGTTAACAGTCACTCGACAGTTACAGTACTTCAACATCGTTTCGACAAGTTTTAAATGTATGGGATTAATGTTTCGAGATCGCCTTACTTTTTTAGGAGAAATGTTTGATTTTAAGGAAGGTAATAGAGGAAAAGCATGGTTTGATGTTTAAATTTGGTGTTAATTCGTCCAATAAAGGTCAACAGTTAGTAAGAAATTAAGAAATCTATAAAGTAGCATGTATTCAAACGCGCCTCGAGTATCACGACACTTGTCCACGCGAACTTACTTCAGACCAGATAGTTCCTTCAAACCTTAATAGCATGGGAATGGCAAAAAGAGTTTAGTTCCCATTTAAAACAGAAAGAAGAAGTAATATCATTCCCATAACATTTCTAAATTGTCGAAAACTCTAGTTTTATAATTCTGCCATTCGGCTAGGCTCCTAATTCAGTTAGATTTTATATCTTCTAAAAATTGGTAGTCTATAAAGTCCGTTTACGGCCGGCAGTTTAACATGACAACACTGAGCCGATCGCTATAGCCGATAATGCCTCCCTCTCGTTCGTGCCGCCCGTTCGCTTGCGGAATGAGCGTAAAGGGACAATGACGTCACTTTTTTCGTGCATGCAGCCCGTAGTATCAATTTAGACGTTGACACGTCAAAAACTGTAGTAGGCAGACTCACTTGGCAATGACAAAATGAGCAGTTTACAAATCCGTCGTTTCAGAAGATTGGCGCTGCTCTGCATCACTTGAGCGGCTCGCGATAGCTTCACGAGAAGAACTAGTACCATCAACATGCCAATCGTATTCGTGATTATTTCAACCACTGAGATGCGATTCTGCAAGAAGTAAACGCAAAGCATAAAATTGCCGGCAACCAAACTGAAAATGCAAGCTAAGCACGATTTAACAGAGCAAGTGTGTGCATGGGCCGCATACTATAGAGGGCGGCTTTAGAGCCTTATGCCAAATTCAGAGCTTATACCAGATTTACATTACTTACATCAATACTCTGCTTGATCATATAGCTTATAAAGATCACAAAAAAGAACATTGAAGTAGTAACCATAGCTGTTAGCTGAAATTGAAAAAGAAAGAATTTATTTGGCACAAATTTTGTAAACAGTGATTTTTTGATTGAGTGATATCAAGAAAAATGCTACAAACCTGTATCCCAAATATTTTATTGTACAATTTACATGTTTCTTTCATATTTTTGTAAATTTCAGTCCAGTTGCTTATCTTTAAAGCAAAGTCAGTGTCGACTATGTTACTGATGTCGATTGATCGGCTTATAATTTGAAACTGTTCGGACATCATGTCAAGGACACAGTACATTACGAAAAGTTCCAACGTAAACCGGGCACTACAATAAATTGTATAAATTAAGAAAAAGTTTTCTAAAAACCGGCGTAAAACTAAATATTCCATGATTTCGAAGTGGCTGTATAAAAAATAGATCATCTGCGTTAATCGGAACAAAATTATGAACCCGACAATCACAAAGTATTTTTTTTGCATATTTTTCAAATTCGTTTTCTCAAGCACATTGCACCCTAATCTTAAACGTGATATAAAATCCTTATAATCTTCTGAATAATAATATCCACTGACAATTATAATAATAGAATTAGTAATTGTTAGATAGAAAAAACACAGATGGATCAAATTGTATTTTTGTGACAAAATATCTGTGTACAGATAAAACAGGAAAGTGAACGTAATGATCAAGAGTTCTGTTATTATTCTAAACATAATCAACAGTCGGTGTATCTTTTTTAACCACTGATAATTTCTGTATATACACATTGCATTCTCGGCATTTATAATAAATTTTAAAATATAAATCTCCATCTTGCGATACAGGAGCGAAACACGGGAAGCGACTAAAATAATCCCATCGATTCTTCATTAGTTAATTTGTTAGCGTCATCAATTATTAAGGTAATTATTGAAATAGGTTTTATAACAATGAAATCTTGTTTATAGTTTTAACGAATGAGTTTTACAAGAAAAGACAATAATTCACAAATTGACCAAATGTGTATTGTAAAATAAAAAACATAAGTCAAAGTCAATCTTTTTTATTCACATAGATTACATCTATATCTATACTAATATTATAAAAAGGAAAGATTTGTACCTATTTTTGTATGTTTGTATGTTTGTAATGAATAGGTTCAAAAAGTACTGGGCCGATATAAAAAAAAAATTCACTAATAGAATGCTACATTCTTCCAATTTGACATAGGCTACAAAATTAGGGATCCTTGGTAAAATTTTAAAAATTTCTACAGAAAAGCGGGAAAAATTCAGTAGTTTTTGTTTCTACAAATGAAAGCTAAACTTATTACATATTCCGTCTTGTCCCGAATAATATGTTGCGTGTTGCTTGCGACATGTTTCGCGTAAGTGTAAAAATCTATTCAGTTCTTTTTCGTATACAACCATCTGACAATCAATCCGTATAAATATTAGCATCTGTATGAATATAAATTAGTCGCGGAATAGTATGTAAGTACAAAAATACGGCGCTTGAATTTATTGCGAATAGAATGTTGAGTTTGCAGGGAATATTTCGTTATGCCATTATTGATATGATGACAGTAGTTAACCATGATTACCTTTTGTTTCCCCTTCATTTTATTACATCAAATGGGGAATTCATTTTTAAGGCAATTTCATCTTTGACCGAATTTTATTTATATGGATATGATAATATTATCTATTGGTATTTTTATAGCTTGTTCCTGCGACCTCGTACGCGTAGCCCTTACAATCAGTTAAATTTCAGTTTGAAGTTTCAGCTTGTACGGTTAGTTAATAATAGAAAATGTGAATTTTAAGTTATTTTTAACGTGTAAAAATACACTTTTTGAAATTTCAACTTATGTTGATTTGGATTTATCTTTAGGTGGAAAATGTACATACTGAAAACATAAAAGTTTGTTGAGAATTATGTTTGTGCCTAAAATACTGTTTGTCTAAATTAACTAGCTGATTTTTTATGGCTTTACCTTTATTAGGATCACTATTTAGTATACATACATTACATTAGTTAAATCTATTTTATTATTTTTATAGTACCAAACGCCCTACTAGCGAAATTTAAATATTAGAAACAGAAATTTTTTATCTCCCCTTGCGATGCGGGAATCGAACCCACGACCTTCACGTATCGCGTGTGCTGCTCTTAGCACGCGCGATACGTGAAGGTCGTGGGTTCGATTCCCGCAACGCAAGGGGAGATACAAATTTTATGTTTCTAATACATTAGTTAAATGTTTGCTAACTACTTGGGAGGTTCTTTAATAAGACCTTTTGATATTATATTATCTGAAAACTCTGAAAAACAAATATCTGTGTATAATTCTAAGAAAACATCTTTTCGCTACGTTTAATTTATTTTAAGAGCTCGAAACTCAATACAGACCAGTCCAAGTCACTTTACTTAATCCTGCTCATAAGGAACTTGCTTTCAAATATGACCTCTAAAGGCCGAATAATAATTCCGGGTAAGGCCCCCAAGTGACGCCATTGAAATTCCCAGTTCATTTCATATTCTGTGTGTAACAATACTCCGAGCGGCAGACTGCTAACATCACGGAGCTCAACTTTCCACTCAGTAGGCTGAATTGTAATTGGCCGCTTTCCTTCCATTAGATCTAGCCCTACAAAGGCACAAAGACGCGCGAAAAGCATTACGCTTTTAAGGGTCAGTCAGGTAAACAAAGAATAATAAATATTAGAAACAGAAAAATTTTATCTGCCCTTGCGGTGCGGGAATTGAACACACGACCTTCACGTATCGCGCGTGCTGCTCTTACCAACTGAGCTAACCGCAAGTTATCGTAGGCGATGAAATTTTTCTGCTGTATCAACCGTTAGTTAGCCTTCCGCAATTAAATTCCCGCACCGCAAGTGGAGATAATTTTTTTCTGTTTCTAATATTTAAAGTTCGCTAGTACGGCGTATAGTACTATAAAAATAATAAAATCGATGGAAATGAATAATAAGTATGTAAAGTAATGGCCAAATCTCCTGCATGAGCTCCTTTGCTTTGACGACCTCCGTAGCCGAAAGGCGAGCGTGCTGGACTTTGGCGTCGCGCCATCTCTGCGGTCCCGGGTTCGATCCCCAGTCGGGTCAATATGGGAAACGAACTTTTCTGTATTGTATCGGGTCTGGGTGTTGTGGTACCGTCGTTGTTTCAGATTTCTTTTCACAAGTTCCTTATGTACTTACGTCAGAGTCAGAGCAATGTTCCTATGTAATGTTGTTCGATATTTATTTATTTATACATATTTGCTTTCTATTCCAAGTTCTAACAACTTAGTAGTTGGTGCGCCTTCAAGACCTTCGTTTGGACAATGCAACTTTGTTCTCTAAGCGACGATCCCGTGGCTAGGTTCATAAGTATAGTTTTATAATAAGGATGAGAATCAATATAATAACAATGATTAAATTTGGTCTGTCATCAGAATACATAGGTAATGTATTTTTGGCTTTGGCAAGAAATATAGGTACATTGATAAATGTACAGTCACCGTCAGATGTATCGGAGCAGACAAAGTGACCAAATACTTCTTAACAGTTAAAATGTCAAAAAGTTTCATACGCCACAAGTTACCATTAATATCTGAACATTCATTACTTCAATAATATCTGAGCAGATGCTAGTCAATGATTTCTATACACACAACTTACCAATAATATCTGAACACTCAACTATACAGGTAGCTAAATGACACATGACGTGCGTAACACATATTGACGTTATGAGTGTTCAGATGTTATTGGCATCTGCTCAGATATTATTGAAGTAATGAATCTCAGATATTAATGATAACTTGTGGTGTATGGAACTTTATGCCATTTTAACTGTTCAGAATTATTTGGTCACTTTGTCTGCTCCGATACATCTGACGGCGACTGTACTACAGCGCATCAACATTTAGTGGAAGGGTCTGTTCACATTAATTTGTAAAAACTGTGCGAAGAAATAACGTGTATCTGAGTAAATTTATGTACCTATACATGATAATAGATAAATATGTGACTAATATTTTATTGTTAATCTAACTGTTAGCTGAACATTAAACTTTTAGCCCTATTTTATACATTTAGATATTATAAGGTTTTATTAGTTCGATTTTTACTGGATTTCTCTTAGCTATCGTTGGGCTGACACCAAAACAATAAATCATCAACTCAATCAACAACATCTTAAAAAATAGCGACAGAAGCACATACTCACATCACTATTTCTTAATTTAGTTTCTTTCCACACACAACTAGTATCACGTTAAACATGTTCACACGGAATGGAGTGCACTAGCCGCGGCCCGGTGCATTTGCGTCACTGTTGCCGCAATTTGCACTTATGAGCGCTGTAAATTTGTTAGTTTAGCTGCTTAAATTATGTTAATGGAAATAAACAAGCCACGCGCTGTGAACTAGAAATAGGAGGACGTTATTGCACGTTGTAACAGATATACTTTAGATTAGGATCACATGCTATTTTCTCATAGCCATTTTCTCATTGTCATTTGGCGGGTCATTACACTGCCTGCACTATGGTTAAGTGAATTGATGGCTGGCACATACATACGTAATGCTTGTGACCCCTTTGACGTAGAGACTGGTCTACTCCAGCTTAGCTCTCAATACTCTCAATATAAAAATAATACTAAATGTTTCCACTTATCAAAACAAAGCTATATGACTTAGATCAAAGTAGTTTGCACATAGCAATAAGATAGAAACTGCTACTGTAACTAATCTGCAAATTTTTTTACTGGTGTCTTCTAGGTAGATATAGGTTCCTCACTGGCAGAAGAATCACTTGCATTGCAATTTTTGTTTTTTTTTTAGTCCTCCGGCCGCAGCCTACGTAATTAGTTTTTGTAATTAGTGCGTTTTGAACGCAAACAAACTATTCAGCTTTATAATGATAAAACTAGCTTTTGCAGCACGCGCTTCGCGCGAGTCTGCTAAAAGCTAGGCCTGCGGCGCTGGCCGCTCCCGGGCTTCGCCCTCCCGCGGCGCTCGGCCTTCGGCCTCGCATACGCAGCTCGGCCTGCGGCCTCGCGGGTGTGACTTTTGGTGTTTGACCGTCCGCAATGGGGGCCTAGTGCTTTTTTTGTACGGCGCTAGAGTTTATCAACTGTGGCCTAAGGAGCCTTTCCGCTCCGGGCTCCGCCCTGCGCGGCGCAGCTCGGCCTGCGGCCTCGCGCCTAGGGTGACTTGGTTTGCACTTAAATAAAATGGCCAAAGTGTTTGACGGAAGCCGCTTCGAGCTTCGCTCTACGCGGGCGCTCGGCCTTTGGCCTAGCATTCGAAGCTCGGCCTTCGGCCTCGCGAAAGTTACACAGAATATAGCCGCTGCGGGCTTCGCCCTACGCGGCGCTCGACCTATGGTCTCGCATCGCAGCTCGGCCTACGGCCTCGCGTAGGTTACTTGATCTGATCAATTGTCTCGTCTATATCGGTCCAAAGTGTTTGATGGCAGCCGCTTCGAGCTTCGCTCTACGCGGGCGCTCGGCCTTTGGCCTCGCATTCGAAGCTCGGCCTTCGGCCTCGCGAAAGTTACACAGAATATAGCCGCTTCGGGCTTCGCCCTACGCGGCGCTCGACCTGTGGTCTCGCATCGCAGCTCGGCCTACGGCCTCGCGTAGGTTACTTGATCAGTTATGTTGTCTATATCGGCCCAAAGTGTTCGATGGGAGCCGCTTCGAGCTTCGCTCTACGCGGGCGCTCGGCCTTTGGCCTCACATTCGAAGCTCGGCCTTCGGCCTCGCGAAAGTTACACAGAATATAGCCGCTGCGGGCTTCGCCCTACGCGGCGCTCGACCTATGGTCTCGCAACGCAGCTCGGCCTCCGGCCTCGCAAAGTTACCAGTTCCAAGTTTTAATAGCACTCAATACGGTACTATATTACTATGCAACAATTTCCCCATACATTTTCTTACTAAGGTCAATTTCAGTACAAAATGTATGGGGAACCAAGTACTCCATAGAAATTTGATTTTCCAATTTTTCCTAAAATTTCGTACTTACTCGCCTTTTTTTGGGTCGGTCGACCACGGATGGACATTTTTGACAGGACCTTATACTTTTTTTTTTTAAATTCGATCATTTTCTGTCGGGCCCAAAATCTCCGAAATTACCCCGAAAATCGGGTAAATTTTTGAACCATCACAGGGGCATCATGTAAACCTCCAATAAAGCTCCGAGCATATTTTCCCTACGACCCCTCCTTCTACCCCGAAAGTTAATGAATACATTTTGAATCCTGCAGATTTTTACATAATGGCCGCCAGCGCATCCGCCATTTTGTTTATCGAAAAGTCTATTATATAACATCTCATCTAGGTTATATACTGCATCAAACCTCATTTTTACATTTTTCTAATTTTATATCCTGCGGCCTACAGGACTTCTGGAAGGTGACCATGTTTTTTGCACATTTGTCCCAACAGCTCCCGGTGTTGCCAGGTCACAGAGATAAAAATAGTCAAATGTCATTTCAATGGGGATGTTTCATAGGCACATGGTAATGGTTTGCGCGAAATGTCATTATTTCTATTTTCGACTTTCGCCGGGACCTGAGTCAAAAACTACCAAAAATAGTAGAATTTTTATTTCACCTGGCAACACACACAACCAAAACTCATAATCGCTTGGTACATTGCGACTCGCTCAGATGTCGCCATATACATGAAAATTAGGATTTAACGTTTTCAAAAACGCAACAATTTTACAAAATGGCCGCCAGCGGGTCAGCCATCTTGTATTTTTGAACGTTCGTATTTTTCCTATATTTTGGACTATATTTGGCATAGAACCTCATTTTCATTTTTTTTCTCGCTCTCACCCGATCGCCATATTATTTTTTGGAAAATGACCAAGTCACAAAATATATATTTCGCTCTGGCACCCAGTGTGGCCAGGTGATTGGGCTAAAATTAGTAAAATATCATTCGGCCATAAGCTTGCCATAATAACGTGGTAGACATTTAGACCAAATGTCAAAAAAAAATTTTTTCGTTTTTTGGACATAAATCAAAAACTACCAAAAATGGTAGAAATTTTATTTCACATGGCAACACACATCAACCAAACATGCAACCGCTCGATACATTGCGACTGGCTCAAATGTTGCCATGTGCCTGAAAAACGGTTTTGAAAATCGTGAAAAATTCAAAATGGCCGAAACGGGGTCCGCCATCTTGTAAATCGAAAAGTCTATAGTTTTCCCATATTCTAGGTTATATACCGCACCGAACCTAATTTTTATTTTTTTTCTCGCTCCCACCCATTCTTCAAAAGAACTTTTGGAAAAAACCATGTCGAAAAAATGATTTTCCCCGTCATTTCCAGGGTTGCCAGGATTTTTCCGAAAAACTACTTTTTTGTCACTTCGGACCTCCATGGCTACCCCACTGCATATTTATTTTTTTTCTACAAGGGTAAATTTTTTTTCTACCATTCGGGGTCATGGGGCAAAAACTACCATGAATTTGGTAGAATTTATTTCTTAAATCAACAAACAGATAACTAACCTACCACCGCTCCATACAAACCGATTCGACCCAGTGTTGCCATCCCTGTCAAAATCTACTTTGAAAATGACAAAATTTTTGGTCCCTACAAAACTGCCGCCAGCGCCGTCTCTATGGCCAAACTCTATAATCTATGACCAACATTCAAAAGAAGACTATACTGCCGGCAGAGTTCAAAAAAAAATTTTTAATTATCTACGGAAACCTCTCCACCACGACCCCGCAAAAACACCTCTAAACCGAATTTTCGATCCAAGATGGCGGCGCGGACATCTTGTTTTTTTGACATTTTACTTTTTCAGTGTACTTCACTTCAACACCATTCTCTAAAAAAGTAAAAACCGCCCGGCCATTCCATAGACAAGAAAAAAGTTGATTCCCCAAAAGTGGCCGCCATCTTGGATTTTCGGAAAAAAAAATAGAAAAACCTGCTTTGATTAAAAAATAACTCACCCCATTAGAACACCCCAAAGAGGTAAAACAACCCGAACACCCCCAAAAAAACCCCCGATGAGTCAGTGAGTCAGTGAGTGGTAATTTAGCTTTATATAATATAGATAGACTAGCTTTTGCAGCACGCGCTTCGCGCGAGTCTGCTAAAAGCTAGGCCTGCGGCGCTGGCCGCTCCCGGGCTTCGCCCTCCCGCGGCGCTCGGCCTTCGGCCTCGCATACGCAGCTCGGCCTGCGGCCTCGCGGGTGTGACACGGGGGTGTTGAACCGTCCGCAATGGGGGCCTAGTACTTTATTTGTACGGCGCAAGAGTTATTCAACTGTGGCCTAAGGAGCCTTTCCGCTCCGGGCTCCGCCCTGCGCGGCGCAGCTCGGCCTGCGGCCTCGCGTCTAGGGTGACTTGGGTTGAACTTTAAAAAAATGGCCTAAGTGTTTGACGGAAGCCGCTTCGAGCTTCGCTCTACGCGGGCGCTCGGCCTTTGGCCTCGCATTCGAAGCTCGGCCTTTGGCCTCGCGAAAGTTACACAGAAGATAGCCGCTTCGGGCTTTGCCCTACGCGGCGCTCGACCTGTGGTCTCGCATCGCAGCTCGGCCTGCGGCCTCGCGTGGGTTACTTGATCATTTGTCTCGTCTATATCGGTCGAAAGTGTTCGATGGCAGCCGCTTCGAGCTTCGCTCTACGCGGGCGCTCGGCCTTTGGCCTCGCATTCGAAGCTCGGCCTTCGACCTCGCGAAAGTTACACAGAATATAGCCGCTTCGGGCTTCGCCCTACGCGGCGCTCGACCTATGGTCTCGCATCGCAGCTCGGCCTACGGCCTCGCGTGGGTTACTCGATCAATTATCTCGTCTATATCGGCCCAAAGTGTTCGATGGCAGCCGCTTCGAGCTTCGCTCTACGCGGGCGCTCGGCCTTTGGCCTCGCATTCGAAGCTCGGCCTTCGGCCTCGCGAAAGTTACACAGAATATAGCCGCTTCGGGCTTCGCCCTACGCGGCGCTCGACCTATGGTCTCGCAACGCAGCTCGGCCTCCGGCCTCGCAAGGTAACCATTTCCAAGTTTTAATAGCACTCAATACGGTACTACATTAATATGCAACAATTTCCCCATACATTTTCTTACTACGGTCGATTTCAGTACAAAATGTATGGGGAACCAAGTACTCCATAGAAATTTGATTTTCCAATTTTTTCTAAAATTTCGTACTTACTCTCTTTTTTTTTGGTCGATCGACCACGGATGGACATTTTTGACAGGACCTCATACTTATTTTTTTTAAATTCGAGCAATTTCTGTCGGGCCCAAAATCTCCGAAATTACCCCGAAAATCGGGTAAATTTTTGAACCATCACAGGGGCATCATGTAGACCTCCAATAAAGCTCCGAGCATTTTTTCCCTACAGCCCCTCCTTCTACCCCGAAAGTTGATGAATACATTTTGAATCCTGCAGATTTTTACATCATGGCCGCCAGCGCATCCGCCATTTTGTTTATCGAAAAGCCTATAGTTTTCCTGTAATCTAGGTTATATACGGCATCAATCCTCATTTTTACTTTTTTCGAATTTTATATCCTGTGGCCCACAGAGCCTCCGGTAGGTGACCATGTTTTTTGCACATTTTCCTCAACAGCTCTCGGTGTTGCCCAATTAAGAAAATAAAAATAGTCAAATGTCATTACTATTACAATGCCTCATAAGCACATGGAAATGATTTGTGCGAAATGTCATTATTTCTATTCTCGACCTTTTCGGGGCCTGAGCCAAAAACTACCAAAAATGGTAGAAATAATTTTTCACCTGGCAATACACAATGACAAAACACATAACCGCCTAGTAAATTGCGAGTCGCTCAAATTAAAAAAAATAACCAAAATTTGAATTTTAATTTTTCAAAAACACGAAAAAATCACAAAATGGCTGCCAGCGCGTCGGCCATCTTGTTAATCAAAAAGTCTATAGTTTTCCCATAATCTAGACTATATTTGACAGCGAACCTCATTTTAATTTTTTTTCTCGCTCCCACCCAGTCGCCCTAAGAACTTTTGGAAAATGACCATGTCGAAAAAATATTTTTTACCGTAGCTCCCAGTGTTGCCAGGTGATCTGACCAAAAGCCACAAAATATCATTCAGCTATGAGATATACATAATTAAATGGTAGACGTTTCAACCAAATGTCAAAAATTTTTTTTTTCGTTTTTTGGGCACGAGTCAAAAACTACCAAAAATGGTAGAAATTTTATTTGACCTGGCAACACATATGAACCAAACATGCAACCGCTCCCTACATTGCGACTCGCTCAAATGTTGCCAAGTGCCAAAAAAACCGTTTTGAAAATCGAGAAAAATTCAAAATGGCCGAAAGGGGGTCCGCCATCTTGGATTTTCAAACGGCCATATTTTTCCTGTATTCTAGGTTATATATTGCATCACACCTAATTTTTTGTTTTTTTCTCGCTCCCACCCAGTCGCCCCTAGAGCTTTTGGAAAATGACCATGTCGAAAAAATGTTTTTCCCCGCTATTTCCAGGGTTGCCAGGATTTTCCCAAAAAACTACCTTTTTGTCACTTCGGACCTCCATGGCCACCCCACGGCGTATTTATTTTTTTTCTACAAGGTTATTTTTTTTTCCTACCATTCGGGGCCATGGGGCGAAAACTACCATGAATTTGGTAGAATTTATTTCTCAAAACAATAGACGAATAAATAACCTACCATCGCCCCATACAAACCGATTCGACATGGGGTTGCCATCCCCCTCAAAATCGACTTTGAAAATGACGAAATTTTTGCTCCCTACAAAACTGCCGCCAGCGCCGTGTCTATGACCAAACTCTATAATCTATGACCAACATTCAAAAGAAGGCTATACTGCAGGCAGAGTTCAAAAAAAATTTTTCAATTATCTGTGGAAACCTCTCCACCACTGCCCCGCAAAAACACCTCTAAATCGGATTTTCGATCCAAGATGGCGGCGCGGACATCTTGTTTTTTTGACATTTTACTTTTTCAGTGTACTTAACTTTAACACCATTCTCTAAAAAAGTAAAAACCACCTGGCTATTCCATAGACAAAAAAAAAGTCAATCCAGCAAAAAGGGCCGCCATCTTGGATTTTGGAAAAAAAAAACGAAAAACCTGCTTTGATTAAAAAATAACCCACCCCGTTAGAACACCCCAGAGATGTAAAACAACTCGAACACCCCCAAAAACACCCCCGATGAGTCAGTGAGTGAGTCAGTGGTAATTTAGCTTTATATAATATAGACTAGCTTTTGCAGCACGCGCTTCGCGCGAGTCTGCTAAAAGCTAGGCCTGCGGCGCTGGCCGCTCCCGGGCTTCGCCCTCCCGCGGCGCTCGGCCTTCGGCCTCGCATACGCAGCTCGGCCTGCGGCCTCGCGGGTGTGACTTTTGGTGTTTGACCGTCCGCAATGGGGGCCTAGTGCTTTTTTTGTACGGCGCTAGAGTTTTGCAACTGTGGCCTTAAGGAGCCTTTCCGCTTCGGGCTCCGCCCTGCGCGGCGCAGCTCGGCCTGCGGCCTCGCGCCTAGGGTGACTTGTGTTACACTTGAATAAAATGGCCAAAGTGTTCGACGGAAGCCGCTTCGAGCTTCGCTCTACGCGGGCGCTCGGCCTACGGCCTCGCATTCGAAGCTCGGCCTTCGGCCTCGCGAAAGTTACACAGAGCATAGCCGCTTCGGGCTTCGCCCTACGCGGCGCTCGACCTGTGGTCTCGCATCGCAGCTCGGCCTACGGCCTCGCGTAGGTTACTTGATCTGATCAATTGTCTCGCCTATATTGGTCCAAAGTGTTTGATGGCAGCCGCTTCGAGCTTCGCTCTACGCGGGCGCTCGGCCTTTGGCCTCGCATTCGAAGCTCGGCCTTCGGCCTCGCGAAAGTTACACAGAATATAGCCGCTTCGGGCTTCGCCCTACGCGGCGCTCGACCTGTGGTCTCGCATCGCAGCTCGGCCTACGGCCTCGCGTAGGTTACTTGATCAGTTATGTTGTCTATATCGGCCCAAAGTGTTCGATGGGAGCCGCTTCGAGCTTCGCTCTACGCGGGCGCTCGGCCTTTGGCCTCACATTCGAAGCTCGGCCTTCGGCCTCGCGAAAGTTACACAGAATATAGCCGCTGCGGGCTTCGCCCTACGCGGCGCTCGACCTATGGTCTCGCAACGCAGCTCAGCCTCCGGCCTCGCAAAGTTACCAGTTCCAAGTTTTAATAGCACTCAATACGGTACTATATTACTATGCAACAATTTCCCCATACATTTTCTTACTAAGGTCAATTTCAGTACAAAATGTATGGGGAACCAAGTACTCCATAGAAATATGATTTTCCAATTTTTCCTAAAATTATGTACTTGCACGCTTTTTTTTAAGTCGAGCGACCACGGATAGACATTTTTGACAGGACCTCATACTTATTTTTTTTAAATTCGAGCATTTTCTGTCAGGCCCAAAATCTCCGAAATTACCCCGAAAATCGGGTAAATTTTTGAACCATCACAGGGGCATCATAAAAACCTCCAATAAAGCTCCGAGCATTTTTTCCCTACAGCCCCTCCTTCTACCCCGAAAGTTAATGAATACATTTTGAATTCTGCAGATTTTTTATAATGGCCGCCAGCGCATCCGCCATTTTGTTTATCGAAAAGTCTTTAATATAACATCTCATCTAGGTTATATACTGCATCAAACCTCATTTTTACATTTTTTTGATTTTTTATCCTGCGGCCTACAGGACTTCTGGAAGGTGACCATGTTTTTTGCACATTTTCCCCAACAGCTCCCGGTGTTGCCAGGTCACAGAGATAAAAATAGTCAAATGTCATTTCAATGGGGATGTTTCATAGGCACATGGGAATGGTTTGCGCGAAATGTCATTATTTCTATTTTCGACTTTCGCCGGGACCTGAGTCAAAAACTACCAAAAATAGTAGAATTTTTATTTCACCTGGCAACACACACAACTAAAACTCATAATCGCCTGGTACATTGCGACTCGCTCCGATGTTGCCATATACATGAAAATTAGGATTAAACGTTTTCGAAAACACATAATTTTCACAAAATGGCCGCCAGCGGGTCGGCCATCTTGTTTTTTTGAACGTTCGTATTTTTCCTGTATTTTGGACTATATTTGACATCGAACCTCATTTTAATTTTTTTTCTCGCTCTCACCCAATCGCCATATTATTTTTTGGAAAATGACCAAGTCACAAAATATATATTTCGCTCTGGCACACAGTGTGGCCAGGTGTTTCGGCTAAAATTAGTAAAATATCATTCGGCCATAAACTTGCCATAATAAAGTGGTAGACATTTAGACCAAATGTCAAAAAATTTTTTTTTCGTTTTTTGGGCAATAGTCAAAAACTACCAAAAATGGTAGAAATTTTATTGTACCTAGCAACACATATGAACTAAACATGCAACCGCTTCATACATTGCGACTCGCTCAAATGTTGCCATGTGCCTAAAAAACGGTTTTGAAAATCGTGAAAAATTCAAAATGGCCGAAACGGGGTCCGCCATCTTGTTAATCGAAAAGTCTATAGTTTTCCCATATTCTAGGTTATATACCGCACCAAACCTAATTTTTATTTTTTTTCTCGCTCCCACCCAGTCTTCAAAAGAACTTTTGGAAAAAACCATGTCGAAAAAATGATTTTTCCCGCCATTTCCAGGGTTGCCAGGATTTTTCCAAAAAACTACCTTTTTGGGACTTCGGACCTCCATGGCCATCCCACTGCATATTTATTTTTTTTCTACAAGGTTATTTTTTTTTCCTACCATTTGGGGCCATGGGATAAAAACTACCACGAATTTGGTAGAATTTATTTCTGAAAACAATAGACAGATAACTAACCTACCACTGCCCTATACAAACCGATTCGACATGGTGTTGCCATCCCTGTCAGAATCTACTTTGAAAATGACAAAATTTTTAGTCCCTACAAAACTGCCGCCAGCGCCGTCTCTATGGCCAAACTCTATAATCTATGGATGAGGTTTGCAAGTTGACTAAACTACCGGCAGAGTTCAAAAAAAATTTTTCAATTATCTGTGGAAACCTCTCCACCACGACTCCGCAAAAACACCTCTAAACCGAATTTTCGATCCAAGATGGCAGCGCGAACATCTTGTTTTTTTGACATTTTACTTTTTCAGTCTACTTCTCTTTAACACCCTTCTCTAAAAAAGTAAAAACCGCCCGGCCATTCCATAGACAAAAAAAAAGTCATTATCGCAAAAGAGGCCGCCATCTTGGATTTTCGGAAAAAAAAATAGAAAAACCTGCTTTGATTAAAAAATAACTCACCCCATTAGAACACCCCAAAGAGGTAAAACAACCCGAACACCCCCAAAAAAACCCCCGATGAGTCAGTGAGTCAGTGAGTGGTAATTTAGCTTTATATAATATAGACTAGCTTTTGCAGCACGCGCTTCGCGCGAGTCTGCTAAAAGCTAGGCCTGCGGCGCTGGCCGCTCCCGGGCTTCGCCCTCCCGCGGCGCTCGGCCTTCGGCCTCGCATACGCAGCTCGGCCTGCGGCCTCGCGGGTGTGACTTTTGGTGTTTGACCGTCCGCAATGGGGGCCTAGTGCTTTTTTTGTACGGCTCTAGAGTTTTGCAACTGTGGCCTAAGGAGCCTTTCCGCTCCGGGCTCCGCCCTGCGCGGCGCAGCTCGGCCTGCGGCCTCGCGCCTAGGGTGACTTGGATTGCACTTTAATAAAATGGCCAAAGTGTTCGACGGAAGCCGCTTCGAGCTTCGCTCTACGCGGGCGCTCGGCCTACGGCCTCGCATTCGAAGCTCGGCCTTCGGCCTCGCGAAAGTTACACAGAACATAGCCGCTTCGGGCTTCGCCCTACGCGGCGCTCGACCTATGGTCTCGCATCGCAGCTCGGCCTACGGCCTCGCGTAGGTTACTCGATCAATTGTCTCGTCTATATCGGCCCAAAGTGTTCGATGGCAGCCGCTTCGAGCTTCGCTCTACGCGGGCGCTCGGCCTTTGGCCTCGCATTCGAAGCTCGGCCTTCGGCCTCGCGAAAGTTACACAGAATATAGCCGCTTCGGGCTTCGCCCTACGCGGCGCTCGACCTACGGTCTCACAACGCAGCTCGGCCTCCGGCCTCGCAAAGTTACCATTTACAAGTATAAACAGCATTACATTAGTATGCAACAATTTCCCCATACATTTTCTTACTAAGGTCAATTTCAGTACAAAATGTATGGGGAACCAAGTACTCCATAGAAAATTGATTTTCCAATTTTTCCTAAAATTTCGTACTTACTCGCTTTTTTTTTGGGTCGATCGACCACAGATAGACATTTTTGACAGGACCTCATACTTATTTTTTTTAAATTCGAGCATTTTCTGTCCGGCCCAAAATCTCCGAAATTACCCCGAAAATCGGGTAAATTTTTGAACCATCACAGGGGCATCATGTAGACCTCCAATAAAGCTCTGAGCATTTTTTCCCTACAGCCCCTCCTTCTACCCCGAAAGTTGATGAATACATTTTGAATCCTGCAGATTTTTACATCATGGCCGCCAGCGCATCCGCCATTTTGTTTATCGAAAAGCCTATAGTTTTCCTGTAATCTAGGTTATATACGGCATCAAACCTCATTTTTACTTTTTTCGAATTTTATATCCTGTGGCCCACAGAGCCTCCGGTAGGTGACCATGTTTTTTGCACTTTTTCCTCACCAGCTCTCGGTGTTGCCCAATTAAGAAAATAAAAATAGTCAAATGTCATTACCACTAAGATGCCTCATAGGCACATGGGAATGATTTGCGCGAAATGTCATTATTTCTATTCTCGACCTTTTCGGGACCTGAGCCAAAAACTACCAAAAATGGTAGAAATATTTTTTCACGTGGCAACACACAATAGCAAAATACATAACCGCCTAGTACATTTTGACTCGCTCAGATTTTTAAAAATACCCGAAATTTTAATTTTAATTTTTCAAAAACACGAAAAAATCACAAAATGGCCGCCAGCGCGTCGGCCATCTTGTTAATCAAAAAGTCTATAGTTTTCCCATAATCTAGACTATATTTGACAGCGAACCTCATTTTCATTTTTTTTCTCGCTCCCACCCAGTCGCCCTCAGAACTTTTGGAAAATGACCATGTCGAAAAAATATTTTTCACCGTAGCTCCCAGTGTTGCCAGGTGATCTGACCAAAAGCTACAAAATATCATTCGGCTATGGGCTATACACAATTAAGTGGTAGACGTTTCAACCAAATGTCAAAAAAATTTTTTTTCGTTTTTTGGACACGAGTCAAAAACTACCAAAAATGGTAGAAATTTTATTTGACCTGGCAACACATATGAACCAAACATGCAACCGCTCCATACATTGGGACTCGCTCAAATGTTGTCAAGTGCCAAAAAAACCGTTTTGAAAATCGTGAAAAATTCAAAATGGCCGAAAGGGGGTCCGCCATCTTGGATTTTCAAACGGCCGTATTTTTCCTGTATTCTAGGTTATATATTGCATCAGACCTAATTTTTATTTTTTTTCTCGCTCCCACCCAGACGCCTCCAGAGCTTTTGGAAAATGACCATGTCGAAAAAATGTTTTTCCCCGCCATTTCCAGGGTTGCCAGGATTTTTCCGAAAAACTACCTTTTTGTCACTTGGGGCCTCCATGGCCACCCCACAGCGTATTTATTTTTTTTCTACAAGGTAATTTTTTTTTCCTACCATTTGGGGCCATGGGGTAAAAACTACCATGAATTTGGTAGAATTTATTTCTCAAAACAATAGACGAATAACTAACCTACCACTGCTCCATACAAACTGATTCGACCCAGTGTTGCCATCCTCGTCAAAATCTACTTTAAAAATGACAAAATTTTTGCTCCCTACAAAACTGCCGCCAGCGCCGTCTCTATGGCCAAACTCTATAATCTATGGATGAGGTTTGCAAGTTGACGATACTGCCGGCAGAGTTCAAAAAAAAAATTTCAATTATCTGTGGAAACCTCTCCACCACGATCCCGCAAAAACACCTCTAAATCGAATTTTCGATCCAAGATGGCGGCGCGGACACCTTGTTTTTTTGACATTTTACTTTTTCACAACAATACATAGCAATGGGAGTTTCAAAAAAAGTTAAAACCGCCCGGTCATTCCATAGACAAGAAAAAAGTTGATTCAGCAAAAAGGGCCGCCATCTTGGATTTTCGGAAAAAAAAAACGAAAAACCTGCTTTGATTAAAAAATAATACAACTCTTAGGAACACCCCAAAGAGGTAGAAAAACGGGAACCCCCCCAAAAAAACCCCCGATGAGTCAGTCAGTCAGTGAGTGGTAATTTAGCTTTATATAATATAGACTAGCTTTTGCAGCACGCGCTTCGCGCGAGTCTGCTAAAAGCTAGGCCTGCGGCGCTGGCCGCTCCCGGGCTTCGCCCTCCCGCGGCGCTCGGCCTTCGGCCTCGCATACGCAGCTCGGCCTGCGGCCTCGCGGGTGTGACTTTTGGTGTTTGACCGTCCGCAATGGGGGCCTAGTGCTTTTTTTGTACGGCGCAAGAGTTATTCAACTGTGGCCTAAGGAGCCTTTCCGCTCCGGGCTCCGCCCTGCGCGGCGCAGCTCGGCCTGCGGCCTCGCGCCTAGGAAGACTTAAATTACACTAAAATCAAATGGCCTAAGTGTTTGACGGAAGCCGCTTCGAGCTTCGCTCTACGCGGGCGCTCGGCCTTTGGCCTCGCATTCGAAGCTCGGCCTTCGGCCTCGCGAAAGTAACACAGGACATAGCCGCTTCGGGCTTCGCCCTACGCGGCGCTCGACCTATGGTCTCGCATCGCAGCTCGGCCTACGGCCTCGCGTAGGTTACTCGATCAATTGTCTCGTCTATATCGGTCCAAAGTGTTCGATGGCAGCCGCTTCGAGCTTCGCTCTACGCGGGCGCTCGGCCTTTGGCCTCGCATTCGAAGCTCGGCCTTCGGCCTCGCGAAAGTTACACAGAATATAGCCGCTTCGGGCTTCGCCCTACGCGGCGCTCGACCTATGGTCTCGCAACGCAGCTCGGCCTCCGGCCTCGCAATGTTACCATTTCCAAGTTTTAATAGCACTCAATACGGCACTACATTAATATGCAACAATTTCTCCATACATTTTCTTACTAAGGTCAATTTCAGTACAAAATGTATGGGGAACCAAGTACTCCATAGAAATTTGATTTTCCAATTTTTTCTAAAATTTTGTATTTACTCTCTTTTTTTTTGGTCGATCGACCACGGATGGACATTTTTGACAGGACCTCATACTTATTTTTTTTAAATTCGAGCAATTTCTGTCGGGCCCAAAATCTCCGAAATTACCCCAAAAATCGGGTAATTTTTTGAACCATCACAGGGGCATCATGTAAACCTCCAATAAAGCTCCGAGCATATTTTCCCTACGACCCCTCCTTCTACCCCGAAATTTAATAAATACATTTTGAATCCTGCAGATTTTTACATCATGGCCGCCAGCGCATCCGCCATTTTGTTTATCGAAAAGCCTATAGTTTTCCTGTAATCTAGGTTATATACGGCATCAAACCTCATTTTTATTTTTTTCGAATTTTATATCCTGTGGCCCACAGAGCCTCCGGTAGGTGACCATGTTTTTTGCACTTTTTCCTCACCAGCTCTCGGTGTTGCCCAATTAAGGAAATAAAAATAGTCAAATGTCATTACTACTAAGATGCCTCATAGGCACATGGGAATGATTTGCGCGAAATGTCATTATTTCTATTCTCGACCTTTTCGGGACCTGAGCCAAAAACTACCAAAAATGGTAGAAATATTTTTTCACCTGGCAACACACGATGACAAAACTCATAACCGCCTAGTACATTGCGAGTCGCTCAAATAAAAAAAAATACCCGAAATTTTAATTTTAATTTTTCAAAAACACGAAAAAATCACAAAATGGCTGCCAGCGCGTCGGCCATCTTGTTAATCAAAAAGTCTATAGTTTTCCCATAATCTAGACTATATTTGACAGCGAACCTCATTTTTATTTTTTTTCTCGCTCCCACCCAGTCGTCCTCAGAACTTTTGGAAAATGACCATGTCGAAAAAATATTTTTCACCGTAGCTCCCAGTGTTGCCAGGTGATCTGACCAAAAGCCACAAAATATCATTCGGCTATGGGCTATACACAATTAAGTGGTAGACGTTTCAACCAAATTTAAAAAAAAAAAATTTTCGTTTTTTGGGCACGAGTCAAAAACTACCAAAAATGGTAGAAATTTTATTTGACCTGGCAACACATATGAACCAAACATGCAACCGCTCCATACATTGCGACTCGCTCAAATGTTGCCAAGTGGCAAAAAAACCGTTTTGAAAATCGTGAAAAATTCAAAATGGCCGAAAGGGGGTCCGCCATCTTGGATTTTCGAACGGCCGTATTTTTCCTGTATTCTAGGTTATATATTGCATCAGACCTAATTTTTATTTTTTTTCTCGCTCTCACCCAGTCGCCCCTAGAGCTTTTGGAAAATGACCATGTCGAAAAAATGTTTTTCCCCGCCATTTCTAGGGTTGCCAGGATTTTTCCAAAAAACTACTATTTTGTCACTTCGGACCTCTATAACCACCCCACAGCGTATTTATTTTTTTTCTACAAGGTTATTTTTTTTTCCTACCATTTGGGGCCATGGGGTAAAAACTACCATGAATTTGGTAGAATTTATTTCTCAAAACAATAGACGGATAACTAACCTACCACTGCCCCATACAAACCAATTCGAACCGGTGTTGCCATCCCCCTCAAAATCGACTTTGAAAATGACAAAATTTTTGGTTCCTACAAAACTGCCGCCAGCGGCGTCTCTATGGCCAAAGTGTATTATCTATGGATGAGGTTTGCAAGTTGACTATACTGCCGGCAGAGTTCAAAAAAAAATTTTCAATTATCTGTGGAAACCTCTCCACCACGACCCCGCAAAAACAGCTCTAAATCGAATTTTCGATCCAAGATGGCGGCGCGGACATCTTGTTTTTTTGACATTTTACTTTTTCAGTGTACTTTTCTTCACTACAATTCTCTAACAAAGTAAAAACCGCCTGGCCATTCCATAGACAAGAAAAAAGTTGATTACGCAAAAGAGGCCGCCATCTTGGATTTTGGGAAAAAAAAATGGAAAAACCTGCTTTGATTGAAAAATAACCCACCCCGTTAGAACACCCCAAAGAGGTAGAAAAACTCGAACACCCCCAAAAACACCCCCGATGAGTCAGTCAGTGAGTGAGTGGTAATTTAGCTTTATATAATATAGATATATATATAATAATAGATATGATAAGAATAGATGAGTGATCCTTAACACCTTTTGCATGCGACTTGATTCCATAATATTTTTATTCTGCATCACCGATCGAAGTATTTAGCATATCACTGTTGATCTAGAAAATCTCTGATCGAATCACACATACTTTCAGTGAAAGGTAAAAGAAGTAAATAAATATTTACGAGTAACAAACGAATACTGTTCAAAGTCCCGCCTGCTTTGTGAGCTGCCGCCATTTGAGGGCGAGGAGCGAATCATCTAATTAGGCATTACGTCTGTAACGTTTCTGGAAATCCTTTGTATTGCACAATTTTATGCGTTCTGTGTTCCGACGGCGCTTAAAAAGTTTCCCCGAACACATTTTTAACTCTAACCTGATCGTTTTAGAGCTCATTTTGACCATGCGGTAATTGTAAATATTGAGCTTGTGACAATCGGTGCGGAGCGCAGCGAAGACCACGCTAACGAGAGATCCCCCCCTATCTCCTCATTTTCATTTTATCGCCGTCTCACCCCTTGGCAACTACTTACAGTTTTTCTTTTAGAAGGATTCTCTTTTAAATGTGGAATTGGATGGGAATTCCATGCTTTGGCGAAAACCACGTGACTGGAAAGTTTTGATGAGGATAAAACTGATTCAAAGGCAATGTTGAAATTATTTTATTTATGCCAATAGATTTTCAATAACTTATTTTGACATCGTCGATCTCGAAAGAAAGGAATCTCGGGAAGATATTTGCCTATCATACATAATAATAACCTTAACAAACAATTTTGATAGGTAATTGTTTACAAGAAGAAAATATTTGCTTTCATTATACATAGGTATACTAATTGCACCTAAGTAAGACAATTCAAAAGAGTGAACAGACAATGTCGAGGACTCAGTTAACTGATTTGTTTAAGAGATGTTAGCTTGTTTATTTATTTTTTATTTTATTATTTATTTTTATTGGTTCCATTTACCGTTCATATATACAAATCTTCACTTGTTAAAAAATGTGGCTTGTATTTGTCGAACACACACTGGGTTTGTAATCATAGTAAGCATGTAGACATACGTCTTACATGAGGCCATTAGCCATTACTGAAACTTCAACTAATCCCTTGATGAAAATGATATCCTTAGGGTCTGAAATAGGCCGATACTTTTATTTCACCAACACATTACCCGATAAACAAAAGGATCGTGCTCGCCATCATACGAAGGCGACATTTCACGCTTGCTTAGAAAATTATTCAAATATTCAAAGCAAAAACACCCCGAGGAGTTTTAACAATGTCATCTCGTATAAGAACGTGGGATGATCGCAGCTATCGATTTAGAAAATATGGGTGGAAAAATAATAGGGACCTGAGTGCTGACACAGCGAGGTGGTTCGACAGCCCGTATTTGCCCGTTGATCCCCGATATGGATTCCGCAGACTCTGCGAAAGCATCCTGTTGACACTTTTAAAAGGAGGATCTCGGATTTTGGGCCAAAAGGTACTTTGACTTGCATAATATAGTTACAAAGACTTTTATGTGTGGCAAAATAGGTTTTACTGACGTTTTACTTCCCGACGTTTCTGTTATGTTCCATTAACTTTGTCATCCGTCAGGAATAATCAGCTAACAAATATTGTCGACTAGCCGTTTCCTGCAGCTTCGTTTGCTATTTAGGTTTGAAAAGTATGTATCATACTATTTGTACTAATTGCCATTATTTATTCATTGTTTATTCTACTACTAAGATTTTTTTATTGTACTTACTATTTTTCCTATCAGTGTGGCATTACTAACAATGTTTGAGACGATTTTAACATATTTAGTGGATAGAATAAAAATGCCGGGTTATTCACAACTTTATTCATTTATTACAATTGGTGTCGGGATCCCTTGCGGATTCTGGACAGGCTCCCTCAGCGCGCTTACCGCCAAGCGGCCCACCTGACCGTGCAAAATGCAACGTAGCTGGAGCATGGCAGGCCACCTGAGATGCTCCACCTCTTTGGACCGAGATAACGGAAGCCAGGCTTACCCCACGCCTGGTGTCTTTGGTCCCAGCAGCGGATCTGCTGTGCGGCTCTGCTACCTACAGCCACTGCGGACACCTGGAACTGTTACTCCAGCTCTCTCTACGAAAGCCAGATGGAGCCCCGAGACCCAAGGAACAGGAAGGCCGGCAAACGCAATTCCGCATCCTCCTCTTCCTCCGCGGCACCACCTGGACGCGATTCACAACCCGCGCGGCACCTCGCCACTGCCGATCTACCTCTTGTGAGCTTGATCCGTCTTTGCTTCACTCTGTGCAGTATATGAGGCTGGGTGGTAAGCCCAGCAATGCATTGGACCGCAGAACCCTGCGGTTACTGAGCCTCCCCATCGTGATAAGATGCAAAACCCAGAGGGATGGGGCGATAGTTTAGTACCTAGATAAAAAGTTTTTTGTACACTTTCACAAGATCTAGATGCAAATCCATTAAGACAATGTCTTAGAATATGAACACTCCAATTGCCATGGGCAATCATTTTCAAAAGTTTTAACAATAACAAGCATCTTAATTAACGTTAGTACATGATCAATATAGATTTATGTACGGCACGTACTCAACCTAATTGACTATTCACTCAAGTAAATAAATTATCGTGTGTTTTTCCAAATTGCTTTTATTTTTTTGTTTTCTGAGGCGTAAATTAAATATTATTCGTATGTAAAGGGTGTTGCGTCACCCCTGTCACGTAAACAGTAGTTTACGTGTACTGTTTTCCAGAACGAAAAGGCTATACAATACAAAAAAATAACGTGCCAAGTTATCAATAATGTAGTAGGTAAATTCACTGTATCCTCGATATAAAACAAAAAAGTTAAGTCAAGGTTATTTTCTAATTTAATCTTGTTTTTTTTTGTTTGAAATTTGTATTTTATTTTTGCAAAAAAATATGTGCAGGACAACAGGTTTTCAAAGAACAATCATGTTTTTTAAACCATTTTTTTCAAGACCCTAAAATTCTTTATAAGATTATACTGATCACAGAAAAATTCCTCCTCGATTTTATTTAGCTACTAATCTATTTCATGGCAGTTTTTTACAATTATTGAGTTCTCATTTTTTGAATTATAAAATCTGAGTGAAGAAAGTACTAAAATTTGGTAAGAAACAAGCAATAACCCAAGCCATTCTTATCAGTCGTCGGACGCCAGAACTGCTATGATGATTGCTTTAATTAAAAACAAAAAACGTAAACTCGAACAAATTTATTTTAAAACACTGTGCAATTAGTTTAAACTACGTTGTTAAATTGCAGCGCCACCACGGTGTAAGTCGCGACCAAGGAGACGCCCATGGGCAGCAGGGTCATGTCAACGCGAACGTTGCCGAATGCGCGCGCGCCGATCGGCCGAACCGTCATCATGCGCAAGAGATCTTTGGCCGCTTTGTAGCTTTCACAATCTGAAATAATTGCTGAATTGTAATGATCATCATCGGTGTTATACTTGGAGTTTCTCAGATTTATGAGCTTAAATAAATAAATATACCTACATATCGGACAACATCACATACATTGCTCTGATTCTCTGGTAAGTAGCTTAAGCGCTTCTGTTACAGAAATCGAAAACAACGATGGAACCACAAAACCCAGACCCAAGACAATATGGAAAAGTTCGTTTCTCATATTGACCCGACAGGACATCGACCCCGGGACCTCAAAGATGGCACGACTGCAGAGTCCAGCCCGCTCGTCTCTCGGCTACGGAGGTTATCGAAGAATTTAGGTTACACTCCTAAGGCGTTTGTATTGGGCATTAAAAGTAAAGGGTTAGCGGAGTAAATCAAGCGCTTTCTATTAATCCAATCGGGTTTAATTCACAGTAATACGATGAGCACAGTTATCCTTAAATAGGTGTCGACGGTATAATATAATTTATAGGAATTCGTCTTCGAATTTTAAATAGTGATATCATGAGTGTGTGTCGTTATTTATGACACCATAGGTCTAAACATTTTTTTGGCAAGTAACCCTAAAAGTATTGAAGCTGTTAATTGGCAGATACCGTCAGTGTAGTGTGGTAGAGTAACGTTAAGATTGTAAAGGTGAATCATAGATTTATGTAGATAAAGATTTGCAAGGGTGCGTGAACAGAAAAGAACGAGTGAACCAGTCAGCTGACCATGGTTCTTGTAACTCAACTAAAACGTCGAACAGTGGGTAGTAATCAACATTATCGCGGGTTGACCCTTTGACTTATATTGAATGTTTTTAATGTTAAGTAAGGTATCCATATAGGCTAACATGATAGTATTGTCAGTACTTGCATGCACTATTAAACGGTTTTTAAATTATTTCGTGCTTACTCTGTATGGAGTATACAAGAAGTCTGCAAAGTCGTCGTTTCATGTGAAACGCGCTATTGTCCAAAACTTGTGCAGCTTGTGACAGCAACCCCACGGTGCCCAATATCATTGACAGTGTGCATGAATACACTAAAATCTGTTTCATGGTATAGTTACCCTGAAAAAATAAGCTCAATTAACACACGATTTACGTGTAGATATAAATTTATAAATTGTTTATTGGCCTTTTGGATTAACTTACAAAAGGGTTAGGAACTTTTCCTATGGCATCTCCGTGTGTAGGTATATTTATAAAAATACACAGAGTGCCATTTATATATATTTTGTCAAAATGAAAATTTCGTTTCTTAATCTACAATTTTTTTAGTCAGAAGCTGCTTAATTTATAGTATTTTCCATAAAACTAATATTATTATCATTTGAGGTAATCATGGCTATCATTTTTAAAAGATAACAAAATGGCGGACAAAGATTAAGTCTAAAGTCAGGTACTTGGTAGAAATAATTAAACAATACTAAAATGCAATGTGAAATTAGTAAACTTACCCCTCCTATACCTTGACTAGTTATGTTGTACATGAAGACCACGTTATACAAAGTTGCCGTAGTTAACATTATTGTAAGCTAAAAGGAAAATATAATAAAAAACAATTAATTTCAGGTTGTGAATCACAAAAGCACGGAAGACAAGAACATAAAAGATAGATAAAACTAACCTGCAATCCAAATATATGATTGAATAACTTCGAGCTCTCAGTAACATGCTTGTAAACTACAGACCATTTTTTAACACCTCGCGTGAGGCCATGTTTAATTAAACCTTTTTGATCCATTGAGCGTGTAACGACTTGCAACTGTTCTGACATAACATGCAATACAGAATATAACACGAAAAACTCAAAAGCGAATCTTAAATCACTCACCAATAAATTAATTTGAAAAAAGTAATGCCAATTAATAGACAAGCCGATTGGTGATGGGGGCAGTAATTGAGTATTGTAGAAAGTTATAATTTCTATAAAAAGTAAAATAACTACAAAACCAATAGCCAGAGAATCTTTCGTTAGGATTTTTTGAAGATGTTTTTTATTTTTCCCAAAAAATTTACAACTAGACTCTAAATTGATCTTTAGATCTCTATATTTTTTCGAATGAAAATATCCCAAACCAATTTGAACCACAGAATTCAGGCTTGATAAACTAAAATAGAACATCTTGTCTGCGTCATAATCAGAGTGATTGAAACAATAATTAACACGCAATACACAGTGAATAAGAATAAAAAGAAGTTCTATAATTATCCTAGCAGCTATCAGCAAACGTGGCATTTTGATGAAAAGACAATAATTTCTGTAGATACAAAAAATATTCTCCATGTACTTGGTGAAATTTAACAGGAAAATAGCCATTTTATTTTAGCAAACACGTGTTTCAAACGAAAGTCTAATTACAATAAAGCCCTCGAATCCATCATATATCATGATGACTGCAGCTAAAACTAATCCATTGATTTAATGAATTGAGACGTAATTTGCAAAAAATAGGCAATCCAATTAGTGTATTTTTGACATAGAAAGAAATACTAATGGAAATGTGGACGTAATGTAACAGTAGGATATTTACCTAAATAACCAAAAAAATAATACAAAGATACAACCATGACATTTTTAGGAATACATAAAGAAATAAAAATGAACACCCATGATTTACAACATTTATTTTTCTTTATAAGCTTACATTAGTTTTAAAATTAACTGTATGTGTGGACTAGAGGATGTAATCCATTTAAGTGGATCTACCTATTTTTCAAGAATAATTTGGAACGCCGTTTTTCTTATCTGGGGGCACGGCCGTGCCCCCACCAAGTCGAGCAAAAAGCGTCACGGCCGTACCATCCTTTTCTCGAAGCAATTCAGACCATTTTCGACCCCCTGTAACTTCGTTGTGGATAAAACTACAAGACTGAAATTTTCAGTAACCATGCAGGCATTGTAAAGACACGTATATTTAAAATTTCATTCAATTTGAACCAGTATTTTAAGAATTATAACGGGTCAAATTTCTTAATTTTGTCACTCACTGACTGACTCACCGATCATCAAAAGTCTTAGGCACTTCTAGCAGACCTAGAAGCTTCAAATTTGGAATATAAGTAGTGTTTGGTGTATGAATCAAGGAAAAACTAAAAAATCTAGAAAAGACCGCAAAAATTAAGCCCATACAGCCAATATTGGCTTTATTCGTAACGATGTTTTATTTACGGCAGTTATTATTATTATTTCGTGCAAAGCCGCGGGTTTAAGCTAGCCCCATATAAATATAGGCGCATGGTAGTGCCCCTGCCAAATCGAGCAAAAAATGGGTATTCCCGTCATGAAAACACGTGTATTAAATTATTTATTAAAGCAAAAAACGTACCTACGTGCGTATTCGTGCTTATTACGAATGCGTAAGGTTGTATAATTATATACCACGCACTACCGTGCTATGCTATAATTATAGCGAGTGAGCGCGAGGCGTTACTACGCGCTGCGCGGTGCTAGCGCGAGGCCGCGGGGTGGGGAAAGTGGCGGGGCGCGCGGAAAGGTGAATGTCGCCGAGAGATCAGCAGCCGCGTCATACGCGCGAGCGACCCAATGCTGTTCGGATGTGCCCAGAATTCTTACCTATAAGTTTGCGATTTACATTGATAATTTCGATTGCTATATTAGTTTGACGACTAAAGGCTACTCTCATCGGTTTACTGATATTATTTGCTTACAATTTACTGATTATATTTGCTTACAATTTTGACGTTGTTCGGATAAATAATTTAAATTAAATATTGATACTTTAGTACTGAAAGTATTTATAAATTTCTTATTACAATTCGTTGCTGGTAGATATCCATATATACAATAAGTAGAAGGTACCGAAAAGGAAAAAAGTAGAAATGTCTACAAAATACAAAAAGAAATGAGATCCCATCAAAAACAATACTTGTCAAAAAAAACCAAGTCTCGCAACTCAGTTGTTCTGCGGTAAAAAGTTGTGAAATCCATGTAAATACCAAGTCGGTTATTAATTTATTCAGTCTCTACTTAAGTGACTTTCTGTCTTAATACGTCCAGTCTCTAAGACCACGATCGTGGTCCATAACAATTGAAAATCAATTTTATTGAGTCTGGAATCTCCGTACTCGAAGCATTAAGTTGTTACGTAATAATTAACAGCATCTTATAGTGACGTATATTAATATTAAAATTCGTGAATGTTTTATATAAATATATCGAGACTTGGCCTATATCTTTTTATCTAAAAAATTCATATTTAGAGGACATTATTGAATTGCAGAGCGATAACAGTGTAGGTGGTGAAAAAAGACACGCAAGTGGGCAGCAGAGTCATATCAATGCCGATAGAGCCAAATGCCCGGGCGCGTATTGGGCGCGTGGACATCATTCTCAAGAGGTCTTTAGTCGCCTTGTGGCACTCGCTTTCTGGAAACAAGAAACAGGAGACGCATTTATAACAAGTGCCTTGACAATTCCATTACTAGAGTGCTAAATGTTGATTAATATTATGTATCATTTCGGTCGATTAAAGCGTTTGTCCAGTATTCCCAAAATGCAAGTAAAGTGCGACTCAAACCTAGCCTACCCATCGACAAAACCAAACATGGTTGATGGAAGTAAAGGCTGATATATCTAGATACGAGGCAGCGTGGCGAGCCAATTTCAAGCAAAGCAACTGGCTAGCCAGCGCCAAGTGCAATATTAGGTACACGAACCACTTGGTGCCACTTTTGACCCTTCTATAACTCAAAACCTCCTTAACGTAATATCTATATACTTATATACACCATGCTTGAGAACCGTTACTACTATTGGTATCTGGTCTTCTCCAGCTGATCTCTTGAAACTCTCTAGTTTCAGTATATTATTATACTTAGATACGTTCAGTCATCAAATCTTGTATGGTCTGGTCTAATGTATAACAACAATAAGTTAGATACTGCTACAATTTTATCTGGAGTTTTTTGCCGGAAACTTCAGTGAACCGTATTTCATTTGTACAAACACTTTTTATTGCGTTCACTGATGATTCAAAAGTATGTAACCTACTTAAATAAAAATAAAATTGGCAACTGGTTGAAACTTACTTGAAATTGAAAGGATTAGTAGTTTGCAAAGCCGCCTCCTCAGGATGTCTGCACTGTTCTCCATGGCCTGTGCAGCCCGCGAAACCATGCTCAATATCAACAGCATCAGCGTCAAGGTGCCCATATAGAGGCTCATTTCCAACATAGAAAATTTACCCTGTAAATACAGGAGTAACCTGAGCAAGATTTTTATTTTAAATGGCAACATTTTAGCGAAGGACAATAATAACAATAGTACGAGGATAGAATGTTTGACGCTCTTTATTTTTTTACGTATTCCGTAGCAGCCAATTATCAAATGTAAGCTCCTATTTATTGTTGTGTCTAGATAATCCGCCATTTTTTGGCAGTGCTTGTACCGATTTCCATCAAACATAGCTAAGAACACTTCCGGCTAATTCAACTTTCATACAAAAAATTAAGTCAAAATCGGTCTCTCTAGTCCTAAATATTATAAAGATTAGGATAACTACTGAGTATCTTGCCGGATTCTTCTCGATAGGATTTGATTAGTTTCGAAACGGCTGTAGCTTCAATTTTGATTTAAATTCATTTTGACGATGCATAAGTGTTACTTGTAACCAACATTAAAAAATGAATTGATCATGATTATCATATATTGTGTTCATTTGTTTAGGAGCTACAATGCCACAGGGAGACAGACAGACACGTTAATTTTTTAATATTTCGTCGTTTTTGTGTCACGGATTAGTAGAAGACGAATTTATAAATCATTTACTCACAATTATATCCGTATAATTAGCGTACATTAGTATCAAATTTAACAACTCCGTTTATGTTTAAACTATGAGGGAAATAAATTTTACTGAATGTATAAATAAAATTTCATACTGGCTGAGTTATAAAATGTTACTGGTTCTTTTATTACACCTAGTTTCGGTAAAATTATCTTTTCATACACTATACTAAACTACACTACCCTGTGTGGGTATCCTGCATAATATGAAACCCTAATAATATGAAAACTTACTGACAATACAAGGAAGTACATATTATAAAACTAATCTTACCGAAACGCCCTGTGAGGCCATAGAGTACAAGAAGATGATGTAGTAGAACAAAGTGGTTGTTAACATAGCAGTTAGCTAAAAAGAAATATTTCATTGCAATTTTTTATACAGAAACTAAGATATTCATTTTGTAAAAATACATGTAATTATAAAATACCAACGCACCTGTACTCCAAATATTAGATTGAACAACTGTGAACTTTCCCTGATATGTTTGTAAATTACCGACCATTTATCAACTTCTACAGTCAGTCTATCAGTATTAGTTCTCGATAAGTTCTTGTTATCGATCGAGCGAGTCACGCTTAACAGCTGTTCAGACATCACATGAAGCACGCAGTATAAAACCAAGAACTCAAAAATGTATCGGAAATCGCACATTAGCAAATTAATTTGCAGGACATAATGCAAAAAAAAGTGAAAGTTAGGAGAAGATGACGATGATAGCTGGACGTAACCGAAAATAAAAACTTTCACAATGCTGAACACGAATACAAAACCAACGAAGACAGAATGTTTCGCTCGAAGACTCTTGCGATAGTTCTCATCTGTCTCGAAAAACTTGCAGCCGGAATTCAAGTGGATATTAAGAAACTCGTATTTTCTAGAATAGTAACATCCTAGAAGAATCAAAACCATAGAATTGACGCTTGTTAAGTAGAAGTACAATACGTCATTTTTACATTGAGGGAAATTTAAATAATGATAACCACGAATCACGCAATGAGAGGTCGTCAAAACCAGCTCCAGAAATATTCTTAGTGCGATAAAGGTTTTGAAAATTTTGTTGAAACGCGAGAAGTTTCTGTAAATGCATAATACATTCTCCGTATATTCCGTAAATTTGAGAAGATGGATAGTCATTTCTACGGTGGCAAAGGCTGGGTACTGAACTGTTATTGAAATAGTTCAATCAATTTACTGTCAAAAAGTTAATCCATTGGTTAATGCATCAAAACGTCGATGTTTCCAATAGGTATGTTATTGTTGTTGTTGGTATAATAGGAAACTAATCAACGTTCGCCACTAATTAATTTTGGTAGATTATTACCCGCTTCAATGATTACTGTTTTAATTAATAATGCCAACATGTAGCAAATATTATATCATCAGTAAAAGTGATGCCATCAGAATATTGTGGCGTATAATAAAACCACAATTAAGACAATATTAATTATTTTAACAGAGCTAGTTGGAGAGCTCATCAGGTTTGTTATTGTGGTCTATATTAAAAGCGATTTATTTAACAGTTTCAAGAACTATAAAACATTTTTTCATCTTGACTGAATAAAACTTGGACACGGTTTTTTCAGTGTTGCAATAGGTTACTTAAATGTATGGATTGTTCAAAGCGTTTAGACATGTCACATACAAAAGAAATTGGTGTCGCACACACTTGACATCGGAGTAGAACTTTTTGGATGAATAAATGAGCGAATCATAAAAACAAGAGAAGGAAAACTTCCTTATTGGCTGAAGATTAGCGACTTTAACGTCATCATTCAACGCCATGAAACAAATTCTTACAAGAAAGTGTAAGAGTACTTCACCTAAAGCTGTTTTTCAATTACCTACAATTGTTTTTACTACAGACGAAATGGAAAAAATGGAATTCCTACAGACTTTATATACTTATATTCATTTTATTGAAATTTTTAATTAAAAATCGATCGCGATAATCGTAATATTTTGATCTCAGACACTGGATTAGATATTTGGGTGAAGCAAAGTTTATAGATATTTTTTTCAAAATAAATCCTTAGGTTTAGCCATATTATTCCTTAATACTTGAAAGCTTTTAGTGTGAAAGTGACGTACCCTATGCAAGATCTGCTGTCAAATAATCTACTCGTACAATGAGTAGTACAAATATAATACGAGTATCATCGTGCGTTGCGTGCATAGCTATATTGCGTATATAGCAAAAGCAACGCAGCTTTTGATCCGTTCCTGTAATGCAGCGGTGATGGATGAATGGATATATTTTTTTTTGTGGCCGCTATGGTGTTATTATTAACATACTGTTAAATGTCGAAATCCTAAGTAAAATTCAGGATTGGATCGAGCTAAGTGTGCTAATTTTTTTTTAACAGCTCGCTTTTGTAATCGGTTATTTGCATTTGGCAAACGCAGTAGGTACAGTCGCCGTCAGATATATTGGAGCAGACATAGCGACCAAATGCTTTTGAATAGTTAAAAATGTCAATAAGTTCCATACACTACAAGTTACCATTAATATCTGAACATTCACTACTTCAGTAATATCTGAGCAGATGCCAGTCAATAACTTCTTTACACACAACTAACCAATAATATCTGAACACTCATCTACACAGGAAGCTAAATGAGACACATGACGTGCATGACACATATTGACGTTATGAGTGTTCAGACATTATTGGCATCTGCTCAGATATTACTGAAGTAATGAATGTTCAGATATTAATGGTAACTTGTGGTGTATGGAACTTTTTGACATTTTTAACTGTTCAGAAGTATTTGGTCACTTTCTCTGCTCCGATATATCTGACGGCGACTATACTTAAGCCACACACACGACATTATAGCAGTAACCTATCATATAAAGTACGTACGTGATTTGATACGAGCGCTTTTCAGCGAATCGTAAGCGATTCATTTTTAGAACACTGCAAGTCTCGTACCTAATTGTTGCATCGTTGCAATTTGGTTTCAACCCGTGTGTGAAAGACCTAAGCCACTATCATCGTTGCAAGCGTTATAATGATTGAGGCTTTTGGTCTGGTGTGTGGCACAGGCTGATGGTTGTTTTACGTTGAAGTATTGCGCAAATAAAGTAAATGTACAAAAATTCCGCTGCAACTCGTGCAATACGCCCGCGGTGCAACTGACGATATGCTGTCGCTGCTGTTTGCACAGCACTGGAACACTGGTTCCGTGCGGTAATGGATATTGAAGTATCACGCCGAACTGTTTTTTGTTTCACACAAAATAACGGTTCTTCCTTCCTACTTCACAAGTTTTTGTTTGTATTATAATAGGATTCGCTAACTTAGAGATGAGTACCAAGTAACTGATCTGTGGACAATATACTCAGTATAAGTTGCACCAACTTTATGAATTAATCAAAATTGTATTTGTGAAACACACAGTAAGGTTTACTATTTTAAACGGACATCACCATAGTCAATTGGTTACATCTTATTCGTTCCCCACAAATCTTTTAAGAGCTTTAAACGAAAAACTCTCCAATTAATGAAAAGCAAATTTTAAAAATGGCCTCAGCTATATCCGCGCTAATTGTAATTTAATTATGTTACTTGTTTACTACTTTAAGAGCAATTTAGTTTAATTATAAAAATATGGGAGTTTTAGTGTGATTAGACTGAATTTTTATACGCGCATATAACCTTGTTTTTCAAAGCGCGAGTAGGCGAATTTAGGCACGTCTTACTCAAATGAGGGTCAATGCTCATATAAGTACTACACATGAGAAACTATATTAATCCTTTATTACAATGATTACGTTTCAAATGAACACAAACGTGCCGTCAGCTTATTTCGTTCCACAGACACCTTGTTGATGAAAGATGAACAGTTACACGCGCGAGTACCCGCTTTTGAGGTTTATAACGCGCGAGTGTGGCGCGCCAACGTGATTCTCGTGTAAACTTGCATAGGTACCGAAACATGCGAGTAAACTTGTATTCCAAAACGTGTGTCTAAACTGAATTCCAAAAAACTTATTTAAACTTGTGTGAACTTGTATGCCGAAACGCGCTTGTATACTCGTATACCGACACGCGCATGTAAACTTGCACGCTAAAAAATGGGTTTAAATATGTAATCCAAAACGAGTGTATTTATCTGCATAACGAAATGCGCGTGCTTATTATTTTCATACTGAAAAACAAATAATTTTATTCGACATAATACAAAGTCTTACTACTCGTACCAAATCGAATTACAAAATCTCTCGATCACTCTGCATATATAATCATTTCACTGATGAAATTGCAATTGCACGTTGCCATAAATAAAGTGATTAATTAAAAAGCTTTCAAACAAATTAATCGTGTTCTGTATAGCGTCACATATGGATTCTGACTTTAAATTATCATAATAACTTTGTTGATGTTACAAATATTTTAACTGCTTGAAAACTGTAAGTACTATTATTATAGCACCTATCATTGTATACTAAATTCAATATAATACAAAGATCTCAAATTCTATTAACATGCTATGCTTATTTTCGAAAAAGTAAAAAGTGTAAGCAAGTAAAAACCGGAAGGACTTTTGTTTTATCTTACAGTCGCATCTTGCTTCACATTATTATAACCCTTAACCAGGCAAAGAGTATCGAAAATTTACATTGGTTTTCGCCGGTAAGTGAAGGTCATAAGGTTCAAATTGAAGCTGCATAAAAGGTTCATATTCCCTACTAACCTAATTTTGTAATCCCCGATATTCAAAAAGCATTTCATAAATTGTAAAAGTTGGTTCGGTTCCCTGAGTTGTTAATCCTCTATCAGTAATGTTAATACTTCCAAGTTGTATGCCCAGAATTGGGTCAGATTTCAACCCACACTGGTCCACGTAAGAGCTTTTTATTTACCATCGGACGAATTAAGCCGATTTGCCTTGTGTATATCCTCCTTAATTACTTTCCTTTATTACGTTTTAAGTCTTTCATTATTATTCGCACTTTTGTGAATCTTTGGTGTTTGTTAATGTATATCAAAATTTTGAAGTAAACGTCTAAACTAAGAAGCTTTCACTTCATAATACCTATTTATTATTATTTAAAAAAAATATTGCACAAAATAAAAAGTACAAAGGCGGACTTAATGCTATAAGCCTTCTACCAGTTAACCGTTGGGTCATGCAGATTATATGTGTTATTAAGCTTTTAGGTGGTTATCTATGGCAGAAATCGATAATGTATAAGTACCTAACTATTAACTTTTGTGTTAAACTTACTAATGTTATAGTTGTAGGCATACACACACTTCAAACAGTTCGGAAAAATTACGACCTCCGAAGAAAGGGGAAGCCGTCTTATTGAATACTAGCGGTCCCGGCGAACTTCGTTTCGCCTTAGAGGATTTTCCCGCTTTTCTGTTGAAATTTTTCAAATTTTACCAAGGATCCCTAATTTTGTAGCCTATGTCAAATTGGAAGAATGTAGCATTCTATTGGTGAAAGATTTTTTGAAATCGGCCCAGTACTTTTTGAGCCTATTCATTACAAACATATAAAAATAGGTACACATCTTTCCTCTTTATAATATTAGTATTGATCTGCAAAATTTCAAAAATGCTGAAACATTTTTTTTTTACCTTCCCTGATTGATCTAAAAATACTCGTAATTTCAAAATTAAATCGGTGAAATGACAAAGTTCCATAAAATCTTTCATCTCCTTTTTCTAGCATTCTTAACGTTTTTTCGTTTCATAAAGTTATATTATTCTCTAGGGCATAATTACAAATTTGATAACATTTTACAGTGTAGCTTGGGCGTGAAAATGTAGGCGCGTCTTTTTCTTATTTAAATATTAGCAAAGAAAAAGCAATAAGTACATAACACAACCATTACAAAAACACGTAATTATTTTATCTGTGAACAGTAAAATTATGTGTCTGCCATAATTTCATAAATATATTTATTTTTACAGAACTAAAGCATTTATTAAAAAAATATATAAATAAACAATAAAAAAAGATAAACTAAAATTCGGATCAATGTGTGCAATGTAAATATTCTATTCTATACAAGGATTGAAATTAATCTTGCGTCTTGGACATGTCTAAATTTAGTTTTTGTGTTGTCACTGAATGATATCTACATGCTAGAAATAAATCAAATGTTAGAACGAATGAACGCAAATTCTAAACATAATCTAAAATTAGATTAGTTTGGACAAAGAATCGCTATTATTTTCATTTCAGGGTATGGAATAAAATATATACATAAGTCCGTGTATTAAAACAAAATTAACGACAGTCAAAGCTAGGTTAGTTCTACCTGCAACCACTCGCAGTTAGAAACTCGACAAGTTACTTTGCTCGTTTTACGATTATTACTTCATTGTATCGCACAAACTCGTTTGGGGCCGCGGGCTAACGGGACTTATTAATTAGCAGCAACGACCAACACGCCGGAATGCACAACGACCCCGAATAAAGGTTTACAGCATAATGACTGTTTCAACAGTAACTCAACAACTACGTACTACAACGACCTACTGACTGCTTTTCTTTGATTTAATTATTCGTGGATATACAAGTACATGCATACCTACGTCAAATACTTTGCATACATCGCATACAATGCTCTAATTCTGTGGTAAGTAACTTAAGCACTTGTGTTACAGAAGTCAGAAACAACGACGATACCACAACATCTAGACCCAAGACAAGATAGAACAGTTCGTTGTCCATATTTACCCGATCGGAGATCAAACCCGGGACCTCAAAGACGGCGTGACGCCAAAGTCTGGCAGTCTGGCGTTCGCCTCTCGGCTACGGAGGTCGTCAAGTACTTATCTGATGATTATTCGTGATGTTTCCCTTATAAAGTCCTCAAACTCCACATATTCCATATTCCGCGTCCTTCTAAACGCCCCAAGTGTGACGGGAGGCCTGAGGAGAAGAAGGCCCTTTTTTTTTTTTGATTCCCAGGGGAAATGCCCACGCACCGTCACTCTCTGCCACGGGGAGACAGAGAGTGGTGTGTCGGACTCGAACCGACTAAAACCCCTGGGGTGGTCCTACTCTGCGCAGTGGCGGGGGGGGGGCCGGGAAGCGCCATTAAAGCATTACGCAATCCCCCCCCCTAGGCGCAAATTGCCGCGCATGGCGCAGCGCGTCTCGGTGCGGCAGGTGGAATTGCCGCACCACGGGGCATGCCGGACCACCCAGCATGCCCCGTCTCCTCGAGCGACGCCAGAATTCCCCGTTCTGGCGCCTTCGGAATACACGGCCACTTGGGCCTTTTTGGGCCTCTAGGGCCTTAGTCCCCAGTCGCCATGACTTCAGGGGCAGAACGGGTCGGCTGCGACTGCGACTGAGTCGCTCCAGCGGCCCGCCTCTGATTTTTCTTCGGGGCCTTACAGGCCCCTCCCCCACCTATGTGGTTGGCCTTTTTTCCGGCCGCGGCACAGACCGTGCAGTGCGGCGCTGCCTCGCACGCACGGGCAAGGTGGCCAGGAGCACCACATCTGTAGCACGTGGCGCTCCTATCCGTCTCTGACCCGCACTGCATCCTGACGTGCCCCTTCTCGAGGCACCGGAAGCAGCGCAGGTCTCTGGTCTCCAGCAATTGCACTAGAGCTGAAGACCAGCCAACTGTCAGCTTTCGGCCAACCACCAACTTTTTCGCGACTGCGGTGGGGCAGCGCACCCAGCAGGACCCCAGTCCACGACCTGCTCGCCGGATCTCGCCGATTTTAATGGACGACGCCGGACAATCCCCAATAGCCGCGATCGCGGCAACGACTTCGGTGGCGGTGACGGAGTCGTCCAGCCCGGACAGGCGCAGCTCCACGCACTTTTCCGGGCGGGAGACCAGGACTTCGTCCGCCGCGAGAACTTCTCTTAGCCGCCCCGCAAATTTTTCGGCCCTCTCCCGATTTTCCCCTTCCGTGCCGCCGGACACCATCACGATGAGGCCGCCGGTAATGGCCCGGCGGCATTGGACCTTGGTGATGCCCAAGTCCCCCACATTTATTTGGGCCCTGGCCTTCGTCAGTGCCGCCAGCAACGTCATCCCCCGCTCGACGGCCTCTGGCAGACTGCTGCCAGAGGCCGTCGACGGCAGTGATACTCACACTGGTGAGTATCACTGCCGCCGACTGAGGGGAGCGGAGGTTTGGCAGGTTGGGCCGTCGCTGCTGCCTCGGCGTCTTGACCGGAGGCTGAGGCAGCTGGGGTGTCGTTGCCGGCGCACCCTTCTTCTTTTTCCCCCCCTTTCGGACCACTGTGGCCCACGACGTGGGAGGGGGTGGGGGTGGGGGTGGCATAAGCTGGGACTCCTCGATTTGCTGGGCCGTGGACTGTGCCGCGGGCTGGGTCGCTGTCTTCTTCCTCCTCGTTCCTTTCGGAGGAGGCACTGGGGCATCAGACCTCTGCGTCGCCGCTGGAGTGCTGCTCGCGGTTGCTCCTTTGCTTCGCACCGCCTTCGCCGTACTCGTTGACGGCGTGTTCTCCTGGCGTCCTACCACCGACTCCAACCGCTTCTCTATCGCTTGGAAGCGGGAGTCCAAGTAATTGAGGAGCGTTTCATCACTCTCCCGGCTGACTGCAGCTGGGCGGGGCACTTGCGTCTCTACGCTTAGCTGGAGAAGAGCGACTTCTTTGCGGACTTCGGCCAATTGCTTGGCCTGCCGCTCCACCTCTTCGCGAAGTCGCTCGTTCTCCAGCTTGACCGCCCTTACTTCAGCGGCCCCGTCCTCTTTGGCCCGCTTGACCGCCTCTTTAAGTATTCGGTGCTCGTCGGAGGACGTCCTCTTGTACATCATGGCAGCCACCTTGTCCCACTCATTGGCTGCCATGACCAGGGCCTTCATGTGGGTGCCCTTGAGATTCCCCGATCCCCTCGCCACCCTCCGGACGAGGTCCGCCGTCGCCATCGCCTGTGCCGCCAGGAGGAAGGAGGGCCGGTCACTCAGGTTTTCCGACGCCTCCTCTCGTGCGTACGCTTGAGGCGAGAGAGTGCGCGAGACATACTCTATCTCGCTCGCGTGCTGCTCCACCTCTTGGGCCGCCTTGGAGATGGTCTTCTCCCTCTCCAGTTTTCTTTGCGCCTCTGCGGCTTCCCGCTCCTCCCGACGATGTTGTTCTTTGGCCGCCGCCAGTCCCACATATTCCCCCGTGGTTGGCGGTCGGCCACGCCCCCTTTTGGCCCCAGTCTTCTTCCGGAGGATGACTTCCCCCTCCGTTTCTTCTTGGTTGGGCCGTTTACGCCCAACCATAAATCCCCCCTCGTCTGACACCGACGAGCAACTAACACCGCGGCTCAGGACCCCGACGCGCTGTGAGCGCCGCGCTGACCGGACCGCACCAACATCCGAGAGACTCATACTGGCCTCGGAAACTTCCGAGACATCATCCGAGTCTATCTCACTTTCCATAATCTCTACGTTCTTCTTTTTTGTTATTTGAGATTCCATTTTGATTCCCACGAAACATGCTGGGATTAAGTGGTCACCCCGTACAGAGCCAGTTGTACGGGGAAGCCTATTACACACCCGGTGTCGGCCGGTGCCGGGCGGTGGGGTCGATAGGAGGAGCTTTGCCCATCTCCTCACCATCCCTCCGAGGGAGAGATGGCCCCGACGTCTCGTGCCACTCCCAACGTCGGGCTTAGGAGGTTTTTTATGGAGGTGTCCTTCCTCTTGGGCCGGCCAATGAAGGCAAGCCCCCTACCCCTCCCCAGGCCTACCTGGGCTACAAGGAGGAGAAGCAGGTTTGCCGGTGGTGGTCCTGAAAAGCACCGCGTCTCCCCAGCCACTTTGGCCAGTTCAACCCACCGACACACACCCACACGCCTCGCCCTCCACTGCTCTTCTCAAACCGAGAATAGCAGAGAGGACGGTATTCCCCAGCCCCCCCATTCCCCACCCCCCCATTCCCCATCCCCAACCCGCCTACTCCACCCCCCCAGTGTGTTTGGTCCGCGGGAGCTACGCTCCGACCGCCGACTGCCGCCCGCAGGGCATCCCTGTAAGCGGGAGTACCCTCCGGACGGCAGCCGACGGCTTCCCCTATCCGCCGGCCGGGGGACGCGCCAGGTAGGGGTATCACCTCCCCCCCTGGAGGAGAAGAAGGCCCTAGCTCCCGTGAGTCCGCTGAGGCCTAATGCCACCGAGAGCAATCTGCGAACTGCTATCAGGTAAAATATTTATTTCCTTAACGTTTAGGATATAAAATATTTTTAATCGGAATACAATAGATCATAAAGGAGATGTACGCGATTGTAGATCCTAAAAGAAAGGGTCTTTTAGGATCTTTAGGGTACCTTACCAAGCTAGTCGCTGAAGCAGTCTTATGGAGTGGAGACCATACCTTGCCTAGCGAGGTATGCCTTCCAACTATATGGAATGATGATACAGGTATGCAACTAAGTGGGGAGCAACGCTTAGAAATTAAAAGATACTGAGCCGAATGGTATATTAATATTAGCCTAGGAGTGGAAGGCTGATAATGATGAAAGGTCCAAATATTTTTCTTATGCTATTCAATTTCGTTACTTTCTTCTGTTTAGACAATTAAATAGCTATCCGTTTATTCTAATTTACTATTAAAACAGTCATATATCTATTTGCTACTAGCGGCCTAAGGCGGCTTTGCGCGCGTACTGTCCCCGTTTTATCCACTGATTCTTATTGCTCCTATTATAATTGATCCAACGTGATATTTTACCCTAAATCTTTCCTCGATATATGGACTATCCAACACAAAAACAAATTTCCGTCTCGATCAAGTAATTCCTGACATTTGTGTCTTCAAACAAACTCTTCTGCTTTATAATATCAGTATAGATTTATCTTGATTGTGGGTGACGCGTATTAGTCTCAAAGACCTTACAGTCACTTGTCTGGAGACAAGAGCCATCAAACAACGCAATGTTATTTTTCATTCAAACACGCTAGAGCAGTTACCGTTAAAGGCTCCGCCGGACCCCGAGAACGCTTTCACGGGACCATGTGTGCCCCTTGAGGACAGTACACGGAACAGCACATGGAACTATATTAATATGGATGTGGAAAGAAAACTAATTTTTACGACCTCCGTAGCCGAGAGGCGAGCGGGCTGGACTTTGGCGTCGCGCCATTTCTGAGGTCCCGGGTTTGATCCCCGGTCGGGTCAATATGGGAAACAAACTTTTCTATATTGACTCGAGTTGTGGTACTTTCGTTGTTTCTGATTTCTGTAACACAAGTGCTTAAGCTACTTATCACAGAATCAGAGCAATATATGTGATGTTGTCTTATATTTATTTATTTATTTTATTTTATTTTAAAGACAATAAGAAAAAGATATCACCATTGATCAAAGACTTTAGATTTTTTTACACTTTCAAATTTTAGCAATATTTTAAATTGGCTAAAACGAATACTTAGAAAAAGAGTTAATATTACTTTTGAACAAAAATATTTTTCATATATTTTTCATAAGCATGGATATATCCAGGAGGTGTAAATAACAGACAGTATTTAAAGTTTGAATGAATCTTATAATATTACGAGTATGAACGCGAAAGTTTGTCACAATATCTGGATTTATTATTATCTTACACTTCAAGATTGACCTCATCCCACCTGATGTTAAGTGGTAATGAGGTCCTAGCTTAAAGGCGACAAGTACAGGATAATAAATCTGTTACTGGACTTGTCGCCCTATTTATTTATTTTATTTATTTATTTGGCAGCGGTCTTCTGTAAGGTGGTGGTATTTCACCAGTCGCACTGCTCCAGTTCGAGCGATAAATCGCTATGCCCTACCTCTCTGAAATATATGTTTTCTTGGATGTATGTTTGTAACTCTTTTACTTAAAAGTGATTAAAATTATAGGGAGAAAATTTGATAGAAAGACAGATGAGATAACTACATTTTCATCTTAAATCATGAATATTTTTGAACGAGCTCTAATGTGATGCAAAGGAATTTGCGGGCCCCAGCCATTAAATAAATAATGTTCTGCCTAAATCAAAGGCAATAAAAAAATACTAGTGTTATAATTGAAACCTATTCCACAAAAGCTTTTTTAATTGGCCCAATAGATAGGTCGGCGCATAAAACAAAGACGGTCGGAGCGTTACTTACGCCAACAACGAACTTAGTCGACGTCCAAATTACAGTTGGTTAGTTATTTTACAGGCATAGTTTCAATTTATGATTGAATCTGCCGAACTTTGTTCGGTTGACAAATTCTGTTTGCTATTTTAAGCGATGGAAATTGGAGTCTTCGTTAATAATTATTGTTCGCATGAATTAAACGATATTAATTGCTTTGTAATGTTTAAACCATTTTTATAAATTGAAAAACGGTCTGTTTAGGAAATTGTTTTGGATTGGGTTATATGAAAATCACAGTTTAAAAGAAGCCTTAGTTTCCCATTAATTTTTCAGCATTATTTTTTTCTACTTTTGCTTGCACTTTTAAATAAATACAAATATAACATTTAAACAGAATCAGAAAAAATACAATTCATAAATTGATTTGTTAATGTAACTTGTCTCTCTCGTAGCTGAATCCCTCTGTGTTGCGCTACGATGTGCTACGTTTTGCTGCGAGTTGCTACGACATGCTACGACGATTTACTTACTGGCAGAGCAGGGATTTTCGTTTCGTATACTTTAAGGCTTATTAAATTAGTCACAAATGTAGTCCCAAATACTTCTCTTTCCTCCTCAGAATAGAGTTGATAAACTAGCCATACTTCAAGACCAGTGAGGGTAAGTAGAGAGATATGAGAGGTACGCAAAACGCACCTCTTGCAAACGCAAAGGAAGTTTAACTAAAAATAAAACACAAAGAAAAAAACTGTGACTAATAATCAAAAACTTTACGTACTAGTATACATACTACCACAAATAACACGAGTATAATTTTATTATGAATTTACAAAAAACGAAATGAAAATATTAATATGGACAAGTCACATCCGTTACTTCGTAGTTCTCAGAGCAGAGGTTATGATATGCCTACTGTCTGTGTGTGAGTGAGCGACACCTCACTAGGCACACATCTCGTGTTTGTCCGCCTCTATTCACGTCAGATAGCATACAGATAGCGTCGTTCGGGCCCGGGATTAAATTGCCGACTCGGCATGTCCATGTTGCACTGTGATTTTAATGTCAAACGCTTTCGTGAAAGCTCATTCGTTCGTTTTTGATTCAAACTAAAGATATTAACAAATAAAAAAAATGTCTTTTAAATAAACTGTATTAGAAGGAAAACAATAAAAGGCGGGTTTTTTAAATATCTGTCTTAGAACATTAATGCCCATTTCCAATATTATTTTACGATTCGTAATATGTCAAAAATTACTATTCGTTTTTCTTCAACCGACGACGAGTCGTTATACCGTTCCATAATTTACTTTCCATATCAGCCGTCAGCTTTTTAGCTTACGGCTTGTATAATTTATTACTATCCGTAATTAGAACGATCGATTTTCAAATATTATAAAACCCGGCATTAATTGGTAAGAACACTATGTACAGTCGGTATGTTTAATTTGTATACACAGAAGTACTTTGTCACATAAAACTAGCTGTCGTGCCTAATATACTCAGTAACATGAGAAACGAATGTGACATAGTACTAAAATCTATAACATCGCATCTTGAGCTTTTGAGGTAGATGGATGATTACATGACAACAAACAGCTTTGTCTGTTCTTAGAATGGACTTATAGCATATTACATTATGATATTTTCCTTACATTCACTACGAATTTTAGCTTTTGGCCTTCGCAGTATTTGGATTGTCAGAAAAATATTATTGTTCCACAAAAGATACTTATTGTGAGGATATTTGTGTTTGCTGTTTCCAAGAATGAAGGATCGCCAATTTCAGTTTACTATTGGCAACTAATAGTTTTGTATTTACATTAGTCCAAATAAATCGTAAACTAGCTGTAACATTTCTTTTTATGTACAAATAAAAAATACCTTAATTTATTATTTCTTGTAATCTTCTTATGCCCGGTTCTAATATTTGAAAACGATCCGTTTTAGTAGCTTACGCCTCGTATCAGTTACTATCAGTTACTAGTAAGCTAAATCTGTTCCAGACACGTTGGTGAAAAACGGGTTGTCATTTTTGACACATTATGAATCGTAAAATATTCTAACCGGGCATTCATCGATTACATTTCAAAACATTTCGACCAAATCGATTTTTATGATTTTTATAGTGCTTTACGCCGCACTAGCGAACTTTTAATATTTTAAAAGAAACAGAAAACATTAATCTCCCCTTGCGGTTGGAAGAGCAGCACGCGCGATACGTTAAGGTCGTGGGTTCGATTCCCGCACCGCAAGGTGAAATAAAAAAAATCTGTTTCTTTAAAATATTATGTCTACCAAACCACATTCAAATCAATTCAAGCTAATGATATCTACATAGAAAATGTATTTTTCTCAAGTACTTATACTTTTACTTATGCACTTTAAACTTAGCATTCTAGCCACTTTAAGAAGGTAAGTGAATACATTTGTTTATCTCATAAACATAATAGTTGGCCGGTAACGAGCGCCCCATCTCGCCCATAAAGTGTCCTAGCGCCCTACGCGGCTGGCGGCGCCATTACGCCGCAGATGTTATCACGATATAAAACGACAAAATTAAAACCTATAAAATATTGGACCCGCGTAATTTACGAGGACTTACGTCACACACCGATGCGATTTGGACATGTTGCGGTTGGAAAACTGAGTATCATAAAATTTTTGTAACTTTACCATCACGCAAAATATGAAGTGTTGTAAATTTCCGGTGAAATTTATTATTTTATGTAGGTATCGGTATACCTACTTAATTTTTTCCGAACCGGAGGTAGCGTCTTTTGCATTATATAGACGTTTCATAATAATTACTGGTGTAATTTACATGAATAAAAAAATATTGAATTTGATTTTGAACTTTTCAAGTTCAAGCGATACTTAAACAATAATAAAATTGTTTAGATAAAAAGACATCCACGCATCTTCTGGCAGAAATAGCCGCCATAATACAACTTTAGTCAATATAATGCACTGCTTAAGGAAATAATTTTGATTACTCTATAGAGTATTCAATTTACTTTCATATATGAAAGTAAATTGCATTAAAATCCTCAACAATATTTTTAAAATGATCGTAATTAAGATTGCAGCAAGTTACATAAAATGCCGTCATAAAAGCGCGGCTGCCGGTGCCATTACGACGCACGTGTTATCACGGCATAAACCGCCAAAATTAAAATCTTGAAATGAATATTGGGAACCACATCATATATGTATATGTACTTACGAGTATATTATGTTCGAAATTTCAACAGTGCGCCAACGCTAATTGGCATGATATATTTTCATAGAGGCATAATAATAATCGTAACGTCAGTTTTTTTTATGTTTAAGTAGTTTACATTTTATGCAAATGGTGGGACTCATGTTTAAGTGAGACTAAAAAAGTGGCTCTACTACGTAGCAGAAAAGATGTGTTACAGATTGACAGCCTTTTCCCTTCGAATACTGGGACATGTAATAATATGTCTACGTGAATCTTTATAATATATCTAATAGATAAAAACATGGTGTTACATGTCGATAGCCTTTCACCACTTCGAGCTCTCTGAGAATACTTAACATTTTAGCTAAATAACAATCAATAAAAAACAACATAATTTAATAATTATAAAAACATATTTTTTTAATAAGTGTGGGAATTTATGTAATTGCACAAAATGTGCGTGTAAATAAAAAGTAGATGTTTTTGATGTAGAAATTTTACTTTCAGATGTCGATTAATTTGAATGAATTACTAATAAAAATGTAAAGCATTTTAATAAGTATCAGGTGGCGATGTGGCAGATTGCGAACTTTAATATCGTTTTCTCTAGTTTGAAATTGAATAAAGAATTACTTTTTACTGAAAAAAAATTGGCATTCTATAATGCAATGTCAATCCCAAAAATTAAATATTGTCACATAAATATCACAGTTCAAAACCTTTATTAACTACTTATTATAACATAAACTATGGGATCTTTAAGATTTTTGCAATGTAAAAACAATGATAAAATTGCAAAAACTTATAAATTTAAATCAAAGATGTCCTAACACCTTTGAAATGATAAATGAAATGTACAGTAGGTGACGTCAAAAAATAACTCCGAATTAAACAGACATAATTTTTTCGTTTTCTGAAAAATAAACAAATCCCGTTACATTAAAATCAGGAAGCTATGATTAAAATTATATCAGTTCAATTCTAAATTGAAGTAGTAGAAGGTTGTCTAGCAAGGAAAAACTAACCGCAAATTTCCAACATTTTCCTAAAAATATTATTTAGTATTAGTAGATTTAAATTGAATGAGTTTTTTAAACTCTTTAATTATTTATTTGCAATATTTTCAAAACATCGTAAACTGCTCATAAGGCGCGGCTGGCGGCGCCATTACGCCACAGATGTTATCACGGCATCAAACGCCAAAATTAAAACCTATAAAATATCGGGACCGTTTGATTTACGTCGGCGATGTGATTTCACCGAATTGTGGCCGAGTGTACGAGCTTTGTATATTATATGGCATCGTAAACCGAGTGTGAGTATAAATCGTAAAGTCTGAATCGTAGAGTGACGTATTAATGCCCTATATAATGTTTCTTATATCAAATTATTCTTAACAAAAAATGAAACAACTTCCTTCTGTTTTAGGTTGAAAACTCAAAAAATATATTTTAATGATCCCTGAGTTAAAAATTCTATTATAAAACCCAAAATCAAAGGTTTCACAACATAATAATATAATATCAATACCATTATCTATACGAAAACCCAGATACAGAACTAACTCAAAATTTCCTCACAAGTCCCAGGCAGAGATACAAAGCTTCAAGTACATAATCGAATGGAGTCAATAAAAAGATGTCACAGGACACATCCTACAAGCGATTTACCCAACCCATCTACGGTACTTGATTGGCAAGGCGTCAAGAAATGACGTGACTTCTTAAGTATAAATCAATTGGTACTTAAATATTATTAAGTAATGAGCACTACAAAGTTAGCACTTATGATTTTAGTACAACACCATAGGTACAATTTAGCGAGACTTTAAAATGTTTGTATGATATGTGTCACCGTAAGATTATAAACATCGTTAGGTTACAATCTGACGGTGACATATATACATACATATCATTGCGGTAACTGTCCTTGTCTGAAATCTGTATCTACATATATAGGTATCTGGTAGGTTTTATCACGACAAGGCATCATATGAGATTATTTATTGTGAGTTCACAAGTTTGGTGCACTAATAATAAAATTTGTCCAGATTTTTTTGGGGATAATCGAATCTAATAAATTTATTTTTCTTTATTAGATTCTAGATGTAATCAGACAAACGTATTAAATGTGTTATTATGTTACTGAAGACAAACTATTCGACAAAGTTTTTCAAAAAGTACCCAGAGGAAAGTTAAAATATTCCTAACGTTTTTTTTATTCTTCTTGCAATTATAAAAGGGATCTGTACTAAATACCATATTTCGACGGCGGGTCGACAAAACGTGTCTCTAAATACGAATTCGGTCCACAAAATGTTTCATCAGCTTCATAATATAACCACACGTCCTCATAAATGTATGACTTATCCCGTTACGGTCTCGCCGTGAGTATTTTCATTTCGGAGAGACGAATATTTCATCAAAATGCAAAGAGCGCAATTCTCATGCACCAGAGCAGAAAGTTCCGAATTAACTGGACGTTGGGTGATGGATGACAAATTTGAATAAGGAATTTTAAAAGCAACTACAACACAAAACCCACGCGTACCTGTATAAGTATTTTATGAAAACTTTTTAGTTAAAATGAGCAGAAATTCCGAAAAGAATAACACACTTTTAGTGGTACTGTTCGTTCAGTTATTTTGTCGAAAGTAGCATAGTTATATATAGGTGGTTTAATTACTACTAGTAGATTGGCTTTATGGACAGACGGGGGGTGTCGAAAGAATTACAAATTAACAAGATCGTCGAGGTCCGAGTGCCTTAAATGAAACGAAGTGCTACATTTTAGCTTAATCTCAATCAGATTGGCCTCTATGACCAAGTATGTCGTTCAAAATTTTTTATTGCTTTATTTAATATACCATACCATCTACACTAAGGCCAAAGGGATTTTTTTTTTGGATTGAACCTTTCTTGAAAATACAAAATTTAACCATGAACCAATTAAAAGGATACAGTTTTCTACGCCAACGCGTACAAAAAAAAACAGAATAACGGGACGGCTGACAACCGATAACCCGATTTGCATAACTGCTTTGGTTATTGCGTTGCAGCTTTAACACGACTGAAAAAACCTGTTATTTTTTTTCTATCATTCGATGATGTCAATAGCTTGAGGGGCAGCAAATTGTCAAATGGTGGCACGTAACTAAATTATATCTTGCTCACGAATAAGTACAGGTACGTCAGTATTTTAGGTTAAATCTAAGAATGGCTTACTTCTTTTTATTGCAGAACACAAAATATCCCAATATCGAAGTATGTCGGTTGTAGCCAAGCTAAAGATGTGGTCACCACGATTGCAATGAAGGTAACGCCATACTAAATAAATAAATAATAAATAAATGCGCTAGATAACCACACCAATCACCTGGTCTCAAACTAAGGTTTTTCCCTACTACTATGAGTACTAGAAGACGAATACTAACTGGGTGCGTCATCCCAGTACACCCACACCCAAGTCAATTTAGAAAATTTCGTTTTCCGAATTGACCTGACCGGGAATCGAACCCGGGACTTTTCGCGCTTTGGCCGCCTACCTTAGCCACAGCGCCACCGAGGTCGTCAAATCAAACATATTTATCAGGACATAAACGTCTTAACTGTGACTAATCCTATAGAAGCACAAAATTTGAGTGCCTGATTCATACCCCGAATGCAATTTAATTGTGGATTCCAGCGCTTCTCTCGTCATAATGTGCGTGCAAGACATAAAACACCTTAGTACCTCAGCTGCGATTGGTATTATTTATACGAAAGTGTTTTTTTTTTCAAACAGGCCACCTCGAACTGAATATTTATAGCTATAGAATTTTCTATAGCGTCCATATTTAAAAGGATATCTTAAAGTTGCAGTCGTCTTATGCGTGAGCATCTTGTATATTCATTGCCGTAGCACGAAATGTTTCATCAAAATGCAAAAGAGCGAGCTCGCCAGCACCACGCGCTCTGAAAGAACCAAATTACTGGCCGCCGGACAACAGATAACTCCATTTGCATAACTGGTTCACGCGGGCATCGCCGTAACCTAATTTGCGTTGACGGGTTAACGCGACTGAAAAACTCCTATTTGTTGTTCGTTTCGCCCCAATTAATCTGGAATCGGGCCTTTTCGATGTAAATATGACTCGAACAAAGTGTGAGGGTAAATAAAAAGGCTGATGGCGAATTTGATTACTTTTAAAGCAGAATGTTTTCGGCAAACATTTTTGATTGTGCTGTATTGCAGAGATCTGGAGCGAATTTTAATCCGTAATTCGGTTGGAGCCTTTCAGCAGGGTTAAGCTTGATGAGTTGATTTATTGGCTTACTTTACGATAGTAGAAAGATAGTTTAATGAAAATGTAGTTTCTGTTTATTTTTCATGGGTGAAGAGCGAATTAACTCTTGCATCGCATGTAAAAAGTTTTGAACAACAATAGTTTTAAAAATGGTAAAAATAAAAATTTATATTTGCGATTTTTTTCTTGACTAATTATTTGTGTAGCATTTATCATGGCCTATGTTTTTAAATATATCGTTTGTCTTAAAGAACTCTTTTCAAAAATATAACTCAAGATAGGCGAAATATATTTATATGGAAAAAAATAAAAAATTGCCCAATAATGATAAAAAACAAATGAATTAAAAGTATTCTTTTATAATAATAATTCACCAATTAACAATAACTTGCGAATTGTGCGCTAGATACGGTTTAATTACACCTCGTACTTTTTAAAGTCGTTTAAACAAATGTCTTGGTTCGCATTATTTTAGAGGCAACTTCAAAAATTATATATTGCTCGTGACCACACGTACTTGGTTGTATTTTTAATATTGAAAGAGTTTCCGTTGGGAGACCCGACCTTACAGCCAATATTGCTCCAATTCAATCAGTCGTTTAGTAAATCCTAAATGCGACATACAACTTTAACGAACATTGGAAATCGGCATCGGCGCTATTACGTTTCACGGCGCCACTCTGTGAAATTAGTAGTTCTATGCAAACCGCTTATTTGGATAATGGTCGCTTCGTCGGTCGTTACACAACAGTACACACAATCAAGCCACTCCTTTTGTGTACTTGCAGACTGTAAAAAATAAAAAAATGCGCCAGAGAATCACACCCATCAACGAGTCTTAAATGAAGCGTTTCCCCTATTGGAGAGGTATCATTGCGCACACACTTTGCTTGACCCTAAAGAGATTCCAATACGTGGCCTCTGATTTCCAGCCAAGATCCCTAACAAGTCTGTAAACGTGTATAGACATTTTTAATAACTAACGAGTACTCGTCAGTTTATTTTGTATTTTGTAGCATGCATTATAAAGAATTAAGAACGATTTTGGAATGATAAGGACTGAAAAATCTGATGCAAATTGTTGTGTTTTGTTCGTATAGTACCTACGCAGTTTGCAGCGATTTATCTAACACATCAGTTATAGGTACAGTTAGCGACACACTAATGCGGATTCAAATAAAGAAATATATTTAGTGCCTTACAAAATTTAGCACGTCATTTGTAGTGCTTTTGATACCTGCGATTAAGATGATGTGAGGAAACGGAATGTAGGTAGGCAGAGAGGTCCTAGATTAGCGACCAGTACCGGACACCGTAGTGTAGACTGCGAGTCCGATGAGGCCACAGCCTAATTTATTTTCTGTTCCGTATTGCGTAGCGCTCTTTTTCAATTGATTTACCTACTAGTTCAATTTGTTTTAAATATCTGTTCCGAGTACTCCATTCGAAATTTTCTTTGATTGCTTTTTCTTAGTATCGCTATATTTTATGTAGGTATAGTATTTTAACTGATTAATATACCAAAACGACTATCATTATAATTTTATTTTTAATGGTTAAAAGTTATACATATTAAACTTACTTCAAAATCTGATAGACTCAAACTACATTATTCCCAATTGGTATTGTCTAACGGAAGAAATTAATTGAAGCTAGTATTTTGCATTATTCGCACTGTCCTTTTTAGGTATATTTAAGTGACAGTAAATAACTTAACGGTCCAGGCTTTGCACCCCAAAAAGCGATTAATATCAAAGTGCTAATTTCACAGAGTGTTGGCTCTGCGTGAAGTAGGAGAAAACCATAACCATAATGCCAGAATGTTCTGAGAGTAATGGGCCGTTTAGGATTGCATTTTTATTGTAATCATGAATACTCATTATTACAATGAGATATAAAGTTAACGTATTTCGATGTACAGGCTGGTATTCTAATAAAAAACTACAATTCCATTTCTGAAAGTATTTTTAATCGGTACAAATATATATTATTTCTGAACGACATAAGATATGGTTTGTGAAAAAAAGTAAATGCGAGCGATGCTACTGACATAAACTCATCATTAGTATACCAAGACTCAATAGTAAAATTAATAAAAAGTACGACGCTTTAGTTCCAAATCGTGCAAAAAATAATATAAATAGTAAATTAGTCTATCACTCACAAAATGAATTGATGCGAAATACGAACCCGAGATATAAAAAAATCGGATATATGTAATTTTATCAAACAATAAAATTACTTGAAACTTGGCAAGATACTATGCAAAGATATATTAAACTAATGTACCTATCAAGGTCCTAAGGCACCTACTTCGAACATATGGTAACTAGAGCTTTTTTAATTTCTCTTAACACACAAAGTATCTAATATTAAAGACTTCGGTTCACATAGAAAATGGCTGCCGAATAAAACCTAGAAACTGCGCTCTCAACACAAAAATACCTCTATTTGATATAAAAAGGTTCTTACCTATGACAGAGTAACTGAAATTTCCAAAAAACGAAATGAAAACGCTCACAAAATGTAGTCGAAAACTTTCCATCTTCCTAACAGGCGGTTTGGAATAAAACTGCTAATTCCACTAAGTGAAACCTAGTGCTCGAGTAAGCGAAACTTTTCTGTAGCAAGCGACGGCCCCACTGAAACTACTTCTACATTAAATTCTTTTAACTTTCTAACGATACGTCGAAAACCCGACCATTTTGCGAACAAGTCACACTTACTGCGCCGAAATAAATATGGGGTTTAGCCAGAATTTGTCAGTATGATTTTTGGTGACATTATAATGTTCAAATGTTAATGGTAAGGGGTTCAATATATGGACCACGGATTTAATGATTGCTTGAAAGACGAACGCGCGAGATCTGTTAGAAGAGTATGAACCAACTTCTGAACAAAAATCAGTCATACAGTTGCACACTTCTACTAAGTACTTAGTCAACAAAATTTTGTGTGCTAACATTGTTTACTTTTGTTCATTGTTTCAGCTTCTTCAAATTAATTAAATGTGAATATTTATCGAAATTACGGTAAATACATTTCGTTTTTCGCTAACATACAACTCCGCAACTTATTCAAACTGACAGTCATCGATTTCTTAAAGTAGAACTTTAACGACAAAGACTAGCTGCTACCTGCAACTTCACAACCTTTATTTCGGGATAAACCCTATTTTAATCTAATACGTTATGTCTTTTTATACTAAATTTCATCGTAATCTATTCAGTAGTTTTTGCATAAAAGTGTAATAAACTTACAACATCTTGAAATTCATACATTTATACAAAGTTTCGCGTTTATAATATAAGGATACATTTTAATTCTAGCGCATAAACCGTTCTGACTAAATTCATGGAACGTATCTTTGTCAAACAATTTTCAGTCGCTACTCGCTAGTACACTCACAAAAGAACTATTTCACTAAGTGTCAGGGCGTCATTATGAAAATTTACACAGTAATTTGAATAAATATGACGAACTTAGCATAACGTTGGGATGGTGCATTAAAATTTCATAGTTCCACGCAGCGGGTCGTGTGAAGCTTACTTTTGACTTGCCAAATGGAATTTTAAATAAAATCGCACACAATGACCGGGTGTGATGTTTGAACTGCCTGTTTAATTAACTCTCAAAAGAGGCTTTTCAAACTACATATTTGAATGGGTTTGGGCTGGACTGCTATTGAATGTAGAATTATAAACTAGGCGACCACATACGTAGGCCGTTACATTTTTCATAACATACTACAATGGGCGAGGCTTTATTTTAACGTTGTTCGAAACTGGAACTTTGGTAGAATTTTGTTTTTTGAACCATTCTTTTTCATTTTCGTCGCGTATGTCTCTATTGTGACCATTACACAGCCTGGGATACGCCACGATTATTTGACAAGCTTGGTTTTTATTACATTGGAGCGATTGTCACCTGACCTCTCCAACAATGACAAGATTTCCCTTGTATGGTTTCCCGTACCTTTAAGCTTAACATGAAAAAAAAAATTCTGAAAATCGGGAAGCGATATTAATTTTAATTGAGAGTCTTATTAATAAAAGAGTAAATCAACAAAGGAGCTCACCTACATCAAAATTAACAAAAAATATTTCAAACACAGGGCTTTCTTCGAATCATGTAAGTGTCTACATTCTAAAATAAACATTCAAACTTCTAGTTAGTAGTTTCATTAAAGATATTGTTGTAATAACCTATACATCTCAAACCTGCCAACGAAGAAAGTAATCGATTTAAAAAAAATGTTTCAATAAAAGGTACCCATAACCTTGACTGAAAATAAATGTTTAATATTCCAATAAATATCATCATCTCTTTTAGACCACTGTATTTATAATTCATGTCAGTCCTAACTTAGTTACCGTATGAAAAATTTCAAGTGAAATTGGCAGATGGGCACATTGGACATTTATGAAATGTCCCGCGTGCAACGCTATGCATCAAATATGCAGCGGCGCGCTGCTGCAAACCGCTACGAAAATCCGCCATACCTTAACTAGTATTCACAATAATTTGTTCTCGATAAAACACTTTTTATAATTAGTTAAAAAAAGACTAATAAAAGACAAAAACAGAACAACTTGAACATACGGCATTAAGCACCATAAATTGTTGAAAACACACATACGTTAACAATCTTAAAAAAAGAAATGAGAATTTGAGAGAGGTAGGGCATAGCGATTTATTGCTCGAACTGGAGCAGCCCGACTGGTGAAATACCTCCACCTTACAGAAGACCGCAGCCAAATATCAATCACTTCTGTGTTGTTGTGTTCCTGCGTGTGAGTAAGGTTTCCAGAGCTCCTGGGGGGTGCTACATTAGTAGCAGGGGTCAAGCCTTCAAGGTAAGGGCGGCAAGTTCAGTAACAGATTTATTATGCTGTACTTGTCGCTCTTAAGCTAGGACCTCGTTACCACTTAACATCAGGTGAGATGAGGTCAATCTTGAAGTGTAATATAAAAACAAAAAAATGAGCAACTTATGCAACAATGAAGAATTCAAAACCAAGAAAAAGCTTCTCATGTGAGAGCAGAAAAACAATTTGTCACTTGAAAGAACGGTTTTGTTTTTACATTACGTGTAATTACATACATATTTACGTGGCGCTGGCAGAAATGGACTTCACTTAAGTCTAGTTGCATTCAGCATGAAAAAAATGTCTTAAACCGAAAGAACAACGAAGTACTTTCCGAAAATCCAAACCAGGTCCTCAAAATGTACCTAAATCCTCAAAGGCATTAATAAATGTTTTGATTCGTTTCAATATTTAAATTTCCAAGATTTCCGTTTTTTGTTTTTATTCTTAGCCAAAGCTTATAACAGTATTATTCAGTATTTCGATCCCAAATTTAGGAAATAGGCTGGTTCCCAACGGATTGGCTGCCTGACAAATGTAAGCGGGCTTTATGCAGTAAACCGCTTTTGCCAGGTTTACAACTTTGCATTCGCGTTGAACAAACAATACTGTACTGACTTTTATTGACTTAACAATGAATGGTGAAACACAACGTAGATGTTTCTTCATTTACTAGTTAGCAAGTATAAAATCGTTTTAGAATTAAAACTGTATCCTTCACTCATAGACCTGTTAACATAACAACATTCACTATAGATAATTCCCCTTAAGGTAGCGTCTTAGGACCGATACTCTACTTAATCTATACCTCAGACCTACCAACATCAGACTGCATTACAACTGGAACGTTCGCAGATGATACAGCAATTTTATCCTCTCATGAAGACCCATTAGTTGCCTCGAAAATTCTACAGAAAGGAATAAATAACATCTTAAACTGGCTCAAGAAGTGGCGTATCAAGGCAAACAAAACTAAATCCGTAAATGTTACCTTCACTTTGAAAAAAGGTACATGTCCACCGGTAACGCTCAACAATCGAGAGCTTCCCCGAGATTCCCCGAGCAGACCATGTGAGGTATTTAGGCTTACACCTGGACAAACGGCTAACTTGGCAAAAACATATCTTCACCAAACGAAAACAATTGGGATTGCAAATACGGAAATACTATTGGCTAATAGGGCGTCGGTCACAATTAACAATGTGCAATAAACTTCTTTCGTACAAAGCAATACTAAAACCTATCTGGACCTATGGTATCCAATTATCGGGGACAGCCCAACACTCACTCCAACATCGAAATAGTGCAAAGATTCCAAAACAAAATGCTGCGAATGGTAACCAACGTTCCCTGGTATGTGACAAACGAACAGCTACATCACGACCTTCAACTACATACTGTCAAACAAGAAATTCTACGACATACAAAAACATATAAAGAGAGGATCACAAACCACCCAAACCGCCTAGCAAAAGTCTTGATGAAGGAAAACCACGCACCTCGTAGACTAAACCGAAAAATCCCCCAGGATATACTTAAATAAATCACAATAAAGTAAAGTAGGATATGACCCAGGTCATATTCCGAGCATGCCACTACAGACCCCGACCTACCAGCTACTAAATGTCCCAGTGTGTTACAGATCGTAGTGTTCAAATTAATAAAAAAATAAAAAACTATAGATAATACTTATTATATTAATGAGCAACGCACTTAGAAATGTATTAAAGAAAAAACAGAAAAAATTTCACGACCTTCACGTATCGCCCGTGTTGCTCTTCCGAACTATTTATTATATAAAATATTTTTCTGTTATATGAACCTTCTTAGCCTTCGGAAATTTGGGGTAAGCTCAGTAGGTTAGAAACTTACACCGCAAGAAGAAATATTTTTTTCTATTCCTTTAAATATAATTAAAGTTCACTAGTGCAACGTGAAACACTATAAAATTATAAAAATCTGGCAAGCCACTTAGTTAAACAAAAGGATATTGATACTTCCCGTTAGTGTAACTAGCATAAAATGTAGGTAATAAAAAAATCCAAGCCAATACTAGTCAGCATTAGTCAGTGTGTTCGGTGTGTTGATTAGCAAAATTCATGACGTCATGGTCTCATTACCCATAGATTTATTTATACCTTCCTTATTCTAAGTCATTACCAGAAGTCATGTTTTAAGAGGCATTTAAAAGTGTCTGCACTGACTACTAAATATTAAATATGATGTATCTGTGTGACAATTCGATTGTTTCAAAAATGTATCAATATTTTGAAATATAACGCAACGTCATCAACGCGATTTAAAAAAGCCCAATATTGTCGATAAGTAATAAGTAGCTACTCATCACCATCAAAAGAACTGTACTATAGTTCTTTTTAAAGGTTCCAACTAGTTAATTAGTAACTCGATACAAAACTGGTGCACACAGTCACCAACTTCACGATTGCGCGGCATGCGGTTTCAGCTGCCACCCACTTCGAAACTGGGCCGCCTGATCGCTTAGGAATCCTCCAAGCTACTTCTATGGTATTGTCGTCTCTCCCGTACTGGAATAGACATCTTCATAAAGCAGTCCGAAATTGAACGCTTAGAAATAGCAGAGTGTCATAATGTAGAATGTAAAACTTAAATTACCTACTTCTTGTTTTGTTATTTTATTTGTAGGTAAATTTTAGTCTGCTTTCTAACAGACAATGATAGCTGGGCACATTTACTCATTAATCGATCGAATTATTGTAGTTAACATTGTCAGTAACGAATAAACGCCTTAGATAACTTTTAAACATGTTAACTTCTCACAAGTTCTCATTACCCATTTTTAAGAGAGGTAGGGCAAAGTGATTTATCGCTCGAACTGAAGCAGCCCGACTGGTGAAATGCCTCCACCTTACAGAAGACCGCAGCCAAATCACTCCGGTGTTGTTGTGTTCCTGAATGTGAGTAAGGTTTCCAGAGCTCCTGGGGAGTGCTACATTAGTAGCAGGGGTCAAGCCTTCAAGGTAAGGGCGACAAGTCTAGTAACAGTATTACTATGCTATACTTTTCGCCCTTAAGCTAGGAACTCATTACCACTTAACATCAGGTGGGATGAGGTCAATCTTGGAGTGCATTATAAAAAAAAAAGTTAATCTAGTTCCTGTTATTTACCATAAAGACGATTGGATTGCCACTAAAATATTTTAAGTGAGCATGAGATTATACTATGGTGGTGCGATTTAAGAAACTTGTCAGTATATCTAATTTTAGCCTGATCTAATAAATATCATTTCCAATATTTTGTAAAAAAAAATCTAAGAAATAATACTAAAATAGTGGAATGGAGTAAGAAAGAATTTTAAAGAGTTCAGCAAAGCGGATGACGGTCGCCAGAACGCATTCAAAGCCAAACGGAGATAGAATTGGTATACAACTGCACATTTCCAAATCAAACGGTACCTACATGCTCTTAAGACATCTCCCGAAACCCTGAGATTACTTATTATCCTTTAATTTATCAAACCATTCTCAAACAATATATCAGTAAATGTAAACAAAAGACATGTGTCCTAATGATTGATCACGGAGGCCTCACGCCTAGTCTACCGACAAACAAACCAATATAGAGTAGCTAATTTACCCGCACAACGAATTAAGGGTCGTTCACCCGATAAAATGAACAAATTGGGGAGCTCGGTGGGCCCAACGTCTCTACTTGTGTACACTAATATGTCCTTCCCAATAACATAATGTGTACACTAGCCTTAATTAAGAAAGAACCTTGACTTGCCGTCCGTTAGGGGAATATTGCTCATGAAGTGTTTATGCAACAAATATTTGGAACGCGATTGGTTTTAATATCTTAAACTTATTAAAAACTCTTCAATAATCCATTATTGGCAATAGAATTATTTTTTCGGTTTTGGTTGCTGTGGTACCGATATTAAATTTACCTTTCTTATTCAAAGGTACCGATGTTATTTTTGATTTCTCTAACACAGCGTAAGCTACATATTACACATAAGATACTACAAAATCAGAAGAATTCATGTGATGTTATCCAATAGCTATATTTATTTTGTAGTTTAATTTCTGTATTATATTGATTCATGTTATGAATCTAGTTAGTTAAGAAACTACTATTTTTGATATTTATTAAATTTAAAAAATGCTTGTGAAATAAGTACTATAAATCGTTTAATTACATTTTAGTATTAATTTTTCTAGCGATAGCGATTTCATTAAGGTTAGGTACACAATTGAGGACAATACTAAATTTGTGGGCATTAGCTCACCGTTTCGTACTTAAACATGGTTAGTACTTTTTTTTTACCTTAGTTTTATCTGGGTCTAATAGCATAAAAAACTTACTTACTTTATTTTAGAAATTCTCAGCGCAAGAATCATCTTCAGCCAAATTAACAATATGCTACAAGCTTATTGAATTATCTGATTTTAAAATCCTAATAAAAGTTTGAGAAAAATTGTGATCATACTTATTTTGTTGTTTTTAGCACCTCAAAGATAAGCATCACCAGCTATTTCTAAAATTACCAATAGTATCCAGCAAAGATTGACGATGGTGTACGAAGAAATTTTTTTTACTTTCATTTGCACAAATGGAATTTACTCTTGCAACGGTAATTCTTTAGAAAATGATACTGTTTTCTTTTCTACTCGAGCACGAGTCTCATTGTCTGAAGATAGAGGCTCCCTATATGTAAGTAGGTATGTCATTCGGTTATAAAACTAACACCTCGCGCCGGGGCACAAACATTGTTAGGATTTACGAGATGTTCATAATGTAATGGTGATTTCATTAGAGCTTTATCACGGAGTACGGTCATTCAGACTTTTATGGAACGTTCTTGGAAGTGTTTTATACTGGCGTATTTATTGGAATTACTTTACATTTTATTTATAAGGATATTAGATATACTCGACGATATTTTTGTTGAGGTACCATGGCAAAAACTTTAAGACATGGCGTACAAATAAAGCACAGTATTTAAATGTGTTTTTTTTTTCTTCAAAACAGAGAAATGCAGTAATAGAAAGAAAAAAATATTTATTACTAAATTAATATCAAATAAACAAAACAATCAACTGGTCTCTAAGGATTTCCCATGTAAAATGAGTGTTAGATCTTCACCACACCCAGACCCAGGTCAATTTAGAAAAAATATTTCCCAATATTGACCCGACCAGGAATAGAACCTGGAATCGGGCGCTGCCCTAGCCTCTGCTCCTTTATGGTGTCAACGCTTAGCTATGCGCATTCCAGTCCGGTATTGGACAGCTGACCATTGATCGAATTTGTAGCATTCGTCACGAGCATTCCTTTGTCACAGAAGCACGATAAACTATAGTCCCGGCTGATATCTCCGTGTTAGTAAGCAATTTCTATCCACTATGTAGCAGTTTCATTAAGGCTCTTTTCCTCCCTTTTTCAACTAAACAAATATATGACTAGAATAGGTGCAAATATTACCTTACTAATATTACTATTAATAGAGAAGTACTAAGGTTAAGTTTATTTCAACTTTAGGTACTTAAATTGAGTTTATTTAAAAATAAATAGTGTAAACACGCAATTAGATAACTTCATTATAAACGTTAAAATTATAGATTGAAATTAATTATAAAATCACTAGCGTGTTACGTATATCTGAATTCCAGTGCAATTAAAAGTATTTCGCTCCAACAAAAACCCACGCGGTATAACTTGCACGCTATCCAAAAATATCTTCCGTATCTATTACGGGTGCGTCACTCAATTTTAGCCCGCAATATTTGGGAGTTGGTGGAATTTATGAAATCTGACGATTTTTCATTGCCACTCCGGCAAGTTATTTCAATCTGCCCTTAATTTAATTTCGCCGACCGACGGAGGGCGTAAATATAAGCGGGATTCTGAAATTCTTGTCAGATTATATTGATACTTATGTACATCGCTTTTCAATAACGAGACGGGAACTTTTCCAAGTAAGTAATATCGGTTCATAGAATCGCTTTTTAATACATCAATTGGTTGCCAATCTCTAGATAACTCAGGTTTAACAAAACTCTGATAAATTATTTATTAGCTTCTAGGATAAAAAGTTTGATATTTTATAGTATACCTCATTCAATATAATGGTTTTTAATATTTGAAGAGATACTGTGAAACAATTTTTCTAAATTACATTACTGAATGCATACTTAAAAACATTGTTTGTAAGCAGTAAAACAACGTTAACTAAATTTCACAAATGCGTTTAGGGCGCCAATGCATCATTCCCGCCGTCAGCAAATCCGCAAAACAATATTATTAGATCATAATTACATTGCAGCTGTGAAACAAATTTTATCTCCCACAAAGCAATTTGCGCTAACTAATGAGTGGCGATTGCAATGAGCCAGTTGAATGAGCGTTGATTTAATTTCACCGGAGAGCTGGCGTCGCAGGCTTGATATAATGCTCAACTAAATAAAGCGGACATCCCACCCTCACTGTGACCGACTCCTGTAGCCAGACCCCCTCCCCCCCTTCCCCCACTCCAGAATTAATCTTCCACATGCCTCAATGTCATCTACCGTGCAAATGACGCAAAAAATAATGATAAATACAGCGGAAATGCGAATTCTCAGTTTGAAAAATCCGCTCATTATGCGCGGGAGGGTATTTCTTGTTCGTGATGAAGTTTGTGGCCGCAATCCGTTGTGTGGTTTCTTATTTTGTTGACTACGAAGATATTTGGATTTCATTCTTACATGGAAATATAGGATGTTGGGAAATGATAGGTACATTTGTGGAATTGAGGCCATGATTTCTACAAAAAATATAGGATGTTTCCCTATCATTGTTTGTGTGAATACCCAATTATCAGTTTTTAAGCCATAAAATGTACAGAATGTCCATATATTCAATATTATCTTATTACAGAGAGAGGTTCAAAAGATAGGTTATTTTAAACCGGGAAGAAAGCGTTTTTTCAACAAATCCAACTATTTCAACAGGCATTAAATATAGTAAACTAACTTGTTAATAGAGTTAAAGGTATAGGTACTGCTGTAGATTGGTTCATTTAGTGCATTAACTCAGTGGTGAGGGTAAAACGTACAAGTTTTCAGTATTTAAGGAAATCAATTTGTTGTTATATTTTCTTTTTACTCGTAACATTTTTGCCACATTTATTTAAATGCTACAAATATTAATACATACCTAGTTTTTTTAACTGAACTGCCCACGAGACTGACAAAGTCAATGATGCACTTAAAACTGTATAATATACCTAACAAATTTCATTATACATACCAAACCTACTGAACTAGAGAAACTAGATGAATGATTACATAAGATACATAATAATATATTTAAACAGCTATTAACTTCATAATTATATCACTATTATAATTCAAGTCATCTATTCAATATACACATCTAAAAACACAATGGGGCAGTAAAGTCATTTTATTTAGTTTAGTTTATGCCAACAGAATCGCTACTATTTTAAAAATTATGTTTATTTTACTTTATTTGTCATTAATTAGTACTTCGCACTTTAAACCAAACTTATTTTTTGGATTAAACAGTTATCACACATATTTTGCAGATCTAATTCTGATTAAAAAACTTAGAAATAGAATTGCTAAAATATCTTTTTTTTGTTATGTTTTATAATATTTGTTTGAATTAATTAATTATTTTAATAAATTAAAATAACATATCTTTTTCTTGGATAAGAACAATTCACAGCAGCGGTACTAAGAGAATTGGAGGGAATTTCACGTGCACGAAGCAAATGGTGAGAACAGTTCGTTAGCGATAACAAAGTTAGGCCATGGAATAAAGAAATTGACATGCAAAGCACTGCCATTGAGTAGGTATTGTGTGCTTAACCAGTTTCAGCATACTTTGCGATTTACTACGATATGGAGAGATTGAGTTTTAAACCTAAAACTAGCTGACCCGACAGACATTATCCTGTCATAATGACGAAATTTTTTTATTACATAGATTTTTTTATATTTTTCTTTAATTAGAACCTTCTCCTGACAGTAACAAACACAACAAACAAACAAAATGTGAAATTGGTCCAACTGTACGCGCGATGGCGTGATCAAGGGAAATAGGGATTCATTTTTATATATTAAGATGACTATTGCAAGTATGTTTTATTTGTGACTTTCCTAAAAGTCTTTGCATTACCAAGGATTGTGTTGAAGATAAAAAAATAGATTGCTACCATTTTTATTATTCTCTGGCTAATTACAACCAACAACTCGTCCAGGGACCGGATAGGACTAAAAAATGTACCGCTAATTATAAAAGCGCGCCTGAACGAAACCGAAATGAATGTTAGCTATTTTGTTCGGGGAATTAAGCCACCTCGATATTTCCCGGCCGGCACTCGCAACTCGCTACGATTTGAATCAACGCCAGACCGATATTCAGTGGAGCGACAAATCAGCACTTCGATATTGCCTCCATTTGGGCACCCACCTCAATATATGGAAAATAAGATTTTTCATTGCCCCTGCGAATGGTACTCGCAAATACTCTCTCGTATTTACGAAACGCTCAGCGCGAGTGGAAGCGAAGTAAAACCAATTAAATGAACCATTCTAACTTCTTAATAGACCGTTTACCGACTTACCGATGACATCAACGACTTATCGATTGGGTAATGCCGCTTTATTAAATGTTCAGCTGGAGTTGGTTTAAACGAAAAGTTTCCGAGAGAGTAATAACATTTTATTTTCATAATTACTTGCATCTGTGAGGGAAGTACTTTAAAGTAATAATTTATTGGCCTTTTAAAGTAATTTTGTCTACTGAACTGCAATTTCGAAGACTTACACTTCGAGATTGAGTTTTAGGAACACTTAACATTTAAAATATCGTGACTATTTTTAACTACAGTTGGGTAACAAAAAAATACTAATCCAAGAAAATATTTCCCGCACCCTATGGTCATCGACATTATATAATAAAAAAGGGAAGACGTCATGTGTGTGTATATGGATAATATTATGTCTAATTAAAAAAAACAGGCTAACCAGCTAATCACACTGCGTATATTTCAAAAAAGATAGGACCATTTAATTTTTTTGTTATTCCGCCACAGATGGTTTAGTTAAAAATTACCAAATGAATTATAAGGGAAATTGATTTTCTCCATGGTGATATAAGACTCACTATTATTTGTCTTCTTTCACATTAAAAGGCCTGTTATTCCGTAACAAAATACATTCAGAGAGTTACCGCTTTAATTCAATATCTACGGCACGGTATTGCTCTGCAGAGACTCCCACCAATCAGAATTCCTGACAATGTCTAGAACGCCCACCTTTGTCCTGTCTTGCCATGATTACTACGTTGGATAAGCAGACTGATATTAATATCACGTATTTGCACCTAGCTCTGTTTGCATGGCGTCTGAGATATTATGAGATTACATATCTCAATCAAACAAGATATTTACAAACGTGACAACACGTTCATATCATTTTTAATAGTTTCACTATAAAAGGGATTCAGATGGTTTCATTAAAAACGATTAGGGTTTAATGTTTAAAAATTGTTTTTTTTTTTTGGTAAGACTTACTCCTATTGTTGAAACTTAAGACGTGTTGTAAACCTGAACTAATTTAGGCGACGATTTAAAAAGTTCCGTAAAATCATGGCATTACGCTACACATTGCATTAATAGATATGTAAGACGACGACGACGCCAGAGTTCGGACAGCTCGCCTCTCGGCTAGATCGTCATACCACTAGATCATCAAGTCGAATGTTTAAACTTCCACGCTGTACTTAGTACATTTAGTGTGTCTATACTGCGCCTCGCTTCTCCGACCCAATCGATGCTCATCACTCGCGTGAATATCGAAACTGTCATAAGCGGCTTAAAGTGCCTTCCAATCTACAGTGAAATGCTATTGATTGGGTCGTGCACTGCGCTAGTTCTTGCCTATAGATGTCTAAAGACTTCATTAAGTTCTTCTCTTAATACATTCTAACGTTACTTAGTTAACTGTTCTGTACGTAATTAGGTAGAGAACATAATAAGTACAAGATATAAACAAAATAGAATTGTGTTTCCGTCTCCTATCGTGTATATTAGTTGTGCATTCATTTTGGAATCCGGGGTCTGCTACGACTATGATCCTGATTTGCCTTACTATGATATTAGATTTTTTTCTACCTAAGGCCCTATTAGGATCATCAACGACCAAATCGTCATAATTATAAGGGATGCAGTAAAAGCGTTCGCCATGGAATCTGAACTTAAGTCCTCCTGGTTTCGGAGCCCAAAGACCTAATCACTATAACATGGGGGCTGTTAAATATTTAAAGGCAACAATTCACTGAGCTATGTACTGAAACTGAAATCCGAAACATAGGTACTTAGTTCGACCTGGAAATCAAACCCAAGACCCCGAAATCACAATCTGGAACCACCACAACGAAAGTTTGACCTCAATTATCTGGTTTTCAAATTTATTATGTTTTCGTTTTAACGATGTAAATTTAAAGTATTAGAAATAAAGTAATAAAAAAAATGTAGATCAGAAAATATACTCCTAAATTAGTTGTATTGGTAGAGTATAAATGTTAAAAGGTGTTCATCTGTTCTTAAAAAATCGTACAATTATTTCCAAGTGGATTAAATGATGTAAAACTTAAAATCTTCACTAGCTATCTATCACGCGTAGTGTTTCGTTCCGGCGCAAATCAACTCATCGAATCAGCATCACGTCATCACGAAACGGGAATATCGGAAATACCTTAATCGGATCAAAGCTTAAGCTCCACTTAGGATTCAAATTGATGTATTGTCAAATGCTATTGATTGAATAGATAATGCAAAACGCAACTGCAACTTGCATACATCCTCCTCAAACGTCACTGTATAATTACCTAATGGTCTTTGATTGCTTGTAGTTATATAATTAGTGTAAAGTAGATGATATCTTTCTTATGAACATGGAAAATCAAAATTGTACTAAAATAAATATCGAGAAAATTATTGTACACTTGTTGTCATAAATAAGCAAAACAAAACATTTTAATCAACGATAGAAAATTCCTTTCTCGAGGAACATTGTTACCAAATGATGCAGCTCCGTAAATATTTTAGTTTTTATAGTTTAGTTTTTATGGACCTGGTTTAATACATGTAGGGATTCAATACAAATATCTGTAGGTCGTAGTTTGTTGTGGTGTTTGTAGATAAGGATTCGCGAGGTCTACGGGGACTAGGGAACAGGAAGGGAATAATTACTAGTGCTCCGTTGCTCAGTTTCCAAATCCACAATGGGCAAGCTTCGTGGATTTCTGCCTAATCCTTCTCAGTCAACCACAGTATAGATGAAGAACCAGTAACATGATTTCTGAATAAGTTAAAACAACTTCATCTTAACTATTACTGACAACATGAGGGTTTTCAAAGCCGTGTAATCACGTAAGGATATTTTAAACTGACAGCTGTCAATCCGCCTGTGACAGTTACATAAAAAAGTACAACTGGTACATACATACTAAACGTAAATTACACCAATTTCATTTAATATATTGCTGATCGGTATCAAATATGTCCAAACACAAATATTTTTAATAGACACATTTGTAAACGGAGTTAGTGCACCTCACACATAGTCACTTTGTGCTATAAACTTTTAAAAAACTATACTTAAAACTATAGGAAGCATAATAACGTTTCCTATAATTTGTAGGTAATACTTAAATTTGTATGAAAATTGGCTCCTTATACCACAAAACCACAATCAAACAACAATATTAAATTTACAACATACAGAAACTCCCAGACACAAATAAACGCATATACCTACGTACTCATCCCATGAGCGAGAATGAGGTGTGGGTTAATGAACATCTTAGTCAATCCATAATCTACAATAATACAAAAATTACCTAACTCTGAACAATGCCTGCCAATAAAATGTCAATAATTTATCAAAATATAATATATTGCAAATCTACATATAACCAATCAGTTTTGGACATAGACGCCACAAACTAAAATGGTTAAATTAGATCATCATTTGTATTTATGTCACAACTAAGTGGTTTAAACAGCCATTTGGTCGACTGTCTAACTCGTGGGTTTAGTCAGATACTCGGGCCGTTTGTTAAATGGACTTAGCTAGTTTAAACTTCAACGTATTATCAAGTTACATCATTAAAAGTTCATCAGCTAGTTAAAGGCTATTCTTTTTTGCAATGCAATTCTTATATTACCTACTGCATAACTGATTCCATGTACTATTTCAGTAGTAGGCTTAAAAACCCAGAGGTCGTGTATTTAAAGACGTATCGACGTCTTTAAAATAACGTCTCCGGGTTTTTCCGGGAACACCTTCACTTTGAGAACTTTCTTCAGTTAAGTTAGGGGGTTACAGGCTTGAATCACCTTATTATCTGATAAACATGATGATTCGTTGCTATGGAAGACACGTTAAGTGGTTGGTCCTGGCTTTGATGAAGAAGAGTTGCAAAGAATAAACAGCAATCATTCCAGTGCCAGACTCGTCAGATTGGTATTAATTATTACATGCCTAGTCATCTAATGGCTTGTAGTATCTTTCTACGTCCTATCTATAAAGCCTATTTAGCTCAGATTAGGGGGAACTAGGTAATCATATTTAATCCAAAGCTACGTAATTTAAAGCCATCAGACGTTATTCAATGGTATTATTAATTAAGCTACATAACCACAACGTATTAACTACTATTAAGTACTTCTACCTAAAGGTTGTCTGTAAAAATAAATAGATTGAATGTACTGTAATTTGTCTGTAAAATAAATTTCTGTAAATGATTTATTTACAGAAACTGATTTTACAGACATAGCAACAAAATATATATTTTATTACCTCCATAGTTCAAAGGTGAGCCAGCCAGAATTTTGGCGTCGAGCCGAGTCACAAGTCCTGGGTTCGATTCCCGGTCGAATCAATATGGAAAATATTTTTTCTATATTGCCTGGATGTTGTGGTACCGTTCGTTGTTTGTAATTTCTGAAACACAAGTGCTTTAGCTCCTTTCCATAAAATCAAGAGCAATGTACGGGATGCTGTCCCATATTTATTTTTATCTATCAATTAAGGGCAACAACAAAAACACACGTCTCTCTGCCATCTATCTATCACTTCAATACAGTTCTGAATACGTGAGCCGGTATAGGGCAGGCAGATATATACGTTCCTGTCAATGGCTCTTCGCGAGACTGTAAGCCGCTTATGACAGTTTCACTACTGTGATGAGCGGTAATCGGATGGAAGCTAGGTGCGGCGCACGAAGCGGTGCAAACTGAACTTGCGTTTAACTTTATGGTACAATACTCATTTTAAAAATAGCATTAATCGGTTTTGAGAGAGGTAGGGCAAAGCGATTTATCGCTCGAACTGGAGCAGCCCGACTGGTGAAATACCTCCACCTTACAGAAGACCGCAGCCAAATAACAATCACATATGTGTTATTGTGTTCCTGCGTGTGAGTAAGGTTTCCAGAGGTCTTGGGGGGTGCTACATTAGTAGCAGGGGCCAGGCCTTCAAGGTAAGGGTGACAAGACATTGTGATTGTTTATCTAACAATCAACATTTTAAATTACTATGTAAATAAATAACAAATGTTTAAAATAAAATAACAGTATGCAGTATTATTTGAATAACCTTAATGCCGAATATTTTAATTATATTTACTTATATTTTTGTAAAACTGAAACGTACGTATCAATATAAGTTTGCCCTTCTGGTTACACACGAAATCCAATTCTTCATACATTTTTAACACAAAAACTGCGTCAATTTGTAAAACTTGAACAAGACTTCAGGAAAAACTGTGGTATGGTGGGATGAGGTGGAATAAAGCCACCTTTACTTTAATCAGTTCTGAATTCGTGATCCAGTATAGCGCAGGCAGACATGCAAGTTCAAATCAATGGCTCTCTCGTGAGGACTATAAGCCGCTTATGACAGTTTCGCTGCTGGGATGAACGGCAATCGGATGGAAGTTATGAGGATGGCGCAAACTGCACTAATATACGATTTTGTGGTACAATAGACTGTTTTAAAATGAAAGCAAAGCTCAATTTGCTTAAGCAAATTGACGAATCGCAATGCCTGACTGATTAAACAGTAAATTGTTTTCGAATGACTTAAAGTGGTTTTCTACGGTCTATCTTCAAATCCGATTCACGTCCTAAGTACTTATTATAAGAGCCAATACTAGGCAGTTTAAATCAAAACATTTGCGATGATTAGCCTTGTTTTGATGGTGCAGGTGTGGCATCTTGATTAGCTCTGAAGCTTGTGAATTATCTATTTCCATGATAATACGAAATAGAAAGGGTAAGACCAACTTTTACACAAACAACTTTAATAAAAACTAGACTTTTAAGTAGGCTTTTTTACTGTTCACAAGCTTATTAACAGTAGATGAAATTATGTATATGTAATTTTTTGCTAACTACAGTTGTGCAAACATAACTTCTGACTTCTCTATTATTACCTTCTTCGCCTCAGGGAAGAATTGTATTATGTTCAACCACGCGTCTGAGCTCAAAGTCAGTATGCTAACCTGTAAATAGGCGAAATCTATTCACTTACTAGACTATATTATGTAATATCTGTCAATACAGATCAATATCTATCAATATCAAGACGAATGAGATCAATATCTCATTCGTCATTCCAGATGAAGGACGCCCACGGCTAAGCTAGCCTAGAATTTCACCTCTCCGGGTTTTTTCGTCACTTTCTTCCATTCACAATGATAAGTTCTTCCATCCATATTGTGGGGTGCGACGCCCCATACGTCACTAAACTTTTAGTTTAATTGTAATCAATCAGTACCGTGTTATAAACGGAATTTGACTAGTTTTTAGGTATTTTCGTACCTTAGTCTCAGCCCTGTACGAGAAGCAATGCCTGACCCCCTTGTTGAGGCCCTGCAGTATGCCGAAGACGTTTCCTGGACCCAGAACCTCGTGGGTCGTTTCCGTCAGGTCTGGCCGCACTGAGACCACGGAGACCATACCAGATGCCACCCAATATATACGAGCGTCGCAGTCGCCGGCCACTATTATATAATTACCTGTGAATGATATCAACTTATTGATCTTTCAAATTACTTAACAGTCCCTGGATTTGGCGTTTGTGAATATAGGATATAAGGTAACCCAGGTGAATATGGCTTACATTGTTCTAGAATATGTGTCGTCTTTAGTCACAATTAAAAGGCTTTGCTGCAATAAAATTAGGATGATAGAAGTTCATAAAAGTAACACCTAACTGCGTCATTTATGGATCAATCAAATCATTGTTCTTGTTTAAACTTGCCTATTGTATTAGAAATAATGTAGGTACTGTTCAAAGTTCATTTATTTTATCTTCTTCGCAAAACATGAAGAGAATGATAAAAATTATTTACTATAATTTCGTTAAAACAAAAGTCGAAAAACTAAAAAATTTACCTACATAATAACTATCATTTTACAAGTTTATATGTATTACAACGGTTTCCTATTTCTTACCAGGAAAGAACACAGTATAGTTCAACATGCCAGCAAGCTGACGCAGGAACTGTTCACCAGTGTCGCAGAAGAGGTAGCAGTTCCTCAAATGGTGTCCGAACATGGCGGACATGAGGTCGCAGCGACGCACATATGGAGTCTGCTCCAAAAGAGCTGGTAACTGATAAGGAAAGTCAACAGTAAATTGAACCTAATTTTTCAATATCATATCTAAATTAATGTTCCAAAAAATAATTGTCAAAAAATAATTTAATTTTGTAAATGTTTCGTTTGCTTACATTTACTTATAGACAGGGTCCGAAATTTCAGGTTTAAAGTGGCCTGTTTTACCTGTTAATTAAAAATCTATAAAACCAAAGATTAACATACCGATGTCCAAATAGAAAAGATAATTTCACTACTTTTAAATTTAAATTCTATTTTACTGTTATGATGGTGTTCTATCATATTGTGTCGTAAGCCCATTATGGCTATTACTTTGTTCTGTGCAACGATAAAATAAAATAAACAAAAAACGGGCCATCCTTGCCAAAAGCTGCGCGTATCTGGGACATTAATAATACTGGAAATATACGAAGCAAAATGTAGGCGCACTTTATTTACAGCACTATGTCACAACGTATAGAAGATAGCAGTGAAATAATGGCTTGTAGGGGGAGGTCCCCCGGTTTCGGACACTTAAGGAATAGTTGAAATAAATCGAAGACATTTTATTATGTAATATGTTTATTTATGTTATTCTTACTCTCAACTATATACTTAATCATCACAGGTATATAATCAGTTTGAAATGTAATTTGAAATGTACTTGTCAGTAATTAGAAACTAACACTATGAAAATAACACTCTGGAAAAGGTCCCCTTTATCCGGACGGTATTATTTTCGTTAATTATTTAACTTCAAACCTAATTTTGATCATTAGATAATATAACAAATGAAAGTTTAACAAAAAATATAGAAAATTTTAATCAACTTTGGCAATGACCAGTAACATTTTTTTTAAATCATAAAGTTTTAATCGTACCTCCTACAAAAATCACAAATGTAGGTATCTGAGCCTTCTTCAACATCAGCACACGCCTCATGAACCCATTCATTGCAAGCTTGACAGCGGATCCAATCTTCTTCATTAACATCTTGGCAAATTAGACAAACTGTTGCATTTTCGGTCTCTAATGTTGATGACTTTGGTTTTGCAAGAACTGTTATTTATTTTTGTCTGGTCGTTAGTTGTCTTACCTTGAAACTGTTTTATTTTAACCACAGTAGGCTCAATCTTTAAAGCTTTATTTTCAACAAGCGCATTTTTGTAAGGGGAGGATGTTAAGACCTCACTTTTTTCAGCCTTGCATCGACGATATATCCGGCTCGTTTTGCTGCAGCGTTTGGAATAGGAGACAACTGATGGATTGTGACAATGGCTTTGCTTGTCGACGGTTGTGTATCATAATTCTCCTTTTCATTGGAGTTGAAAGACTCTTGTATTCTCACATCTTGAAGTGAATCTTTATCTGAGTCAATACAAACATTCGCTTCAGTAACAGGTTGTTTGGTATTGTCAGTCCCTGTAGGGGGTATTTCTATATCTTCGATTAGGGTTATTCATGTTGAATCTAAAACAATAAAACACAAAAATAAACTTACTGAAACAATAAAATCTATTGTTAAAACTGTCCGGTTTAGGGGACATTTGACGTGTCCGATCTTAGGGACTCTTAAATATGTCCAAGAAAAAATCTCACTACCATAATATGTTATTAGTTACAAAAATAAACACAAATAACGAGAGATTAGTAACATAACATTAATAATCAAGCGTAATAAGAATTAATTCGTACTAAGATTACTGTCTATGTACTCCTAAAAATTACTTAATACCAAAACATTACTTACCTTAAAATGTAAACCACGCTCCACGTTGAACGAGTCGGCACTGGTCGTTGGTCGAAAACCCCCGCTCTCCACTTGCGTGTGGCTTACCAATCGTCACATAAGTAACAAATTGGCGCGCTTTTTTGAACCGGTACAGACTTTGTCCGGCTTTAGGACCTGTCCGTGGTTACGGGACTTCCCCCTAAACTCATGTGAAAAATACAAACACACCTGCTCACTGCGTATAATAAACGAATTTTTAACAAATATAACTCACTAAGCTAATTGATCGACCCTACCAATACTTGTTTACAAAACAAAAATATCTAAGCAAAAGTAGTTTCTTGTAAAAAACGCGTATAATGTGCGAATATCTCGAGAAACATTGGAAATGTTTTCATAAATTATAAAACTCTTCTTGAACGAGGAAAACAGATTTTAATGTGTAAAAATTATTGTGATTTTAGAATGTATGTATGCCAGTAAAGTCCATTCTGGCTTTTAAACAAATTTAGGTCATGAGCAGCATTTATGTAAGATAAATTGATTAGCTCAATACTCCCAAACTTTCTATGTCTTAGCTATAAAGGCCATGCCTCACTGTTTCCTATTCAATTGGGGCCTATATGTAAACTAGTACTGCTAGTATCATCCATCTTATTCATACGTCCAGGTGTCCTTTGTCTACCTAATAGTTTACTCTTCTGTAAGTACAATTCAAGAAAGTTGGTTTATATTACATTACCTGTCGACCACGCTCCGTTATCCAGAGTTCTCGTATGTACTTTAGAAATTTCTTCAGTTGGTAATCTATAAATAATGAATGTTTATGAAGTGATGTGTTACCGTAATGAAATATTTAAAAATTCATAGAGAGTTTCGTCAATTGCACTAAAATACCAATCTAAGAGTATGTTTTACATTCCAGACATTAAATTAGCAATTATAGTTGAATTAAGTGTCATTATACTGTTTATATAATGTTATGAACATTTTTGACAAGTATGTCATATTAACTATAGTGGACACCACATTCCGCCCATTATATTCGCGTAAACCGTACAGGATATAAGAAATTTTCCATTATTTAAAAAAAGAAAACTTACTTGACAGTCCTTGATTCTTCAAAAAATCAATCAGCTCATCTGTAGCCATTTCGTAAGCAGTCAGAGCATATTTAGACGAGTATGCCATCTGGACTGCAGTAGCTACCACGGTAGCTCCCAGCATCTTGCCGCAGACCAGGCAAACGGTTAAAATACACATGGGAAGAAAATCGTCTACTGAAAACTCGTCACCGCCAGTCATTGTCAATTGGGAAACCACTATGTAGAAAGAGGTCACGTAGTCCCAATGATGTGTTGGGGCTTCTCTGAAAGAAGATAGATATATATTTTTCTGTATATAACACATAAAACTACTATTTGGGTTCCACCAGAATACCAGCGCTGCAGCGGCGTTAAAAATGTCGTAGCGGCATTTGCTAAGGTGGAACCCAAATTGGCCTCACAAAGTATTTAAATATCTGTAATAGTTGTCTTACGTTGTGTTTGTTTGTTAATTTTGTGATGTTAATAAATGTATTTTCTTTGAAAATAAAATTTTGGGTGATCTTCTCGCCAGAAAGAGACAGTCATCAGGTTATAATTTGAACATGTTTTATTTCAAATCAAAACCTGATTGTTATCTCTAGATAAAGTGTAAGTCTGCTCAATTTGTATTTTAGAGACAAACTAAGTTCATGCGTAGGTTCTTTTAAGATCAAGTAGTGTAACTTGATGTATATAAATGAATTGATTATAATGTAAATATATAGTAGTGTAAGTTTAATTTTATACATTTTAATTTTTTATAGTTATTTTTTTCCTTTTGGTTTCAAAACAACATGGCACCTATGCTTCTGAATAATATTTTTTTTTCATTTATTCTAAGAGGGGAAAAATGTGTTGATGCACTTTTTGGCTATCCTTGGGAATGGATATCAACTTGTATAACCGACTAAACCCCTCGTCTAGGTATGCAAAAGTTTCTAGAAACTGTTGAATTCAACAGATTTGAGTACCGCTTTCATGAGGAGAGAATACCTAGTTTCAAATGTAGGTGTAAACTCACACTTACTCATCAATAAGGTGAGTTTTTAGAGTCCGAATCATGCTGACAGGTGAAGTAGCGACAAGAGCCAGCAGCCAAGCACATGTCAACGTGTGAATGATAAGCACAACCACGATTATCGTCATCACCACCTTAATAAAGACATGAAATGTAAACATTTATTATCACACTTACAGTGAAATCACTGCCAGCATTTGCAGCAACGTTTTAGACATCTCAGTGTATTATATTAATCGTATAACATATATTATAACATAGCTAAGTAAATCAAAGAGGTTAAATTATGTGAAATCGTACTGAAATGCATAGCAACTATAAATGGCTAGGTCACCATTTATCAACAGAGGAAATAGATTTGCTGGGCCAAGGTTCTGTATGACTGTTGGTTGGTTTTTCTTGGCTGTTGTATTGAAAGATTTAAAAAAAAAGAACCACAGACATTATCCATTGACGTTTGGGTGTTACGGTTAATGTTTTATGTTGTAAAGTTTAATCATATTATCGTCCATTTTTTATTCTGAGTAAACTTACAAGCCTATAATAATAATTAGATGTAAACCTACGTCTTTCTTATATATTCAATTACATAGCCTGAAATATAGTCCCGTTTTTATACTGACTGTTTTATTAACGTCGTCACGAATTCAATCTCCGGGCTCATCAAAAATCGATTATCCCAAGAAAATAAAATTGGTGTTCTTAACATTACCCTACTATTAAAAAATATATCGGCATTATGTATATGTAAAAACGTCTTTTTAAAAAAAAGAGCACAAAATGAGTTTGAAAAATCTTTTTTTTAACTAAATTTAATTAAAAACAAGGGATGTGAAGTTAAAGTTTAACATTAAGGTAGGTACTTTCTCTTTTCCTTTCAAACTTACTTGCAGAGTTGTCAAGTTATTCGTTAGTTCTGCGGCCGTTTTTTGATAAAACTCAATCAAATACTTCAGTCGAAGTAGTTTGTTAGCGCGTAAGTAATGTATAGCCATCACGTGTTTTCTGAAACAAGATATCACACGTTGATTTTTTTTCACAAGAAATAATTTTATTAATTGAAAGCTGTCATCAAACACTGATTGTGAAATTACTGTGATTGGATAGCCATATAAAAAGTATCTGTCTTTCTGTGTGCCTCGACTAGCTTTAGAAAAGATATGTTGTGGAAGTTAAGGCTAAGCCAAATTCCCTCAACACCGCCACTAAGGCGTTGGAGGTCTAAACGGGGGGTTTTGTTGGGTATTTCTGGGGATCCCACACACGCCGTCATCCTCCCTTGAATGACGGTACGGTGCATCAAGGCATTTCTCCCCATCAACAAAAAAAGGTATAGAAAAGACATCCACCTAAAAAGTACCTGTTCAAAGACTACATGTTGCCTGAATTCGGAAAAAAATATAACTTTTAATCAACAGAGTAAAAAGAGAAAAGGAAAAATGTTACAAAATGAATTCTGCTGTTAATGAATGCCATGCCAAATTTAACTCCTTTGAGTAACAGCATGGAAAAACATACTTTGTTAAGTCTTATTTTAATACACCATGCACATGGGGTTATTGTAAAAATAAGAGTTTTTTAGATGAAAAGCTGGATTGAGACTGTCCATTATAGAACATTGAATTTTAGGGAAATTCCTCCGTAACACCCAAAACACTGACCGTCGACCGACTCAAGCGTAAGGCAATAGAAGCTCCCATTAAAAAGTAATACAAAGGATGGGTAAATTGTAGATCCATTTATCAAATACTATTCTGACATATAAAACAAGCCATTTCTTTTACATAAAGTACTTTTAACGATATTTACGTACATATTAAGCTGGCATGTGTATTAATCGGATAATTGGAGTGCCTCAGGGTAGCAAACATTTTGAATGTTGTGGAGTTAGCAAATGACAAATTGAATTTGCTTGTAGGTAATAAGTGTAAACGTGAAACATGCTGTCTACTTTGTAAATTACAACAGTTGCTGTGGTAAATTGTTTTAGTATTAAAAATTATTTTTATTTCTTTAAAGAAACAAAAAATAATCGACCCCTCTTGTGGGTAAATCAGTTGTTACAGCGTTATACGCGATACGTACGGGTCGTAGGTACGCATACACACTGCAAAAGGATATATATATTTTTTTCTTTAAAAGAAATGTAAATTTTGCCAGGGTGACATGATGCATTTGAATTAAAAATATATGATTTTGGAATTATTGTAACCGTTATAATTACTACCATACTAGCTATTAAATTCGCTATTTTCTAACTGCATTTAAGTTTAAATTAACTTACTGTGCCATTGATAATGGCATGTGAATATAATTTGGACCAAACCACAAACCAAATAGGTTTACTAAAGTGCTACTATAATCACCTATCATAACGAAATCATGATTGTTGCTTATACGAGCCTTTTTGACAATATACATCCATCAACTAGACATATAATGCCATTCAAATTTGGTTTGTTTAATTTTAGTCCTTTTTTTTCGGGGGGAAATTCTTTGATGAACCGTACCGCCATCTGAGGGAAGATGACGGCGTGTGTGGGACTCCTCTACTTGCGAAAGGCAGAGACTACCCACTAAAACGCCCCGGTTGGACTTCATCGCCTTTTAATGATGGTGCTGTGGGAAACTCGGCTCAGCCAGAACTACCACGACTTACTGAAAACAGAATCCAATGGGTTCTAAAGATAAATTAACGATCAAATCACTCCACACCCACTTCTTGTGCTTGAAATACCTCCTGCGGCACTTTGCCGCGTCCAGGACGAGGTCACCATGTCTGTTCACGTATCCCTGAAAAAATAAATGGAAGGTCAATGTCTTCATGATTTACTTGATTGAAATGGAGTGAATAGATGACTGGCACATACGTCATGCCTGTAAACAGGTCCCACCTTGGAGGACTTTTTTACTCCCACCTACCTCTTAAAACTAAATACTTAATAAGATTTTTCACTCATCAAAATTCAAAACTATATTACTCGGTCTGAAGTGCCACTTATTATATTTAACTAACTTATTACGAGGTGTATACCACTTTGGAAGTGGTTACTGCTACTGTAACAAATTTACTGATTTTCTTACCAGTATCGTCTTGGTAGTAGTATTTATAGGTTCCTAACGAAAAGTAGAGTTACTTTACATTGTATTTAATGACGATTCGAAAGTGTTATAATATGTAACCGACTTGAATAAAGAAATATTTGATTGATTGATTTACGTGCAAAGTAAATGTTAAGCGCAAGTTAGTAACTAGTCAGTAGAAGACTACTAAACATAAAATACTTTTATTTACTTTATTCATATTAGAATTATCAATTAATGTACCGTTCATCCTTAATTCTAAATGTGACGCATTGTAGTTTATTAAATTTATTATCGAAAACACATAAACCTAATAACATACTTAGGTTATGTTTTGTATTCGTATGGGATTAGCTCCATCATTTTCGCAAAGTCATACGACGCGTGCAACGATGCAACTGACTGATACAAATACATAGAATTAGTGTCCCCGCGTGTCTTCCAGCCGATTTGACATAATACATGTTTAGTGACTCTAGTGGCTTTAAGGAAATATATATAGTAGTTTATGTAACGTCGATTATATTTATTGATTAGATATTGTCATTATTGACTGATGATGAAATCAACGAAACTATTAAATAATTAGTATAAAACTAAATCATGGCTTCATATTTTGATAGAAGTAGTCGTGTTTTTACAGATTTTTATACGACTTTCAATTGACTATCTGCATGAAGCATTATCATTATTTCATAATCGCTCTTCAGAGCGATGTTCTTAAATTATAGAAAGTATAGCGACAAGCAATAAAATCTAAATGTTACTGTAGAATTTACTTTTATACTGAGTTTGGATACTAATTTTCTCACATTTGTATACATATCTCAGTACTAATGATATGTGGTGAGTGACTAATCTCACTCATATGTACGTGTACATAATATATAAGCGGTGTCTATCGTCAATAAAGAACTGTTCGTCATAATCAACTAAACCAAGTGTTTGACGCAGCTCCCGAGCCCGCCATCACCAAAACAGAATTTACCATTTGGAGACATTTATCACTATAATTTCAGTGTTTTGGAAGGCACGCCAAGATAATAAGATGTTGATCCCAGGTAATATATTTATACTAATGTCGTAAATTCTAGTCAGTGAGATTATCTGACAGTAAGGCTAGGGCACTAGCTTCAAACACCCCAAACACGCCCTCGTCGCGATCCTCAACGAGCCCTAGATTATGTCCCGTTCCATTATTAACATAAAACCTATGCCTAACAGCTGGACATAAATGGCTGCATTATTATAATACTACACAGACTTGTGGCAGACGATCGTATCAAGGTGCATAAAATACTGAAACGTAATATTTTAGAGAACTGTCATAAAATTTGCAATTATACCTACTCCAGAAAACTTTCGCAGTGTCAATATAAACGAGAAGTTGAGTCCGTTTAAGCTACAAAGTACGGGCAGTAGAATTTATAAAGACAAAGCCAACGCGATTAATTTATATGAAACGGGAATGAAAAATGAATGCAAAGCTTTCTATTTTTTTAATAAACTCTCTTCATTTTTCTCACTAATCCTACAAAATCTACAAAGACTTGTACGAAAATAAGATAATATTAATTCTGCTCTGTTTTCTTATCAAAAATATCAGGCATTGCAGACAGTAATTTGATATTCAGAGCTTAATTTTGTTGTTTTAGTAAGATACAATAAAATTAAGTTAAATATGTACTTAGATGAAAACAAAATTAAACACTTTACAATCCTAAGATATAGAATTTTGAGATTTAGCTACATTTATCGTACTTTGCAACAGAGAGCTGTATGTTGAATTTAAATACGTGTGAGACACTTAAAATATATATGTATAACAGAAATTATGGAAAAAACGATCTTTGAATTCTAAGTCCACCAAGTTTTAGTGTTTTTTCTTTACCCATTATTCATATATACACGTAGCATAATAATATGCTAAGTTTGGTACCACATCCTCGGTTTTGTATCATACTGGTTGTTGAATCAGACATATAAGGCTTTGGCTCTTTAGCAGTTGCAAAGCACTCGTTAGAGAAATGATAAACAACTAGTACCCTGATCTGAGAAAATAAATCAAAGTTTGTTTTCAAGTTTGACCTAACCGGAAATCTCAAAGATGGCGCGACACCATAGGCCGGTCCACTGACCTCTTGACTATAGCGTCGTGTAGATATTTAGTTAATAAATTTGTTACCAGCCTTTTGCTGTAGTGGGTTGGTTTGAATATTTGTAATATTATCTACTTCCAAAAGCGTACTTTTAGATATTGATAAGCATGAGCTGATTTATTTAATGTATAATTTTGCTTGACTTTTCCCGTATATATTAGTGAGTGAAAGAAAGCTTTATTCATTATCCTTACCTGGTGCATAGTCAGAAGAACTTTTACATAAAAGAAAATGTCAAAAGCTGCTTGCAGCCACAAAATAATGTAGCAGTCGTTTAAAGTACTTATTTCATACAGAATTAGAACATAGTTCGTGGTTGCCATAAAACATGAGACGTATCCATGAGCCTGAAACAAGCATATTATATTATCAACAACAGAGTTTTACGTTTTACTACTAGGTAAACAAGTTACTCAACATACGATGGAGGAAGCTAGGAATTTTTATACGTGATATACTCACTAAGTAAAATAGAAATGTAAGCGTTTCACAATACATAAATTTCCTTTGAAAAAATTTTATGTTGAGGCCACGACTCAAATTAATTCTCAAATAAGTTTCATTTTGAATACGTAACGGTAAATCATGAAAAAGAAAAATTTATTGCGACTCCAAATCGAATGTACCTAATAACCAATGATTAAGTCTAGAAAATTAATTCTAAATATTTTAAATATGCCCGTTTATCTAGGGTGGAATTATTTGATTAATCTCGGATGATGAGTGTAAATTCTTCTTACTTGGAACAGCCACGTTCCTGGTCTGACAAGATTGGTGGCGTCTGTGTAGCTGTGGTAGGTCGCCACGCTGGCAGAAGACTTGGCTTGGCTTACATTAGATTGCGAAGCACGAGGACCCAGTTGATCTGAGAACATCACTTAATGGTTTTTAAAAAGTAAATATTAGAAACAGAAAATTTTTATCTCCCTTTGCGGTGCGGGAATTGAACCCACGACCTTCACGTATCGCGCGTGCTGCTCTTACCAACTGAGCTAACCGCAAGTTATTGTAGGCGATGAAATTTTTCTGCTGTATCAACCGTTAGCCTTTCGGTAAGTGCCCTCTGCCGAATATGTTTATATCTACATACTTATCGGCCCGTGGTACATTCGTTGCAGAAATGTTTGAAAACCACGCGATACGAAGATAAGAGCAGCACGCGCGATACGTGAAGGTCGTGGGTTCAATTCCCGCACCGCAAAGGGAGATAAAAATTTTCTGTTTCTAATATTTAAAGTTCGCTAGTACGGCGTATAGTACTATAAAAATAATAAAATCTTTTAAAAAGTAACTTCTCCCTTTTTGTGATTTTTTCCTAATAAGCTCAAAACAAAATATGTTATATTCAAATAGGTTCCATTAAAACACTTTTACTAACAGACTCGTATAAAATAAAAAACTAACAACGGTTTCAACCTATTTTTTTCGATAAGATACTGGGAATTAAAATCCGTAAATATGTAGCTGCAGCAGTGCTTACATATTGAGAGTAAATTCAGAGCCGAATTTACCAAAAGGCAACATGAGCAAGAACATCGGGACCTCCACAAAAGTGGGGCCCCCACAATATAGATCAAGAAATAAAAATCAAAATCAGAATAATTAACCAACCTCTTTATTTGAAAACTAAATTTGCGGCCAGGAGGCCTCTACTTCATTCCTGCCCCAAAGCCTTCAGACATAAATCAAGCGATCAAATCATACAACTTTTTTTAGATGACTAATGAACTAGGTAGGATTAACAGATCCTGGCGGTGACACCTGTTCACAAGTACGACATAATGTATGTGCAAAGCAGTGGCAGATCTTAAGGAAACATACGACTAATCATACAGCGCCACGAACCCAGTAAAATTTAAGTCAGCACTAGCGGTTCTGGCGAACTTCGTTTCGTCTTAGAAGATTTTTCCGCTTTTCTGTTGAAATTTTTCCTGAATTTTCTTTGCTATGAACCTCACAGAGCCCGAGACCTTTCCAACGAATGCAAAACTGTGGAAATCGGTTCGTGCGTTCTGGAGTTATAGCGTCAGGAAGGAAAACCCGACTTATTTTTATATAATAGATTACTACTCCATCTCCCTTCAACACAATGAGTGGTTATTGTCTATAAGGGCCGACGGCGACTATAATGAAATCTGCATTATCTAATAAAAGGAGGTAAGTATGAAGTCGATTGAATTATGTTAAACGTCATTAGAGTCAATAGCGTTCAACGATAGCCGATAATTAGGGTGATGATAATGGAATTACTGTTATTACATTTGTAGAACGCTCAGATACTATATCTCAGTATTGTTTTTGATAAAGACTTTATTTTTGTAACATCGCGGTTATACTTATTTTTAACCCCCGACGCAAAAACGACGGGGTGTTATAAGTTTGACGTGTCTGTGTGTGTGTCTGCCTATGGTATCGTAGCTCCCGAACAAATGAACCGATTTTGATTTAGTTTTTTTTTATGTTACAGTTGTTGAACTCGGTGAAGTCCCATACCTATATTGTTCTATTATAAAACCCTGTGTATGTAATAGTTATATCGTCTGCTTCCGTCGTGATTGTTTTGTATTGTTTATTGTCTTTGCCTCTTTTTACCAATGTATGTTTTTGTAGTAATTTATAGATTATTAAAATCTTTAGCGCCACTCGATTGCTTGGGGAACTAGCAAGAGCCGGGGCACTTGCTAATTTTCCAAGCAGGGGATTGCTGCGGCGTTAAAAATGTCATAGCGGCATTTGCAAATTTACAAATAATAATATCTGTTAAATTGTCTTGCGTTGTGTTTGTATGTATATTTTGTGATGTCAATAAATGCATTTTCTTTCTTATTTCTTTCTTTCTTCTTTCATATACCCTTGCTTTTTTTCTGTTTCTTTAAAATATTTAAAGTTCGCTAGTGCGGCGTAAATCACTATAAAAGATAAAAAACATCGATAAAGTCCGTTACATCGTTATCTATACAATCGAATAACGACAGATCTCCACACTACCGTTCACTCGTTACGTGCAGGATTACAAATCTCGCCATTGGCATTAATTTTCTACTGCTACTTGTAATTATCAAGACAAACGCTGTTGCACGGATTAATGTTTATCGATATCAGCATGATGTACGTGAACTTCATATGAGTTAAGTCAGAATATTTGATCAAACGTGGCTAGTGTTGCGCTTTACACGCGGTGACTTTGAAACGAGCGCCAACGCTCGGCTCCCGTACGTAACTCAATAAACAAGTTGTGACGACTCCGCACGAGCTAACTGACCCACTCCTAATCAAACTCTCAAGTTACTGCCCGTTCAGTTTCTATCTACTTAGACCAATCAAGGCGTTGACAAGCTGCGCTCTTTGCGGTCACGTTGTAATGGTTATGCTGCACCACAAGTATAAAAAGTCGTTTCTGAATATAAATATAATCGTCCTATTTTATTTTGACATTTTTGCGCAACTGAATTTCGTTATCTACAAAATGTAAATATTTGAATGCATGGTATCTTACTTGGCATCCACCTGATTGCACAAACAATTTGTTGCTAGCGATTAGGGTGACTTAATTCCGCCGGTGATGCTGTGGTAGGTCTTCTGTTCCCATGGCATCACCATAAAGGCAATGAGGTCCACCGGGGGTTTTAGTGGGTATTCTTGCCCGTTTAGGGGCAGGGAGTCCCACACACGCCGTCACCTCCCTCAGGTGACGGTACGGTGCGTCAATGCATTTCCCCACGCTCAAAAAGGGTGACTTAATTGATTTAATTGGTGAAGGAGCAAACATGGTGTTAGCAACTAAAGCTTCTGTTTAGCTCATTAAGTTATTTAAAGCACCAATGTTATAAAGAAAACATTAAACACAGATTTAAAAATTAAAAAGTTATTTTTTCGATATTCGTTACTCTATGACTATTTGAATACAAACCATGGACCTAATATAATAAACACTAAGTCCATGATACAAACAGCGCGCTTTGACGTAGTTAGTTCTGTTAAAAAAATAAATAAAAGTGTTGATCTGATATTTTAAGTGTAATTTCGACGTTATTCTTTAATGGTGTCCCAAAGAAATGGGCGACAAAATAAGCTAGAGATGACCACTTCCAACTTAATTTTTGGAAGAAAGACCTCGAAGAAATTTGGAACTAACGAATTCTTCACAATTTGATTACCTATTTACTCCTGTGTCCAAATAGAATACATGGAACGGTAACTAAGGTTCTCGCCACTACACCTCCTGACTTTGATGCTAGCACAGACACTCGTGGTAACTCAATAAAACAAGTTGCGGCGCCTCACGTTGTGTCTAACCAATGCTGAACAGTGCTAATCAAACTAGCGGTAGTTACTTACAATTTGCTTAGGTTCTACTCTACTATCCTATGAAATAATTACTTGCGTTTATGATCACCAATTTAAGGCCAGTGAAGTGATTAAATCAATATATATAAATGCTTTGGTCTCATGACAACTTGACTTCAATGTTGGAGAAAGGGTTTACAGATTAATTGCGTGTGATAGCGGATTGAGCTCAGTTGGAAGAGCAGCACGCGCGTTACGCCAGGTCATGAGTTTGAATCGCACCAAACTGCAGTCTTTACGCGAGTATTGATTTCGATTCGAGACTATTTGTTATTTTCTACCTTCTTATTTAGTGACTTAGTATAATGCTTATTTACAGCTTCTTTTCTTTGAACATATATATGTGTAGCGTTTTTCATGCTCAAACCATTAGACAATAAATCAGGTTCCACCTAATTGCACATGCTAACGCTGTCTAACCGCAATCAGACGTGTTAATTGAAACAGAACTGTTTAGTTACTGTATATTATATTTACCAATTTATGTCTAACCCATAAATCTCTACTCTACTTTAAGTGATACAAAAATGTCACAATTCTTTGCTCTAAATGTTTGTGCAAAGCTTCTGTGCTCACTTTGAACTGAGCAATACAAAGTTGCAGTGACTGCACCGGTAACGGATCGGTGCTGATGGTGCTAATCAAACTATCGAGTTACTGCGCGCACAGTGTCTATTTACTTAGTGGCTTAATGTAGTTTTCGCAGTTCCCTTGCTGTAGGCACTTAAACAGCGTAATAAATGATTTTAAAACAGGCATACATGTAGTAGCTTAGTAGATATAACAGACAAATTCACACGCCAACACTATCTGCCTGCAGTCGATGGCATTCTTTGGCGCCGTTGCCACTAGAGGTTCTTTTTATTCCCATTCTGACGTCACCAGACATTGAGAGGGACATAAGAACTTTAGTGGAACGTTTCCCTCTTTTCAGAGTTGAAAGTACCACACACGCCAACGAATCACGCACGGAAAGGAGCACCAATTCATTTCGCCCCTTAAAAAAAGACGAAAGCACTGCTTAAAAAATCGAATTACAGCTCATTTCCATCAAATTGTCTTGTTTCATAGCTCGCTATACTATCGACCCATCCGTCTTCTCACGGGTGCAATGTAGACGAATATGGGCCTGTGTGAAGTAATTTTGAATTAATCAGATTTTTTGGACAACAATATATGTATTATATATAACTATAAACTTTTCACTAAAACCACTTTATTTATTTCTAAATATTGCATTTAAATTCGTTGAGCAGTGTAAAGGATCGAAGCTAATAAATTGTGGAATCTATTCATTTAATAGTATGTAAAGATTATACTCACTTAGCTGGTCGAATTTGCTAGATCCACTTCTCGAATCCATTCCTGACTCCATGGACAAAAGATCCACCTCAGAATCATCTGAAACATCATTGAGTGTTTTTGAATTCTAACTCGAGAACATTTAGAAACCACAAACCCTCTTGCAAAATGATGAATGTGAAGTTATTTCGCTTCATTTCATGTCTAATAGTAAGATCTTGATAGAAAACTTATACTAAAAATGTTCTATTACAGAAATTACATAACATTGATTTGAATGAGTTTATCTTCATAGTTTTTAAAATCTCAAGTGCACAAAATGGCTTCTATATAGACATGGCCAACTAAACTATTTTAAATTCAAGCAAGTTGCCTGAATTTTTTGCTAGTATCCAAATTGCCAATAAAGATTTCATGAATAAAGGCATTAGTCGTCCAGCTTCAGTAAAAAATGCCTAATATTCGTAACAAAAAAGAAAATTGACTTTTTCCCTCAAACAAGAAGCGCTCTAATTAAAATCAATTCTTCTTCCTTAATAAAAAGGTTTCATTAAAAATTAATTAGCTTCACTAATCCCTACAAGAAATGCTTCGTGCCATAATGACAACGAGACGATATAATAAGAGTCCGGCGCTGTAGGATTAAGCTAAGCGCTACCAATTAATCTACCTTTATTGCTTCGACGTTGGTTGAAGAGAATATTTACACCTGTTCCTTACTTATTACAAATAATGTGAGCAAACCATTTTGCAAGCCATATAATCTGAAATGAGCTATTTTCACACTGAATAATCTCACAGACAGTAAAAAAAAACTCTACACAACCTGCTATTCATAAACAACTTCGCAAGATTTGAAAAAAACCCTTTGTTTAACGTGGTTATTTTGAAGTAGATATTTATGAGAATAAGGCATGATGTGATCTTAGATTCTGAAACAGATTCGACACGCGTATTATTAATATGTAATAATACAATCGTACTTTAGTACGGCAATTACCATTTTGGCAGCCATATAGGATTATGTTCACTATTATATTTGGCAGCCTGCTTGCTTCCTAAGCAAAGTCATTTAATAATTTATGAAAAGTCATTCAAGGACAGTAAAACAAATTAAAATTGGAATGCCCTTTTTATGTTTTTTCTTTGATAAAAGCTACCGTTGCGGGTAACGTACGACACTTTGGTATATGTTTATTGTATTAATTTATTGTATAGACATGATTTCAATCACTCACCGGAGGAACTATCTTCGCCAGTAGCCATAGTTATAGGCAGAATATAGTCTTTGGACACTTCAAAGGCTTTGTTCAAAGGCTCTTGGATCTTGGGGTAATATTTGACGAGGTTGAAGAAGGTCTGACTCGGTATCACCAACAAATCCAAACTTCTGCTCGCGTATATTGTTACTGCTGAGCAGGCTATGGGTTGCTAGAAGTGTATTTTAGATGAGTTTAAAAATATTAGATTTACGTGTAATAGTCCTGATGGTGGATAGGCGAATGATAGTGATTAAAAAATTTTCAGTTTTTTTTTGGGAAATTGCCTATACGACGTGAACCTTTTTTAAACGGTTTTATTTAGCTGACCCCGTTTGTTTTATTATTTATTCTTGTTTTATTTGAAGCTCTATTTTAGTAATATTGACAACATTATGTCGGCACAAAGCTCTGAAACCCAGAGTATGTATACGTATAGTCCGATGTACTTTTGATGTATGAGGTATATATATTTTTAATATAACAAAAAACAACAGATATAATCTTTCAAATACATAAGTCGTCATGATGGTTGGTTGCATGATAGCAACAACGGATAATAAAGATACTTATGCACGCCGCGGTCCGGTATAAAATGGCTGATCATGATGGCAAGCATTTCCGTGCTTTGGAAAGCATGTTAAGTTGTTAATCCCGGCTTATATCTCGATATTAGTCGTCAAGCATAGTCAGAGGCTATTTGGCGGCTTAAGAACATCTAACAATGAGATCAGTTACTTGCCTTACTCATATGGCCCTCGTGTTAGAGGCCCGTTTCATCTCTTAGTTGGGAAGTAACCTGTTCTCAGCAGTGGGGCATAACAGGCTGAATTAGAAACATTAAGTCCGTCTAGTTTGATTGTCAAAAAAAATAAGCCGAAATGTTAAACTTACCCCAGTAAAATTACCAAACATTCCGCCAGGTCCCATGCAGGTGATCATTTCATTGTACGATGTTAAAACATCCACCTTAAAAATAAAACCGCATTTTTTCAAACTTACAATCCTTCCTCGTGTTAAAAATAAGAGAGTTTAAAGGATGTCTAACGAATAAACAACTTCTTCATTACATTCAGTTTACAGTATTTAAATACACATTACATTAATTCATAAGATAGAAAGTCGATCAAGAGATTGACCATGACTTCGAAACCAAAGGCCTTGGGTTCGAGTCCTGCTAGTGGCAATTGTGAACATAGACATTTCAATCTTGGCCTCACCTTTCCTTTGTAAATGATATAAATGTATGGCTGAACGTCCCTGCACTGTATGACCGACTCGCCTTTCAAGAAGTACATCTCATGTAGGTGCTGGGTAATGACCCTAATGAACGACCTCTCAACTTTGCCGAAGAGGGGTACCTCCCTTAAAGCACGCTCATACATGAACACTAAGGTATCCTCCATGAGGGCTGTGTTGAGGCACCGGCAGATTTCCTGGGGACATGTGATGTAAATTATAACCGACTGAGCCTTCAACTATCCCTCAAACTCCTCAAACTATCAATTTTAGCTCCGAAGAGTATCTTGACTGAGTTATTTTTTTATTTTTATTATTTATTTATTTATTAAACAAACAATGGTTAACAAAAGTAGACAGTAGTCCCACAAAACTATTTACATAGTTTGTCTGTGGGATCATGAGTCTCTAACTTAATAAATAAGGACTTAAATTGCTAAGCTAAGTTAGCTAAAAAATATTTTTTGAGTTTTATTTTAAATATATTTTTGTTTTGCTCCCGGCGTATGTCCTCGGGCAAACTATTTAATGGGTATGGTAACCGTTTCTTTAACGTTCTATCACCAAAGTAGTTATTGTCAGTAGAGTGTCAAGATATGCTTCGGAGCTACAATTGATATAATTAGGTCCGGAAATAAAGAGAAAAAAATAAAACAAAAAAACCTAACAATTATTGATCATCGGGGGCTTAACAATTTATCAACACAAATTAAGTTTCTGAAAGAAATTGTGCTTATTTCTAACCGTTTAATGATACATTTACGTTTCAAACTTTACAATGGACTTAATGTTATTTTAAAATGTGATCTATATTGAGTAAGATAAGTTTTTCTGAATCTATTATAGGTACATACATGCAGCATATGCTGCCCTGTGTACAATATGTAACACACAAATCAGAGATGATCATCAATATCGACGTCTCATAATACACTGTCTATTACACAAGGGACGTGTTCAATTTAATACCTTACAGCAGTTGACATTTCAGTAAATGACAACACAAATAACTATGTCAGTTCAATGTGCAACTATAATTGATAGAAACAATAATTGCGCGATTATATATGTGGCGTATGTTTAATAATGTTCAAATCATGTGATGCTTATTTTTTCTTTATTAATTTTTAGAAGAGAGGGAAATGCTGCATAGGCATTTTGTAAGCAGTGCTTTTATCCTACGGTACAGCATAGTATAATAAGAGTCTCTCTATTTATTAGAGAGACTATGCATACCTACTACTAAATTTAATTATAATGCCTCCTCAATCACCACCAGGTCTCAAACTACGGTTTTATTTTTTTTATGATTCCTAGATGAGAAATACTGACATAATGAAACCCAGCAAACACAGGCCCGAAGCAATTTTAAAAACAATTTCCTATTGACCTGATTGAGATTGACTAAAGACAGACTGATGTCTTAGATCGCTTTTGTTTCCTACTGTCATTCTTTAACAAAACAGTCTAATAATATGTACCTACTGTGAATACTCGAAAAGGTCGCCGCTTTTTACAGCAATAACAATTTTACTACTGCGTCGCTTTTTCTTATAACAAAACGTAATGCAGTTCAAACAAGTATCCGTCTTCAGATAACCCTATTAAAAGAATTCCTATTTTCTTATTCTAATATCCTCTATTCAGTTTAAAGTTAGAATAAGAGCCGGGGGCAAAAAATCCGAACAAAAGCAACCTTATTAAAAGTTTGAGATACTCGTAACAGGTGGAAAGTATTCTGAAAGGGAATGTCCGCAACTTTCCTGACCGCGGAATCCGTAGCGGCTTCAAATATGAAATGGTAAACATAAATAGGATATAAAAAGGTACAGAAGGCCTTCATATTTATTACATACTGAGCATAAGATTATTTTATATTTTTATTTAATGTCAACTATACATCTTTGAAAAGTATTTTGACGACAGACAGAATTAAGATATTTAAAAAATACTTCACATTCGTTTGCAGATGTGTTGTGTGAGATGTTACTTATTTGTGTTATATGTTTTTTTCCCTTCAATTGATTAAATTTGTCTATTTTCACTTTGTTTATAATCAAAATTACATAATAATTTGCTGAAACAGTATGCCGTTATCAAAATAATTTAAAAGTTAAGACTTGGTCCAAAGGGGTCTTATAGACATAGCTATAAGTTAGATACTGCCACTGTGACTAATCTGCTGAGTTTATACCAGTGTCTTCTCAGTAGGTACAGGTTCCAAACCGGAAGTAGAATCACTTTGCATTATATTCAATGACGATAAGAGAGGCTTATAATATGTAACCTATTTGAATAAAGAAATATTTGATTTGATTTGAGTTTATCCTAGCCTGTTGTCTATACATAACAACAAGTAAGACATGTGGCTATTTCATATTATCGTTTTGGGTTCTTCAGTGTGACCTCTGTACCTCCTACCATCACAAACAGTACAAACTTGTGGCTTGCTGCCGTTGGTCCGCTTCCATACATACTCGAAATACTTCAACGTTTTCACTGTGAGCATCGGATCGACGTTCTGTTGGTACAAAAAGTCCGCCAAGTCTTTTGTTTCTTCCTGGAACGTGTATTAAAATCGTGCTCATTAAAACTAATCTAATTACGCGACTTTATTGCTAGAAGTTTATCCATTTGCCCCAGGTGTGCTACGGATACCTGTTATTTTGCAAATTTTTTCCGCGAACTCGTGGAGTCGTTAATTTCGTAGGCGTAGTTCTAGTTTTTATGGCGTTTTTCCAGGTACTTTATTTGCACTCCAGCCAAAAACACAGGCTTTGCAATAACGATGATAGTTTTAATAATGAAAAACCACAGTGAGTGTCACAATTTTAGAATGTTTTCTATGGGAATCATAAGTAAAGCAATGCCGGTGCAAAATCTGTTAAAAATGTAACAAACATGGCTCCGATTTATGATCACCAACTCATATTTGGACATCCTGCTGAATAAACCATTATTGTAATGATTTAATTTCAAGGTCTTTCCTTATTACCCACCTACAGAGACTTCATTAATTAGGGGGATACTTCATTATTATACTCTTTTAAAAATAGGTTTCTATTAGAATAGAAGCCTAAAGTAGCCTGACCTAGGCGTCATTAGCTTTAAAATAAATAATTAAAATCAGGTAATTCAAGGTAGCAATGTCGTAACCAAGCTAAAAAAAATGCAGACAAAGTTAATGTGTTTCTCCGTGATATTCTGACCCATGACGTCACGGTTTTGGAACTAAAAACTCTTTCCACTACACCACTGAGGTAGCTCTCCGTTTCTAGTGTACCTATTTATAACTTATTCCTTTAAATGGGGTCAATCTGTTTTTTGCCTATTTTTTATAATATAACTCACAGTATGTTCCAATAATGCATTTGCCTCGGTAGACCGCGACGAAGCCACATAGCCAAACATGAAAGCGAAATAGAGGAAGCCAGTAATCTTTAAAGCCATATTTAACCAAACATTAACGGTGCTGGACATGCCTGCTGGTGTGCAACCACAACCTACAAAGAAATCGTCAAAGAGTTATGCTTGCTTTATAAGTCTCAAATTTCACGAATCTGGCTAAAATAAGTACAAAGATGTGCGCAATTAACACTTTGATTCGCTCTCCTGTAAAGTTGTTGTTTTTCACATCCGACATTTTTAATAGTCATGGACGAAATATTAAAGCGTTATAATTGTGTAACATCAATACTAAAATTTAAAAAATATAGCACCACATAAAATAAAAAAACAATACTGTACCGATTTCAAACATTCTAAATGACCGGAAATACTTTTTTATTAAAAATTTGTTCATGCGGGCGAAACCGTATATAAATATACAGGTTGAATTTTTAATCACTATCCAAATTTTGATATGTTAATCTGTAGCGAAAATGAGTAAATATGTATTGTTTCTTTTAGTATAAGTCAGTACTAAAAGATTGAGAAATAGCTTTACAAAGTTATCCATAAAAAAGCCGCCGCAACAGTCACCGACCGCGCATCACATGCGCCGCGCGCCGCATCATTTCATTGATAACATCCATTAGCAAATGTTACCTTTATTCTTTTACGGGCTTAGGATCGGCAAATTGCAAATGTTTACCATACCTAATTTCCATCGTGTTAAGGTACTACTTGATATTTAATTTAGGTAGATACTTATTAGGTGCCCTAACAGTTTAATTTAAAAAATATTTTTTTCTTAATTGGGTTGGAGTGTAGCAAAGGGTGTGCAAGGCGTTTGGGACTAAAAAAATTTTTCAAGAAAAATATGAAACTTCGTATTCTTCAAATATTAGTGTTTTAACGTATAAAAGGGCTCCTTTTAAGCTCTTTTTATACTTGTAAGTTTTTCTCTCCGACTCACGGTTTAGTCAGAAAGTGCGATGGGAGTTACCAGCAGACACAGGCAATTTTCATGGAAAACATAAAAACTTCTCTTTCGCGATCGGAACTTCTTCTCGATAACATATCGTTTGTTCGTTAGCAACAATCGCGACCCACACGTAACCATGCGATTTTTAAAACTGGTTCGGAGTAATTAATTTATTGTGTAAGTTGGACCTACGTTTTTTTTTCAGAAATGGCTCTATTAACGATACCTAATACCCAGAAAAAATTTGGATAGTGATCAAAATATCTTCCTGTATAGCATAGCATTTCCACATAACCACAAGGCGTTATGTTATTAGGTACAAATATATCTTGTTATTTAACATTTTATTAATATCTAATGTGGTCATGTGACACGTTTAAGCATTTGAAAAAACTTTCCTTAATAGTTGCGGATAAATGAATCTACGCACATACGTGCATAAATATGTGTCCACATCTACGGTATTCTTAGATATTAAGCTTGTAAGATCAAAGGTTTTAACACAAATTTAGAACCGTTTGGCAAACCACAAAAGCGTTTATGAAAGGCTATTGTTAATTCCACTGTTCATACAAAACTGGGCACAAAAAACTAAACATCTAAATAGCTGTTATATGTACACAAAAGTCACAATGGGTGTGTTTGGTGCAATGTAGCACTGAAAGCGGTCTCGCAAGCTGTGCTCGATGCGAGCTAGACCGCAAAATTATTGATTGTACTGACAAGCCTCATTGCAAAGGGATAACTAACCACATCAATCCTCGCGACTGTTACTTTTACACTTTGCACTTTTGCAGGACGCAACGCTCGTCAGATTACAGATGCTTGCTACCACCACACAACTCGCTTAGATAACCTAATGGCTGGAAGCGACACTGATGGGAACTACTAAGTTTTAATAGCCGCTAGTTGCCCATGTTTTAAAGATACTTCATATTCATCAACCGCAGGTAACCAGCATATTTCAAATAAATAACGAATGTATGCATTACAATACAGCCTGTCCACGCATTCCGTCCATTGGAAATATAGACTTTTTACACATTATTTATATCATATGCGCGGAATGAGCCACACATTTGAGGGCACGCTTATACACGTAAAAGGCCAATAGAAAAATAGCTTACAATTTTAAATCAGTTCGAAGCACTGCAAGGCAAAACAAGTTGGTTTTCTATCCTTATGCTCACTCTACGAATATTCACTCTACGAAGATTCTTAGTCTGCCATGTACGATCAACAACACGTCAAGGTAAACATTTGCAATTAGATTTTTGATCTTTTGCCACGATAAATATATAAGATCAAATCACAATTAAATCGAAGTACAAAATTCGCTACATCTCTTTTATTCATAAACTGTTCTCACTGCCAGTTTTGTAGTTATACACGAAACAAAGGTAAACACAGTAATAATAAAAAAGAACAATCATTACTTACCAAGGAATATTTCGAAAACCCAGTAAAATGTACTCATGTACTCAGACATCGCATCTGTAATGGGAATGCGAGTTAAATATTACATTTATCTTTACGGCTTATGAACCATAATAATCGTAGGCAACGCGTTTATGTGGCTGAATACGGATGAAAATTGTATTAACGTATGTTGTAATATACTCTGCAATTGCCCTAGGGAGTTTTTTTAGCTCAATGTTGGGAATATAAATTCGTAGTGGAAAATAAGCATAAAAGAAATTGTATCATTCTCCAATGACCATTTAATCAGACACTTTCAGCACAGTAATCTACCTCTTTTTTTAACACAGTAAGTTTTTAGTCCCTTGGGAACTTTATTTAGTTAAGGTAGATGGATATGCTGCCGTGTGCCAGTGTATATTTAAAGTCTTCAATATAATGGAGCACTACTACTACTATACCGTTAGGTTTAAAGATCTTTATTATCACTAAAAACAAATAGTCACTTACGTGATAACATATTTAAACTTAAAATTAAAACTAATAATAATTGCGTCCATTATGTCGCCAATTTCATATCAACTGTTTAAAATAGAATATTGAGGCAGAAACACAAAAGACGATCAGCTACTCATAGAAAGTACTTACTAATAATTTGACTATCATACACAATGCATTTTCGAACACCATTACCCAAATAAACTACTCGCCAACACGATATTAATCTATTCACTTTGACTTCACTATTTAATACCATTTGATAAACTTATATCGGTAATATATTTAGCTAATTGTTTTTTAAAGTTATAAAAAGATTTTTGGTTTTTTATTGTGGCGGGTATTTTATTATAAAGCCGTGCTCCGTCCGTACAAATTAACGTTCTACCATACCCAGTGCGGTGCTTGGGAATGACAAGGTAGCTCGCACGTCGAGTACGGCGACCGATAACCAGGGGGTCTACTCCCAAAAACGAAACGAACAAACGAAAGGTTTCGTTTTTGAACATTAACCAAAAGTTAACGAATTAAAACGTGGTTTTTGATTTGTATAAATAATATTTTGTTTTTTAATAACGCTTTATTCGCATTCGAAGTGAGTTGGTTTAGATTTTGAGAATTAAAAAATGCTATCCGTCGTCGGATCCGACATATTTCGTTTTTGGGAGTAGACCTACTGTTCGCGTTTGGTAAAGGTAATGTTAGTATGGATATTCCGATCCAATGATTTTCGAATGAAAATGCAACTGTTGAATTTAAATAATTTTTCGATATTCATTAACTTTGTGTCATTATATATTTGTTCGGTCGGTGTCCGGGAATGGTAATTAAAAAGTAATTTGATAGTTTTATTTTGTTGGCGTTGCAGTTTACTTAGCCTTGTTTTTGTGGCGAACCCCCATATTTCGATCAGATAGGACAGATGTGGTTTTACTAGCGTGTTGTAGATTACATTGCGGAGTTTTGATGGTATGCATCGTACTATACTGCGCAGTGAGCTGCGAAGTGCTATTAATTTGCTTTTTATGTGATCTATGTGAATGTTCCAGGTCAATTGATTGTCCAGGTGCAGTCCGAGATATTTTTCGTGAGTTTTTTGTTTTAGAGGTACGTTGTTTATTGTCAGGGTAGGGTGCGGCGGGATTTTTTTATTCTTAGATTTAAATATCATATAACATGTTTTAGAAGTATTTATAGTAAGTAAGTTGTACTGGAACCAAACAAAGAGGTTATCAAGATCTTCTTGAGCCTGTGTAATTAAGTTGTTAATTGACGAACCGAAGTAAAATAGACAAGAGTCGTCTGCATACAGCGTTATATGGCCGTGCAATTTGAGATCGTTTATATTATTTATGTATATTATAAATAGCAAAGGCCCCAAAATTGAGCCCTGTGGGACCCCGCAAATAATAGGTAGTGCTTTACTTTTATTATTTGTATCTATTTTAACTACTTGTTCCCTATTTGTCAGATATGATTTTATTATTTGTAGAGCTTTGCCAGCTATACCGATCATTTCTAGCTTTTTCAGGAGGAGTTCGTGACTTATCGTATCAAACGCTTTTTTTAGATCAATATATATACCAAGCGCTAAATTTTTTTGGTCTATGTTTTGCTTTAGTTTTGTGACAAGATCTATTGTAGCTGTAAGTGTGCTTCTTTTAGACCTAAAACCGTACTGTTGATCAGATATATAATTTATCGAATCTAAGTATCTTGTTAACCTAATGTGTAAAACCTTTTCGAGAACTTTAGATAGAACTGGTAACACAGATATTGGACGGTAATTTCCAGGGTCTGCTTGTGAACCTGATTTAAATATAGGGGTGACTTTTGCTACTTTTAAACTGTCTGGAAATACGCCATTTTCTAATAATTTATTAATGCCTTGAGTTAGTTTACTGGATATAAGATTTACTATACATTTTATTTCTTTTGTGCTAATTCCGTCTAGCCCAACACTGCAATTTGGATCTAGATTGTTAATAATATTAATGATTTCTTTTTCAGAACATGGTTCAAAATTTGTTATAGAAGAATTTCGTGTAAGGTTTTGCGGCAGAGCATTTGTATGATTGTTGTGAAATTTTTTTGGGATTTCACTCGCTAGCAGAGGACCAATGTTCGCGAAGAAGTTATTAAATACTTGGCAAATTTCGTCGTGATCCGTTATCTCTCGAAAATCTAATTTTAATCGTTGTGGAGCACAGCTTTGTTTAATTTTGTTAGTAGCAAGAGTGTTAATCTGCTTCCATATTTTCTTTGGCTTGTTGTTACATTTTATGAATTCTTTGTAGTAATATGAGTCTTTTGTTTCTTGTATAAGCTTAGTTACTTGTTGCCTTTTCTTTTTAAATTCTTCTTGTATTTTATCATCATCGGGGTTTTCCTTGTGTTTTGTCCATAATATATTCCTTTCGTTAATCCCTTCTATTACATTAAACCGTTACTCTGTCTCATCAAATCTACCAGGGGGTAAATGATTTTTTTCTATCTATACTTTAAGATTCGTCAGAAACGCTTTGCAAAAAGCAGTAGTCAAGATCCACCAGCAAACACATTCGTAAACGCCCCCGCAGACTTTGGTGGTGCAGTGGCTCCGGCAATCGCCTTAACCGTATACGGTCCCGGGTTTGAATCTGACCTGATTCACAAACAAGAAACGATTCCGATTCAAAAAGTTAATGTTAATAAAACACAATGTCCGAATTCGAATCCGATTCCGCCGTTTTGTGAATAGATACTTAGGTAAATTTTGATGTGAATAGATCTGGGGGTAATAGGTTGTCGCCGCCAGTTAATGTCCATCGTCTTGTAAGTTCTTAGAACTTTAAAGAATAAATATAGAGACAAGTGCATTAGTGTGATTGCTTGGCGAATTCGTTATTAGGTTACATGTGCCGTAAACACCACATAACACTATTTTGTACACTCACCTTTGATTTCGAACCGGCGATTATTGACAATGAGCACTTTGGTGCAGTTCACCATAACTCGATGCGAATTGGGCGGCAGGAAAGGCCGGCAGTAGCCGATGAAGACGAAGGCTGTCGCAAAGTTGACAAGCGTCACCATCATGGGTAAGTACTTCACGAGGACTATGAAAGGGTTCACTCGCATGATGTCACTTTCCCAGTAGGAGAACGCTCCCATTACTCTAGTCACCTGGAAAATTTAGCTAATTGGTACATACAGAGAGAATACGAAAATATTTTGCGTTTACTACTAAGAGAACACACTATTTTATTTTTTACGTTCGTGTGATAGTCAGTAGAAGTACCTACGGCTTAATCAATCCGAGGTGGCCAAGTGGGTACATGCCCCGGGCGCCAAGGCTTGATGGGATTTCATGGAGGGTAGTGGAAGGAAAAGCGTGGTTGATCCGATTTATTCGTTTTTACAAAATATATAAATGATATACATTTAAAAATTTTGAAGAAACAGAAAAATTTCATCTCCCCTTGTGGTACGGGGCGCGAACACACGACCTTCACGTTTCGCGCGTGCTGCTCTTCCTAGGCGATGATTTTTTTCTGGTGTATCAACCTCTTAGCCTCCGGTCACTTAGTTCACTTTAGGACGTAAATTTGGTTTCCATTTCTTTAATATCAATTAAAGAATCTAAATAGTGAACTGCATTAAGTGTCAAACGACTTATAATTTGGAAAACTTACTTTAGATCTGATTGTACCTACCTTGAAACAAGAATTGCTTAATGACACTATATTGAGTATACTGATGATAGAGCGCCGAAAACACGTATTTATTGTTGTATTAATTAGAGCTTGATGTGCCACTTCATACGCATGACGCAAAAATAAAAAAGGAAACAAATATATTCATAGTTATGTTCTTACAACTTTTACATTTTAAATCTGATCCAAATGATCTACTCCGCCTTTGGACTTTTCAGTTTTGACGTGTAATACTGGATCAGGTTTTGTTTAAGCGTGTTAACGCTGTATTATTAATTTAATATGACCAATAAACTAGAAACTTACAAGTAACACCCGATTCATCCTGTAGATATCCATGTCTGTATTGTCATTTACAATTCTTAACTGGAAATAAGTAGGTACATAAAGAAATCACACAATAGCAATTACAAATGATGAATTACATAAGAAATGGTCAAAATATTACACTCTGGGGTACTTCTGTTGAAAAGGATGTTTTACCAACTTTTTTTACACATTCAGCTGGCTGTTTTAACAATTTTAAAATAAATCAAATTTAGATTCCCTAACATATTTCTGGTCGTTTTAATCTCCATACCTGAGGTATTGCACGCCGGTCTAAACAAAGCCTATTTTCTATTAAGGAACTGAGTCTCTATAGTACACATAGCGGCGTCTAGTTTCCTGGATGGAGTCCTTCTATATGAGCTGTGCTGTTGTTAGGCCCTTAAGGTTAACAACTCAAAAACACCTAGTACTTAAGTTTATACGCTTGACATTTTCACTCATTATTTTTACGTTGTTATAAGGTACCTACACACACATATTGCAACGACCTGATAGTAAATTGTAATGACGCATCCACCCGGAAAAAGCTTTCACAACCGTTAAAGTATAGTTTATATTAAGATTTTAAAAAAAAGTTTTGAAAAAAGTTTGGACCTCATTACCATTTAACATCAGAAGGGATGACGTCAATCTTGAATTGCAATATAAAAATGCCTAATAACATTGCATATTTTTTTTTGCCCAACATTAGATTAAAGCAAGCATAAAAAACTAACCAGCAGCTCAAACGGGAAGACGCTGATAAAATCAAGGAAGAAAGACGTCTTCAGATATCTGGAAACAATCAGCAAAGGATGGGTGACCAACAGAGACTTTTCATTGTAGTACGCTAAGTAGGCCATGACTATGATGTCCACATATAACACGATGTCGGCCCAAGGACATCTTCCACCATGCTTGTAATTTTTAGTCTGAAAAAAATTTTAACATTTCTGCGCCTACATTCACAAACTTCAAAAACATTTATGTGTACAGAAAGTCTTATTTCAACACTCGAATTGTTTTGGCAAATAAAAGACAACGCATAGTTATATTATATAACTGACTTGTGTTTTTATTGAGATTTTACCGGTTCTTATTCCCTTACTACATATAATAAGCTCGCTAAGTGTACGCCTTCTAAATGCAGTATCTCTCGCGAGAATATTTTATTCACAAAATTATCCTAATAATTAGGATATTATTCAGTACGAGAGAATATATCTTAGATATTAGTAGCTACACAATGTTAAATATTGGGTAATTTTTGTTCATATGTGAAATATTCAAATATGATTAAACAGATATAAATAAATTTAATGAAATTAGGGGAACAAATAAATCTTAATAAATAAAAGGAAGTAGACATTAACCAAACAATAAATTGGGGGCAAATTTAATCAATCATTTATTCTAGTACTTTTAAATATTGTTATGATTTGCCCTAATAGTAGATTAGTAACGTGAATCTAAATCTTTTCTCATGATATCCATTTCCAAACCTATTCTGAATGGCTATGATCATAAGAATGAAATTGAATTGAAAGGCGAAAACTCGCTACTGGTTTCATCCAATTTACTAGAAAACGTAGCAATCTGTCCTGTATTTCACGTAAACGAGTAAGTAGTTCACGTAGTTTCTACCATATTCCAGTTTAGTGCTAATTAGGAAAGTCCAAGTGCCCAACTATGTTTGACCCAACTGGACAAAGTTGGTACAAAGCAGTGCGAAGTGACGTAAGTACTTTAATTATGCTAGCTGAGATATAACTTCATAAGCATATTTATTACGTGTAGATGCGCTGCCCAATTATCTTTTTCGTAAATTAATAAATGCTCTCGACCCCGCAAGTATTGGATTTGTACGTATCCCTCGGGAACTAATCAATTTTATCGAGAAAAAATTATCTTTATGCTGCTTTTGGTCGAAGCTTATTCATTTTTAGACGGACTGCTTCATAATATGAAATATAGGATTCATAGAAACTTAAACGATTCATGGTTTAGAATAATACGTAACTTTGATAACAAGACGATAAATTGTAGATACACACATATCGGTTTATTAAATTAAGTACAGAATTTTCAACATTAAATCTAGTTGATGATAGTTATAAATTAGGTAATAGATGATAAATAAGGACTTTTAAAACTACATCTGCATCCACAAATGTCCACGAAGATTTTGTAAATCCTCAGTTCCATGCAAAATACAAACAGTTTATTGTCCCCCGCGTAAATCATGACGTATATCAACACAAGCATTGCAAAAAAGCCCTAAGTGCTATACAGCCTACTGTAATTTAAACCTATGAAACTGAGAAATGTATTTAAAAGGACATAAAGCGATTGTAAGTGAAAGAAGGCTTAAAGCCTTGTTTTGCCAGTGCCATTTTTAGATCACAATTGTGCAACTAAAAAATCTTTAATCGCAAGCTACGTACCTATTGATGGCGTAATGGGAATATAATTTAAGTAGTACGGCCATAGTTAATGACACGACCTATCATGCTTTAAGTTTGATCCTAATTTTAATACGAAAGATCCAAAGATACTCACAGCAATATTGTAAGGAATGATCAAAATATAATACAGGCCAAGCACAAATCTGATCGCGCACCAAAATTTCAAGAAAATGCCATGTGGAGTAATGCAACCCGGCATAAAGAGATATCTTAAATATCTGAAAACAACATAACAATAATTTTGTAACTTTATTATTATTAAACATTAGACCCTTATCTCCATAAGGACTTCTCCAAGTACGGTCTTCAAAGTTTACATTTAAGGCCTATGACTAGCAGGAGAACTTAAACACTTAAATTATACATCGAAAACAATTTGAATGTTTGGGAATTTGAGATAACGCCTTTGTATTGTAGTGATTCGAACACTCGAAATGCTTTGTAATTTCGCTTACTTTTAGACTGCCTGCTGCGTGGGCCTAGTTACATAAGGTTTACGTAAACAGTATTAAGTCTTCTTGTACATCATAAAACTGTATGGACAAAGGTCTGACCTTTTCTGAATCGCTATCTTACCTCATGACCCCTAACTTGTTGAACGTCTCCACATATTCACCCTTGTCACGGGCAGGTACCACCACAAAACTTTCCTTTAACTCTTGCTGGAACAAAAACAATAGATTTGTCTGTTTTTCCAGGCAAAATCCTACCCGTGAGCTTCACAAACAGGCTTCGAACAGTTAATAAGTTAATGACTGAATCAGATCTCGAAATCTACATACTCGTATATTATGACTTGAAATAATTGGCTGAATTGTATTTAATTAAGCGAATATCTTCAGAACGACTACAACAAATCGAATAAACAACGATTTCAAAAAAAAATAACATGCACACTAATAACCTAGTCGTAAACTAAGCTTCAAGCTTATAGCTTGATTTTTAAGCTAATGAATAGAACAGATAAATAAATTTACAAACATTTATGACTCAAGTACATACAAATGTTGTACCATAACATACAAATATTTACACCTAGCGGGGCTCAATCCCGGGGCTTTCGTCTCCAGTTCAGGGTCTCTGACCATTCAACCAAAGGCCCCGTCATAGAAAAAGATAAATAAGTTTAATCCAGTAAATCAAATGGAGTTTATTTTGGTTTTAATATAAACAGTTGACGATTTTCCTCTTTATGTAGAGGCTTTCTTCCTTTTTAACCGAGATTGTAATCCTTTGCGGTGTATATCGATTGCAGAACCCACCATGCGCTACATTGTCCCATACTTGTAATCTTCTTACCGTTATTCTGTTTGTCTTCGTATCCATTCGACCCGTTAGAGGCTTTGCCTCTTCGTAACTCTTTGCTTGGGCTCGTAGATCGGGATCTTCTAATACCTGTTTTTTTTTTTAAGTACTTAGTGAGACATAATTACTTTGCAAGACCTTTGAAAACATAAATATATTGATTTATAAGTGCCATGTACAGAGTAGTCACAAAGTAAACACTTGATTGATATCATGAACTTGTTACCATAAGGTTCATTTTAGAACGAGGCTGTTTATATTAGTCCGTACTTTCACTCTGCGATAAATTTACCAAGAAAAAACCCAAAAAGGTTACAGAAAAGTGCCTATGTGTTATGGTTCTCATGGAAATGATTTCACTACAGCTTAAATGTTTTAATTATAAAAAATTACATTTCATTTATTTTTTTCTTTATTTGTTTGCGTGTATTTTGTTTGGTCTATTATAAAAGCGATCTTCTCTCTATTATATCGTGTAGTGCAAAAAATAATTCGGTAGTCTATTTCAAAATTTCCTACAAAGAACATCATTACCGTATCCTTATATACCTACTTATAAATACATTGCAATGTAGCTAGAACTACAAAGGAATCATAAGCCATTAATTATGAGTTTAACACAGACACGCACAATACAACAGGGTAGAGTTACGAGCGAACCTATGTTCGCTCGTAACATTCTCGTGCAGTATTAAACACATAAATCAACATAAACTACACATGCACTTAATCTGGTGTAATTTGAACAAAATTATTTTATCATACTTTTGTTCGCTACGGATAAATAACTTCATTAGATCTAAATAAATATAATTCCCTGTGTATGGGAACATAATTATTAACATTTTAAGAAATCAATAGCTTTGCAAAGTAAGTTAAACAAGGCATGGATTAAAAAAACAACTACATAATGTTATATATTTTACGTAAAGTAAAGCCGCCACAAAATCTTCGCTGTGGAGTTTATTGAAAACTAAGCACGATTTATGGCACTTTAACTACTGACATTCCGGAAAGTAGTAAACTAGTGCCTATGTAACATTTATTTAAAAACAAAAACCGTATCCAAATGCTTATTTCAATTTATTGTTTTTATTCCGTTGTTGAAGTATAACCCTTATTTAAGTAACAGCAAACGATGTTACCGTGATAATTGGATGACTGATGTCGGGAAACGTTCCCCAGCATTGCACTAACGCCGAATACTCCACGTGCAGTAGAATACAGTTTGTTGACGTCACCACAGTGTATACCTGAAACAGATGACATTATAATAAAATTCATCTCATCATTGATTCATTCTATTTACATCTCACTCTGGGAAAAATCCTCATCTCAAGTATGAGATAAAAGGCCATAGTCTTCCATGCGATCATTTTACAGATAAAAGGGTGTGTGTAAGATTGCAGTCAAATCGTATTTCTAAGTTTTTGCAAGCCAACAAAGGGTCCCTGGGTTACTAATATAAAATACCAGCCTGAACCAACAGCGTTAACATGCCTTCCGAAGCACGATGGTACTCGTGATCTAGCTATGTCATTAAATTGCTTGCGGCATGTTTGGCAAGCCAATGATGCTACCTACTGATGTGTCGGTTCCAAATCTCTATCGTACCACGACCACCATTTAGAGCCTGCAGCCATCATTACACTGTATTCTCAATGACAGCAGATTGGAGCGATATCGAAGCGATAGCTATAGGAAGGCGGGTGCAATAGGCGATTCCTAGTGTCATGAGGCAAAGTCGGCGACATGCTGACAGTGCTGCTTAAGGTCTGGCGAAAGTTTGAAACATTACCTGTTTTAAACATTTGCCAGTGTTTAAACAGTGAATTTTAAGAAAAGAAGGAACAACGAAGAATTATGTAGGTATGCGTTTCTGCATCAAAATAATAAATTTTAGTCATCTACCATATTTCTAGAACGCGACTACGTTGCAAAATATTTTACTATTAAAATTCCGCATTGGACACAGTCACAGGCAAAATACATCTGCTGAATCAATCGACAGATTGCAATTGGAAAATATTTGATTGCGTAACACAGAGCTTCCCAAACTTTTTTTTTCTGCCGCACATTCAGGTTTAAGTGAATCGTGTCCATTTCTAAAAAGCGTCATCACTTATGATCAATTGAACATTGACGACTGTGACTATTTGTGACTGATAAACTGATTTGTGATATTTGAATATTTTAATCCATTTATTTTTAGTCTCTGGGCCCATATTTACTTAATCTATTCTCTGTTTCTAAAAACGGATGATGGCGATTAAAGCTAATTATATGACTAGCTAAAATATGAATTGAATGTTATTAAGGGATAAACGTTTTAATTACTAGGGGCCTGCCACGGCTCTACACGAGTTTGATTCTGGTAAATATAAAACTTTTTTTATTTAAATCTTGTTGTATTTAGTGCAGTCGGTTTGAAGTTATGGCGTTCATAAATTTGGCAATTTGTTTATTAATGTAGTATATTCTAGTGTTTTATCTGTCTAGCTTCCAAATTGTGTCCAATACCATTGAGACTACTCAAATGGAGATGGATAAAACATTTGCATTAAAGCGTAAACTAGTAAACATACAAACAAAATTGAGTATGAGGATGTAGAAGTCCAATTTAATGTTTGGGCTATACTTTTTTTATTTCGATAATTGAGTATGACTCGTGATTCCTCTATCTCTGCTTTACCTCCACCATAAAGTACCATGGCATGCCGTTTGAAAATCCCTGGTTCACAGTATATTTGTGACGTGATGGCCTTATATAAGTCAATTGAATACGTACATAAAATATCAATGCATCGAAACCAAATATTTTCAAATCCATACTAATGTCTATATAAAACTGAACAGTTTTTTTTCGTTTGAATGTGCTAATCTCAGGAACTACTGGTTGGAATTGAAAAATATTTGTGTTTCACAATCCATTTATCGAAGAAGGCTTTAGGCTATAAAACATCACGCTAAGTCCTATAGGAGTCAAGGATCAGTGGAATATGTAGAAAAATGGGGATAAAACGTGTGTAAAACCGCGTCGGGCTGTTAGTGAGTAAAAAATGGGACGTGTACTCACTTTGGGCAATCCAAACAGCATTTCCATATCCCCAAAATGTTCGCCGGGACCGATTGACCTGTCCACTTTGCCAGTATGGTTGAGCAGATTACAGTGACCCTGCATTAAGATTGGAAAGCTTATGAACCGAAGAGTTAAGAGATTGAAACCTAATTACTGCACTCAAAAATGTAGTACATGTTCAGTTGCGACTACGAAAATTACCCCGGCAAAACAAGGCATAAAACCTGTTTATGTTTTGTTCCGCTCTCATTCGAATTTTATTTTAACTGTGTGACACATAAGGCCTTTCTTACAATATGAGGTAACGACGCGGGGCAATCATTTGTTTGTATTTTACATGGAGCGGTGGATCTACAAAATATTATAGTTGAAGCCTAATAAGAACAGAAAAACTCATCACCTACTAGAAAACTTGCAGTTACAGTGAGCTAATATGGAAGAATGTCACGCGTGTTATGTGAAGCTTATAGGTTCATGGCCCACATTGCGAAAGGGGATTATTTTTTTCCTAAAAACTTTTTGAATGTTCTGAAAAGTAACATAACTAATAACATTATCAATTTTTTTTACTTGTATCTTACTCGTTATAAATATTTAGTTTACCTTTCATGTTTAACTTCCTTTAACTACTATTCCTCTGCAGGGCAAAGGCTTTTGGAACACCTCAAAAAAATATTTTAGATGGAAATTAAATTAAATGCTAAGTTTGTTAAAGATCAATAACATTTTCAAATAATAGAACCAACACAGCTAGTCGGACTTATTAACATCAGTTACGCTCATCAATGCCGCATCCATTGGCGCGTCTCGAACCTACATCGGTGTACTTTTTGCCTATCGCTTCACTCGTTTAAATGACTGACTTGTTGGTTTCACTCTGAATGCTCATCGATCGCTCGAAGTTCTATTTGTACCTACCCCCGAACTTTTTATTTTGTTTTTTTTTTGTGTGTGTAAAAATATGTACGCTCGCCTGATCTGATAAGATTGTAATTTTATTTTTTATGTTATTTGTTTTCTCAGTAAGTGAATTTGTAATTCTTATGGGAAATAAACGTCTTTAAACTTAAGCAAGTTGACGTTACAATAACATATATCAACTTACGTGATAACTAAGCCAGTTTATATACTTCGTATATTTTTGTGTTAAAATTGTGATATCAAAGTTGATTCTGGTTTTCATGACACAATTGCTTAAGCTACTTACTTTGGAATGGAATTACCCCCATACACAAAAGGTTTATTATATATAAGATAGTAGGAAAAATTTTTGTCCGATATCTAATGTGTAATATTTTCATCTTTTTTATGGGTTAACATACCCAAAGGGTAAAAACGGAACCCCATTACTAAGACTTCGTTGTCCGTCTGTCACCAGGCTGTATTTCAAGCTAGACAGTAAAATTTTCACAGATGACGTATTTCTATTGCCGCTTTTTACAAATACTCAAAATTTAATTAAATAAATATTTTAGCCCCCTTGACTATTAGTTTACATACAACAAACGTATTTTTTTACCGTTTCTTGCTCGGTATTGCAGTCAATACGGTACGGAAACCTTCGTGCCCGAATCCAACTTGTACTCGTTTGTTTAATTGAATATGTGTGTGTGTGTGTGTGAAGCATCAGCTGTTACCGTTTAATTGTTTTTATTCTTGTTTTATAAAAGTAAGATAAGTAATCAAAACCTTTTGGACTATGTACATGTCCCGTCCGATGTCGCCGCCGTGTTGAACAATCTCGTTGTCTGGCAGCACAATGCTTCTGCTGTTTGCCGCTACTGTCTGCAGAAAGTCGCGGTTGGCATTCTAAAGAAAAGATATGGAAATATCGTTTAAAGTATACTAACTAGCTTAAACTAGCCTAGTTAGCTAATAGTAGTAGTTTTTTGCTAGTATTAAAAATACAATAGAAATTTTATAATCAAGACTATCTATTGCCCACGAGTTCGTTCGCGTTATTCCGAAATAAAAACTATCCTTTATCCTCTCGTCTGTCCAAAGCCACGTCGTGGTCGCGGTCAAAAAATGCGCATCTGTCCACAGCCACGAGGTGGTCGCTGTCGACTTATAAACTTTAGGACCGAAAAAGACGTAGCAAATGTATATTCATCTCTCTCTAAATCGTACAACGTGCAGATAATTAAACAAAGATAGCAAATAATGTCACGCTCGCGTCTTAAAAGAACCATAGACGCTGTAAAATAATAATACATTTAGTCCGTTCAATTGTTCCGTCAGTGACGCGGTGTGCCGTATTTACGCGCGAAGTTTAAAGTGTTTAAAGTGGTTTTGGAAGGAAATATTGAAAATAAACATGACTGGGTAAGTAATAAATACT